>OY979710.1:58844378-61244378 GCA_963855925.1 Inga laurina
CAACGACTTTGATTCTAAACAAGCTTTTTTAGTGTGTTTGAATTGGTGTATCAACCAATCAAGTCTTAGATTTGATGTAAGTGTTGTTTATATGATTAATAAGATAAGATTAATGAGCATGCCAGACTTACAACCCCACATATATTCCCATGTGAACGAAACTTGTCAACATCACACTTTGAACCAATAAAATTCTTTTGCTATAAGAAAAAATAAGAATAGACATTCTAAAAGGAGAAAGGTTACTAAACAAATAATAATAATACATACCTCTAAAAATTGTAAGTTGCTTACATAATTAATCCAATTATATGTTAAGTGATTACTTTTTAATAAAAAAATTAAAAATAAAATGAATTATAATGACTGACATATTAATTTTTCCTTAAATTAAATCTATAAAACAGTCAAATTCTAGGCGAGGGAATTAAGGATGAGCAACAAAAAAATCAAGAAAGAGCCCTATGTAATTTTGAAGAAAATGAGGGCTAATCAGTGCAATTTTTGCGAGTGTGGAAGAGATGGAGCACATGCTGTTTGTCTGACATGAGCAGCCTCAGCCAATAGGATTAGCTATGTGGCACACAGGGGTATGGTGGGCCCCACGTCCCAACATGACACAAAGATCAGATTAGTTTTATCATAATCATTAATAAGAGCAACAAATAAAATAATTACGAAAATTAAAAAAAGAAACGAAGAAAAGTAATAGAGGGTGTTATCAAAAAAAAAAAAGAAAAGTAATAGAGGGGAAAGAAGAATCGTACAGGATGGGAATGAAGCTTGCTTAGTCAACAAAAGCAACTTAGAGCCACTTACATTCCATGAAACAACATGCTCGTTATAAATTATTTATGATAATAATAATAGAAAAAAAGATAAATAAATATCACTTAAACTTTAAGATTTTAAATAAGTGATTTCCTAAAATCTGAATTGTCAATTGCTATATTTTTTTTATCAATCTCATTATTCTTATTATCAACAAAATTAATTTAAGATTTTAAAATTTAAATGATATTTATATTTTTCTTTTCAATAATAATAATAACAACATCATAGGCCTAATAATACAAACTTTTTGTGAGCTGGGCCTATAAGCTTTTATGACCACCTGATTAGGGATTACTATTGGTTGCTTTCTACATTTTTTCATGACACCAGCTGTACTTTCTGTTTCCAATTTCTCATTGATTTGGACTTTATTTTTTCAAAAAAAAAATAATAGATGAGCACATTAACAATCCGATGTTACAAGTGATATCGACTTGTAAGAAAGCACTTATAGCCCCAGGTTAAAGGGCGTTGGCATTTCATTAAAAGAAAAGAATCCTTACCTTTTAATTAATTTTTTTAGTTTTTATAAATTAGTTAACTAAATTTTATATTTAAGATTAGAGAGAGTATTAAAAATATACTCTCCATTTCTTATATATAAGAGCCCTTCAACTGAATCGTGAAATTCTGAAAAACAGTTAAAAATAGGTGAATGTAATAATTATGTAGAAAATTTAATTCCCCCCAAATGCCCCTATTTATGAATGAGTGAAAGAAAGAGTAATAATGAGAAAAAGATAAAAGAGTATGTGTGTAATATAATAATTAATTGATGAAAAAATAGAAAAAATTGTATTTATTAATGAGACAAACTTAACAAAAAATTTACATTTTGAGATAAATCTATTAAAAAAAAAACTCTTATAGGGAGTATATATATAATATAACTTTTTTAAAAAACAATATTATTTATAGATGTGAATGATGTAATTGATGTTAAATCCTATGTGAATTACAGGCTGGCATTTAATTTCGTGAATAAACATGTTGATTAGGACACAGAATGCGTAATAGGAGTAATTTTAGAGAGAAATATATAAGAAGCAGAATAAAATGATTGCAACAGAAAAAAATGCCTACTTTTTTATTTTTATTTTTTGGTTCATTGATTATTCCATTTTTTCCGATTAATATTCTGGTTCTTGTTAATAATTCTCCACAATAATGACCTCTATCTTCCTCTTAAGCACTCTCTCTATTGTCTCTTTCTTCTAGAAATAGCATTTTTTAGCCTTAATTATAATTCCAATTACAAATATAATTATTCGCTTAAAAAATAATTCAAGTTAATTCATGTTTATTTACCTAACTGCTTATGTTAATATTTTGGTGATTATTTTTTAAATAGGAGTAATAAAAAAAGCATAGCATTAAGGATAAGTTCATATAGTATATAGTTTTTTTTTTTTTGATCAAACATATAGTATATAGTTAATAAAATAAAATAATTAGAGGTCTTTTCTTTATGAGGGGTAGAGGTGCTCTCAGTCTCAGCCTCATGATTCTTGGATGCCATCACGTGGTTTGACGCGAAAAGCATGGTCACTGTCCACGTCCCTAGAATTTATATCAAGCCCCCGTCAATATATTCTTTATTTATTCATTTTTATTTGTATTTAAATATTAATTCCCTTTCATTAATATACACTCCCTTTTTTTTTTTTATGGTTTATGTAATGGACCATTTTTAGCCTTCGGTGCACCCACCTTCCAGGTATCCGGTGTTAACCTGAATGCCAACGCCGGATTTACCGACATGTGCCCCCGACAACCGACTAGTCATGGCGCCCCCAATCTGATAGACCCGACAGGAATTCACCTCTTTGAGACACCCCAGGGGAGAGAGCTCCCAATGGAAATTCTTTACCCCTTCCGTTTCCTGGGATCAAACCCAGAAACAAATTGGTGTGGCGCAAATGGGTAGTTGGTACACTCCCCCCTTAATCCTGCTTATAAGGTACTCTCGATAAAATAATACTTACATCAAGTTGTTTGTGTGTGTGTGTATTATGTCAAGTTTTTTAATTAGAAAGGATCATATCTTCTATTTTAAAAATATAATCATTGAACTATAAATTCATGTGAAAAAATAGAACAATTGATTATTTGTGACCTGATAAATTTAACATAATGGATATTAAAAAATTTGGTGCGAATATTGTATCTTTCAATATATATTTTTTATTATCCTCTTTCAATATATTTTTATCAGAGTTAAGAAAAACCTTAGATTCCGTTTAACTTTAATTTGTTTTAAATTTCATAACTTTTCAAATTTATTCATGTTTACTTGGAAAGTTTGAGAAAATAACAGTTTAAAAAATACTAAATTAAGATTAAAATTGCACATTCTTATAATAAATTTCATAAGGTGACTTATATTAAGGAGAAAAAAGGTATTTCCACCTTATAAATAATACTAGAAGAGCGTACGTGTTATATACACAAGGGCTTGGATAAAGGGGAAAATAGAGTAAATATGCGGATATAATCCCATTGATAAAGATGTAACTCATATCTTATAAGGGTATATGTTCAAATTTCACAAATAATCTTTTACTAAATGTAATTTGTAAATTTTTTTTATAAGTGTGCTCTGAAATTCATTAAAACCTATATTTTTTTTTTGGTAAAACCTATACTACCTTTGGTCCTAAATATAAGACCTAATTGACTTTTTAAGAGAGATTAAAGAAACTAAAAAAGTTACTTAAATCATATCATATGTTGTATATGATTAAATTATATACTACCTCCGATCCTAATTATAAGATAAAATTGACTTTTTTTTGGAGATATTAAGGAAGTTAAATAAGTTACTTAATCATATCATATGTTATATATCCTTAGATTATATATCATTTTATTAGTCAAACTAATTAGTTTGGAGAAAAAAATAAAAAAAAATACTCTAAAGTAATTTAGTTAGCATCCTTAATCTCTATGAAAAAGTCAACTTTATCTTATATTTAAGATCGATGAAGTATCAGTTTATAAGTCAAACAAATTAATTTGAAGGAAAAAAATAAATATAACTGCCTTAAATTAATTTAATTAGTTTACCTAATCTTCTAAAAAAAGTCAACTAGATCCTATATTTAGGATTAGATATGGTATTTTTATCCTAATGAATTCTTGAAAACCAATTCACTGTTTAAAATGTGGGTAATGTTGGGATTCAACAGTTCTTACAACAAGGTAGATATATAATTATGAATTTAAAAATTCAAGTGTATAATTAAAAATTTAGTGGATATTCTTTATTGGAAACTATAGTGTGAACAGAAGATTGAAAAATTAAAGACGGGAAAAGGGGTAAGAAGCAAACAAGAATACAAACAGAATTGCGTGTGAAGAAGGAAACGTGAAGGGGACGCACAAGAAAGTTCCACAACATCAACATTCAACATTCAACAACAACAAATATCTCTCATCCTAATCATCATTAATTAATTTTTTTTCCCTATGTTTCTGTTCCTTTTTCTTCTTCTTCCTACTCTCTCATCATCACTCTTCATGATTTTTTATAATAAGACCTTTTTTTTAATAAATCAATTAGTTTCTCCATTTGACCATATGCATGCGTTGGTTATTGTAATTATTAATCATTGTGTGAATCACTAAAAAAAAGAAGCGAAACTCAGTACCTAAATTGTCCAATTATTGAATACTACCACTTAAAGCTTGGGCACTTGATTATCTATCCATTATCTGCTTAATTAACTTTACCTTTTAATTACATTATCTTCCATATCATCTTCATGATCTTCTGAGATAACTAAGAATCTTTTCCTGTATATATATGTTCATCTCAATCTATTTGCATAGCATTTGATACTACTAGCTAGCTTCACCCTTTTTGGTTGAGAAAATGATTCATCACAAAAGTTTTCAAATATAATAAATTAAGGCAAAATACACGTTTGATTCTTTTGATTTTCATACAATATTTCATTTTGAGTCCTTAATTTTATAAGGCCTCTTTATAGTTTTCTAATATTAATACCATTAGTTTCATTAAAAAAACCTCGACATTCAAATATTTATATATTGACAAAATGTTCACAAATATAAACATATTAAATTAGGTTAATACAATTTTTGATCATTAGGCTTGTCCTCATTTTAATTTTGATCCCTCAAATCTGAAATAATGGATTTTAGTTCCTTAAGTTTTATTCTTCTTAAAACATTAGTCTTTATATAATATAATTTAATAAAAGCTTGGCTCATTTTACCTCTTGAATGAGCAAAACTCATGATTTGAAATTTAAGGGAATATAAAGCAAAAAGTTAAAGTAAACTCGAGAAACCAAATATTATATTTGTAGGAAAAATATTAACTAAAAATAGGAGATTAGGCGTACCTGGACGAATCCATGTTTGGATCCGGGTCAAAGCTCCAATACTCTATACTTGTGCCCACACAATTATTAGACTAATAGAGCCTAATTGCGATTTGCACAGCAGATCACCAGAACCAGAAAGATGGTAGGAGAAAAGAGAATTGCCAGAAAATTCAATGGCGGGGTGAATTGCAATTGACGAGGCACACCCTATTTATAGTGGTTTATGGAGGCCACTAATTTGGAAACGTGTGCACACCTTCTTGCCCTCCAAGACAGCAATTAATTGTCTCTTAATTAATTCCCTAATTATGGTGATTTGTTCCTCTTTTAACAAATCCATAATTATTACTGAAATATTCCCAAATCTGCATTTTATACTGATTTTATTCTTATTTGACTAGGCTACTTATTTCCTAATCAAATAGTCCGGCCCATCAAGGGCGGACCTGGACCCAAAGTCCAACATCTCCCACTGGCACTTGATGGGCCTCCCATCGTGCGTGCGTTACTCTTTCTTATTTCATACTTGGCGTCTGCCGTGACTGCGTGGGCAAAAACGTCTTTAAGATTTGGTGCTTGTGATACTAGAAACCCTTTATATCGGATCAGCATCCAATAACACCCTTTATATATAACCGTAAGCTATATGTTCATTGCCTCATATGCCCCAAATTCTCCCATACATATTGCTCATGGCATATCTAATCCCTCTCGAGTTAATATGTTGATTAACTCAGATTGCCTTCCACGCACATAGTATCCGCACTTACTAGCTACACATAGAGCTAGTAAGGGGTCGACCACAGATACTAGTATATCTTATGTATCTAGAAGTAAATCTTCCTTTTTGACTAAACATCAGTCCATCTTGACTTGGTCGCTTTCCTAGTTTTCACTCGTCTGACCGAATTGAGTGTGATCATGGAGCTTTAGCTAAAGTAGCTGTCACCAAACCAAGCTTTCATGATGCCGCCTAAGTCTTAAGGGCATCGTGGAAGTATTCTTCCTTCCTGAGACTCACACTGTGGTGAATTAGGGATCTTTCACCCACATCCCGTGTTGCAGTTTAACTCTCAAGCACATGCAGTATGAATTGCTTGCTACGATGAATGGTTTGAGGTATACGTCGATTTCTTTATCTTTCACCGTACAGACATTAGTTCCAAAATATACTCAACATTCGAACCATAACTTTCTTTTTCACAATATCTCTTTTACCGTCTCGTTTGTGAAAAAAAAAGGAGTTCTTTGCCTGGCTACAGGTCTATATTCATGTTTCGATCGATTTTCTGTGTATATGCACACATGTGGATCTTATCTTAGTCTAACTGAGGCGACTCAAATGCAAAGATTCTTCTCAACCATTTCATGGTGATCATTTGCTCGTCTTACCTTCCCATGCCCCCACAAAACATGGGAAGAAGGTTGTTCGTGTGAGTGAACCAACCTCTTTTGACCTGTACGACATACAAAACTGTATACCTTTATATATTTACTCATAACATACATACCATTTCTTTTATCTTCATATAAAAGAAGTTCACGACCTTATATTTTATTTACACCCCTAGATTTTCACTAACTCAATGAAAATCAAGCTGTGGGCTCAATAAGAGGATCTACCAATATTCTGTTAGTAGAAGGTCATTGAACTATCGCTTTCCCTCTTTGAAAGCATATCTCTTATAGAGATGTATCAAAAAGTATGTTTCGCCTTGCTGTGATACTTAGGATCCTTATCATAAGATGTTATCGTTTGGATCCTTATATCCACCATTCATTCCTAATCTCTCATAGGAATTACTTTAGCCATATGACACTTTGAATGATGGCAGAACAAGCCCTGCGTTCTATTTCCATGGATAACAAGAAAAAATACTATGTATATTTCCTTAGTCCATCACCATTTGCCTAGGTCTTATACTGGAGTATCCTTTCAAAAAGGAAAGTTGTTGTCCTGACAACTTAATCCATGGTTATTCTCATAACCTATTTCACAGCAGGACCAAAAAGCAACTTCCAAGTCTGACCCAAAAACATTTGGTCTTATGTACACCAATGTGCACATTTACATTACCAACTATAGTCTCACATGGGACTCTATCCACCTTTCTTACGTTGGATTCCTTATAGGACATGTAACCTCTTTAGGTTTATGCCCTTGACTTCAGGGGTGTCCATGGGTTTGCAGTTTGACATCCTAAGATGTCTAAGGATTACACTTGTACATGTCTTAGGTGGAAAAGACTGTATCTTTCTTATGCAATCCCCGTTTATCTTGTCATTCAAGATATTTGTTCAACCCATGACTTTCTTAACTAAGAATTTAAGGATTCTCCGGTCCTTTATTCCTTTGACTCCCTTGACACTTGCTTCATATGTCATTTGACAAAGGATGACTTCACAAAGAATCATCATTAGACCGTTTGGGACTTATGTAGTGTTCTTCGATTATTTCGAAGTTGGTGAGGCTTTCACCTTGTGAAAAATTTCAAATACTACTATTTAGGTGATTGTTTCTATGAAGCCCTTAAGCTGCTTCATGTAGAGTTCATCATCCAATTTCCAAAATCCCAAATTGGAAGGCGGTCTTTACATCATCTTGATACAATTTCAAGACTAAGATTGTTGTCAAAGCCAAAGTTCATAGTTAAAATGCACAATGGACAACCTTCCATTGTATTACCCCTTAGCCACTAAGTGTTTTCTAGGTTCTACATGCCCCCAACAGATTTGAGAATCTACTTGTTCCCAATCGCCTCTTGGCTAGGTGACAAATTACCCAAACACGTATTTGGCTTAAAAGGAATCCAAATCCTCCTGCATGACACTTTACAATTCATCTTAGTAGGTCCTTCTAATGTCTTTCAGACAATATAGGTACTTATCATCACCTTCTAAATGATGAAGGGAGCATTCAATCCATTAGGGAATCTATCCCTTATAGTCATTCGCTAGATGACAATTTGCTCCGAGGTGGATTTCATAGGATTCTTTTCCTATGTATGAGTGAGGTAATTCTCTCGTAACTTACCTCTTACCTCTTTCGTCGTGAAAATGGTCTCAATCCTCCTACTCGGATCAGTGAACTTAGGAACACTTGGTTATTCCCTGTCACTTGTGAACCTCTTAAAGAGATTTGTTGTGATTAATGCTCACTTCCTGTTAGGAAATCTTAATTTTATGAATGTTATGTTCCACGGTTTTCTCTCAGTCACTGAACCGCCATCATTTTCACTAATGAAGACATGTCATGTCATATTCTTATGTCATCTCACAAAGAGATACTTTGTATACCTTGACCCCATTCTTCCTTACTCATAGGAAGAATTATGAATATAAAGTTGATGACCCTTATGGTCTTAACGAGCTCGGCCCTGGTCTAAGGCCGATCCACGATTCATAGGGTAAGGTCGTGACTGACATAGAGGGCATTTGGTTAAGTGTGAATATAATAGCTGCAAGTCTACCTACCAACATATGGCTGATAGCCTTATTGATGACATTATATTCACAACTAAATCAAATGAGAGGTCTATCTCTCCATTTCAACAACTCTATTATGTTGAAGGATTTTAGGTACTGATAGTTGCCTAACAATGCCTTTCTTGTACACAAAACAGCTTGAACTAAGCGCATGGGTGTCTTTAACCCTTATTAGTTCAAAAGGTCTTATCCTTTCAGTTTCACTGATTCCTGACTAGATCAGCCATTATCTAACAGCTTCACACTTGCCAGAAATCAAGTAAATATTACTGTATTTTGACTAAACGTCCACAACATCAACGAAACACCAAGCTTTTTTTGTTTTGCCCTCACGTTTATTGGTTTACTAACGTCATAATTTACCAATTGCAGTAGATATTCTCAAAAAATGTTTCTTTGTCTTTCTTGCCAGGTAGAATAAGTTTTCAACTTATTCATAAGGGTATTAACCTTTTAGCACACGTTATTTAGCAAATACTCTTTTGCTAGTTTGATCATTCCCTTTGATCAAGGTGTACATGTGGCAAGAAATGGAATCTTTTATCCCTAGAAAAAAATATCAAAAATCCAATAAAGGAGTTGAGAATCATGGTCTCATCGATCCTTAACTAAAGAGATGGCAAAGATGTGATTCTGTCAATTACAATTGTATGGAGTGAATCAGGGTGGTTTATCTATGCAGAGTTAACGTGCAAGTTCCAACCCCTTGATTCTATCTCTTTGTTGCTTTGCATTTGACATGAAGCCATATGCTTCTCTGAAATATCCACAACTCATGTGGATCGCTACTTTTATAACCCTTAAGGATTATGAATGTAGCTTTTCATCTTTGTAGAAACCATTTGACCTCCTCTAGATCAAGTTTACCTTAGGCATGGAGGATGAATCCTCCCACTCTTTAGCTAAGTTCGTCTGACTGATGGATCTTGAATCCTTCAGTCTTTCACATTCAAGTTCAATGTGGTGAATCACATTGCTGAAAGTTACAATATGCATATCAGGGGCAATTTGTACTTTTATATATACCCACTCATCGGAAGACATGCCTTACTCCCACTTACTGGGTGACACTTGTCACAACATTCACTTGTTGTTTGTTAGAAAGAACTTGGCATTTAGTTTGTATCAACTTTTTAGTTTGACATCTGCCTCAAGTGTTGCCTAGACAATATGTTAGGACTTAGTACACTATGTTAAAACTTAACTTAGTTTTAACTTTATGAAAGAAGATCACTTATTTCACTATCTTCCAACACTATCCACACGGCTTGGATAAGGTTACATTGCTCATACCATCATAAGTTTGAGCAATGTTATTCTTTCTATGCTTGATAGCACAAACCTTTTGTATCCTTCAGTTGCTTCAGCCTCTAAATGCTGAAGACTAGTTGGTAGGATGTCCTTGACATCTCATTCTTCTTGAATGAAAGAGATTTGAGAGTTTCTAACTCCACATATATCTCTATTGAGCTTGTCTTCATAAGCTCAGTCAAATAGACTTGGTCATAATTGGTCACTCAGACGATTATGGTATACAAATCTTATTTGTTCAAATAAGACAAAGGATAATTAGATAATAAGTTCACTAGTTTCATGTTCAGGAGACAACTATGTTGACTCCCATCCCAATCATACTAGTTAGCTCATCACCCTTTTAACCATAGTCTTCATTTGAGCACTTTCCCCTTTGGATTTCTAGACGCATTCCAGAAAACTCCCACTCAATCAAAGAGTAGTTATATTAACAAGATAATAACACAATATCATCTAACTAGCATGAATGTTCAAGAAAACAAGAAGAGAATATACTGAATTCAATTCTATAAACTAACAGAGAATTTAGTCTTAAATTCAATGGAAAAAACAAGAATATTCAAAAAATTTAAGCCTCATATTGTTGTCTCTTAACAGATTCTCCCTCTCATAGGCCTTTCTGACCATATGAACTGATGTAGCGTCTAGCTACTATGTTCGGCTCCTCTTGCCATGTCTACATCCACTCATTTGGATGTATTTGCAGCATACCTCCCACTTGATAAGATGATTCTCACATTTCTATCTGTCTTGTCTTTTGTCACAACATATGTGATAAAAGGTTAACTTTTAGAAGTCATTGCTTCAATCCAAGTGAATCAATGTGGTTAGAAGCATGGGAAGACTTATTATTATTCAATAATTATTGAATAATTTTAAGTTGCTGCAATTTTTCAGGTTTTTATCTCTAAGAGTTTAAGTCAATGTTGGATAGGATTTTATATTCAAAAACTCATTTGAATAATCCCTTACTTTTAAAGAATCTTTCAGCATTTAACCTTATATTGCAACTGAAAAAACTCTTAAAAAATAAGCCAACTTATCCCAAAAAACAATAGAACCAACATTGATTCAATTCAAACGTTTTTGGGACCCTCTAAATGCATATAAACACCTTTTTGACTCAAATTACACCCAAACTTGCTTCAAATATATGCAAATTATATATCAAATTGAAGCTCTCGAATTTAGAGATTTTTAGAAACCAACCATGTCTCAATTAGAGGTCCCATGCGCTCTCACGCGCCCCTAGAAGGTGTCTGGATGGAAAAATCCTGAAAAATTGGAAAATTCCAGCATTGGCCACTCTCGAACGTCACGCGCCGCCTTGCGGCCGTCAGCCGGTGACACGCGCCGGCTCCCAAGACTCCACGCGCCGTCCTCTCTCCGACGGTGCTTGCCACGTGTCAAACGAAGACCCTAGTGGGACCCACGTGCCATGTGTCCGTTTCTCTTTTTTTTTTTGGGTCAACAGTCAACGAATGACTGTTGATCGTTGACCAGTCAACATTGACTGGTCAACCATGACCCGTCACTACTGACGTGGCGCTGACATGTATCGGTCAACGTGGCTGGTCAATGGATGATGTGGCCTCGTTGACCGATGCAGGCGTGGCGTTTTGCGCTGACGTGGCAACCGCTAATTGGCGCCGCGTGTCATTGGTTGACCGATGACGTGGCGTTGACTGCCACATCATCGTCTTCAACCTCCATCCGGGTCAACCCGACCCGGTTGGAGCTCCGACGGGTCTTCGCGACCCGCCAACTTCGGAAGGCCATATCTCCCTCGTTTTAGCTCCGTTTTTCGCGTTCTTGGTGTCGTTGGAATCGTAGTTCAGCGAACTACAAATCCATGGCATTTATTTGATCTTAAAACCTCTGTTTCATTGATCAAATCATGAGTGAAGTTGTGGCGGCGACTAACGATCCGCGAACTTCTTTCCTTTGTTTCTCCCTCATCCAGACTCCGTTTGACGCGTTCTAAGCATCGTTGAAATCGTCTCTTCGAGATCTACACATCTATGTCCTTACTTTGGGCAAAAACACCGAGTTTCAAACACCCAATTTTTCTCAACGTTGTCGGCGTGACGTAAACCGATCGGGTGTGTGTATCTCAAAAGCTTTCCTAACCTTTGAGAGTTAAATGCTCTTATTTTTGGTTCCACATAGGTTCCAAAAACACAACCTTTAAGAAATCGAAGAAGTGAGGACAAGAAGAAGAAAAATCGGCGCCTTGAAAATATATATATATATATATGCGTGTTATATATATATAGTAATTAGAGGAGCAAACAATCAAGAACCCAGTATCTCATATGCAAACTAGAGTTCAAGAAATATTTCAAGCAACAAAAACTTGAAAGATTATAAGGCTTGGAAAAATGAGGCATAACCAAAAAAAACTGTTCATATGTGATTATCACAATGAAGATATATGCAGCAAAAGAGCGGGAAAAATATGTTTAACCTTGCATTAAATCATGGACGTAAATGATTTGAAAGGAAGGGATCTTTAGCATATATCAATGACCTATAACTTATATCAATTTCAAGATTGCATATATTGCACAATTTGAAAAAAAAATTGCATGAACATGCTGAAAAACACGCCAACATCAATACGAGGGTGAGAGACAATGATCACACATTTATGTATATAAGATAAGTGCAGCGGAAAAATGGGATGGAGATATAAGCAAATTATATCATTTAATTATTCACAAAGAATAAATCCCAGCCTCAGGATCAACAGTCTCTGATGCCAATGTAGGAAAAATATTAACTAAAAATAGGAGATTAGGCGTACCTGGACGAATCCATATTTGGATCCGGGTCAAAGCTCCAATACTCCATACTTGTGCCCACACAATTATTAGACTACTAGAGTCTAATTGTGATTTACACAGTAGATCACCAGAACCAGAAAGATGGTAGGAAAGAAAAGAATTGCCAGAAAACTCAATGGCGGGGTGAATTGCAATTGAGGAGGCACACTCTATTTATAGTGGTTTATGGAGACTACTAATTAGGAAACGTGTGCACACCTTCTTGCCCTCCAAGACAGCAATTAAATGTCTCTCAATTAATTCCCTAATTATGGTGATTTGTTCCTCTTTTAACAAATCCATAATTATTGCTGAAATATTCCCAAATCTGCATTTTATACTGATTTTATTCTTATTTGATTAGGCTACTTATTTCCTAATCAAATAGTCCGGTCCATCAAAGGCTGACCTGGACCCAAAATCCAACAATATTAAACCCATCAAATTTATTTTTGTAAAAAAAAAATAGCAGCGATTTTGTTCAAAATACCTCCTTTGGTAATGTTAGGATTAGGAGATTGAAAATATATTTTATAAAATTAAAGAATTACACTGAAATCTTGTAATGTTAGAGGTTGAAATGTGTAATTTTTCTATAAATTAATTAAGCCACTTTCTGTGTGAATTAGTAATAAATAGTGATATGATGTTGAAGTTGTAGGAAATGATCCCCCAGATCCAACGGTAAAGAAGGTTCAACAAAAGCGTGATGGAACAGATGCTTCTATCCTCTTTAAGCCAATAGAATAAAAAAAAGAAAAATATCCCCACTTAAACAAATTAATTATAGATATAAAGTTATCATCATCATGATATGATCACAGTAGTCGATCTCAAAATCCAATTTCAACAACTACTAACCCTAATTAATTATTATTGAGCACGGAGTTTTGTCAAGTTTAATCTTGCTTTTTGTACAGTAATAATATTGTGTACATATGGGCTTTATTATAAATTATGTTTTCGGTATTTTTAAATAATTACAACCTCACACACACCGAAAAGCATAAAAATCAAATATTCATAGCTGCTGCATGTGATTTTATCCCAAACCGTGGGGCATACGAGTATTTGCATTTTCATTGTGTATGACGTGGCACTTTATTTGGCACGTGAGGGGTGCCGACGGTGGATGACACATGACATTGTCATCTTAAGCCATTAAACTAGTCATCACCCCCTAGAAAAGCCAAAAATCATAGGTAACCACACGAATATAAGGCGAATCAAAAGTATTTTTTTATATAAATAGATTTTATTCTAACTCTAGTGTTTATATGCAAAAAAAAAAAAAAACATTTCAACATTCTTTTTTTCATACAACTATATACTTTTTTTTATGGATTAATACAATTTTTTGTTCTGAAATTTACCCTCATTTTAGTTTTGTTCCCTCAAATTTCAAACTACAGGTTTCATTCTCTCAAATTTCATTCTATTTAAAATATTGGTTTCTATAATTTAATAAATATTTAGATTATTCTGTCCATTGAGAGATCAAAACACATTGTTTGAAATTTGAGGAATTAAAATCAAAATGAAAGCAACTTTAGGGGATCAAAGGTTATATTAACTCCTTTTTTCATACTATGAAGTCTGACCTGATTGAATAAACTTATTTTGAGCAGTTTTATGTCGTATGAAATAAATATGTGATTATTTGTAGTAAAACCAAATAGACACTTATAGGGTTCATATTATGGATCATACTCAAGGAAAATTAAATCAGGTCTCATTTGCCTAGTACAATTAAATATATTAACTCTAATAATCAAACCATCCTATAATTTTGCTTGATTGAGAAAGGGATAAGGTCATTAGAGTACCTCCAATGCCTTTTGAGATTAATTGGGATTTATTTGTCAAAAAGTTATAAATGCACTATATTTGCGTTCACATTGTGAAAGAAGAAACATGTTATTTCAAAAATATTTATCTGTACGTGTGGGTTAAGATAGTGAAAGCAACAGTGGAATCAATTAATTAATAGTAATAATAAATCTGATAGGTGAATCACATGTTAGTTAATGGTTAACCAATATGAAGGAGCTATAACTTGAAAACCCATTAATATAATTTTTTTCCCTGATGAAGGTGATGAAGATTATTAAAGAGAGGAAATTAAAAAAAGGGGTGACGGGAAGTGCACCAAACAGTGATTAGCCTCTATCTGATATTTAATTAAAGGTCTTTAAACCATAATTAATTCATTAATTAGGTTGTGAACAGGGTTTTAGTCTTTTAGACCTAACTTTGGTCAGCAAATTGTTTGAGAGGATAAATAGTTGAAAGAGGCTAGCTAGCGAAGCCAAGAATGAGATAATATATTATTATTATTATTTTCCTGTGATTAATTTAATTAATCAACCAATGGAGAGAAATTAGATGGCATCAAAAGGTGTTGGATTTCTGATGCACGCTTCATTTTTATGATTTTATCAAATTTGATGACGTGTACATCGATTATTCTATTTAGCAGCCCTAAAAGGGGTAAGCCGACATTTGATCTGAATAAAATAAAATATATAATATATTAATAAATAAAAAGAAAAAAAAATCATAACCAATTGCCTTTTTGCGGTAGTGAATAGAGCAAAAACAAGAAACAAAAAAAAAAAGAAAAAAAGAGGGACTTTATGATTAGGAAAACAAGGAAAGCCTATGATTTTTTCGCCTGTTGATGGCACTATATTTGGAAAAATTCAAGTCACTCCAAGTCACAAAATTAGTTTTTAATAATAATGTCAATTTCAAATCAAAGTGGAATTAGAATTAATAATGACAGAGGGAACTATTTATGTGAAGAATTAATTTAATTAGTAATAAAAAATATGGACCTAAGTCCTATTATGCACACAAGATTCATGCATCTTGTTTATATTTTATTGGTGGGATGATGCAAATGATACAATATTTAATTATTTTTAAGATTTTGTGTTATCTTTCATGTGCAATATATATTTTGAAGATCTTTATATCGTGATCTGAGAATGTGAAGCCATACTTTAATTCAATGCTTTTCCATGAAATGTTCGCACAGTTTAAACAAGACACACACTGATATACATCTTGAAATTTAATTATGCTAATATTTCTGTTTAATTTCTCTCATGATATTTTTATGGGATTCTCTACTAATGGTTGCTAGCTAAGCATGTAGTAGGCATGCAAAGCAATTAATATTTTCCAACTTATGAGTTTGCTTAAATTTGTAAGAGTGACGCGTGCCTAAATTATACACTTGTTGAAGTTTATTTTTATCAATAAATAGTTATTAAAAATATGTAATTAAATAATTAAAATATAAAAATGAAAATAGTTTAACCAAATTTCAAATTCAAAGAATTGAAATTAAATTTAACATTCATAATTTATCATATTTAACAGAAATTTCTATAAAATTCATATATAAAGTCATTAAACATGATTATATACAAAAAGCTAACATAGGTCAAAAGCATGCTGCTAAAATTTTGTCAATTACAAACACAAAAACGGTATATTTGATGTGTGAACTTACAAGTTTAACTAAGTTTATAACTAACACGGGTTTAAGAAGGAGTTTATATGACTTTATTAGTTAAAAACACAAAAACGTTAAATAATTAAATTTAAAGAGTTAACTCGTGAATTTGATAACATAAGATCAAAAAGTAAGAATTTCAAGCGGCTGTTTAGATTTGGAATTAAAAAAAAAACATAATCAATCATGATTAACATATGATTAAGTGTTTTAAAATAAAAAAAGGGTTAAGGGGTATTTTTGCCTTGAGAGTTTTCACAGAGGGACAATTTTACCCCGGAAGTATAAAAATTAGAGCAAGTTTGCCCAGGCCATTATTCTAATTAATTCTGACTGTTAGTTGACCAAATATGCTGAGCTGACAGTCCATATGTTATCTACGTCATTTTTATTAAGGTGTAAATTTGCGTTCGGAAGTCTCTGTATCATCTGCTTTATTTTTTTCAAAGTTAGATTGACATATGTTATTTATGTCATTTTTGTTAATGTGTAACTTTGCCTCGAAAGTTTTAAATTTAACTTTGAAAAAAGATGAAGTAGATGACACATGAACTTCCACGCGCAAATTTACACCTTAAAAAAATAATGTGGATGATATGTGGACTGTCAGTTCAACATATTTAGTTAACTAACGGTTAAAATTAATTAGGATAATGGCCAGGGCAAAATTATCCCCTTTTTGACACTTCCTGGGCAAAGTTGCCCCATTGAAAAACTTTTGGGACAAAATTGTCCATGGGTGAAACTTCCAAGGTAAAAATGCCCCTTAACCCAAAAAAAAATAATCTTTGACAAAGAAACCATAATTAATCATGATTCATGAATGATGAAAAGATTTGAGAATTTTTTCCCCAATTCTCTTGTGCAAGGTAATAGTAAAATAGGCTAGAAAATTGAAAAAAAAAAAGCATAAGAGTGAAATGAACACCATATCTTAAAACTTTAAAACTAAGGTAGTGTTTGGGTTTACGTTGAAGCCATTGGCCTTTTAACCCAAAAGTGGCTTCTGAGTAGAAGTCCAAAATCGCAGCTTCTTCATTGCGGTGGCATCACGATTGCAGAGAGAAGACCGTTAACTACCTATCGCATGTAAATGAAATTGGAGCTCAGATCTATCTCCTTCCTTCTAGTTCACACCTGTCTTCCGTTGGTGCATGTGCTGTTTATCGGTGTCAATCTCACTGTGAAAACCGACGCTGTCTGTGGGTGGTCCTTGTCTGAGCTCTACCGTCTGTTGTCTTGAGTGGCGATCTATGGGGCTTTGAGGTTTTTCCATTGGTGCATGACTTTTTCACTCCTAATTTGAGCTCTGCCTTTCGTCGACGTCTGACGGTGTTCGACAGTAGGACATGGTTGTTGTCTGATCTCTTCCTTGTTTTGAGTGTTGTCTTGTCGTGATTTGTGGGCATTCGAGTTTGTTGGGTAGATCCATTATTGGGGGCTGTGATCTGTGGTTGCCGGAGCTGCTGTCCTCATCGGAACAATGTAAGGTTGGCGGTTCTTAGGTGTTCACCACATTTGCCTATGTTCGTCATCTCTCGGTACACAAGCACCCAGCAACCATCGTGTAAGTTCTTTCCTCACCTCCTCTCGCTCTGGCCTACATGGCGATCTGAAACTGTAGTTCTGAAACTTGTTTAGCGATCTTAAGTTTGTGCTGAATATGTGATACATTGTTCTTGGCATCCTACCATTTTTGTGTGTTTTTTTTTCTCTATTACAATATACTCTGTTTTCTCGCTAAGAAAGGAACCAAATGTGGGGCTTGTGGTGGATCATATGATATGTCCCAGTAGATTCACCAAGCATATAGCTTACACTCTGGGTGGCAAACTTTACTGCCTGAAAAATAATTATATAAAAAGAAGAAAGGACTGTTCAAAGCCATACAAAACACACACTTATGATATGTTCATTGTGGTATGTGGGGAATGGGAGATTTTTTTTTTGGAATTTCCTGAGGATTGTTTAATTCAAAAATAAAAAAGGGCCGTCCAATTATGAATAGTTTTTAATAATGATCCAGTTGATGTAGCCACTTCAATTATCCGTAGATTATCCTCAACACAAATGAATTATGTTTGTAACAGAATCAGAAACCAACTTGTTAGGGATAGGTGATCCAATAATGATTCACGTCATGTATGCATTCTAATTTATATACAATTTTTTTTATAATAATTTATATACAATTTTATCCATCTTGAATTAAGTACTTTAGGGAATTTTCCTTTTTTTTTTCAATAATAATTGAACTTTTTTTATGTTATCAAATTTTAATTTTAATTTTTCACTTCAATTATCACAATATATTCAAATATGTGTGTGTGTAGTATTCAATAAGATTCATGCCCTTTTCAGTCATTTTTCATCTAAACTGTCTTTTCAAATAATAATCCAAACAAGTTTAAGGTTAGAAAAAAGCTATTTTTGCCACCGCCACTTTTTTCATATCTTAAGTTTGCAAAATTCATATTTGAAAAAAGCCACTTCAGCCACCACTAATCCAAACAGGCTTTAAGTTTATAAGTTCTTCCACTTATATATATTAAGTATAATTCTATATGATGGGAAATTTTCTTGTAAACACAAGCAAAACCTGCTCCCACTTGACAGGTTCTAACATATATTCTTATATAATACTAATTTCTGATCTTAATATAAGATATATTTACTTAATTTAATTAGATCAAGAAAGTTAGTTAAATTAGTTAATATGGTATGCTTTTCTAAAACACCTTAGTCATTATCCATAATTTCTTCAATCTCTCTTTTATTTGACTATTGTTGAGGGTGTATCATTAGGGGTAAATTAAGAAAAGATTAATAAATTATGAGAAATATTTTTAATATTTAGGATCAAGATAAACTCTCTAAATATATCACATATTAAGGACAAGAGGGAGCATACCTGATGAGATTTAAGGCTAGATGAGATGGATGGGTTAATAAGGACAAAATAATTAGATAAAAGGCTAGTTAATGATAACGGAGTGATATACATATACATACAAGTATGTATGTACTTACGTAGAAAGAAGGGAAAAAGGAGAGGGAGCATGAAAAGGATGATGGAGCGTAGTAACAGGGAATTGTAGCCTTTTTGGTGATAAAAATATGCGAATATGTCAGAGGCTGAAACCTCATATTTCCTTAAAGTTCCCACTCGGTAGGAGTGGACATTTCTGAAAGGACCACCTTTCCGTAACCTTCTACTATCCCATCCTCACGTACTTCTACAGTTCTACCCTTCCCCTTAATTCCCCCTTCAATGCCCCTCATTTCTTTTTCTCATTATAATACTATATCAAATTATTTAGTATAGATAAATTATGTATGAATATACGCTCATAATTTTATATTATTGGAGTTTTGAGATTCTTACTTTGGTTATCTGTTTATAAACATTAAAGTCAAATTATACCATTGAACAATGCAAGGAAAAAAACACAGTAGTGAATTTGAAAATACTATCCCAGATCTCTTTTATAAAAAACATTTTTTTCTCGTAAGTATGGTTCTTAATATAAAAATAAATTCTCCTTTTTTGAAATTTTAATGTCAAATCATATCAGTCAAGAATGCATGGATTTGTGCATACGTGGGACTCTTAAGTTTTTTCATTCATTTTGTCTTTTTTTTCCCATAAAAAAAGGTGAGGACTTGAAAATATATAGACTATCCAATGATATTGAGTCTAGTGACACGAAAGATCTTTTATAAATGGGAGGCCATTGGCTCGATCACTTTAATCCTAAAAATACACACACAAATGCTTGTAAGAATAATAATAATGGCAACAATGGATGATGATATATGGGTCCAAAATAAGAAATAAAAAAGGGAGATAAATATGTGAAGTAGAAGCAACAAAAAGTAACTCCAGAAAAATGCTGCAACGTTGAGTATAAGGCAACGGAAACAAAATAATTATTGGGGTGATGTATGTATATATGTGTCATGCAAGTGAGGAATAATTGAGGTTAGTGTGGGGATTTATCCGAATCCTTTGGGTGGTAAGTATAATTGAAAAACTTTGGTGGGAATCTGTCTGTCAATTTATCTTTTCATCCCTATCTCTTTAAGAGGGTCCCACCCAAAACCAAAACCAATAACCCACCGTCTTCCTGACCTCGGTTTTGATCCACTTGTCCGTGTGGGACCCCCCTTTTCCAAGGCTCAGGACTTTCCGTACACTACCCTCTAATTATTGTTATTATTATTATTAGTAATTACTTTCTCCATGTCTATTTATAAATAATTTTTTTTAATTACGTAAAATGAATTAATAATTAAAAACAATAAATGTATTAAAAATATAATATTTTTTTTATATATGCCCCTATTTATGAAAAGAGTATCGGAGAGAGAATAGATAAAAAATATGAGAGATAATGAGTATAAGATATGAGAGAGAATGAATATTTAATAAGGGTAAAATAGGAAAGAGAAAATTATATTTTCAGACAAAAAATAAAAGTTGCTTATAAAAAAGATCAACCTATGAGAGTGAAAGTTGTTTATAAATAGAATTGGAGGGAGTGCTGACAATTTTTTTTCTTCCTTCAAGTAATTACTAACAAATTGCTAATAGTGTGATTAATAAAGTCATATTTTCTGGTCAAAAAACAAATTGCCAGTAGTGTTATATAATAGTTTAGTGGCATGCATGAAAGCTTCTTTATAAGGGTAAGTTTGTGGGTTCACAGAATCAATACATATTTCTAGATTTAAAGAACACCTACCGAGACACCCACGGTCACAGATAGGTGAGATACGAAATTTGTTATGAGCAAAATCTTAACCAATTTTTATTGCCAATAATAGCAGGTTTATTGGTACAAATAATTGTTGAATCTAAGCGATAAGAATCTCAATAGGTAAACTCTTGAATTAGGGTCGAATTGATTAATTTGAATTCGAATCACCATGTAATATCATATATGCCGAGACAGCACCATGGTTGTCATCTGAATCTGTCCCATAATCCAAGTCATCGTGTTAGTATATAAGATGCCTGGTTTTGGGTTTTGAGCTAGAGAAAAAGAATGCGTGGAACAAAATGAAAACGTCTCAGGTTTTGTTAATAGCACAATAAAATACTCTCTTTATTCTAAATATAAGATTTAGTTTATTTTTTTTAGAGGGATTAAGAAAGCAAAATGAGTTACTTAATCTTAATATATGTTGTGTATGATTAAATTATATATTAGTTATAAATTAGATAAATTAATTTAGAGAAAAAATGATAAATATAAATATTTTAAAGTAATTTAATTAACTTACTTAATCTTCTCAAAAAAGCCAACCGGATTTATATTTAGGACTGGAGATAATATATATATATATATATATATATAAAGAAGGATTATAAAATGGAGGGCTTCTTACTTTTTTGTTTCGTTTCAATCCAAGGGGAAACTAACTGAAGGCCAAAACAAACGAATTAATTATAACTCCTTAATTTTATAGAAAGCACATGTTTAGAGGGATAATTAATGAGGCCGTAGGTTTTTTAAGTACTGCAATAATGGGGGGGAATCATCATCAATATCAATATCATCATCAATATCAATATCAATATCAATTCATACACGAAAACGGCTTACTTGCAGCTCCTCTCACATTTTACTGTTCATAAGTCAGATTAAATTTTCTCAGGCTGCGTGTATAAGCTGTTTTTCATTTGCAATTCCCCGCCCTTGTTTGAAATTCAAATGAATCATCCTTAGTACATGCGCCACAGGTTAGGTTATTGACGTCAAATAACAAAACTTTATGACTCCTCTTTCCATTTATCTCCTCTCACCAAAACGCCTCCCCCTTTCATTTGTGATTCTTCTCTCACCAAAAGGGGCCCTTTGTGCTTAGGTCTGAATAAATGGCAGCAAGGCGAAGGTGACTGAGTGTGAAAAACGGTTGATGAAGATGGTGGAGAGAGAGAGAGAGAGAGAGAGAGAGTGTGTGTGTGTGTGTGTGCCAGTGCTGTGAAAGCAAAGGTGGTGGCTGACGGAAGAAAGAGTGGAGGAAGGAGCTCACCGGAGAATCACAGAGAAGGAACGACAACAATGATTGACGGTGGTAAAGAGAATGAAGAAGGCGATCGTGGTTGGAGAGAAGATAGAGAAGGACGAAATGGTGGAGAGAAAGAACAGAGGAGGCGGCTGAGAAATTCTGGTGGTGACGGTGGTGGTCGATGAGAGGAAGAGGGAAAGGACGGTGGTGATACCGACAACCAAACAATGCGGATGGGTTGAAGCTTCTCCAATCTCTTTCTCTGCTCTGATCTGTGGTGCCTCTAGTCTAGTTCAAGAAGGTCGAAGCTATTCTGGTGTGTTGCTGTGGCGCTATATGGAGCTTTGGCTTCTGTCTTCTCAGTTGTGCTGGAGGGTGAAGGGAAAAAAAATAGACGTCGCCGGCGACAATGGTGGAAGAGATGAGTTTCTCCGATCTCTCTCTCTCTCTCTCTTTGCTTCATTTCATTCTTCTTGCATGTCTGTTGGTTTTGTTCTCAATTCTTCCTGCTTCACTTCATTACAATCATGTAATTTATTAATGTTAATTTCAATAAAGGGGTCAAGAGAAAAAGTTAGAGGGTGTGAGTTGCACTGTCGCTGTGAAATCCATTTTCTATCATGAAAAAGCAGAGCAAAGGACAGGGGAATAAGAAATTGGGGGTTGGAGGACTTAAAAGATCAGCAGATGCTATTTAATAAAAGCAAAAGACTTGGAGTTAGGGAGGGACGGACAAAAGCGGAAGAAAGAAGAGAGATTTTTTTTTTCAGTCTTGCTGACACTACATTTTATATTATATAATAAAATATAAGTCAGGGGATCGATTTGGCATCATGCTTATCACAATGATTCTGATATCTAATAATTAAGGGATTAAAAGGGGGAAGAAAGTAAAGGTCGAAGGAGATTTTTAAAGATGAGTACAAGGAGAAGAAAAAGTAGAGGAAAAAGTTAAGAGGGATTTGTTGAAAATAACCAAAGACACCTATGAGAGAGGTTGCAATACTGGTAGGAAGACACAAAATGACAAAACACGACTAATGGGATAAGGGTGAAGCTAGCACATCTAGCATGCTGTGGTTGACTTGAGAAAGACCCCCCAAATTTTTTTTTGTGTTACAATGACAAGAGAATCGTTCTCTTGAGAGTCACGGCGGACTCATACAAAAATCTACGTAGATCGGAAAAAGTCAGGAAAAAAATCCAAATATTAGCTTAAGTCAGCTAACATTTGGATTGAACAAAAACCTGGAGGGTTTTGCAACAAAGACAGGTCATTGTTTGAATCTAGAGCCGCTTTTTCCAAAAGATCTGCACATACAATACTTTCCCTGAGCGAGTGATGAATCTCCAAATCCCAATTCAGGTAGGTTAGATCCCTAATTTCCTCTAGTTCGTTGTGTAGAGGATGTTGTGGACCACCTGCCTGAAATAGTAAATGAAGTGCTTCAGCTGAGTCAGTGTGTAACTTCACCTTTGTGAAATTCATGGAGTTGCATACTTGTAATCCAATCTTAATAGCCTGGATTTCAGAAGCCGTTGAGCCAAGAGAGAAGCCCGTGTTCTTTTGAAAACCGCATATCCAAGCTCCTGAACTGTCACGAATAACTCCTCCTACAGCAGAGTGTCGATGCTCGTAGAATACAACATCCACATCAATCCGTATGTACCCGTTTGGGGGAGCAGTCCACTTATCCGAATCTCTATCTGGAACTCTCAGTATCTTATGCTTGAATCGTCCTTCTTCTATGCCTTCATGGAGGAAATGCAATCCTCTGTGCATAAGTTGTCGTGGTTGGTCACAAGTTCCTTCGAAAGCTTTCTTGCATCTGTTCTTCCATATGAGCCAACAAAGTGAGCCAAAGACCCTAAGCCAGGGCCACTGAGCCACTTTGCGGCCTCCGGGGGAATGTTGCATATTCCATTTGATCCAAACCTGCAAATTGCCAGAGAAAAAAGCAGAGTGATAAATTGGGTTAGTACAAGAAAGCTACACACTGCTCGCGAGCTCACAATCTCTCAAAGAATGGATAGGTGTTTCCTCACAGTTGCACTCAAATGGACACTCAGTGTTTATCCTCACATCCCTCTTTGCTCGAACTGAATTGGTGGGAATTTTCTCTTGGAACAATTGCCACATAAAAAACTTGACTTTCTCAGGAATAGGCCACCTCCAGATACGTTGCCAGAAAAGATCAGGCGTCTCAGAACGCGACGAATAGATCATGGTATAGGCGGATTTAACGCTGAAGTTGCCATCAGAAGATTTCCTCCACCAGAACAAGTCATCACCTATTTGGGAAGGGGGGAATGTATTTGATCTTCTCAATCACCCATCTCGGCAAGAACATGGCCCATTTATGTAAGTCCCATCTTCCATCCGGATCGACAAACTGGCTAACCACTTCCTTCGGATTCATTAGATTATGATTCTTATCCACGTAGTACATAAGTGGTTGATCCAGATTGGTCCATAGATCCCACCAAGCATTTGTTGAGTTACCGCTCTGGAGTTTGCTCCCTACTGCTTTCCTGAATGAATCCCAAACAGATGTAATTACGTTCCATACTGCCGATTGAGATCTTCTCCTTTCAACCCTTGGAAATCTATCATCTCCACAACCATATTTTGCTTTGAGAGCTCTAACCCATGGAGTGTTGGGCTTGGTAATTAGATTCCAACATAGTTTCATAAGGAGAGCCTCGTTTTGACTTGATAGATCTTTGATGCCAAGACCACCTTCTTTTTTGTCCATCTTGATTTTCTCCCAAGCAATAAGATGCATTTTCTTGCCTTCATGCCCCTGGTTCCAGAAAAAGTTTCTATTCAGTCTCTCAAGATCCTGTAGTACTCCTTTAGGTAGGATGGTGGTTTACATTTGATGAAATGAAAGTGTAGAGAGAACAGAGTTGATCAAAACTGTTCGCCCCGCCAAACTTAGGAACTTGCCCTTCCAATTTGAAAGTTTTTTTTGGACTTTAGAGACTAGGGGAGAGTAGGTCAGCTTCGTGGTTCTTTTATGCAAGATAGGAACTCCCAAATATTTGCCCAGGTCAGCTGAGATGGTGATCCCTTGGGTTTGGCCAAGTTCCAAAGCCCTGTTAAAATGAACATTCCTGGAAGCAAAAATTTTTGATTTGGGAAGACTAATACGATGCCCAGACACGCTGCAGAAGTATGCCATCAAGTCTCTAATTTTTTCGATCTGATTTAAAGAAGCCTCACTGAACAAGAAAAGGTCATCTGCGAAGAAGAGGTGGGATAGTTCGGGGCCAGATTGACTGAGCTTGAGGGGTTTCCATCTTCCTTCTTCGACCTCTCGGTTTATAAGCTGACTGAGTCTTTCCATGCACAAAATGAACAAGTAGGGACTCAAAGGGTCCCCTTGCCGTACTCCTCTCGTTGGATGAAAAGGAGTTGATAGTGCACCATTCCATACAACTCTCATAGAAGTAAAGGACACACACATCATCAACAGCGTCACAAAGTGCTCGTTCAGACCAAGACTTTGGAGATTAAATTTCAGAAAGTTCCAGTCTAGTCTGTCAAACGCTTTCTCCATATCTACCTTTATGGCAACGTATCCTTTCTTCTTCCTGATTGTTCTCATTGTGTGAATGGCTTCTTGTGCTAGGATGATGTTATCACTACTTTGCCTTCCCCTGATGAAACTGCATTGAGTGGGATGAATTAAGAATTCCATCACTGACCTCAACCTATTTGCGAGGACCTTGCTTAAGATTTTGTAGGTCACGTTACAAAGAGAGATTGGTCGAAAGTCCTTGAGGGAGTTGGGTTTTTCCACCTTTGGGATCAGGGTGATGTGAGTCTGATTTATATCTTTTACCTTGATTGGGTCTCTAAAGATGGAAAAAATAAGGTCACAGATCTTTGGCCCAACAACATCCCACTGTGATTGGAAAAAATGTGGCTGTAAACCGTCAGGCTCAGGTGCTTTGAAAGCCTCCATCTCAAAAGCTGCATTTTTAATTTCCACCACTGACACATCTTTCTGAATATGGGCAAGTTGAGAATTATTTAGAGCAAAGAATTCAGTAGGCCAATCCAACACATTTAACACCGCTTGATTAGAGGAATAGAGTTCTTTGAAGTAGGAAAGAGCAGAATGCTTTAGCTCCTCTTGATTGGAAATCCAGTCACCCTGTTCATTTTGAAGAGACTCAATTTTTTTTCCTTCTAATCACAGTCGTGGAATGGAAGAAACTTGTATTTTTATCCTAGAATTTAAGCCACTTGCATCTTGACTTTTGGTACCAGAGGAGCTCTTCTTGATTCACCACCTTGATATATTCCTTCCACAGTTTCGCTTCTAACTTATAGAGACCCGCATGAGGATGAGCAGTTATTTCTCGATCAACACCTTCCAAACGCTTAAGCAAATTGTTTTTCTTTCTTGGGATGCTGCCTATCACATTCTTATTCCACCATGTGACTTTATTCTGAAAAGCGTTATAACCAGAAGACCAATCATTATGTTGCCATGCAGAACTTACTAAGTTAGAGAAACCCTCTTCGAGACACCATGCTGTTTGATATCTGAAATGTGCCATGGAAGAGGCAGCTTGCATATTTCCAGCAGATACCACTAGAACTCTGTGGTCTGATTTATAACGAAGGTGGTGGAAAATTTTGTGGTTTGGATAAGCCAATTCCCATGATAGATTTCAAAAAGCCCAATCAAGTCTTTCCTTGATTTCATTTCTAGACCAAGTGAAATTTTCTCCAACCACAGGTAATTCCAGAAAGCCACAGTCATGAATACAATTGCGGAAAGGATATAAAGATCTAACGTGAACAGCAGCACCCCCTACCTTATCCAATGGATTTAGAAATGAGTTGAAATCACCTAGGACCAACCAACCGCCAGATACAATACCTGCTAAGTATCGAAGGGATGACCATAGGTCTTGTCTATAACTCCATCTAGGATCCCCATACACGAAGGTAACACAGAAACTTTCGCCTGATTTCTTGTCAGTCATGCTACAATGTAAAAGCTGAGTAATAGAAAAAAGATATTCCACAAAGACCTCAAAATCATTCCACAAAACCCATATGCCACCTGCATAGCCCGTTGATTCTACCCTTAGCCAATTGTGGAAGCCTAGCTTACGCACCACTAAGTCTGCTTGAGGACCACTGACTCTTGTTTCTAAAAGGCATATTACAGAAATTTGATGTTTGGCAACAATATTATGAAGGATACGGGGAAAGGATTTGCTACATGCCCCTCTACAATTCCAGCTTGAAATAATCATTGGAATTAAAATTATGTACAGACAGAGAAAACGTTTACTTATCTGGAGGTACACGCCCTAACCCTGACCTGCTCCTGTGCTTGGCCTCTCTTAAATTCCTAATTGTCTTGCCTTGCCCTTTTTGCTTTATATCAGAGGCTTGAAGTTTTTGGCTAGGAGTTGGCGGTAGTTCCTGAGTAGTTGAAGGAGTCAAAATTTGATCACTAATTTTTGACTCCAACGTTTCTGTGACAAGAGAGGTTGAGGAAGGCATTTCTGGATTTTTAGAGGGATGCACTTCTGAAGTAGGAAATTCTACAGCAGACTTAGGATTCAATTCTGGAACAGGGACTATGCAAGCTTGGTCCTCGGCATTCGTATTTTTCCCAGGGGGTTTCTGCTGAAAACCATCGGAACTAGTTTGTGGGAAAATTTTTAAAACTTGGCCCATTGAGTCAATAGTGTTTGAATGAGGAGAGACCAATGAGCCCACAACTATTTGATGGACCCGGGACCCCACTTGCATTTTTTTTGGCTTGACATGATGATGTACCGATGTTGTGCTTTCACTAATTTCCAAGGGACATGTTTTGTGGGCCAGCGGTGTATGGACGGACAAGTGAGTTTCTTTGTGGGCCATAGTGTCACATGTGCTTTTGAGGTCAAGCACGTTACTTTCCACACTTTCCTTTTCCTTTATGCGAAATTCTAGTCTTGGGGCTGTGCAAGCTTAACTTTAAACTTGCTTTTGGATTGATAGTTGTCTCTTTCACTATGGCTATTTCCTCTACCATTTGAAATTTCTTGTCTGTTCACTATCTCTACCGCTGAGGGTTTACAGTCACGTGAATCAACAAGTTGCAATTGTTTAGAATTTCTTCCATCATCCAGGTCAGAGATCACTTGGAATCTGGAAGCTTGAGATTTCATCCCCATACTTTTGTCAGAGTATCACCCATACCTTCCCCCTGCAGCGCCATCTCTGCGGTTATCCTTCCTTGGGAAACGAGAATTTTTTTGACCTCCCACCAGCATCCAGGGGCCAAAAACATCCACATCCGGCGGTGAGACATTTTCCGGTGTCCTTGCCTGAGCTACTTTAGCAGGTTCCGTCCCCATATTCTGCATTTTAGATGATTCAGTTCCTTTAGCTTTCCACGAACAATGATCTTTCTTGTGTCCGTATCTCCCACAGGAGAAGCAGATTAGATTCAGTCCCTCATATTCGACATTGAAGATGGTTGAAGCCAAGATGACTCTGGGGACTATGGAGATCCAATTCAACGCACAATCTGGCGTATCTTCCCCTTGTCACTATGCCAGATGAGTGATCGCAGTGGCTCAGAGTGTGTAAGTCTACTTTGAGTGTCTTTCCTATCATATCCCCCAATCTAGTAATAAATTTTTCTGAGTAGTAGATGAGAGGAATATTTGGGATTCTAACCCATGTTGCAATTTTCCCCAGCTGGTTGTGGAATGGGTCGAAATATGGAGACCATTGTTGAACCAAGACTGCATGTTGCGCTATCACCCACGACCCTTCCAATATTATGCGCTTGTAATGGGCACTCCAGCCATCAGGGTTAGTGAATCTCACAACATAATAATTGTTGGGTAAATCAACTAGTTCGAACTCATTGAACTTCCACACCCTACACAACATCTCTTTGAGTTTGTGGAGATAAAAATGGGCTCCCAACACTGTGATGATTAGCGAGTTGTTCCATGGTTGGCATGCTTCATTGTACTCGTCTTCAGATATTTCCATGGACGGATAAATATTCATGAGTTTTTTGGTTTCATCTGAGGGCTCTGGAATCTTCCATAACCTGTTCTGTAAATCCGACGTCAGTGAGTCTCCATTTGAGGAACTTTGTTCATGGGCAACCCCATTGAAATCTGATTTGCTGACCCCCATCAATAAATCTTTGTAGGAGGGGAGGTTCGGAGATACAGATGAGCCTGTACAATCCCCCTGTTTTGCGTTCTGTTCTTGAACTGCAGAGTTTTCTGGAACCACCAACAGGTTGGTTTCGATAGCATTCCCAGTTCTGACAGCATGCTTCCTATTAGAATCTTCTAGCGACCTATCCGTCGAGTTGAAGACGGCCGGAGGTCTATTCGCCGGTATCTTGTGGGAGACGACTTCATCCATTGAAAGGAGGCACGAGTTCTAAGAGAGAGATGTTTTTACAGCTGGCTGCAGACTTAGGACCAACCAAGGCTGAAGACGTCAGTTTCAGAGCTCGTGCTTCACACTGACGGCTGTGCAACAGAAACAAAGACGAAGCTAGATCGAAGATGCAGCTAGATCGAAGATGAATATGAAGGCCCTGTTAACGTTGATGCACATCTGGCCGCCGAGAGGGGAAGATGAAGACAGATCCGAGCCGACCAAGCAACTATGGGACAGATCCGATGAAGATGCAGCGCCGTTCAGCTTCAACCACCTGTTGCCGCCGAGACTGGGAAGACGAAGATAGAGCTCCAATGGTGAAGTGCCCGTAGCCGCCGAGAGAGAGAGAGAGAGAGAGAACAATGGAATCGTTCGACCGGAGCTGAGGGAGGCAGTGAGGCACATCAGATTTTTTTGCTGACCCCCCAAAATTTTTCATATTTAGTGTTCGCACACAATTTTTATTTTTAAATCTGTTTGCTGAAAAGTTCTCCTTGATAAAATTTATTGCCTGACAGTATTTATGGACTCATACATACATACATACATACATACATACATACATACATACATACATACATACATACATACATACATTTGCATGGTTGTCACTCCTTTTTAGTTAATTGGAATATATTTTTAGTTGCATGCAAATGTTTTCCCTTTTGCAAGAGTTGGAGATATGCTGCATATAAATGAAGGAGATTTGCATCCGCATTGAGAGTTCTTAAATAAATTTTAGGTACCTTTACATATTTTATTTTGTAATGGGAGGTATTTTTTAGCAATTTTTCTCTTTTACAAAAAAAAAAGCTTTCTCAAAAAAAATAATATTCCAATAAATTTTTAAAATATCAGTATGAAGTAGTTATATATAACAATAATGTAAACAATTTAACTTTCTTTTAAAAATCCTATTTAAGAATACCCTTATTCTCACTTTAAAATAAGCTTTTGTCGGTGGCATGTTAACTCAAAACAAAAGGGTTTAAAATCTGTTATGTATGTCTCTCTCCTACGTAAATCATCATTACCTTTGACTGATTCTCCTTCATGCACCAAGTGGGAAAAAAACCCCACCTTTCCCTAATAAACATCGCTGGCCCGTTTGGTATGAGGAAAATTTGAGGAGGGAAAGGAATTTAGAGAATAGAAAAGAAGGGAAATGAAGATTATTAAGGGTGATGGAAGATGGATTGAGGGTGGAACTTGAAAAGAAAAAGGGAAATACCCATTTTAACCTCAACATAAATTAATAATTATATATTAATTAAATTCATATTTTAGTTCATAAATTAAATAATTAATCGTACAATAATTTAAAAAATGAATAAAATATAAATTGTAATCTAAATAAATAAAAAATATATTTTATTTATTAATAAAATCGAAATTATTTTTTTATATGATAAGCAAATTCTGCAGAAATGCAAATTTGTAAGGTGTGAATATTGAAAAATTCAAATTTATTGATGAAATTCAAATTTGTTAGGCGAGAATTCTTCAAAAATCAAAAAATGATAAGCAAATTCTATAGTAAATCTGAATTTTCTTCCTTTTAATTTAAATATTTTCAGAGACATATTTATCTTTCGAATCTTCCTCCACTAAAGGAATTTAGGATCCCACCAATTTTGGTGGGATCTTATCTTCCTATAAATAAGGGAACATTGATGGGCTTTGAGTGGGCCTAGGAACTTAAATTCTCATAAAGATTGAGCCAAAATTATTTATACCAAACATGCCCCACATCTCCGCCTCCTGTCATTCTTCCACGCAGATCGCATCCAACATCTTTATTTTGCCTGCCCTCTAAAATCTAAAACCCAAAACAAAATGTTTAGGTGGCTTTATCCTTATAAGTTGTATGATATTCTAATAATATATAATGATAAATATTATTATTATTATTATTAAAATATTTTATTATAAAATAAAAATATATTATTACCCTCACAAGCCTGGACACGTGAACCATTGAGCTATGTGAGGAGCACTTGAATTCCTTTATTAAAGCCAAGCTCTTGAATTTCTTTATTATAGTGGCCACGTGAATCATTGGGCTAGGTGATGTGTCCCTTCTGGGTGATCTGAGGCAAATTAAAGAAGCATTAATAACTTTCGTGTATTAAATCTAAGCACTTGAATTCCTTTATTTTTGCCTTTTCCCTAATTCCCTAATGCCCCATTCCCAAAAACCCTTTCCTCTACTCACAAGTTGAGCAGATGTTTTAAAAGTCAGAATATTTGATTCAGTAGGGGACGATAGTTTTAACCTTGAACTGGAAAGGTAGTGAATGTGTAGGGAGGGTAAGACAATTAGAATGAAGTAAATGAATAGTACAAATTATCATATGAAAATTGGTTTCACACAAAATTTGTTCTCAGATAGATTCTCATATGAAAATTGGTTTCATATGAAAATTGTTCTCACCATTCTAAAAAAAAAAATCCAAAAGAATATGATGAAAATATCTAGGATAAAAAGGGTTAGTGTCCTGCTCAACTATATTAAAAAATGACAAAATATATTTGCATGGAATTAAAAAAAAAAGGTGTATTCATTTGGTGGGGTTATCATTTCTTTGAATAAATTTACTTTGGCAAATGTACATAAACAGATGCACAAGACAAAATCCTTTGCAACAACTCCAATCCAGAAAAAATCATATTAAAGATAGTAATATAAAGAAGTTTATAATTATGATTGCCATAACATAATAGCATGTAATGTTAGATTTCTTGGAGGCCACCATGCATATGTCATAATCAACTACAAATTTGAAATTTCATGTTCAACACATAAGGGATAGTATCACTAGAAAAGTTGTTCTATCACCTACCCATAAACAAAATCAAGCAACTGAATTTTCATGAGCCTTTATTATTGTGTTTTATTTACTAAAATCCCCATTAACCCATTATATCATGATGAGATTGTTATATATCACCAATAAGCTAAAAAAAGAGTGAGATAACTGTTACAGATACACTTCACCCTTTATGATTTCATCTTACATTTTATTATTTCAAGTCATTTTCACTTTGTCTTTCTGTTAACATATTCGCAAATTGCAATATTCTTCCAATATTAGTATATGAAGATAAAGATATAAGCTTTTGTTCAAAATAATTAATAACTAATTATATTTAATTATTATTGTTATTGGTTGAATAATACAATATGCTATAATAAAAGTTTTAGAATTTTAGCATAGTAGAATATCTTATACTAAATGATGATTTCTTTTAATAATGCACATGTTTGCAATATGAAATTTCATATTTTAGATATTAACAGAAATTGACCTCTTTCATCGAGTTGGGGGAATGCATTTTTATATTTGGTCAATCTATAAACTATTGTGGGTTGAGTTTGTTACTCAAATGTCCTTTAATTACTACGTGTTTGGTCATGAATTTAAAGAAAGTCTATATATAATTTATGTTATTAAAGTATCTCAAGTCATTAAATAATAACAATTACACCAAATTATAGTAATTACTCTGAATTTACAAGCTCCCTGTGCAACGCACGGGGGGCACACTCTAGTTTTATTAATGTGAAAACTAGGGATGAACCTAGACAATAAGACACACTGAAACTAGAGAAGGAAGAGGAAGCCAAATAATGAAGATGGAATACAATTATTTTTATTGGGGAGGCGATTTTTCTGCTTCAAAGCCTATCCATCCATGCCTATCTAATACTTTCTCCAGTGTTTTTTATAAATAGCTTTTATTCATTACAAAAAATGAACTAGATGTTAAGATTAGTTAAAACAATAAATCTGAAAAAAAAAGTTAAAAACAATAAATGTATTAAAAATATCATGTTTCTTTCAAATATGCCCATATTTATGAAAAGAGTAAATGAGTGAGAATGAGTCACAATATGAGAGAGTATGAGTATAAAATAGGAAAGAGAATGTGTAATAAATGAGTAAATAAAAGAGAATTAGTGGTGACTGGAAGATAATTAATATAAAGATTTCTATTTAATAGGGGTAGAAAAGGAAACAATAGTTAAAATTTTGAGACACAAGGAAAAAGTCGTTTATAAAAAAGACCAATCCAAGAGAGAGAAAATTATTTATAAAATGATTGGATGGAGTATAATCTATCTAATCCTAATACTCCCTCGGTCCTATTTATAAAAATTTAATAACTAAATTACATTGATTAAAAAAATAATTAAAATTAGTTAAAAACAATGAGTGTGTCCGAAATAAATCTTAATTTTCCCCGCAATATTTATCAGCACTATTGGTCCATTAAAAGCATGATACAAATAATAGACAAGATCCTGATCAGCAAGCGAAGCAGTAGAGCAACAGATAAGAGAGAGAGAGATATATATATATATATATAATTATATATATATATATATAATTATATATATATATATATATGGCATTTAAATTATTATTATTTTTTAATTGAAAAGAAATGGATCATAATGAGGAAATAGCAGCAAAGTCCAGGGGGATGAACTTCAGTGAATGAAGGTCCACCCCCTCATGTGATTCCCATCAATTTGGGCCCTACCCCACAGACCCTCCCCACATCTCTCACATAGTCTCACTCCCAGCCAAATCCTCCATTTTTTTTTTTCAATTTAAAATTAAACTAAATACCATTTGTTCCCGGTGACAAATTAATACTCACTCTAGTTCTTAATATAAAAGTCAGTTAACTTTCTTTTGAAAGATTAAGGAAGGTTAATAAATTAATTAATCATAGCATATGTCATGTATCATTTGATTATATATCAGTTTATAAGTTAGATCGACAAATTAGTTTGGTATAAAAAATATAAATATAAATATTTTAAAGTGATTTATTTAGTTTTCTTAATCTCTTCAAAAAATTTAATTAGGTCTTATATTAAGGGCCAGGAGTAGTATATACTTTAAATCAAAATATGCAGGGGTTACAAGAAAGGAATATAATTATAAAAAAAAACCCTAATCACAAGTGAGTAACATGAGCATGTTGTTATTAAATACTAGTACTTGTGGTTATACATATACATATACATACATACATACATATGTATGTATATATATATTTGGCGTGCTATATGACAGGACTCCCACTCTCCCAGTCAACACATGGCATGACCAGAATATGACCTAATATTAATCACATTGTCGTGTATCTGTGTGTGGAACAGATCGATGCATGTGTAACACGATGCAATCTATACGTGATAATTTTTAAAATCTATACAATTTAATTATACCTCTTTTCTAGACTTGCAACTCTTCTTCTTCTTTGTTTGAAAAGATTTGCAACTCATCTTCTACCATATATAAAAGCATTTGCAATAGAGTTATGTATGTGTCAATCACATATGGGTATTTTCGGCTATCTACTTTTTTCTTTAAAACTTTGGTTCTTTTCTGTCATTTTAGAAATCGTTAAACCTTTGAAATGATTAACTTCTTTAATTCCCACCGTCGTCCTCTTGCGTCATTCTCGATCCTTGGAGTTTTTGCATATCATACAAACACACACAAATATTCGTTCAAGAAACACAAAAATCGTCAAGTAATAATATATATGAGTTTCTAAAGATCCCGGTACGTAATAAGCCAAGGCCAAATAATTATCAAGAACCAAAGATCAATTCGATCATAACTTAATTGGTACTACAGCTGGTAATTCAGGGCGGGCTGGCGGGCTGGCCCGCTTAAATTTTTTTTTAATTTTTTTATTTTGTTTTTATTTTTTTCTCAAATATCCTTGGTCCCTTATCTTATTTTCTTTGATGATATGTTTAATTAATTTCTCATACTTTTTATTTGACACTTATTTTCATATTATATTAATTTATTATACTATTATTAAATTAAAAAGAGATGTATTTATATAGTTTTGTGATGTAAATAGATAAAAAAAAAGAAAGTAAGAATGAATTGATTTCTTAACACAAATGTATAAAAGAAAAGAAGTGTGATATGAGCGGGTGAAAGAGAAAAAGATTAAAGATTAAAAATTTAAAAAAAAAATATTTGGCAGCCCGCCTAAACGGGCTTTGCCAGCCCGCGAAGGGGGCGGGCTGGTGCAGGCCGCCCCGCTTCAACCCGCAGCCCGCGCGGGCTGGCCCGCAACCCGCGGGCCAGCCCGTTTTCCCACTACTAATTGGTACGCATGATGAAATTAAAACAGAAGGATCCAAGAGGGGAAGTAAAACTTGAATATATTTGAACACAACTTGGCACACGCGCGCACAGTTAAGGGAAAATTGTAATAAGGTCCCAATTAATAGACTTAATGACAATCAAGGGCCCATTTGGTTTAATACCATTGTAGGTGTGCAATGATAATCCTCATTGCATTGCTATAAATGGTTTGTTTGGTTAGGCCTAGTAATGGTAAAAGAGATTGCACTTGCAAAAGGGATTGCACATTTTTTGGTAATCCCCATTCATAGGGGAAACCCTATGAATCCTCATTGCAGGCCTGCAATCCATTTAAAATGTCAATTTTACCCTCAAATATCACATATGAAAAGACATAATTACCCTTCAAAAAAATTATATCTACACATATCACAATCCCTAATATCTGCAACAACACAACGGAGGGCTGGTTCGCTGACGAGATGAGAGGTTTGAAGAAACCAACGAGAACGACTGTGTTATCTAGTGCCGGTGAAGGGAGGGAGAAGCTACCACCACCGGTGTCTTTTCTATCCACCGTCAGTCTTCCTCACAACCACCACCGACATCATTGGAAGAGAATATAGCCACCGATCATCAACTTCTCTGGCCCCAACTCCAGCGACCTCCATCTCCGTCCTTCCTTTGTTTTGAATAACCACTGTCAACACCAACTCTTTCTGTTCTCTCTCTGCTAGAAGCTTCTCTACCATTGGAAATTATCATTATAGCACCTTCCTCCTTTCTTTATGATAGTCCAGCATTTCTCTGCAAATTCTGGTGACATTTCCAGTTTCTGGCCCCCATTTTTGGTGACCTTTACCATCGGTCTTCGTTCCTCTAACTTTACACCACCTCTGTGCTCTACCATTCACCACCACTACCTCTCTCTTTGATCTTGCCAAAGCTTATCATCACTTTTAGGTGAGTTCATGAAATTTTTTGGCCCCCATTTCCGGCAAGCTCTTGCATTTTTCAGCCACCGAAGAGCTTCTTCCAATGATGTAGGTGGTGGATAGAAACTGATTATAGTATCAAAAACGCCTCCTTGCTCGTCCTCAGCCACCACCATCCACTCTGCCATCCTTGTCCCCTCCATCATTATCTTCCCCACCGCTATGCTCGTCCTCCTCCGCCTACGTGAGAGAAATGGTTGCTGCTGATAGGGTTGTCGAAGAAGAAGAATCAATGCATGAGCCTATGAATTAAGGGTAAATTGGTCTTTTAAATTTATATTAATTTTAAAACATTATTATAAAATAACTCATTGCACCCCCTTCTAATTAAAAACTTACCAAACATTATCATAGTAATTCTAATTGCATTGCATCCCCATTATATTGCATTACAGGTGGTAATGAGATTGAACCAAACGGGCCCCAAGTCTCTTTAAATCATACATTTAAGGGGAAGTTGCAATCATGTCCCAATTAACAGACTTAATGACAACCAGATCTCTTCAAATCATCAAATTGCAGAAAAGTCCCAAAAGACATAGGTGTTATTAATTCCAAATGTGAAAGTATAATTTTGCCCCACTTCATTTAAAATGAAAAACAATCAATCAGAAGAGATTCTGACCTTGTTTTGTGCATGTAATGTGGCATCAAGACAAAGAAAAGAACACAAAAATACAATCTTTCTCTTGACGACAGATTACGTGCGCTAAATAGTCAAAGTCTCTTCTAATTGGTTTTTTCGATTTTAGATGAAGAGAGGAAAAGTTGTATTTTCACATTTAGAATTAATAGCACCCAGGTTCCTCAAGGCTTCATTATAATTTGATGATTTCAAGAGACTTGGTTGTCGTAAAGTCTGCTAATTGGGACCTGATTGCAATTTTATCTAGATTGCAAAAAACAGTTAAAGCCGAAAATAGAAGAGAAAGAAACAAAAATAGAAAGGGCTGAGAGCATAGCACAAGACTGCAACTGGCTGAATTAGAGGAATAAAGAAGAGCACTAATGCCGTATTCAAGCTTTTTTCTTCATTCGAATCAGTCAAAGGAAAAGAGCTACAGTAACGTGCGCTCGTGCTCTGAGACAGAAATCGAGTTTTTGACCGTTGCATCGGCAACGGTCTCTCTTCGGCTCCGTCGTGCTTTTCTTTTTCTGTCGATTTGCTCTGCTTCTTTATAGATCTATCCTTTCCGTGCTGCTGATCTAGCTCCCTGAATCGGCTGCTTTTATTCTATCCGTGGATTCACTCTGTTTCTGATTTTCTCAGTAGACCGAGCTAAGTCCGTGGGTATGTTGCCGAAATTGGGAGAGGAGATCATTTTGAGTAAATGTCTGTGAGTATGTCGTTCGTTCTGCAAATATAGTTTTCTTTCTCATGATTGAATATTTTTCGTCTGGACGGCTTTAAAGCTGCTAGACATGATTGAACGTGAGAGAGAACGTAGTCCTGAGAGAATGGTTTCAGAGCTAATGATGAAGAAGAGTGATGCCTTGGAGCCTTTTACAAAGAAAATTCGAGATGATAATGAAGAATTCACAGGTAAGCAATCATTAGCTCCACGGGTGGAGGACTGGATGAGTAATGAGGATATTGAAAAGGAAACCGTTATACCGGAAGCACCAAAAAGGTCATACAAGGAGGCATGTGTCGAAGATCAGACAAGGGAGGAATGTTCAGATGAAGAAGAAGAATGGTGGAAAGGGGACGGATGGAAGTCCAGAATTGAGGTCGAGATAACGAAGAAGGGTCCTAATATCATTGTGTCTTTGGAGTTTAGAAGGAAGCTAGCACTGAAATGGTCAACGTCATTGTTTGTTAAATTTCTTGGCAGGATGGTGAGGGAGGATCAATTGGGTCAAAAATTGCAACAATTATGGGGATGTAGAGGGAAGGTTGAAACTATTGAGATAGGGTCCGGGTATTTTCTGGTTCGTATGAACAATGAGGAGGACTATGATTTTGCGTTAACAGGAGGCCCTTGGTTATACATGGATCATTATCTAGCAGTGCAGCCGTGGAAGTCAGAGTTTGATCCAGATTCTGGTGAGGTTTCCAAAATTGCAGCATGGGTAAGAATTCCTAAATTCCCAGTTGATTTCTATGATAAGGGTATTTTACATGTGGTGGGTAACCAGATAGGAAGGGTTCTAAAAGTGGATACAAATACTCTTAGGCAGACCAAAGGGTGTTTTGCCCGTATATGTGTTGAGGTTGATTTGAATGCACCTTTGCTTCCATCCTTGATGATTAATGGGAAAGAAAAGAAGATTGTTTATGAGGGTTTGCATTTAATTTGTTTCTCATATGGGAGGTATGGCCATGATACAGAACATTGCACAAATAATCAAGTTACAAATACGTCAAAGTCGCCATGCACAGATAGCACGTCGACTTCTACATCTATGACACCATCGCCCACATCCTCCGAAATAATTGATGGAATGTATGGGGAGTGGATGGTAGCACCACGTCAGAGAAGGGGGCAATGGAACTTGAATGCAAGGAATGACAATTATAGTCGTGAGCATAGGCGTGATTTAAATTCCCGAAATATGGGAGGAGGATCTCGCTTTGAGGCTCTAAATGTTGAAGACATGACAATTATTGATGGCGGGGCTGGTGATAACGAATATCAGGGGAAGATTTGTGTGAGTTCAAAGACTGAAGAGAGGTCGCATGATACTAAAGGTCAAAATGGTCATTTACCTATATCAAATAAAGGGAGCAAAGGTAATAATAGATCGGATATTGCAAATGTAAGAAAGAAGGAGTTGAATGGTGAAGTTGTGAATAGTGTTGGGCATTTTAATAAGTTGAATCAAATACGTGGAAGCCAAATAGCTAAGAAGAAAGGGTTTGAGGAGGGACCTTCCAAAGAAATATTGAGTACGGGGAAAACTAAAGAAGATGGAACATCTGGTAATTTAAGTGGGGAAGTGGGGTCAGGCAAAAAGAAGAATGTTATGAAATTACAATCCAATTCCCCCACTATTCATCTAGAAGCCTCCAACCCTATTGATCCAGGTGCGGAAGGAGGAGAGACTTTTGTACCTCGGGTTAGTCCACTTGGAGGTGTTGATGACGTGGTGATGTATGGGATTGAGGATGTACAGAAGGGACATATGTCTCAATGATGTCTGGTTTGTATGTGTTCTCTTATTCTTTTATTAAGTTTTTAATGATTATTATGACTTGGAATACTCGGGGTGCCGGTGGTGCCTCTTTTCGAAGGTTACTTAGTGATATTGTTGATAGAAATGGAGTTAATTTATTTGCGCTGTTGGAACCTAGATAGTCAGGGTTAAAAGCTAAGCTCATTGCTAGGAAGTTGGGTTGGACGAATATGCATGTGGTTGAAGCATGTGGTTTTAGTAGAGGTATGTGGTTGTTCTGGGATTCTAAATTAAATTTCTCTGTTACTTCTTCAGGGGATCAATTTATTCATGGGGTGGTTAATAAAGGTACTAGTGAGGAGTGGTCAATAACTGTTGTGTATGGGCACCCAAATATGGTTATTAGACGTCATCTGTGGCAGTCTCTTGAGGGTATTAGGCAATTGACTATTGGAGGCTGGGTTGTGATTGGTGATTTTAATGTTGTCTCTAATCCTGAGAAACGTTAGAGTAAGAATCACAGGACAACTATTGGTATTGATAGGTCATTTCTGAATTGGCTTATGAGTAGTGAGTTACTTGATATTGGTTTTAATGGGCCTCAATTTACTTGGGGTAATCTGAATAGCCAAAGCAGAATAGATAGAGCCTTGGTAAATAACTGCTAGTTTACTAATAATCCTAATGCCACAGTGACACATTTGCCAAAGTATAAATCGGATAATTGTCCGGTGTTGCTTGATACTGAATCTCATGTTCTTACGGCTAAGAATTGAAGGCCTTTTAGATTTTTCACACCTTGGGTTATGCATGATGATTTCAAGAATTTTGTTCATACTCACTGGGGGGTGGACGACGACTGCGGCGGATCTGTTAAACAATTTACTGAGGATCTGAGGTTATGGAATAAAGAGGTTTTCAGAAATATATCCTATATGAAAGACAGATTATATTGAAGATTAGATGGGATTAATACAAAGATGGCCTTGGTAGGTATCTCGGAGCACCTTGAAAAGTTACGAAGGGAGTTATGGGGAGAGCTTGAGAATCTGTTGGCACGGGAAGAAGTCATGTGGCTTCAATACTCTCGGGCTAATTGGTATGTGGATGGTGATCGTAATACTAAATACTTCCACTCAGTGGCTAATGACAGACGAAGAAGGAATAAAATAGAAGCTTTAAAGCTTGAATCGGGGGAATGGACTTATAATGCAGCGGAAATTATGAGTTTGGAAAGCCAATTCTTTGAAAATTTATATACTGAAACCAATAACTATAATGGATCTTTGGTATTTGGATGCTCTTATCCTGAAATTGATGATGTTAATTTAAATATTCTAGGAAGATCAGTTGAAGATCAAGAGATTAAAAGAGCTTTGTTTGATATGGGGCCGTTGAAAGCTCCTGGGCCAGATGGATTCAATCCGCTATTTTACCAAAGTCAATGGGAAACTGTAGGACCGTCTGTGATTGAATTAGTAAAATGAGTGTTTAATGATCCGATGTGGATTCGACAAATCAATGGCACTCAGATTGTACTCATTCCGCAGGTAGAACTTCCAGAGATGTTTCGTGATTTTCGTCCTATAAGTCTTTGCAATGTTGTATACAAGATTGTTACGAAGGTTATTTCAAAAAGACTCAAGGAAATCATGCCTTTGGTGATAGCCCCGAATCAGTGCAGTTTTGTTAAACGGCGTCAGAGTTTAGATAATGTTATACTAGTGCAGGAGATCATTCACTCTATGAAGTCCTTAAAAAAGAAAAAGGGTTTCATGGCCATTAAGATTGATTTAGAGAAGGCTTATGATCGTGTAAGATGGAATTTTGTCTACGAATGTCTAAAAGAGCTCAAGATTCCTGAATATCTGAGTAAAGTTATTCAAGCTTGTATGTCGACGTCTCAGATGTAACTGCTTTGGAATGGAGAAGCTACTTATATGTTTTTCCCTTCTAAAGGGGTTAGACAAGGTGACCCAATATCGCCGTATCTTTTTGTTATCATGATGGAAAGATTAGGGCATCTTATACAAACGACAGTTGAAGAGGGTGTTTGGCAACAGTTAAGACTCTCCAAACGAGGTACTCTTGTCTCTCATATTTTTTTTGTTGATGATCTCATTTTGTTTGCAGAAGCAGATCTAGATAACGTAAGGGTTATTACGGCCATCCTTGATGACTTATGTGTCATTTCGGGGCAGAAGATAAATGCAAGAAAATCTAGAGTTTACTTCTTTAAGAATGTAAACCATATAAGAATAAAAGAAATAAGTGAATTTCTAAATTTTACTCAGACTTCGAGTCTGGGAAAATATCTGGGAATGCCTATTTTTCATGAAAGAATATCAAAGAAAACATATAGTTTTTTCCTGGATAAGATGGATGCTCGCCTGGCCAATTGGAAGTCTAACATGTTATCAATGGCTGCCAAGCATACTCTTGTGTCGTCTGTTATGTCGGCTATGTCAACTTATGCTATGCAGTCAGTGCCTCTTCCTTTTGGGCTTTGTGATGAAATAGACAAACGTTGTCGTAACTTCCTTTGGGGTAGTAGTTCTGCCAGTAGAAAACCTCATCTAGTCTCCTGGGACATCGTTTGTGCACGTAAGGAGGATGGAGGCCTAGGTCTTAGGTTGGCTCATTACCAGAATCAGGCTTTCATGATTAAGCTTGGTTGGAATATGATTAATAGAAAAGATTCACTCTGGGTCAAGCTTTTACGAGAAAAATATAAAACCGGAAGTGATATTATTCCTAAAGTTGAGAAGCGTCGGTCAGAGTCTAGTACGTGGAGGGGTATTCGTAACTGTTGGGACAAGATCAAAGATAGTTTATCATGGAGAGTTACCAATGGTCAGAACACTTCTTTCTGGAATGATATATGGGTACCGCATTTTGACAAGCTTCAGAGGTTGGTAATCAGTGAACTGCCTAGAGATGTTGCTGAATGGAGAGTAGCTGATTGTATCACTTCATCAGGACAGTGGGATATGAGTAAGTTTAATCACCTACTGCCAAGCCATGTATGTACAGCTATTACACGCGTTAAATTCAATCACCTAAATGGGGAGGATTTTTCGGTATGAAGATGGTCTTCAGATGGATTTTTCTCCATTAGATCAGCTTACAAATATCTAATATGCACCCCTCAATCTCACAGTATTAATTGGAGAAGATGTGTTTGGAAATTGAAGGTCCCTCAAAGGTATCGTATTTTCTTGTGGCTGTGCTTTCATGGTCGTCTAATGACAAACATGATGCGTTACCAGCGAGGTAGCCATCCCACAGGTAGTTGGGATATATGCCATAACTCACGCGAGTCTCTACTACACGTTTTGCGAGATTGTCCATTCACTTTTGAATTATGGAAAGAATTCTTACCGCCTGATTGGCGTGATAAATTTTTTGGCATGTTTGAGAGAAATGACTGGCTTACATGGTGTACGAGAAGAAAAGATGTAATACAGGGATTCGAGTTTCGTCTTTGGTTTACGGTTTTATGCCGGCATATCTGGTTGGCTCGTAATGACAGATGTTTTAACAATAACACTTGGAGTAGACAGGCCATATTGGCTCGTGCTTGTGTCTGCTTAACATGGGGTAATACAAGATTGCTTCAAGATAAGAGTGCAGAAATGAATCAACAACAGTGGCAGCCACCACCGTTTGGATGGGTGAAGATTAATACCGATGGTTCTAAGAATGACAACTTAGGCACGTGCACGTGTGGAGGTGTGTTGAGAGATCACAATGATGAATTTTTGATGAGGTTTATGTATCAGATCGGGCGAGGAACAATAGTATCTGCAGAAGCATGGGGTGTTTTGTGGGGACTTAAAGACGCATGGGATAGAGGTTACAGACAAATCATGATTGAGTCTGACTGTAGAGAAGTGATGGATCTAATTCAGGGAAAGGTAGCTCAGGAACACTCTGATTGTCGACTGATTGAGGAGGTTCAAACGTTGCTGGATAGAGATTGGGAAGTGGAAATTTCACATTGCACTCGGGATGTTAACACAGTTGCAGACTCTATGGCTAAAGAAGCTTGGAAGATGGCGATTGATCTTCATATCACATATTCGCCCCCTGATGCTATTACAACCTTTTTATTTAATGATGTAACTAGGATGAGATTTCATGTTGATTCAGGAGAATAGCTTCTGATGTGTTTGTAAATTATCTTTTTCTATCAAAAAAAAAAACAAAAAAGAAGAGCGTCCGCTAAAGTAGTGAAACAGAAAATGGCGTTGTGAGAGATCCACGCGTCCGAGAAACCTGCCATGGCCACTCTTCTTCCTTCTCTCTTCTTCATATAACTCACCTCCCCTCTCTCTCTCTTTCTGTTCTCCAAAACAAAATTTCTTCTTCCTCATTCTTCTCAATCAGATCCATCACTTGTCATTAATCATCACATATAGCATTCATTCATTAATTCATTCAAGTCTTAATCAGTAGTGTTATTGTCTGTGTTCTATATGGGAAAAGGATTATTATGGCTCTTGCTGGCACCGATTTCTTGCCTCATCAGACTTCGGCCACGATGACAACTAGTGGTAACAAGCCCACCGACAACGATGTAGGTCGTTCAATAATCATGGAAGATCCTAATGATAATAATAATAATGCCCACACTAATCATAACTCTTGTACCACTCCTGCCACCACTACTAGCAGGCCTCCTAGAAACGTTTCCTCTATGCGTCATTGCACTAAATCGGTTTGTGATCTCTATCCTTTTCTTTTCATTTCTCGGATTTAATTATGTTTCTTCTTCTTTTCTTTTCTTTTTTTTTTTTGAATATTCTGTTTTAATTTTCGTTGAAATCAAAACTAATAACTAATATATGAATTATATGTGTCACATTGTGTCTAGGAAGCAGATATTGCGAGCATAGAATTGAAAACACCCACGACGACGACGACTACTACGATAACAGCAGCGACGACGGAGGAAAAGTCGGAGTTTTTGCCTGTATTCCGATCAGGAAGCTGTTCTGAGAAAGGACCAAAGCAGTACATGGAGGATGAGTTCTTCGCTGTTGATACTCTCCATGTACATCTTCCTCCATCAGCAACTCACCTTCCTTCTTCTGCCGCATTTTACGGGGTATGTGGGGTTGATTAAGCAAAACCTAAATAATGGTTCAGATCTGTAATTAAATTGCAGCGTTGATCTAATCTGCTGTGTTTCCTTGTTTATTACAGGTAGGTCCTTAATATAAGATATATTTACCTAATTTAATTAGATTAAGAAAGTTAGTTAAGTTAGCTAATATGAAATATATTTTCTAAAATATCCTATCCATCTTCCTTAATTCCTTCATTTTCTCTTCTTCTTGATTGTTGTTAAAGGAACATCAATAGGGATAAATTAAAAAAAGATTGACAAAAATGAAAGTTATGTCTTATATTTAGGATCAAGATCATTTCTTCAAATATATCTTATGTTAAGGACATGAGGGAGTATTAATTAACGTGAATATATGCGTGTGGACAGATATTTGATGGGCACGGAGGTACAGATGCGGCATTATTTACGAGAGACAACATCCTAAAGTTTATAACGTCGGACTCACAAATCCCTGGCAGCATTAAAAAGGCCATAAGGAGTGCCTTTGTGAAGGTTGATCACGCCTTAGCTGATGCCGTTTCTCTTGATAAATCTTCTGGCACCACTGCTTTAATTGCCCTCATGCTCGGAAGGTACCCTATTAACAATTTAATTTACATCCTACGAGTATAATAACAATTATATGCTGGGAATATTAAAGTGTCATTACATATGGTTGATCACTATCGTCAACTCTATATATAATTAACCGAATTATTAGCATGTGATTTAGGTGTGATAGGGTGTTGTATCCCCACACAAGCTTTTCAAATATACCTGAAATCCGACTGACTGAGTAAACAAATTTGTCCAAATAAAACGGTATCACATGATCTTAGTTTCATTTAAGGCACACAGAAAATCTACCCTTAGAAGTGAGGAGAGAAACTAGGAAGTTATGCGTATCACTCACAAACTGATGCTCTCACCTCCCTTAATTAACCTCTCACATTATGTAAGTGTTCCCACTATTTGTTTTGAACAAAGTGGGTAAAGCACAAGTCTTGACCTTCCTTTGTTCTCATTTTTGCCCTACTTGTATTGGGCCTATATGTATCCTAATCAACTAAGGGTGGATTAACCCAACACCCATTAGGGCCTGTTTGGTTAGAGGGGAGGCGATGAGAGGAGATGAAAAATGAGTCTCTCCCCTTATTTGGTATGAAAAATTGGAGGGAAAGGACTCCAAAGAAGGGGCTTCAAATATCTCTCATTCCCTTATTTTTGTTCCCTCCAAATTTGGGGGGTTTTGGAGGGGATGAAAAATGAGCCCTTCCCCTTCCATCCCCTCCCTTTAAACTAAACAGGCCCTAAGAGACAGTTTAACATATATAGGTCCTTTCTTTAAAGATATTCATTTTCCGTATATACACATATATATATAATTGAGTCTTTGAATATGTTTTAGAAGGGTTCGTGGTATTGATGATCAGTTGTTTAGTAATCAACCTTTTATTGAAGATGATGAACAAACCTCAAAAATCTTAAGGACTCATTAGGTGAGAACCTATGAACTAACACCTATGAACTAACACCTTTTATGTGAATTAGTGTCACGAGCTAATTCACGCTAGATCTTAACTAATTAACCTAAAATCTTAACTAGTTAAGTGCTTGTTTGGGTAAAGCAAAAAAAAAAAAAAAACTTCAGCACTTTTCCGCAAATTTAAAACAGAATTTCTCTTACATACTTACTTCGAACGCCATAAAAACACTTTTAAAAAGCTAAAACAAACAGACACTAACTAATCCTTACTTGGTGTCGTTCTCCAGCGTAACCATATATATATAATTGAGTCTTTGTATATATTTTGGCAGGAGTATGATGATAGCCAATATAGGCGATTCTCGAGCTGTGTTGGGAAAACGAGGAAGAGCCATTGAACTATCCAAAGACCACAAGCCAAACTGCACTTCGGAGAGAATGAGGATAGAGAAACTGGCAGGCGTAATCTACAATGGATACCTCAACGGCCAACTTTCAGTGGCAAGAGCACTAGGAGACTGGCACATAAAAGGCTCAAAAGGATCAAAGAGCCCATTAATCTCAGAACCGGAGCTTGAAGAACTGGTTCTAACACGAGACGATGAGTACTTAATAATGGGTTGTGACGGTTTATGGGACGTGATGAGCAGCCAGTGCGCTGTTTCGACGTTGAGGAAGGAGCCGATGCAACACAATGATCCAGCAAGGTGTGCAAAAGCACTTGTCACCGAAGCGTTACAACGTAATACATGCGACAATTTAACTGTTGTTGTTTTCTGTTTCTCACAACATCCTCCTCCTAAGCTTCAAGTTCCTGTGTTGCATAAGAGGAGGAGCATTTCAGCTGAAGGCTTGGATCTTCTTAAGGGTGTCCTCTCTTGATCATTCTTAATTATATGTCTTAATTAGATGCTTCTTCACAGGTTTATTAATTTCATGTAACTTGTACATAGTTTTTGTTTTTCAAATTGGTGGGGATTTTTCTGACCAGTTTTGTTGTCCCCCTCAAGTAGACATTGCTTACATATCAAATTACTTTCATACACATGCTATACTTCACATGTAACATATTTTAACATTTTATGATTTTGTTTGGTTTTCTTAACCCCAAAGAATCTTCTATGCACTAGTGCAAAATACTATATTTGACATCAGTTAAAAATGTATTATCGCTACAACATATAGGGTGAAGTAGAAATTGGAGTAACGGAAAATAGATGTTATGGCGTCAGTTACAAAAGACCTAATGCCATAAAAAAATATATTACGGTTTCAGTTACAAATGACATGAAGCTGTAAAGAAATACAAAAAAAAAAAAAAAACAAATTGGTTTACCCTAGGCGTTGCCATGTCACCGATCGGCGGACCACATCGCCATCATTTGTCCCTGCCAACTTGGCCTGTGTCCATGTCAGCGCCTTGTTCAAGTAAGGAATTGGATGCATTTTGTGACAAAGGGAGGATTCAAACCCTTAATTTCATGCGCGTGCTGATATGCTTTTGCCAATTGAGCTGTAATGAACTTACAATCTTTATTTACAAAAATTTTATATATATATATATATATAATATTGTTTTTAATTTTCTTTTTTCATGTAATTATTTATTAATACGTAATATATTATTTATTCAAAAATGTAAAAAAATAAATATTTTATAAAATAAAATTTATATTATATATTTTAATTTTGACTTGTATTTAATATTTATAGTTTTTTATTTATATATAATATTATTGAAAAACTCACATATTTTAATAAAAAATAAGCAACAATAATTTTTATACCTTTATTTTATTATTGTATTTATATTATAATTTTTATAATATAATCTATTAGAAATTACTGACAAAAAAATTGCGTCCCCAACTTCATTTTCTTATAGTGAAAGGATCTATATTATGGCATCGGTTAATAAGGACCTGACACAGTAAATGAATAAATGTATTACAACATCATACCTAAATACAACTGATGTCATAATAGAAGGTAATTATTTAATTGATTATAATATCCGTTCTTGTCTAAACTAATGCCATATTTGTAACTTATGGCAACAATTATAATCATAATTGACGTTGTATTAAGAATATAATTTTTTTAACACGTTAAAATTATATCAAGGTATTAAAACCCGGACTGGGTATTGAACCGGTCGGGGTATTGGGTTAAGGGTCAGTGGGTCAGACTGGGGCCAAACCGGAGCTCAACCCGGGCCAAACCGGTGAGAAATTGAAGATTTTAGTCTTATTAGTATGAAATTCTAAAGAAAATTTAAAAAAATTTTAAAAATCGGAACCCGGACCGGACCGGTCTACCGGCCGGTTCGCCGATTTTAGGGTCGGACCGCCTGGTCCGGTCCGGGTTCCTGAACCTGGAATTATATAGTCCTTCATTTGAGAACTTACTTAATATGCAACCAATCAATGTACAACTAAACAAATTTCTAGCTTAAAAAAGGTCATTTTAATGTAACTATAATATTGTTATTTTTAAAACTTTGTTTTCATTATTTCATTAAAATTTTTATATGTTATATTTAAAATATTTATTTATTTTTCAATATATATATATATTACAAAAAAAAAATCAAAACTTAATTTAAATCCTTTTAATTAACTTCGGTGTCTGGTGCTTACTAAACTGATGTTATAAATGCTAATATGGCATCTGTTTGAAGTGCACCTGATGCAAAAATATCATAAACCTAATTATGATATCGGATGCTTCTACAATTGATGGCATAATGTAAATTACGGCATCAGATAAACTTAAAACAAAAGTAAAAATATGACATATCCATTACCACTTCAGTTCTTCAGGTAACTGATGCGAAATCATGTAGTTAAATTAGTGTTTTGCACTAGTAATGATAGGAATGGCCGCCTAGACTATTAAAGTATTTTAATTAAGAAAAATTAATTTTTTTGTCCCGTTTTGATTCAATTGTAATTTATTCCTTACGCTTTAACTTGATGTAGTGTAACTTAGTTTTCATAATTTTGACTCAGTTATAACCTGCTACTTATGTTTTTAATATAATAACTTACTTTTTATAGTCTTAACTAGTATTTTATAAGAACTTTAGTCTCTAAGATGATATATACAATTATGGGAATGACACTAGAATTTTATGGCAATTTTTTAATGGAAAATAAATAAATAAATACCATATGAACTTCTAAAACTCAAAAAAGTCTATTAACATTTATAAATAACACGGAGGTCCTCTAGTAGTTAGGAATCTAGAATATAAAAGTTTGATTAAAAAAAACTAAAATGCCCTCATCTTTCTTCTTCTTATTTCTCACTTTCTTCTCCGTCCTCTTTGTCTCTATTTCCTTCCCAACCGCTGCCCCACCTCTGACTCTCCCTCCAACATCTCGTCCAACATCTCCGAGAAGCTTATCTACCGTGAAGCCTTCTACTACGCCCTCCTCGGCTACGTTTTCTTTGCGAAATGGCTTATCCTCTCTGCCTTTGTCACCGGCCACATTCCCGGAGATGGAACTGCAATCCGCACAAGGCCCGATGGCGGATGCTACGTTGCTCATAGAAGGGGACTGTTCAGCTCAGCAACAGGAGAGCTCCGGTATATAAATTCCAAGTCAGCCATGAGAATCAACCTAAGAGCTTCACTGCTAGGGTTTTAAGTTTCAGTTCAAATTACAAAATTTATTGCAGCTGTAGAGTAAGAAACGTTGAATATGGTTTCAATGTGTGGGATCAAGTAACTGGAATTTGGGGCCAGATTTGTGCCCTTAGTACTAGAGAGTTGCTTTTCATTTGTTACACCATCCAAAGGATTGCTATTGCCAATGGAAGCGGCACGATGAGAAGGTATGCCCAGGAAAACAAATTCTCATCCAAATTTTTGGTACTTGGATCAATTGAGTAATGAGATTGACTAAAAAAATAATGATTTTGACAAATCCGTAAGTACTGACAATATATGTAAAAAGATTGATAAAGGGTTTTGGGTTGCGACCAATTGAGTAATGGGATTGATGAAATGAATAGTGGTATTGATGAAATCTGTAATAATTTTGACAAAATCAATAATTTTGGATTGTAACCAATTGAATAATGAGATTGACTGAAAGAAAAATGGTTTTAACAAAATCCTTAAGTACTGACAATATGTGTAAAAGGATTGCAAAGAGTTTTGAGTTGTGGCCAATTGAGTAATGAGATTGACGAAATCAATAGTGGTGTTGACAAAATCTGTAATGGTTTTGATAAAATCAATAAGTACTGAAAAAATGTATAAAAGGATTGAATAAGAGTTTTGGGTTGTAACTAATTGAGTAATAAGATTGACTAAGAGAGTAATAGTTTTGAAAAAATCCGTAATGGTTTTAAAAAAATGCGTAAGTACTGATAATATGTGTAAAATAATTGACAAAGAGTTTTGAATTGTGGCTAATTGAATAATGAGATCGATGAAATGAATAGCTGTGTTGACGAAATCTACAATAGTTTTGATAAAATCAATAAGTACTGACAAAATATATAAAATGATTGACAAAGAATTTTGACTTGTGACCAATTGAGTAATGAGATTCACTAAAAGGATAATAGTTTTGACGATATCAATAAGTATTGATAATATGTATAAAAGGATTGAATAAAGGGGTTTTTTAATCTTTTATCTTAAATATGAAAAATCCATATTCTTACCCCATCCCCTCTCTATTTTTGGTATGTGTTAAAGAACTTTCTGAATTTTGAAATGGTATTTATACCCGACTCGTTTCTTACGCCAAAACATATGGATGTGTATAAAATTATAAAATTAGCACAACTACTTTTTTTTTTACCTGATAGCACAACTACTTTTTTTTTGTTTAAAAGGGTACTTCTATTAATATTGCAAAAACATATATAATACAATACAAAAAAGTCAATCCCACAAATAACAGAAGGAAATTAACATGGTAAACAACACAACAAAATAGCATAAAACCCAAAAAAAATAGGCTAAAGATTGATCTGGTTCATGGAGAAGCAGTAGCATCAAAATGACGACCCGCCTTCTGAGCATCCAAAGTCAGTATAAAAGACAGAGAGTGATGGTTATGACACCCACCCCGTAGGGCACACTCCCTTAAAAGTATCAGCTGCAATAAGGTCAGCTGCAAAATTACCCCTACGAGGAGTAAAAGTAAGAGAGAACCCGACTCGAGAAGCAAGATGGTTGATAATGTCTTGAATGATACTCCGGCATTTCCAGTCGTACAGATCCGGCTGTTGGCTTTCAACACTTGATTTCAGAAGTTGACTGTCCGTTTCAAACAAAGTTTTGTCGTGACCCAAATCCATCGCTAACATTAATGCTCTTTTTAAAGCTAAGGCCTCAGTCATGAACGCCGACAAGGATTTAATCTTATCAGTAAAACCCCAAACGAAGTCTCCATACTCATTTCGGCAGATAATTCTAATAGCTGCAGTGCCTATTGCTGATGAGTAAGCGCCATCACAATTGATTTTGAGAATACCTGGGGGAGGAAAGTACCAATGTACACTATCGGGGTCAGTTATAGAAATAGACTCATTCATATCAATTACATTATTCAAAGCGCATAATTCCAGATTGGATCGCATAGCCCATTCAATAACGAACTGTGGACTAGGTTCTCGCAGATTAAACACCTTTTCATTCCTTTGGTTCCATATAAACCAAAGGATCCAACAAATAAGAGTAATGTCAGATGAAGCAAAATTTGATCTCACATCTGTAATGCATAGCCTTCAAGAAGTGAAGTTCCTGACTTGAATCACATCAGTTTTAACACCTAAATGGCAACCAAATCAGACACACCTTGTCCAAGGACAGTGAAAGAAAAGATGTTCAACTGTTTCCTCCTCTCTGTCGCATATAGGGCATAATTTAGAAGATGCCATCTTACATCGGAATAGAGCATCTTTAGTGGCCACAACCTGGTTTAAAATCCTCCAAACAAAATGTTGGACACACGGTACAATGTTCAGCCTCCATATACTTCTCCAGCTAGCTGGCGACATATTAGTAGAGGAGCTAGGTTTACGTATAATGTAATGCCTAGCCTTTGCATTTCTATACCCCAACTTGACTGAATAATTACCATTGCTCGCTGGGGTCCAAATGATCTTATCTTTCAAACCATTCAAGGGGATCGGAATTTGGATAATTGCATGTGCAAGATCATCAGAGATTAAATGTCGTATGGGAGACAAGTTCCAGCTACCGTGTACAATGAGATCACACACTCGCCCTTGCTGAAGAATATCATCATAATTATTAACAGATTTCTCAAGAAATTGAACATCTGGTACCCATCTATCTTCCCAAATACGGATGGAGGAGCCATCACCTAGATCCCACAGTAAATCTTTCTTGAGAAAATCTCTACCATCAATGATACTAGACCAACACCAAGATGCTTTGTATCCTTTTTCAACATCCATAAACTCCCCCTGTGGAAAATAAATGCTCTTCAAAACTCAAACCCACAGGTCATCTGGGTTATTAAGAAGGCGCCAGGCTGTTTTAGCTAGTAAAGCATCATTAGCAATAGTGAAATCTCTAAATCTCATACCTCCTGCACACTTGGCCTCAGTGAGAGAATCCCAAGACTTCCAGTAAAGGTTATGTCCAGCTGCATTGCCCTCCCACTAGAAATTAGCTATTAAGCTATTTAATTCTTTGCATGCTTTGATTGTAAACTTGAAGCAATTCATGGGATAAATTGGGATGGCATTGATAATTGATTTGATCATAACTTCCCGCCCTGTAAAGGATAAAGTGGATTTTGTCCATCCCTGAATTTTATTTCTTACTCGCTCTCTGATATAAGATAGAGCCTGGTGATTTGTTTTACCCAATACACTCGGGATACCCAGATATTTACCCGGATCTTACATAGCCTGGATGCCTAAGATGCCATTAGTCCTGGATTTAATTATGTCCAGTGTATTTGCCGAAAAGAAGATGCTGGATTTATCCAAGTTAGCAGACTGACCAGATACAACACAGTATTGATTCAAAATATTTGCTAGGTTTGTACAATTCCTCTCATTAGCATTCAAAAAAAATAGGGCATCATCCGCAAAGAAGCAATGAGAAAGCTCAGGACAAGAGTTGCTCAATTTAATCCCTTGGAGATTTTTAGACATTTGACTCTTGGTAATCATAGCAGACAAAACTTCAGTCATTAGAATGAATAGATAAGGAGATAAAGGATCACCTTGTCGTAGACCCCTACCTGGAGAGATAGAGCCAATTTTCTCTCCTGAAACACACAGATTTAGCCTGACAGAATTCACACACTTCATAATTAAATGCACCCAATCTTCACAAAACCCAAATTTCAAAAGAACAAGCTCTAAGAAATCCCATTCCACACGGTCATAGGCTTTATTCATATCCATTTTAAGTGCAAATTCGTATTTATTCCCCTTTTTCTTTTGACGTAGATAATGATAAACCTCATGTGCAATGATAATGTTGTCTTGAATAAGACGACCAAGAATAAAAGCACTCTGGTTTTGGGAAATACAGGAATCAAGTAAAGGTCTCATCCGGCTTGCAATAATTTTAGATATTATCTTGTAGGAGAAATTACAGAGCCCTATAGGACGAAAATGGGAAACATGATCTGGTTTCTCTATCTTGGGAATCAGAGTAACATTAGTATCATTGATTTCATGAAGATAAGAATTGCCAGCAAAGAATTCTTGAACCATGGAGCATATATTTTCACCAATTTCAGGCCAAGCTGAATGATAAAATTTACCTGAGAATCCATCAGGACCAGGGGCCTTCGTACTTCCCAAGCTAAAAGCAGCTTCTCGGATCTCCTCTCGTGTCACAGGAAGTAATAAATTAAGATTAATTTGTTTTGAGATTTTGGGTTCTATGAAATTTAGTACTGCTTCGGTACGTCGACTCCCAGAAGGAAGAAACAGTGTCTCAAAAAAAGAGGAGATATTGGCAGATATTGACTCTCTACTTGATAGCCAGGTCCCTGAATCATCCTTTAAATGTAGAATGCTATTGTATTGTCTGCGATGAATTGTAGTAAGATGGAAAAACCTTGAATTCCTGTCCCCTGCCTGTAGCCAATTAATTCTCGATCGTTGCCACCAATACTGCTCTTCCTTATCCATGGCATTTTCGATTTTAGCTGTAATTTCATAGGCTTTCTTCTTACTCTCAGGAGTTAATACCCCTTGTTCACAGACAGCGAGCTCCACTTTAAGTTGCTCAATAACTTTTTTGGAATTCGGAAACTCCTTCTTGCTCCACCTGGTTAATTCATATCTGCAAGAACATAAGCTACTTACAAACTCAGTAAGAGATGAAGAATCACTTACATAGGGTCGTTGCCATCCATTGCGTACAGTAGCCAGATAGTTCATGTGTGTAGTCTAGACAGATTCAAATTTAAAGGAGCGGGTTCAAAATTGTTGCTTACACCAACAGTTAACTAGTAGCAAGTGGTGATCAGAGCCCAACGGGTCTAAATGGAACACCTGTAGATGAGGAAAATGTTCTCTTAATTCAGTGTTACCCAGAGCTCTATCAATACGTTCACGAATCGTTCCTTGTCCCTCCCTCTTATTGCACCATGTGAACCTATAACCATTGAATCCTAGATCCATAAGATTACAGTCAGCCATAAAGTTCTGGAAATTAACTATCTTCCTCCAAGCTCTCGGATTGCCCCCACTTTTTTCTCCTTGTGCTGCGATATCATTAAAGTCACCCAGACATAACCACAATTGATCAACATGCTGGGCAATACGCCTTACTTCTTGCCAACACAACTGACGCTCATTTTCATTCGGGGGTCCGTAGATAAAAGAAATATAGGAGGGCGAGTCAAAAGTCGAAGATGAGACCTTCGTGTGAATTATATTTGCTGAAGAGTAAAGGATATTCACCACAACTTCATCCTTCCACCATAGAGCAAGACCTCCACTACGACCAATAGGATCTACCAACCATTCTTCTGCAAAACCACACCTTTTCCTAACTTTCTTCACATTATTCTTTTTTTGTTTAGTCTCCATTAAGAAGACAATTTGGGGCTTATTTCGGAAACATTATTCCTTCAGATTTTTGACTGTCAAGGCTGCCCCGAGGCCTTGGCAGTTCCATCTTAAAATATTCATTGTGAACTGGTGGTTGGTCCCATCCAACCACCTGCGTTTTGAGTAGAAGAGAATGAATTACCAGAGTCGAAGTTGCCATCAGAGCTAAGCCAACTACTAGGAAAATCAATTTCAGAGTTTGAAGCTGTAGTGATACCTCTAGTAGAAGATTTTGGTGTGGAGTTTGAACGTATCTGTTGTTTTAGAGCACGGATGCTCCGACGATGGCCCTTTCTTGGCTCATATTTAGACTTTATTGGGAATTCTTTTTCACCTCTAGACATTTCACTGGCTCTGACGAATTATTAGTAGAGAAGTCTAGTTTCTTGCATCGTTTGGCATCTACGTGGGTCCCCTTATCATTAAGAAGTCTTTTTAAATTAAAGCCACTCAGCCTCATGGTAACACTAGACACTGGAGAAAGCCCGCTGATAGGGATTATAACTTGAGATATCTCCTCATCTTCACTCGGTGGGTCCACAACATGTGCTTGACTTGTCAGCAAAGAGTTTTTATTTTTGGTAGACTTTATCATCAAAGAATTAGCGCTCCTTCCGTCAGGAAATTTTCTAGTCCACCTATTCAGTGTGATGCACTCCTTCTCATGAGTAAAAATTGGGGAGACACATGGTCCCACCATGCAAGTGGGCACTTGAGTGTTTTCTCCTTCAATTATGCTAGTAAGAGAATTTGCGTCATTCTTGGTCTTAAAAGACAAAAGTAAGGAATCTTTAATTGATGAGGGCCCTACCATAAGTTCCTTTTATGGAATAGCATCTTCATTCATCGGCAACCTCTTCCGACCACCGTCTCTACCTGGAGATTTCCTATCATTCTTCAACCCTTCCACCCAACTCTCCTTATAAACAATTAGCAGATCTTCAATAGTTTTGACTTGTGACGTACCCAACCTGGTGCTATATTCGGTATTGACTCCATCATCCCCATTTGAATCAACATTACTCTTACAAGCTCGATTATCATGACCAATACGACCACAACGATAACAAAAATTTTAGAGTCTCTCATAACGTACAGTAACCCAAGCAGGATCCTTTTTTTCCCTGGGAACCCAGAACCCTGTGACCAAAGGATCCTCTAAGTTAATAAGAGATTGAACACGAAAAAAGCTTCGAGTGATTTTCCCATTTACCTCCGGATCCTCATACATCATCGTCTCTCCAACAGCATTCCCCAAAGTAACTGCATTCTCTTTGTCAAAAGCCTCTAAAGGGAGTCCATGAAATTGGACCCAAAATGGAGCAGTCTTGAAATTTACTTCATCCAGAACCATATATTCTTCCCAAATTTGTAAATTCAACATATGACCTTGGATTGACCATAGACGACCCTTAAGAACTCGCATATAGTCCTCCATCTTAATGAAGCGAAAGAGAAAGATCAAACAGACTTTATCTAGCTCATGAATCTCCACATTCTCTTCCATTTGCCAGCCTTTCCTAATCATGGATATCATGGTCGGCACGTTTAAGTTTTTGCTCGTTGATATTTTCCCAACAAGAGCACCTCCATTCTTCTCCGTCTTCTTTCCCAGGTTCAACATCACCTCCTTTGACTTCCTCATTTTACTCCCCTGTCCGACCTCCATTCCTCCCAGTCACTACCAGAATACACTTACACAACACTCACTCACACTTACAGTAAAGAAAAAGGAAAAACTACCACTGCAAGATTTACGATCAGTCCCAAAGAACAAAAAGGAGATCATTAGGGGAACGGGGTCATTGAGGGAGGCAGCGGATGATCATGGATGATGCTTTCTTTTTGAGTTTTCTTTAAGGGAACTGGGTTTCATGTTGTAACCTATCATTGGTTATTGTATTCCAGTTTTTTTATTCAAAAAAGGGGAAAAAACAAAGAAAGCAAGAGCAGGTTAGAAGATTGACGACACACAATAGAGGGGAGGTACGAAGATGATGGTGAAGGCGGGCCAGGGGCAGGAATAAAGATTTTCTCTTAAAATCTCTCCATATTTGTAGAGAAGTTTTGGGGAGAAAATAAGGTAGACCCACCCTATTTTCTCCACTACGTTTTCTTTCTTCCCCTTTTCCTCCCCCATTCAAGCAAAGAAAAGTTCATCTTTCCTCATGTTTTCTTTCCCATTTTTCTTTCCTCTCTGATTTTCCCTCAATCAAAGCAAGGGGTTAGGGTTATTTATTTCTATTAGTACTATTTAACATATTTAAAATATAATATGTTCTTAATAAATTTGCTAACCAGATTTAGAATTTAACTTCATTGAAAAGAACACGATTTTAAGTTCTTTTAATCAATTTTTTCATCACGCAGACGATATTGGAGTTATGATATAAAAAGTGGGTATGTCAAATGGAATAAGTCTCACATTATTTGAGAGAGAGAGTTCATGAGTGTACTGTATATTATTTTTTTTGGATCTCTCCTCCGATATCACAGGGCAGGCCATCTTTCAGGCACTATAACGGCCCCAGACTAATTCGGATCGCACTGGAAACCTGTCACGCCCTTATCTTAATTTCACCTTTACCAGAGTATTCGCGGAAAATGACATGCGGTTCGGTAGGCAACACAGAAATAGTATAACTATACTGATAATATGTACATGATTACATAAATTCCCCATAGGGGTTTGTACCTGATAATTACAATTAGTGTAGCCGCACAGGGCTACTTGGGTGTCTAAACTCGCCCCAGTAAAACAAAGACATATTCCTGACTTCACTCCGCCACTGCAATCCTCTCGTGTAGTTCTCTTATTTGCTCTCAGCATATCTTTTGTCTTCTCCTGTCTAAATTGTTGGTAGGGGAGGGTGAGATTCAAGAGAATCTCAGTAGGAAACAGATACCATAATGCATGCATGATTGATGCTATGTGTATGACATGTTAGCTTTATCTAGATGTATGCCCCATAATGACATTTCTGCATGCTCAATGTTTCATACAACAAGACTATGGCCACAGCGAAAACAGAAACAGAGCTTCATTTATTCAAATATGCTATACACAATCAAGTAAAGCAATCACATACGTCACCACACAAGCAGAGATATCAAATACATGCAAATAAGGCAAGTCCCCTACCTTAACTCTTTTCCGCCTCAAAACGCGTGCCTCATAAAGCGTGCCAACAGTTCGACCTCCATATTCCATCCTACAATGTCAAATGTACTATTTAGATACTTCCATAGTGTTTCTGGGGGTTATATGAGTCTATCTTGAAAAATTACTAAAATACCCTCGGGGACCCTGCCCCATCGTACCCGGTCCGGCTGTACTTTTCTCGAAATTCTAACCTGGGCTATCCTGACATATTTTGCCCAAGGAATCCATTTTCAGACTCAGAATTACCAAATTCACTGCCAAAAGACGAAATTACCCTTGGCAGCCCTTATTTCATTGTTTTAGGGGCATTTTCGTAATTATGCTTTCTCGGCCTTTTCGGAAAAAGTGCCCAACTGTAACCCCACCTAATTTTTTCTCCTGAACTTAATGGAATCATCAAATCATTGAAAATCCAACTCTAAGACCCATTTACAATGCTGACCGAAATATATAGGTTTTAAGGGAAAAATTGGGGTTTTTCGGTTTCGGCTCCGTAAACACGTTCCTTTTGTTAGATATGAATAGTTTTGATGATGTCAAATATAGATGTTAAATATGAGCAAAAATTTTGTATAATATACTTATCTTCTACATTGACTAACTACCATATTTAATGTTGTATATCTTGTAGATTAGTCATAGACATCATTGTGGGTTGATATTATAATGCCTCATAAATGGAGAATAATCATCAAGAAGAAAATCAAGAGGCAAGGAATTGAAGAAAGAAGAAAGAAAGATGAAGATTGAAGATATTCATCAAGAAGATTGAAGTTGGGTTATGAAGAATGATCATCAAGAGGAAAAACAAGAAGAAAGAGATTAAAGAAAGAAGAACTTGCAAGATCACATGAGAATATCAAGATTCAAGCTCCTAGAAGTGATACCGGAGGTTTCTATGATCATACGAAAGTTGGAATGGGTCAATACGAAGCTAAAATGATGTATACGGAAGCTATGTTACCTTTGGGGATGATTACCCGAGTAATCACTCGAGTAATATGGCATTGTCTGATTTTGGAGGTGTTTACTCGAGGCCTTACTCGAGTAATCTGCCGGGTTATTTGATGAATCACTCGAGGCAGCACTTGAAGTAATGGGTACTCTGTTTTCGCGCGGCAGAACATAGGTTCGGTATTTTGATGATATCTCTCCAACCACATGTCAGATCGAACTAAAACCGGTGGCATATGAAAGTAGACTTCTAACACAAACTTGTGACACCAAGATAACATTCAAAGGAGTTCAGATGAGAGAGATATAAGCTTCGAAAGTCGACACATGAATCAGCGTCATATTCCTGGACAGCTTTCGTATTTTGGAAATAACTCCCAAAATACACATCGGATTGCAACGAAACCGGTTCCATATGAAAGAAAAATCAAAGAGCTTTCCATGGATATATAATTTGTTACATTGGAAGCTATATCCTAAGAGCTATGACATCTGGAAGTTGCTGCTCGTGATTTCAGGATTGTCTAAGAACAGTAGATACTCTTTGGATCATAACTTTCTGTACATAATGAGTTTGGAGTTGATTCTTATTGCATTGGAATGTAGATAATGAGGGCTTTCCGATGATATATTATTTGCCATGTTTTGAGTCAAAATCAAGAATTCACTTGAAGGCACCACTCGAGTAACTGGTTGATAACAAAAGACTTTACTCGAGTAGGTACTCGAGTAATCAGATAGAAAATTTCCAGTTGCTCTCGGCCTGCCAACGTTACTCGAGTAAGTACTCGAGTAACCATGTAGATCACTTGCAGTTGCCCTCGGCATTTTCAATCCTGCCAATGTTACTCGAGGAGCTACTCGAGTAAATCACTGTGGTAAGCAAAAACCTGAAGTTCATCAAAGTTTTCCCGATGATACTCGAGTATGTACTCGAGTAAACTTTAATGAATACTCGAGTAGCTACTCGAGTAAAGCACTGTGCTAGCAAAACTTGAAGAGTTATTTAGACGAGAACTTCAAGTCACTAATGGAGTAAATCACTGTGCTAGCAAAACTTGAAGAGTTATTTAGACGAGAACTTCAAGTCACTACTGCAGTAAAGCACTGTGCTAGCAAAACTTCAAGTCACTACTGGAGTAAAGCACTGTGTATGCAGAGTTATTTAGAAGATAACTTCAAGTCACTACCCGAGTAAGCTATGCAGAAAATGGAAGGCCACTCGAGTAGCCACTCGAGTAACCTGTGAAGAAACTTGATGTTTACTCGAGTAAGCACTCGAGTAATGCTTCCCAGGAAAACAGAGCAACATCCCGAAGATTCTGGAAATCAATGGAATGATCATATAACTCATTCTTATTGCTTCTAATCACTCTAACACTTCATTGTATTAGTGTTTAATGCATTTTTTCAGTAAAACAATAAAGAGATGATGAGAAGAGTCAAAAGCTGAATTTACGGAAGAGGAGCGTCAACGTTCACAACGGCTAGTTTTCAAATTGAAGAAGCCACACTCCAACAGATATATTGAAATGCTCAAATGGTCATCAACCTTCATCAACTATAAATAGAAGAGCATTCAGAGTTCAGGACACCAACGAGAACACAAAAACGCAAACATGCTTATATTATGAATCATCCACTCCGACCCAACTACTCTCTGTTCTTATCCATTTTCTATATCATGTATATTTGAAAGAGAGATTGTTTTCATTGTGCTTCAGTATTCATCTATTCACTTCTGAGAGAGAAGATTGACTGTAATCTTTCATCATCAAAGTTGTATCCTTACGGTGTGTAAGGGGGAGCAACTTGGTTGTAATCTTACGGTGTGTAAGGGGGAGTAATCTCAGTGCGAGAATTATAAAGGCTTCACAAGTGCCCGGATCAAACTTGTGAGATTATAGTGGTTCTCAAGTACCCGGTTAAACTTGAGGAAGATAGTGGATTGAAAATCTCAGGAGGAGCCTGGGGACTGGACTTAGGTCATCGTGGATTAGGCCGAACCAGGATAAATCATAGTTTGCATATTCTCTTCCCTAAGCTCTTATACTTCTAGCATATATCATTTAAATATCTAACTGTGATTTATGATTCATTACTTTCATATTTATTGCTTCCTCTAAGATGCGAAAAGATTTTCAAAGTTCTTAAGTTTTTATCTTACACCCAATTCACCCCCTCTTGGGTGTCAGCCGGTTCTAACACCTTTCTACTCCTAACCACTTTATTGACTATTCCATTAGGTTAAAACTACCATTTAGTATCAATTTGGGCAGCATAACAGCCCCACATACCCATTTCCAAAAATTAAAACCAATGGCAATCCGGCGAAATTTCACCGATTAAATTGCCCACAACAGCTAGAATAGTCAATACACAAGAGTTTGGAAGTTACCTCAAGCTCCTTCTGAATTTTCCCAAATATGGCTGAAAACCCTAGTCCTCCAAACTCCAAAATCTTGCTTCAAACACCTCAAACAACATAGGAGATAAGCTTAGGAGAAGGATTATACACGTTAGGTACGAATTCACCGAAGAAATCGACCTATCTTGTGAGATTTTTCCTTCCTCCTCTCTATTTTTCTCTCAATTCCTCTCTCTATTTTCTGCATAAAGCACGTCAGTTTTGGTGCTGAGGGAAGAAGAAGATGATTTTAATAATATGTCCCCATTTAATTAACTAATTTTCCCAATTTTCGGATTTTTGCAAAATTCTGGCAGATTTCTACCCAAACTTTGAAAAATCATAACTAATTCTATAAATATCTAAATGAGGTGATTCCAAAGCCAATAGAACCCTTATTGAATCTAGTTTCAAGGAAAAATATAGAATTTTTCTTTCTGGAATCACAAAATTCCCAGAATTTCAATCTTTGCATATTGTTCCAGAAATTTCACAGTTTTTCTGTGCTGACTTCAAAAATTCATATCTTTTTGTGTATAGCTCTAATTGTGTCATATGACCTATCAAATTAAAGCTTAGGATGTCTAATTTCATCCTGTAAAATTTCATAATTTTTTCTCATCATTTGGGCATTTAAAATCACATGACAAGCTTACTACCTCATAGGCGATTTCACCAAAAACATAATTACTTTCTCCAAAATTCATCATTTTACTTTCTTAATACCCCAAAGATATAAGAATCATTAGAGGATAAATTTGGGCTTCTACTAAATTGGGGCTTAGTAGTCCACTTAATTTAGGCTTATTCCCAAACCTCCAATCTCAAAATTCAGGGTATTACAAAACCTCCACTTAAGGGTAAAGTGCTGGCCAAAGGGCGGGCTGCATTCCCAGGGCTCGAACTCGAGACCTCTGATTAAGCGGCGAAGTGAGGCTACCACTACGCCAACCATGCTTGGTTAGTGTACTGTATATTATAACATGTGACTATGTGAGCTTAGACAAATAAATGGACAAAAAGGAGTAGTGGACCTGCATACCCCACAACGGGTGGAAATCTGGCGATTTCTCTATGTCTGAGTTAATTGGATTGGGCATTTTTTATCAAATGTATTTTGATAAAATCTGAAAATTTATTTTATGAAGATAGATTAAAAATTAATTTTGAGAATCTATCGACCTTAAATGGTCCGAATTAAGAGTATTAAGAGGCTTGATCTATAGATTTTACTTTTCTTTCACTCCAATGTTCAAGTTGTTGGCCCGGCTTGATCCAGGTTTTACTTTTCTTTGACTCCAATGTTCAAATTGATGGCCTTTACCGTTCTAAAAATCTCGTACTCTTTTCCTCCTCAGAGTTTTTGAGCTTTCTCTTCGTTTATTATATTCTCTCTGTTTGCTGAATACTTTTATATTTTTTTGTTTTACTTGCTTTGTTCTTACAAAAATTATCCGTTTTATCTTGACTAGTACCGCTTCTTATCAATTGATAATTATAGAATAATTTTTAAAGACAGTCTCTTTAAATGCGAATCAATATTACTCATTTTATTTTTAAGAGCTACACCAACCAAAGACATAGTATGTTACATATGCGTGTTCTCTATTTTTTTTTCTTTTTCTTTTTGGGATAATCTGTTCTCTATGTAGTTTACCGTGCACGCACATACGCACACAAGTCGTTTTTCGTTTTCTTTTTGGTGCAACGATTGCCAAACGACATGGGTAAATGGTCTGGACAAAGCTAAGCCGTGATGGCCACGAATCGCAGGTGGCCAGTCACCTCTCCACGTCTAATATAAAATTATATTACCTCATGTCGTAAATAAAAGATAAAGTTAATTTTTTTTAGAAAAATTAAAGAAATTAAATAAGTTACTTAATTATATCATGTTATGTATCTTTAGATTATATATTAATTTATTAGTTAAACTAATTAGTTTGAAGAAAAAAATATAAATATAAATACTCTAAAGTAATTTAATTAGCTTCCTTAATTTCTCTAAAAAAGTCAACTTTATCTTATAATTAGGATTGGAGGGAGGACGAATATTTTAGCAGTCGCCTTTGATTTTTTTTTTTTCAAGGCCATGTTTTTTATTTAAGATTTTAAAAAGACCACAAATCCAGATCCAGTCCCCATACCATGCATCACGTGATCACATGATAAACTTTATTTTTTTGATCCAAAATTTCATTTCAAATAATCCATGAGTGAAATCATTCAATTATTCAACTCACCAACAACTAACATGATCTTGAAAATATTATTCACATTTCAAGTCACTCATTGCATCCGGTAGTACTAGAGGGAAAAACTACTGTGATTTATAAATTTATAATCATAAATGAGTTAATATAACTTTTGATCCATGAAGTTTGATCTGATTTTGATTTTGGTCCCTTAAGTTTAAAATCGGTGGTTTTGATCCTTGAAATTTGACCCGATTTTGGTTTTGATCCCTTAAATTTTAAAATAACTTGGTTTTTTTTTCTTGTCCGGTTTGGGTTTCATAACCGGGTCACCAAATCCTTTTCAATCAGGTTAAACTTCAAGAACCAAAAGTTATATTAAACCATCATAAATATTAAATTTTGTATACATTTCATATTCTTATATTAATTGACCATCAAAATTAATGTTTTAATTTGTGGTCTCATGGCCGCCAGAGTAGTTGGGGCAAAGCCTGAGGTATATCCAATCGCCCCAAAAAGGATATAAATGAACTCATGATAAAGAGTTGCCTGGAAAGAGACATTCATTTGATCCCTTTAAGGTGAATATATAATTTGGACGGCGGATAATTAATCTTTTTGAACTACACAAATATTATATATATATAAAAAAAAAAAAAAGTGTTATGAAGACGTTTCTTGTTTTGTCTGATATATAGCAGGTTTTATATATTTTTAGATTATGAAGATTTTAAAGATTTTGATTTGTTTTTCCCATTCTATGAATAAAGTATAGATAACATAACCTTTTTTTGTAAATTATATATATATATATATATCAATTGATGTTTTCAAAATTACTATTGCACGTTGCTTCCAAATTTATAATTTGATGATTTAAATATCACAAATATTTTGAATTTATAATGATAAGAATCAAGGGTGATGGGTGATGGCTTTGAAAAGTATTAATGCAGACTTTTATTCCTTATGGAAATTTTAATCTTTGAAAGTCTTTTTTAAGCATGTGGCTAATAATTTGTGTACTTCCTTGAATTTCATTTTCTTAAGTAAGGAAATTATATTAAAGGGCCAATCAAAATGGTAGAGAGAGCATCCGCGAACATCCCCTGCAATTTATTGGAAGAGACGAATATTTCTTTTACAATTTTGACTCTTCTTTTTATCGAGTTTGAAACTATGAATTATTTTTTTTTTTCAACCTCTATTTTTTCGCATTTAATATTCATAGGTTATTAATTACTTCAACTGATTTAAATCGAGGTTCTCATTGGTGATTAGACAAATCTTTCAAAAACGTTCTCTTTTATTTCAAATTCGAACCTTAACATTGCAAAAAATTCGAATTTTTCATCATCTAATTGTCTTGAAATGAAATTTGCCTTCTTAAAACTATGGTTGCACATTATTATATAATGGAAAAAATTTCCCTCTAGGTGCTTATATTTGGTCCATCCCGTTCTCCCAAATCATCAGATGTCACCTGTATTCATTAAAACACATCTTCATGCAACATTGTTTGGGTAACATTAAAACCATAGTTTCAGAAGTCTTTTTTTATAAATCGAGATAAAACTCCTCTCATATATTTACCTCGTAAGTCGTAAAAGTTAATATCTAAAAGCTAATCCAAACAAATACTAATATTGTTCCTTTCATTGAAACCGATCGTTTACGATTCCCATATATTTTAACTAAACCTTAAATCCCTGTTTACCATCAAGGAACTTTTCTCCATTCTCGTGTGTGAGCGGCCATCATAAAGAAATAACATACGTAGTTATATAATTCTATAATATATTTGTAATCGTATTATTTATAAATAACATAGCTTCTTAATATATTTTGTTAAGTTATATTAATTGACATTGATGACGGTGCTCTTTTCCCCGTAAGACAGTTGGTGTGAAGGAAGGGAAATAAGGTATTTTAATGAATGGAAAGTAACAGGAGATTCTATTACACATTGTTTGGTTCATTTTTTATTTTTCAAAGAAGGAAATCCATTGTTTTTAATCTCTCTCTCAATTAAAAGGGATTATTTACTTATTTCTATAAAAAAAAGTTTTAAATTTTTAACATATTTTTTTCTTTACATAGTAGTCGACAACTAGGCCACAACTTGGCCCTTGCGTTTTTTTTTTTTTTTTTTTTTGCCAGGACACAACTTGGCCCTTGCTACTGTCAAACATGACAACATGAGTTTTTTTTGGATAATATCACAACCTGCGTTACGGAAAGGAAATTAATCAATTTTTTTTTTTTTTGCCAACGGAAATTAATCAAATTATCATAACATGTTAGATCTATAAATATCTCGTCGTCTACTAAGTACTAACTCAACCAATGATTCATCCAACTTTTTATTATTATTTTTTCCCAACCATTCACCCTTAAAATTAAAATTGGCTTCCTCTTACCTGGCGTGTGATCACATTCACTGTTCACATCACGCACTGTTCACTGTTCACACCACGCACCACACGCTATCTCCTCTCATCTCATTCCTCTTCTTCCTCTCCTCCGACGGCGATCATCTCTGTTCGCTTGCTCTCAAAATTTGATTCCAAAATTTCAATCCGTTTGTGTTGTTTTGTCGCCGATTCTCCACTCACTTTCTTGGTATTGAACACTTAACATTGAACATCAAAAAGCTGCCGCCATTTCACAGAATCCCAACAAGAGAAACCCAGAAATTCAATCCGATGGGGTTTGAGAATCAACCAAGTTCATCGTCCTACTCCTTACCACCATATACACGAGAAGATACTCCTCTTCTCACCAAATCGCCAACATCTTCATCGCCATTGTAGGTGCCGGCGTCCTTGGTCTCCCCTATTGCTTCAAGCGAACGGGATGGGTCTTGGGCTTGCTCATGCTCTTCACTGTCGCTTTTCTCACCTATCACTGTATGATGCTTCTGGTCTACACTCGCCGTAAGCTCGAATCGGCCATGGGTTTCTCCAAAATCAATTCCTTCGGCGATCTTGGCTTCGCCACCTGTGGTCCCGTTGGCAGATTCTCCGTCGACGCCATGATCGTCCTTTCTCAAGCCGGGTTCTGCGTGAGCTACCTAATCTTCATTTCCAATACGCTGGCACATTTATTAAGTCAGAACACACAAACATCCCTGATTTTAGGTTTATCCCCAAAAGTGCTATTTCTCTGGAGTTGCTTTCCGTTTCAGTTGGGGTTGACCTGTGGGCCCCACACGCCATCTGTCATTATTTTGTCAGTGCTGACCGTTGACCGGTCAACGCTCACGGGTCAACCTTGACATGTCACTGCTGATGTGTCTCTGTTGACGTGGCTAGTCAACGGATGGCGTGGCCTGCGTTGATCGGTGCTGACGTGGCACTGAACGCTGACGTGGCACCCTCTCATTGGCGCCACGTGGCTTGGGTTGACTGATGATGTGGCGTTGACTGGCACGTCATCATCTTCAACCTCCAGCCGGGTCAACTTGACCCGGTTGGAGCTCCGGTGGGTCATCTCGACCCGCCAACTTCGGGAAGCCATATCTCCCTTGTTTTAGCTCCGTTTTTCGTGTTCTTAATGTCGTTGTAATTGTAGTTCAGCGAACTACAAATCCATGGCAATTATTTGATTTGAAAACCTCTGTTTTATTGATCAAATCGTGAGTGAAGTGGCAGTGGCGACTAACGACCCGACAACTTCTTTCCCTCTTTTCTCCCTCATCCGAACTTCGTTTGACACGTTCTTAGCATCGTTGGAATCGTCTCTTCGAGATCTACACACCCATGGCTTCTTTTTGGGGCAAAAACACTCAGTTTCGAACACCCAATTTTTCTCGACATTTACGGCGCAGCGTAATCCGACCTGGATGTGTGTCCTCTATATCTCAAAAGCTTTCCTAGCCTTTGACGGTTAAAAGCTCTTGTTTTTGGTTCCACATAGGTCCCAAAGACTCACCTTTATTCAGATCGAAGATATGAGGAAGAAGAGGAAGCATGAATGAAAATGAGTAGAGGAGTGAACATATTCGGCCAACAATCATGAACCCAGTATTTAGAAGTATGTAAAACAAAGAAAGAAACCCACATAATGCATACACACATGTTTTCGAAAAAAAACAGCATTTTGTTTTTTGGCATTTAATATGACTTTCGAATTTGACCAGCCACGTTAATGCTTCACGCATGTATATATACTGGGACGATATATGCTTCATGTCAATATGTAATAAAACTCAATCCCTTATTTAATAAAATATGAGAGGAGAGCAGGCCGAAGAATATAGATACGACACAATATACTTACTCATTACCCGGGTGCCTACGAGCCAATGCCTCAGACACCTCCATACCATATGCCTCCACATCCTATACCTCGGCGTTCATAAAGTCATCCCCAATGTCATCATCCAATAGTGTATCATCATGGGAAATTCCCGGTAAATCCATTGGCCTATGCATGCTCTGTTCAAACTTTTCTTTGAGAAAAGCATCTTGTTCATGTTCAGGACTCCTTTTCGGACTTTCTAAAAGCAGCACACCCATCACTCTTGATCCCTCCTCATGTGGTGAGGTTAAAATCTGATTGGACCTTGCTTGAGTTAAATTTCCCCCCACAATCACGTGTTCTCTTCGGCCCAGAGGAGTTTTATGAGGCCCAACTGAAATTTCCTTATTCCCATGTGCCTTGATAGCAACCCTTTCCTTTTCCAAAGTCTAGGCCTTACCCTTACCTTTAGGCCCATTCGCAATATGCCCAACTACCGCAGCAGAGGACTTCATTTTCGGCGCTGAAGAATCCAAGCCTTTCTTCACCATTTTCATTCCATTCCTCCCCGACCCCTGATCTTGGATCCCGTCCGCACTAGCTGTGATGTTCTGACCTTGTCCTGTCCGATCTCTGACAGGAACCCATTCCCAGTGCCCGCGATCATCATTACCCTCGAGCTCCTCTTCCTCGAGCGCAGCTAGAGAGTCAAAATGTGAGGTGTTTCCTATATGGTCAGGGCCCTTCTTACTCCTAGATGTGGAACCATACTCCTCTCTAGTTACCGTAGGAGCATGTTTCTTCAAAAATCGAGCTCGGTTTGTCCTGTTCACAATCATCCATGCTCCAAATTTGTCCTCGGAGGGTGGTGTTGATCTCAGTGGTGCTGTCGAAGCAACGCGTTGGGGCGTCGATTCATCAAAATTAGCAGCAGAAGATGTTGTCGCAGCATAAGTCCATGAACAACCTTCTTTTCAATGTCCATACCTTCCACAAGCGAAGCAAATTAGGTTTAATCCCTCATATTCCACTTGATATACTGCATTTGCTGCAATAACTCTTGAAACTAATTTTTTCCTCAAATCAATTTCTACACAAATCTGAGCATATTTCCTTTGTTCTACTCTGGCCGAGTTTGATGGCAACTTAAATGGGGTAAGCAAATCAACTTTCATAGTTTTCCCAATCCGATTCCCAAGTCTTGTGATAAATGTCCGATTGTAGCATTGCATTGGGATATTTGGTATTCTGACCCATGTCACAATTCGACCCAGTTCATTGTTGAAAGGATCAAAATGTGGAGTCCAGCTTTGAATCAGAACTGTATGTTACTAAACTACCCATGGCCCATCATATAGGATTTTCTGATAGAGTACTGCCCATCCATCTTTCTGTGCAAACCGTGCAATGAAGTAATTGTTGGCTAGATCAATGAGATCAAAATCAGGGGTCTGCCAAATCCAGCTTAGGTGAGTCTTTAAATTGTAGACGTTGTACTTCTTTCCCAGCACTGTGATAATAAGTGTACTACTCCAAGGCTTACACCAACCACTGTATTCTTCGGCTGTAACTGGAACCACCGGATGGTGTTCCATAAGCCCCTGAATTTCTGTAGTAAGTTCTGGCATTTCCCATTCTTTATTGAGTATATCAGATATTAGATCCTCCTCATCCATATTTCCACCATTGTTATCTATGCCATTAAACCCCATGAGGGAGTCCTTATAGGAGATTGGTATCGGCATTGATTTAGCCATCGCATTTATACCAGCGTTTTCACCTTCTACATTATCCTGTTCCATGAAGTTCTGTTCTGCTGAATCATTACCTGGAGGTGCTTCTTCTGACATCTCAGTATCCAGAACTGCCTGAGAAGAAGAGTCATTTTTCTTCTTTTTTATTGCTTCAACTAGCAAGAAGATCAGAAGGCCGGTCCGGTGGCAATTTCCGGTGATGAGAATCGGTCATGGCGGATCAAGAGAAGTGGGCATGAGATCCAAGAGAGAGCTTCTTACTTTTCTACTTTTTATACCTCACCTGATTCTGAAATGTAGAAGTCTGATCAAGCAACTAGCGTCTCCACCCAAAGTATTGAAAATAAAGAATCACCCGATTTTAAGCTTTGGTTCACATGATGCAGAGACGATCTTTTTTTTTTAGTGTGATGCTTTATTGCTGCTGAGACTGGGGAGTTAATATATGTCACCTGACCATAGCTTAAGTGAGGGTGGGATGTGAATAATGATGAGTTTGATCGCTTCACGGTTGAAATGAAAGGAAAAAAACTGGGTTCGCTCTATATCATTTTCTGAGATGATTTTTTGGAGTAAAATGCTAGAATCCATTAATAATTCAAAGAGGCGACATCAATTCGGGCGGAAAGGAAAAATGTGACTTAATATAAGATATATTTATCTAATTTGATTAGATTAAAGAAGTTGGTTAAGTTAGTTAACATGACATGTATTTTCTAAAACACCCTAGTCATATTCCTTAAAACCCTCCTTTCCCTCCTCCTTCATTATGGTTGAAGGAGCATCAATAGAGGTAAATTAAGAAAATATTGACAAATATTAAAATTATGTCTTATATTTACGATCAAGATCAACTTTCTGAATATGTCTTATATTAATTACACGAGTTTTAATATATATGCTTGTATGGGTTCAATCCCGTGATGTTACTGGTGTTAGTAGATTGGATTGGGTAAAATAAATTCACTAATAAATACATGAGCATGAAACATATTATGTTTACCGACCAGAAAAAGTGAGCCTACGCAATCAGTATTGGTATGTTTTCTTATAAGTATAAGATGTCTTCCTATTAAAAATAATCTTATTTAAAACACTATTGGATGTTAAATATGGATAATTTTATATGAAAAATCAAACCTTAATTTGTTTCATTGTAAAGGATTACCACGTTCCACTAGACTTAACCCTAAAATGACTAGATATGCCCAATAAAATCTTTTTCTAAATTTAATTATTGAATTTTGTGCAATGACTTGACAGGCCCAATAAAAGGAGACCAATACAGGCAAGCAGGCCTTCAAGGTTATAGACTGCAGGATTATCTTCATTATCAATGGGCTAATAACATACAATTTAAAAGGATTGCCTCCAACGGGAGGTATCCTGTGGTTAGCCGAAAAAAAGTAAACATACAATTTAATCAAGTACTCCCTCCCGTTTTATTTATAAGCACTTTTTCCTTTCATGAGATTGATCCCTTTTATAAACAACTTTCATTTTTTTTTTCCTGAAAATGTAAGCTTCTTTTTCCTATTTTACCTTTATTAAATACTCATTCTTTCTCATATCTTATACTCATTATCTCTCATACTATTTATCTATTCTCTCTCCTATACTCTTTTCATAAATAGGGGCATATATGGAAAAAATATGGTATTTTTGACATACTTATTACTTTAAACTACCAGTTTGTTTTGCGCAATCAAGGAAAAAGTTACTTATAAATAGAACCGGAGGGAATACTTATTATCAGACTCTTTTAATAATAAAGTCGATTACAAACATGTTAATTTGATAAAAAGCTTTTAAAACTGCATATCTTCTCAATATTTTCCTCATTCAAATTATATATTAATCACCTTTCCGAGAAAAATAACCATTTCAATATAAGAATAATATAAGAATACATGGTAATAACATATAAAGAGAATGAAAGGGAGAGAGAGAGAAACTTGTGTTATATATAGCCAAATGAAGGTGGCACCTCGCACGTACTTATTAGGCACGAGTGAAGTGACGAATATAATGAAACGTCGGTCTATGAGAGATTTGGGTATGTTTGGTGAGAGGGATTTTGAGGGGAAGGGAGGGGAGAAAAAAATTTTATGAGTTGAATTTAAGAAAAGTGGAGAAGTAAGGTTATAAATTTTTAATATAGAGAATATGCAAGATAAAAGAATAAGAAAACTTAATTAAAAACCTTATACCCCACTTTTCTCAATTTTTTAAATCTAACTCAAAATTTTTTTCCCAACGCTTACTTTCCCTCCCCTCCCCTCATGCCAAACAAGCCCTTAAAAGGAAAGCCATGACTTTCCGAAACGTTGTGGAAAATGAGTCTATCTTTTAACGTTCCCATAATATTATGTTGTTTTGTTCCTCGTCATATTATGATCATTGTACTGTAATAAATACACAACCTCGTCCCCATCAAAACAACACAACCCTATACTCATCTCTTTCCATCCAAAAGTCAAGCTTTTTTGTTTTTGCTTTCTGTTAAACTCTCTAGCCTCCAATGCAAAACCCTCACAAAGATTCCAAACCCAGCCCTAAATCTCCCCGCTCCCCTCCTCCTCCTCGGCCTGACACCACTCAAACTGTCGCCGGTGATGTCACCGCCACAGAACAAGGAGGAGGAAGTAGCGTGGGAGCTGTTGACAGCTCTGACATAGCAAGAATAGTCCAGGTGGCGGACCCCACTCCTGGTGGTGGTGGATCTCTGGGACTTTGGGGAAAAGCTGGTGATGGTGGAGGTGGGTCCTACGCTGCAGCGGCGGCGAGTGTGGAGGCTGGTGGAGTGGTGGTGGTGGAAGGAGGGTCGGCGGCGGCGGCTTCAACGCTACTGCCGAAGAAACAGGGGAATAAGCAGAAAAGGAAGTCGTCCCAAGTGTCAGATCCTCCGCCGTGGCCGCCGAAATGCAGCGAGTGTGGGAAAGAGTTTCCGAGTTGGAAAGCTGCGTTTGGACACATGAAAGCACACCCTGAACGTGATTATCGAGGTTTCTTCAGACCTCCCACTTCTTCTTCTTCATCACCAAAGCAACGTGTTCGTCTAGGTAACTAAAAAAACCCTAACCATAGCAGCGTAATTTTTTTTTTTTTTATATTATCATTTGTTATTCGGTTCAAACTTGGTGGCTGCCTCACTCACCATAGACGTCTCCCTTATGATTCAAACTCGATACGTAGAGGGATTTAGCAGGACTTTACACCGCTAGACCAATTCAATCATACATTTTTAGTACTCATATACTCTATTCAAATTAGTTAGGTGTTGTTGCAGAAGAGAATATTAATACAGGTGTGGAACAAGGTGGAGGAGAGAAGGGAGCATCATCGGCGGCGGCTACCGGAGGGGTTGGGTTTGATCTGAATCAGCCGATGGAGGAAGTGGAAGCTTCTGATTCTGAAGCTGCACAGAGAAACCAAGCATCACTGCAATCTTCTTCTTCGTCTGCAGTGAGAAGGAGTACTGATCAAGAGGAAAACAAAGTTGGGTTTGATCTAAACCAACTTCCTCCTTCTGAAGAAGACGATCATGATCAACACAAGAAGCCCTAATGTTAGGATTAAGATCTTTCACTGTCTGCCTTTTCATCGTCTACAATGGACTTCTTCATATATTTGTGTGTGTGTGTGTGTAGTTCATATATCAATATATAAGCATGTCGTCAGGACAATTATTAGTTTGATCCATGTATAGTAGTGTTTACACTCTGTGCTTGCAAGTATTACTGTGTTGAAATTCACAACTTGAATACACCGTATTTCACTACGTTGAAATTAGCCATTGGTACAGATTTCACTTCACTTTCTTATCTTCCTCGATCAATCAAGCACACCCAAGTCATTAATTGGTACAGTCATAAAACAAATTAAATTAATGTATAACCACCTTTGAATTTAGATAGACTCTAATCATCACTTGGTTGGTCTCTAGTACCACCAATGGCTCGGTCCCTTGCGTCTATGTTCTTCCGTCTGTTCCAGCATATGAGACCGAACACCTTTGGCCATGGCCACCTGTTAATACTTGGCATTCCTAGTTTTCATGCCATGTTCTCCTTCAGCCAAACGTGCAAGTCAGATCTAAAAAAAACAATGCAAACAGTTAGGAGAAGCAAAACTCAAACACATATTCCTAGCTAACTAGCTCACGATCACAAAGTATGTATGTGTAAGAAGGTGTCATATCTCGGACACTCAAAAGGGCACTCTCCACTAGTGTTAACCCCTATCTTCGTTCTGACTGAATTGGTAGTTAATCTCTTAAGGAAAACTGGCTATAAAAAGAATTTGATTTTCTTTAGGATGGACAATTTCTATATCTTCCCCCATTGGTTACAAGGTGGTGCCATTGCTATCATGAAAATTCATCTTCTAAGCAGCCCTAACACTGAAATTACCATCAGAAGCATTCCGCAAGCAAAAGATGTCCTTGTCAATCCGGATAGGACTAATGGATAAAGATTATCATACATCCATACTTACTTCTAAGACATTGTACCCAAAGAGCATTCGGGTTGTTGTTGACAAGCCCCAACACAACTTCATGATGAAAACTATTTTGACATCTAAAATCTTTAATCTTGAGGCCTCCTATACTCTTGTCTTGTTTCACTTACTCCCATGTAATGAGATGCATCTTCTTTCCTTCTTGTGACTATACCGTTCTAACTCCCCCAGCAAGCCCATAAGAATGGCTTCTCGTTATAAGCATCATGTTTAATTATGTACTCTTCCGATCTTTAATATAAAATAACTTTGGGGAGTTGATCGTGGTACTAAATATAAAATATAGTCTTTATATTTGTCAATCTTTTTTTAATTTAACCTTAATGATGCTCCTTCAACAATAGTCAAGGAGGATAGGAAAGGTGAGAATTAAGGAATATGACAGGGTGTTTTAGAAAATACATCTCATATTAACCAACTTAACTAACTTCCTTAATTTAATCAAATTAGATAAATATGTCTTCTATTAATGACCGGAGGAGAATATATTGTATCTAGACCAAATACTTTTCGGGTATCAACACTTACAAACTCCTAATTTCCTCTTATGTGGTAAACTTGTAACCAAAATGCAAGAAATGTGATCGGGGGCGTTGTGTATAATTTATTCTCTTAACCTTAATAGTCGATCATATATATAGACTTATTATTAGTTAGAATACCTTCATATATTATCATTATTACGGATTCTATTTAAGGTTTTGAACAAAAATGTTACCAAAGTTAGATAAGATTGATGAGGGTTTGGAAGTCTCCCAAAATAGTGATAGTTTTCAAATGTGAAAAGGATTGTAGATATATATGAGTGTTATGACAAATTTCCTCGTCTGAAAAATTTGAAGTTCATCTATCTATCGTATGCAAAACATATGGTAATTAAATAATGTGTTTTCCATCCGTATAGCTGCATCGATCCTTGAAGTTTATTTCTCTCTCGGGCCTTTGTTTTTCTCTCTGTTTTTATTTTTAATTCTCAAACATAAAATTGAGTAGCTAGTTTAGAAATTCTTTTATGGAGGACGGAAATATTAAAATTATTTTTAGGCAAACTGGAGCAGATGAGTTCTCTCACAGATTAAAATGGCTCCACATATATTTACGAACACTCTAAGCAATTAGAATTTTGTGTGTTGTGTGTATGTGTGTGATGCATTCTTGAATAATTCTGATTTTCAATAAGCTCTATTTGCCATGTAAAATAAAATGGAATTGAACAAGTGAGTTTACCATTTGCACAAAATTAGCCAGGTATGTATGTCTGTATATATATATATATATATATATATATATTGATTCCCTTTATGATCTCCTCTACTAGAGTGGGCCTAGTGTATTTGCACAAAATATTTCAAATTAAATTATACTGTTCACAACTTGTTAATTATGTCGACTATTTTAGAATGTTTATTTTCCACATTACATAAGCAAGATTAATTTGCTTTCACCGATTCAGCTATATAGGTCGGGAAAAAATCCAGCTAATTAAGAGATACCCAACTCATACTTATTTATGTTCTTCTTCTTTTCTTTTTTTTTAATTCGAAGCTATCTTCTAATAGTTTTTTTTATATATATATAGAATCCGCAGAAATACCTCTCCAGACGGAGATTTGAAATCTCATGCTTTAGCGGCCAAAAACCATTTCCCTAAGATCAACGCTTGATGGTACATATCTTGTATATAATAGTTTTAGTTGCGAATTCCTATAGATAATTTTTTAAAATATCAAATGCCTTCTTACACACGCGTCTTATATTACTTCATATATAGATCATATTATCTCACACACATATAGAGCAGAGAAAGTTAAATTCCAAGATCAAACTATGGATAACCATATATTATAAGTTATATTAATAATAACACGAGCAAGACAGTTAACTTGTCTGTTAGAGAGTTTTATTAGCACCTGCAACCAGACAAAATTATATGGTACATATAGCAACAATTAAGAATATACCCAGGGAACAAATGAATTGATAAAAATTGCCTCAAGTGTTTTTTCCCCCATCCAACAAAAGGAACTTACACACCTATCATAAACGTAGAGGGTCAAACTCGTAACCTCTTACCTAAACTAAGACTTGAGGAAAGGTGTTTGGTTTTATCCGTTGAGCCATATGTCCCCGACACAAAATTGATCTTAGGTTAAAACTGTACTAGGATTATCTCATAGCAATAATGTAATTATTGTCGCAATGACAGACAAAACTAACCTGGCAAGAAACCGATGGAACAAATTTCCAGGCAGAGAACAAAAGTCAAACCATCTTGAGATGACAAAAGCAGCAATCAAAGAATGTCACATGGAACATAACTGATTGGATATGCACTATCCTCAAATCCAAAAAGTTAATTATCTCGTGGAAGATAGGGATCTGCATCACCTGCTGGAAGCTTTGGGAAATTCGAAATCAAATAATTTTCTCTCAGGAATCATACACAGCTGATGGAATCTTATCGCAAGTAATAGCCTCGGTCAAGCACACACTCAAAATTTTTTTTTCTAATTAGGGACATTTTGTAAAGTCTGTCTCTCCAGTACTTTCAATACAAAACATGTACAGATAGCTATACTGTAACTTTTCTGAATGAATGAAACTTCCATTTCACTCAAAAAGAATGTCACATGTATATACACACAGGTTTGACTCCACGGATCATAAGATAATTAATGATGAAATCTACGAGTTAATTACAAAGGCGATGAAAAATAGATAAAGCATCAATCAAACATTGAGGAGGCATAAATGGAGAGAAAGTGTACAATTTTAGTGTCAAATATATAAATATAAATCATAAACAAAAGGGTTGTAGTTTAATAGGCATAGGTACTTTGTAGATTTTGATGTGCTAGGATTAAATCCATTTCAAAACATACACTTGACTATTCACGCGAGCCTCATTCAAAGAATTGTACATTGGGGAATATCTTCAACTCATACTCACACTTGACCTGAATAAAATGAAATTACATATAGATATATATGGACACAATTCATATAAATTGAGTATATATATATGTACATATAGCTTGCTGCTTTTATTTCCTCGGGGTGGGTTTTTCTCTCCACCTGAAATTTGTTCCCTTTTCTTGCCAGGTTACCTTTGTCTGGCACTAATTAATACTAATTGTATTATTGTATGAGATAATCCCAATAGCATTTTAACTTGAAACATGTTTTTTTAAAAAAATAATTAGTTGTTCCCTGGGTATTCTTATGTTGCTACATGAACTCGTCCCTCGTGGTAAAATAACTCACAAATAGAGGAGTTGACTGTAATCTTGTTCGTGAGTTAATATAACTAAAAATAGTTGGGGACGTTCTTCGTCTTGCTCCTGATATAAATATTAAAATAAGTAGACTTAATTAGGATTATAACACATTTCTAATAGAATATTTACTCAATAACCTTACAGCCTCTTGTATCCTCTATCTGCCTATCTAAATAAAAAAAATATATAATAAATTTTAAATAAACATATATTTTTAAAACTCAACTTGTTTTGATTATGCCATGGCTTTAAAAAAATTAACTGAACGTGCTTCCCAAATGGAATTAATCTAATATAAACATAATTAACAAGACAAGACAAAATTAGTTTCAACGAGAAAACGACGGGCCAGCGAATGATGATGAGGAAGGGCAGGGAGGGGAGGGATTCCTTACTCCATACATGGTCCACACGTTTTTCTTTCCCTCCTCTTTGCATGGATATACAGCCATACAGGTTTTGGTTTTTTCTTGAAACTAAAAATTGTCTGGATTATTTTCGTGTTTGGATTTAGAAAGTCCATTATGTAAAAATAGCGTTGATTTATTTTGCAGTTGGTTTGCATTTAATGAAGATAATTAAACGTTCCAAGTTCCAATATGATCCCTTATTTGATATCACATACAATTATAATAAAAATAAAAATAATATCAAATGATATTTTAAAAAACATGAAAGATTGTTTTGTTTTAAATAATTTTTAAGAAAATAATATTTTAAAAGCACTATAAATTATCAGTTTATGAGTTTAGGCAAAAATTTATTTTTATCAAAGAAAACCAAACACACCTTTCGAAATGCCGTTTATTTTAGTCCTGCTTTCTATTTTTCTTTTCCCCCCTTTTAAAAGAAACCTAAATTATACTATAGTCAACAATGCAACCTCCTCAAGCTTTACTATTTTGTATTACTAATATTACTAGAGCAGGTTTAAAATTCCACCCTGTTATACCAGGTCGGATGTGTAGAAATCCTTCATCTGATTCTATATATATAGTCTAAAATTACCAGATTATTCATGATAGACCCCACTGGCAATGTGGCCTATCTACCTAAAGGGTTTTATAAGAAATAGCAATATATATAACTCATTTGCCAAAAGCAAAAAAAAAAAAAAAAAAAATTCCCCATCTGTGCATTTTATTTACTCCCGCAATAAGTCCTAGTTATAGAGGCTTATACTATATAGATGCAACCCATATGGAAAGGTACGTAGGGATACACCTCATTCTCATCATCATCCTTATAATTTGGGGAACTTCTAATATTTGCCTGCAGGGGAGGGAAATTACACATATAGATACTGAAATATGCATACCTCAAATATTAAAAATTACCATCAATGACCTGGGTTCTAAGAACATAAAACGTGCTATGACCAAAATGCCCTCCTCCCCCTGATGTCGATGGTCGTGGCAGCGGCTCTCTGTCACTAGCTAGTAGCTAGGTAACTTTTTTTCAACGACATGAATTACAAATAATATTTTTTCGCAGAAATTTACAAACGTTATCAAGAGATTTACAGCCATTAATTCCCTCGAATTCACAACTCCCCTTAGGAAAATCGAAAGTTCAAACACATTTTTTAGGTACAGGTCGCTCTCAGTTGATCTTGTAGCTAAACCTCTCATATTTGTAGCTAGTCATAATATTTGCAACTTAGCTTTTCCTTTTTCGACAACGTTTTGGATTCTAAAATAAAACGTACAGGTCGCTCTCAGTTCTTGCTATTATTTCCTTTTCTTTCAAGATTATGGCTGTGATTATTGCCTCGGCAAATTCAAGTTGCTGGATGCGATTATTTGTGTCATTTAAATTTCTATAATATCATTACCTTATTCTGACAAACCAAATATGGATTTAAAACTCGGAAAAAATAATGTTATTATAATAAAGCCACGTTCCTATAGTCCTAATCGTCACCCCCATTTTCATTCCGATCCCATATCAAAAAAGCTCTTGCCGCACTCCAACCAAATGTGTCCATTTTATCAAAGAACCCTGACAATTTTAATTGTAAAGAGTGGCATGTAATTTTAAACATTAATTGGACTCCAGTAAAAGTGGAAATTGGACTTGTTCGCTATTGTCCTTAGTTCAATTTGTGATTTTCATATACTCTCCTTCAGACTGACCAAATTCAAACTAAGGAAGATACCAGGTTACTGCCCCAGAGAAAACAAGACATCTGCTTGGACTTTAGACAAATTTAATTTGTTAGCGGCATTTTAATAAAAAGGAGAAAAAGAGAAGGACGAGAAGGTCATCGAATGGGAGCACCGACAAGAGAGTGTCAACATTTTCTCTAGCAGCATTCCAAAGGCAACACACTCTAGAAAAAAAATAAGAAAAAGAAAGAGCAAAAAGAAAGAGAAAGGTACTGTCGTTGTCCTTCGCTTAATAATGTGTAAGAAAAATATAATTAAAAGGAGATTAGGCGTACTTGGACGAATTCATATTCGGATCCGGCTCAAAGCTCCAATACTCCATACTTGTGCCCACACAATTATTAGACTACTAGAGCCTAATTGTGATTTGCACAGCAGATCACCAGAACCAGAAAGATGGTAGGAGAGAAGAGAATTGCCAGAGAACTCAATGGCTGGGGTGAATTGCAATTGAGGAGGCACATCCTATTTATAGTTGTTTATGGAGGCCACTAATTAGGAAACGTGTGCACTCCTTCTTGCCCTCCAAGAAAGCAATTAATTGATTCTTAATCAATTTCCTAATTATGGTGATTTGTTCCTCAATTAACAAATCCATAATTAATTCTGACTTATTCCCTCAATCTGCAATCAATGCTGATTTATGCTTATTTGATTAGGCTACTTGTTTCCTAATCAAATAGTCTAGCCCATCAAGGGCGGACTTGGACCCAAAGTCCAACATCTCCTACTCGCACTTGATGGGCCTCCCATCGTGCGTGCGTTACTCTTTCTTGTTTCATACTTGGCATCTGCCGTGACCGCGTGGGCAAAAACATATTTAAGATTTGGTGCTTGTGATACTAGAAATCCCTTATACAGAATCAGCATCCAAGGACACCCTTTATATATAACTGTAAGCTATATATTCATTGCCTCATATGCCCCAGATTCTCCCATACATATTACTCATGGCATATCTAATCCCTCTCGAGTTAATATGTTGATTAACTCAGATTGCCTTCCATGCACATAGTATCCGCACTTACAAGCAACACATAGAGCTAGTAAGGGGTCGACCACATACACTAGCACATCTTATGTATCTAGGAGTAAATCTTCCTTCTTGACTAAACATCAGTCCATCTTGACTTGGTCGCTTTCCTAGTTTTCACTCGTCTGACCGAATCGAGTGTGATCATGGAGCTTCAGCTAAAGTAGCTGTTACCAAACCAAGCTTTCATGATGCCACCTAAGTCTTAAGGGCATCGTGGAAGGATTCTTCCTTCTTGGGACTCACACTGTAGTGAACTAGGGATCTTTCACCCACATCCCATATTGCAGTCTAACTCTCAAGCACATGCAGTATGAATTGCATGCTACGGTGAACGGTTTATGGTGTATGTCGATTTCTTTCTCTTTCACCGTACATACATTAGTTCCAAAATGTACTCAACATTCGAACCAGAACTTTCTTTTTCACAATATCTCTTTTACAATCTCACTTGTGAAAAAGAGTTCTTTGCCTAGCTACAGGTCTGTTCTTATGCTTCGATCCATTTTATGTGTATAAGCACACATGTAGATCTCATCTCAGTCTAACTGAGGTGACTCAAATGCAACGATTCTTCTTAACCATTCATGGTGATCATTTGCTCGTCTTACCCTCACATGTCCCCGCAAAACAAGGGAAGATGGTTGTTCGTGTGAGTGAACCCTGACCTGTACGACATACATACTTGTATACCTTTTATGTATTTACTCATAACATATATACTATTTCTTTTATCTTCATATAAAAGAAGTTCACGACCTTACATTTTGTTTGCGCCCTAAGATTTTCACTAACTCAATGAAAATCAAGCTATGGGCTCAATAAGGGGATCTACCAACATTCTGTTAGTAGAAGGTCATTGAACTGTCACTTTCCCTCTTTGAAAGCATATCTCTCATAGAGATATATCAAAAAGTATGTTTCGCCTTGCTGTGATACTTAGGATCCTCATCATAAGATGCTATCGTTTGGATCCTTCTATCCACCATTCATTCCCAAACTCTTATAGGAATTACTTTAGCCATATGGCACTTTGAATGATAGCAGAACATGCCTTGTGTTCTATTTCCATGGATAACAAGAAAAATACTTTGTATATTTCCTTACTCCATAATCATTTGCCTAGGTCTTGTATTGGAGTATCCTTTCAAAGGAAAGTTGTTGTCTTAACAACTTAATCCATGGTTATTCTTATAACCCATTTTACAGCAGGACCAAAAAACAGCTTCAAAGTCCGACCAAAAATATTTGGTCTTATGTACACCAAAATTTACATTCATATTACCAACCATAGTCTCACATGGGACTCTATCCACCTTTTTCTATGTCAGATTCCTTATAGGACATGTAACCTCTTTAGGTTTATGCCCTTGATTTCAGGGGCATCCATGGATTTGCAGTTTGACATCCTAAGATGTCTAAGGATTACACTTGTACATGTCTTAGGTGGAAAAGACTGTATCTTTCTTGTGTAATTTCCATTTACCTTGTCATTCAAGATATTTGTTCAATTCATGACTTTCTCAACTCAGAATTTAAGGATTCTCTTGATCCTTTATTCCTTTGACTCCCTTGACAATTGTTATATGTGTCATTTGACAAAGAATGACTTCACAAAGAGTCATCACTAGACCGTTTGGAACTCATGTAGTGTTCTTCGATTATCTCAAAGTTGGTGAGGCTTTCACCTTGTGAAAACCTCATATACTACTATTTGGGTGATTGTTTCTACAAAGCCCTTAAGCTGCTTCATGTAGAGTTCATCATCCAATTTTCAAAATTCCAAATTGGAAAGTGGTCTTTACATCATCTTGATGCAATTTCAAGATTAAGCTTGTTGTCATAGCCAAAGTTCAGAGTTGAAACGCACAACGGACAACCTTCAATTGTATTACCCCTTAGCCACTAAGTGTTTTAGTTTCTACATGCCACCAACAGATTTGAGAACCTACTTGTTCCCAATCGCCTCTTGGCTAGGTGACAAATTACCCAAACATGTATTTGGCTCAAGGAGAATCCAAATCCTCCTGCATGACACTTTGTAATTCTTCTTAACAGGTCCTTCTAGTGTCTTTCAAACACCTATAGGTAGTCATCATTTTCTAAATGATGAAGAGAGCATTTAATCTATTAGGGAATCTATCCCTTTATAGTCATTTGCTGAATGACTATTTACACCGAGGTGGAGTTCATAGGATTCTTTTCCTATGTATGAGTGAGGTAATTCTCTCGTAACTTACCTCTTACCTCTTTCGTTGTGAAAATGGTCTCAATACTCCCACTCGGATCAGTGAACTTAGGAACACTTAGTTATTCCTTGTCACTTGTGAACCTCTTAAAGAGATTCAATATGATTAATGCTCATTTTCTGCTACGAATTCTAGGTTTTATGAACGTTATGTCCCTTGGCTCTCTTGCAGTCACTAAGCCGTCATAATTTTCACTAATGAAAAACTTGTCTTGTCAAATTCTCAGATCATCTCACACAGAGATTCCTTGTATGCCTTGACCCCCAATCTTCCTTATTCATAGGAAGAACTATGGATATAAAGTCGTTGACCCTTGTGGTCTTAACGAGCGTGGGCCTGATCTAAGGCCTATCCATGATTCCTAGGGTAAGTTCGTGATTGACATGGAGGGCATTTGATTAAGTATAAAGATAATAGCTGTAAGTTTACATACCAACATATGGCTGATAGTTTCACTTATGCCATTATTTACTTAACCATGTCAAGGAGAGGTCTATCTCTCCATTTCAACAATTCTATTATGTTGAAGGATTCTAGGTATTGATAGTTGCCTAATAATGCCTTTCTTATACACAAAGCAGCTTGAACTAATCACGTGGGTGTCTTTAACCCTTGTTAGTTCGAAAAGGTCTTATCCTTTTAGTTTACCTGATTCCTGACTAGTTCAGCCATTATCTAACAGCTTCATACTTGCCAAAAATCTAGTAAACATTACTGTATTTTGAGTAAACATCCACAATGTTAACGAAACACCAAGCTCTGTGTTTTTCCCTCACGTTCATTGGTTCACTAACGTCATAATTTGCCAATTGCAATGGATTTTCTCAAAAATGTTTCTTTATCTTTCTCGCCAGGTAGAATAAGTTCTCAACTCATTCATAAGGGTATTAACCCTTAAGCACAAGTTGTTTAGTAAATACTCTTTTGCTAATTTGATCATTTCCTTTGATCAATGTGTACATATGGCAAGAAATGGATTCTTTTATCCCAAAAAAAAAAAAAAGAAACATCAAAATCCAACAAAGGATTTGAAAATCATAGTCCCATCAATCCTTAACTAAAGAGATAGCAAAGATGTGATTCTGTCAGTTGCAATTGCATGGAGTGAATCAGGGTGGTTTATATATGCAGAGTTAACGTGCAAGTTCCAATTACTTGATTCTATCTCTTGATTGCTTTGCATTTAACATGAAGCCATATGCTTCTATGAAACATCCACATCTCATATGGATTGCTACTTTTACAACCCTTAAGGATTATCAATGTAGCTTTTTCATCTTTGTAGAAACCATTTAACCTCCTCTAGATCAAGTTTTTCTCATAGGTTTCTTGCTCTTAGGCTTAGAGGATGAATCATCCCACTCTTTAGCTAAGGTCGTCTGACTGATGGATCTTGGATCCTTCAGTCTTTCACACTCAAGTTCAATGTGGCGAATCACATTGTTGAAGGTCACAATATGCGTATCAGGGGGAATATTTACTTTCGTATGCACCCACTCACTGGAAGACGTGGCTCACTCCCACTTGCTAGGAGACATAGCTTCCTCCCACTCACTGGGAGACGTCTTGTCACAACATACATTTGTTGTTTGTTAGAAAGAACTTGGCATTTAGTTTGTCCCAACTTCTTAGTTTGACATTTGCCTCAAGTGTTGCCTAAACGACATGTTAGGACTTAGTACACTATGTTAAAACTTAACTTAGTTTTAACTTTATGGAAGAAGATCACCTATTCCACTATCTTCCAACACTATCCACGCCGCTTGGATAAGGTTACATTGCTCGTACCAATATAAGTTTAAGCAATGTTGTTCTTTCTATGCCTTATAGCATAAACCTTTTGTATCCTTCGGTTGTTTCAGCCTCTAAATGCTAAAGACTAGTTGGTAGGATGTCACTGACATCTCATTCTTCTTGAATGAAAAGAGATTTAAGAGTTTCTAACTCCACAGACATCTCTTTTTGAGCTTGTCTTCATAAGCTCAGTCAAATAGACTTGGTCATAATTGGTCACTTAGACGATTATGGTATACAAATCATATTTGTTCAAATAAGACAAAGGATAATTAGATAATAAGTTCACTAGTTTCATGTTCAGGAGACCACTAGGTTGACTCCCATCCCAATCATGCTAGTTAGCTCATCACTCTTTTAACCATAGTCTTTGTTGAACAATTTCCCCTTTTGGGATTTCTAGACGCATTCCAGAAAAAAAACTCCCACTCAATCAAAGAGCAGTTATATTAACAAGATAATAATAAAATATCATCTAACTAGCATGAATGTTCAAGAAAACAAGAAGAGAATATACTGAATTTAATTCTAAAAACAAAAGAATTTAATCATAAATTCAATGAAAAGAACATTCAATAAAATTTTTTTTGCCTCTTATTGTTGTCTCTTAACTAGGTTCTTCCTCTCATAGGCCCTTCTGACCATATGAACTTATGTAGTGTCTAACTACAATGTCAAGCTCCTCTTTGTCAGGCCCTTCTGACCATATAAACTCGTGTAGTGTCTAGCTACAATGTCCAACTCCTTTTTGCCATGTTTACATCCACTCACTTGGATGTAATTGTAGCATACCTCCCACTTGATGAGATGACTCTCACATCTCTATCTATCTTGTCCTTTGTCACAAATTTTTGATAAAGAGTTGACTTTTAGAAGTCATTGCTTCAATCCAAGTGGATCAATATGGTTAGAAACATGGGAAGACTTGTTATTATTCAATAATCTTCAAGTTGCTGCAGTTTTTCAGGTTTTTAATCTCCAAGAGTTTGAGTCAAGGTATGATAGGATTTTATATTCAAAAACTCATTTGAATAATCCCTCACTTTTAAAGAATCTTTCAATATTAACCTTATGTTACAGCTGAAATTACTCTTAAAAAGTAAGCCAACCTATCCCAAAAACAATAGAATCAATAATGACTCAATTTCAACATTTTTGGGAATCTCTAAGTGCCCATAAGCGCCTTTTTGACTCAAAACACATCCAAACGTGCTTCAAATATATTCAAATTATATATCAAATTGAAGCTCTCAAATTTATGATTTTTAGGAACCAACCACGGCTCAATCGGAGGTCCCACGCGCTCTCACGCACCCCTAGAAGGCGTCTGGATGGAAAAATCCTGAAAAATTGGAAAATTCCAACAACCACCACTCTCGGCAGCGGCGCGTGACATCCACGTGCAGCCTTACGGCCGTCAAACGGTGACACGCGCCGGTTCCAGTGACGCCACGCACCGTCCTCTCTCTGAAGGTGCTTGCCACGTGTCAAACGGAGGTCCCAGTGGGCCCCACGCGCCTCTGTTTTTTTTGGTCGGTGACCGTTGACCTGTCAACGCTTACCGTTGACCAGTCAACGCTGACTGGCCAACTTCGACATGTCACCGCTGACATGTCAATGACGTGGCGCTGACATGTCGATGACGTGTCTCGATCGACATGGCTGGTCAACGGATGACGTGGCCTACGTTGACATGTGCTGACATGGCACTAAACGCTGACGTGGCGGCCTTCTATTGGCGCCATGTGGCTTGGGTTGACTGATGATGTGGCGTTGACTGCCACATCATCGTCTTCAACCTCCAGCCGGGTCAAACCGACCCGGTTGGAGCTCTGGCGGGTCTTTGCGACCCGCAAACGTCGGGAGGCCATACCTCCCTCGTTTTAGCTCCATTTTTCATGTTCTTGGTGTCGTTGGAATCGTAGTTCAGCGAACTACAAATATATGGCTTTTATTTGATCTTAAAAACTTTGTTTCATTGATCAAATCACGAGTGAAGTGGCAGCGACGACTAACGACCCGCCAACTTCTTTCCTTCGTTTCTCCCTCATCCGAACTCCGTTTGACGAGTTTTAAGCATCGCTGGAATCGTCTCTTCGAGATCTACACATACATGTCCTTATTTTGGGCAAAAACACTGAGTTTCAAAAACACAATTTTTTCTCGAAGTTATCGGCGCGACGTAATTTGACCGGATGTGTGTCTCTGTGTTTCAAAGGCTCTTCTAACCTTTGAGGGGTCATGTCTTTTCCGTTTTTAGTTCCACATAGGTTCCAAAAACTCAACTTGAAGAAATCGAAGAAGTGATGAGGAGGAGAAGGAGAAAATTTGTGCCATAAATATATATATATATATACATGCGCATATATATATAATAGTCAGAGGAGCAAAGAATCTTCGACTAGCACGCATTTAACATATATTCATAACACCCAGCGAAATATATCATGTCTGGAGCTTTAAAATATGCAGAAGCAATATATGTGTGTATATATATATATATTCACGTTTTTGGTTACATACAGACACACATATATATACATATAGAGGCAGAGACATAAAGCATTGTATACAATCATATGAAACAAATATATATATATATACACACACATACATACGTGAGGCTTTCAAAAGAACAAACTAACTGGGAGTATCATTTTCTTTTGGTTCATGCGTATATCAATATGAGAACAAGGTGATTTTGTGCATCGAAAGATAATTTCATATTGGCACCCCAAAAATATATTGTTGTACGCATTCGTGGGAAAAGTTGAAGCAACATATATTCTATCATCATATAATCTCATGTATATGATTGCACAGCGGAAATAAAAAATTATGATGGGATATAATTAAGAAATTATAACACATGTTTATTCACATAGAATAATCACAGCCTCAATGATCAAATGGCTCTGATGCCAATGTAAGAAATATATAACTAAAAGGAGATTAGGCGTACCTGGACGAATCCATGTTCAGATCTGGGTCAAAGCTCCAATACTCCATACTTGTGCCCACACAATTATTAGACTACTAGAGCCTAATTGTGATTTGCACAGCAGATCACCAGAACCAGAAAGATGGTAGGAGAGAAGAGAATTGCCAGAGAACTCAATGGCTGGGGTGAATTGCAATTCAGGAGGCACACCCTATTTATAGTGGTTTATGGAGGCCACTAATTAGGAAACATGTGCACTCCTTCTTGCCCTCCAAGAAAGCAATTAATTGATTCTCAATCAATTTCCTAATTATGGTGATTTGTTCCTCAATTAACAAATCCATAATTAATTCTGACTTATTCCCTCAATCTGCAATCAATGCTGATTTATGCTTATTTGATTAGGCTACTTGTTTCCTAATCAAATAGTCCGGCCCATCAAGGGTGGACTTGGACCCAAAGTCCAACATCTCCCACTCGCACTTGATGGGCCTCCCATCGTGCGTGCGTTACTCTTTCTTGTTTCATACTTGGCGTTTGCCATGACTACGTGGGCAAAAACGTCTTTAAGTTTTGGTTCTTGTGATACTAGAAAACCCTTATACAAGATCAGCATCCAAGGACACCCTTTATATATAACCGTAAGCTATATATTTATTGCCTCATATGCCCCAGATTCTCCCATACATATTACTCATGGCATATCTAATCCCTCTCGAGTTAATATGTTGATTAACTCAGATTGCCTTCCATGCACATAGTATCCGCACTTACAAGCTACACATAGAGCTAGTAAGGGGTCGACCACAGACACTAGCACATCTTATGCATCTAGGAGTAAATCTTCCTTCTTGACTAAACATCAGTCCATCTTGACTTGGTCGCTTTCCTAGTTTTCACTCGTCTGACCGAATCGAGTGTGATCATGGAGCTTCAGCTAAAGTAGCTGTTACCAAACCAAGCTTTCATGATGCCGCCTAAGTCTTAAGGGCATTGTGGAAGGATTCTTTCTTCTTGGGACTCACACTGTAGTGAACTAGGGATCTATAACCCACATCCCATGTTTCAGTCTAACTCTTAAGCACATGCAGTATGAATGGCATCCTACGGTGAACGGTTTGTGGTGTACATCGATTTCTTTCTCTTTCACCGTACAGACATTAGTTCCAAAATGTACTCAATATTCGAACCAGAACTTTGTTTTTCACAAATGTGAAAAAGAGTTCTTTGCCTGGCTACAGGTCTATATTCATGCTTCGATCTATTTTCTGTGTAAATGCACACATGTAGATCTCATCTCACTCTAACTGAGGTGACTCAAATGCAACGATTCTTCTTAACCATCTTATGGTGATCATTTGCTCGTCTTACCCTCCCATGTCCCCACAAAACATGGGAAGACGGTTGTTCGTGTGAGTGAACCAACCTCTTTGGATCTGTACGACATACAAAATTGTATACCTTTTATGTATTTACTCATAACAAATATACTATTTCTTTTATCTTCATATAAAAGAAGTTCGCGACCTTACATTTTGTTTGCGCCCCAAGATTTTCACTAACTCAATGAAAATCAAGCTATGGGCTCAATAAGGGGATCTACCAATATTCTGTCAGTAGAAGGTCATTGAACTATCGCTTTCCCTCTTTGAAAGCATATCTCTCATAGAGATATATCAAAAAGTATATTTCACCTTACTGTGATACTTAGGATCCTCATCATAAGATGCTATCATTTGGATCCTTCTATCCACCATTCATTCCCAAACTCTCATAGGAATTACTTTAGCCATATGACACTTTGAATGATGGTAGAACACGTCCTGTGTTCTATTTCCATGGATAATAGGAAAAATACTTTGTATATTTCCTTACTCCATCACCATTTGCCTAGGTCTTATATTGGAGTATCCTTTCAAAGGAAAGTTGTTGTCTTAACAACTTAATCCATGGTTATTCTCATAACCTATTTTAGAGCAGGACAAAAAAAAAGATTCCAAGTCCGACCAAAGACATTTGGTCTTATGTACACCAAAGTGTACATTCATATTACCAACCATAGTCTCACATGGGCCTCTATCCATCTTTTCTATGTTGGATTCCTCATAGGATATGTAACCTCTTTAGGTTTATGCCCTTGATTTCAGGGGTGTCCATAGGTTTGCAGTTTGACATCCTAAAATGTCTAAAGATTACACTTGTACATGTCTTAGGTGGAAAAGATTGTATCTTCCTTGTGCAATCTCCGTTTACCTTGTCATTCAAGATATTTGTACAACCCATGATTTTTTCAACTCAGAATTTAAGGATTCTCTTATCCTTTATTCCTTTGACTCCCTTGACACTTGTTTCAGCTAAACATATGTCATTTGACAAAGAATGACTTCACAAAGAGTCATCACTAGACCGTTTGGCACTCATGTAGTGTTCTTTGATTATCTCGAAGTTGGTGAGGCTTTTACCTTGTGAAATCTCATATACTACTATTTGGGTGATTGTTTCTACGAAGCCCTTAAGCTGTTTCATGTAGAGTTCATCATCTAATTTCCAAAATTCCAAATTGGAAAGTGGTCTTTACATCATCTTGATGCAATTTCAAGACTAAGCTTGTTGTCATAGCCAAAGTTCAGAGTTAAAACACACAACGGACAACCTTCCATTGTAGTATCCCTTAGCCACTAAGTGTTTTAGGTTCTACATGCCCCCAACAGATTTAAGAACCTACTTGTTCCCAATCGCCTCTTGGCTAGGTGACAAATTACCCAAACACGTACTTGGCTCAATAAGAATCTAAATCCTCCTGCATGACACTTTGCAATTCTCCTTAACAGGTCCTTCTAGTGTCTTTCAAACACTTATAGGTAGTCTTCATTTTCTAAATGATGAAGAGAGCATTTAATCCATTAGGGAATCTATCCCTTTATGGTCATTTACTGAATGACTATTTACACTGAGGTGGAGTTCATAGGAATCTTTTCCTATGTATGAGTGAGGTAATTCTCTCGTAACTTACCTCTTACCTCTTTCATTATGAAAATGGTCTCAATCCTCCCACTCGGATCAGTGAACTTAGGAACACTTAGTCATTCCTTGTCACTTGTGAACCTCTTAAAGAGATTCAATATGATTAATACTCATTTTCTGCTAGGAAATCTAGGTTTTATGAACGTTATATCCCTTGGCTCTCTTACAGTCATTGAGCCGTCATAATTTTCACTAATGAAAAACGTGTCTTGTCAAATTCTTAGGTCATTTCACAAAGAGATTCCTTGTATGCCTTGACCCTAATCTTCCTTATTCATAGGAAGAACTATGGATATAAAGTCGTTGACCCTTGTGGTCTTAACGAGCGTAGGCCTAATCTAAGGCCTATCCATGATTCAGAGGGTAAGGTCGTGACTGACATGGAGGGCATTTAATTAAGTGTGAAGATAATAGATGTGAGTTTACATACCAACATATGGCTTATAGTTTCACTTATGCCATTATTTACTTAACCATGTCAAGGAGAGGTCTATCTCTCCATTTCAACAATTCTATTATGTTGAAGGGTTCTATGTATTGATAGTTGCCTAACAATGCCTTTCTTGTACACAAAGCAGCTTGAACTAATCATGTGGGTGTCTTTAACCCTTGTAGTTCGAAAAGGTCTTATCCTTTTAGTTTAACTGATTCCTGACTAGTTCAGCCATTATCTAACAGCTTCACACTTGCCAAAAATCAAGTAAATATTACTGTATTTCGAGTAAACGTCCACAACATTAACGAAACACCAAGATCTATGTTTTTCCCTCACATTCATTGGTTCACTAACGTCATAATTTGCCAATTGCAGTGGATTTTCTCAAAAATGTTTCATTATCTTTCTCGCTAGGTAGAATAAGTTCTCAACTCATTCATAAGGGTATTAACCCTTAAGCACATGTTGTTTAGCAAATACTCTTTTGCTAATTTGATCATTTCCTTTAATCAATGTGTACATATGGCAAGAAATGGATTCTTTTATCCCTAAAAAAAGAAACATCAAAATCCAACAAAGGATTTGAAAATCATAGTCTCATCGATCCTTAACTAAAGAGATAGCAAAGATGTGATTCTGTCAGTTGTAATTGCATGAAGTGAATCAGGGTGGTTTATATATGCAGAGTTAACGTGCAAGTTCCAATCCCTTGATTCTATCTCTTTATTGCTTTACATTTAACATGAAGCCATATGCTTCTATGAAACATCCACATCTCATATGGATTGCTACTTTTACAACCCTTAAGGATTATCAATGTAGCTTTTTCATCTTTGTAGAAACCATTTAACCTCCTCTAGATCAAGTTTTTCTCATAGGTTTCTTGCTCTTAGGCTTAGAGGATGAATCATCCCACTCTTTAGCTAAGGTCGTCTGACTGATGGATCTTGGATCCTTCAGTCTTTCACACTCAAGTTCAATGTGGCGAATCACATTGCTGAAGGTCACAATATGCGTATCAGGGGGAATATTTACTTTCGTATGCACCCACTCACTGGAAGACGTGGCTCACTCCCACTTGCTAGGAGACATAGCTTCCTCCCACTCACTGGGAGACGTCTTGTCACAACATACACTTGTTGTTTGTTAGAAAGAACTTGGTATTTAGTTTGTCTCAACTTCTTAGTTTGACATTTGCCTCAAGTGATGCCTAAACGATATGTTAGGACTTAGTACACTACGTTAAAACTTAACTTAGTTTTAACCTTATGGAAGAAGATCATCTATTTCACTATCTTGCAATACTATCCACATTGTTTGGATAAGGTTACATTGCTCGTACCAACTTAAGTTTGAGCAATGTAGTTCTTTCTATACTTGACAGCATAAATCTTTTGTATCCTTCAGTTGCTTTAGCCTCTAAATGCTGAAGACTGGTTGGTAGGATGTCCCTGACATCTCATTCTTCTTGAATGGAAAGAGATTTAAGAGTTTGTAACTCCACAGACATCTCTTTTTGAGCTTGTATTCATAAGCTCAGTCAAAAAGACTTAGTCATAATTGGTCACTTAGACGATTATGGTATACAAATCATATTTGTTCAAATAAGACAAAGGATAATTAGATAATAAGTTCACTAGTTTCATGTTCAGGAGACAACTAGGTTGACTCCTATCCCAATCATGCTAGTTAGCTCATCACCCTTTTAACCATAGTCTTTATTGAATACTTTCCCTTTATTGGATTTCTAGACGCATTCCAGAAACCCCCACTCAATCAAAGAGCAGTTATATTAACAAGATAATAACACAATATTATCTAACTGTCATGAATGTTCAAGAAAACAAGGAGAGAATATACTGAATTCAATTCCAAGACAGAGAATTTAATCATAAATTCAATGGAAAAACAAGAACATTCAAAAGTTTTAAGCCTCATATTGTTGTCTCTTAACTAGATTCTCTCTCTCACAGGCCCTTCTGACCATATGAACTCATGTAGTGTCTAGCTATAATGTCTAGCTCCTCTTTGCCAGGCCCTTCTGACCATATGAACTCATGTAGCGTCTAGCTACAATGTCCAGCTCCTCTTTGCCATGTTTTCATCCAGTCACTTGGATGTAATTGTAGCATACCTCCCATTTGATGAGATGATTCTCACATCTCTATCTATCTTGTCCTTTGTCACAAATTTGTGATAAAGAGTTGACTTTTAGAAGTCATTGCTTCAATCAATTTGGTTAGAAGAATGGGAAGACTTGTTATTATTCAATAATTAATGAACAATTTCAAGTTGCTGCAATTTTTCAGGTTTTCATTCTCCAAGAGTTTGAGTCAAGGTATGATAGGATTTTATATTCAAAAACTTATTTGAATAATCCCTCACTTTTAAAGAATCTTTCAATATTAACATTATGTTACAGCTGAAACTACTCTTAAAAAGTAAGCCAACCTATCCCAAAAACAATAGAATCAATATTGACTCAATTTCTACATTTTTGGGAATCTCTAAAGTGCACATAAGCACCTTTTTGACTCAAAACACATCCAAACGTGCTTCAAATATATGCAAATTATATATCAAATTGAAGCTCTCAAATTTAGGGATTTTTAGGAACCAACCACGTCTCAATCGGAGGTCCCACGCGCTCTCACGCGCCTCTAAAAGGCATCTGGATGGAAAAATCCTGAAAAATTAGAAAATTCAAACACTCTCGGCGGCGGCGCGTGACATTTACGTGCCGCCTTGCGGCTGTCGGACGGTGACACAAGCCGTCTCAAACGATTCCACGCGCCATCCTCTCCCCGACGGTGCTTGCCACGTGTCAAACGGAGGCCCCTGTGGGCCCCACACGCCATCTGTCATTTTTTTGTCAGTGCTGACCGTTGACTGGTCAACGCTCACGGGTCAACCTTGACATGTCACTGCTGATGTGTCAATGATGTGTCTCTGTTGACGTGGCTAGTCAACGGATGGCGTGGCCTGCGTTGATCGGTGATGACGTGGCGCCCTCTCATTGGCGCCACGTGGCTTGGGTTGACTGATGATGTGGCGTTGACTGGCACGTCATCATCTTCAACCTCCAGCCGGGTCAACTTGACCCGGTTGGAGCTCCGGTGGGTCATCTCGACCCGCCAACTTCGGGAAGCCATATCTCCCTCGTTTTAGCTCCGTTTTTCGTGTTCTTAATGTCGTTGTAATTGTAGTTCAGCGAACTACAAATCCATGACAATTATTTGATTTGAAAACCTCTGTTTTATTGATCAAATCGTGAGTGAAGTGGCGGTGGCGACTAACGACCCGACAACTTCTTTCCCTCTTTTCTCCCTCATCCGAACTTCGTTTGACACGTTCTTAGCATCGTTGGAATCGTCTCTTCGAGATCTACACACCCATGGCTTCTTTTTGGGGTAAAAACACTCAGTTTTGAACACCCAATTTTTCTCGACATTTACGGCGTAGCGTAATCCGACCTGGATGTGTGTCCTCTATATCTCAAAAGCTTTCCTAGCCTTTGACGGTTAAAAGCTCTTGTTTTTGGTTCCACATAGGTCCCAAAGACTCACCTTTATTCAGATCGAAGATATGAGGAAGAAGAGGAAGCATGAATGAAAATGAGTAGAGGAGTGAACATATTCGGCCAACAATCATGAACCCAGTATTTAGAAGTATGTAAAACAAAGAAAGAAACCCACATAATGCATACACACATGTTTTCGAAAAAAAACAGCATTTTGTTTTTTGGCATTTAATATGACTTTCGAATTTGACCAGCCACGTTAATGCTTCACGCATGTATATATACTGGGACGATATATGCTTCATGTCAATATGTAATAAAACTCAATCCCTTATTTAATAAAATATGAGAGGAGAGCAGGCCGAAGAATATAGATACGACACAGTATACTTACTCATTACCCGGGTGCCTACGAGCCAATGCCTCAAACACCTCCATACCATATGCCTCCACATCCTGTACCTCGGCGTTCATAAAGTCATCCCCAATGTCATCATCCAATAGTGTATCATCATGGGAAATTCCCGGTAAATCCATTGGCCTATGCATGCTCTGTTCAAACTTTTCTTTGAGAAAAGCATCTTGTTCATGTTCAGGACTCCTTTTCGGACTTTCTAAAAGCAGCACACCCATCACTCTTGATCCCTCCTCATGTGGTGAGGTTAAAATCTGATTGGACCTTGCTTGAGTTAAATTTCCCCCCACAATCACGTGTTCTCTTCGGCCCAGAGGAGTTTTATGAGGCTCAACTGAAATTTCCTTATTCCCATGTGCCTTGATAGCAACCCTTTCCTTTTCCAAAGTCTAGGCCTTACCCTTACCTTTAGGCCCATTCGCAATATGCCCAACTACCGCAGTAGAGGACTTCATTTTTGGCGCTGAAGAATCCAAGCCTTTCTTCACCATTTTCATTCCATTCCTCCCCGACCCCTGATCTTGGATCCCGTCCGCACTAGCTGTGATGTTCTGACCTTGTCCTGTCCGATCTCTGACAGGAACCCATTCCCAGTGCCCGCGATCATCATTACCCTCGAGCTCCTCCTCCTCGAGCGCAGCTAGAAAGTCAAAATGTGAGGTGTTTCCTATATGGTCAGGGCCCTTCTTACTTCTAGATGTGGAACCATACTCCTCTCTAGTTACCATAGGAGCATGTTTCTTCAAAAATCGAGCTCGGTTTGTCCTCTTCACAATCATCCATGCTCCAAATTTGTCCTCAGAGGTTGGTGTTGATCTCAGCGGTGCTGTCGAAGCAACGCGTTGGGGCGTCGATTCATCAGAATTAGCAGCAGAAGATGTTGTCGCAACATAAGTCCATGAACAACCTTCTTTGCAATGTCCATACCTTCCACAAGCGAAGCAAATGAGGTTTAATCCCTCATATTCCACTTGATATGCTGCATTTGCTGCAATAACTCTTGAAACTAATTTTTTCCTCAAATCAATTTCTACACAAATCTGAGCATATTTCCCTTGTTCTACTCTGGCCGAGTTTGATGGCAACTTAAATGGGGTAAGCAAATCAACTTTCATAGTTTTCCCAATCCGATTCCCAAGTCTTGTGATAAATGTCCGATTGTAGCATTGCATTGGGATATTTGGTATTCTGACCCATGTCACAATTCGACCCAGTTCATTGTTGAAAGGATCAAAATGTGGAGTCCAGCTTTGAATCAGAACTGTATGTTGCTGAACTACCCATGGCCCATCATATAGGATTTTCTGATAGAGTGCTGCCCATCCATCTTTCTGTGCAAACCGTGCAATGAAGTAATTGTTGGCTAGATCAATGAGATCAAAATCAGGGGTCTGCCAAATCCGGCTTAGGTGAGTCTTTAAATTGTAGACGTTGTACTTCTTTCCCAGCACTGTGATAATAAGTGTACTACTCCAAGGATTACACCAACCACTGTATTCTTCGGCTGTAACTGGAACCACCGGATGGTGTTCCATAAGCCCCTGAATTTCTGTAGTAAGTTCTGGCATTTCCCATTCTTTATTGAGTATATCAGATATTAGATCCTCCTCATCCATATTTCCCCCATTTTCATCTATGCCATTAAACCCCATGAGGGAGTCCTTATAGGAGATTGGTATCGGCATTGATTTAGCCATCGCATTTATACCAGCGTTTTCACCTTCTGCATTATCCTGTTCCATGAAGTTCTGTTCTGCTGAATCATTACCTGGAGGTGCTTCTTCTGACATCTCAGTATCCAGAACTGCCTGAGAAGAAGAGTCATTTTTCTTCTTTTTTATTGCTTCAACTAGCAAGAAGATCAGAAGGCCGGTCCGGTGGCAATTTCCGGTGATGAGAATCGGTCATGGCGGATCAAGAGAAGTGGGCATGAGATCCAAGAGAGAGCTTCTTACTTTTCTACTTTTTATACCTCACTTGATTCTGAAATGTAGAAGTCTGATCAAGCAACTAGCGTCTCCACCCAAAGTATTGAAAATAAAGAATCACCCGATTTTAAGCTTTGGTTCACATGATGCAGAGACGATCTTTTTTTTTAGTGTGATGCTTTATTGCTGCTGAGACTGGGGAGTTAATATATGTCACCTGACCATAGCTTAAGTGAGGGTGGGATGTGAATAATGATGAGTTTGATCGCTTCACGGTTGAAATGAAAGGAAAAAAACTGGGTTCGCTCTGTATCATTTTCTGAGATGATTTTTTGGAGTAAAATGCTAGAATCCATTAATAATTCAAAGAGGCGACATCAATTCGGGCGGAAAGGAAAAATGTGACTTAATATAAGATATATTTATCTAATTTGATTAGATTAAAGAAATTGGTTAAGTTAGTTAACATGACATGTATTTTCTAAAACACCCTAGTCATATTCCTTAAAACTCTCCTTTCCCTCCTCCTTCATTATGGTTGAAGGAGCATTAATAGAGGTAAATTAGGAAAATATTGACAAATATTAAAATTATGTCTTATATTTACGATCAAGATCAACTTTCTGAATATGTCTTATATTAAGTACACGAGTTTTAGTATATATGCTTGTATGGGTTCAATCCCGTGATGTTACTGGTGTTAGTAGATTGGATTGGGTAAAATAAATTCACTAATAAATACATGAGCATGAAACATATTATGTTTACCGACCAGAAAAAGTGAGCCTATGCAATCAGTATTGGTATGTTTTCTTATAAGTATAAGATATCCTCCTATTAAAAATAATCTTATTTAAAACACTATTGGATGTTAAATATGGATAATTTTATATGAAAAATGAAACCTTAATTTGTTTCATTGTAAAGGATTACCACGTTCCACTAGACTTAACCCTAAAATGACTAGATATGCCCAATAAAATCTTTTTCTAAATTTAATTATTGAATTTTGTGCAATGACTTGACAGGCCCAATAAAAGGAGACCAATACAGGCAGGCAGGCCTTAAAGGTTATAGACTGCAGGATTATCTTCATTATCAATGGGCTAACAACATACAATTTAAAAGGATTGCCTCCAACGGGAGGTATCCTGTGGTTAGCCAAAAAAAAAATAAACATACAATTTAATCATGTACTACCTCCTGTTCTATTTATAAACAATTTTCCCTTTCATGAGACTGATCCCTTTTATAAACAACTTTCATTTTTTTTCTGAAAATGTAAGCTTCTTTTTCCTATTTTACCCTTATTAAATACTCATTCTTTCTCATATCTTATACTCATTATCTCTCATACTATTTATCTATTCTCTCTCCTATACTCTTCATAAATAGGGGCATATATGAAAAAAAATATGGTATTTTTGACATACTTATTACTTTAAACTACCAGTTTGTTTTGCGCAATCAAGGAAAAAGTTGCTTATAAATAGAACCGGAGGGAATACTTATTATCAGACTCTTTTAATAATAAAGTCGATTACAAACATGTTAATTTGATAAAAAGCTTTTAAAACTGCATATCTTCTCAATATTTTCCTCATTCAAATTATATATTAATCACCTTTCCGAGAAAAATAACCATTTCAATATAAGAATAATATAAGAATACATGGTAATAACATATAAAGAGAATGAAAGGGAGAGAGAGAGAAACTTGTGTTATATATAGCCAAATGAAGGTGGCAACTCGCACGTACTTATTAGGCACGAGTGAAGTGACGAATATAATGAAACGTCGGTCTATGAGAGATTAGGGTCTGTTTGGTGAGAGGGATTTTGAGGGGAAGGGAGGGGAGAAAAAAATTTTATGAGTTGAATTTAAGAAAAGTGGAGAAGTAGGATTATAAATTTTTAATATAGAGAATATGCAAGATAAAAGAATAAGAAAACTTAATTAAAAACTTTATACCCCACTTCTCTCAATTTTTTAAATCTAACTCAAAAAAATTTTCCCAACGCTCACTTTCCCTCCCCTCCCCTCATGCCAAACAAGTCCTTAAAAGGAAAGCCATGACTTTCCGAAACGTTGTGGAAAATGAGTCTATCTTTTAACGTTCCCATAATATTATGTGGTTTTGTTCCTCGTCATATTATGATCATTGTACTGTAATAAATACACAACCTCGTCCCCATCAAAACAACACAACCCTATACTCATCTCTTTCCATCCAAAAGTCAAGCTTTTTTGTTTTTGCTTTCTGTTAAACTCTCTAGCCTCCAATGCAAAACCCTCACAAAGATTCCAAACCCAGCCCTAAATCTCCCCGCTCCCCTCCTCCTCCTCGGCCTGACACCACTCAAACTGTCGCCGGTGATGTCACCGCCACAGAACAAGGAGGAGGAAGTAGCGTGGGAGCTGTTGCCAGCTCTGACATAGCAAGAATAGTCCAGGTGGCGGACCCCACTCCTGGTGGTGGTGGATCTCTGGGACTTTGGGGAAAAGCTGGTGATGGTGGAGGTGGGTCCTACGCTGCAGCGGCGGCGAGTGTGGAGGCTGGTGGAGTGGTGGTGGTGGAAGGAGGGTCGGCGGCGGCGGCTTCAACGCTACTGCCGAAGAAACAGGGGAATAAGCAGAAAAGGAAGTCGTCCCAAGTGTCAGATCCTCCGCCGTGGCCGCCGAAATGCAGCGAGTGTGGGAAAGAGTTTCCGAGTTGGAAAGCTGCGTTTGGACACATGAAAGCACACCCTGAACGTGATTATCGAGGTTTCTTCAGACCTCCCACTTCTTCTTCTTCATCACCAAAGCAACGTGTTCGTCTAGGTAACTAAAAAAACCCTAACCATAGCAGCGTAAATTTTTTTTTTTTTTTTATATTATCATTTGTTATTCGGTTCAAACTTGGTGGCTGCCTCTCTCACCATAGACGTCTCCCCTATGATTCAAACTCGATACGTAGAGGGATTTAGCAGGAATTTACACCGCTAGACCAATTCAATCATACATTTTTAGTACTCATATACTCTATTCAAATTAGTTAGGTGTTGTTGCAGAAGAGAATATTAATACAGGTGTGGAACAAGGTGGAGGAGAGAAGGGAGCATCATCGGCGGCGGCTACCGGAGGGGTTGGGTTTGATCTGAATCAGCCGATGGAGGAAGTGGAAGCTTCTGATTCTGAAGCTGCACAGAGAAACCAAGCATCACTGCAATCTTCTTCTTCGTCTGCAGTGAGAAGGAGTACTGATCAAGAGGAAAACAAAGTTGGGTTTGATCTAAACCAACTTCCTCCTTCTGAAGAAGACGATCATGATCAACACAAGAAGCCCTAATGTTAGGATTAAGATCTTTCACTGTCTGCCTTTTCATCGTCTACAATGGACTTCTTCATATATTTGTGTGTGTGTGTGTAGTTCATATATCAATATATAAGCATGTCGTCAGGACAATTATTAGTTTGATCCATGTATAGTAGTGTTTACACTCTGTGCTTGCAAGTATTACTGTGTTGAAATTCACAACTTGAATACACCGTATTTCACTACGTTGAAATTAGCCATTGGTACAGATTTCACTTCACTTTCTTATCTTCCTCGATCAATCAAGCACACCCAAGTCATTAATTGGTACAGTCATAAAACAAATTAAATTAATGTATAACCACCTTTGAATTTAGATAGACTCTAATCATCACTTGGTTGGTCTCTAGTACCACCAATGGCTCGGTCCCTTGCGTCTATGTTCTTCCGTCTGTTCCAGCATATGAGACCGAACACCTTTGGCCATGGCCACCTGTTAATACTTGGCATTCCTAGTTTTCATGCCATGTTCTCCTTCAGCCAAACGTGCAAGTCAGATCTAAAAAAAACAATGCAAACAGTTAGGAGAAGCAAAACTCAAACACATATTCCTAGCTAACTAGCTCACGATCACAAAGTATGTATGTGTAAGAAGGTGTCATATCTCGGACACTCAAAAGGGCACTCTCCACTAGTGTTAACCCCTATCTTCGTTCTGACTGAATTGATGGTTAATCTCTTAAGGAAAACTGGCTATAAAAAGAATTTGATTTTCTTTAGGATGGACAATTTCTATATCTTCCCCCATTGGTTACAAGGTGGTGCCATTGCTATCATGAAAATTCATCTTCTAAGAAGCCCTAACACTGAAATTACCATCAGAAGCATTCCGCAAGCAAAAGATGTCCTTGTCAATCCGGATAGGACTAATGGATAAAGATTATCATACATCCATACTTACTTCTAAGACATTGTACCCAAAGAGCATTCGGGTTGTTGTTGACAAGCCCCAACACAACTTCATGATGAAAACTATTTTGACATCTAAAATCTTTAATCTTGAGGCCTCCTATACTCTTGTCTTGTTTCACTTACTCCCATGTAATGAGATGCATCTTCTTTCCTTCTTGTGACTATACCGTTCTAACTCCCCCAGCAAGCCCATAAGAATCGCTTCTCCTTATAAGCATCATGTTTAATTATGTACTCTTCCGATCTTTAATATAAAATAACTTTGGGGAGTTGATCGTGGTACTAAATATAAAATATAGTCTTTATATTTGTCAATCTTTTTTTAATTTAACCTTAATGATGCTCCTTCAACAATAGTCAAGGAGGATAGGAAAGGTGAGAATTAAGGAATATGACAGGGTGTTTTAGAAAATACATCTCATATTAACCAACTTAACTAACTTCCTTAATTTAATCAAATTAGATAAATATGTCTTCTATTAATGACCGGAGGAGAATATATTGTATCTAGACCAAATACTTTTCGGGTATCAACACTTACAAACTCCTAATTTCCTCTTATGTGGTAAACTTGTAACCAAAATGCAAGAAATGTGATCGGGGGCGTTGTGTATAATTTATTCTCTTAACCTTAATAGTCGATCATATATATAGACTTATTATTAGTTAGAATACCTTCATATATTATCATTATTACGGATTCTATTTAAGGTTTTGAACAAAAATGTTACCAAAGTTAGATAAGATTGATGAGGGTTTGGAAGTCTCCCAAAATAGTGATAGTTTTCAAATGTGAAAAGGATTGTAGATATATATGAGTGTTATGACAAATTTCCTCGTCTGAAAAATTTGAAGTTCATCTATCTATCGTATGCAAAACATATGGTAATTAAATAATGTGTTTTCCATCCGTATAGCTGCATCGATCCTTGAAGTTTATTTCTCTCTCGGGCCTTTGTTTTTCTCTCTGTTTTTATTTTTAATTCTCAAACATAAAATTGAGTAGCTAGTTTAGAAATTCTTTTATGGAGGACGGAAATATTAAAATTATTTTTAGGCAAACTGGAGCAGATGAGTTCTCTCACAGATTAAAATGGCTCCACATATATTTACGAACACTCTAAGCAATTAGAATTTTGTGTGTTGTGTGTATGTGTGTGATGCATTCTTGAATAATTCTGATTTTCAATAAGCTCTATTTGCCATGTAAAATAAAATGGAATTGAACAAGTGAGTTTACCATTTGCACAAAATTAGCCAGGTATGTATGTCTGTATATATATATATATATATATATATATATTGATTCCCTTTATGATCTCCTCTACTAGAGTGGGCCTAGTGTATTTGCACAAAATATTTCAAATTAAATTATACTGTTCACAACTTGTTAATTATGTCGACTATTTTAGAATGTTTATTTTCCACATTACATAAGCAAGATTAATTTGCTTTCACCGATTCAGCTATATAGGTCGGGAAAAAATCCAGCTAATTAAGAGATACCCAACTCATACTTATTTATGTTCTTCTTCTTTTCTTTTTTTTTTTAATTCGAAGCTATCTTCTAATAGTTTTTTTTATATATATATATAGAATCCGCAGAAATACCTCTCCAGACGGAGATTTGAAATCTCATGCTTTAGCGGCCAAAAACCATTTCCCTAAGATCAACGCTTGATGGTACATATCTTGTATATAATAGTTTTAGTTGCGAATTCCTATAGATAATTTTTTAAAATATCAAATGCCTTCTTACACACGCGTCTTATATTACTTCATATATAGATCATATTATCTCACACACATATATAGCAGAGAAAGTTAAATTCCAAGATCAAACTATGGATAACCATATATTATAAGTTATATTAATAATAACACGAGCAAGACAGTTAACTTGTCTGTTAGAGAGTTTTATTAGCACCTGCAACCAGACAAAATTATATGGTACATATAGCAACAATTAAGAATATACCCAGGGAACAAATGAATTGATAAAAATTGCCTCAAGTGTTTTTTCCCCCATCCAACAAAAGGAACTTACACACCTATCATAAACGTAGAGGGTCAAACTCGTAACCTCTTACCTAAACTAAGACTTGAGGAAAGGTGTTTGGTTTTATCCGTTGAGCCATATGTCCCCGACACAAAATTGATCTTAGGTTAAAACTGTACTAGGATTATCTCATAGCAATAATGTAATTATTGTCGCAATGACAGACAAAACTAACCTGGCAAGAAACCGATGGAACAAATTTCCAGGCAGAGAACAAAAGTCAAACCATCTTGAGATGACAAAAGCAGCAATCAAAGAATGTCACATGGAACATAACTGATTGGATATGCACTATCCTCAAATCCAAAAAGTTAATTATCTCGTGGAAGATAGGGATCTGCATCACCTGCTGGAAGCCTTGGGAAATTCGAAATCAAATAATTTTCTCTCAGGAATCATACACAGCTGATGGAATCTTATCGCAAGTAATAGCCTCGGTCAAGCACACACTCAAAATTTTTTTTCTAATTAGGGACATTTTGTAAAGTCTGTCTCTCCAGTACTTTCAATACAAAACATGTACAGATAGCTATACTGTAACTTTTCTGAATGAATGAAACTTCCATTTCACTCAAAAAGAATGTCACATGTATATACACACAGGTTTGACTCCACGGATCATAAGATAATTAATGATGAAATCTACGAGTTAATTACAAAGGCGATGAAAAATAGATAAAGCATCAATCAAACATTGAGGAGGCATAAATGGAGAGAAAGTGTACAATTTTAGTGTCAAATATATAAATATAAATCATAAACAAAAGGGTTGTAGTTTAATAGGCATAGGTACTTTGTAGATTTTGATGTGCTAGGATTAAATCCATTTCAAAACATACACTTGACTATTCACGCGAGCCTCATTCAAAGAATTGTACATTGGGGAATATCTTCAACTCATACTCACACTTGACCTGAATAAAATGAAATTACATATAGATATATATGGACACAATTCATATAAATTGAGTATATATATATGTACATATAGCTTGCTGCTTTTATTTCCTCGGGGTGGGTTTTTCTCTCCACCTGAAATTTGTTCCCTTTTCTTGCCAGGTTACCTTTGTCTGGCACTAATTAATACTAATTGTATTATTGTATGAGATAATCCCAATAGCATTTTAACTTGAAACATGTTTTTTTAAAAAAATAATTAGTTGTTCCCTGGGTATTCTTATGTTGCTACATGAACTCGTCCCTCGTGGTAAAATAACTCACAAATAGAGGAGTTGACTGTAATCTTGTTCGTGAGTTAATATAACTAAAAATAGTTGGGGACGTTCTTCGTCTTGCTCCTGATATAAATATTAAAAAAAGTAGACTTAATTAGGATTATAACACATTTCTAATTGAATATTTACTCAATAACCTTACAGCCTCTTGTATCCTCTATCTGCCTATCTAAATAAAAAATATATATAATAAATTTTAAATAAACATATATTTTTAAAACTCAACTTGTTTTGATTATGCCATGGCTTTAAAAAAATTAACTGATCGTGCTTCCCAAATGGAATTAATCTAATATAAACATAATTAACAAGACAAGACAAAATTAGTTTCAACGAGAAAACGACGGGCCAGCGAATGATGATGAGGAAGGGCAGGGAGGGGAGTGATTCCTTACTCCATACATGGTCCACACGTTTTTCTTTCCCTCCTCTTTGCATGGATATACAGCCATACAGGTTTTGGTTTTTTCTTGAAACTAAAAATTGTCTGGATTATTTTCGTGTTTGGATTTAGAAAGTCCATTATGTAAAAATAGCGTTGATTTATTTTGCAGTTGGTTTGCATTTAATGAAGATAATTAAACGTTCCAAGTTCCAATATGATCCCTTATTTGATATCACATACAATTATAATAAAAATAAAAATAATATCAAATGATATTTTAAAAAACATGAAAGATTGTTTTGTTTTAAATAATTTTTAAGAAAATAATATTTTAAAAGCACTATAAATTATCAGTTTATGAGTTTAGGCAAAAATTTATTTTTATCAAAGAAAACCAAACACACCTTTCGAAATGCCGTTTATTTTAGTCCTGCTTTCTATTTTTCTTTTCCCCCCTTTTAAAAGAAACCTAAATTATACTATAGTCAACAATGCAACCTCCTCAAGCTTTACTATTTTGTATTACTAATATTACTAGAGCAGGTTTAAAATTCCACCCTGTTATACCAGGTCGGATGTGTAGAAATCCTTCATCTGATTCTATATATATAGTCTAAAATTACCAGATTATTCATGATAGACCCCACTGGCAATGTGGCCTATCTACCTAAAGGGTTTTATAAGAAATAGCAATATATATAACTCATTTTCCAAAAGGAAAAAAAAAAAAAAATAATTCCCCATCTGTGCATTTTATTTACTCCCGCAATAAGTCCTAGTTATAGAGGCTTATACTATATAGATGCAACCCATATGGAAAGGTACGTAGGGATACACCTCATTCTCATCATCATCCTTATAATTTGGGGAACTTCTAATATTTGCCTGCAGGGGAGGGAAATTACACATATAGATACTGAAATATGCATACCTCAAATATTAAAAATTACCATCAATGACCTGGGTTCTAAGAACATAAAACGTGCTATGACCAAAATGCCCTCCTCCCCCTGATGTCGATGGTCGTGGCAGCGGCTCTCTGTCACTAGCTAGTAGCTAGGTAACTTTTTTTCAACGACATGAATTACAAATAATATTTTTTCGCAGAAATTTACAAACGTTATCAAGAGATTTACAGCCATTAATTCCCTCGAATTCACAACTCCCCTTAGGAAAATCGACAGTTCAAACACATTTTTTAGGTACAGGTCGCTCTCAGTTGATCTTGTAGCTAAACCTCTCATATTTGTAGCTAGTCATAATATTTGCAACTTAGCTTTTCCTTTTTCGACAACGTTTTGGATTCTAAAATAAAACGTACAGGTCGCTCTCAGTTCTTGCTATTATTTCCTTTTCTTTCAAGATTATGGCTGTGATTATTGCCTCGGCAAATTCAAGTTGGTGGATGCGATTATTTGTGTCATTTAAATTTCTATAATATCATTACCTTATTCTGACAAACCAAATATGGATTTAAAACTCGGAAAAAATAATGTTATTATAATAAAGCCACGTTCCTATAGTCCTAATCGTCACCCCCATTTTCATTCCGATCCCATATCAAAAAAGCTCTTGCCGCACTCCAACCAAATGTGTCCATTTTATCAAAGAACCCTGACAATTTTAATTGTAAAGAGTGGCATGTAATTTTAAACATTAATTGGACTCCAGTAAAAGTGGAAATTGGACTTGTTCGCTATTGTCCTTAGTTCAATTTGTGATTTTCATATACTCTCCTTCAGACTGACCAAATTCAAACTAAGGAAGATACCAGGTTACTGCCCCAGAGAAAACAAGACATCTGCTTGGACTTTAGACAAATTTAATTTGTTAGCGGCATTTTAATAAAAAGGAGAAAAAGAGAAGGACGAGAAGGTCATCGAATGGGAGCACCGACAAGAGAGTGTCAACATTTTCTCTAGCAGCATTCCAAAGGCAACACACTCTAGAAAAAAAATAAGAAAAAGAAAGAGCAAAAAGAAAGAGAAAGGTACTGTCGTTGTCCTTCGCTTAATAATGTGTAAGAAAAATATAATTAAAAGGAGATTAGGCGTACTTGGACGAATTCATATTCGGATCCGGCTCAAAGCTCCAATACTCCATACTTGTGCCCACACAATTATTAGACTACTAGAGCCTAATTGTGATTTGCACAGCAGATCACCAGAACCAGAAAGATGGTAGGAGAGAAGAGAATTGCCAGAGAACTCAATGGCTGGGGTGAATTGCAATTGAGGAGGCACATCCTATTTATAGTTGTTTATGGAGGCCACTAATTAGGAAACGTGTGCACTCCTTCTTGCCCTCCAAGAAAGCAATTAATTGATTCTTAATCAATTTCCTAATTATGGTGATTTGTTCCTCAATTAACAAATCCATAATTAATTCTGACTTATTCCCTCAATCTGCAATCAATGCTGATTTATGCTTATTTGATTAGGCTACTTGTTTCCTAATCAAATAGTCTGGCCCATCAAGGGCGGACTTGGACCCAAAGTCCAACATCTCCTACTCGCACTTGATGGGCCTCCCATCGTGCGTGCGTTACTCTTTCTTGTTTCATACTTGGCATCTGCCGTGACCGCGTGGGCAAAAACATATTTAAGATTTGGTGCTTGTGATACTAGAAATCCATTATACAGAATCAGCATCCAAGGACACCCTTTATATATAACTGTAAGCTATATATTCATTGCCTCATATGCCCCAGATTCTCCCATACATATTACTCATGGCATATCTAATCCCTCTCGAGTTAATATGTTGATTAACTCAGATTGCCTTCCATGCACATAGTATCCGCACTTACAAGCAACACATAGAGCTAGTAAGGGGTCGACCACATACACTAGCACATCTTATGTATCTAGGAGTAAATCTTCCTTCTTGACTAAACATCAGTCCATCTTGACTTGGTCGCTTTCCTAGTTTTCACTCGTCTGACCGAATCGAGTGTGATCATGGAGCTTCAGCTAAAGTAGCTGTTACCAAACCAAGCTTTCATGATGCCACCTAAGTCTTAAGGGCATCGTGGAAGGATTCTTCCTTCTTGGGACTCACACTGTAGTGAACTAGGGATCTTTCACCCACATCCCATATTGCAGTCTAACTCTCAAGCACATGCAGTATGAATTGCATGCTACGGTGAACGGTTTATGGTGTATGTCGATTTCTTTCTCTTTCACCGTACATACATTAGTTCCAAAATGTACTCAACATTCGAACCAGAACTTTCTTTTTCACAATATCTCTTTTACAATCTCACTTGTGAAAAAGAGTTCTTTGCCTAGCTACAGGTCTGTTCTTATGCTTCGATCCATTTTATGTGTATAAGCACACATGTAGATCTCATCTCAGTCTAACTGAGGTGACTCAAATGCAACGATTCTTCTTAACCATTCATGGTGATCATTTGCTCGTCTTACCCTCACATGTCCCCGCAAAACAAGGGAAGATGGTTGTTCGTGTGAGTGAACCCTGACCTGTACGACATACATACTTGTATACCTTTTATGTATTTACTCATAACATATATACTATTTCTTTTATCTTCATATAAAAGAAGTTCACGACCTTACATTTTGTTTGCGCCCTAAGATTTTCACTAACTCAATGAAAATCAAGCTATGGGCTCAATAAGGGGATCTACCAACATTCTGTTAGTAGAAGGTCATTGAACTGTCACTTTCCCTCTTTGAAAGCATATCTCTCATAGAGATATATCAAAAAGTATGTTTCGCCTTGCTGTGATACTTAGGATCCTCATCATAAGATGCTATCGTTTGGATCCTTCTATCCACCATTCATTCCCAAACTCTTATAGGAATTACTTTAGCCATATGGCACTTTGAATGATAGCAGAACATGCCTTGTGTTCTATTTCCATGGATAACAAGAAAAATACTTTGTATATTTCCTTACTCCATAATCATTTGCCTAGGTCTTGTATTGGAGTATCCTTTCAAAGGAAAGTTGTTGTCTTAACAACTTAATCCATGGTTATTCTCATAACCCATTTTACAGCAGGACCAAAAAACAGCTTCAAAGTCCGACCAAAAATATTTGGTCTTATGTACACCAAAATTTACATTCATATTACCAACCATAGTCTCACATGGGACTCTATCCACCTTTTTCTATGTCAGATTCCTTATAGGACATGTAACCTCTTTAGGTTTATGCCCTTGATTTCAGGGGCATCCATGGATTTGCAGTTTGACATCCTAAGATGTCTAAGGATTACACTTGTACATGTCTTAGGTGGAAAAGACTGTATCTTTCTTGTGTAATTTCCATTTACCTTGTCATTTAAGATATTTGTTCAATTCATGACTTTCTCAACTCAGAATTTAAGGATTCTCTTGATCCTTTATTCCTTTGACTCCCTTGACAATTGTTATATGTGTCATTTGACAAAGAATGACTTCACAAAGAGTCATCACTAGACCGTTTGGAACTCATGTAGTGTTCTTCGATTATCTCAAAGTTGGTGAGGCTTTCACCTTGTGAAAACCTCATATACTACTATTTGGGTGATTGTTTCTACAAAGCCCTTAAGCTGCTTCATGTAGAGTTCATCATCCAATTTTCAAAATTCCAAATTGGAAAGTGGTCTTTACATCATCTTGATGCAATTTCAAGATTAAGCTTGTTGTCATAGCCAAAGTTCAGAGTTGAAACGCACAACGGACAACCTTCAATTGTATTACCCCTTAGCCACTAAGTGTTTTAGTTTCTACATGCCACCAACAGATTTGAGAACCTACTTGTTCCCAATCGCCTCTTGGCTAGGTGACAAATTACCCAAACATGTATTTGGCTCAAGGAGAATCCAAATCCTCCTGCATGACACTTTGTAATTCTTCTTAACAGGTCCTTCTAGTGTCTTTCAAACACCTATAGGTAGTCATCATTTTCTAAATGATGAAGAGAGCATTTAATCTATTAGGGAATCTATCCCTTTATAGTCATTTGCTGAATGACTATTTACACCGAGGTGGAGTTCATAGGATTCTTTTCCTATGTATGAGTGAGGTAATTCTCTCGTAACTTACCTCTTACCTCTTTCGTTGTGAAAATGGTCTCAATACTCCCACTCGGATCAGTGAACTTAGGAACACTTAGTTATTCCTTGTCACTTGTGAACCTCTTAAAGAGATTCAATATGATTAATGCTCATTTTCTGCTACGAATTCTAGGTTTTATGAACGTTATGTCCCTTGGCTCTCTTGCAGTCACTAAGCCGTCATAATTTTCACTAATGAAAAACTTGTCTTGTCAAATTCTCAGATCATCTCACACAGAGATTCCTTGTATGCCTTGACCCCCAATCTTCCTTATTCATAGGAAGAACTATGGATATAAAGTCGTTGACCCTTGTGGTCTTAACGAGCGTGGGCCTGATCTAAGGCCTATCCATGATTCCTAGGGTAAGTTCGTGATTGACATGGAGGGCATTTGATTAAGTATAAAGATAATAGCTGTAAGTTTACATACCAACATATGGCTGATAGTTTCACTTATGCCATTATTTACTTAACCATGTCAAGGAGAGGTCTATCTCTCCATTTCAACAATTCTATTATGTTGAAGGATTCTAGGTATTGATAGTTGCCTAATAATGCCTTTCTTATACACAAAGCAGCTTGAACTAATCACGTGGGTGTCTTTAACCCTTGTTAGTTCGAAAAGGTCTTATCCTTTTAGTTTACCTGATTCCTGACTAGTTCAGCCATTATCTAACAGCTTCATACTTGCCAAAAATCTAGTAAACATTACTGTATTTTGAGTAAACATCCACAATGTTAACGAAACACCAAGCTCTGTGTTTTTCCCTCACGTTCATTGGTTCACTAACGTCATAATTTGCCAATTGCAATGGATTTTCTCAAAAATGTTTCTTTATCTTTCTCGCCAGGTAGAATAAGTTCTCAACTCATTCATAAGGGTATTAACCCTTAAGCACAAGTTGTTTAGTAAATACTCTTTTGCTAATTTGATCATTTCCTTTGATCAATGTGTACATATGGCAAGAAATGGATTCTTTTATCCCAAAAAAAAAAAAAAAGAAACATCAAAATCCAACAAAGGATTTGAAAATCATAGTCCCATCAATCCTTAACTAAAGAGATAGCAAAGATGTGATTCTGTCAGTTGCAATTGCATGGAGTGAATCAGGGTGGTTTATATATGCAGAGTTAACGTGCAAGTTCCAATTACTTGATTCTATCTCTTGATTGCTTTGCATTTAACATGAAGCCATATGCTTCTATGAAACATCCACATCTCATATGGATTGCTACTTTTACAACCCTTAAGGATTATCAATGTAGCTTTTTCATCTTTGTAGAAACCATTTAACCTCCTCTAGATCAAGTTTTTCTCATAGGTTTCTTGCTCTTAGGCTTAGAGGATGAATCATCCCACTCTTTAGCTAAGGTCGTCTGACTGATGGATCTTGGATCCTTCAGTCTTTCACACTCAAGTTCAATGTGGCGAATCACATTGTTGAAGGTCACAATATGCGTATCAGGGGGAATATTTACTTTCGTATGCACCCACTCACTGGAAGACGTGGCTCACTCCCACTTGCTAGGAGACATAGCTTCCTCCCACTCACTGGGAGACGTCTTGTCACAACATACATTTGTTGTTTGTTAGAAAGAACTTGGCATTTAGTTTGTCCCAACTTCTTAGTTTGACATTTGCCTCAAGTGTTGCCTAAACGACATGTTAGGACTTAGTACACTATGTTAAAACTTAACTTAGTTTTAACTTTATGGAAGAAGATCACCTATTCCACTATCTTCCAACACTATCCACGCCGCTTGGATAAGGTTACATTGCTCGTACCAATATAAGTTTAAGCAATGTTGTTCTTTCTATGCCTTATAGCATAAACCTTTTGTATCCTTCGGTTGTTTCAGCCTCTAAATGCTAAAGACTAGTTGGTAGGATGTCACTGACATCTCATTCTTCTTGAATGAAAAGAGATTTAAGAGTTTCTAACTCCACAGACATCTCTTTTTGAGCTTGTCTTCATAAGCTCAGTCAAATAGACTTGGTCATAATTGGTCACTTAGACGATTATGGTATACAAATCATATTTGTTCAAATAAGACAAAGGATAATTAGATAATAAGTTCACTAGTTTCATGTTCAGGAGACCACTAGGTTGACTCCCATCCCAATCATGCTAGTTAGCTCATCACTCTTTTAACCATAGTCTTTGTTGAACAATTTCCCCTTTTGGGATTTCTAGATGCATTCCAGAAAAAAAACTCCCACTCAATCAAAGAGCAGTTATATTAACAAGATAATAATAAAATATCATCTAACTAGCATGAATGTTCAAGAAAACAAGAAGAGAATATACTGAATTTAATTCTAAAAACAAAAGAATTTAATCATAAATTCAATGAAAAGAACATTCAATAAAATTTTTTTTGCCTCTTATTGTTGTCTCTTAACTAGGTTCTTCCTCTCATAGGCCCTTCTGACCATATGAACTTATGTAGTGTCTAACTACAATGTCAAGCTCCTCTTTGTCAGGCCCTTCTGACCATATAAACTCGTGTAGTGTCTAGCTACAATGTCCAACTCCTTTTTGCCATGTTTACATCCACTCACTTGGATGTAATTGTAGCATACCTCCCACTTGATGAGATGACTCTCACATCTCTATCTATCTTGTCCTTTGTCACAAATTTTTGATAAAGAGTTGACTTTTAGAAGTCATTGCTTCAATCCAAGTGGATCAATATGGTTAGAAACATGGGAAGACTTGTTATTATTCAATAATCTTCAAGTTGCTGCAGTTTTTCAGGTTTTTAATCTCCAAGAGTTTGAGTCAAGGTATGATAGGATTTTATATTCAAAAACTCATTTGAATAATCCCTCACTTTTAAAGAATCTTTCAATATTAACCTTATGTTACAGCTGAAATTACTCTTAAAAAGTAAGCCAACCTATCCCAAAAACAATAGAATCAATAATGACTCAATTTCAACATTTTTGGGAATCTCTAAGTGCCCATAAGCGCCTTTTTGACTCAAAACACATCCAAACGTGCTTCAAATATATTCAAATTATATATCAAATTGAAGCTCTCAAATTTATGATTTTTAGGAACCAACCACGGCTCAATCGGAGGTCCCACGCGCTCTCACGCACCCCTAGAAGGCGTCTGGATGGAAAAATCCTGAAAAATTGGAAAATTCCAACAACCACCACTCTCGGCAGCGGCGCGTGACATCCACGTGCAGCCTTACGGCCGTCAAACGGTGACACGCGCCGGTTCCAGTGACGCCACGCACCGTCCTCTCTCTGAAGGTGCTTGCCACGTGTCAAACGGAGGTCCCAGTGGGCCCCACGCGCCTCTGTTTTTTTTGGTCGGTGACCGTTGACCTGTCAACGCTTACCGTTGACCAGTCAACGCTGACTGGCCAACTTCGACATGTCACCGCTGACATGTCAATGACGTGGCGCTGACATGTCGATGACGTGTCTCGATCGACATGGCTGGTCAACGGATGACGTGGCCTACGTTGACATGTGCTGACATGGCACTAAACGCTGACGTGGCGGCCTTCTATTGGCGCCATGTGGCTTGGGTTGACTGATGATGTGGCGTTGACTGCCACATCATCGTCTTCAACCTCCAGCCTGGTCAAACCGACCCGGTTGGAGCTCTGGCGGGTCTTTGCGACCCGCAAACGTCGGGAGGCCATACCTCCCTCGTTTTAGCTCCATTTTTCATGTTCTTGGTGTCGTTGGAATCGTAGTTCAGCGAACTACAAATATATGGCTTTTATTTGATCTTAAAAACTTTGTTTCATTGATCAAATCACGAGTGAAGTGGCGGCGGCGACTAACGACCCGCCAACTTCTTTCCTTCGTTTCTCCCTCATCCGAACTCCGTTTGACGAGTTTTAAGCATCGCTGGAATCGTCTCTTCGAGATCTACACATACATGTCCTTATTTTGGGCAAAAACACTGAGTTTCAAAAACACAATTTTTTCTCGAAGTTATCGGCGCGACGTAATTTGACCGGATGTGTGTCTCTGTGTTTCAAAGGCTCTTCTAACCTTTGAGGGGTCATGTCTTTTCCGTTTTTAGTTCCACATAGGTTCCAAAAACTCAACTTGAAGAAATCGAAGAAGTGATGAGGAGGAGAAGGAGAAAATTTGTGCCATAAATATATATATATATATATACATGCGCATATATATATAATAGTCAGAGGAGCAAAGAATCTTCGACTAGCACGCATTTAACATATATTCATAACACCCAGCGAAATATATCATGTCTGGAGCTTTAAAATATGCAGAAGCAATATATGTGTGTATATATATATATTCACGTTTTTGGTTACATACAGACACACATATATATACATATAGAGGCAGAGACATAAAGCATTGTATACAATCATATGAAACAAAAAAAAATATATATATATATACACACATACATACGTGAGGCTTTCAAAAGAACAAACTAACTGGGAGTATCATTTTCTTTTGGTTCATGCGTATATCAATATGAGAACAAGGTGATTTTGTGCATCGAAAGATAATTTCATATTGGCACCCCAAAAATATATTGTTGTACGCATTAGTGGGAAAAGTTGAAGCAACATATATTCTATCATCATATAATCTCATGTATATGATTGCACAGCGGAAATAAAAAATTATGATGGGATATAATTAAGAAATTATAACACATGTTTATTCACATAGAATAATCACAGCCTCAATGATCAAATGGCTCTGATGCCAATGTAAGAAATATATAACTAAAAGGAGATTAGGCGTACCTGGACGAATCCATGTTCAGATCTGGGTCAAAGCTCCAATACTCCATACTTGTGCCCACACAATTATTAGACTACTAGAGCCTAATTGTGATTTGCACAGCAGATCACCAGAACCAGAAAGATGGTAGGAGAGAAGAGAATTGCCAGAGAACTCAATGGCTGGGGTGAATTGCAATTCAGGAGGCACACCCTATTTATAGTGGTTTATGGAGGCCACTAATTAGGAAACATGTGCACTCCTTCTTGCCCTCCAAGAAAGCAATTAATTGATTCTCAATCAATTTCCTAATTATGGTGATTTGTTCCTTAATTAACAAATCCATAATTAATTCTGACTTATTCCCTCAATCTGCAATCAATGCTGATTTATGCTTATTTGATTAGGCTACTTGTTTCCTAATCAAATAGTCCGGCCCATCAAGGGTGGACTTGGACCCAAAGTCCAACATCTCCCACTCGCACTTGATGGGCCTCCCATCGTGCGTGCGTTACTCTTTCTTGTTTCATACTTGGCGTTTGCCATGACTACGTGGGCAAAAACGTCTTTAAGTTTTGGTTCTTGTGATACTAGAAAACCCTTATACAAGATCAGCATCCAAGGACACCCTTTATATATAACCGTAAGCTATATATTTATTGCCTCATATGCCCCAGATTCTCCCATACATATTACTCATGGCATATCTAATCCCTCTCGAGTTAATATGTTGATTAACTCAGATTGCCTTCCATGCACATAGTATCCGCACTTACAAGCTACACATAGAGCTAGTAAGGGGTCGACCACAGACACTAGCACATCTTATGCATCTAGGAGTAAATCTTCCTTCTTGACTAAACATCAGTCCATCTTGACTTGGTCGCTTTCCTAGTTTTCACTCGTCTGACCGAATTGAGTGTGATCATGGAGCTTCAGCTAAAGTAGCTGTTACCAAACCAAGCTTTCATGATGCCGCCTAAGTCTTAAGGGCATTGTGGAAGGATTCTTTCTTCTTGGGACTCACACTGTAGTGAACTAGGGATCTATAACCCACATCCCATGTTTCAGTCTAACTCTTAAGCACATGCAGTATGAATGGCATCCTACGGTGAACGGTTTGTGGTGTACATCGATTTCTTTCTCTTTCACCGTACAGACATTAGTTCCAAAATGTACTCAATATTCGAACCAGAACTTTGTTTTTCACAAATGTGAAAAAGAGTTCTTTGCCTGGCTACAGGTCTATATTCATGCTTCGATCTATTTTCTGTGTAAATGCACACATGTAGATCTCATCTCACTCTAACTGAGGTGACTCAAATGCAACGATTCTTCTTAACCATCTTATGGTGATCATTTGCTCGTCTTACCCTCCCATGTCCCCACAAAACATGGGAAGACGGTTGTTCGTGTGAGTGAACCAACCTCTTTGGATCTGTACGACATACAAAATTGTATACCTTTTATGTATTTACTCATAACAAATATACTATTTCTTTTATCTTCATATAAAAGAAGTTCGCGACCTTACATTTTGTTTGCGCCCCAAGATTTTCACTAACTCAATGAAAATCAAGCTATGGGCTCAATAAGGGGATCTACCAATATTCTGTCAGTAGAAGGTCATTGAACTATCGCTTTCCCTCTTTGAAAGCATATCTCTCATAGAGATATATCAAAAAGTATATTTCACCTTACTGTGATACTTAGGATCCTCATCATAAGATGCTATCATTTGGATCCTTCTATCCACCATTCATTCCCAAACTCTCATAGGAATTACTTTAGCCATATGACACTTTGAATGATGGTAGAACACGTCCTGTGTTCTATTTCCATGGATAATAGGAAAAATACTTTGTATATTTCCTTACTCCATCACCATTTGCCTAGGTCTTATATTGGAGTATCCTTTCAAAGGAAAGTTGTTGTCTTAACAACTTAATCCATGGTTATTCTCATAACCTATTTTAGAGCAGGACAAAAAAAAAGATTCCAAGTCCGACCAAAGACATTTGGTCTTATGTACACCAAAGTGTACATTCATATTACCAACCATAGTCTCACATGGGCCTCTATCCATCTTTTCTATGTTGGATTCCTCATAGGATATGTAACCTCTTTAGGTTTATGCCCTTGATTTCAGGGGTGTCCATAGGTTTGCAGTTTGACATCCTAAAATGTCTAAAGATTACACTTGTACTTGTCTTAGGTGGAAAAGATTGTATCTTCCTTGTGCAATCTCCGTTTACCTTGTCATTCAAGATATTTGTACAACCCATGATTTTTTCAACTCAGAATTTAAGGATTCTCTTATCCTTTATTCCTTTGACTCCCTTGACACTTGTTTCAGCTAAACATATGTCATTTGACAAAGAATGACTTCACAAAGAGTCATCACTAGACCGTTTGGCACTCATGTAGTGTTCTTTGATTATCTCGAAGTTGGTGAGGCTTTTACCTTGTGAAATCTCATATACTACTATTTGGGTGATTGTTTCTACGAAGCCCTTAAGCTGTTTCATGTAGAGTTCATCATCTAATTTCCAAAATTCCAAATTGGAAAGTGGTCTTTACATCATCTTGATGCAATTTCAAGACTAAGCTTGTTGTCATAGCCAAAGTTCAGAGTTAAAACACACAACGGACAACCTTCCATTGTAGTATCCCTTAGCCACTAAGTGTTTTAGGTTCTACATGCCCCCAACAGATTTAAGAACCTACTTGTTCCCAATCGCCTCTTGGCTAGGTGACAAATTACCCAAACACGTACTTGGCTCAATAAGAATCTAAATCCTCCTGCATGACACTTTGCAATTCTCCTTAACAGGTCCTTCTAGTGTCTTTCAAACACTTATAGGTAGTCTTCATTTTCTAAATGATGAAGAGAGCATTTAATCCATTAGGGAATCTATCCCTTTATGGTCATTTACTGAATGACTATTTACACTGAGGTGGAGTTCATAGGAATCTTTTCCTATGTATGAGTGAGGTAATTCTCTCGTAACTTACCTCTTACCTCTTTCATTATGAAAATGGTCTCAATCCTCCCACTCGGATCAGTGAACTTAGGAACACTTAGTCATTCCTTGTCACTTGTGAACCTCTTAAAGAGATTCAATATGATTAATACTCATTTTCTGCTAGGAAATCTAGGTTTTATGAACGTTATATCCCTTGGCTCTCTTACAGTCATTGAGCCGTCATAATTTTCACTAATGAAAAACGTGTCTTGTCAAATTCTTAGGTCATTTCACAAAGAGATTCCTTGTATGCCTTGACCCTAATCTTCCTTATTCATAGGAAGAACTATGGATATAAAGTCGTTGACCCTTGTGGTCTTAACGAGCGTAGGCCTAATCTAAGGCCTATCCATGATTCAGAGGGTAAGGTCGTGACTGACATGGAGGGCATTTAATTAAGTGTGAAGATAATAGATGTGAGTTTACATACCAACATATGGCTTATAGTTTCACTTATGCCATTATTTACTTAACCATGTCAAGGAGAGGTCTATCTCTCCATTTCAACAATTCTATTATGTTGAAGGGTTCTATGTATTGATAGTTGCCTAACAATGCCTTTCTTGTACACAAAGCAGCTTGAACTAATCATGTGGGTGTCTTTAACCCTTGTAGTTCGAAAAGGTCTTATCCTTTTAGTTTAACTGATTCCTGACTAGTTCAGCCATTATCTAACAGCTTCACACTTGCCAAAAATCAAGTAAATATTACTGTATTTCGAGTAAACGTCCACAACATTAACGAAACACCAAGATCTGTGTTTTTCCCTCACATTCATTGGTTCACTAACGTCATAATTTGCCAATTGCAGTGGATTTTCTCAAAAATGTTTCATTATCTTTCTCGCTAGGTAGAATAAGTTCTCAACTCATTCATAAGGGTATTAACCCTTAAGCACATGTTGTTTAGCAAATACTCTTTTGCTAATTTGATCATTTCCTTTAATCAATGTGTACATATGGCAAGAAATGGATTCTTTTATCCCTAAAAAAAGAAACATCAAAATCCAACAAAGGATTTGAAACTCATAGTCTCATCGATCCTTAACTAAAGAGATAGCAAAGATGTGATTCTGTCAGTTGCAATTGCATGAAGTGAATCAGGGTGGTTTATATATGCAGAGTTAACGTGCAAGTTCCAATCCCTTGATTCTATCTCTTTATTGCTTTACATTTAACATGAAGCCATATGCTTCTATGAAACATCCACATCTCATATGGATTGCTACTTTTACAACCCTTAAGGATTATCAATGTAGCTTTTTCATCTTTGTAGAAACCATTTAACCTCCTCTAGATCAAGTTTTTCTCATAGGTTTCTTGCTCTTAGGCTTAGAGGATGAATCCTCCCACTCTTTAGCTAAGGTCGTCTGACTGATGGATCTTGGATCCTTCAGTCTTTCACACTCAAGTTCAATGTGGCGAATCACATTGCTGAAGGTCACAATATGCGTATCAGGGGGAATATTTACTTTCGTATGCACCCACTCACTGGAAGACGTGGCTCACTCCCACTTGCTAGGAGACATAGCTTCCTCCCACTCACTGGGAGACGTCTTGTCACAACATACACTTGTTGTTTGTTAGAAAGAACTTGGTATTTAGTTTGTCTCAACTTCTTAGTTTGACATTTGCCTCAAGTGATGCCTAAACGATATGTTAGGACTTAGTACACTACGTTAAAACTTAACTTAGTTTTAACCTTATGGAAGAAGATCATCTATTTCACTATCTTGCAATACTATCCACATTGTTTGGATAAGGTTACATTGCTCGTACCAACTTAAGTTTGAGCAATGTAGTTCTTTCTATACTTGACAGCATAAATCTTTTGTATCCTTCAGTTGCTTTAGCCTCTAAATGCTGAAGACTGGTTGGTAGGATGTCCCTGACATCTCATTCTTCTTGAATGGAAAGAGATTTAAGAGTTTGTAACTCCACAGACATCTCTTTTTGAGCTTGTATTCATAAGCTCAGTCAAAAAGACTTGGTCATAATTGGTCACTTAGACGATTATGGTATACAAATCATATTTGTTCAAATAAGACAAAGGATAATTAGATAATAAGTTCACTAGTTTCATGTTCAGGAGACAACTAGGTTGACTCCTATCCCAATCATGCTAGTTAGCTCATCACCCTTTTAACCATAGTCTTTATTGAATACTTTCCCTTTATTGGATTTCTAGACGCATTCCAGAAACCCCCACTCAATCAAAGAGCAGTTATATTAACAAGATAATAACACAATATTATCTAACTGTCATGAATGTTCAAGAAAACAAGGAGAGAATATACTGAATTCAATTCCAAGACAGAGAATTTAATCATAAATTCAATGGAAAAACAAGAACATTCAAAAGTTTTAAGCCTCATATTGTTGTCTCTTAACTAGATTCTCTCTCTCACAGGCCCTTCTGACCATATGAACTCATGTAGTGTCTAGCTATAATGTCTAGCTCCTCTTTGCCAGGCCCTTCTGACCATATGAACTCATGTAGCGTCTAGCTACAATGTCCAGCTCCTCTTTGCCATGTTTTCATCCAGTCACTTGGATGTAATTGTAGCATACCTCCCATTTGATGAGATGATTCTCACATCTCTATCTATCTTGTCCTTTGTCACAAATTTGTGATAAAGAGTTGACTTTTAGAAGTCATTGCTTCAATCAATTTGGTTAGAAGAATGGGAAGACTTGTTATTATTCAATAATTAATGAACAATTTCAAGTTGCTGCAATTTTTCAGGTTTTCATTCTCCAAGAGTTTGAGTCAAGGTATGATAGGATTTTATATTCAAAAACTTATTTGAATAATCCCTCACTTTTAAAGAATCTTTCAATATTAACATTATGTTACAGCTGAAACTACTCTTAAAAAGTAAGCCAACCTATCCCAAAAACAATAGAATCAATATTGACTCAATTTCTACATTTTTGGGAATCTCTAAAGTGCACATAAGCACCTTTTTGACTCAAAACACATCCAAACGTGCTTCAAATATATGCAAATTATATATCAAATTGAAGCTCTCAAATTTAGGGATTTTTAGGAACCAACCACGTCTCAATCGGAGGTCCCACGCGCTCTCACGCGCCTCTAGAAGGCATCTGGATGGAAAAATCCTGAAAAATTAGAAAATTCAAACACTCTCGGCGGCGGCGCGTGACATTTACGTGCCGCCTTGCGGCTGTCGGACGGTGACACAAGCCGGCTCAAACGATTCCACGCGCCATCCTCTCCCCGACGGTGCTTGCCACGTGTCAAACGGAGGCCCCTGTGGGCCCCACACGCCATCTGTCATTTCTTTGTCAGTGCTGACCGTTGACTGGTCAACGCTCACGGGTCAACCTTGACATGTCACTGCTGATGTGTCAATGATGTGTCTCTGTTGACGTGGCTAGTCAACGGATGGCGTGGCCTGCGTTGATCGGTGATGACGTGGCGCCCTCTCATTGGCGCCACGTGGCTTGGGTTGACTGATGATGTGGCGTTGACTGGCACGTCATCATCTTCAACCTCCAGCCGGGTCAACTTGACCCGGTTGGAGCTCCGGTGGGTCATCTCGACCCGCCAACTTCGGGAAGCCATATCTCCCTCGTTTTAGCTCCGTTTTTCGTGTTCTTAATGTCGTTGTAATTGTAGTTCAGCGAACTACAAATCCATGGCAATTATTTGATTTGAAAACCTCTGTTTTATTGATCAAATCGTGAGTGAAGTGGCGGTGGCGACTAACGACCCGACAACTTCTTTCCCTCTTTTCTCCCTCATCCGAACTTCGTTTGACACGTTCTTAGCATCGTTGGAATCGTCTCTTCGAGATCTACACACCCATGGCTTCTTTTTGGGGTAAAAACACTCAGTTTTGAACACCCAATTTTTCTCGACATTTACGGCGTAGCGTAATCCGACCTGGATGTGTGTCCTCTATATCTCAAAAGCTTTCCTAGCCTTTGACGGTTAAAAGCTCTTGTTTTTGGTTCCACATAGGTCCCAAAGACTCACCTTTATTCAGATCGAAGATATGAGGAAGAAGAGGAAGCATGAATGAAAATGAGTAGAGGAGTGAACATATTCGGCCAACAATCATGAACCCAGTATTTAGAAGTATGTAAAACAAAGAAAGAAACCCACATAATGCATACACACATGTTTTCGAAAAAAAACAGCATTTTGTTTTTTGGCATTTAATATGACTTTCGAATTTGACCAGCCACGTTAATGCTTCACGCATGTATATATACTGGGACGATATATGCTTCATGTCAATATGTAATAAAACTCAATCCCTTATTTAATAAAATATGAGAGGAGAGCAGGCCGAAGAATATAGATACGACACAGTATACTTACTCATTACCCGGGTGCCTACGAGCCAATGCCTCAAACACCTCCATACCATATGCCTCCACATCCTGTACCTCGGCGTTCATAAAGTCATCCCCAATGTCATCATCCAATAGTGTATCATCATGGGAAATTCCCGGTAAATCCATTGGCCTATGCATGCTCTGTTCAAACTTTTCTTTGAGAAAAGCATCTTGTTCATGTTCAGGACTCCTTTTCGGACTTTCTAAAAGCAGCACACCCATCACTCTTGATCCCTCCTCATGTGGTGAGGTTAAAATCTGATTGGACCTTGCTTGAGTTAAATTTCCCCCCACAATCACGTGTTCTCTTCGGCCCAGAGGAGTTTTATGAGGCTCAACTGAAATTTCCTTATTCCCATGTGCCTTGATAGCAACCCTTTCCTTTTCCAAAGTCTAGGCCTTACCCTTACCTTTAGGCCCATTCGCAATATGCCCAACTACCGCAGTAGAGGACTTCATTTTCGGCGCTGAAGAATCCAAGCCTTTCTTCACCATTTTCATTCCATTCCTCCCCGACCCCTGATCTTGGATCCCGTCCGCACTAGCTGTGATGTTCTGACCTTGTCCTGTCCGATCTCTGACAGGAACCCATTCCCAGTGCCCGCGATCATCATTACCCTCGAGCTCCTCCTCCTCGAGCGCAGCTAGAAAGTCAAAATGTGAGGTGTTTCCTATATGGTCAGGGCCCTTCTTACTTCTAGATGTGGAACCATACTCCTCTCTAGTTACCATAGGAGCATGTTTCTTCAAAAATCGAGCTCGGTTTGTCCTCTTCACAATCATCCATGCTCCAAATTTGTCCTCAGAGGTTGGTGTTGATCTCAGCGGTGCTGTCGAAGCAACGCGTTGGGGCGTCGATTCATCAGAATTAGCAGCAGAAGATGTTGTCGCAACATAAGTCCATGAACAACCTTCTTTGCAATGTCCATACCTTCCACAAGCGAAGCAAATGAGGTTTAATCCCTCATATTCCACTTGATATGCTGCATTTGCTGCAATAACTCTTGAAACTAATTTTTTCCTCAAATCAATTTCTACACAAATCTGAGCATATTTCCCTTGTTCTACTCTGGCCGAGTTTGATGGCAACTTAAATGGGGTAAGCAAATCAACTTTCATAGTTTTCCCAATCCGATTCCCAAGTCTTGTGATAAATGTCCGATTGTAGCATTGCATTGGGATATTTGGTATTCTGACCCATGTCACAATTCGACCCAGTTCATTGTTGAAAGGATCAAAATGTGGAGTCCAGCTTTGAATCAGAACTGTATGTTGCTGAACTACCCATGGCCCATCATATAGGATTTTCTGATAGAGTGCTGCCCATCCATCTTTCTGTGCAAACCGTGCAATGAAGTAATTGTTGGCTAGATCAATGAGATCAAAATCAGGGGTCTGCCAAATCCGGCTTAGGTGAGTCTTTAAATTGTAGACGTTGTACTTCTTTCCCAGCACTGTGATAATAAGTGTACTACTCCAAGGATTACACCAACCACTGTATTCTTCGGCTGTAACTGGAACCACCGGATGGTGTTCCATAAGCCCCTGAATTTCTGTAGTAAGTTCTGGCATTTCCCATTCTTTATTGAGTATATCAGATATTAGATCCTCCTCATCCATATTTCCCCCATTTTCATCTATGCCATTAAACCCCATGAGGGAGTCCTTATAGGAGATTGGTATCGGCATTGATTTAGCCATCGCATTTATACCAGCGTTTTCACCTTCTGCATTATCCTGTTCCATGAAGTTCTGTTCTGCTGAATCATTACCTGGAGGTGCTTCTTCTGACATCTCAGTATCCAGAACTGCCTGAGAAGAAGAGTCATTTTTCTTCTTTTTTATTGCTTCAACTAGCAAGAAGATCAGAAGGCCGGTCCGGTGGCAATTTCCGGTGATGAGAATCGGTCATGGCGGATCAAGAGAAGTGGGCATGAGATCCAAGAGAGAGCTTCTTACTTTTCTACTTTTTATACCTCACTTGATTCTGAAATGTAGAAGTCTGATCAAGCAACTAGCGTCTCCACCCAAAGTATTGAAAATAAAGAATCACCCGATTTTAAGCTTTGGTTCACATGATGCAGAGACGATCTTTTTTTTTAGTGTGATGCTTTATTGCTGCTGAGACTGGGGAGTTAATATATGTCACCTGACCATAGCTTAAGTGAGGGTGGGATGTGAATAATGATGAGTTTGATCGCTTCACGGTTGAAATGAAAGGAAAAAAACTGGGTTCGCTCTGTATCATTTTCTGAGATGATTTTTTGGAGTAAAATGCTAGAATCCATTAATAATTCAAAGAGGCGACATCAATTCGGGCGGAAAGGAAAAATGTGACTTAATATAAGATATATTTATCTAATTTGATTAGATTAAAGAAATTGGTTAAGTTAGTTAACATGACATGTATTTTCTAAAACACCCTAGTCATATTCCTTAAAACTCTCCTTTCCCTCCTCCTTCATTATGGTTGAAGGAGCATTAATAGAGGTAAATTAGGAAAATATTGACAAATATTAAAATTATGTCTTATATTTACGATCAAGATCAACTTTCTGAATATGTCTTATATTAAGTACACGAGTTTTAGTATATATGCTTGTATGGGTTCAATCCCGTGATGTTACTGGTGTTAGTAGATTGGATTGGGTAAAATAAATTCACTAATAAATACATGAGCATGAAACATATTATGTTTACCGACCAGAAAAAGTGAGCCTATGCAATCAGTATTGGTATGTTTTCTTATAAGTATAAGATATCCTCCTATTAAAAATAATCTTATTTAAAACACTATTGGATGTTAAATATGGATAATTTTATATGAAAAATGAAACCTTAATTTGTTTCATTGTAAAGGATTACCACGTTCCACTAGACTTAACCCTAAAATGACTAGATATGCCCAATAAAATCTTTTTCTAAATTTAATTATTGAATTTTGTGCAATGACTTGACAGGCCCAATAAAAGGAGACCAATACAGGCAGGCAGGCCTTAAAGGTTATAGACTGCAGGATTATCTTCATTATCAATGGGCTAACAACATACAATTTAAAAGGATTGCCTCCAACGGGAGGTATCCTGTGGTTAGCCAAAAAAAAAATAAACATACAATTTAATCATGTACTACCTCCCGTTCTATTTATAAACAATTTTCCCTTTCATGAGACTGATCCCTTTTATAAACAACTTTCATTTTTTTTTCTGAAAATGTAAGCATCTTTTTCCTATTTTACCCTTATTAAATACTCATTCTTTCTCATATCTTATACTCATTATCTCTCATACTATTTATCTATTCTCTCTCCTATACTCTTTTCATAAATAGGGGCATATATAAAAAAAATATGGTATTTTTGACATACTTATTACTTTAAACTACCAGTTTGTTTTGCGCAATCAAGGAAAAAGTTGCTTATAAATAGAACCGGAGGGAATACTTATTATCAGACTCTTTTAATAATAAAGTCGATTACAAACATGTTAATTTGATAAAAAGCTTTTAAAACTGCATATCTTCTCAATATTTTCCCCATTCAAATTATATATTAATCACCTTTCCGAGAAAAATAACCATTTCAATATAAGAATAATATAAGAATACATGGTAATAACATATAAAGAGAATGAAAGGGAGAGAGAGAGAAACTTGTGTTATATATAGCCAAATGAAGGTGGCAACTCGCACGTACTTATTAGGCACGAGTGAAGTGACGAATATAATGAAACGTCGGTCTATGAGAGATTAGGGTCTGTTTGGTGAGAGGGATTTTGAGGGGAAGGGAGGGGAGAAAAAAATTTTATGAGTTGAATTTAAGAAAAGTGGAGAAGTAGGATTATAAATTTTTAATATAGAGAATATGCAAGATAAAAGAATAAGAAAACTTAATTAAAAACTTTATACCCCACTTCTCTCAATTTTTTAAATCTAACTCAAAAAAATTTTCCCAACGCTCACTTTCCCTCCCCTCCCCTCATGCCAAACAAGTCCTTAAAAGGAAAGCCATGACTTTCCGAAACGTTGTGGAAAATGAGTCTATCTTTTAACGTTCCCATAATATTATGTTGTTTTGTTCCTCGTCATATTATGATCATTGTACTGTAATAAATACACAACCTCGTCCCCATCAAAACAACACAACCCTATACTCATCTCTTTCCATCCAAAAGTCAAGCTTTTTTGTTTTTGCTTTCTGTTAAACTCTCTAGCCTCCAATGCAAAACCCTCACAAAGATTCCAAACCCAGCCCTAAATCTCCCCGCTCCCCTCCTCCTCCTCGGCCTGACACCACTCAAACTGTCGCCGGTGATGTCACCGCCACAGAACAAGGAGGAGGAAGTAGCGTGGGAGCTGTTGCCAGCTCTGACATAGCAAGAATAGTCCAGGTGGCGGACCCCACTCCTGGTGGTGGTGGATCTCTGGGACTTTGGGGAAAAGCTGGTGATGGTGGAGGTGGGTCCTACGCTGCAGCGGCGGCGAGTGTGGAGGCTGGTGGAGTGGTGGTGGTGGAAGGAGGGTCGGCGGCGGCGGCTTCAACGCTACTGCCGAAGAAACAGGGGAATAAGCAGAAAAGGAAGTCGTCCCAAGTGTCAGATCCTCCGCCGTGGCCGCCGAAATGCAGCGAGTGTGGGAAAGAGTTTCCGAGTTGGAAAGCTGCGTTTGGACACATGAAAGCACACCCTGAACGTGATTATCGAGGTTTCTTCAGACCTCCCACTTCTTCTTCTTCATCACCAAAGCAACGTGTTCGTCTAGGTAACTAAAAAAACCCTAACCATAGCAGCGTAAATTTTTTTTTTTTTATATTATCATTTGTTATTCGGTTCAAACTTGGTGGCTGCCTCTCTCACCATAGATGTCTCCCCTATGATTCAAACTCGATACGTAGAGGGATTTAGCAGGACTTTACACCGCTAGACCAATTCAATCATACATTTTTAGTACTCATATACTCTATTCAAATTAGTTAGGTGTTGTTGCAGAAGAGAATATTAATACAGGTGTGGAACAAGGTGGAGGAGAGAAGGGAGCATCATCGGCGGCGGCTACCGGAGGGGTTGGGTTTGATCTGAATCAGCCGATGGAGGAAGTGGAAGCTTCTGATTCTGAAGCTGCACAGAGAAACCAAGCATCACTGCAATCTTCTTCTTCGTCTGCAGTGAGAAGGAGTACTGATCAAGAGGAAAACAAAGTTGGGTTTGATCTAAACCAACTTCCTCCTTCTGAAGAAGACGATCATGATCAACACAAGAAGCCCTAATTTTAGGATTAAGATCTTTCACTGTCTGCCTTTTCATCGTCTACAATGGACTTCTTCATATATTTGTGTGTGTGTGTGTAGTTCATATATCAATATATAAGCATGTCGTCAGGACAATTATTAGTTTGATCCATGTATAGTAGTGTTTACACTCTGTGCTTGCAAGTATTACTGTGTTGAAATTCACAACTTGAATACACCGTATTTCACTACGTTGAAATTAGCCATTGGTACAGATTTCACTTCACTTTCTTATCTTCCTCGATCAATCAAGCACACCCAAGTCATTAATTGGTACAGTCATAAAACAAATTAAATTAATGTATAACCACCTTTGAATTTAGATAGACTCTAATCATCACTTGGTTGGTCTCTAGTACCACCAATGGCTCGGTCCCTTGCGTCTATGTTCTTCCGTCTGTTCCAGCATATGAGACCGAACACCTTTGGCCATGGCCACCTGTTAATACTTGGCATTCCTAGTTTTCATGCCATGTTCTCCTTCAGCCAAACGTGCAAGTCAGATCTAAAAAAAACAATGCAAACAGTTAGGAGAAGCAAAACTCAAACACATATTCCTAGCTAACTAGCTCACGATCACAAAGTATGTATGTGTAAGAAGGTGTCATATCTCGGACACTCAAAAGGGCACTCTCCACTAGTGTTAACCCCTATCTTCGTTCTGACTGAATTGGTGGTTAATCTCTTCAGGAAAACTGGCTATAAAAAGAATTTGATTTTCTTTAGGATGGACAATTTCTATATCTTCCCCCATTGGTTACAAGGTGGTGCCATTGCTATCATGAAAATTCATCTTCTAAGCAGCCCTAACACTGAAATTACCATCAGAAACATTCCGCAAGCAAAAGATGTCCTTGTCAATCCGGATAGGACTAATGGATAAAGATTATCATACATCCATACTTACTTCTAAGACATTGTACCCAAAGAGCATTCAGGTTGTTGTTGACAAGCCCCAACACAACTTCATGATGAAAACTATTTTGACATCTAAAATCTTTAATCTTGAGGCCTCCTATACTCTTGTCTTGTTTCACTTACTCCCATGTAATGAGATGCATCTTCTTTCCTTCTTGTGACTATACCGTTCTAACTCCCCCAGCAAGCCCATAAGAATGGCTTCTCCTTATAAGCATCATGTTTAATTATGTACTCTTCCGATCTTTAATATAAAATAACTTTGGGGAGTTGATCGTGGTACTAAATATAAAATATAGTCTTTATATTTGTCAATCTTTTTTTAATTTAACCTTAATGATGCTCCTTCAACAATAGTCAAGGAGGATAGGAAAGGTGAGAATTAAGGAATATGACAGGGTGTTTTAGAAAATACATCTCATATTAACTAACTTAATTAACTTCCTTAATTTAATCAAATTAGATAAATATGTCTTCTATTAATGACCGGAGGAGAATATATTGTATCTAGACCAAATACTTTTCGGGTATCAACACTTACAAACTCCTAATTTCCTCTTATGTGGTAAACTTGTAACCAAAATGCAAGAAATGTGATCGGGGGCGTTGTGTATAATTTATTCTCTTAACCTTAATAGTCGATCATATATATAGACTTATTATTAGTTAGAATACCTTCATATATTATCATTATTACGGATTCTATTTAAGGTTTTGAACAAAAATGTTACCAAAGTTAGATAAGATTGATGAGGGTTTGGAAGTCTCCCAAAATAGTGATAGTTTTCAAATGTGAAAAGGATTGTAGATATATATGAGTGTTATGACAAATTTCCTCGTCTGAAAAATTTGAAGTTCATCTATCTATCGTATGCAAAACATATGGTAATTAAATAATGTGTTTTCCATCCGTATAGCTGCATCGATCCTTGAAGTTTATTTCTCTCTCGGGCCTTTGTTTTTCTCTCTGTTTTTATTTTTAATTCTCAAACATAAAATTGAGTAGCTAGTTTAGAAATTCTTTTATGGAGGACGGAAATATTAAAATTATTTTTAGGCAAACTGGAGCAGATGAGTTCTCTCACAGATTAAAATGGCTCCACATATATTTACGAACACTCTAAGCAATTAGAATTTTGTGTGTTGTGTGTATGTGTGTGATGCATTCTTGAATAATTCTGATTTTCAATAAGCTCTATTTGCCATGTAAAATAAAATGGAATTGAACAAGTGAGTTTACCATTTGCACAAAATTAGCCAGGTATGTATGTCTGTATATATATATATATATATATTGATTCCCTTTATGATCTCCTCTACTAGAGTGGGCCTAGTGTATTTGCACAAAATATTTCAAATTAAATTATACTGTTCACAACTTGTTAATTATGTCGACTATTTTAGAATGATTATTTTCCACATTACATAAGCAAGATTAATTTGCTTTCACCGATTCAGCTATATAGGTCGGGAAAAAATCCAGCTAATTAAGAGATACCCAACTCATACTTATTTATGTTCTTCTTCTTTTCTTTTTTTTTTAATTCGAAGCTATCTTCTAATAGTTTTTTTTATATATATATATAGAATCCGCAGAAATACCTCTCCAGACGGAGATTTGAAATCTCATGCTTTAGCGGCCAAAAACCATTTCCCTAAGATCAACGCTTGATGGTACATATCTTGTATATAATAGTTTTAGTTGCGAATTCCTATAGATAATTTTTTAAAATATCAAATGCCTTCTTACACACGCGTCTTATATTACTTCATATATAGATCATATTATCTCACACACATATATAGCAGAGAAAGTTAAATTCCAAGATCAAACTATGGATAACCATATATTATAAGTTATATTAATAATAACACGAGCAAGACAGTTAACTTGTCTGTTAGAGAGTTTTATTAGCACCTGCAACCAGACAAAATTATATGGTACATATAGCAACAATTAAGAATATACCCAGGGAACAAATGAATTGATAAAAATTGCCTCAAGTGTTTTTTCCCCCATCCAACAAAAGGAACTTACACACCTATCATAAACGTAGAGGGTCAAACTCGTAACCTCTTACCTAAACTAAGACTTGAGGAAAGGTGTTTGGTTTTATCCGTTGAGCCATATGTCCCCGACACAAAATTGATCTTAGGTTAAAACTGTACTAGGATTATCTCATAGCAATAATGTAATTATTGTCGCAATGACAGACAAAACTAACCTGGCAAGAAACCGATGGAACAAATTTCCAGGCAGAGAACAAAAGTCAAACCATCTTGAGATGACAAAAGCAGCAATCAAAGAATGTCACATGGAACATAACTGATTGGATATGCACTATCCTCAAATCCAAAAAGTTAATTATCTCGTGGAAGATAGGGATCTGCATCACCTGCTGGAAGCCTTGGGAAATTCGAAATCAAATAATTTTCTCTCAGGAATCATACACAGCTGATGGAATCTTATCGCAAGTAATAGCCTCGGTCAAGCACACACTCAAAATTTTTTTTCTAATTAGGGACATTTTGTAAAGTCTGTCTCTCCAGTACTTTCAATACAAAACATGTACAGATAGCTATACTGTAACTTTTCTGAATGAATGAAACTTCCATTTCACTCAAAAAGAATGTCACATGTATATACACACAGGTTTGACTCCACGGATCATAAGATAATTAATGATGAAATCTACGAGTTAATTACAAAAGCGATGAAAAATAGATAAAGCATCAATCAAACATTGAGGAGGCATAAATGGAGAGAAAGTGTACAATTTTAGTGTCAAATATATAAATATAAATCATAAACAAAAGGGTTGTAGTTTAATAGGCATAGGTACTTTGTAGATTTTGATGTGCTAGGATTAAATCCATTTCAAAACATACACTTGACTATTCACGCGAGCCTCATTCAAAGAATTGTACATTGGGGAATATCTTCAACTCATACTCACACTTGACCTGAATAAAATGAAATTACATATAGATATATATGGACACAATTCATATAAATTGAGTATATATATATGTACATATAGCTTGCTGCTTTTATTTCCTCGGGGTGGGTTTTTCTCTCCACCTGAAATTTGTTCCCTTTTCTTGCCAGGTTACCTTTGTCTGGCACTAATTAATACTAATTGTATTATTGTATGAGATAATCCCAATAGCATTTTAACTTGAAACATGTTTTTTTAAAAAAATAATTAGTTGTTCCCTGGGTATTCTTATGTTGCTACATGAACTCGTCCCTCGTGGTAAAATAACTCACAAATAGAGGAGTTGACTGTAATCTTGTTCGTGAGTTAATATAACTAAAAATAGTTGGGGACGTTCTTCGTCTTGCTCCTGATATAAATATTAAAATAAGTAGACTTAATTAGGATTATAACACATTTCTAATAGAATATTTACTCAATAACCTTACAGCCTCTTGTATCCTCTATCTGCCTATCTAAATAAAAAAAATATATAATAAATTTTAAATAAACATATATTTTTAAAACTCAACTTGTTTTGATTATGCCATGGCTTTAAAAAAATTAACTGAACGTGCTTCCCAAATGGAATTAATCTAATATAAACATAATTAACAAGACAAGACAAAATTAGTTTCAACGAGAAAACGACGGGCCAGCGAATGATGATGAGGAAGGGCAGGGAGGGGAGTGATTCCTTACTCCATACATGGTCCACACGTTTTTCTTTCCCTCCTCTTTGCATGGATATACAGCCATACAGGTTTTGGTTTTTTCTTGAAACTAAAAATTGTCTGGATTATTTTCGTGTTTGGATTTAGAAAGTCCATTATGTAAAAATAGCGTTGATTTATTTTGCAGTTGGTTTGCATTTAATGAAGATAATTAAACGTTCCAAGTTCCAATATGATCCCTTATTCAAGATTATGGCTGTGATTATTGCCTCGGCAAATTCAAGTTGGTGGATGCGATTATTTGTGTCATTTAAATTTCTATAATATCATTACCTTATTCTGACAAACCAAATATGGATTTAAAACTCGGAAAAAATAATGTTATTATAATAAAGCCACGTTCCTATAGTCCTAATCGTCACCCCCATTTTCATTCCGATCCCATATCAAAAAAGCTCTTGCCGCACTCCAACCAAATGTGTCCATTTTATCAAAGAACCCTGACAATTTTAATTGTAAAGAGTGGCATGTAATTTTAAACATTAATTGGACTCCAGTAAAAGTGGAAATTGGACTTGTTCGCTCTTGTCCTTAGTTCAATTTGTGATTTTCATATACTCTCCTTCAGACTGACCAAATTCAAACTAAGGAAGATACCAGGTTACTGCCCCAGAGAAAACAAGACATCTGCTTGGACTTTAGACAAATTTAATTTGTTAGCGGCATTTTAATAAAAAGGAGAAAAAGAGAAGGACGAGAAGGTCATCGAATGGGAGCACCGACAAGAGAGTGTCAACATTTTCTCTAGCAGCATTCCAAAGGCAACACACTCTAGAAAAAAAATAAGAAAAAGAAAGAGCAAAAAGAAAGAGAAAGGTACTGTCCTTGTCCTTCGCTTAATAATGTGTAAGAAAAATATAATTAAAAGGAGATTAGGCGTACTTGGACGAATCCATATTCGGATCCGGGTCAAAGCTCCAATACTCCATACTTGTGCCCACACAATTATTAGACTACTAGAGCCTAATTGTGATTTGCACAGCAGATCACCAGAACCAGAAAGATGGTAGGAGAGAAGAGAATTGCCAGAGAACTCAATGGCTGGGGTGAATTGCAATTGAGGAGGCACACCCTATTTATAGTTGTTTATGGAGGCCACTAATTAGGAAACGTGTGCACTCCTTATTGCCCTCCAAGAAAGCAATTAATTGATTCTTAATCAATTTCCTAATTATGGTGATTTGTTCCTCAATTAACAAATCCATAATTAATTCTGACTTATTCCCTCAATCTGCAATCAATGCTGATTTATGCTTATTTGATTAGGTTACTTGTTTCCTAATCAAATAGTCTGGCCCATCAAGGGCGGACTTGGACCCAAAGTCCAACATCTCCTACTCGCACTTGATGGGCCTCCCATCGTGCGTGCGTTACTCTTTCTTGTTTCATACTTGGCATCTGCCGTGACCGCGTGGGCAAAAACGTCTTTAAGATTTGGTGCTTGTGATACTAGAAATCCCTTATACAGGATCAGCATCCAAGGACACCCTTTATATATAACTGTAAGCTATATATTCATTGCCTCATATGCCCCAGATTCTCCCATACATATTACTCATGGCATATCTAATCCCTCTCGAGTTAATATGTTGATTAACTCAGATTGCCTTCCATGCACATAGTATCCGCACTTACAAGCTACACATAGAGCTAGTAAGGGGTCGACCACAGACACTAGCACATCTTATGTATTTAGGAGTAAATCTTCCTTCTTGACTAAACATCAGTCCATCTTGACTTGGTCGCTTTCCTAGTTTTCACTCGTCTGACCGAATCGAGTGTGATCATGGAGCTTCAACTAAAGTAGCTGTTACCAAACCAAGCTTTCATGATGCCGCCTAAGTCTTAAGGGCATCGTGGAAGGATTCTTCCTTCTTGGGACTCACACTGTAGTGAACTAGGGATCTTTCACCCACATCCCATATTGCAGTCTAACTCTCAAGCACATGCAGTATGAATTGCATGCTACAGTGAACGGTTTATGGTGTATGTCGATTTCTTTCTCTTTCACCGTACATACATTAGTTCCAAAATGTACTCAACATTCGAACCAGAACTTTCTTTTTCACAATATCTCTTTTACAATCTCACTTGTGAAAAAGAGTTCTTTGCCTAGCTACAGGTCTGTTCTTATGCTTCGATCCATTTTATGTGTATAAGCACACATGTAGATCTCATCTCAGTCTAACTGAGGTGACTCAAATGTAACGATTCTTTTTAACCATTCATGGTGATCATTTGCTCGTCTTACCCTCACATGTCCCCGCAAAACAAGGAAAGATGGTTGTTCGTGTGAGTGAACCCTGACCTGTACTTGGCCCATGGGTCACTTGATTTATTTGACACTCAGACGTCTTGATATATCTTTTCTTTTGCAGGTATTGAACCAGGACATGCAATATCCTACTAAAGCTTACATGGCTACTACTTTAAATGGGGTGTGGTACTTGAAACAAAGTTCGGGCCTTGGCTTGTTAATAAGCTCACAAGGAGAAGTGACACTTAACTGCTTTTGCAACTCAGACTGGGCAATGTGTGTAAGTGCGAAGAGATTGGTGATAAGATACTTGAAGAAATTATGAGGCTTGCTTATAAACTAGAAAACAAAGAAAAAAAAAACAACCTCGAGGTCCACGGCTAAGGTGGAGCATAGAGCATTGGCAGCTCCGTTTTCAGAAGTAGTATGGCTAGTGGGACTGCTAAAAGAACTCAATATGCCTTATTTGCAAGTAGTAGACGTGTGGGGTGATAGCAAAGCTGCGATACACATAGTGAACTCAATATTTTCTTTTTTGTTTTGTATAGGTATCCTTTTATTGGAGGGAATTCTATTTGAGACACTGTCGGACATTAAATATAGACACCTCTCCCAACAAAGATTGAAGCTTGATTTATCATGAGAGTAACTGAATAATGTAAATGGGCCCAAAGCCCGATAGTAATATAGTTCAGTATATTTTGTTGTTTGTAAATAGGTCTCTATGTCATGGAATACGAATACGTGGGATCATAGGATTATCTTCATTATCAATGGGCTAACGACATACAATTTAAAAGGATTGCCTCCAACGGGAGGTATCCTGTGGTTAGCCCCAAAATAAAAACATACAATTTAAACATGTACTCCCTCCCGTTTTATTTATAAACAACTTTCTTTTTCATGGGACTGGTCATTTTTTATAAGCAACTTTCATTTTTTGTCTAAAAATATAAGTTTCTTTTTCTTATTTTACCTTTATTAAATACTCATTCTTTCTCATATCTTATACTCATTATCTCTCATACTATTTATCTATTCTCTCTCCTATACTCTTTTCATAAATAGAGGCATATATGGAAAAAAATATGGCATTTTTGACACACTTATTACTTTAAACTACCAGTTTGTTTTGCGCAATCAAGGGGAAAATTGCTTATAAATAGGACCGGAGGAAATATTTATTAGAAAAAGTGAAAACCCTTTGCACTCTAAGCCTCATAAGAAAAAAATATATTTAAACACATGCGTACACGAACATATCAATGTAGGCTTAAATCTGAGGACCTCATTCAAATAAGATGGGTGGTGCTATCAGTGGAGCAACTTACCATTGAGCCTTGTTCCCTAATTTGATCAGTAAATACCAACAGCTTTTCCTATCATAATATCACGAATTTGCAAGTTCCCAACCTGCTGAAATTTGTCCATGAGCAAAGCATTAGTTAAGTTGTTGAATATGATGGGCATTCCAAGATATCAGTAGGAATGAATTTGCGAATTACTCTATTTTCCAAGCAAACAATACATTTTTTACTGCTAAATGGAGCCTCCATCAATCTGCTTTAGGAGCATACGAAACCCTTCCTTCATTGAATACTTGCCACCAATACATGCATCATTACATCAAAATCTCACATGGTTGAGGAGGCCCTCATTATTCTTTAGGTGAGAATTCAATTCAGAAATTTAATAATCTCTTCGATTTTTAATATAAGATCAAGTTGACTTTTTTTTTTTTGAGAGATTATAATAATTAAATAAGTAACTTAATTATAATATATGTTGCATATTATTAGATTATATATTAGTTTAAACTTCAGATAAATTAGTTTGGTATAAAAATGATAAATATAAATACAAAGTATCACTGTAACTTTCAACTCCAGCCCCTAAATTAAAAATGGTGACAAGCAGTGATTTAAATTAAATCTAAAATAAATTAACCCTTAAAATTAAAATGGACCCGTGATGAGAATAATGGAATGGAACTTCAACGCTGTATCTGCCCGTAAAATATCCCGTTGACTGCTGGCAAATATATATATATATATATATATCCCGTTTACTGTTCAAAGAATCTTATTTCGCTCGCGGTCGCGGCTCTCAAGATGTAGGATACTATTTGCTGAACTAATAGCTCTCTCAATCTAATGTGTTTTGGCTTTGACAAGCTGAAATTTACCCAGTATTAATTCAAAATACCTTTTTTTTTTAATCATTAATTCAACAAACTTAAAATGATTACATACATATTAATAAGAGACGATGAGATCTAAGAACTGATACGGTATTGCATCTAATTTTTCATGAACATGGAAGATGGTGCTGTGGTAAATTGTAATTCAGGGATTGTAGATACTGATAGTAATCCGTGAAGTTGATTCTACATGGGTATTTATTTAAATATTTCTAGTTCTTCAAACTTGCTGTTTTGATTTGTCAAGGTTTTGGGGGGTGTTGGTTGAAAACTTTAGCTACTAGATTCACTGTAGCGAAGGAGAATCCTGTTTTAATTGAACTACTGGGTGAAATGGTTAGATATTTAAATTAAACTATAAATACATACTGCTTCACACTGCAGCTTTTATTTGTTTTCTTATGGTCTACGCGATCTTATCTAGAATACGTCTGGTAAAATTGGTTTAAAAGATGCTTAATAAGTTTATCAACTGATCTTTGGCTGGTAATTGTGGATTTTTTGTGTAATATATATATCTCATGAAGTTGGGACCTCATACTAGTATTCTGCTAGGTAATCACAAAGTTCTGCTCAGAGCGTATTGCTAAATATGCTTTTGAGTATGCTTATCTAAACAACAGAAAGAAAGTGACAGCTGTGCACAAAGCAAATATTATGAAGCTAGCGGATGGTTTATTCTTGGAATCCTGTCGAGAGGTTGCCACAAAGTATCCTGGAATCAAGTATAATGAAATTATTGTAGATAACTGCTGCATGCAGCTTGTTTCAAAGCCTGAGCAGTCTGATGTCATGGTATGTGAATCTACAGTTATATTGTTTGTTTATAAACTTGTATCTATCTGATTTTTTGTCTGTTAGCAGACATTGATTGGCATCTGATATTCATTTTTTATTTGGAAGGTTTGAGCCGTAGGTTTTGCAATTATTCCAAGGTATCTTTTAGTGTATAAGTTGCCTGAGAAATGAGCGGCAGTAGTGAGTTAGTTACTGAAATTGAAATGAATGTGAAAGAGAAGGATTAATGGAAAAGCTAAGATGGTTACGATTAGTCTTTGCCCTTTTCTTTTTTCTATTTTCCTCTTATTGTTAATTATGTTGATTGTTGAATCTAGTTTTTTCATGGATTATTAAGATTAACTAGTTGCCAATGACTGGCCTTTGGAGAAGGATAAATGAGCTGTCATAATGAATGATGCAGCACACTGTGGACCCTATGGAGATGATGTTAACATTATTGGGAAACATAAATTTTGCCTTACTTTATCTATTGTTACAGATGAGAATTATTTCCCAAGTTTCTGATTGATTTGATGATTCTCTCTTGCAAGTTGCAATTCACTGACTTTCCTTCTGGCATTCATTTATCCCTGTTTTGAAGCCAACTGAATACTTTCTGTAGTTCATGAATGCTGTTTCAACTTGATAGGTAACCCCAAATCTTTATGGAAATCTAGTTGCAAATACGGCAGCAGGTATTGCTGGAGGCACTGGAGTAATGCCCGGAGGTATAGTTTTTTTATTAGTTACAATTTTTTCCCCTTAGCTTTTTGAATGCTGTAGTTTGGCACTTTGGCCAAAGACAAAAGCTTATTGATGCGCCAAGCAGTAGTGAAGGCAGTTGTCATTGTGGGCAACTGGACATGACGGAATTGCTCATGGTTGTAATGGCAGCAATATCAAGGTGGTAAGGGTTGTGTCGGATGGAGATGGGAGTATTGAGGACAACAAATAGGTTGATGCACAGAAGTGCAGTGGCGATCACATTAACAACGAAGTGGTTGCCGGGAAAAAATTTAATTCCATAATTAACCTGTTTGCTTCACCCATGTGGCAAGGAATTGCTTTTCCTTTGCACGCAGAACAAGATCTATAATATTTATTTTACCTATATAACCATTATTTATCTCTGGTTTATGGTATAAATTTGGTCCAGTAGTTTTCGCTGAGTAGCAATGTCGTCCTGGAAGTTTTTTCAGGTTCAAAGTTGCCCCGAAAATTTTAAAATATAGCAATGTTGCCCTTTACCATTAAAAAGTTAACAGTTAACGGTCAACGTCATTTTTTTAATGGTCAATGTTAGTTTTTTAACGGTATTGGTGAAGATTGCTACGTTTTGAAATTTCCTGGTGACATTGAACCTGAAAAAACTTGCGGGGCAATATTACTCTTCAACAAATACTTTCAAAGCAAATTTGCACCCTAACCCTTTGTCTCTTATTATTATTTGGGGAGATTATGTCTCTTTTTCTATATACAGAAGTGTTTTTTCCATCTTACTTTTTATTCAATATAATTTCATTCTGTATGCTAAACTGAAGATTATTGCGTGAAAGTTACTAAGAATGGGTGGTATCCTTGCAGGAAATGTTGGGGCTGATCACGCTGTGTTTGAGCAAGGTGCTTCAGCAGGAAATGTTGGTAATGATAAATTGTTGGAGCAAAAGACAGCAAACCCAGTAGCACTGCTTCTCTCATCAGCCATGATGCTCAGACATCTTCAGTTTCCCGCATTTGCCGACCGATTGGAAACCGCTGTGAAACGAGTAATTCTCGAGGGCAAACACCGGACAAAAGACCTCGGAGGGGCAAAGCACCACCCAAGAGGTTGTTGATGCAGTGTTGAATGCATTAGACTGATACAACATATTTCTGCTTACCCGCCGCAGAAAAGAAGCCTCGTACATTCCATACTAAGCTTCGTAGCTGAAATTATCCATTCTTGGTCCTGAATAATGTCAATCCAACATAGAAAATGATCAATTTTCTGAAACAATTTATTGAGGAGGTGATCATAAATGGCGTCTCCCCTTTCATGAGATTATAAATTTATGCTTCTAGCTCTTTTTTTGGTCATGGCATTTCATACAGAGTCGTGTTGATTTTGGAATGACTTTCCCATGTAATAAACGGATTAACTTGATCAACTAGAAAGCCCTCCACTTTTGTCTTTGGTTTTTCTTTTAAATCATTTAATAGCATCTGTGAATCAAGGATTACGATCCTGTACTATAAACTCAATCTTATATTAAGGACCGGAGGTGATACTATAATAAGAAAGTTGTAAAATATTGTAGGTTAATAAATAGGATGCGTTATTAGTAGAATGAGTTATGATCGCTTCAGTACGAGAATTTGGGTGCAAAAATCACTTCTGGGAAAGCTATCCTGTCTATAAACAAAGCCATTATAAACCAATGAGTTTCAGATTATTAATTACCATGGCCACACCAATCCAATAATGTTGTGATTGTGCATCATAATGAATTTTTCGGGCAAACCGGGTAGATCTTCAATGAAATTTTCAATTCTTCCCGTCTTAGAGCCCTTTATATGATATTTTCTGCATCTTCTCCTACAAATGTGCAGTCGCTCAACCATCATTTGTATTCAAAATCACTAAAGAGCTTCAATTTACCCCATACTAAATTACATAATTCTTTAAGTTTTATTGGAAGTTATATATAATCTCACTTGCGGGTTTCGCAGAAGACCACAGATTGTTGATCTGATGAGACTGCAACTCCATCGGCCAAGTAGAGATGGGAAGCCAAAAGTGAAGTGTGAATGGTGGATGGATCATAGCTTATGAGTCTTCCATGAGGCTTTCCTTCCAATAGCTCTAACAAGACATTGTTTAAACTGTATTTGTAGGAAGCGTCTGTGAAATAAATGTGCCATCTTCTGCAACATCAATACCATCTGTGAACTTGAACTTTACTCCCTCAAACTCATCCACCAACACCTCAACCTTTCCTTCCCTTGTCACTCTTACCAATCCCTGCATCATTCATTCAAGTTTACACAAATATATAGGAAAAACATATCTACTTAATTTATAAAATTAAATGTTAAAGGAAGAAAATAGGAAAAATATGTGAAATGTCCATTCTAACTAATAAAATTTTCAAACGGGACATTTTACCGATTTTCCCAAGAATACAACCTTGTCTGCATCACCGACTAAGATATCACTATTGGAGCCCAAAGCAAGACCGAGAGGTCTTCCTCCGGTGTTGACCCAGTTACGGACCACCGTGTCGGCCACTGAATCGTTCACTGTGACTCGCTTGATCCACCCATCACTGCACCTTGTATATATCACACCTCCGCCACTTGGGTCATAAAGCAAGTCTTCAGGTCCCATTACTTGTCCCATCCCCATAACCTCCCATGGCCGGCATCGGACCAGAGCCACCACCATGATGGTCAAGGCCACAGCCAAATGCCTTGCCTGATTTCGCCAAGGTGACATTTGGTATTAATGATATGAATGAGCTTTCCTGATTAGCCTGATATTTATGGACGGAGAGGCGCAAACATTGGAGATACTATTACATACACACACAGTTTACGAGAGTAGGGAAGGAAATTTCATCCTCACAAAATTAGATTCTCTACTTAGAGAAGAAAGGGTGATCAATATAAACAAGCGAGATCTTTTTCTCTTTATATCAATCGTTCTTACAGTAGTGTATGAAATTGATTCAAAATTATAAATGTTGTGTGCTAAAATTTTAAGTTAAACTTACGTATAGTTTTATTGTTAGGTCATAGCTGTGATGGCTGATGAAGACCCGTATTAGGCATCTGAAGCGTAAAAGTGTGCTTAGCACTTCGACATGTGCAGTTGTTACATCCAGTTAGGCCACTTGCATATGCAACAACGTAGGACAATGCTTTTGAATAAATCTTTTAAAATTTGGGGTGAAGATACAAAGAGAGTGGCACTGTTTGTCTTCATGGTGTATGAACTTCGGTGTCAAATGCTGGTACCAAAAAGAAATATATTTTTATATGACAACAGAGAGAAAAAGAAATATATGTTTACAAATTCTGAAAAACTAACCATTGAAAGGAGAACCGTGCTACTTCAACATCTCATTAAATAAAACTATCCCCATACTATTTAATGTGAAACTTAATAATCCCGCATCTTAATTTCCCTGTCGAAGACATTGCACAGTTACATCGATTGATAAGCACTAGCTGCATTCTACCTTCATTTTGCAAGGCGATGCCTGATTACTCCTCGCTCCTCATCCAATACAAAATTGGCTCTTGCAAAGTGAGTGCTATTAAAAAAGGGCTTAAGATCAAAAATTTCATGCTCTTGTGCCTGCACGATGTCAAACAAACACGAATGATAGTCAAAATATTATCCAGTTTGAAAGTAATCGTATCTTGTCTGTTTCTTTCTTGAAAATGAATCTTACCTTGTTGGAGAGATCATCTACTTTGACCTCAATATGCGTGAGGTTTGAAGTAGATCCAGTAACAATTTTTTCAAAATGCAATGCGTTCTTTACAAGCTCACGGAGAAGGTACAGGAGCAATTCATTGTAGTCCTTCTTGAAAGTCATATACTTCCTAAAGCTCTGCAAAAGTCCACTTTCCAGGTTAAGTCCATGGGCTAAATATTGTCACCAAGTCCAATCTAAATTCCTAAGGCCAGAAAAGAATACAATCGTTTTTCCACAACTACTATGGCATGGTACTTTGCATGCATCATTGTAGATTTAACGTCATAGGCAATAAATGTAAACAACACCAAAACAGGTATTCGGTGGTGGAACGTTATGCTCGATAAAGTCTGGAATAGTTGAAAGTGTAAATGAGGCGAATCCAAAAAAATTAACCTTCTGCAGGGCTTTTTGCACCCCAAATTTCTGGGTTGAAATGAATGAATCAAGTAGAACACGAATTGCCATGTCTACTTCTTGTGTGATTTGCTGCCCGAGATGCATTCTAGCATGGGCTTCGGACATCCTTATCATTGATTCTATGTGCCTTACAGCAATGGAAACTCCTTGTCCATGCTATATAAAGATAATGAGCACAGCAGATAAGGGAAGCTGATGTAAATAATAATAAATAGCTGTAAATTGGTATGCAGAAATGAAGCATTACTGAAGATTCTCTTCATAGTTCAGCATAAACATGTGTCAGTTTATCCATATCAGCATCATGTAACCTCGGAAACACATTCATCTTGGCATACGTGATATACTTCTTCAGCAGGTCTTGAGCAAGTATCTGCAGACAGAATTTAAAAATATAATAGATATAAAAGCCACAGACTAATTATCCAGAGTAAAACTACTGACAGTATTTGGTAATGACCTCGGCATCAGCAGGCATGGAGGCTTCATAAACTTCATGTTCATGTAAGGAATCCATGTTAGCACCCTTAGGCTGTGACTTGAAGTGACTGTCAACTACAAACTTTGCAAGCATTTCATCATCGTCTGGATCAACAACATCCTGAATAATCAAGAGTCCCCTCTGTTAATATGATAAAATAAAGTGTTTCTTGAAGAAACAGAGAAAACGATCATAACCTTCACAACACAGAGGATGTCAAAACGAGAGATGATAGGATCCGTCAATTCAACATTTTGAGAAAATGTTTTTGAGGAGTCATATCTGCCAAACAAACAAAAACTTCAAGTTAAGAGCAGTTCATGAGTGCAAGAGTTGGAAAAAGCTAGTAAACCTTCTGAAATATCCCAGTAGTACACCTCTTGTACTTTAGGTATTCCTTATTTGTCTACATTATGACCATAATTACACTCATTTAGCACATTCCACTCCAAGTTAACATATTGCTTACCTTCCTCCAATAGGATTGGCATCAGCAATGACAGAGCAACGTGCCTGAAGTGATGTGACAATACCCGCTATTGATATGCTTATACTCTGTTGTTCCATAGCTTCATGGATACTCACCCTGGTATTGCATGAATGTCATTGAGCTAAAAAGACATGCGCTTACCTTCTCCCTTCCTCTAGTGAAGTCGAGAGTTAGAGGTGTTAATTGGAAATCACAAGATGACAAGAATAGTATAGGTTTTTGTTACCTATCCTGATCATTCATCTTGTCAAACTCATCAATAAGACAAATTCCTTTGACAGTGAATGGTCCTTTTGATTGACACTCAGGGCAAGATCCAACTTTCACTTCTGAATAAGAATTCTGGAAAAATGGTCCCAGAATTGGTCCACATTTGTTACAGTCATATTTTACTTGTTGCAACTGGGGGAAGACACCAGAACGCCTGGTTACAACTCCTCCAATCCGGATCATGGTGTTCAAGTGGATCTGCCTGCTCTCAAAAAATTTAAAGATAAGGCTTTATCCTTATTCAAATTCAGGTAAGGGGAGGAAGGAGGAATAACGATTCAGTGCAACTTTTTTGGTTGCAGTACCTTATATTTCGAATTTGATCATAAACTGGCAAGTTGGTTATGCGAATATAGATTTTCTGATGTATGTTTCTGTAGTTGGGATGTAATTGAAACACGACCTTTTGGGCAACATCTTCCATTACTTCTAGAACAGATTGAGGCGCATCAGCCAGCCAGATGGCAATATTGGGATGAACATATATAAACTGTTTGTAATCAATCTCCAAACTGCACTTATTAGCTGCATGTTAATGACACATGGTTAATTTGATGGATACGACAAAAAAACTCATACTTCATCAGAGATCAGCAGGCAAAATACAGGAGTTAGCGTTAATTGTGACAATTTAATCAATCAAAGCTTAAGCATAATAGATATACCTGAGACCATCTCATTTATCAGACGCACATATTCAAATTCACCATGTTCATTCTTTGGATTGACGTATGCAAGTAAGAAATCCTTGAATTTTTTGGCAATGAAGCGGCGCACTTCATCTCTTGTCACCCACTCTCTTAGTGTTCCTTGAACTCGATACATCTCATATTCACTGTCATCACCGTAATCATCCTACAATCCAAGTATCCTCGTTAACTATCAAATGACTCTAACAACTTATCCCTAAGATATAAAATGCAAAGATTCAAAATGTTTATTACATCGTATCGCTCATCCTCGGTTTGATCAGTCATTGGAATGTCCTCTCTTGAGTGCCCTTGGGACCTTCCCGGTGAACTTTGCGTCCCATCAACATTATCATTACCCCCACCACGTGGAGGGCTGAAATCAGCTTGAGCCCATTTCGAAGGCCTATAGCTGTCAGCATCAGTATCTGCAATACAAGCAAGAATATATAAAAACTGACCATCAGGCCATGCTTCATAATATTGATGCTCCACTCCTTGCTCAATTAGGCCAATAATGAGGTTCAAGCAAGGCTCCCCTATCACTAATTCACCTTACTAATGTCATAATTCCAAGAAACAGTATCGTTCTACACGTTTAATTTTAAACCAGCAGCAGCAATTTGCAAATAAACGGCCTCCAGCTGATATGGTAATTTACATATTAAAAAACGGAGGCGGGGGATTCCAGAATATCCACCAAAGTAAATGCAGATATTATGATATGGAGGGTTCAAGGAAATGGACCCTGTATCGGCATTTACCATCCAAGGATTAAAGATAAAAATAAGAAATGAAATGGCATTACCCAGGTCGAAAAGAAGCTGAGGAAGCTTGTTACGTACGGGAACGCGACCATCACGGGCTTCGAGCTCTATCTCAGCAGCCCTTCGGTCCTCCATGATCTGATCAAAATCCCGATCATCCTCCAAGGAGTCATCTAATCCGATAGTCACTAAAATTCAATTAAATATCAAGTTAGAGAACAGCACTAAAAATTGGATAGGTTTTCTACGAAAATGCAAACAAGACTTACTCCATGAAATCGTCATTGTAAAGATCCTCCCCATCCTCCTCTTCCTCAACTTCTTCAGGTTCATCCCATTCAATCTCTGGATCAACAGAAGCCTCGGCGTCATCATCGGAGGCACGGCTGGTGTGAGGAAGTTGATCGGTGTTAAAGCCAACCGAAGGAGAGGTTGGAGACTCCGGCGTTGATGACAGATCCCCTGGAGTTGACGCTTCTCCGGCCATACTTGTCTACGCTGAGTTTTACAATCCAGATCGAATACTGTCTCTTCCTTTGTTAGGTCGTAACATAGATGATAAACCCCCCCAGGCGTTGGCGGGATGGCTCTATGGCGGGAAAACTTCGCGCCAAAATAGTCTCTTGTGTAACGTGTAGTCACGCGCGAATCTATATTACACTCTCACACGCTCGAATAATTATATATTTTTTTATTTCTTCACTTGTTAAAAGTTAAAACGTAAACTTTTCTTTTAAAAATTATTACATCTTTGTTTCAAAATGAATATAAAATTCAGAAAATATAATAAAATAATTATATCAAAAAAATGAAATGAGAATAAAATATTAAATGCAATTAAAAATAAGAATTTTTTTCAATAAAATTTGAGAATGATATTTTTTTTTTGAAAATATTTTTTTAATTTTTTTATTCTAATACGGTTTAGTTTAATTTGTTACAAACATTTACAAGATTAACTGATTGATTTTAAATTAAACCGACCCTTTTACTTCCTTTGTTTATTTTTATAAGTTAAATTTATCTAGATATGCATGTTTAAGAAATAATTAATATTTCAAAAATTATCTTATCTTTCCATAAACATTCTTATTTTTTCCAGCCATATATGCCCTTTATTTAAACTCCTCTTTCTTTTTCATGTCTCTTTTTTAATTAATCACAATCATTTTAAGGACATTGTTAGAGGAAGAAAAAGACATTAATTATTGTTTAAATTTTGTAAAAAGACTCATAAATAGAAGCACTAAAACCTTATATATATATATATATATATATATATATATATATATATATATATATATATATATATATATATATATATATATAGTATTAATTGTTACATTGCTTAGGATCACCTGTTATTCCCTTTGACAACCTAAGATTATAAGTAGAATCGGAACCTACAGTATCTTACTAGCATGATATATTCCTATAATTTATGGCATAATTAAGTGATGTGGGACATTGACCGATGAGGGTGCGACGGTACTTCATGGTGCGTTGGGCAGGATACATATTTCGAGCAGTGATGGTAAAAATGATTTTTTTAATTTGATTTTTTACAATCTTATTTTTGAGTAAAAGTCATATTATGTAATGTGATTTATGTTTAGATTTGTGGTTGTATAAATGAATTTTATAAAAGTAAAACTTGTTTGCATTGACTTAAGTATAAGTGGCTTTTATCATAATGGTAAGAGAGAAATTAAATTTGAAATTATAAAAAAACTTATAAAAGTTAAAGTTAGGAAATTTGGGAATTAAAAAACACACAATTTGATGAAATAATATTACATAAATAATTGGATCACATGTCCCGTACAACTTGATATCTAATTGAGTCACAAATATGATTCATTTGGGAGGAAGATCACCTACCATAATTTGCCGCAAAAGACTGCTCATCTACACTATTATTATCTACATCAACTATATTCCCAGCTTCAACTTGCCGAAACACTACATCAACGACATCAGTTCTCCTAATAAAATTATGTGGGGTCATTGTTGCACAAATAATGCGAACGTGTTTCTAGTAGCTATACTTGCGCATTTTTTGTAATAATTCAAATCGATTCTTCCACACTCCAAATGTCTTTTCTATAGTAGACCTCAAACTAAAATGTAAAAAATTAAAGGTCTTGTTAACATTTCTAAATCCGGGTTGGCGGCTAAATTCTGGCATATGATAACGCTCACATCTATAAGGACCAAGGTAATCAAGTTGTGTTAGATAGCCAGCATCAACCAAATAATATTTTCCTAATAAATGTTGAAAGCAATCCAAACTATTTGATAAATTAAAGTGTGAAATGAAAGTAATTGACTGGAAGGTGACAGAAATATACCTGCAAGTGGATGAGGAAAGTTCATAGATGGATTTGAAACAATAGATTAAAACACACGAGCATCATGTGCAGTACATTCCCAGCCCGCCAACATGAACGTAAAGCACATATCTCAATCACATACAACCATTACATTCTGTGTTGGATATCCCTTTCTTCCAATATATTTATCTCGATTGGTACCAGTGATCACACACCTAATGTGAGTTCCATCTATTGCTCAAATAACATCTTGGAAGTATGGATAATAACGAGGATCGTTTTCTATTTTTGGGTACCATACACTGAATTCGGGATCACACAGTTTGATATTTTCCTGTGGTAGACTAATGCAAGCATCTAATACCTTGTGTAAAAACCTACTGACTGTTTCCCCTGAATGTTGAAAGAGTTCCTGTACCACCCCATTGCCTACACCATAGCCAACAGTGAGAAAGAACATGACAACTATTTCATCGATCCCAACGTTCATTGAATTCCGTAACCCATATTCGACCAATTTATGACGCACGCTGTGAAAGATATGTTTTTCCACTCTAAACATGTTATAACATCTTGAACCATGGGTTGCCAATATCTCTTGCACCCGTAAATGACCAGTGTGTTTACTTGTTTTGCGCGGTTCTTTGCAAATGAAAGGCACCCAATATTGACAAAGCAACACAGTCAATCGTTCATACTCTGTTAACTAATAGTTTATAAGAGATACAAGTTAAGATTGGTCATCTTCCTCCACCATGTCAGGTAAGTTTTGATTGTTCCAATCTACCATTGATTATGTACCCTATGATTGTGATTAAATTCACGTATAAGTAATGCAAAAAAAAAAATATATACCAAATAAGGATTCAATGATACAAGTAAACAGATTGAAGTGTTGGCATAAAAGGTCTTTCACAAAACATGTTTCCATAAAGTCAAATATTGTCATAAGTTACAAACACAAACATAATTAAACTACACGGACATATATAGTTCAATTACATCTAGGGGTCATGAACGATAAATGATATCTACTCAGTGTAAACCATAAACCGCAACCACAGAACCACGAACTCCGTATTCCGTTTATGGAGTGACACAAACGTTTCCCTGCTAGTCTTCTCCATCAGAAGCTTGATACATCGGTGACGAAAGTCCTCATCACGTACGATTTCATCAACAAGCAGCTGATTCATAGCAACATCGACACTGACATCTTTGATAGCATATAATGTTGCCGCTCTGTCTTTGGATTCATTAGCAATCACACTACCTGCATCCGCAATTTGTTTTGAAGCTGTCACTTTCTGCTTCTTTCTCTGAACAGATCCTTCACCTACCTTCCTCTTACCCCGGCTTCCTGACTCAATACCAATAGTTGATGAAGTGCTTGTTGTTAAGCCAATATTAGCAAGCTCATCCGTCACTCCTGTACTAGGCACTGGGTTAGCACCGAACATATCATCTTCGCTGTCCCCTGACCCTTCTTCTTCATCCATTGTCGGTCTGTACACATCTTCCTGCTCAGCCTCTTGTGTCTTTGTCTGTGGATGTGTAATAGATGGTGAAAAAATATCCTCGCCAGTCGCCGTAACATCCTTGAATATAATTCTTAGTTCTCTTTCAAACTTGAGGCTTGTGTGTTTGAACTGTCTATATGATGAATTCTCCTGTATGCATACAAGAAACCAAAAAGCAATTAATTAACCAAAACGAATCAGTCGAGAGGAAAAAAATTAAACGTATAAGTTGGAAAGCATTTTCTTTACCTGTATTTTCCGCTACCACCACTCATTTAATGCAAGGACTTTATTCGTTGTAGGGTCTCTGCCAATACCAGTCTCTTTAATCAAGGAATCCCAAGTCTTGAATTCTTTCCTGAGGATATCGAACCTATTCTTCAATTGTTTCTTGTCATATTCTTTCTCAGTCTTCTCATTAAAGGTAGAGACAATATTCTGGCACCATGGCTTTGAAAAATGCAACCCACGGCGTTCTTTTTTGTATATTTGCTCAAGGCAGGCGTTGATAAAAATCTCAGTTGTCTCATCATCCTATACTACTTTGCTCTCCATTTTTTCTATGGCACAGTTTGACAGCTACTCTAACAACTAATTCCCTAAATTATCAACATTTTGGTAAGTATGCAATAGTAAAAAACAGTGGATAGCAAACAAGTATCAATTATGACTTTTTAGATAAATGACTAATAACAAAATTGTTTGATCAATACAAAGGTTGCAGTAGGATATAGAGTTGGCAGAAATAAAGGAAATGCCATGGTCTCACCTTGGAAACTGAAGTCACGTTGATAAATAGCATTGAACAAAAAATCGGATCGGACCGGCCGGTTCGACCGGTTGAACCGGGAACCGATCTATGGTCCGGTCCGATCTGCCCATAGAACCGCAAAACTGGTTGAACCGGTTAAAACCGGTCAGAACCGGTAAAACCGGTCAAAAACCGGTTGGACCGGTTTTCATTTTTTTTATTTTTAAATTATTATTTTGTGCTATTTTTTAGGGGGAAATGGAAAATTGAAGACTAAAATGAAGAGAAAAGTAGGTAAAGAAAGAACAAATCTAAAAAAAATGAAGATAATAAAAAAAATTATTTAAAAGGATATAATAATTATAGGAAAGGAGATATCATTGCATAATTATAAGTATTATAATTAATACTAATAGATTTTAAGCATTTTTTTTCTAAAAATCTTCATTTTTATCTATAGAAGTTTAAAAATATATTAATATATATATTGCCACTAATAAATTATATTATTTTAATATGGCTGGTTCAACTACCGGTTAGACCCCGGTTGACACATTAACCCTTAAACCTGTACCGTAACCGGTTCATTGCCCGGTCCAGTTTTTCGTACCTTGATAAATAGACTCTGATTTGGAGAACAACTAAGCTCACAGAATAAATTCAAAACGTTTCTTAAGCATGCTGGACAACCTATAAGGAAAGGAATTGCCTGCCAGAAAGTGCAGTATATCCATGCATATGTGAAAGATTTTAGCATAGACTAATTATGAAATAAAAGAGAAAGATGAACCAGAAAATGCATAAAAGTGCTGGGATCAATTCAAAAACCAAATTCATGAAACCTTAAGCAATGACAATCGGCATCAATAATAATATATTATTAAAGATTGGGTTTTTTTAAATGATTGTTATATAGATTGATTATTATTCTGGCTTGATATAGTAAAAATGGCTTTAATTTGTTATAACTAAATGTATGTGCGCAGATGCACCGGTGAGGAGGGTTGATCAAGCCGTATGGAGTCCTGTAAAACGAGGTCGCGGAAGGCCGAAACGAACGCTAAATGAGGTCATTGAGAGAGACCTTTTGATTAATAATATACCTAAGGATATGGTTTTCGACAGAGCACAATGACGTCGTGCGATCCATGTAGCCGACCCCACCTAGTGGGATAAAGGCTTTGTTGTTGTTGTTGTTGGATATGTGCAGATGCATCGAATTGTTAGGACCACTGGCAAGCCTGCAGCTTCTTCATGTAATTCGTAGTTGCTTTAATCCCTTTATATAATGCTCGATCTCTTCAATAAAATTGTGATTTTAGCAGCTTTATCTTCTTGTTTTTTTCTCTTAGAGACTTAGTCATATGAATGTTAATGAAGCAAGTAAAGAAAAGAAAGAAAAATGAGCCACTGATCACATGAGTGTGTATGTTTCTTTTCAGACCCATTTGTTTTTTTATCCTTGGCTTTTCAAATTTCACACTGTAAACACACTACGCCATTCCTTCCTTCCTTCCTTTTGCCTCTCTTCTATATGTGCCTTCACACTACTTCAGACTCAAAACCCTTTAATCCTTTTACCAATAGATTTCACATTTACATTTCAAAATCTTGATATGTGTGTGTGTGTATTCACTAGCACACACATAAATAATCATCACATCAAAAAGTGCATTATTAACACACACACACACACACACAAACACAGATGTGTGCATATTGTGGGATTTGATGTTGGAGGCTTTGGGTTTATGACGCAGGCCACTCAGATGGGTGTAGAGAAGATGAAATATTGCAAATCAAAGAGGAAGCAGAACAAATAGGTCAGTGCAGCATGAAATGGACTACTCTTCTACTACCACTACACTATGGAGCAATTCTTCAAGGTACCTACAAATTATATTTATATATATATATATAAGAATAATATAATGTTCAGAGAACACATAAAAGCCACAACATAGAGTCCAGCCACCAAGCTCCCCTTTAAACGATGCAAAATCACAGAGTTCGGCACACCCCCGGCCACAACACGCACAGTCCGGCCACCGTACCAGAAAACACATAAAAGCCACGACAAACCACAGATGCGCAGAAATCTCGAATCAGAGCAAGTTTTGCAGCTTACCTTGCAAATGAACAGATCCGAAAATTCTGAACAGAGATGAAAGAGCAGAGAACGCCGACAAAACTGTCTGAAAATGCCGAGAATAAACAGATCCGCCACCGTAAGGGTCAGAAGCCGGCGACCGGACTCCGCAAGACACCGTCGGACTTCAATTGCAGCAACGGATACTCTTACCTCACGACGACTACTTCACAGCCAACACCGCCGACACACCCCCCCAGGAAACAGATGCCTGTAAGCTCACTCCAATTTCGCCTTCAACACTTTCCGGTGGGCGACCGAGAGAGTGAGAAAGCTGTGAGATTTGGAATTTTTGGACAGCCTCAAGCACGAGATGTCGAAGCACTGAAACAGAGAAGAGAAGGGGAGAGGGAGAGAGAGAGAGAGAGAGAGAGAGAGAGAGAGAAAAGCAATTTGGTGATAGTGCATTTATTTCAACATAACTGGAATAAATTCCACAAGCTCCTCAACAGTGTAGGAAAATCAACCAGGTCGAGCTTTTTCCAAAAGCTCCTGGACAAAGCTTAAGTCCAACTAGACACGAGATCGTCATCAGGAGCCAGCACAAAAAATTTTCCATAATTCGTTGGGCTATAATTTATGAACCGAGAAACTGAAACTTTCTAAGGCGAGTGCGATGAGAGCTAGAGTGAGTGCGAAGGCGAGTGTGAGTGCGAAGGCGAGTGTGAGTGTGAGTGCGAGTGCGAGTGTGAAGGGAAAGGTGTATGCTGCCGGAAAAGACAGCGGAGGGAGTAAGGAGGATGGAGGAGTGGGTAAAGATGGTGGCGGAGGAAACGAGAGTGGTGGGGATCGTGGTGGAGGGAGAGAGCGAGACAAAGGAAGCCAGACAGAGATCACCGGTGACTTTGTTTTCGGACGTTCAAATGAGAATGGGTCGGAGAAGGATGGGAAAGGTGGTCAAGGTCAGAATCAGACAAGGCGTGGTAATGGTGGCATATCGTATAGGGACTCACTGCTATCTCCTGGTGTTGCCGGATTCCTGGTCCCTCATGATGAAGAAGAAGACATTGTTAGGGGGTGGAAGGCCTACTTTCGAAAGAAGAACTCGGAGGAAGATGAAAAGGTAGACTCGGAAGGATCGGATGATGAGGAAAGGCATGAGAACCGGTGTAGGGGATGTTCACCCAAGCTGCAGGTCACGAACGAGGAATACACGGATTGGTGTAGACCATGGATGAATTCCCTAATCATTAAGGTTTTAGGGGAAGAAATCCCTAGACATATCATATGGGATCGCATTAACCGAATGTGGAAGCCTCAGTTCCCTATGAAAATCATACCTCTCAGTAATGGATATTTCATTGTTTCCTTCACAACAAAGGAAGATCGAGATTATGCGTACCAAGAAGGGCCATAGATGATAGATGATCACTACCTAATTGTACAAAGGTGGATACCAAATTTCAATCCTTGGAAAGCAGATCTATAAAGGAGAATCACTGCATGGATTAGGCTACCGGATTTACCAATGGAATTGTACAACATTGAATCTTTGAGAAGGATAGGAAATATGGTTGGGAAAACTTTGAAGATAGATCGTTCGACATCCATTTATGATAAAGGAGGATTTGCTCGTATTTGTGTTGAGCTTGATTTGCAGCAACCCCTCTTGCCAACCTTTAACTCTTTTGGTGAGGATAGACTTATCATCTATGAAGGTCTACATCTTGTTTGCTTCAACTGTGGACGATATGGACATCAAAAAGATAAGTGCCCCCAAAGCCATGAAAAACCTGGGAATGACAATGATGAAATGAATCAAACACTGGAGGGAGTACACTCGGGGCTACGTAAAGCAAAGGAGGGAGAAAACGAGATTAGAAGTTCAAATAACCCGGAGGAAAAGAAGGTGGCCGGAGCTAATGGCGGAAACGGGAAGAGGAGTCCGTTTGAGAATCTGAAGATATTGAGGCGTGATTTTCGAGGAGGTGATGTCATTGCGGAAATTATGGGAGTTGATAAGGGAGTGATAAAGAATGTTGGTGTTAATTTGAATAAAGATGAGAAAAGGAGGGAATCACGTGCTAAAGTCAATGGAAAGGAAAGGAATAAAGAAAAAACTACGGAAGTGGTGCAGAAAGGGTTGAGCAAGGAAAATAATAAAGCATTTGAGGAGTGGGTCCCGGTTGGATCAAAAAGGAGGAGTGAGGCAAAGCATAAACCAAAAGGAAAAGAAAACACTCCACCTTCACGTACAAAGGTCAAAAATAATGTGAATGTGGGTCCGCCTAATAAAACAATTGAAATGAATAATTCTTTTTCTATTCTTCAGCGTGGCCCACATGTTGCTCCTGACCAAAGTGGACAGATTGTAAATAAAGATATGCAGCACCAAGGAAGTGACGCCATCATTTCTGCAGGGACAAGCAAGGATCATGGAAGCCAAGCAGACCAAATCATTGAAGAACAAGATAATAATACTATGGTTCATAGAGCTATCAGTGAAGCGTCGATTCCTAACCAAGTTCCACAAACAGATGTAGCGATGGAGGAAACGGATAACTTAACAGAGGTAGGTTCCTCACTTGTTTCACCTGTCATTATTTCCTTATGAATTTGATGATTTGGAATACAAGAGGAACTGGAGCTCGACATTTCCCATCTCTGGTTCGTGATTTAAGGAAACACTATCAGTTAAGCTTCTTGGCTATCTTAGAAACTCGGTGTGACCAAGAAAAAACAGAGAATCGTATTAACCAGTTTGGGTTCAGCGGTTCAGCTATTATAGATTCTGAGGGATATAGTGGTGGCATATGGTGCTTATGGGATTCTAGTATTCGCAATGTCATTGTTTTAGAACGGAATCATCAATTTATTCATCTCCAATTATGGTTTTGTAGTGATGTATTCTGGACTCTCACTGTTGTTTATGCTAGCCCAAATAGACTGGTGCGTCGGGGTTTATGGAATAATTTACTAAGGTTAGAAGAAACCACACATGGTGCATGGATTGTTGGAGGAGACCTGAATGCTACCCTGCTTGAAAATGAGAGGAGATCAATTGATGTTTCTCCCACTCCATGTGATAAAGATTTTACAGAATGGGCCTTAACAACTAATACGAGCGACACTGGGTTTGTAGGCCCATGCTATACGTGGAAGAGGGGAGAGTCGGCGGCGAGGCTTGACCGTATGTTTGCAAATCAACAATGGTTTAATCAATTTCCAAATGCAGTTGTCTCACATCTACCATTCTTTAAATCAGACCACAGACCGATTTTGATAGACTTGGATCGTGCTCGGAATAAGGGGCATTCGAGCCGACCATTTAGATTTATTGCATCCTGGGTATTACATGATGCGTTTCCTGAATTTGTTAAACAGGAATGGAGAAATGAAGGGGAATGGACAGACAATATAGAGCACTTTGCTACTTCTTGTTCAAAATGGAATAAGGAGGTTTTTGGCAATACAGAAGCAAGAAAAAAGAAACTGTTGAGACGTCTAGATGGTCTCAACCGAGCCATGACACGGAGAGGCAATTTACAACAATATGAGGAATTGCAGAGTCAGTTGTGGAAAGAGCTTGAGGATGTCTTAGTTCAAGAATCTCTCATCTGGGCGCAAAAAGCAAGGATGGAATGGACGTTATATGGTGACCGTAACTCTCGCCAATTCCATGTTCGTGCAAATCGAAGAAGGAAAATTAATCGAATTGAAGCTCTTTGTGATGAGTCTGGAGAATGGCAATATGAAAATGGGGTGATAAAACAAATGGCTACGACATTCTTTGCTAAATTATTCACAGAGGAAAATCAATCTAGACCTGAGTTGAAATGTCAAGTCTCATACCCTCATATTGATGATGCTCAACTGAGATGGTGTGGGAGGGATGTCCAAGATGAGGAAATTAAAGAGGCTTTATTCAGCATGGGCGCATTGAAATCTCCAGGACCTGATGGATTTAATGCCTTATTCTACTAAAATCAATGGAATACGGTAGGCAAGTCTGTTATTTCCTATATTAAATTTCTATTTGCTAACCCACAGGTGATTCAAAAGGTTAACAACATTAATTGTCCTTATCCCAAAGAAGGACCCTCCTAAAACAATGCGGGACCTCAGGCCAATAAGCTTGTGTAATGTGATTTACAAAGTGATTACTAAAGTGATTGTCAATCGGCTTAAACCTATTCTCCCTCATATTATATCTCCGCACCAGTGTAGTTTTGTGCCTGGAAGACATAGTAGTGACAATATCATTGTGGCTCAAGAGGTAATTCACTCCATGAGAACTATGAAGGGAAAGAAGGGGTATATGGCAATAAAAATTGATCTTGAGAAGGCCTATGATCGAGTTAACTGGACATTTCTGTTGAATTGCCTATCAGAGTTGAGCATACCTAACCATATCAAGGATGTAATTGCTAATTGTGTCTCAACAGCAAACATGCAACTTTTGTGGAATGGGGATAAAGCTGAGTGCTTCCGGGCCTCCAGAGGGGTCAGACAAGGAGACCTTATTTCTCCTTATCTGTTTGTAGTGTGTATTGAAAAGTTGGCCCACTTGATTCAAAAAATGGTGGATCAGGGTGATTGGAAATCAATTAGATTAACAAGAACTGGCCCCTTAATCTCACATTTATTTTTTGCGAATGACATAATATTATTTGCTGAAGCTTCAGTCACACAAGCTACATTAATACACCAATGTTTGGAGGTTTTCTGCGCTAGCTCTGGGTTGAAGGTGAATGTTGGGAAAACGAAAGTATTTTTCTCCCGAAATGTAAATCATACAAGATGTAGTGAGATTAGCTCAGTTTTGAGCTTCACTATGACAGCAGATTTGGGTAGATATCTTGGGGTAAATCTCCATCACAAAAGAGCATTTAAAGATACCTTTCAGGATGTGGTTGACAAAGCAAAGTCTCGTATTGCTACTTGAAAAGCGAATTATCTATCCTCAGCAGGCCGTGCCACTCTTATCTCATTTGTATCCTAAGCTATTCCAGGCTATACTATGCAAACTGCTTCCCTACCTGCCAGTACTTGTGAGGAGTTAGATAAATGTAATAGAGCTTTCCTCTGGGGAAGTTCAAACGATCGAAGGCGGATTCCACTAATTGCTTGGGATGACGTATGTAAACCTAAGAAACAATGTGGATTGGGGTTGAGACATTCTAGAACTCAGAATCAATCATATATGATGAAGTTAGGATGGAATCTTGTCAAACGGAAAGACGCTCTTTGGGTTCAAGTGGTGCGAGACAAGTATAAGTGTGGGATGGATCTCCTTCCTCGTGTTGACCCTGGTAGACCGGGCTCTAATGTTTGGTCAGGAATTAAGCAGGTTTGGGAGAAAGTCAAAAGTGGTGTAGAAACTGATGTTAATGGCAATGTTCGATGGAAATGGACAAAGTGTGGCTCATTTACGGTTAACTCAGCTCATGATCTTCTTCGTACTGATGGAAATGACTCAGATCCTCTATGGAGTAAAATTTGGAAGTTACGAGTTCCGGAACGATGTCGAATGTTTATTTGGCTTGTAGCACATAAATGGTTACTTACAAATGCCTCTAGGAAAAAACGAGGGTTGAGTAGTAGTGATGAATGCCCAATATGCTGCTCGGTTATTGAAGATATGCTCCATGTCTTACGTGACTGCCCAAACACACTTAACCTATGGAGGAGCATTGTGCCTCAAATGAAGTGGCAACGATTTAGCTCAATGGAATTCCCACAGTGGCTGAAATGGAATCTCATGATGAATGATTGTAGAGGAGATGAAGAATGGAGAGCGACATTTGCTATAACATACTGGTGGATTTAGCGAAGAAGGAATTTGTTCGTATTTGAAAGTAAGACCATCTTGAATAGTATGGTTATGTCTAGTGTGCAAGCTATGATTCGCAGTATCCGAGAAGCACATGATAAGCTTGTGGAAGGTGGAATGACCAATATACCAAGTGGAGGAACTAGGTTTTCATGGGTCCTGCCAGAGCTGGGCTGGGTCAAACTAAATGTAGACGGAGCTTTCTCTCAGTACAACCATGTCATAGCAGCGGGTGGTCTCATCCGTGATGAGTATGGCAACTTCATTCGAGGATTCATATTTAGTTGTGCTGAGGGTGATGCACTCTCTGCCGAGTTATGGGGATGCATTCATGGGTTGAGAATTGCATGGGATATGGGTTTTCGCAAGATCATCCTTGAATCTGACTCGACTGAAGCAATCTCGCTCATTCTAAATGAAAGAGAGGTAGAGATACATGCAGATTCTCTGCTGATTCAAGAAGCCATTGGACTGCTTCAGCGACAATGGGAAGTAAGTGTTAATTATGTTAGCCGATGGATTAATGTTGCTGCGGATCTTCTTGCCAAAGAGGGGCTATCGTCAATGCCTGGAGTTCATTTTGTTACTGAGGCGCCTGAAGCGCTTGCACGGATTATTGTGAAGGAGAAGGGTTAGATAATGTTGGGTTTCCTTTTATTATTATTATTATAAAAAAAAAAAAGCTTAAGTCCAACTCACTTTAAGCTCACCCAAACACTCATCATTGCTGTCCAATCAGGCTTAGACATACCCAATCAGGCTTAAGGGCTGCCAAAAACCCTCTCCAAACACACTAAATAAGCTCACTCCAATTTTGCCTTCAACACTTTCTGGTTGGCGACCGAGAGAGGGAGAAAGCTGTGAGATTTGGAATTTTCGGACAGCCTCAAGCACGAGATGTCAAAGCACTGAAGCAGACAAGAGAAGAGAAGAGAGAGAGAAAAATAATAATTTGGTGACAGTGCATTTATTGCAACATAATGGTCATAAATTCCATAAGCTCCTCAACAGTGTAGGAGAAGCAACCAGGTCAAGCTTTTTCCAAAAGCTCCTTAATAAAACTTAAGCCCAACTCACTTTTAAGCTCACCCCAACCACTCACCTTAAGCTGATTACTGCCCAATCGGGCTTAATAAGCTGCCTATTAAGCCCGATTGGGCAGCAATAAGCTTTTTAGAATGTTTGGGGAGGCTTTTGTGCAATAGGGCTTCTGCCAATTTCAGATGCGTGGACGCTAGATTGGGAGAAGCTGGGGAATGGAACTTTTGTTAAAAGCTAATGGCATTTTACCGTTATTAGCATTTAATGCCTTTTAAAAACCTCACCAAACCCGTTAGACCCAATCTTTATATCTTCTCCGTATATCCTCATCTCTCATTTCTTCTTCTCGACAAAACAGAGGCTCAGCTCCAGAACCTCCAGCTCGCGAAGGCACCTACCCAGCAGAGGAGAAAACATTTTTTGGCGTGGTGTTGATCTTCGTGTTCTGATGTGTGGTCCAGTATAGGTCTAGTTCTTGTCTCTATCTCTGTCAGAGTGGCCGGCAGAGTTGAAGTCCGACAGCTTCCATTGAAGTCGGCCAGTTTGTTTCAGCTTCAGTTTTGGACGGGCTTAACTGAGGGGTGGCCAATCTGCTCATTGTGACCTATTTCTTCTTGCCTGCCTTTAAACCTCCATCTTCAGTTCAAGGTGTTATGGTGGTCGATATGCTCTGGCTGTGATCTGTTTGCCTGGTAAGGTTTACAACTTCATTTCTCTACCTATAGCTATTTCGTACCTGGTCATGCTCGCGAGTAAAGGCTTAAAGGTTGCCCTTCATCTTGTTTCATTTCTCTGTAAGTGTCCCTATTGTTGGTTTTTTCATGCTTTATCTTCTACCAGTGAGGCTTTTGTTATGAAGTTCCTGGACACTGCTTCCTGTGTTTGTCTCATTTGTAGCTCTCCCTGTTGGTGGTTTGGTTTAACGTCGTGGCTGTGATTTTTAGCATTTGCACTTGTCCTGGTTTTCCTATACACTGTGGGTTTGTCAACCTTCAATCTGCTGGTGGTTAAAAACTTGTCCTGGTTTTAGCATTTGCCCTTGTCTGCATCAGATTCATTAGATAGTAGAGTGATGCACATTACTGTATTTTTTTCCTGTCATGTTGTAAGTCCATGGGAGTAATGAAGAAAAAAATCATGTTTCTAAAGAGAGCACAAATATTCCCATTATTATGCAAAGATATTTTCATCTTCAGCTGAGAAACTATGTTTTTTTAAACTGAAAGAAAAAAATCATGTTTCTAAAGAATGGTTGATTTTTTGCTGACAATATTAAGGGTGTGTTTGGTTTGAGGGGAGGGGAGAGAGGGGAGGGGACGGTTGGTAAATTACAATTTCGGACAAGAGAAATCCAAAATTTACCCTCACATTCATTTTAAATTTTGGGTTCCCACCCAAAATTTAAATACCTTCAACCCAAAAAGTTAATTTAACCCCCCTCTCCTCCCCTCCCTCCCCTCAAACCAAACACACCCTAAAGGTCCTTTTATTGCTTAAGAAGAGAGAGAAAAAATCGTTGTATTTACTCCCTCTGTTCCTTTTGACAATTCTTACACATTTTTCCCATTCTTGGAAAAACTGCTAATTATAAAGAGCTGTACAGTACTATCCCAACTATGGTGTTCATATGCAAGAAAGGTACTAATATCCTGTTCTATGTGAACTACAATAAGATCCCAATTTGCACTATCATATTTTGAAAATCTAAACAAGAAAGTTTCCTTTTCGGTGAAAACTAAAAAAGAAGGATGTTTTCTAGTAAATCTTCATTATAAAACATGGACCAAAGCAATTTCACATCAAATATAATTAACTCTATGTTCTAACTTATGATGTAGAACCTTGACATACTCTGATTTATAGGTTCATCCCAAGCCATTTAGTTTTGGCCTTTTGGAAGGCCAAATTTGTTGGGGTTGCATTTTATTTACAAATACCATACATTATGTTTTGGGTGCAGGATTGGCCATGTTTCAAGCAGTCAAGGCTCGTTTCCGGCGTCCCCTGTTTCTTTGGAATTTTTTTTTTCATATATTGTTATTGTGAAGTTTTGATTACATTGACATCAATAATTGTTGCACTTAAAGTTATGCTGTTTGACTTGTGTGTTTGTAATGATCAATTTTTACTTTACTGTAATTGCTTTTAAATTGTTTTTTGAGCTGCAAGTCCTGTTGAAATTTTGGCATAGAAATATGGACAACAAAGCTATTTGGGATGATGAGACAACAGAATTTTTTATTAACGCCTGCCTTGAGCAAATATACAAAAAAGAACATCGTGGGTTGCATTTTTCAAAGCCAGGGTGGCAGAGTATTATCTTTATATTTAATGAGAAGACTGGGAAAGAATATAACAAAAAAAATTGAAGAATAGGTTTGATTTCCTCAGGAAAGATTTCAAGACTTGAGATTCCTTAATTAAAGAAACTGGTGAGAGCAGAGACCCTATAACGAATGAAGTCCTTGCATCAAATGAGTGGTGGCAGAGAAAAATTTAGGTCAAAAAGAATTTTATCAACTTATATGTTTAATTGTTTTCCTCTCGACTGATTCATTTTGGTTACGTAATTACTTTTTGGTTTCTTGTATGCATATAGGAGAATTCATCATATAGAAAGTTTAGACACACAAGCCTCAAGTTTGAAAGAGAACTAAGGATTATATTCAAGGAGGCTATGGTGACTGGCGTGGATATTTTTGCACCGTCTTTTTCAAATCCACAGATATAAACAGCAGAGGCTAAGCAGGAAGATGTGTACCGACCAATAATGGATAAAGAAGAAGGGTCAGGGGATAGTGAAGATAATATGTTTAGTGCTAACCCGGTGCCTAGAACAGGAGTGACGAATGAGCTTGCTAGTATTGGCTTACCAATAAGCATGCCATCCACTGTTGGTACTGAGTCAGGAAGTCGGGGCAAGAGGAAGAAAGGTGAAGGGTCTGGTCAGAGGAAAAAAGCAAAAGTGCCAGCTTCAAAATAAATTGTGGATGCAGTTAGTGTGATTGCAAATGCATCCAAGGACAGAGCGTTAACATTAGATGCTATTAAAGATGTTAGTGTCGATGCTGCTTTGAATCTGCTGCTTGACCTTGATGAAGTCGTACGTGATGAGGACTTTCATCACCGCTGCATCAAGCTTATAATGGAGAAGACTAACCGGGAAACGTTTGTGTCACTCCATAAATGAAACACGGAGTTTGTCATTTTGTGGTTGCGGTTTATGGTTTATGATCCCTAGATGTACCTGAACTATATATGCCCACGTAGTTTAATTATGTTTGTGTTTATAACTGATGACAATATTTGACTTCGTGACAACATTCTTTGTGAACAATATCTTATGTGTGTATCATTAAGTCCTTTATTTGGTATGTTTTTTTTCCTTCCATTACTTATACTTAAATTTAATCACACTCACAGGGTACATAATCAATGGCAAATTGGAACAATCAAAACTTACTTGACATGGTGGAGGAAGATGACCAATCTCGAGTTGTATCTCTTATAAAGGACGAGTTAATAGAATATGAATGATTGACTGCATTTCTCTATCAATATTGGGTACCTATCATTTGTAAAGAACCATGCAAAACAAGTAAACGCATTGGTCATTTATGAGTGCAAGAGATATTGACAACCTATGGTTCACGCTGTCATGACATGTTTAGAGTGGAAAAACATGTCTTTTACAGCTTGTGTCATAAATTGGTCGAACATGGATTACATAATTCAATGAACGTTGGGATCGAGGAAATGGTTGCAATGTTTTTGCTCATCGTTGGCCATGGAGTAGGCAATAGAGTGGTACAGGAACTCTTTCAACATTCAGGCGAAATGGTCAGTAGGCTTTTGCACAAGATATTAGATGCTTGCATCAATCTAGCGCGGGAAAATATCAGACCAAGCGATCCCGAATTCACTGTATGCCAACCAAAAATAAAAAACGATCCCCATTATTATCCATACTTCCACGATGACATTGAAGCAATAGATAGAACTCACATTAGGTGTGTGATTACTGGTGCCAATCGGGATAAATATATCGGGAGAAAGGGATATCCAACACAGAATGTAATGGATGTATGTGATTGGGATATATGCTTTACGTTCATGTTGGTAGGCTGGGAAGGTACTGCACATGATGCTTGTGTGTTTCAATCTGCTGTTTCAAATCCATCTATGAAATTCCCTCATCCACCTGCAGGTATATCTCTGTCACCTTCCAGTCAATTACTTTCATTTTACACTTTAATGAATCTAACATTTTGGATTGATTTCAACATCTATTAGGCAAATATTATTTGGTTGATGCTGGTTATCCGACACAACTTGGCTACCCTGGTCCATATAAATGTGAGCGTTATCATATGCCAGAATTTAGCTGCTAACCCGGATTTCGAAGTGCTAACGAGATCTTTAATTTTTATCATTCTAGTTTGAGGTCTACTATAGAAATGACTTTTGGAGTGTGGAAGAATCGATTTGAATTGTTACAAAAAATCCGCAAGTACAATTACCAGACACAAATCCGCATTGTTTGTGCAACAATGACCCTACATAATTTTATTAGGAGAACTGATGTTAAAGACGTAGTGTTTCGGCAAGGTGAAGCTGGGAATATAGTTGATGTAGATAATAATAGTGTAGATGAACAGCCTTACATCACAAATTATGGTAGGCGATCTTCCTCCCAGATGAATCATATTCGTGACTCAATTAGAGGCTAAATTGTATGAGACATGTGATCCAATTAGTTATGTAATATTATTTCATCAAATTGTGTTAATTTTAATTCCCAAATTTCCCAGCTTTAACTTTTATAAATCTTTTATAATTTAAAATTTAATTTCTCTCTTACTATTATCACAAAAGTCACTTATGCTTAAGCCAATCCAAATAAGTTTTACTTTTACAAAAGTCATTTATACAACCGTTAATCCAAACATAAATCACATTACATAATCTATCTTTTACCAAAAGTAAGATTACAAAAAATCAAATTGAAAAAAGTCATTTTTACCATTCTTATTCCAATCAAATGACGGTTTTGAAAAGCTATTAAAGTTTTTTATATTTAACTACTTCGAACTGATTTGTCTAATCTCTTAAAAATTGGTAATAGACCCTGGAATTAATTTTTTTTAATCTCATAAAATTGTTAAGACCCCTGTGAAAAGTACATCAGATTTATAACTAATGTACCCAACATAAGTTTTTTGTTTCTAGCAATTTAGGGCAAAACAAATATCTCAGAATGCCCTCGTACTCAGAACGATGGCACAACTTTCACTGATTTTTATATTACGTAATAAATATGTTTTTAGTGAAATATTATAAAGGTTAATTTGGTAAAGTATTAAAGTTGGGAATACAGTAAAATATTACATTCCGTTCACTTTTTGCCTTTTTTCATGATTTATTTATTTTTTCAAATATGACATAAATTTTAATACCCTATTATTTTTAATCCCCTGTTCTTGATGTATTGAAATATAACATAGTCTATAAGGATAGATTTCATTGCCTTTTTTTTGCCAACGGATATATCTCATTGCCAAGGAATCACTTAAAACGACTTATATAATTATTCAAAGAAATTATTTAAGGATAAAATATGAAAATTGTTTTTACCAAGATAAAATAGGTAAGTTAATGCATGTAATAACAACCGAGTAATTACAGTTTAATCCTTTCATTTTGTATATTAATTTTTTATTAGTTGTTAATAATGTTGGATAATGCATAATTTGTTTATTTTATTTTATTATATTTAATTTTAAAAAATTATTCACTTTTTATTTTTCACCTTAAATATTATACAATTGTGATATTTAATTTCATTTCAAATATGATTATTTTGAGATAGAAGTAAGGACATTTTAGTCATCAATCATTTGCTCATTTTCTTTCCTCTCATTTTTCTCTCGCCCATCCAAACAGGAATAGGGGTAGCATTTTCTTCATACTTTTCTCTTCTCCCATTTCTTTCCTCCCAACTTTTCTTCCCATCCAAGTGGAGGTTAAGTATGGGATGATTAGCGTAAACCTTTTACAATTGTTTTATAGGTCTATGGCTCAATGATTAATTAAAATGTTTTCTCCTATTTTGTCTTCTTATTCTGCTCTAATCCTATAGTTAATAGTGCTCATCACAAGAAAACTGCTCCCTATTATTGTTGATATATTGGAAACATATGCCACTAATATCACCTCTGGTCTTGTATAAGACTCAATTTAAAAGTGAATTACAAGATTAAATATAATTTTTTTAATTTTATCTATTATATTTATTTTTTAAAATTATTTTTTCTAATTTTTAAATGGATATGTAATATAATGATACAAAAAAATATTTTAGAGAGATTTGGTCACATGTTATAATTAAGTAATTTATGTATTTTTTTAATCTCTCCAAATTAGATAAAGAGATCTTATATTTAGGACCGGAGACGATATTTTTTTTTTTTGCCAACAGATACAATATTAATTATTGCATCTATGTCACACACAAATATATTTTGGTCAAAAAATCTTAATTAATACACCTAGTTTCTAATATAAGAATTAGTTGGAGGTTATATTTTATCATGAATATAAAACTTCAATCCACTTTATGATAATACCCCATATTTATCATATTTTCTTAAACTATCCTTGTTGAATGCATATATTTTGGGATTTTGTATTAAGAGATAATTTTAATGTAAATTATTTAAAAGGGTAATTTAGAAAAATCAACACATATTTTTAATAAATAACTAATTTAATTAATTTTTTTAGTCTACCCAAATTAGTTAAGTAATTTTTAAATTAAGCACCGTCTAATATTAAAGTTATTATTATCAGGGTTTCGCGTGATTATATGAGATGACAAGTACATGATTTTTTCAGCAAAAACATTAAGTGAACAATTTCTGCAACCAAACAAGTGAAAGCGTCTCCAACTAAAGGACACCGTTCTTATATTATTGGATAGCTATATCCCTGTTTTAAATATTTTTGTTTAGTTTATGATAAGAATGTTAGGAAACACAATTGAGGTCTAATTCTAAAAACATTTTCATAGGCAGAACCGAACTTTTTTTGCTTTGTATAGTTTGAAAAGGTCTGTATAGTAAATATTAGGGTATAATTGAAAATATGATACTCCCTTCGTCCCATATGATAAGAACAAATGGGAGTGTAATTTCGTTAGCAAAAAATGGAAGCGTAATTTTACTTAAAATATTTATTGTAATTTTCTACTCATGCCCTTAATAAATATGGGAAAGATATTCTCTTAGTTCTCATATAAGAGTTATTGGTGTTAAAGGAGAAAATTTTCTTAAGGATTCTGTTGTCTCCTACATATTCAAAGCTTCTGACCAAAAGTAGATCTCCCTCCAATCATATATATGTGTATATAGCGTGTTTGAAATTTTTAGTATTATTTTTCATTTTTGCGTCCAAGTCTCACTACATTAATTCACTATTAGCTCATTTTCACAAACACTTTCCATATATAAGAGTAGTGTTTTAAAAAATAATCTGCACTAAGTAATTCAGTATCAACACAAAAAGGAAGAAGTTGAACAAGATTCAATTGTGTTTTGTGTGTGTTAAATTTTGGATTTTCCTGCCCTCTTCTACCTTGAGAATTAGGCAAAGGATTAAAACACGCCAACGTAGGGTACTTCAAACATCGAGGGGAAAAAGGGAATGAAGAGGGAAAGGAAACTCAAATTATATTTGATACGTTTAACTAAAAGAATCAATAAACCTCAGTAACACTTTGAATGTAAGCATGTACATGAAGAAAATAGGGACTCATCAAGGTGGGAGGACACATTTCAGTCCAAAACCAATACAACTCTGCTCTGACCATTATAATTTGGATACATTTCTGGTTTATTTATATACAAAAAGCCTTGAACACTACATAGTGGCCAGTCTCAGCTGTCCAATGAAACAAAATTTGTCTGACATTATATGGTATCGGCTACTGACCTGAGTCCCCCGAAAGCCGTTTGAACGCCTCTTGAACATCGCCGGAAGTGACGGTAAGGGCCCTTATGTTTTCTTGCGTGTCGGAGAAACCCATTTCTTGAAGTTGGGAAAGTTGGGTTGCATACAGTTGCTCTGGTGGCTCTGAGAAGACAGACAAGTCAGTGAGAGAGTAATTCAGTCTATAAAGAGAAGTTATGAAATTAGAAGACAAGAATGCTAACCATCAGAGTTGCTATTTGGAACAGCTGGGCTACCAGTTCCAAGTCCACGAGACATATTTGTTGCTAATAAAAACATTTTGATAGTAATTAGGGACATATGCTTATGCTTTTTGCTAGAAATTAAATAGTTCTATTTTTAAATGGGCAAAAGGCTGATGCTTCAAGGTTCTTTTTTGAAAATAACAAATCTTGATAGAAAAAATTAGGCAGATCCCTTATCCAAGCTACATACATGCCTTTAAAGAACATTCAACACCTAGCTCTATGATTTATCAACTACCCACCAAAATCTGAGCAAAGATAGATCCAGTAAACCATATGTACGAATTTTCAATATTAGTGTACAAAAGGATAATAGATTATCTGGCGATCATCATACAGTGTGGAAAGAATAAATTCCATTATATCGTACTACGTTAAACTGATTTCACAAAATTATAAATTATAAATATCGATGGAAGATCCAAACAATTGATCAAGTAATTTGAATTCATAAGGCAAAATCATTCGGACAAAACATTTCAAGTAGTGAATCATACAAACTCTAAATAACATCTAAGAACATACAAGGAACCATAGGGTCTTGCACACAGGTAACTCTGCCAGATTCCCTGAAAGTGTACAACATATCAACAGAAAACCAATCCAGAAAGAAGCAGGACAAAAATGAGAATTTAACCCAGAAAAAACCACATAATCATAAACACTCAAGGAAGCCAACATCCAAGTAATTTAATTTGATATGGATTTTGGACTACTTTTAAGCGTAGGATCTACAGACCATAAGCACCAAAAGTAAAGCTGATTATGAATAGCTTTCTTGAAAAGCAATCAAAATAAGAAAACACATGGGAACAAAAAGATGAGAATAGTTAATAACACGATTCCATCGTGTAAGGTAGAAAAAAATACTAAACAGTACCAACTGCAGCATCATAAGATAATCTTATAACAATGCCAAACATGTTCTGTGGAGTTCAAAACAAAACTGTATAGTTCTTTGAAGGTTGGGTTACCAATAGAGACCTATTCAGGCATGGTACATGAAAATTGCAGAAACCATAAAGCATACAGTGTGACACTACATCTATGCTTAAAAAATGTCAGATGAGGAATCTAAACTAAGTTTGCTGCAATGGACTCCAGGTCCAGGGCAGAGCAAAGCAAATAACTAAATCTGCAATGGACTCCATGTCCAGGACAGAGCAAAGCAAATAACTAAATTTAAGTAACAGGATAGTGTAAGTTCCACCGCAAAGTTTTCATAACTAATGGAAATTCTTGTATCTTTTCTTTGAAAATCAAGAAGAAAAATGTCATGCTAGAATATGAAGGTCACGACTGTGCCATTACTTACTGGGTTGATTGTTGCTGGACAAGCTGAAACAAAAGCGCTAGCTGAAAGAAGAGATGCAGCCAGTGTGGCATAGATAGAGGTTAGAGAAGACATAATAAGATCACCATAGGAATAAAAACAACCATTCTCTCAAGACAGAGCATGGTGCAATTTGTAACAGATGCAAAACTCAAAATCGTCTACCTGAAATGCCTCTGGTTTTAGGGCCATTAGTACAAGATAAGAGGATATTTCAGGCATTCCACGCTTCTCGAAATCGGCCTGAATGATCTAAACGTAAACTGAATGTCAGAGTGATCAGATCAACACATGCACATTTCTTCTAGTATCAAGAATGGGAAGTAGCTACCTGAATCGCCCTCGGGTTGGCAAGGATACTATGCCTTATTAGATAAAATTTTGGGTTCTGCACTAACTGGGAGATGAAAGTGGGATCAAGTCCCAAGGCAGTGGGTGCCTGAGCATTCCCTCCACTAGTTGACCCTGTGGTGTTATCTTGGGTACGTCCAGCTGCAATAATTTATTATCAACTAGCACTGTATTAGTCAAAGGCAACAAAAAAATGTAGCCACCAGATTTAGGAGGGACAGAGAGATAAGAATGAGGGGGAAAACCATTTTGAACCAATTGACGATAAAGAAGTGCTTGGCCACTATTCAGAGGATGTGATAAGATGCCTAAACTTACCTGTAGTAGAGGTCCAAGGATTAGGAAGTGGACTAGTATCGGGAGAGGAGGAAAGGGCAACTGATTCTGAACTAGTACTTGAGAAATTAGTTGATCGATTGCTGGCTTGGCCACCTTGAGTTCCAGCGCTTGCCATCATAGTGGCATTCATGGGTCTTTTGCCAAGCTGGGACTTCTGGTAGTATTTGTTGAGCCCTTGGTCCCACCAGTGGTATTGGTTGTTGCAGCCAAATCAACAGTGTCACCATCCTTCAAACCTATCAAGCATAAATAGAAACTTCTGTTAAATTATATCGTCTGACAGACACCAGGAGAAAAAAACAAGTTCAAGATGGCTAAATCGGTAGCATGACAAAAATAGTGGACGATTGAAGAATCTTGCAGAGAATATTCAAGATAAAAGTTTCAGAATGCATATTAGACATCCCAAGAACGTATTGATATGATAATAATCTGTCTACATCACAATTAAAACGTCAATTATATCACAGAATCATTAGAATCTTGAATAAATCTTTGCCAAAGACGACAAAACCCATCAACAGACTAAACTAAGAGCAATGTTCAGCCGATATCTACCCAGCTATTAATCAACTCATAATATTTTCGTTTTTCTAACAAGATCGGGAATTTACCGTAGCTTTTCAGGGTTTGATGATCGTTCCTCAGGACCCGACCCTTGTAAATCAGCCGTTGATCGGGTGAGATATCGCGCTTTTGAGCAATAGCTTCCCTAAATGATCCGACGGTGGATTCAAGACTAATCTGAACCGAAAACTTAGACCCATCAGAGCAACGAATGTTCATGTCCACTTCGCCAGTGCCCTTCGATTCCGCGGCGGCATCATCAACGGCACCGTCACCTTCCATAGTGTTCCCGTCTAGAGTTCTTCTGAAACAGAAAACGGAAAACAGAGACTGAGATAGAATGAAGGGGTTTGGAACCCTGATTCTTGAGTGATCGGAAACAGACTCGAAGTGGAAGTTGGAGAAGATGAGCTGAAAGGTTTGGGAAGAAATGAAACTTGTATTTCAAGATAGTATGAAAGGCGCGCGAAAACACGCACAAAAACTAAATGTTTAAAACTGCCAACAAGCTTTTGGTTAAAGCTGAAATGGGTGGAGAGCACTGGAATCCTTTTCCTCTCTGATCTCATTTTCATCATTAAATTAAAAAATAGATGGTATAAATTTAATAATTTATAAGATTACTATTGTAGTATTTTATAAATTTTTTTTTAATTTTACCTGTATTGTAATTAAAAATTGAGTTGGTCAAATTTTAAGAGTTTGAATTTATTATTTATGTTTAAAATAATGACTTTATAAAATATTGAATCTAAATTATTCATGTTTTTAATCTGATGGTGGAGATGAGATTGTGAGAAGAAAATGAAAAAAAGAAAAAAAAAATTAAAGTATTCTTTTTGTCTTTTATATTTAGAGGAGATTTCATTTTGGGTAAAGGTGTGCTCGAACTATTTATTGAGGAGCAATCAGCATCTCAAAATATGTAGGAGTGAAATTTTATCCCTGATGTATTAGAAATGGGGCAATGTCAACCCTCATCTAACAATGCACTAGCGCCGTTTTGTTTTCTTTTATGCACCGCCTATAGCTGTTTTGGCTTCTTCCTCCAAATCCTGACCCAGTCACATCTTTGATCTTCCATTCTCATACTTATCTTCTCCATCTACTTGTATTGATAAATCCCAGACTCATCTCCTTCATTTCTCACCGTCAAAGAGTTAGAGATGAATCAGGGTAGGGTCGATCCAGTTTATAGAGAGAGAAAAGGGGGTGAGTGAGAGGAAGGGACTATGAGTGTGAATACTCATCTTCTCACTGATGTTTCTCAACTCTTGAATCCTCATATGCTTTCAAGATAGCACCACCAGATAAACAAAAACAAAGAGCATCTACATGAATAGACAAAGAAAGAAAGCGAAAGAATAGAAATAAGGAAATGGGATCTAATTCAATCTCAAAAAACTGTACATCTGCTATATAAGTTTTACATTGAGAAAGAATGAACATGGGCCTTGTGGTGATGACGGTGGAGTAGCAAGAGACAGGGTATTTGCAAAATTGTACCAGATCATGCGCTGCAACATAATAATCCGGGTAAGGAAAGAAACTTGATCCCTATACATGGTGGTCAAGAGAGGAATCCCGAGGATCCAAGTGTTAGGAAGTGTGGGCAACAAGAAACCAGTAATGATACATCTCAAACCTCCTCGTGCACTGATCTAAGCTGATTAAATGGAGAAGATGGGTGTGAGGATGGAAGATGTGGCTGAGTCGAGAGGAAGAAGCCGAACGAGCCATAGGCGGCGCATAAAAGAAAACAAAACGGTGTTAGTGCACTGTTAGATGAGGATTGGGATTGCCTCATTTTTAATACATAAGGGTAAAATTGCATCCTAAGATATTTTAGAGTGCTGATTGCACCTCAATAAATAGTTCAGGGTGTCTGGTGCACCTTTACCCTTTCATTTTACTCCCTTAAATTTATAAAACGTATTTTTAGCCCTTAAAACTTAACATCGTTAGTGTTACTAGCGAAAAATACTAACTAAATAAAGTTAAGTGGTGACTATTCAATACTGACTAAGCAAGCTTAACAAGCAACCCTATTTTAATCTCAAATTTTTAAAAAGTTAAGATTTTAATAAAAATATTAATAATAAAATACCCAGTTTTTCAGACTAGGGGATTTTTTAATTGTCGGTATTCTCAGATTTTGTGGATTGAAGGCAACGAGGCCGGGACTATTGAAAAAATGGCATTGCTTTACAAATATCTGAAGCCATGGAAATGCCATTTATCTATCTCTAAGAGATTTCTGGAAACTACTTCTTTTTCTTTCATACAGGGTCCAATTAATGGACAAGTAGAGAGAATCAACAATGGACCACAATATCAACGTTAAGGAAGCTTTGCTTGGAGCCAATATTTTATATATAAAGGGAATCAGATCATGAGGAAGCTTGGCTTCAGCGTTGAGTATCAAAGATTCATGGAGGAAGGAGGGCTTGGTGGTAGAAGACAATTCCGACGAGAAAGGGAGAGTACGGGGAAGGAAAAAAGGCTTGAAAACTTAGTTTTTTCCATTATTATTTTAATTAAAATCTTATTTCTTTTGGAAAAAATTGAGTTCATATGTCTGTCTGTTAGGATTAAAGTAATGTGTCTTTATTAAATTTGTTCCATCAACATTATACACTCATCACTTAAATTTGTTTAATCAGTATTTTCCATTAACAATGTTAACGGTGTTAAGTTTTAAGAATTCGGAATGCACATTATAAATTTAAAGGCTAAAATGAAACCTCATATAAACATAAAAGACCACAAACATATTTTAACAACATTGGAGGTGTAAAACTACCCTTGATCTTTGAAAATGGAAGCAAAAATGTGATTAAAATAAGTTAACTATTACTTCTTTTTATTAATAACAACAATGTGAGGCCTACCGCAAAAAGTAACAGTTGTTAGTTTATTTTAATGTTTGTGGCATTGCTGCTCTCATTTTCAAAATTTATTTTAGCCGTAGTTAGTCTTACACCTTTAGATAAAACATATGGGCCTTGACACATTTTGAATAAAAGCTCATAGTAATTTTGCACCTTTACCCGTAAACAACTATACAAATAAACATTATTATATTAAATGGGATGAAAAATTAAAATAAATAAAAATGAAGTGAAATAGGAAATTATTTTTATATGAAAAAAAATTCAACCCCATGGAAGAGATTGAATTTCAGTCAACCCTAAAATATTCCAAAACTTCACTGCACTCCCTTAGGTCAAAATAAAATTAAGTTTGTGGATAAAAAGATAATAATGCCCCTACTTTATTTCACAATTTAGCCCTTGTGCCAAAGATATATAATTAATATAAAATTATTACGTTGTATAGGATGCCATGTATCTTATATTAGTCTAACGTGGCAATTGCCTTTAAAAAGATAACGGAGAATTTACAATAGGAAGGTTCATACCAAAAAAATATTAAGGATTAGGGAGGTTAAATTTAAACTTTAAAATATTAGAGGGTCATATACAACCGACGCAAAGTTCATGAGAGTTTTTTACATGTATAATTTAGCCAAAAAATTAAATAGAATAATTTAACACCTTTTGGATGGAAGGGAAATGGAAAATAAGTTTTTAAAATAGATAAAAAGTTTATATAATGTAATTTTCTGTTAGGGAAAAAATCTACACAAGTTTTCATTTCCAGAATCAAATGAAAGTATTTATAATTAAGCTAAGTGTAATGTATTTTTTTTATTAATTTTTTCCCCAATACGGCGAGAAGAAGAGGAAAGCCAGGGAATTATGATACTGTCACTAATAGGCCTATCTCGCCCTTTGGTGGATGGAGGCTTATTATTATCAGCAGAAGTATCACGCTTAGGGAGGAGGCCTTGGAGGGAGAATCACCTGCAGAGAGACCTTGTATGGTTTCTGGTGAAAATGATGAGAAAGAATTAAAGAAAATGAACGTTTCAGGGTTTTGAGGGAAAATGAAGAGTAGAAGGAGGGGGTTGGTGGTAGGGTCTGGAGGAGGAGAAGGAGAAGTGGAGGAGGAGGTTTTGGAAAGGTGGGGAAGAATAATCAGGGAGGAATGTCCATAAACATAAATTGCTGGTTAACTTTTATCCTTTTATATTGCAATGCACCAATTGAACACGTAAGTAGTAATGTCTGAGGATTTCTTCGTTGACTTCCAGCGTGTGATGCCCAAAACTCATGTAAAGATTGAAACAAATTTTTAGGTCTCACCTAGGTTGGGCTTCAAGGTTTTTTTGTCTAGAATATTGTTTTTATTATTATGATTTGTAAAAATGAATATATCATTAGTACAAAATTCCCTTTTTAGACCGTAACATTTAGACAGGTTATGGAGGATAAGGTCTAAAAAATTTGACCGGTGGCAGTTTTGTAATTATATATAACTTCTAAGACCGGTTCTCCAAAAATCCAATCTTAAAAAAATTATTTAAACCAGTTATAAATAAAATCAGTCTTAAAATATCAAAATAATTAAAAATTTAAAAATTTGAAACTTTTAAGACCGATTTTAATAAAAATCGGTCTTAAATTTTTAATATTTAAAAATTATTTTTCCCCGCCTTTTAAGACTTGTTTTTATCAAAAATCGGTCTAAAAGATGAGTACATTTAAGACCGGTTTTAAAAAAAACATGTCTTAAATGTGAAATATTTAAAAATTATTTTTTTCTCCCCCTTTTAAGACCGTTTTTTATCAAAAACTGGTCTAAAAGGTGATCTTTTTTGCTCGTATTTTTACTCCCGCGCCCAGATCCCGCGCTCTATAAACCCTTTCTTCTCTTGTTGCCACTTCTTAGTGAGCTCTGTTCCTGCTTGTTTTGAACTCGTTCATCGCGCCCCGTTCCTCATTTGCTCAACCCTCGTCTGTCATTACCGCTGTCGTTGCTGTGTTCGTCGTCGCTGTTCTTTGATCATCGTCACTCTCCTCCTCCGCCGCCACCTTTATTCTCCGCAATGACCTTTCTCGTCTGCTTTGACTTCCCTTTGTCAGTGCTGTGAATTTGAGGACTTCATTTTAACCTCAATCGACGCCACCGTGACTTTGGGTAGAAGCTCACTCCTTGGTCTTCAATCAGGTTAGTATTCTGTTTTTTTTTTTGCCAATTAGTGTTTTGTTAATTAAAGCCGTCAACTTTCAAGCTTGTATTTGCTTATTCTCAACAATATTAACTCTGAAAATATAGTTAGACACGAAATAATTGCAGAAAAAATTAATTAAGGTGAAATGGAAAACTGTGTGATGACTTTATTACTATATACGTTTTTCTTGTTTTGGACCAAAAGTAAATAAGATGCACTGACTTGTGATATTTGACTTAGAGTAATACCATTATATTCTAAGTTCTGTTTTAATTTAGTGTGATCATTTGATTGTCAGTGTTATTGGTTTGTTGAAACAATACTAGTTTCAAATGGTGCATGTTAAAATTCGTTGAAATCTCTAAAACTCTATGGTTGTTGTTTTTTTGTCTATCCTTTTGCTGTTGGATATAAGGTGCTACAAGTGTTGAGATATATATGGATCATAGTTGGATAAAAGCTAAACGAACGAGTGTTGAATATGATAATGGGGTGAGGGGTTTTTTAGACTTCGCTAGAAGAAATGCCGATGATGGGAAGTTTTGTTGCCCTTGTGTAGTATGTTTGAATGAAAAGTGACTAAGTGCTGCAGATATATATACACATTTAATTTGTAAAGGATTTTGTAAGAGTTATACAGTATGGGTATGGCATGGTGAAGAATTAGAAATGCCAAGTTCATCTCAACAAGGGGGAGTGGCCTTTGATGATAATGACACTGATACAGATGATCGGATAGAGGATATTATTTGTGATATAGGAGAAAAGGCTTTTGAGCAATCACATGCATATGGTAATATATACAGTGATGATGAGACGTCGCTGTACCCAGGGTGTCAAAAATACCAATTATTGAAAGCAGTATTGAAATTGCTAAGCTTGAAAGCACGGCATAGATGGAGCGACAAGAGTTTTTCAGAAACACTTGAGGCTTTTAAGGACATGCATCCAGATGATAATGTGTTGCCTTCTCGATACTATGATGTTGAGAAAATATTGTCTCCACTAGGGATGAAGTATAAAAAGATCCATGCATGCCCTAATGATTGTATATTGTATAGAAAAGAGCATGAAAATGAACAACAGTATCCGATATGTGAAACCTTGAGGACAAATCAAATAACGCCCCTGTAAAAGTGTTGTGGTATCTTCCAATCATACCAAGGTTCAAGCGCATGTTTGCTAATCAACACGATGCAAAAAATTTGAGATGGCATGTGGATGAGAGGATATCCGATGGAAAGCTTCGACATCCAGCTGATTTTTCTCAATGGAAGAAAATCGATCAATTATTTCCTACATTCGGTGAAGAACCTAGGAACCTTAAGCTTGGGCTTAGCACCGATAACATGAATCCTTTTGATAGCCTGAGTAGTATACAAGTTCATGGCCTGTTCTGTTGGTAATTTACAACCTATCTCCACTGTTATGCATGAAACGAAAGTACATCATGTTGTCTATGTTGATTTCGGGACCAAAACAACCCAGAAATGACATATATGTTTACCTAGAACCCTTGATCGAAGACTTGAAAGAGTTGTGGGACGAAGGTGTTGATGTTTTTGACGCGAACAAGAAGGAGGTTTTTAAAATACGAGCCAAGATCTTTTATACTATAAATGACTTCCCTGCATATAGAAACTTGTCAGGATATAGTGTTAAAGGCCATAAAGCATGTCTGATTTGTGAAGAAGGAACATGCTACCATCAACTTCAACATGGAAGAAAGACAGTTTATCTTGGCCATAGGAGATTTCTTAGACGAGCCCACCTATATCGTAGATTAAAGAAAGCTTTTTTTGGTGGACAAGAGTTTGAAGATGCTCCGAAGGCATTAACTGGGGAGCAAGTTTATGAAAAGGTGAAAAATATCAATGTTATCTTTGGTAAGACTACAAAGAATAGTAATGAAAAAAGTAAATGGAAAAAGAGGTCTGTCTTCTTCAATCTTCCCTATTGGCCCAATCTTGATGTGAGACACTGTATTGATTTCATGCATGTGGAGAAAAACGTATGTGATAGTATTGCTGGGACACTGCTTAACATACAATGTAGTTCTAAGGATGGCGTGAAGGCAAGATTAGATTTGTAAGAAATGGGGATACGAGAAGACTTGCATCCAAAGCCATATGGTAAGAGAACTTTTTATCCTCCAGCTGCTCATACTTTGTCTAAGGATGAGAAAAGAAGCTTTTGTGAGTGTTTACATGGTATTAAAGTTCCTTCAGGGTATTCTTTTAATTTTAGGAAGCTTGTGTCGATGAAAGACTTGAAGTTAGTTGGGCTAAAGTCTCATGATTGTCATGTCTTAATGCAACAACTATTCCCAATAGCTATTTGTGGCATTACCGAATATGATCTTCAACATATTTTGACTAGACTTTGTTTCTTCTTCAATGCTATTTGTAGTAAAGTCATTGAGACATAAAGATTAGATAAACTGGAAAATGAAGGATATCTGATCTTGTGCCAGCTTGAGAAGCTTTTTCTTCCTTCTTTTTTTAACATCATGGTACATCTAATTGTTCATCTAGTGAGGGAGATAAAGTTGTGTGGCCCTATCTATTTACGGTGGATGTACCCAAATGAAAGAACTATGAAAATCCTAAAAGGGTATGTGAAGAATGCAAATCGGCCTAAAGCATCTATTATTCAGAAATATGTTTCTGAAGAAGCCATGAAGTTTTGTCAAAATTACCTGTCAACTATAAGACATATTGGGCTTCCTGAACATCATGATGAAGAAGGGGGTAGACGCGGGGCTACAGTAAAAAGTGTTGATCCTGATGAATTGCAACAAGTCCACTTGTACATCTTGAATAATGTTGATGAAGTTCAAGATTACATTAATGCTCATAAAGAAATTGTCCGGAAAGAAACTAGTCGAATGACCGAATAAAGGTTAATTAGGGAGCATAACAAAACTTTTGCACATTGGTTCAAATAAAAGGTTGACGGAGAAGAATGTGTTTTTGATACAATTAAATGGTTAGCATGAGGTCCTGAGGTTGATGTCATAACTTGGACTTCATTTGTGATCAATGGTTATACTTTTTACACGTAGTCCCTTGATGATAGGAGCACTGTCCAGAAGAGTGGGGTTATGTTAGTGGCTGAATCTATGCACTTTTTTAGTTTGAAAGATAAGAACCCTAGATTGGCAGTAATACCTTATTATGGGGTTATTGAAAAGATTTGGGTGGTTGATTATGTTAAAATTAAATTTCTCATTTTCAAATGCAAGTGGGTTGATGTCAACAATGGTGTGATAATTGATCAGTTGGGATTTACATTGGTTGATCTGATTAGTAGAAGTTTTGGAGATGAACCTTTTATTATGGCATATCAGGCGAAACAAGTGTTCTATATTACCGATCAAGAAAATAAAATGTGGTCTGTAGCTCTCCAAAGAAAAAAGGTCATCGACATTAATCAGGAAAGTCGTTCAATGAATGATCTTCTTGAGACTCCTTCTTTTTCTAGGGGTCTACCAGAATTGAACGAAGAAGATGAAGCAGACAATGAACACGGCACAAGAAACGATCATCATGAAGGGATATGGGAGGATATCCCTTTATAAAACTACTTTGAAGGTTAGTTAGCTAAAATAATTATCATGAACTATATTTGAATTATGTATATTGTTATTTGTGTGTATATATATATATATATAAAATCAATTTTTTTGTTGTCGTCACAGGAAAATACCTATGTGCATATTAGGTCACAATGGAGAAATAAACACTCTTAGAGGCAACGTGAACTGGTATGCTGTGAATCAATGTTGTTACACACTTGTATTGTTCTGTTATTTAGAAACTAGAAGAATAACTATTTTTTGCATGCATATTTAAATCAGACTTGACTTGTTGCATTTTTACAGAAGATAAATCAACTGGTGTTTTTTACTTATAGGATGAAGGCACGTGAGGGTCTACTCAAGTGCAAAGAGCTTAATTTGTCTGAGTCTGAGTTAAAGGGTCTCTTGCCTATTGTTGATGCTAATTCATCTGATTCAGGTAGTTCTAATTTTTAATTTCCATCTATACTAGTATATGTATATCAACAGATATGGGTGAATCTATGTCTACTTGCGTTTTGGATTGTCATGTGATTTGTATAAGATGTTTGAAATAATGAGTAAGAGAAGAATTTATTTGGATGTCGTTGAATTGGCTGCTTGCTGAGTGAAATGTTTTAACAGGGAAAATGGCTTGCTGGGTAAATCTTTTAAAAGGAACAATTTTTTTAAAAAAACTTTTTAGACCGGTTATTTACAAAACCGGTCTAAAAAGTACATTTAAGACCATTTTTTTTGTAAAACCGGTCTTAATATTCGAACTTTTTAGACCGGTTCTCTAGAAAATCGGTCTAAAAAGTTGCACTTTTAAGACTGGTTTCTTCGATAACCGGTCTAAAAATAATTATTTTAAGGCCGGCTTTATAAATAACCGGTCTTAAAACTTTTTTTAAGACCGGTTCCTTAACCGGCCTAAAAAGTAGCAGAAGACTTTTTAGGCCGGCTGTATCAAGACCGCATCCAGAACCGGTCTAAAATGTCATTTTTAACCTGTCTTAAAAGTGATTTTTCTACTAGTGTATATATTGTTACCAATGGAGATTGAGTCTAGTAGAAGGGGCTAGTCTGTCACAACATGATGAACAAAGGTTCAAATTCCTATAAAGAAAGGTGCCCACAATTAATGCCTTATAGTATCTCGAACAAGATTGCCTCTTATAGGAGGATATCTGTGCCTAGCAAAAAAAAAAATAGATATACTCTTGTGGTTGTGGCGCTACTACGACTACAACCGACGGCTATAAAGGAATCGATAAGTTCTAGGACTTGTTAGGGAATTCTGATACCGTTACTAGTGGGCCTACCTCTTACTTTGGTGGATGGAGGTTGATTATTATCAGCAGAAGTAGCAGGCTTAAGGGAGGATTCTTTGGAGGGGGAATCTTCTGCAAAGAGAGCTTGCATGGTTTTCTGGTGAAAATGATGAGAGAGAATTAAAGGAAAAAGAACATTTTATGGTTTTGAGGGAAAATGAAGAAGGAGAAGGAGGAGGGGGTTGGTGGTAGGGTTTGGAAGAGGGAAGGGAAGAAGGAGGTTTTGGAAAGGAAAGGATAAATAATGAGGAGGAATGTCCATAGGTGTAAATGTTGGTTAATGTTTTTCCTTTTCTACTACAATGCACCAATCAAACACATAGGCAGTAATGTGTGAGGATTTCTTCGTTGACTTCATGTGTGACATGCCCAAAACTCATGTAGGGATTGAAACAAATTTTTGGGTCTCACCTGGGTTTGGCCTTCTAGGTTTGTTTTCTTATGAATATTGTTGTTATTATTATTATGGAAAACTCATATGTAGGTGCCTATACTTTTTTTCAATTTTTAATATAGTACCAGTGTGTTTTTTCCTAAATAAATGTTTTAATTTTGCTTTGTTAGTGTCGTTAACTCCTGAACAGGGGCTAACATTGCTAATAGAGTAAAGTTACAGGATATGACTATGTTACTAGGGCAAAATTAATGATTTAATTAAGAGAAAAAACATACAGGAACCAAACTAAAAATTGAGTGAAAGTATATGTATTTGCAAATGGGTTTTCCCTTATTATTATTTGTAAAACTAAATAGATATACTCATTCGGTCCAAAATATAAGTCATTTTCAAATATTTAAATGAAATAAAAAAGAGTGGTTGCATTAAATTTGTTTAAAATTGAAAACTTTTTTTCCCACTTTTGCCCTTATTATTTGAATTTTTAAGGAGGGAGGGTAATGCGATGAACCACGTTTCATCATTAATTACATGGATAAAATTGATTTATAAGCATTAATTTCTCTCTAATTGATCTATATTATCAACCAAATAATGCTACCTTCTAGAAGGTGACTTGCAATATGAATAGAGCATTGTTGTCAAACTCGTAAGTTGACTTTCTGAATTTACTGTTTTTTACATTTCTAGCTTGCAAAATCAAGTCTAGTCACTAGCAAACTCGTGACCGTTGTAAACTCAGTTAAACTCACGAGTTTATATACTGAGTTTACTGTTTTACATTTTTAACTTACAAAATCGTGTTAACTTCTTCAATTTGATCATGCTTAGCAGCTTTATATATATAAATTTTATAGAAATTTCTTTAATAAATATGATAAATTATGAATGCTTATGGATTTAATTTCAATTATTTGGATTTAAAATATATTTAAATCAAATTGTTATCATTTTTTATATGTTAAGTATTTAATTATACACTATTAACACCTAATTGTTAGAAAATAGGTCAAAGTCCAATAGGATTGGGATCAAAGTATAAATAATATAAAAGCTTGGGTAGATATATGTAATATTTCTCAATTATTATGAGTCGTATTAGTTGATCGATAGAATATGACTCTACAAGTGGTATTGTTTCACTGATACAATATGTCTCTCAATCGAAAGGATATATTGTCTTCCTAATGACATGATACGTTAGTACAGAGGAAGGGGTTTATAGAACACTATAAATAGCCATAAGGGGTTTAGTTGTGACTTATTTGAATATAATGATTTTGACACATTGATTCCTTATTCTTTCTACTACATTTCTCTCTCTTCTTCTTCCTGTCGATGGCGTATTTGTTGTGGATCAAAATCGTTTCCACAACTGTTATCCAATTAAGCGTGGGTATTAAAAATTAGTTGTCGCACTTCAGGTACGCTCAATATTCTTACACTAATTATTAGTAAAAGTAAATTTTTACGAGTTTACGATTCAAGTTCACGATATGAGTTGATGTCACTGTCATAAATTCACTTAAACTCGCAAGTTTGACAACCTTAGAATGGGGTATATATCACTTGCCTTGAATTGAATGCTTATTTATTTGATTTTTTGAAATTTTTATTTTTATTTTTCATTAATGTTAGTAGTTTTTGTCATAACTCACCCACTCTGCTTATATTCATCGAGGCGTTGAGAATTCGAACTCATTAAAAAAAAATTAAGGGAGGACTATGGTGTCATTCATCTATGCCCTGATTATTAATGTTAACACTGAATAGTAATTGACAAGGTTGGATCCCAAGTTCATGAGATATTAATCACAGAAACCACCATTTAAGACTAACGTATTCTAATTTATATTAACACGCATACATTTCATCTAATGTTAAATATAAAAAAAATATTATTACACAAATATTAAAAATGCAGTACTTATCCTTTTGAAATAAGTCGCAATTTGGGGGGGATCTTTTAATAATGCCCCATTTAAATGTTTAAACTTTTACCCTGTATTTTATGGTAAAAAAAGATTTTACCCTATGTTTACCGATTCTTAATTAGTTTTATCAATTTAATAATTGGTGTCAACACCCGTTTCCATTTCGATAATCAAAGAGTAATAAAGACGAAATTCAATGGGCATACAGAAAGGTACAATTATACTGATAAAAATATTCATTTACAATTCCGTTATTGTTCATTGACGGAAAACAGAAAATACAACGGAAATTTTAATATTTACAAATTTCACCAAAATATCACAAAATAGACTATATTATAACCACGTTGTGGACCCCACCTCTAGACACATGCCGCTCACTTTCCAGCGTCCACGTCTTTGCCCTTCGACCCGCTGGTACCCGCTGAGGTATTTGTTTAAAAATAGGGTGAGATTCCGAATAATCCCCGTAGAGACATAACATCGTTCATAGAAAATGCGAAAAGTAAATATGACATGCGCCAATGTATGCACAAATTAATGAACAATATAAATAAATCATCGTCATGTATACATAAGTAAGGCCCAACCTCACAATCTACACCGGTTGGACTTCTGCCAACTTTCAATGTAAGTGCACCTCTGCACTAACTGCCCCTCTCTAGGAAAATCATATTGATTAATAAAGTGCATTTACAAAACAATGGCATCCACACAATCACATAACTTATGGCATAGTGTATGAAGGATAATGTCCCTACCTCAAAGCTTTAATATCCCTTTTTTAAATGTGTCTCGAAGAACGTGTCGTATCCGGCCTCCAAATCGGTCCTAAAATATTAAATGTACCAGAAATGGGTCATAACCTATCCAAGTATCATTTTAGACTATTGCATAGTGTTTATTGTGGTTATATTAGTCTATGGTAAAAATTTACCAAAATGCCCCCGGGACCCCGGCCTGGCCCCGCCCTACCCGGCCCGATGGCACATTTTTTCAAAATTTTGACCAAAGCTATTTTGACTTATTTTCACCCAAGGAATCCATTTCCGGGCTCGAAATCAAAAAATTAACTGTCAAATTATGAAAATACCCTTGACAACCCCTATTTAGGGATTTTAGTGGCGTTTTCGTAATTATGCTTTTTCGGCCTCTACAGAAAAAGTTCCCAACTGTAAACCCACTTATTTTCGCCCACTGAGTCCAATGGAACCATTTATTTCATAAAAATCCAAATCCTAGTACCAGTTCTGGTCTGGCCGAAATATTGAAGGGAAAATAGAAAAATAAAGCTTTGTGTTTTAGCTTTCAAAACTTATACTTTTCCACTTCTAATCCTTAGTTAACTCATTTAAACACTTCATAATCATGATTTAAAGGATTTTTGGCAGCATAACCCCTTAGGGTTATGGCTTTTCTAATTTTACAACTCAACCCAAAAATTACAAAACCAAACAACAATCACCAACAACAACTTCAATACACAAAGAAGTTGATATTTTGGAGATTACCTCTTGATCCTTGGTGTCTCTCCCTCTAGGATGTTCTCTCTCTCTCCTCAACCTTGAGGATTAGCTTTCTAAACCATGATTTACATGAATAATAAGAGATTATAGGATGATTACACAAAATAAGAAGCTTAAGTCACTTAGGAACACAAGCTTTTACCTTGATTTTCTTCCTCCTTCTCTCTAGTTCTCAAGAGCTTCACAACTCACTCTCTCTTCCCTTTTCTCTATCGCTTCCGAAATATGCACAAGAGGAGGGTGAAAAGGTGTTTTAGTATTTTAATCCTCACGCTTCATCCTAGCCCTTGATCTAGCCAATGGTTGAGATCTCTCCACCTTTCATGTACACCATCCCTCCAACCATACATCCCACCATACTCTCTTGCTTTAGGCCATACTCTTCCAACTTTATGCCATGCCTTCCCATCATTTATGTCCAATTGGTTTGGAACTATATCCCTTCTAGTTACCCAAAACATCCATTCTTGCCTTTACTCTAACTAAATCTATTTATTCTCCCTTATTTTTCATGTTGGACGAAAATAATGAGAGGAGGGGAAGGAAAATTATTTTTCACCCATTCCATAATTCACATAATTGAATTATGTATAATCCCCCTTAATTTCTCAAATTCTTGATTTATTCCACCAAGAATAATCCAATTATGCATTTTCCTTTATTTTCCTTGATTAATTGAAATTAACTCCAATTAATTGGGAAAATAATTAGTCTTGGGCTAAATTTGTAAAATTATGATTTTGCTATCACCTTGGTAATTTAATTCAATTTTTGAATTAATTTGCCCATTTCCTTATGAATATGAATATTTCAAAATTCACAAGATCCAAATTCATGAATATTCACCATTTTATTGAATTATTCAAATAATTACAATATATTTTGGTGAATAAAATTTGGGGTGTTACAGTTCTCCCCCACTTAATTAAATTTCGTCCCCAAAATTTGCTACACTTATACATTCATAAATTTTGGGTAGTGTTTCTTCATACTTTCTTCTGTTTCCCACGTAGCCTCTCTGGGCGATAACCCTCTCCAGATGACCTTGACAAACAGGATGCTCTTGTTTCTGAGCTGCTTTTCCTGTCGATTGATGATTCGGTTCGGTATGACTTCATAAGTCAAGTCTTCACGCATTTCCACATCTTCATACTCTATCATGTGCTCTGGATCAGGTTGATACTTTTTCATCTGAGAAACATGGAAAACGTCGTGTAGCCTGCTCAGACTCGGCGACAAAGCGATACGGTACTCACTTTGAGGTTTTTCTCCTCCTTTGTGCATCAACAATGTCAGGCTGATTAAATAGGAGTCCCACAGGAATCTCCATAATACCCGACTGCACTCAAAGCTAGTGTTTCTTTATGCCAAGCCTTGGCCCGATTCCACTTGAATCAGTCAGAGCCATAGAAACTCTTATCAAAACCCTTTTAATATGGAACTTATTAGAACACACCATCGTTGAGAGTCAACGCTCCTGTAGCTCTATTCTATAATTCAATGTCACGGTGACTGCACTCTAGGGTTCGTTGTTACGGTGGCTGCACTCACGGGTTAGTCGTCACGGTGGCTGCACTCGCGGATTAGTCGTCACGGTGGCTCTACTCCAGTGTTGGTTGATAAATCCCAATTTTGATATATTTTATCCCACCTTATTCATTTATTTTGGGGATTATTTTAGGCTAGATTGGATTTATTAGATAATATTTGGATTATTAGCTAATTATAGAAAATAATATAAATATGAAGTGATTATGATATTATTGGGCTTAAATTGATAATATTTTGATTGTTATCTTGTGATTGGATAAAATTTTTAAATATATGATAGATCACGATTTTATTTAATTCTTGCAGAGTAAGGAAAAGCAGATTGAAAGATCCTACAGTGCAGAAATTTTCTTGAAGCTAAAAGAATATCCAATGGTTGAATTTTGTTTGGGCTTCTTAAATTTTAATGGGCTCAAATTGGTACCCAAAAAGCTCTCTTCTCCTCCCTTTTAATTAACCTAGCCGCCACATATGAGAGAACACGGACTGAAGACCGAGACACAGCTGCTGGAAATCACGCACAGACGCGAGAGAACACTGAAGACAGTACACGACGGCTTGAATTGGTGCTGGAATCATCATCATCAATTTCCATTCTCTAGTCTCTCCACGGGCCCACCTCCACAACCCTCAATACTCATTGTACAGTGACGGAGCAGCACAGTGACGGAGCAATTGAATTAATCAATTCTTCTCAATATTTCTTCATGGCCGTGACTTTTATGAAGGAGTTGGAGGAGGAAAATTCCATGGAAGCTTAAATTCTTTTGGGGAGACAATTTGGGAGGAGCACAAGGCCTACTGGGCAATAAAAAGGTGCGACCTTGATTTTGCTAGTGCCGATTTTGAAAGGAAGTTGCAACTGCAAGAGCTTGAAGAGTTAAGAAGGGAAGCTTATGAGAATGCCAGGATTTATAAGGAAAGAACTAAAGCAGCCCATGACAAACTCATTATGAAGAGAGAATTCCAAGTAGGCTAAAAAGTTCTACTCTACGTCTCCAGATTGAAACTCATGCCTGAAAAGCTCTACTCTAGATGGGAGGGGCCCTTCATTGTCATTGATGTTTTTCCATATGGGGCTGTGAAGATCAAAAGGGAACCGAATGGAAAATGCTTCACCGTCAATGGACACCGCTTGAAGCCGTTCTGTGATGGATTCTCCACTCAAGCAATGGAGGTTACTGCACTGCGAGACACCACGTAGACCCCGGTTGTATTCTTTCCTTCACTCTTTTATTTTTGCATTGTCATATTATTGAGTTGAGTGGTGCTGCATATTACTTGTCTTTTTACTTTACTATGACTATTTTGCATTGCGGACAATGCATTGTTTAAGTGTGGGGGAGGGATCAACTGTGTTGAATGTGAAAATTACAAGTTGAGTAACTTTAGCATGACGCATTCTTGATTTGAAAAGTGATTAATCATGTTTTGAGTTGGTGAACCTAGTTGCAATGAATTTGACTTAGGTGAATTTAGGCTAGTAATCATATAGACCTAGTGAGATTTTGAGCCTAATGCAATTTTTTTTCAGTGTGTATCCCTTATCTCTTTACTTGATCTAGAACTGGACTTGAATCTTATTTGAGGCCACATTTAATGCATGTGTATTCATAAAAAGGATAAAGACATTCATTTCATTTTAGCCAGATAAGCCAAAAAAAAAACTACCATTTTCATACATATATCCTTTGTTTAGCCCCTTTGAGCCTATATTTTATTTTTTTTCTCACCCTATAACACAAAAAAAAAAATCCTACCCTTTTGAATGTCCTAGGAGTTAAAGAGCATTGCATTATATCTATTTTGGATGAAAGAACATATGTAGAATTAGGAATTGTGTCATTGTGAAAAGTATGGTATATTATATTGAAAAAAAAGAGCAATAAGATTCCGTTCCGCTGGTTTAAGCTGTGCTTAGTAACCGGGGGTCTTCATCACCAATGTTGATCTTCGCGTCAAATGGCTAGTAAGAGCTATGAGTGTGTTAGTAGCATATTGGTGCTATTAAGTTATAAATGTTTGAGTAACCGGGCCTTTGTATCACCAATACACAGGTTCACGTCAAAAGAACATATATATAACAGCCCAAGAGAGTTAAAAAAGAAAAAGAGAAAATAAAAGTAATGATCTAGTTCAAGTGTGGTTTGGTTTCTTTCATCCTATTGCATCATTCTCTTCATCTCTTGAGATATTCAACTTTGTTTCTCCAAACACTATACCCTTTCTTTTTTTAACTTTATCCCCATTACAACCTAATAAAAGTCCTTTGGATTTATGTTTGCATTTGCTTTGCTAGTGGTAGAGAACTTAGATCCTTGTCAAGCCTATGGAAAGAGTACTGGATAGGGTGGATTTGAGTGTAAACACAAGCCTATACACTTTTGAGTGATGATTGACATACACATTATCCTTGGTGAGGGATTTCTAGCTTAGATTTACCTTTGTCAAGTAAATTGCCATGAAGTTTGTTTTCTTGAGTCTTGAGAAAATCACTTGGATAAAAGAGGTGTTGAAATGCTTTTGTTTACTTCTAACTTGTGATTGGAAAACATTCACTTTTGAAGTTTTGCTTTGTTTGTTTTGTTACTCTCCCTTGGCCTTAATTTGTTTTGCCCAGGAGTGCAAATAATAAGTGTGGGGGAATTGATAAATCCCAATTTTAATATATTTTATCCCACCTTATTCATTTATTTTGGGGATTATTTTAGGCTAGATTGGATTTATTAGATAATATTTGGATTATTAGCCAATTATAGAAAATAATATAAATATGAAGTGATTATGATATTATTGGGCTTAAATTGATAATATTTTGATTGTTATCTTGTGATTGGATAATATTTTTAAATATATGATAGATCACGATTTTATTTAATTCTTGCAGAGTAAGGAAAAGCAGATTGAAAGATCCTACGGTACAGAAATTTTCTTGAAAGCTAAAAGAATATCCAATGGTTGAATTTTGTTTGGGCTTCTTAAATTTTAATGGGCTCAAATTGGTACCCAAAAAGCTCTCTTCTCCTCCTTTTTAATTAACCTAGCCGCCACATATGAGAGAATACGGACTGAAGACCGAGACACAGCCGCTGGAAATCACACACAGAAGCGAGAGGACACTGAAGACAGTACACGACGGCTTGAATTGGTGCTGGAATCATCATCATCAATTTCCATTCTCTAGTCTCTCCACGGGCCCACCTCCACAACCCTCAATACTCATTGCACAGTGATGGAGCAGCACAGTGACGGAGCAATTGAATTAATCCATTCTTCTCAATATTTCTTCATGGCCGTGACTTTTATGAAGGAGTTGGAGGAGGAAAATTCCATGGAAGCTTAAATTCTTTTGGGGAGACAATTTGGGAGGAGCATGGAGGAAGCTAGAGCGTAGGAGCTTACACTTGAAAACCACAAGGGAGTGTCTTTCTTTTATCTTTTTTGATTCAAGACTTGGGATTATTTAGTTTTAAATGATTTTGAGTTGTGTTAATTGAGAACAATCTAGTTTTAGGTTGTAGACTTATTATTGATTTGGATTGAATTGATATTTTGGATTTAATTTGTTCTTAATTGATTATTCGGATTTTTGTTTGCAAACCCTTGGTTGTCAATTAGATTATTAATTGAGTTTTCATTATTAATTTAATTGTCAATTTGGGTTTAATCTCTTGATTGTTTAATTAGGTGATTAATTGTCGAATTGTTTAATTAGAAAATTGTGAATATAATTTCCAAAACTATTTTTAAATAATTGTGATTGGTTTTTAATGGATTTAATTAACCACCGCTTTTTCCATTATGAGTTTTCTAGTGGATTAGGTGTTATTAAGCTTGAGGGTTTCCCATGTCTTAATTAGGTGATTAAACTTGTTAATTCCAACTTTTCATGAACCTCCCTTTGGTCTAATAAATTGAATGGCTAAGAAAGCTAAATCCATGTGAATCCTGAGTTGTCCCCTTCATCATCATAATTGAATTAAACCTTTGTCGTTTGTCTTACTTTTGATTATTCTCTTTGCTTAGCATTTTAATTCCTTTTTCGTAAAAAACCCCCCAAAAATCGCATTCAAACTAATATAGATTAGTCTCATTCTCATATAGGTTCTAGAGTCAATTGCATTAGTACATTTAGTTAGTTTAATTGCATTTAGATAATAGTGTCTTGCATTCTAGTTTAGATCCATTCCATTGCATTATTTGTCACTTGAAAATCAATCCTAAAAAAAACCGATAGCTTGCTCCTTGGGAGAATGACCTAAGTTGACCCTAAACTGCATAATAATTTAGGACCTAGTTTAATTGATTGCTTTAGCAACAGAAGCACGCATCATTGGTCGTCACGGTAGCTCCACTCTAGGGTTCTGTACTCGGTGCTTCACATAGGTGCCCATACACCTGGTCAGCCCCCCTCCGGTCAGAACTTTCCTTAGGTTGCCCTTTCCGTTCAGATTTCACCGTAGGTAGCCCTATCCGATCAGATTTCACTATAAATAGCCCTCTCCGTTCAGATTTCACCGTAGTTAGCCCTCTCCGATCAGATTTCACCGTAGGTAGCCCTCTCCGTTCAGAACTTTCAACCTTTGTGGTTGCAGTACAACTCCACAACTACGCCATAAAGGCAACATTTTCAGATTCAAAGCAAACATTATTACCATCTGCTTAAGATTATGGATGGGATAGTTCGATTCCTGAAGCTTCAGCTGACATGATGCATACGCCCTTACTTGGCTTGCATCAATTCTCATCTCAATCTATGCCTGCTTGCATCCGGGACTCAATTCCCTTCCCAATCCATGCCGTCTGGCATTAGTGAAGACCACAATGATTCACTATGGATCTGGGATTATCAATGTTGGTACTTCAATAAATTTTTCATTTCATCTCTCTGAAGCTCCTCTCACAATCATCATCCCATGCATAATATTGAGTTATGGGAAATTTCGATATAAACATCTCATCCCTTTTTATTGTCACACCCCGCACTTCCCCAATCCCAGGGACTACGAGTAGACTACGAATGTGGACTCACCAGGAATCTGCGGCCCCTCCAACTCAACCGCATTTCTTTTGCCTCCCGCGGCCTCGAACACAACACCCTGAGGGCATAAGATCGCGGTCCTGACTAAGGCTACTACCATTGAGCTATTCATAATAATCAACATGACTCAGAACACTGCGTATAACAACCACAGTTTCCAGCCTTCTCAGTTTAGTACTGCTTCCACTTTACCAGGGTCCCTTAGGATCCCTTGCCAGGAGACTACTTGGCCCAAAAGTCTATCTTCTAAAAGCCAAATCCTATATTTGCTTACCCCATTAGTTGGATCCTACATGACCTTCGTAGTAACACACAATCGTTCATAGAAAATGTGATAATGTATATGCCTTGAACCATATAATGCAATATTATACTAACATATAACTCAGTTCAGTCGGAAATTTTGATCAAAGCTATTTTGACTTATTTTTGCCCAAGGAATCCATTTCCGGACTCGAAATCACCAAATTCACTGTCAAATTACGAAAATACCCTTGACAGCTCCTATTTAGGGATTTCAGTGGCGTTTTCGTAATTATGCTTTTTCGGCCTCTACCGAAAAAGTGCTCAACTGTAACCCTACTTATTTTCGCCCACTGAGTCCAATGGAACCATTTATTTCATGAAAATCCAACTCCTAGTACCAGTTCTGCTCTGGCCAAAATATTGAAGGGAAAATAGAAAAATAAAGCTTTGTGTTTTAGCTTCCAAAACTTATACTTTTCCACTTCTAATCCTTAGTTAACTCATTTAAACACTTCATAATCATGATTTAAAGGATTTTGGGCAGCATAACCCCTTAGGGTTATGACTTTTCTAATTTTACAACTCAACCCAAAAATCACAAAACCAAACAACAATCACCAACAACAACTTCAATACACAAAGAATTTGATATTTTGGAGATTACCTCTTGATCATTGGTGTCTCTCTCTCTCTCTAGGACGTCCTCTCTCTCTCCTCAACCTTGAGGATTAGCTTTCTAAACCATGATTTACATGAAGAATAATAGATTAGAGGATGATTACACAAAATAAGAAGCTTAAGTCACTTAGGAACACAAGCTTTTACCTTGATTTTCTTCCTCCTTCTCTCTAGTTCTCAAGAGCTTCACAACTCTCTCTCTCTCTCTTCCCTTTTCTCTATGGCTGCCGAAATATGCACAAGAGGAGGGTGAAAAGGTGTTTTAGTATTTTAACCGTCATGCTTCATCCTAGCCCTTAATCTAGCCAATGGTTGAGATCTCTCCACCTTTCATGTACACCATCCCTCCAACCATACCTCCCACCATACTCTCTTGCTTTAGGCCATACTCTTCCAACTTTATGCCATGCCTTCCCATCATTTATGTCCAATTGGTTTGGAACTAGATCCCTTCTAGTTACCCAAAACATCCATTCTTCCCTTTACTCTAACTAAATCTATTTCTTCTCCCTTATTTTTCATGTTGGACGAAAATAATGAGAGGAGGGGTAGGAAAATTATTTTTCACCCATTCCATAATTCACATAATTGAATTATGTATAATCCCCCTTAATTTCTCAAATTCTTGATTTATTCCACCAAGAATAATCCAATTATACATTTTCCTTTATTTTCCTTGATTAATTGAAATTAACTCCAATTAATTGGGAAAATAATTAGTCTTGGGCTAAATTGGTAAACTTATGATTTTGCTATCACATTGATAATTTAATTCAACTTTTTGAATTAATTTACCCATTTCCTTATGAATATGAATATTTCAAAATTCACAAGATCCAAATTCATGAATATTAACCATTTTATTAAATTATTCAAATAATTACAATATATTTTGGTGAATAAAATTTAGAGTGTTACAACTTGTATGACTAGAATAATCCTTCCCCTAATCCCTTTTTTATTTTATAATTTAATTTTTTTATCGAAGTGAATTTTATATATTAAGATCCGATGGAGTACAAGACAATTACAAAATTTATTAAAACATTCATGACATATTATACACTCATCCATTTTACTCTCGGCTTTTCCGTCTTCATTTGTCCCTCCCATTAACAACACCAGTCAAATGGCGGCTTTGAAAAGCTGTTAAAGTTTTGGACATTCAACTACTTCGAACTAATTTTTTTAATCTCATAGAAATTGTTAATAGAGTTTTGTGAACAATACAGCGGTACAGCACTACAGCTTAGACAAAAAAATTTTTAATATTTTTTTTTGTTTCTCACAATTTAGACCAAAACAAGTCTCTCAAAATGGCCTCGTATTCAGAACAATGGTACAACTTTCACTAGTTTTTATATTACAAAATAAATAAGTTTTTAGTTAAGTATTATAAAGGATAATTTGGTAAAGTATTAAATTTGGAAATATAGTAAAATATTGTATTCAGTTCAGTTTTTTCATTTTTTGTTCATGATTTTTTTTTTCAAATATGACATAATTTTAATACCCTATTCTTGATGTATTGAAATATAACATACTCTAGCTATAAGGATAGATTTCATTTGCCTTTTTTTGCCAACGGATAGATTTCATTGCCAAGGAATCACTTAAATATTCAAAGTATTATGGAAATAAAAGATATATGAGATAAGAGAGTAAGAGATAAAAGAAAAAAAAAATTTGAAAGAGAAAGGGGAGTAATTCTCATTCAATTCACTCGTGTATGTTCTGTATGACTATAATATTTTGTGCAAGGCCTTTATTTATAGGCTTCCAATTAGGGATGAAAATAGGCTAGACTTTTACCAGGGGCTTACAGCTTAACCTATATTAGACTTAGCCTAACTTAATCTATTTAGTAAATAGGTCAGGCCAAGGCTCGGGCCCTTTGTTAGGCCTATTTTGATAAACAGGCCAGACCTATTTTCATAAAGCCCAGCCTACAAGCCTACAGGCTTGGCCTACTTAATTTTTTTAAATTTATACTATTATATATAATTATATATAACATAATCTAAATCATTTTTATAAATTATTTATACAATTATAAACTTAGTTTCTACATTAGGTTTCACATCTTATCATTCACCCCACACTCAACATTTTTATTCATTAGTCGAACACATTTACCTCTCTTCTCTTCAATCGCCCAAGATTGCAATGTTAGCTCACTCCGTTTCCCTTGATTTGTGTCGTTCGTTGAAACATAATAATTGCTACAAGTTTATTTTAGTGATGCCCAATAAAATATTTTAACCTCTGTAGAAAAAGTTTGTCTCGGTTTCTATAGGAAAAATATAAAAGAAAAAAAAGTAAAATTTGGTTTTACATGCTACTACTTGTTATACTTGGTTGATTTTTAAAAATATATTTTCTTATATTGGTTTTTCTTATTCTGACTTGCTTGGATAATTGTTGTCACTAGGTGTTCTTTTTCTTAATAACTATTACATGTGAGAATAAATCCTAATTAAACTTTTAAGACATAATGTAGGTTTTTAAATATGTTTTAGAGGTTGTAAATGAACATAGAGACATATGCTTTAAGCCTATTTAAATGCTTACATTTCAATTAGGTCCTTAAACAGGCTTCAGGCATTATCAGGCCTTTTGAAAGCCCAGGCCCGAGCCTAAAAAAAAGCCTATATGCAAGCTCAGGCCCAGGTTCAGGCTCTAGATCTCTATTGCAGGTCTAGGACTATTTAACTAAAGCCTAACTCGGCCTAACCTATTTTCATCCCTACTTCCAATAGTTACCTCTGAGGATTACCACTAAGATATAATAAATGGTACAATTAATACAGATGAATGTACACTGTATAACCATTCGTATCATTCATGTATATGAATGTACATTAAATAGCCTTTTAGTTTTCCAATTACTATTTATGAATAGTGACTAAAATATGAGAGGTTAAGAGTTAATGGACATTCACATGATTAATATATTCACAAGACAAAGAAATTATTTAAGGATAAAATATGCAAATTGTTTTTACCAAGATAAAATAGGTAAGTTAATGCATGTAATGACAACCGTGTAATTACAGTTTAATCCTTTCACTTATATATTAAATTTTTATTAGTTATTAATAATGTCGTATAATGCATAATTTATTTATTTTATTATATTATATTTAAATTTAAATAATTATTCACTTTTTATTCTTCACCTTAAATATTATGTAATTGTGATATTTAATTTCATTTTAAATATGATTATTTTAATATAGAAGTAATGGTATTTTAGTCGTCAAATATTTACTCATTTTCTTTTGTTTCAATTTCTTCTCACTCATCCAAGCAGGCATAGGGATAGCATTTTCTCCTCCCACTTTTCCTCCCAACTTTTCTTCTCATCCAAACGGAGGTTAAGTGAGGGATGATTGGTGTAAACCCGTTACAATTGTTGTTGTCAATGACCATTCTATAACTTTCTATGACTTGTCAATACAATTACATAGACTTATCAATAGAAGCTGTTTTAGCTAACATAGATAAGCTTATCAATATAGTGACATACACTTGTTAACGGGAGTTAGTTTAGTTAACATAAATGGGCTTATCAATGGTCATTCTATGACTTATCAATATTATCACATATACTTGTCAACGAGAGCTGCTTTAGTTAACATATATGAGCTTATCAATGACCACTCTTTGACTTATTAATATAGTCACATACACTTATCAATAAAGTAAACTCACATTTGGAATCTATATCAATGATGTCCCTATGAACCTTTTTGGGAGAATTGCATTTAGGCCATAGGTAAGAGAAATACGACAAAATGGTCTCTTGAAATCTCAAAATTGCATTTAAGTTTCGTGGGATTTTTTGTAATAAATTTCAATTGTTAAATGTCCATGGATTTGTTAATGGATGCACATGACTTGTTAGTGCACATCGATAGAGTTGTCAATGGACGCCCATAGACTTGTCACTTATCAGTAAACGTTCATGGATTTATCAGTGGAATTAGAATTTATTGCAAAAATGTCTCACGAGACTTAAGTGCAATTTTGATATTTCAATGGACCATTTTATCCTGTTTTTTCTTATCCGAGACCTAAGTGCAATTTTTTCAACTTTTTTTTATAAAGAACTACAAAGAGACATTTTTTATATTTTTTTCTGATCCTTCGAACTGAATGAGTATTTCCCAAATTATTATTATCAGGTTTCGCGTGATTTTATAAGATGACTAGTACGTGGTTTTTTGAGCAAAAACATTAAGTGAACAATTTCTGCAACCATACAAGTGAATGAGCCTCCAACTAAAGCACACCATTCTTATATTGTTATTGGATAACTATATCCCTATTTTAAATATTTGGGAGAATTACAATTAGGTCCCGTCCAAGAGAAAAAATGAAAAATTGGTCTGATGGGATTGTTAAACGCATTTCTCGGGTTGTTAATTCAAATCCTTGGAGTTGTTAACGGGACCATTTTTTTTTTTTTTTCTCTTGGGCAGGACCTAATTGTAATTCTCCCTAAATATTTTGTTTGGTTTATGATAAGTATGTAAGGAAATACACTTGAGGTTTAACTCTAAAAACATTTTCATAGGCATAACCGAACTTTCTTTTTTTTTTTTTTTTTTTGCTTTGCATAGTTTGGAAAGGTCTGAATAGTAAATATTAGGGCATAATTGAAAATAGGATGCGCCCTTCGTTCCATATAATAAGAACAAATGGCAGTGTAATTTCGTTAGCAAAAAATGGAAGCGTAATTTTACTTAAAATGTTTATTGCAATTTTCTACTCGTGCCCTTATTAAATATGAGAAAGATATTCTCTCTTATTTCTCATATAGGAGTTATTGGTGTTAAAGGAGAAAATTTTCTCAAGGATTCTACTGTCTTCTACATATTCATAGCTTTTGACCAAAGTAGATCTCCCTCCAATAAAATATATATATATATATATATATAGCGTGTTTCAAATTTTTAGTATTATTTTTCATTTTTTCCTCCAAGTCTCACTATGTTAATTCACTATTAGCTCATTTTCACACACACTTTCCAAGAATAGGATTGTTGTGTGTGTTAAATTTAGGATCTTCCTCCCCTTTTCTACCTTGTGAATCAGGCAAAGGATTAAAACACGCCAAACGTAGAGTACTTCAAACATCGAGGGAAAAAAAGGAATGAAGAGGGAAAAAAAATTCAAATTAGATTTGATACGTTTAACTAAAAGAATCAATAAACCTCAGTAACACTTTGAATGTAAGCATGTACATGAAGAAAATAGGGACTCATCAAGGAAGGAGGACAGATTTCAGTTCAAAACCTATGCAAACGTCGCTGCTCTGAGTTCTGACCATTATAATTTGGATGCATTTCTGGTTTATTTATATACAAAACGCCTTGAAGACTACATAGTGGCCAGTCTCAGCTGTCCAATGAAACAAAATTTGTCTAACATTCTATATGTATTGGCTACTGGCCTGAGTTCCCCGAAAGCCGTTTGACAGCCTCATGAACATCGCCGGAAGTGGTGGTAAGGGCCCTTATGTTTTCTTGCGTGTCGAAGAAACCCATTTCTTGAAGTTGGGAAAGCTGGGTTGCATACAATTGCTCTGGTGGCTCTGAGAAGACAGATAAGTCAGTGAGAGAGCAACTCAGTCTATAAAGAGAAGTTATGAAATTAGAAGACAACAATGCTAACCATCAGAGTTGCTATTTGGAACAGCTGGGCTGCCAGTTCCAAGTCCATGAGACATATTTGCTGCTAATAAAAACATTTTGATAGTAATTAGGAACAAATTCTTATGCTTTCTGTTAGAAATTAAATGGTTCTATTTTGAAATGGGCAAAAGGCTGATGCTTCAAGGTTCTTTTCTGAAAATAACAAATCTTGTTAGAAAAAATTAGGCAGATCCCTTCCCCAAGCAACATACATGCCTTTAAAGAACATTCAACACCTAGCTCTATGACTTATCAACTACCTACCAAAATCTGAGCAAAGATAGATCCAATAAACCATATGTACAAAATTTCAATATTAGTGTAAAAAAGGATAATAGATTATCTGGTCATCATCATACTTTGCACAAAGAATAAATTCCATTATATCGTATGATGTTGAACTGATTTCACAAAATTATAAATTATAAATATAGGTGGAAGAGCCAAGCAATTCATCAAGTAATTTGAACTCACAAGGCAAACTCATTTGGACAAAATATTTCAAGCAGTGAAGCAGACAAACAGTAAATAGCTTCTATGAACATACAAGGAACCATAGGGTCTTGCACACCAGTAGCTCTGCCAGATTCCCTGAAAGTGTACAACATATCAACAGAAAATCAATCCAAAAAGAAGTAGGACAAAAACAAAAATTTAACCCAGAAAAAACCACATCATCATAAACACTCAAGTAAGCCAACATCCAATTAATTTAATTTGATATGGATTTTGGACTACTTTCAAGTGTAGGATCTACAGACCATAAGCACCAAAAGTACAGTTGATTATGAGCAACTCTCTTAAAAAGCAAGCAAAATAAGAAAATAGGTGGGAACAAAAATATGAGAATAGTTAATAACACGATTCCATCGTGTAAGATAGAAAAAAAAACTAAACAGTACCAACTGTAGTATCATAAGATAATCTTATAACAATGCCAAACATGTTCTGTGGAGTTTAGAACAAAACTGTATGGTTCTTTGAAGATTGGTTTACCAATAGAGACCCATTCAGGTATGGTACATGAAAATTGCAGAAACCATAAAGCATACAGTGTGACACTACATCTATGCTTAAAAAATGTCAGATGAGGAATCTAAACTAAGTTTGCTGCAATGGACTCCAGGTCCAGGGCAGAGCAAAACAAATAACTAAATTAAGTAACACGATAGGGTAAGTTCCACAGCAAAGTTTTCATAACTAATGGAAATTCTTGTATCTTTTCTTAGGAAACGAAGAAGAAAAATGTCATGCTAGAATATGAAGGTCACGACTGTGCCATTACTTACTGAGTTGATCGTTGCTGGACAAGCAGAAACAAAAGCGCTAGCTGAAAGACGAGATGCAGCCAGTGTGGCATAGATAGAGGTTAGAGAAGACATAATGAGATCACCATAGGAATAAAACAACCATACTCTCAAGACAGAGCATGGTGCAATTTGTAACAGATGCAAAACTCAAAATCGTCTACCTGAAATGCCTCTGGTTTTAGGGCCATTAGTATAAGATAAGAGGATATTTCAGGCATTCCACGCTTCTCGAAATCGGCTTGAATGATCTAAACGTAAACTGAATGTCAGAGTGATCAGATCAACACATGCACATCTCATCTAGTATGAAGAATAGGAAGTAGGTACCTGAATCGCAACCCTCGGGTTGGCAAGGATACTATGCCTTATTAGATAAAAATTTGGGTTCTGCACTAACTGGGAGATGAAAGTGGGATCAAGTCCCAAGGCAGTGGGTGCCTGAGCATTCCCTCCACTAGTTGACCCTGTGGTGTTATTTTGGGTATGTCCAGCTACAGTAATTTATTATCAACTAGCACTGTATTAGTCAAAGGCAACCAAAAAATATAGCCACCAGATTTAGGAGGGACAGAGATAAGAATGATGGGGAAACCATTTGGAACCAATTGACGATAAAGAAGTGCTCGGCCACTATTCAGAGGATGTGATAAGATGCCTAAACTTACCTCTGGTAGAGGTCCAAGGATTAGGAGGTGGACTAGTATCGGGAGAGGAGGAAAGGGTAACTGATTCTGAACTAGTACTTGAGAAATTAGTTGATCGATTGCTGGCTTCGCCACCTTCAGTTCCAGCACCTGCCATCATAGTGGCATTCATTGGGTCTTTCGTCAAGCTGGGACTTCTGGTACTATTTGTTGAGCCCTTGGTCCCACCAGTGGTAGTGGTTGTTGCAGCCAAATAAACAGTGTCACCATCCTTCAAACCTATCAAGCCTAAATAGAAACTTCTGTTAAATTATATTGTCTGACAGACACCAGGGGGAAAAAACAAGTTCAAGATAGCTAAATCGGTAGCATGACAAACATAGTGGACGATTGAAGAATCTTGCAGAGAATATTCAAGATAAAAGTTTCAGAATGCATATTAGACATACCAAGAACGTATTGATATGATAATAATCTGTCTACATCACAATTAAAACGTCAATAATATCACAGAATCATTAGAATCTTGAATAAATCTTTGCCAAAGACGACAAAACCCATCAGCAGACTAAACTAAGAGCAATGTTTAGCCGATATCTACCCAGCTATTAATTAACTCATAATATTTTCGTTTTCCTAACAAGATCGGGAATATACCGTAGCTTTTAAGGGTTTGATGATCGTTCCTCAGGACCCGACCCTTGTAAATCAGCCGTTGATCGGGTGAGATATCGCGCTTTTGAGCAATAGCTTCCCTAAATGATTCGACGGTGGATTCAAGACTAATCTGAACCGTAAACTTAGACCCATCGGAGCAACGAATGTTCATGTCCACTTCGCCAGTGCCCTTCGATTCCGCGGCGGCATCATCAACGGCACCGTCACCTTCCATAGTGTTCCCGTCTAGAGTACTTCTTAAATAGGACACCGAAAACAGAGACTGAGATAGAATGAAGGGGTTTGGAACCCTGATTCTTGAGTGATCGGAAACAGACTCGAAGTGGAAGCTGGAGAAGACGAGATGAAAGGTTTGGGAAGAAATGAAACTTGTATTTCAAGATAGTATGAAAGGCGCGCGAAAACACGCACAAAAGCAGAATGTTTAAAACTGCCAACAAACTTTTCCTCTCTCTTTTCTTTCCTCTCCGATCTCATTTTCATCTTTAAATTAAAAAATAGTTGGTATAAATTTAATAATTTATAAGATTACTATTGTAGTATTTTATAAATTAATTTTATTTAATTTTACCTGCGTTGCAATTAAAAATTGAGTTGGTCAGATTTTAAGAATTTAAATTTATTTATTTATATTTAAAATAATAACTTTATAAAATATTGAATCTGAACTATACATTTTTTTTAATTTGATGGTGGAGATGAGATTGTGAGAAGAAAATGAGAAAAAGAAAAAGACTAAAGTATACTTTTAGTCCTTTATATTTACATGAGGTTTCATGTTACTCCCTTAAATTTATAAAACGTATTTTTAGCCCTTAAAACTTAACACCGTTAGTGTTACTAATGAAAAATGCTAACCACACAAAGTTAGTGGTGACTATAAAATACTGACTAAGCAAGCTTAACAAGTAACTTTATTTTAATCTCAAATTTTTAAAAAGTTAAGATTTTAAGAAAAATATTAATAATAAAATACCCAGTTTTTAAGACCAGGGCATTTTTTAATTGTCGGTATTCTCAGATTTTGTGGATTGAAGGCAACGAGGTCGGGACTGTTGAAAAATGGCATTGCTTTACAAATCTCTGAAGCCATGGAAATGCCATTTATCTATCTCTAAGAGATTTTCTGGAAACTACTTCTTTTTCTTTCATTCATGGACTCCAATTAATGGGTAAGTAGAGAGAATTAACAATGGACCACAATATCAATGTTGAGGAAGCTCTGCTTGGAGTCAATATTTTATATATAAAGGGGATTAGATCGTGAGGAAGCTTTGCTTGAGCGTTGAGTAGCAAAGATTCATGGAGGAAGGAGGGCTTGGTGGTAGAAGACAGTCCCGACGGGAAAGGAAGAGTACGGGGAAGGAAAAAAGGCTTAAAAACTTACTTTTTTCCATTATTATTTTTAATTAAAATCTGATTTCTTTTGGAAAAAATTGAGTTCATATGTCTGTGTGTTAGGATTAAAATAATGTGTCTTTATTAAATTTGTTCCCTCAGCATTATACACTCATAATTTAAATTTATTTAGTCAGCATTTTTCGTTAGCAAAGTTAATGATATTAAGTTTTAAGAACTCAAAATGCATATTATAAACTTAAAGGATTAAAATGAAACCTCATACAAATATAAAAGACCAAAAACATATTTTAACAACATTGGAGGTGTAAAACTACCCCTAATCTTTGAAAATGGAAGAAAAAATGTGATTAAAATAAGTTAACTATTACTTCTTTTTATTAATAACAACAATGTGAGGCCTACCGCAAAAAGTAATAGTTGTTAGTTTATTTTAATGTTTGTGGCATTGTTGCTCTCATTTTCAAAATTTATTTTAACCGTGGTTAGTCTTACACCTTTAGATAAAATATATGGGCATTGACACACTTTGAATAAAAGCTCATAGTAATTTTGCATCTTTTCCCGTAAACAAATATACAAATAAATATTATCATATTAAGTGGGATGAAAAATTAAAATAAATAAAAATGAAGTGAAATTATTAATAATTTTTATATGAAAAAAAATTCATCCTTTTGGAAGAGACTGAACTTCAGTCAACCCTAAAAGATTCTAAAACTTCACTACACTCCCTTGGGTCAAAATAAAATTAAGTTTTGTGGATAAAAAGATAATAATGCCCTTACTTTATTTCACAATTGAGCCCTTGTGCCAAAGATATATATTAGTCTAATTTGGCAATTGCCTTTAAGAAGATAACGGTGAATTTACGATAGGAAGGTTCATACCAAAAGAACATTAAGGATTAGGGAGGTTAAATTTAAACTTTAAAATGTTAGAGGGTCATATACAACCGACGCAAAGTTCATGAGAGTTTTGTACAAGTATAATTTAGCCAAAAAATTAAATAGAATAATTTAACACCTTTTGGATGGAAGGGGAATGGAAAATAAGTTTTTAAAATAGAGAAAAAATTTATATAATGTAATTTTCTGTTAGGGAAAAAATCTACACAAGTTTTCATTTCCATAATCAAATAAAAGTATTTATAATGGGTTAAGGTGCAAATGTAACAACGAAGTTTTGTTTGAGGGACGTCTAACACAATTATATTTTGGAAGGAGTAAAAATAACAATGAATAATTAAAAAGGGTGAAAATTTAACAAAATCGTTAAATTTAACCTAACGGCTTTAAATTATAAAAGAAGAAAACCCCTAACGGTGTTGGTCAAATTTAGCAGTTTTGTTAAATTTGCACCATTTTTAATTGTTTATTGTTATTTTTGCCCCTTCTAAAACATAATTGTACCAGACGCCCCTCGGACAAAAAATCGTTGTTAAATTTGCACATTAACCCATTTATAATTAAGCTGAGTGTAATGTATTTTTTTTAATTAATTTTTTCCCCCAATACGGCAAGAAGAAGAGGAATGCCAGGGAATTATGATACTGTAGCTAATGGGCCTATCTCGCCTTTTGGTGGATGGAGGCTTATTATTATCAACAGAAGTATCACGCTTAGGGAGGAGGCCTTGGAGGGAGAATCACCTGCAGAGATACCTTGCATGGTTTCTGGTGAAAATGACGATAGAGAATTAAAGAAAAGGAACATTTTAGGGTTTTGAGGGAAAATGAAGAGTAGAAGGAGGGGGTTGGTGGTAGGGTTTGGAGAAGGGGAAGTGGAGGAGGAGGTTTTGGAAAGGAAGGGAAGAATAATGAGGGAGGAACGTCCATAAACATAAATGCTAGTTAATTTTTATCCTTTTATATTGCAATGCACCAATCGAACACGTAAGTAGTAACGTGTGAGGATTTCTTCGTTGACTTCCAGCATGTCATGCCCAAAACTCATGTAACAATTGAAACAAATTTTTGGGTCTCACCTAGGTTGGGCTTCAAGATTTTTTTGTCTAGAATATTATTTTTATTATTATGATTTATAAAAATGAATATATATACTGTTACCAATGAAGATTGAGTCTAGTAGAAGGGGCTAGTCCGTCACAACGTAGTGAACTAAGGTTTAAATTTCCGCAAGGAGAGGTGCCCACACTTAATGCCCTACAGTATCTCGAAAAAGATTGCCTCTTATAGGAGGATATCTGTGCCTAGCCAAAAAAAATAGATATACTCTTGCGATTGTGGCACTACTACCACCACAACCGGCGGCAGTAGAGGAACTGGAACTGGACTAGCTAGGGAATTCTGATACCGTTGCTAGTGGGCCTACCTCTTCCTCTGGTGGATGGAGGCTGATTATTATCAGCAGAAGTAGCAGGCTTAGGCGAGGATTCCTTGGAGGGGGAATCTTCTGCGGAGAGAGCTTGTATGGTTTTCTGGTGAAAATGATGAGAGAGAATTAAAGGAAAAAGAACATTTCATGGTTTTGAGGGAAAATGAAGGAGGAGAAGGAGGAGGGGGTTGGTGGTAAGATTTGGAAGAGGGAAGGGGAGAAGGAGGTTTGGAAAGGAAGGGATAAATAATGAGGAGGAATGTCCATAGGTGTAAATGTTGGTTAATGTTTTCCCTTTTCTACTACAATGCACCAATCAAACACATAGGTAGTAATGTGTGAGGATTTATTCGTTGACTTCCTGTGTGACATGCCCAAAACTCATGTTGGGGTTGAAACAAATTTTTGGGTCTCGGGTTTGGCCTTCTATGTTTGTTTTCTTAGGAATATTGTTGTTATTATTATTATGGAAAACTCATATATAGGTGCCTATATTTTTCTTCAATTTTTAATATAGTACCAGTGTGTTTTTTCCTAAATAAATGCTTTAATTTTGCATTGTTAGTGTCGTTAACTCCTGGACAGGGGCTAACATTGCTAATAGAGTAAAGTTACAGAAGCTAACTATGTTACTAGGGCAAAATTAATGATTTAATTAAGAGAAAAAACATACAGGTACCAAACTAAAAATTGAGTGAAAGTATATGTATTTGCAAATGGGTTTTCCCTTATTATTATTTGTAAAACTAAATAGATATACTCATTCGGTTCAAAATATAAGTCATTTTCAAATATTTAAATGAAATAAAAAAAGAGTGGTTGCATTAAATTTGTTTAAAATTGAAAACTTTTTTTTTTCCACTTTTGCCCTTATTATTTGAATTTTTAAGAAGGGAGGGTAATGCGATGAACCACGTTTCATCATTAATTATGTGGATAAAATTGATTTATAAGTATTAATTTCTCTCTAATTGATTTATATTATCAACCAAATAATCCTACCTTCTAGAAGGTGACTTGCAATGTGAATAGAGCATTGTTGTCAAACTCGTAAGTTGACTTTCCGAATTTATTATTTTTACATTTCTAGCTTGCAAAATCGAATTGAGTCACTAGCAAACTTGTGATCGTTGTAAACTCAGTTAAACTCATGAGTTTATACACTGAGTTTACCGTTGTACGTTTTTAACTTACAAAATCGTGTTTACCTCTTCAATTTGATCATGCTCAATAGCTTTATATATAAATTTTATAGAATTTTCTTTAATAAATATGATAAATTATAAATGCTGATGGATTCAATTTCAATTATTTGGATTTAAAATATATTTAAATCAAATTTTTATCATTTTTTATATGTTAAGTATTTAATTATATACTATTAACACCTAATTGTTGGAAAATAGGCCCAAGTCCAATAGGATTGGGATCAAAGTATAAATAATATACAAGCTCGGGTAGATATATGTGATATTTCCCAATTATTATGAGTCACATTATTTGAGCAATAGAATATAACTCTATAAGTGGTATTGTTTTAGTGATATAATATATCTCTCAATCGAAAGTATATATTATCTCTCTAATGAAATGATATGTTAGTGCAGAGGAATGGGTATATAGAATACAATAAATAGCCATAAGGGGTTCAGTTGTGACTTATTTGAATATAAAGATTCTGACATATTGATTCCTTATTCTTTCTACTACATTTCTCTCTCTTCTTCTTCTTGTCGATGGCGAATTTACTGTGGATCATAATCACTTCCACAACTGTGATCCGATTAAGCATGGGTATTAAAGATTAGTGATTGCACTTCAGGTACGCCCAATATTCTTACACTAATTATTAGTAAAAGTAAATTTTTACGAGTTTACGATTCAAGTTCATGATATGAGTTGACGTCACTGTCATGAATTCACTTAAACTCGCAAATTTGACAACCTTAGGATGGGGTATATATCACTTGCCTTGAATTGAATGCTTATTTATTTGATTTTTTGAAATTTTTATTTTTATTTTTCATTAATGTTAATAGTTTTTGTCATAACTTACCCCACTCTGCTTATATTCATCGAGGAGTTGAGAATTCGAATTCATTTAAAAAAAAAAAATCAAGGGAGGACTATGGTGTCATTCATCTATGCCCTGATTATTATAACACTGAATAGTAATTGACAAGGTCGTATCCCAAGTTCATGAGATATTAATCACAGAAACCAACCATTTAAGACTAACATATTCTAATTTATATTAACACGCATACATTTCATCTAATGTTAAATATAAAAAAAATATTATCTCACAAATATTAAAAATGTAGTAGTTATCCTTTTGCAATAAGTCGCAAATTTTTTTGGGGGGGGGGGGATCTTTTAATAATGCCCCATTTAAATGTTTAAACTTTTACCCTCTATTTTATGGTAAAAAAAGATTTTACCCTATGTTTAACGATTCTTAATTAGTTTTATCAATTTAGTAACTGGTATGACTAGAATAATACTTCCCCCAATCCCTTTTTTCTTTTGGTGTGAGCTCCAATCCTATTTATATGACCCTATCTATTGCTATTTAAGACTCTCTCTAATCTTTAACATAAGATTTATTTTATACTCCCTCCTGTCCTATTTATAAGCAACTTTTCTTTTAATTGCGCAAAACAAACTGGTAGTTAAAAGCAATAAGTATGTTAAAAATGCCATGTTTTTTTTCCATATATACCCCTATTTATGAAAAACGTATAGGAGAGAGAATGGATAAAAAGTATGAAAGATAATTCTTGGTGTGTGTGATAATTAATTATAAATATATGTATTTAATAAGGGTAAAATAGGAAAAAGAAGCTTACATTTTCAGAAATAAAGTGAAAGTTGTTTATAAAAAGAACTAGACCTATGAGAGATAAAGTTTCTTATAAATAGGATCGGAGGGAATAATTTAATTTTTTTTATGAATTGAATTTTATATAAGATCCGATGGAGTATATAAGACAATTACAAAATTTATTAAAACATTCATGACACATTGAGCGTGTTTGGTTCGATGTTTGGAGGGGGAAATCATGTGATTGGAGGAAAAATGGTTACTGTTCATTGAGGGTGACTTTTGACTGATGTTTGGTTCGACGTTTGGCCAGCTTTGCTTATCACGGGCTTTAGCTTTTTTTTTTTTTAAAGCCAAGTTTTGTAGCTTTTCAATCTCCAACGATGGCTTTTTACCGTTAATATAGCATTTATGACCATTTAAATTTTCTACATACCTATTCTCTCTCTTCTCCTTTGTCTTCTACCTCCCGACCCACCTGCATCATTCTATTGCATCTTGTCTTTTTCTTTTCCTCAACGAGCATGAACATCCCGTGCGTTGCACGGGAAGAACTTATTTCAGATTTAAATTATACCTTGTCAATACCCTACAATAGTTCTATTAAAAAACTGAGGGAGAATATGATAAATAACACGCACACAAATGTCCATTGAATGAAGCAAAGAAACAGTTGCTTCTGCAGTAAGTGATAATACAAGTGACATACAGTGTTTTCAAAAATGCAAATTTAAAAAGATTATTTTCACAATCATGGTGAGTTATGAATATCTGACCATGTATATTTCTGAATAGATTATTTTTTTTAGAATATTTAATATTCCAGTGGTGGTCATTATAGAATAGATTAAAAAAAACTCACGTATTAACTTTGAGGTGGGTTGGGATCATACAAACTTTGATATACAATGAGGATCATTTTTTTTGGAATTAAAAAAGGCAGGCATTAAGCTTGAAATAGTAGTACATTAGCCACCAATTGGATAAATATCCGCTGCAAGGGATCTATCCCTCAAAAAAGTAAAAAACTATCCCAGCAGATACTTGGGACTTCAGGTAATAAGTGAAACTGGTCCCGCATATGATGAGCACTCTTCGCTAATACATCAACACGCTCCAAGAGTTCCCCGCAGTAGTGATATAATTCCACATTCCAATCGCCATAAAGAAGATTCCTTATATCTGCAATAATTTCTCCCAAAGGCTGATACTCATCACTGTCTCTTAACAAAATATTTACAGTTGTCAATGAATCTGAATACACACGAACCTCCCTGAGCTGAAGACTCCTGCATACTTCTAGTCCTTCTTTTATTGCCAACAACTGAGCTATTAAAACTGAATTCGTGTGCAGTCTTTTTTGGAAACCCATGACCCACAGTGGCCTGCATCATATCTAACCAAAAACTATTGCACGCAATAGTAATGGGCATTTTCATTTGTTAAACAGACCAAAAAATATATTACTTTTCACCGACTTTGCATTTTGGAAGCATTTTCATTTGTTAATCAGACTCTACCATCACTGACTAATGAGGCAGGGATGAAAAAGGAGAAGAACAATATAAGGAAAAATATGTCCAAATAAAAAAGACTTTAAATGATAGAACAAAGTTGAATACAGAAGATTGTTTAATACAGTCCAAAATGCAAATAATAAAGCTTCATGGTCAAAAGGTTATGAATTTTGTCGGTCCAGAATCCTCCCGCTAAAAAGTCAAGCAGTTCTTCACGAAATTATTTATTTTTAATTCGATAAAAGGTAATTTTGAAAAAATATATAAATTTGTTACAGCTTTACTAATTTAATTTAATTAATCTGATGGGCTATTTGTATTTGGATTTAAAATTCAAGCATGATGGTTGACTAATTTAGGAGTTATATAAATAATGTGGAATTGTGAATCATATCACAAAGAAGCGACCAACCGATATTTTTTTTTACTTAATTAAAACATCTATTTATCCGGATTCACCTTCTGATTTCCACACGTAATGTAACATCTTGATTTTTATTTATAAGATATAATTATAATTAGGGAATAATTTTTTATATATAAAAAAATAAATTATTTCAAAAAAGAAAAAGAAGAACAACATAATGATGATGTTAAAAAAAATAGTAAAGGAAAGTGCACCCGCCATGATGAAGATGCTGGGGAAAACTACAGAAAAGTTCCCACAATTTCTGAAAATTACACGGTTGTAAAGGAAGGGGCAAAATAAAAATACAGAGAAGTACCCAAAGTTTTGAAAATTCAGTGGGTCCAACAAAAGTTTCAAGAAGTTTTAATATAATCCCTCCGCAAACTTTAAGAAGTTGCAATTTTTGTCCCTTGGTCAAAATGTGGAACTTAAGTTTGCAATATGCTTCTCTATCAGGCACTCGACACGATGAATGGAGACGGAAAAAAACAGGAGTGGAGAAAAAAGAAGGAAAAGAAAGATGAGTGGAGCATCATAAATGCCCTTTCCTTTCGGATGATAATGATGGAGTTGGGGACAGTTGATTTCTTTTTTTTTTTTGAAAATGAAAAGAGAAGAGTTGTAGAGGCAGGCATCATTATAAAGCAGAGCATCCAATCAGCAAAAAATATCATCAGATGCCATTGGAGGAACACATAACATTGATCAAGGGGCACCAACACCATTGGCAGAAGCAAGCTGAAGCTAATCCTTCCCGTGCGTTGCACAGATGTTTTTACTTGGACCTATTAAATCAATAAATGTACTAACTGCATTTGAACCAAATAAATGACATAACAATTGATAAAGTCAATAAACGTGTTATCAAAACAATTCCAAGCAAAATCAATGTGATTTCAAGTAATTCAACAAAAAGGAATCTCAATAATACATATTATATATAAAGACAGATTATGAATAAAAAAGATACAAAAGGAATTATAATTATAAGTTAAGTAGAAAATATAATATAGAAACACACTTATTTCAATGTATGATTTACGACAAATGGTATCTTCTTCTCTTGTTGCACTCTCAAGCACAAAAACAACTGCTTTCATTATTAGAATTTGTTCAAGAAAATATAGTCAAGCAACACACCTTTCCCACTTGGTGAAAATTATTCTTATTTTTAATTCGATAAAAGGTTATTTTGAAAAAATATATAAATTTGTTACAGCATTACTAATTTAATTTAATTAATCTGATGGGCTATTTGTATTAGGATTTAAAATTCAAGCAAGATGGTCCACTAATTTAGGAGTTATATAAATAATGTGGAATTATGAACCATATCATTATGTTTCCAACCGATATTTTTTTTACTTAATTAAAACATATATATATCCGGATTCACCTTCTGATTTCCACACTTAATGTAACATCTTAATTTTTACTTATAAGATATAATTATAATTAGGAAATAGTTATTTATATATAAAATAAATAAATTATTTCAAAAAAAAGAAGAAGAACAAAATGATGATGTTAAAAGAAATAGTAAAGGAAGGAGCTCGGTGGAAAGGGAGAGGAAAAAAAGTGTTGTGATGAAGAGGAAACATAATGATGATGATGATGATTAAAATAATGTACAAATAACTGATAGATACATCCCCGCTTGAACACCCTCCGATCTCAATTCTGATTCTTTTGGCATCTTCTTCTCTTGTGGTTCTGCAGTTCAAGAAAAGATAATCTAGAAACACACCTATTTCAGTGGAAAATTTACCACAAATGACATCTTCTTCTCTTGGAAGTTCTGAATATATATCCATATATATGTATACTCTCGTGTTTTCTTTATTTATTAGTATTGTTTTTGTTATTGTTGTCAAATATCAAAGTTCATTTTCATATTGGAGGTGAATGAGGCTGGCTATCTTTTTGATATGTGATTTTGTTTTTCATGTATAAAAGGAAAGAAATTTTTTGTGGGTCTTTTTCTACATGTCTGTTTGTCGCATTCTTTGTATTTTTCAGGCATCATGTGCTTAATTTGTCAACATGCTTGTTTCTTTCACAGACAAAAGCGAGGGAAATATCCATGATTGGTAGGAAAATGATGTGCTATACATAGACTTAGTTTTAAAAGAAGATGGGAGCAGGGAAATATCATGATTGGTAGCAATATGATGTGCGATACACATGGACTTAGTTTTAAAAGAAGATTGGTATAGTTAGCATCAAAATATGCAATATTTTCAAATTGAACAAATATTTGAAGATCATCACTAACACGGTAACAACCAACAAATCCTAGAAGCCAAGTCAAAATCATGGGTTTGAATAAACAAAAACTTTTGAGCAAAAAATAAAATAAAATAAACAAAAACAAAGCTTTGGCATAGAATGCACTCTTGATAAAACAAAAACAACATATTTTTTGCACTCTTGATAGGATCAAGCTCTTAACAGATTCATCAAAGGCTTTACATTTACTTTTGGTGTGGAGCAAATCATTCATTGTATGAAAACATAACAAATTTAAAGGTATTTGTCTTCTCAAACAGGAATTTTGAAATTTCTTATTTGCATAGAGAAGAACTTCATTGTGTAGATTATCTAGTCAAAATGGCTCACAAAATTAGTTAAGATTTTGTATTATTAGAATCATCCCCTATAAGTTGTTCTGAACTTTTTGATTTATTATATGGATATATAACACGAGTACTCTTAGTACGGTTAGATTTTAGACTAATGTATTCTATAAACATTTACTTGCCTTAGTTTAAGAAGTTATTTTCCGCAAGTCAATATATATATTCTCTCACATATCTAGCTCATTAGATTAAGATTAAGAGAGACTTAAGCAAATTAAAACCTTAATAAAGGATTTGAATGGGACAAGTAGCAGAAGATACCCATGTGCGAGAAGAAGACAGGGAAGGACCCACAACATAGTGAAAGGGTTGCTTTGGCACCGAATATCATCATCAATAAAGGCCTCATGAGACAAGCAATTCATGTCTGTGTCTGCGGGTTCAAAAATTTCCCTTTTTTATTATGAGTATATAATATGTGCCTTTGGTTTTCCAAATGGACTTTTGAGACTTTCAAGGCATCAAAGTCCCACTTTCATCATTTAAACCAGCGAGCTGTTGCATGTTGCATTATTATCGAGTTAGGCAAAGTCTTCCACCATTTTGGATCATCACTTTCACAGCAGAAGCAAGCACGCATGGCCCTCATCATAACAAAACCAATATTACTGTTCTGTTCTTTAATCAAAACCAGATAAAATAGAACACACAAGTGGGAGTTATAAGAGCCAATGATTATTTTACAAAGAAAAAGCATACACGAGTGTAAGAATTCTACTCCTCTCCCCCACTCCTTCCCTCTGAGTTGAATATTATTTCAGGGCCCTCACTTCATGATGAGGAATGGTGCAGTATAGCTAAGCTAGCTAATCTGGCAAAGTATAAAGGGGAAATCCTAGCTGTTCCCAGATAAGTAAAAATGCAAACCCAGCTGTGTGTAGTGTTTGGTGTCTTCAATATTTTTTTCCAGACTTCGATCAAAATATATATATCTATATATATTGATATATATATTTTCTAGACTTTTTTCTGCCAATTTGACATCACTTTACTGCTATGTTCATTACGCCTATCTTTATATCTTTTCAGTGACTCACCTCCTAATTAATAATTCACCCTATATCTACAAAAGTTGGTGATCATCGCAATGACAAAAAGAAAAAACAAACTTGTTTACTCTTTCTTTGTATAGAAAAGCTTCATGTAGCGAGAGTAATAAATAATCATTTGGAAACAGATAGAGGACAATCCAATATATTTTTTTTTTTTTGGACAAGACAATCCAATATATTTGATCAGGTTCCTCCTTCCCTTTTTTATTATAAAAAAAACCTACCTTTATTTTTTATTCTAAGGCCAATCAGATCTATTTGACCAGGTTTCTCTCTTTATCATTACCATTTCATTTTTTTCTCTTATCCTCTTTCCTCTTCTCTGTTCGTCTGTGCCTCTTTCATGGTTGTGTGAGTATGGCCGTGGAGCTCATGATGAGTTACAAGAACGATAGCTTCACGGCCAAAATGGATGATAATGTTGTTCAGGAAGCTACCTCTAATGTCGAGAGTGTCGAGAAGCTCATCAGGTTACTTTCTTAGACTCAGCAACAATTTCACTCTTCTTCATCTTCCGCTTCTAAGTCTTCCCTCGATATCAAGATGGACTGTAAAGCTGTCGCCACGATTACTCTCCAACGTTGCAGTTTCCAAGTTGAAGAAGGTTATTTCTCTTCTGGTTAATTTCGTAGACTCAGAACCAGTCATGCTCGATTCAAAAGAGCCCCTCTGCCGCAACCTCCATCTCATCCTCCTCATGCCGTTAATCAAAACCCCAAGCCTTAACCTTATGAGCCCAAAGTTATTATGCGACGCCGTTGCAGCAGATCCTGCCGGCCGTTCTTCAGCACCAATCTCTTGGCGAACAACATCCCCAAAAAACAAACCTGGCGCTACTGATAGTAAACACCCGTCCTTGTCATCGCCGGCGACCACTTTTCATATCACGAATCTGTCTCAGGTATGCTCAGGGGAAAAGCCTCCGCTTTCTTCTTCGCCGAAGAGAAAGTGTAGGTCTGAGAACTTGGGTTGCGACAAGTGTAGCTCCGAGAACACATTAGTAGTCACCTATGAAGGCGATCTTAATCACTCACTCTCTGCCACCGATTCAACAAATCTCATATTGGTAATCACTCACTCTCTCACCAGATCTGCCAGCCATCCCTCCTTCTAGAGTAACCTCTGTGACTGAAATGAGAAAAAAGAGATCAAAGGCATGGGGATTGCAGATCTGAGAGTGTAGACAAAAATTGCAGATCTGGAGAGAGAGATGAGTTCAAATGGAGGAATATCACAGGGGGCAAATAAGAAAATAGAGGCAGAAGAAGACATGCTGACTACTGAGAAGGAGAGGGTTTCAGGGAAGAGAAAAGAAGGGAGCATCGAGAGAAGGAAAATATGTGGAGGGTGAGCGTGATTCGAGAATATAAATATATCATCAAACAATTTGGTGGGATATGTGAGTTTGAATTTGAATTTGAATTACCCGCTCAATGGCTTGTTGGGATTCAAACACTTGCTTGACTGTAAAATTGCAATCAAGGTAGCTGCAGAACTGTGGAAGGAGCTGATGGCACGCAGCCCAATACCATATTTAGCTTATGAATAGTTGTTTCCCCTCTCTCCGCAAGGGAAGAGGATTTGATGATATATTGATGATATATTGATACCATGATCTCTTCTCTTCTCTTCTCAATACCTTGTTTTCCCGTCCTTCTCTTCTTATCATCTTAGATTCGGGAGACCGCACCGGTGACGGAGCAGAGGAGAAGGCGTCACTAAGATCTGTTGCGGCCGAACTTCGGTGGTGCTGGGTTTCTGGGAGTCGCCGTTTCGCGAGATAGGAGGAGAAGGTGTTGTACATTCTGGCGAAGGCTAGGCCGAGAGACCGAGAGTTCATTCCTGTGTTGGTGGCCTCCAATCGGACCGTATTCACCCATTTTCACCGATGACTCTCCTCGTGGATCTCCTCTGCCGATGACGCATTTTCCCCGGTAAGCTTCAAAGCTTCAAGACCCAAAATTTCTTCCTGTATCTAGACTTCCATACCTATTCCTTTAAGGTGTGGATCTGTTTTCATTTCGGATCTAAGCTTTGCTGCCAGTGGTTGTGCTGTGCATTTCGTTCATTGTGCTCTGGTATGCTCTGTTAAATTTTTGTTCATTGTGCTCTGGTGATCTTGTTCATTGTGCTCTGGTGCTCTGATTGTCTATCTCGTCGTGCTTTACAAGAGTCATTGGTTCGATATTTTACTGCACAAATTCTCTCTGGATTTGTTTAATATGCTCTGGTATATCATATCTCGTCGTGCTTTACAAGATTCATTGGTTCGATTATTTCACTACACAAATTCTCTCTGGCTAGACTGAAGTTCTGATAGGGTCAGTATTTAACAGCAGATATTCAGCGTGTTTGGTATGTTAAATCCGCCTCCAACATGCTCTGGTGTTAATTAAAAACTTTAGTTACAATGAAATAAGCTTGTTTTCTCTGTTTTTTTTATGTATACTGGTTTCATGGCTAAAAAATGCATTATTTCTTTGCCTAAGCTTGCTGACTTTGGGAATTTACTTGTCAATTCTAAAAACATTGTAAAGCTTGCTGACTTTGGGAACATTTTTTTTAACGACCTTGAATTTTATCTTCAATTGCAATATCTTTTCTCATTCTTCAAACAAAAAAAAGAAGCAACAATCTCAATTGACCTCCTCACCTACACACACAAGCTCCATGGCAATTATTTCCAGTCCAAGTATTATTATGAAAATAACACTATTCATTCTAACAAATTTTCCTCATATTCACCATGCATTATTGATGATCCTATGAAAATATTTCACTTTGTCCATGCTTGGTGAAGCATGAAGAGATATAAAGAAATAGAAGAATTAATGGTCAATTCATCTTAAGTTTAGAAATTAACAATGTTTAAAGCTCAAGAGTGAGAACTTTATTTACATTATGCGTGCATTCACGTGAAAAAACCAAGGCCATTGATCTATATATGATTTGTATTTAGATCAATTTATCACCAAGAATGCCACTTTAAATTATATATATATATATATATATCCCTTTTAGCTTCTCTCAAATTAAAGACTCCTTTCACTCTTTGACATCCGAGCTCCCCAACACCATATACTTTTTAACTTTTTCTGTTTTGCATGACTGATTACCTTAGCAAAACCGCTTGTGTGTGTCTGTCTCTATGTGTGTGTCTTTCTCTCTATATATATGTAGGTATGTATATGTTATCATAATCTTGCGTTTCTTGGGTCTGATTTCCTCTATATAAATGTGTGCTTCGGATTTTCGTTATGTCTGGTGTGTGTTATGTGTGACATTTTTGGTATAGAAATGTGGACACAAAAGCATTATGGGATGTAGAGTCAACAGAGATATTTATCAACGCATGCGTAGAACAAATATACAAAAAAGAACGCAAAGGGCGGTCATTTACACCAAAGGGATGGAAGAGTATAATTTCCACACTCAACGAAATAACTGGGAAACAGTATAGGAAGAAACAATTAAAGAATAGATTAGATATCTTAAGGAAAGATCTGAAGATTTGGGATTCCTTGATCAAAGAGACCAGTGTGGGCAGAAACCCTGTTATGAACAATGTCGTTGCATTGAGCGATTGGTGGCAAGAGAAATTACGGGTAAAAAGTTTTTAGTGCAACATACAAGTTTAATTAGTTCGGTTTTTTGTATGTAATTCATTTAACTTGTATGTATGCAGGAGAATCCCTCATATAGGAAGTTTAGGTACTCATGCCTAAAGCATGAAAGGGAGTTAAGAATAATATTCAAGGGTGTCATGGCGACGGGAGACCACATTTTCGCACCCTCTTGCCTAGAACATCAGACAAATGAGGATGATGTGTACAGACCCACGATAGATGAAGAGGAAGGCTCTGGTGACAGCGAGGATGAGCATTTCGGCGCCGCCCTTCCGGATAGTACAGAAGTGACAGATGAAATGGCAAGTGTTAGATTGACAACATCAACACCACCAGTCACTGGTCCTAGTGGATCTGGAATTGAACAGAAAAGGAAGGGAGGTGAAGGGTCTAGTAAAAGCAAAAAATAGAAAGTTCCGGCTGCAAAGCAAATTGCTGATGCTGTCAGTGTTATTGCTAATGTTTCTATGGATGGAGCATCGGCTTTAGTGGCAAATCAAGAAACTAGCATGCCTGAGGTTATGAAATCTCTGCTTTCCACTGACAACGTGAAGGAGTCCGATGTATGCGGGCTCTGGAAATCAAGGCATGTTGGGAAGTATTTGTCTCATTAAAAGGAGACCCTGAGTACTTGATGACATATTTGTGGTATATCGTAGAGGAGCAGTAGCTTCAGTTGCATTTGATTTCAGTTGCAATTGATGTCAGGATACTTAAATTAAGACATTTTTCATTTTTTGTTTCCATTTTGGATTACTTGACCCTTCGTAGATGAACGATTTTATCCTTTTGCTATTTATATTATATGTTATGTTTGTTAATCATCCTACTCACACCACAATTTCACCACAATCACAGGTACATAAATGGAAAATCGTAATAATCAAAACAGGTTGCAGGGGATCGAGAAAGATGAAGATAATGATGATGCCTCAATTATTGAGGATGAGTTGGATGAATATGAACAATTATGTGTGTTGCTTTGTCAATATTTAGTGCCATATGTGTGCAAACTACCGCGTAGAACGAGTAAGCGAACAGGTCACTATTGGGTACAAGAAATGTTGGCAGCTAAAGGTTCAAAATGTCATCAGATGTTTAGAATGGAAAAACATTTATTCGACAGTTTATGCATTATTGTGTGAACATGGGTTAAGAGATTCTAGGAATACCGGTGTCGAAGAAACGGTTGCGATGTTCTTGCTCACTATCGGACATAGAGTAGGAAATAGGCTAGTACAGGAAATATTTCAACATTCAGGAGAAACTGTAAGTAGGCTTCTACACACAGTTTTGAAGGCCTGCCTAAAGCTTGCAACCAAAATTATTAGGCCTTGCGATCCAGAATTCTGTCAATGTCATCCAAAAATAGCAAACGATAACCAATATTTCCCATTTTCGAGGATGTCATTGGAGCTATTGATGGTACTCACATCAGGTGTGTCATAACTGAACCGGGCCTAGATAAATTTATCGGGAGAAAGGGATATCCCACACAGAATGTTATGGCTGTTTGTGATTGGGATATGTGCTTCACGTTCATGTTAGCTGGATGGGAAGGTTTAGCACATGATGCTCGTGTTTCCCACTCTTCTGTCTCAAATCCAACCATGAATTTCCCACATCCACCACAAGGTATATTTTTGTATACTTCAATTACATTTCTTTGTCTTCATTTCATGTTTAACTTAATCTCACATTTACAATGATTTTTACACATGTTAGGCAAATATTATTTGGTCGATTCTGGCTACCCATCATCAGTTGCGTTTCTTGGACCGTACAAATGTGAACGTTACCATCTACCAGAATTCAGGAATCACCGGGCGTTTCGAAATCCTAATGAGACTTTCAATTTTTATCATTCAAGCTTGAGGTGCACAATAGAAAGGACTTTTGGAGTGTGGAAAAATAGGTTCGAAATATTACAACATATGAGCAAGTACAGCTTCGACACACAAGTCCGCATTGTCTGTGCCACAATGGCTATACATAATTTCATTAGAAGAAATTCCCAAACTGATGTCGACTTTAGGGAAGCAGAAAATAAGAATAATATAGTTGATGTAGATAATAGTCAAGATCAAGAGCCATCGTCGACAAATGACACTCGGACATATTCAACCCAAATGAATCATGTTCGTGACACCATCAGAGACCAAATTATACTGGACATTTGATCTGATTAGTTATGTTATATTTTACTTTCTAAAAAACTTTAACTTTGTATAATTTCTAATTTATTCACATTTTAATTATAATTTTATTATGTATTTTACCATTACCAAATTTCCAAAGTTAATGTTTTCATTTTTCATAATTTAAAAAAATTTTCTCTTAAATATTACAAAAGCCACTTATTCAATCACTAATTAAAACATTAATCATTTTATCCAATCTTACTTTTTTTTCAATATTAAGATTCCATAAATCGAAATAAAAATAAGTCCCTTATCCAATCACCACTTCAAACACACCCATTATACACTCGTCCATTTTACTCTCGGCTTTTCCGCCTTCTTTATTTGTCCCTCCCGTTAACTACACCAGTCAAATGGCGGCTTTGAAAAGCTGTTAAAGTTTTGGACATTCAACCACTTCGAACTAATTATTTTAATCTCAAAAAAATTGTTAATAGAGTTTTGTGAAAAATACAGCGGTACAACTTGGACCAAAAATTTTTTTTAATAAGTTTTTTTTTTTGTTTCTCACAATTTAGACCAAAACAAGTCTCTCAAAATGCCCTCGTATTCAGAACAATGGTACAACTTTCAGTAATTTTTATATTACATAATAAATATGTTTTTAGTTAAGTATTATAAAGGATAATTTGGTCAAGTATTGAATTTGGAAATATAGTAAAATATTGTATGAAGTTCACTTTTTTCCTTTTTTGTTCATGATTTAATTTTTTTTTCCAAATATGACATAAATTTTAATACCCTATTCTTGATGTATTTGTTAGAACCGGCTATCATCTAAGAGGGGGGTGAATTGGGTGTATAATAAAAACTTAAGAACTTTAGAAATCTTTTCGTATCTTAACGAAAGCGGTAAGTATGAAGGTTCATAAATCAACAGTTAGATTAAATAATATATGCTGGAAATATAAGAGTTTAGGGAAGAGAATATGAAAACTGTGATTTATCCTGGTTCGGTCCAATCTGTGATGGCCTACGTCCAGTCCCCAGGCTCCTCCTGAGATTTTCAAATCCATTATCTTCTTGTTTAATCCAGGCACAAGAAAAGCCTTTACAATCCCATAAGTTTAGCCGGGTACTTGTGAAACCTTTTACAAATCTCTCACCAAGATACTCCCCCTTACGGCAAGTCTTACGAGCAGAGCAATCCCGAAGATCTTCCTCTCCTGCTTACTCATGCAAGTCTTACGAGCAGCAACGTTCTCTCCTGCTTACACCCCTGTAAGTCTTATGAGCAGCAACGTTCTCTACTGCTTGCACCTTGTAAGTCTTACGAGCAGAATGTCTTACTGGAAATTCTCTCTACAGCTTCTCCGTAAGAAAATCATCCCTCTCAAGGTCCCTCTACCTTGAGATCAACTCAGAAATATAGTTGAAGGTGTTTACAGACTCTCTCACAGAGTGGGTATAATCTCACTGAAGTACAATACAAATAATCACTCTCTCAATGATAAGTAATACAGAAACTAAAAAACAGAGAGTGTTTGAGTAGAAGCAGAGGATTCATGTTATTCGCATGTTGGTGTCGTTGCTCTGTTTTCTCTGTCTATCTCTATTACCCATCGATGTTGAATGCTTTCTCATTTATAGTTGATGAAGATGATGACCGTTGTGAGTATTTGTCCGTTGGAGTCCCATTGCTTCGTTTGACCGTTGTGTGTATTTGAACAATGAACTACCATGAGATTTCCGTTGCAAAGTGGAGCGTTTTGTTGAACAGCAAGAAGATTCATTTTGAGTTGTACATCACGTTGTGGAGCATTTTGTGTTTCAAACAATCTCTCATGGTGGGTCAGTTACTTGTCGTGGTTGGTAGCCGTCATTTGGTGTGTAATGATGAAGTTCACCGTAATTGACTTTTATTTGAATTTGTAATCCCAACATTTAATATCCTGTTTCACACTTGAAATATATGTTAGCTAACATTTAGAATCAATAACAAGTGAAAACACACTGATTTAATAACATGTAAACATATTCAGATTGTTCGCTGTGAGACTTGCTGTTTTTGGTCTTCTGCCAGAGTATCACTCGAGCATGAATTGGCTTGCTCGAGTGATCCCCCTATTTTTCTCTTTGTGCTTCAGTTTTGAGGGCGTGCTTGCATAGAATTTCAGAGAGACAAATTTCTCACTCGCGAGTGATGTGGTCCCTCACTCGAGCACAACCCCTTCTGATCGAGTGATCTTGTATTTTACATTGGGAGTTTCTTCTCTGGAAAGCACTCGCATCAGAATTAGAGAGAGATAAATTTCTCACTCGCGAGTGATGTGGGGTCTCACTCGAGCACAACTCCTTCTGCTCGAGTGACCTTGTATTTTGCACTTGGAGTTTCTTCTCTTGACTGCACTTGCTGCTCTTCACTCACATCTGCTCGAGTGAATTCTAGACATCACTCGAGCACAAAACGTCCTGCTCGAGTGCGCCTCTTGTTTTCACGTATATGTTTCTTCTCGGGTTAACACTCTCATGTCAAAACTTGCATGTGCTCGAGTGAGAAATACTCCAATGCACGAGCATGAATCCTAGTGCTCGAGTGTTGCAAATTTCTTCACGTTGCAGCTGCTTCTGGACATCACTCGCATGACATTTTCAGAGAGAAAGTTTTTGCACTCGTGGGTGATGTGGGGCCACTTTAGAAAAATTTTGTTTATTTGATTCAAATGATGTATCATAAGAAAGGTCTTGCCAAATGCATTCCAATGCAACAAGAATCAGCTCCAAACTCCTTGTATTCTGCAAGTTATGATCGAAAGAGTGTATATTTCGCTATACTGCACAACCGTCAACTTCCAGAAGGCATAGCTCCTAGAATATACGTTCAAATTAGGAAAATTACCTATCCATGGAAATTTATTTGAGTCTACTTTCATTTGGCACTGGTCTTGTCTCAATCCGATGTGTAGTTTGTAAGTTACGCTCAAAATACCGAACCTGTGTCAAAATGTGACGGTGATTTCAGTTTCATTTTACACGATTCATATCTCCTTCATTTGATCTTCTTTCAATGTGATCCTGGTGCCCATTTTACGTGTTCGGAGTCTTCTTTCATATGCCACCGGTTTCGGATCAATCCGATGTGTGGTTTGAGAGATATGACCAAAATACCAAACCTTGCTCAGGCTGAACGTAAAACAGAGTAGAACAGAGTGTTCATCCCGTGCTCGAGTGTAATCCTCCGTGCTCGAGTGAGTTCTTCCTGTGCTCGAGTGAAACACCTCATGCTCAAGCATAACACCCCTGGAAGTGCCAAAACTCATATACAAGTCATCTTAGCTTCGTATTAACCTATTCCAACCATTATTTGATCATAGAAACCTCCGGTATCATCATAGAAACCTCTAGTATCACTTCTAACAACTTGAATCTTGATCTTCTTGTAAGATCTAACAAGTTCTTCATTCTTCAATATCTTTCTTCTTGGTTTTCCTCTTGATAATAATTCTTCATAACCCAAGTAAGCATCTCCTTGACTATTTTCAATTTCTTCCTTCTTCTTCCTCTTGTTCATTTTCATTAATTCAATCTTCTTCATTCTTTGCTTGACTAATCTACAAAATATGTAACATTAAATATAGTAGTTAGTCAAAGAAATACAATATATAAACTTTTTGCTCTTATCACTTTATATCTATATTTGACATCATCAAAACTAATCATATCTAACAGTATTGAAATATAACATACTCTAGCTATAAGGATAGATTTCATTTGCCTTTTTTTTTACCAACGGATAGATTTCATTGCCAAGGAATCACTTGAATATTCAAAGTGTTATGGAAATAAAAGATATATGAGATAAAAGAGTGAGAGATAAAAGAAGAGAAAATTTGAAAGAGACCAACGGAAGTTGGCATAGATGGGTAGGCATCTGCGCCACACCAATCCGTTCCTAGGTTCAATCCCAGGAAACGGAAGGTGTAAAGAATTTCTATTGGAAGCTCTCTCCCCTGGGGCGCCTCAAAGAGGTGAATTCCTGTCGGGCCTATCAGATTGGGGGCGTCAGGACTATTCGGTTGTCAGGGGTCCATGTCGGTAAATCCGGCGTTAGCCTTTAGGTTAACGCCGGATACCTGGACGGTGGGTGCATCGAAGGCTAAAAATAGTCCATTGCATAAACCATCAAAAAAAATTTGAAAGAGAAAGAAGGGAGTAATTCTCATTCACTTGCGTGTGTTTTGTATGACTACAATACTTTGTACAAGGCCTTTATTTATAGGCCTCCAACAGTCACCATCGAGGGTCACAACTAAGATATAATAAATGGTACATTTAATACAGATGAATGCACACTGTATGACCCTTTATATCATTTATGTGTATGAATGTACATTAAATAACCTTTTAGTTTTCCAATTACTATTTATGAATGATGACTAAAATATGAGAGGTCAAAAGTCAATAGACATCCACATAATTAATATATTCATAAGACAAAGAAATTATTTAAGGATAAAATAGGCAAATTGTTTTTACCAAGATAAAATAGGTAAGTTAATGCATGTAATGACAACCATGTAATTACAGTTTGATCCTTTCACGTTTATATTAAATTTTTATTAGTTATTAATAATGTCGGATAATGCATAATTTATTTATTTTATTTTATTATATTTAAATTTAAATAATTATTCACTTTTTATTTTTCACCTTAAATATTATGTAATTGTGATATTTAATTTCATTTTAAATATGATTATTTTAATATAGAAGTAATAGTATTTTAGTCATCAAATATTTACTCATTTTCTTTTCTTTCAATTTCTTCTCACTCATCCAAGCAGAGGCATAGGGATAGAATTTTCTTCTTCTTTTTTCTCTCCTCCCACTTTTCCTTCCAACTTTTCTTCCCATCCAAACGGAGGTTAAGTGAGGGATGATTGGTGCAAACCCGTTACAATTGTTGTTGTCAATGACCACTCTATGACTTGTCAATACAGTTACATACACTTGTCAACGGAAGCTGTTTTAATTAACATAGATGAGCTTGTCAATATAGTGACATACACTTATCAACAGGAGTTGATTTGTTTAACATAAATGGGCTTGTCAATGATCACTCTATGACTTATCAATATTATCACATATACTTGTCAACGAGAATTGTTTTAGTTAACATATATGAGCTTATCAATGCCGCTTTTTGACTTGTTAATATAGTCACATGTACTTGTCAATAAAGTAAACTCACATTTGGACTTTATACCAATGATGTCCCTATGAACTTTTTTGGGAGAATTGCATTTAGGTCATTGGTAAGAGAAAATACGACAAAATGGTCATTTAAAATATCAAAATTGCATTTAAGTTTTGTGGTACTTCTTTGTAATAAATTTCAATTGTCAAATGCCCATAGATTTATTAATGGATGCCCATGACTTGTCAATGCACGCCGATAAACTTGTCAATGACCCCCCTAAACTTGTCAATAGACGTCCATGGACTTGTCAATGGAATTAGAATTTATTGTAAAAAAGTCTCACGGGACTTAAGTGTAATTTTGATATTTCAAGGGACCATTTTGTCAGATTTTTTCTTACCCAGGACCTAAATACAATTTTTTCAAATTTTTTATAGAAGAATGTATAAAGAAATTTTTTGATATTTTTTCTGGTCCTTCGAACTGGATGAGATTTTCCCAAATTATTATTATCAGGTTTTGTGTGACTATATAAGATGAGCAGTACGTGATTTTTTTAGCAAAAACATTAAGTGAACAATTTCTGCAACCATACAAGTGAATGAGCCTCCAACTAAAGCGCAGCATTCTTATATTGTTATTGGATAACTATATCCCTGTCTTGAATATTTTGTTTGGTTTATGATAAGAATATAAGGAAATACATTGGCAAAAAAAAAAAAAAAAAGAATGTAAGGAAATACACTTGAGGTTTAATTCTAAAAACATTTTCATAGGCATAACCGAACCTTTTTTTTTTTTTTTTTTTTTGCTTTGCATAGTTTGAAAAGGCCTGTATAGTAAATTTTAGGGCATAATTGAAAATAGGATCCCTTCGTTCCATATAATAAGAACAAATGGGGGTGTAATTTCGTTAGCAAAAAATGGAAGCGTAATTTTACTTAACATGTTTATTGCAATTTTCTACTCGTGCCCTTATTAAATATGAGAAAGATATTCTCTCTTATTTCTCATATAGGAGTTATTGGTGTTAAAGGAGAAAATTTTCTTACGGATTCTACTGTCTTCTACATAGTCATAGCTTTTGACCAAAGCAGATCTCCCTCCAATATACATATATATAGCGTGTTTCAAATTTTTAGTATTATTTTTCATTTTTGCCTCCAAGTCTCACTACGTTAATTCACTATTAGCTCATTTTCACACACACTTTCCATGAATAGGAGTGTTTTGAAAAATAAACTGCACCAGTAATTCGGTAAAAGTAAGAAGCTGAACAAGATGGTATCGTGTTGTGTGTTAAATTTAGGATCTTCCTCCCCTTTTCTACCTTGTGAATTTGGCAAAGGATTAAAACACGCCAACGTAGAGTACCTCAAACATCGAGAAAAAAACAGGAATGAAGAGGAAAAAAATCCAAATTAGATTTGATACGTTTAACTAAAAGAATCGATAAACCTCAATAACACCTCGAATGTAAGCATGTACATGAAGAAAAGAGGGACTCATCAAGGTGGGGGGACATATTTCAGTCCAAAACCGATACAAACGTCTCTGCTCTGACCATTATGGTTTGCGCTCTGGTTTATTTATACCCAAATAGCCTTGAACACTACATAATGGCCAGTCTCAGCAGGCCAATGAAACAAAATTTGTCTGACATTATATGGTATCGGCTACTGACCTGAGTTCCCCGAAAGCCATTTGACTGCCTCATGAACATCGCCGGAAGTGGTGGTAAGGGCCCATATGTTTTCTTGCGTGTCGGAGAAACCCATTTCTTGAAGTTGGGAAAGCTGGGTTACATACAATTGCTCTGGTGGCTCTGAGAAGACAGACAAGTCAGTGAGAGAGAAACTCAGTCTATAAAGAGAAGGTATAAAATTAGAAGACAACAATGCTAACCATCAGAGTTGCTATTTGGAACAGCTGGGCTACCAGTTCCAAGTCCACGAGACATTTGCTGCCAATAAAAACATTTTGATAGTAATTAGGAACAAATTCTTATGCTTTCTGCCAGAAATTAAATCGTTCTATTTAAAAATGGGCAAAAGGCTGGTGCTTCGCTCTCTTTTGAACATAAGAAATCTTGTTACAAAAATTAGGCAGATCCCTTCCCCAAGCTACATACATGCCTTTAAAGAACATTCAGCACCTAGCTCTATGATTTATCAACTACCTACCAAAATCTGAGCAAAGATAGATCCCAGTAAACCGTATATACGAAATTTCAATATCAGTGTACAAAAGGACAATAGATGTTTCGGCCATCATCATTTAGTGTACAACGAAGAAATTCCACTATATCGTATTATGTTCAACTGATTTCACAAAATTATAAATTATAAATATAGATGGAAGATGCAAGCAATTGATAAAGTAATTTGAATTTACAAGGCAAAGCCATTCGGATAAAACATTTCAAGTAATGACGCAGATAAACAGTAAATAGCTTCTATGAACATACAAGGAATTGAAGGAATTATAGGGTCTTGCACACCAGCAGCTCTGTCAGATTCCCGGGAAGTATATAACATATTAACAGAAAATCAACCCAGAAACAAGCAGAACAAAAACGAGAATTTAAACCAGAAAAAACCACATAATCATAAACACTTACGGAAGCCAACATCCAATTAATTTAATTTGATATGGATTTTGGACTACTTTCAAGTGTACGATCTACAGATCATAAGCACCAAAAGTACAGTTGATTCTGAATAGCTTTCTTGAAAAGCAATCTGTAAGAAAAATATAACTAGAGAGGGAGAGAGACTGGCGTACCTGGGTGAATCCATGTTCGGATCCGGGTCAAAGCTCCAATGCTCCATAATTGTGCCCACACAATTATTAGACTACTAGAGCCTAATTGTGATTTGCACAGCAGATCACCAGAACCAGAAAGATGGTAGGAGAGAAGAGAATGCCAGAGAACTTAATGGCTGGGGTAATTGCAATTGAGGAGGCACACCCTATTTATAGTGGTTTATGAAGGCCATTAATTAGGAAACGTGTGCACTCCTTCTTGCCCTCCAAGAAAGCAATTAATTGATTCTCAATCAATTTCCTAATTCTGACTTATTCCCTCAATCTGCAATCAATGCTGATTTATTCTTATTTGATTAGGCTACTTGTTTCCTAATCAAATAGTCTGGCCCATCAAGGGCGCGGACTTGGACCCAAAGTCCAACATCTCCTACTCGCACTTGATGGACCTCCCATCGTATGTGCGTTACTCTTTCTAGTTTCATACTTGGCGTCTGCCGTGACCACGTGGGCAAAAATGTCTTTAAGATTTGGTGCTTGTGATACTAGAAATCCCTCAGCAGGATCAGCATCCAAGGACACCCTTTATATATAATCGTAAGCTATATATTCATTGCCTCATATGCCCCAGATTATCCCATACATATTATTCATGGCTTATCTAATCCCTCTCGAGTTAATATATTGATTAACTCATATTTCCTTCCATGCACATAGTATCCGCACTTACAAGCTACACATAGAGCTAGTAAGGGGTCAACCACAGACACTAGCACATCTTATGTATCTAGGAGTAAATCTTCCTTCTTGACTAAACATCAGTCCATCTTGACTTGGTCGCTTTCTTAGTTTTCACTCGTCTGACCGAATCGAGTGTAATCATGGAGCTTCAGCTAAAGTAGCTATCACCAAACCAAGCTTTCATGATGCCGCCTAAGTCTTAAGGGCATAGTAGAAGGATTCTTCCTTCTTGGGACTCACACTATAGTGAACTAGGGATCTTTCACCTACATCCCGTGTTGCTGTCTAACTCTGAAGCACATACAGTATGAATTGCATGCTACGATGATTGGTTTGAGGTGTACGTCGATTTCTCTATCTTTCACCGTACAGACATTAGTTCCAAAATGCACTCAACAGTCGAACCAGAACTTTCATTTTCACAACATCTCTTTTAGAATCTCATTTGTGAAAAAGAGTTCTTTGCCTGGCTACAGGTCTATATTCATGCTTCGATCTATTTTCTGTGTATATGCACACATGTAGATCTCATCTCAGTCTAACTGAGGCGACTTAAACGCAACGATTCTTCTTAACCATCTCATGGTGATCATTTGCTTGTCTTACCCTCCCATGTCCCCTCGAAACATAGGAAGATGGTTGTTCGTGTGAGTGAACCAACCTCTTCTGACCTGTACGACATACATACTTGTATACCTTATATGTATTTACTCATAACATATATACTATTTCTTTTATCTTCATATAAAAGAAGTTCACGACCTTACATTTTATTTGTGCCCCAAGATTTTCACCAACTCAATGAAAATCAAGCTATGGGCTCAATAAGGGGACCTACCAACATTCTGTCAGTAGAAGGTCTTTGAACTGTCGCTTTCCCTCTTTGAAAGCATATATCTCATAGAGATATATCAAAAAGTATGTTTCGCCTTGCTGTGATACTTAGGATCCTCATCATAAGATGCTATCGTTTGGATCCTTCTATCCACCATTCATTCCCAATCTCTCATAGGAACTACTTTAGCCATATGGCACTTTAAATGATGGCAGAACACGCTTTGTGTTCTATTTCCATGGATAACAGGAAAAATATACTTTTTATATTTCCTTACTCCATCACTATTTGCCTAGCTCTTGTATTGGAGTATCCTTTCAAAATAAAGTTGTTGTCTTAACAACTTAATCCATGGTTATTTTCATAACTCATTTTACAGCAGGACCAAAAACAGCTTCCAAGTCTGACCAAAAACCTTCTGGTCTTATATACACCAATGTGCATATAACCAACCATAGTCTTACATGGGACTCTATCCACCTTTTCTATGTTGGATTTCTCATAGGACATGTAACCTCTTTAGGTTTATGCCCTTGACTTCAGGGGTATCCATGAGTTTGCAGTTTGACATCCTAAGATGTCTATGGATTACACTTGTACATGTCTTAGGTGGAAAAGACAGTATCTTTCTTGTGCAATCTCTGTTTACCTTGTCATTCAAGATATTTGTTCAACCCATGACTTTCTCGACTCAGAATTTAAGGATTCTCTAATCCTTTATTCCTTTGACTCCCTTGACACTTGTTATATGTGTCTTTTGACAAAGAATGACTTCACAAAGAGTCATCACTAGACCGTTTGGGACTCATGTAGTGTTCTTCGATTATCTCGAAGTCCTAACATGTCGTTTAGGCAAAGTGTTACATGTGTCTTTTGACAAAGAATGACTTCACAAAGAGTCATCACAAGTGTCAAGGGAGTCAAAGGAATAAAGGATCAGAGAATCCTTAAATTTTGAGTTGAGAAAATCATGAGTTGCAAAAATATCTTGAATGACAAGGTAAACGGAGATTGCACAAGAAAGATGCAGTCTTTTCCACCTAAGACATGTACAAGTGTAATCCTTAGACATCTTAGGATGTCAAACTGCAAACTCATGGACACCCCTGAAGTCTAGGGCATAAACCTAAAAAGGTTACATGTTCTATGAGGAATCTAACATAGAAAAGGTGGATAGAGTCCCATGTAAGACTATGGTTGGTTATATGCACATTGGTGTATATAAGACCAAAAGGTTTTTGGTCGGACTTGAAAGCTATTTTTGGTCCTGCTATGAAATAGAATAACCATGGATTAAGTTGTCAAGACAACAACTTTCCTTTGAAAGGATACTCCAATACAAGACCTAAGCAAATGGTACTGGAGTAAGGAAATATACAAAGTATTTTTTCTGTTATCCATGGAAATAGAACACAGAGCATGTTCTACCATCATTCAAAGTGCCACATCGCTGAAGTAGTTCCTATGAGAGATTAGGAATAAATAGTGGATAGAAGGATCCAAACGATAGCATCTTATGATGAGGATCCTAAGTATCACAGCAAGGCGAAACATACTTTTGATATATCTCTATGAGAGATATGCTTTCAAAGAGGGAAAGCGACAGTTCAATGACCTTCTACTGATAGAATGTTGGTAGGTCCCCTTATTGAGCCCATAACTTGATTTTCATTGAGTTAGTGAAAATCTCGGGGCACAAATAAAATGTAAGGTCGTGAACTTCTTTTATATGAAGATAAAAGAAATAGTATGTATGTTATGAGTAATTACATATAAGGTATACAAGTATGTATGTCGTACAGGTCAAAAGAGGTTGGTTCACTCACACGAACAACCATCTTCCCATGTTTTCGGGGACATAGGAGGGTAAGACGAGCAAATGATCACCATGAGATGGTCAAGAAGAATCGTTGCGTTTGAGTCAACTCAGTTAGACTGAGATGAGATCTACATGTGTGCATATACACAGAAAATGGAGCGAAGCATGAATATAGACCTGTAACCAGGTGAAGAACTCTTTTTCATAAATGAGATTCTAAAAGAGATATTGTGAAAAAGAAAGTTATGGTTTGAATGTTGAGTACATTTTGAAACTAATGTCAGTACGGTGAAAGAGAAAGAAATTGATGTACACCACAAACCGTTCATCGTTGCATGCAATTCATACTACATGTGCTTGAGAGTTAGACTGTAATATGGGATGTGGGTAAAAGATTCCTAGTTTACTATAGTGTGAGTCCCAAGAAGGAAGAATCCTTCCACGATGCCCTCAAGACTTAGGTGGCATCATGAAAGCTTAGTTTAGTGACAGCTACTTTAGCTGAAGCTCCATGATCACACTCGATTCGGTCAGACGAGTGAAAACTAGGAAAGCGACCAAGTCAAGATGGACTGATGTTTAGTCAAGAAGGAAGATTTACTCCTAGATACATATGATGTGCTAGTGTCTGTGGCCGACCCCTTACTAGCTCTATGTGTAGCTTGTAAGTGTGGATACTATATGCATGGAAGGCAATCTGAGTTAATCAATATATTAACTCAAGAGGGATTAGATATGCCATAAATAATATGTATGAGAGAATCTGGGGCATATGAGGAAATGAATATATAGCTTACGGTTATATATAAAGGGTGTCCTTGGATGTTGATCATGTATAAGGGATTTCTAGTATCACAAGCACCAAATCTTAAAGACGTTTTTGCCCACGCGGTCACGGCAGACGCCAAGTATGAAACAAGAAAGAGTAACGAACGCACGATGGGAGGCCCATCAAGTGCGAGTGGGAGATGTTGGACTTTGGGTCCAAGTCCGCCCTTGATGGGCCGGACTATTTGATTAGGAAACAAGTAGCCTAATCAAATAAGAATAAATCAGCATTGATTGCAGATTGAGGGAATAAGTTAGAATTAATTATGGATTTGTTAATTGAGGAACAAATCACCATAATTAGGAAATTGATTGAGAATCAATTAATTGCTTTCTTGGAAGGCAAGAAGGAGAGCACACGTTTCCTAATTAGTGGCTTCCATAAACCACTATAAATAGGGTGTGCCTCCTCAATTGCAATACACCCCAGCATTGAGTTCTCTGGCAATTCTCTTCTCTCCTACCAACTTTCTGGTTCTAGTGATCTGCTGTGCAAATCACAATTAGGCTCTAGTAGTCTAATAATTGTGTGTGCACAATTATGGAGCATTGGAGCTTTGACCCGGATCCAAACATGGATTCACCCCGGTACGCCAGTTCTCTCTCCCTCTCCATCTATATTAAATTCTTACACTTATAGCTTCAAGAGTCGGGCGAGGAGTGTCGGGATCATTAAGTATGTGTGTGAACTGAGGGTTACTCATTATAAGATTCCGCGCTATGTCAGGATTATTCATCAGACTCTACATAATAGGTTTTTTCATTAGGTCTCTCGTCAAGCTGGTACTATTTGTTGAGCCCTTGGTCCCACCAGTGGTATAAGTTGTTGCAGCTGGTATGGGTTCACAAGTCAAATAAACAGTGTCACCGTCATCCAGATCTATCAAGCATAAATATAAACTTCTATTAAATTTTATCGTTTGACAGACACCAGGGAAAAAACAAGTCCAAGCTGGCTGAATCGGTAGCATGACAAAAATAATGGACGATTGAAGAATCTTGTAGAGAATATTCAAGAAAAAAGTTTTAGAATGCATATTAGACATGCCAAGCACGTATTGATATTATGATAATCTGTCTACATCACAATTAAAACCTCAATTATGTCACAGAATCATTAGAATCTTGAATAAAAAGAATCATTAGAATCTTGAATAAATCATTGCCAAAGACGACAAAACCCATCAGCAGACTAAACTAAGAGCAATGTTTAGCCGATATCTACCCGGTTATTAATTAACTCATAATATTTTCATTTTCCTAGCAAGGTCGGGTATATACTGTAGCTTTTCAGGGTTTGATGATCATTCCTCAAGACCCGACCCTTGTAAACCAGCCGCTGTTGACCAGGTGAGATATCGCGATTCTGAGCAATAGCTTCCTTAAATGATTCGACTAAGAATTCAAGACTAATCTGAACCGAAAACTGAGAGTAATCAGCAATACAACGAATGTTGATGTTCACTTCGCCAGTGCCCTTCGATTGCCCGGCGGCATCATCAACAACTGTACCGTCACCTCCCATAGTGTTCCTGTCTAGAGTACTTCTGAAATAGGAAAACAAAAACAGAGACTGAGAAAGAATGAAGGGGCTTGGAACCCTGACCCTTGAGTGATCGGAAATAGAGTCGAAGTGGAAGTTGGAGAACACTAGCTGAGAAGTTTGGGAAGAAATGAAACTTGTATTTCAAGATAAAATGAATGGCGCAAGAAAACACACATGAAAACTGAATGTTTAAAACTACCAACAAACTTTTGGTTAAACTAAAACCGATAGAGAGCACAGTGGAGAATCTCTCACTCTCTCTCTCTCTCTCTTCAGAACTTCATTTTGACCTTTGAATTAAAAACATGGATGGTGTAAATTTAATAATTTGTAAGATTACTATTGCAATATTTTATAGATTAATTTTTTAATTTTTTCTGTACTACAATTATAAATTGAGTTGATCAGATTTTAAGGGCTTAAATTTATTTATTCATTTCTATTTAAAATAATATTTTTATAAAATACTAAATTTAAACCATTCATTTTTTAATATGATGGTGGAGATGAGACTTTGAGGAAAAATGAGAAAAAAGAAAATGTGAAAACCCAAACATATTAGAGGCATAAATTTGGAGAGAAAGTTAGAGAGAGGGGCTGTGACTTAGGTCTTATGCACCAAACTTTGACCGTTGCCGAAAGTTGAAAACGTTGTATCTTCCTCAAATTTCTTTCACCGTCGACAGCAGATGAGAAAGGCGGATGAGGCAAATGAGGGACGAAGCTTGGCGGAAGAAGCAGATCTGAGGGCAAGAACACGGAAGAAGGGAAGAGCAGCTGGAGAAGGTGAAGGTGAGGAAGATGAGAATTTTTTAAAAAGCCAAGACCCTGGTCGTACAGGGATAAGCTGCTGAATTTGGATAATCTATGTAAACAGGCATCTTCCAGAGGATCAAATGCAATGGTTAACACTTGGAAAGAATACATTGATGGCCTTGATGGTTTTTTTTCTAAGCCTGACGATCCTTTTCAATCTAACGTGGAACTTGAAGAAGAGGGAAGGAGGAAGAACTTATGCCCATCTATGAAAGTGACTAAAGAGGAGTACGAGGCTTGGTGTACACCTTGGAGGAAGTCCCTGATCATTAAACTTTTAGGTATGAATTTATCAATACATAAACTTCGTCCAAAGTTGGATAACATTTGAAGGATAGCTGCGCCGTTTAAGCTGCTGGATTTGGAAAATGGATATTTCATAGCATCCTTTGATTCAGATGAAGATTTGGAATATGTGCTAATGGAGGGGTCGTGGATGGTATTTGATCATTATGTACTTGTTTAGATATGGAGGCCTAATTTTAATCCATGGATGGTCGATTCACAGTTGAAAATTGCAGCTTGGGTTCGGATTCGTACTGTACCAGTGAAGTTTTACAATTACGAATCACTTTGGAGGATGGGTGCCATGATAGGTAAGACTTTAAAGGTTGACTTAGCAACTTCCATGGGATCTAGAGGTCATTTTGGGAGGGTATGTGTTGAACTAGACCTAAAGTTGCAACTGATTCCTACTATTGAACTATTTAGTCGAACGTTGTTTCTGGAGTATGAAGGGTTGCACTTAGTGTGTTTTCACTGTGGTATATTTGGCCATCATAAGGACGCTTGTCCTCTATTAGAACAGGAACAACAGGAGGTAAGGGAGAAAACTGAGAAGTCAAAGACAAAGGAGACGGTAAGTATAGAGAAGGAAGGAATATCTAACCAGAATGACGACGCTACAAGGCTGACGGAATCACTTAAGGGGACAGCAGCTATGTCAACTCCGGTGCCGGTGTATGGGCCAAGGATGCTATTTAAACGTCCATTAGGAAGGAGATCTGTTTTCTCCAAAAGTATGGGACCTACACCGCAAAATCTGGGGGGGATTGGAAAATGCTAAAAAAGGAAGTCTTTTAAGAAAAGAGGCATATGATTTGCGGGATTTGAGGGGTTTAAATATGGAAGGAAATCCTCTTACTAATAGAGGGAATTATGGCAAATATGATTTGTCAGGTAGTAGAACGAATTTTATGCCTAAGTGGAAAGGTAGTAGAGTAGGAGAGGATAAAGAAAAATCAATGCATAAGGGTGGTAGTACAGATGGCAGGGAAAGGGATCAGAACCGTGGAGGGTGCTCATTGGGCAAGGAGGTAGTAAATAACCTAGCATGGGTCCGGGTTACTCACAAAAAAAGCAATAATGGATCTTTAAGCTCACAGGGTAAGGAGAACAAGCCCAAGTTTCATATTTTAAAATGACACACGAAGCAAGTAAGTCTGATCCAGGTAACCAATCCATTGAATTATAATAACCCATTTGAAGTATTAGAGCAAGAGCTTATTAATGATGCTGCAGATGGTTCCCACATGGATATGGGTAATATTAGTGAGGAAAAGGACACGATACTTGCTGATAATAATGATTGTCCAGGTGACAGTCTTGGGGAGAGCAGTGTACAAGAATTGACTTTCATGAATGATGAGCAAGTGGTGAGTGATATTCCTATATTGCCTTTTTTGGAACACGAGAGGCACAAGTTATAAAGCTTTCACTGGGCTTATGAGGGAGTTGATTAATCGGCATCAAGTTGACATGTTGGCTATTCTAGAAACTCATTCTTCTGGGGCGAAAGCGAAGAAATTAGCAGGTATATTGGGGCTTTCTAAACAGGAAATTGTTGATGCTAGAGGTTTTAATGGTGGGTTGTGGGTGTTATGGAAAGAAGAGAAAGGGAGTTGTGAAGTCTTGGAAGTTCATGAACAATTTATTCATTTACAACTTAACCATGACACTGGTTTTGGCTATGTGATGGCAATTTATGCTAGCCCGAACCCGGCTTCAAGAAGAGTATTATGGGCAGAACTGAAACGTGTGGGCGACTCGATTGATAGTGCTTGGTGTGTAGGAGGGGATTTTAATAGCACATTATACATGCATGATCGACGATCTACCTTACGAGATACTAGTGGTGTAGATCGAGACTTGAGTAGATGGGTAGAGGAAGTTGCTGTTTCAGAGTTAAAATGTCGTGGGCCGTATTTTACATGGAAGTATGGAACGAGTAAAAGTAGAATTGACAGGGTTGTTGCCAATGATCTTTTTCTATCATGTTTTCCAAATGTTGAATTAGCACACTTGCCTTACTATAAATCAGATCATAGGCCAATATTATTGAAAATGGTGGAAGAGGGACCACAAGCTTCTGTCCAGGCTCGTCCATTTAGATTTATTGCATCTTGGGTTCTTCATGATGATTTTGAGAATTTCTTTAAAGCAACATGGAGAAGGGAACGAAACTGGTTTGAGAATGTTGAAGTGTTTATTAAGGCTATTCAAAAGTGGAAAGTGGAGGTTTTTGGCCACTTGGGTAGGAAAAAAAGAAATCTTCTTAATCGCCTTGATGGAATTTCAAATATGCCTATGTCTTGTCATAACTTGCCTGTACAGGAACAATTGCAGCAGAAGTTGTGGCAGGAACTTGAGGAAGTTCTTTTACAGGAGGATCTCCTTTGGGCTGAAAAGGCAAAGTGCGATTGGTTTGCTTTGGGTGATAGAAATACGAAATATTTTCATTTAAGAGCAAATAGACGCAAGAAGAGGAAGAAGATTGAATCTATTAGTGATGGCTGTGGAAACTGGATATACAACGTTGGAGAAATAAAAAAATGGCCACTAATTATTTTCAATCTCTCTTTAATGACGAAGGAGATTATGTGAAACTTGTAGATTGCAATATGACTTACCCAGCCATTAAGCAATGCTACTTGCATATGTTAGGTAGTTCTTTGAAGGAGATGGAAATCAACTAGGCAATTTCATCTATGGGGGCTCTTAAATCACCAGGTCCGGATGGTTTAAATGCTTTGTTTTTTCAAAGTCAATGGCCACATGTATGTCAATCGATCTATGATTTGTTAAACAGTATTTTTCAAGATACTATAAGGATGAAGGAGATCAATGACACTCTAATTGTTTTTATTCCAAAATCTGATAATCCTGAAACTATCAGAGATTTTCGTCCCATCAGTTTGTGTGACGTGATATATAAGACCCTGACGAAAGTGTTCTCTTCTAGAATTAAAAGCTTTCTCTCTTACGTCATTGCTCCCAACCAATGCAGTTTTGTTCCAGGAAGGGTTAGTTCAAATAATATCATTATTGCTCATGAGGTTATTCATACAACGCACAACATGAAAGGGAAGAAAGGTTTTATGGCTATCAAGGTTGATTTAGAAAAGGCTTATGATCGCTTACAGTGGGATTTTGTGACACCATGTCTCCAAGAGTTAAATTTTCCCTCTCATATCATTAAGCTTATTGGAGTGTGCATATCATCTTCTCAAATGCAAATTTTATGGGAAGGGTGTAAGACAAATACATTCCTACCATCCAGGGGAATTGGACAAGGGGATCCCCTATCACCTTATTTATTTGTGATTTGTATTGAAAAGCTTGCTCACTTAATACAAGATGAGATTGATCAGGGCAATTGGTGACCTATTAGACTAAATAAAGATGGCCCTCCACTGACAAACTTATTTTTGCAGATGATCTCATTCTTCTCTTAGAGGCATCAATTGATCAGGTAGAGGTTATCAAGAGGTGTTACAAAGTTTTGTAATGCTTCGGGACAGAAGGTGAGTCATTCTAAATCTCGCACTTTCTTCTCAAGAAATGTAAATCACAATCAGTCGGACAGCTGAGTGAATTGCTGGGGTTCACTTTGGAGACAGATTTAGGAAAGTATTTAGGTGTTCCTCTTCATCATCAAAGAGTGAGTAAGACTACGTATCATTATGTAGTAGATAAAGTTAAGATTCGGCTGAGTAATTGGAAGGCAAATCTTATCTCTCTAGCTGGAAGGCATACCTTGGTGTCTTTGGTTGTTACTACACTTTTGACATACTCAATGCAAACTACTATTTTACCTGCTGCTGTGTGTGAAGAAGTTGAGAAGAGTGCCGGACGTTTTTTATGGGGAATAATTGATAAGAAAAGAAAGGTTCACCTAGTGTCATGGGATAAAGTGTGTAAAGAGAAGAAGAAAGGTGGACTTGGTTTTCGCCACATGAATGCCCAGAAACAAGCACTCTTATTGAAAACAGGATGGGGTTTAATTAAGAAGAAGGATGACTTATGGTCAAGGGTAATTAGAAGTAAGTACAAATGTGGTTCTAATGTTATCCCAAGGATTGAAAAGGATCGGCCAGGTTCTCGCTTATGGAATGGAATTAAAAAGAACTAGGAGCAGCTAGAAAAGGGTCTTGAACATATCCAAAACTCAGATAGAACAACTACTGTGAGGTGGAAGCTAGAACCTCATGGTATTTACTCGGTGAAATCAGCTTATGGTTTTTTTTTGCAATGATGAGACACCTTCTTCTCCAGTTTGGACAAAATTATGGAAGTTGAAGACTCCACAAAGGTGTAAAACATGCATGTGAGTGATTCTACACAATAGTCTCCTCACTAATGTGTTGAGAACATCTCGTGGTATGGGGACTGATGCAAGTTGCTCGGAATGTCATAATGAATATGAAGATACTTTGCATGTCTTGAGAGATTGCCTAAAAATCAAAGAATTCTGGAATAACTCAATTCGGACAGAATATAGAGAGAAATTCTTTAGCATGAACCTGTAGGAGTAGTGCACATTAAATCTGAATAAATCAGTGGGCGTCAAAAAAGGTTGGTATGGGAAGAATATTTTACTGTGATTTGCTGGCTAGTATGGAAACACAGGAATGAGCGCATCTTTGAAAATATTGTGTCCCAACTATCCTCATTGGAACCTCATACAAATGTCATACTTAATTTGATGAAGAAGGGGAATCTCTCTCTAAAACACACAAGCCTGTATGGAGGTGCAGTTAAATCGAACCTTAACTAACAAGTAGTGCCAACCGGCTGGTCAAGGATATGTGTAGATGGGGAGGCAACTCGTAATATGAATAAAGCTAGCTGTGGCGGCATGCTGTGGGATCACCATGGAAATGTTCAGGAAGTGTTTATGATGAGGCACTATCAGGGAGATGCTTTAACGGCTGAAATCTGGGCATGTCTTATGGGTTTGAAGAGAGCATGGGACTTGGGTAACAGGAAGGTGGTCCTATTTAGTGACTGCTCTGAAGCATGCAAGTTGATAGAGCAAGGATGTAATGATGAACACCAGAATCGCTCTGAATTAGAGGAAATCAGAAGCATGTTATCATGGAATTAGCAGATAGAAGTGAGGCTTATCTCACGAGATATGAATCTAGAGGCAGATAACCTTGCCAAGTGGGCACTCAATTTTCCTCCAGGATTCCACCCTTTTCCTTCTTATGAAGCTGCTGGGGCATTTACTGATGAAATCACATAGATCTAGTTTATTTTACTAATTTTTTTTTGCTTTGAATTTCCATTGTATCGAAAAAAAAGAGGCGTAAAACCACCCCTAATCTTTGAAATGGAAGCAAAAATGTGATTAGAATAATTTAACCATCACTTCTTTTTAATGATAACAATAGTGTGAGCCCTACCACAAAAAGTAACCGTTGTTGGTTTATTTTAATGTTTGTAGCATTGTTGCTCTCACTTTTAAAGTTTGTTTTAACCATGGTTAGTCTTACACCTTTAGATAAAATGTACGTGCTTGACCCACTTTAAATAAAAGCTTACAGTAATTTTGAATCTTTTTTGATAAACAAATATATACAAATCAACATTATCATATTAGGTGGGATGAAAAATTAAAATAAATAAAAATTAAGTGAAGTAAGAAATTATTTTTATATGAAAAAAATTTCAAAGGACATATGAAAACTAAATTAAATAATAAAAACAAATATATTGCGATTCATGGAAAAAATTCATTCGATCCCATGGAAGAGATTTAATTTCGATCAACCCCAAAAGATTCTGAAACTTCATCGCACTCCCTTGGGTCAAAATAAAATTAAGTTTTGTGGATAAAAAGATAATGGTACCCCTACTTTATTTCATAATTTAGCTCTTGCACAAAAGATATATAATTAATATAAAATTATTAGATTGTATAGGATGACATGTGTCTTATATTAGTCTGACGTGGCAATTGTTGTTAAGAAGATAAAGGTGAATTTATGATAGGGAGGTTCATAGTAAAAAAAATTAAAGATTAGGGGGTTAAATTTAAACTTTAAAATGTTAGGAGGTCATATGCAACTGATGCAGAGTTTATGAGAGTTTTGCACGAGTATAATTTAGCCAAAAAATTAAATAGAATAATTTAACGATGTGAGAGAATTAAAGAAAAGGAACGTTTCAGGGTTGTGAGGGAAAATGGAGGAGGAGGAGGAGGAGGAGGAGGAGGAGGGGGTTGGTGGTAGGCTTTGGAGAAGCGGAAGGAAAGGAGGAGGTTTCGGAAAGGAAGGAATGAATAATGAGAAGGAACGTCCATTGACATAAATACTGGTTAATGTTTATCCCTTTCTACTACAATGCACCAATCAAACATGTAGGTAGTAATGTGTGAGGATTTCTACGTTGATTTCCTGCGTGTCATGCCCAAAACACATATGAGGATTGAAACAACTTCTTGGGTCTCACCTGGGTTGGCCTTCAAGGTTTGTTTTGTCTAGAATATTATTGTTGTTATTATTATTATTTGTAAAAATAAATAGATATACTCTTACCATCATAGTTGACTCTAGTATAAGCGGCTAATCCCTTACAACGTGGTGAACTAAGGTTCAAATTCTCACAGAAGAGGTGACCATATTTAGGCTTTGTTTGATTTGAGGGGAGGGGAGGGGAATGGAAGGGAGATGAGGGAGGGATTTTGCTCCCCTCCCCTTGATTGGCAAAACTAAAAATTTAGGAGGAGAGGAGAATTTTTTTTTGAAATTTTCCCCTCTCTCCACTTAAAATCTCCCCCCCAACCCCAAAAAAAAATTGTGGGGATCTAGAGGCGGAGGCTGAAAATATAGCCTTTACCATGGACAAAAATGCCCATAGAATTTTGTCATTAACCCAAAAGTAGCCTTTGCCATTTTTGACTAAAATATATATAACTATAATTATAAAATATAATTTTAATGTATATATATAATTGTATTAAATGTTATTTATAATTCAACTTTATTATACATCTAATAGAGTTGGAAAAAAATCACTTATAATATAAGGGTAAAGTTGTCCAAATGAAAATAATTTCCCTCCCCTCTTGAACCAAACAAGGTAACATTAAAATCTCTTCCCTCCCTTTTCTTCTGATCAATCCAAACAAGGTAATATTAAAATCCATCCTATCCTCTCCCTTCCCCTCCCCTCCTTTAAAATCCCTCACATCCCCTCCCCTCCGTTGAATCAAACAGACCCTTAGTGCCCAACAATACCTCAAACAAGATTGCCTCTGATAAGAGGATATCTGTACCCAGCAAGAAAATAGATATACTCTTGCAGTTGTGATGCTACCGCCACAACAACTGGCGACGATGGAGGAATTGGTAATTTCCACAACTTGCCAAGGAATTCTGATACCATTAGTGGTAGGCCTGCCTCTTCCTCTGTTGGATGGAGGCTTATTATAATCAGCAGAAGTAGCAGGCTCATGAGAGGATGCCTTTGAGGGGGAATCTCCTTAAGAGAGACCTTGCACAGTCTTTTGGTGAAAATGATGAGTGAGAACTAAAGAAAAAGAACATTTCATGGTTTTGAGGGAAAATGAATGAGGAGAAGGAGAAGGGGATTGGTGGTAGGGTTTGGAGAAGGGGAGGGGAGGAGGAGGTTTTGGAAAGGAAAGGGATAGACAATGAGGAGGAACATTCATAGACATAAATGTTGGTTAATGTTTGTCCTTTTCTACTACAATGCACCAATCAAACACATAGGTAGTAATGTGTGAGGATTTCTTTGTTGACTTCCTAAATGCAATGCCCAAAATATGTGATGATTGAAACAAATTTTTGAGTCTCATCTAGGTTGGGCCTTCTAGGTTTGTTTTCTCAAGAATATTGTTGTTATTATTATTATTATGGAAAACCCATATGTAGGTACCCATATTTTTTTGACTAAAAAAAATTGTGGGGATCTAGAGGGGGAGGCTGAAAATATAGCCTTTACCATGGACAAAAATGCCCATAGAATTTTGTCATTAACCCAAAAGTAGCCTTTGCCATTTTTGACTAAAATATATATAACTATAATTATAAAATATAATTTTAAATGTATATATAAAATTGTATTAAATGTTATTTATAATTCAACTTTATTATTCATCTAATAGAGTTGGAAAAAAATCACTTATAATATAAGGGTAAAGTTATCCAAATGAAAATAATTTCCCTCCCCTCTTGAACCAAACAAGGTAGCATTAAAATCTCTTCCCTCCCTTTTCTTCTGATCAATCCAAACAAGGTAATATTAAAATCCATCCTATCCTCTCCCTTCCCCTCCCCTCCCCTCCCCTAAAACCCCTCACATCCCCTCCCCTTCGTCGAATCAAACAGACCCTTAGTTCTCAACAATACCTCAAACAAGATTGCCTCTGATAAGAGGATATCTGTACCAGCAAGAAAATAGATATACTCTTGCAGTTGTGACGCTACCGCCACCGCAATTGGCGACGATGGAGGAATTGGTAATTTCCACGACTTGCCAAGGAATTCTGATACCGTTAGTGGTAGGCCTACCTCTTCCTCTGTGGGATGGAGGCTTATTATAATCAGCAGAAGTAGCAGGCTCATGAGAGGATGCCTTTGAGGGGGAATCTCCTTGAGAGAGACCTTGCACGGTCTTTTGGTGAAAATGATGAGTGAGAACTAAAGAAAAAGAACATTTCATGGTTTTGAGGGAAAATGAATGAGGAGAAGGAGGAGGGGGTTGGTGGTAGGGTTTGGAGAAGGGGAGGGGAGGAGGAGGTTTTGGAAAGGAAAGGTATAGACAATGAGGAGGAACATCCATAGACATAAATGTTGGTTAATGTTTGTCCTTTTCTACTACAATGCACCAATCAAACACATAGGTAGTAATGTGTGAGGATTTCTTTGTTGACTTCCTAAATGCAATGCCCAAAACTATGTGATGATTGAAACAAATTTTTGAGTCTCACCTGGGTTAGGCCTTCTAGGTTTGTTTTCTCAAGAATATTGTTGTTATTATTATTATTATGGAAAACTCATATGTAGGTACCCATATTTTTTTTTTCAATTTTTAATTTGGTACTAGTGTCCTTTTTCCTCCTAAATAGATTCTTTAATTTTGCTCTTCTAGTGCTGTTAACTCTTGGATAGCGGCTTACATTGCTGATAGAGTAAAATTAAAGGAGCTAACTATGTTAATAGGGCAAAACAGATGATTTAATTAAGAGAAAAAACATATTGATATCAAATTGAAAATTGAGTGAAAGTATATGTACCTACAAACTGGTTTTCCCTTATTATTATTTGTAAAAACAAATAAATAAATATACTCATTCGGTCTAAAATATATATCACTTTCAAATACTTAACTGAAATAAAAAATAGAGTGGTTGGTTCATTAAATTTGTTTAAAATTGAAAACATTTTTTCACTTTTGCCCTTATTATATGAAGTTTTTAAGGAGGGAGGTAATGCGATGGACCACATGTAATCATTAATTACATTGGTAAAATTGATTATTAAGCATTAATTACTCTTTGATTGATTTATAGTCTGAACCAAATAATCCTACCTTCTAGAAGGCAACATGCAATATGAATAGGATGGGGAATATATCACTTGCCTTGAATTGAATGCTTATTTATTTGTATTTTTTGAAATTTTTATTTCTTTATTAATGTTAATAGTTTTTGTCATAACTCACCCACCCTGCTTATATTCATCGAGGAGTTGAGAATTCAAATTCATTGAAAAAAAAAATTAAGGGAGGACTATGGTGTCATACTGTCATTCATCTATGCCCTGATTATTAATGTTAACGCTTAATAGCAATTAACAAGGTCGGATCCCCAGTTCACGAGATTAATCACACAAACCAGAATTTAATACTAACATATTCTAATTTATGTTCGCACGCATACATTTCATCTAATGTTAAATATAGAAAAAAAATATTGTATCACCAATATTAAAAATGTACTCCCTCCGGTCCTAAATATAAGACAGAGTTAACTTTTTTTAGAGAAATTAAGAAAACTAAATAAGTTACTTAATTATATCATATGTTGTGTATCTTTAGATTATATATAAGTTTATTAATCAAACTAATTAGTTTGGAGAAGAAAATTAAAATATAAATACTCTAAAATAATTTAGTTAGCTTCCTTAATCTCTCCAAAATAATCAACTTTGTCTTATATTTAAGACCGAAGGGAGTATTAGTTATCCTTTTGAAATAAGCCGCAAATTGGGGGAAAATCTCTTAATAATGCCCCAGTTAAATGTATAAACTCTTACCCTGTATTTTCTGGTAAAATAAACTTTTACCCTATATTTAATTATTCTTAATTAGTTTTATCAATTTAATAACTGGAATAACTAGAATAACACTTCCCCCAATCCTTTTTTTTAGCGAGCCCAATCCTATTTATATGACCCTATCTATTAGTATTTAAGATTTTGTGATCTTTAATATAACATTTACTTTGTCATTTAATTCTTTTATTGAAGTGAATTTTATGCATTAAGATCCCACGGAGTATAAGACAATTACAAAATTTATTAAAACATATAGTGTGTTTGGAATAATGGTGGCAAAAATAGCTTTTTTGCATACTTAATGGGTCCGCCTTGACCTTTTCAACAACAAAGAATCCTGAACCAGCTCTCTATTATCCTCTAATGAACAAGACACATAAATTAGCAAAATCCTTCATCCAATAAGCATAATATTTGTCAGTCTCAAGAACCCACAACTAAAAAGTAGAGAAATAGATCTACGAGCAGAGCAGATCGAAGATGAGATGGGCACTTCAAGCCAACCAACCATGAAGTGCCTTGCATGCATAGATCAGCTAGCCTAAAACCGAAAAGAATATGAACACACGCTATAAGACTCCAACGGAGAGACAATGGAGAAGAGATGTTGAGTTCAAGATGCATGGGGAGGGAGAGAGAGAGAGAGAGAGAGAGAGAGAGAGAGAGAGGCCAAAATTTCATAGCCACAGCGACACAACGGAGCACGGAAAATGAAAATGAAGAACGACGAGAGGACGGAACAAAAACTGAAAATTGAGTGCAGAAAACGGCGAGAGAATACGCCGAATGTGGGCAACGAATCGCCGAGAATGAGGGAGAAAAAAATGGAAACCGCGAGAGTTTCGTGCTCGGGCGTGGAGAAGATAGTTTAGGGAGAAGAGAGAGATAACAGTTATTTGGCTTATTTCTGACCCACCTACCGTGATAAGCTAGAATTTCTGGCTCATGGGAAAAGTCATTTTTCCCTTAAAAGGCTAATTGGCAAAAGGCTGTACCAAATAATATATATATATATATATATATATATGATAGGAACATGTCTGGTAAACTTGTAATACGTGAATAAAGTTGTAAAGAAATGTATAAATATATGAAATCTGTAATATATAATCCATTGATGATTATTCTCTCTTGCAGCTGCTTTCATAATCATGGCCTGGTTTGGTAGTCTTGTGCATTAATTAAGTGCGTGCCTACACTGCCAAGTCTCATTCACCTGATGAAGCTGGCATTTGCTTTCGTTTCATGGGGTTTTGAACATTGAAACGTATATTTATGAACATATTCTTACAAAATAGAACTATTATTCAAATGTTATTTAAGATACTTATATGTAGATTTAAACATTTTTGAACTTTAAGTTTATATGTAATTAAACGCTACTATTTTATTTTTCATGTTCCTTTGATGGTCCTCCCAAAAGATCCTTCATCCTCAAAGTGGTTATATTTATTAAGCTAGCGGACATCATGAGGAAGGGGCTTAAGTAATTATTATGTTATCCGAGTTTAACTAAATGTGCGACTAATTAGTCGATCAAGTTAGTTAAGATACATGAATCAGGAGGAAAAGTGTTTAAGCGAAGTTAATTGGTTTAGTACCTGATTAATTAAAAGGAATGTTAATGAGGATGCGATTATGGTTGATGCGTTGGTGGTCCTTTGGTTTGATGTTAGCAATAATCAAATTGGCAAGTCAAGTCACCTCTGTCGTTTGCAGTGGCCAGCTGCTTCCTGAGAGCAACTTGTGAATACTATACAACCTCTCTGGCTCAGATTTATGAAAGGATTATTACAGAAAAAAAGGAGAAGGAAAAAAAAAAATTGAAATTAGTTGAGAGATTATGACCTATGATCAGATTGGATGTTTTGAGTTGAGAGCTGCATTACCCACCTTTTATTTTTAATAGTTCTCTTTTTGGCGGCATTAACTTCTATATATCAATAATTATCCATTGTATAATTTCAATGAAAAAGTAATGAACATTAAATTCATATACATTTAATGAGAATAAGTTGGAAAAAGTTCAAAACAGGGGGTTGTGAATTGCGTGGGTACGGTTATTCTGCTTTATACTTGATTCAAAATCAGTTTGTTCTTGGTCATCAGGCCCTTACAACTAACATTGATATGTCAAGAATCGTCTTATTTTCGTCAATATATGATTCTACGATGATATGAAACTAACAGGGCTATAGGCTAATTAAGGTTAAGGAGATGGTTATCTCAGATAGCTTATCAGATTGTTAGTTAGCATAATTGCACGGTTCGTGGTACGGGTACTGATTTCCTGTTTTTTGACCGCCCTCCGCATTGCTGTGTTGGAGAAATTAGCTTCAGACATTTGTGGCTGTTGACTTGAGGAATCAGTAAAATTTTTTGATGTTCCAAAAAAAAGAATATAAAAAGATTACTTTAAAATCTAGAAACCAGAGAACACATATTATAGAAAGCATCCTCTATGACATGGAAGCAGTATATGTATTACCCCTCATGAATTTTAACTCTTTAGAAGCCACCTTCTTTATTTTGATTTAACCGTCGCTTTGAATAAATGACTTTAAGATGCCTTTCGAGGAATCTATATATAATTTCAATTAAAGTGTGAATGGAGATTGACGGGCACTGTTATTTTGTTGTTTCTCAAGTAGTTACCGACCTGATGATTAACTAGCGAGTAGCGACCCGATCTCGATTGGCCCATAAATCTAATTACTGAACGATAATTTATTTCCAAAAATGACCAGTCTGTATTAGTCGTAAATTGGAAGCTGGTGCAACATAGCCCTTCAAGAAAAGAAAAGATAAAGCAAGGCGGAAAGAATGGGTGAGAGAGTTAAGCAACGGGGAGGAAGCAGTATATTGAGAATGTGTCAGCAAGATTATTTAGCAAGTCAAAATTTAAAGTAACTTTGAAGGAACACTCTGAATCACAACAGAACCATAAACAACGGCTTTTCCTTCTCACAGGGCTAAAACTGGATTAGACTCGGGAAAGAGGGATGACTGGGAAATAAATCTGAGCAAGCTTCAGCTGTTTGCATCATGTAATGACAGTGGGAGCTGATCGCCCGGTGAATTCTTCCATCTTTGAAACTTTCAATGCAACTTCCACCTGTTCGCATAAGTTGGTGCTCAGTCAAGGTTTGCAATGACGAATTTTAATCAAAATTTCAAGTCTAAATGCGAATGTCTTTTATAGTTTGCGGAAGGTCCTGGTTCAGTCATTCACAACGCCAGTACTAAATTTAAAACTAGGACAAAACCTGACGAGAGGGGAATAAGTTACTAAAAATGAAAAGGTAACAAAAATTATTACCAGCGGGGCAAGTGCTTCTTGTGAAAGTCTCCCAGTTTTCGATGAATCCTTCTCATATTGCTCAATGTACAGACGAATAGTAGCACCTACTGATCCAGTTCCGGACAGGCGGAAAACCTAGTTGCATTTGAAGACGGGACAGGAATAAAGTAAGCCTCATAATAATGAGTGGCAAAGGAATATACATTGCCACAGTAATTATTTCCGATTAACATTCAACTAGGATGTGAGGCCTATACTCTGTACAAAGTCCAAGTGAACCGCATAATTTATGACTAATGAATATTATAAAATCTCGCAGATTTTATACTATAGATAATATAGATTCCCGCAAGTGATAGATGAATTGAAAATATAAATTCAAGGCAAAATACATTCACAACAACTTGTCTACCATCGACAATTCTGCAAGTCCACTTGATGTTCATACTCCCAAAATTAGTAAAGTATTTCAGAAGTAAGCTTACCAATCGTGACCCATCCTCAAACAAATATCGGATGCCCTGATGTGATGATATGGAACCATCGACAGGATCTTTGTATTCAAATTCATCAGCATGGACAACATTTGACACATCTGACCTTACTCCCTTAATTATCCTAAAGAGACAGAAAATGAGATTTAGTCAGGCCACAATTTTTCAATGATTAATTTTAAAGTCACCCATTAATGTACAGTTAAATAGTACAGACTCATCATTAGAATTTCAATCAAATATCTAATTTCCGGCTTAACTATCATGTCTCAACAAACCTGACATTTTATTGCCATAACAAATGTATATTTAGACATTGACAGAGGATCTTGCCTGATAGAGAGAAGTATACGATGCACATTGCATGATGAGAAGTATTTGATAGCGAGTTCTTGCCTCAAGAAATTTTAATATAACTCCTCCACACAAGGTAATAAAAACTTATCAATGTCTTGCTCGTCAATCATTCAACTGTTAGGCTCTTTTATGGAGGTTTTAATTTTTTTTTTTTTTTTTGGTTGGTGAAATTAGTTTTCTAAGGATTTTCGTGCCCATACTTCATAATGTATTGAAGTAGATAAATATGATTCACGACTTAAAAGCAGACAAACAATTTTCGAGCATCAATAAGATTCGATAACAAAGAACAGTTTTCTAAGAATATCGTATCATGCTAAAATGAATTGGCAGTAACTTAAACATTGGAAAAATATGAAGACAATTTCAGATGAAAATAAATTTTAAAAACCATTACTATGGACCAAAAAATAAGTAACATACTGGTTGACTTCAGAAAGGGACGATTGCAGTTTGACCAAATATGCCATCAGTTCCTTTGCTCCACCTGCATCCACATTCTTTAAAAGAAAAAAAGGAACAAAGAACAGGTTAAGTGACATGTGACATGGATTACAAAACAGTAACAACAAATGCAATTGTAGCATACTTCATAGTCATATCTAGTATAATAATGACGCCCATAGGTAGCCCAATGCTTGCGAACTATGTCTTCAACTGTCACGAGCTTGTCTCCACCAAGATTATCTTTATTTTTATAAGCGAGGATAGATAGCCAGGCCAAAACTGCCCATATTCCATCTTTTTCACGAATATGGTCCGAACCTATTTACAAATAATATGAAATTATTATGCAATAGAACAAGGTTTGACAATTATTGGAAGTCATAGAATGGTCCAGTTAAGCCAACAGCGGATACTTGCCGGTTCCAAAACTTTCTTCACCACAAATTGAACACATCCCAGCATCCATTAGATTACCAAAAAACTTCCATCCTGTGGGAACCTGGCTTAGAGGAAGCAATATAGAATTATAATTGGTTATAAGGCCCAAGAAAATGTCCGTCTAATTACCCCAAACAAACATTTACCGATTTCAAGCATGGAGTGACAGCATACCTCAAAAAATTTCAACTTAAGGTGTTGGGCTACAACATCCAGGGCAGCAGAGGTTGGCATGCTCCTATAAAACATATAGCCCAAAATGTTAAACATGTAAATGAAGCAAATATTTTGGCCAACATGGCCAATATTGAGAGTATCATAGCATAAACTAACAAGTTCAACACATTCACTTGGCACTAATTTTAAGTAATCATCGTCAAGTTGTTAGAAGTACATTCAGATCCAGCAATTGTCACTTACAGTTCTTTAACGCAGTTCTTTTTAAGGAAAGCTTACTTTACATAAACTACTCAGAAAAAAGCATGATAACTTCCATAATAAAGATCAACCATGCTTGAGATAAAAGAAAAGAGAGCACTTCATGTTTTGACAATTATTTGTATCTAGAAATGCCCACCGCAAGTAGATAACTAACAAATTTGAATATTCTGCTTATAGTATAAAATGTGCAATCATAAAAATGGCAGATACAGAATACATGGTATTGGGGAAATATATCTTAACAAGGAGCTTTCATCCATTTAATTAACCCTCATATGCATTGTCATACCCACTAAAACGATGTTAGTTCTAGTAGTGAGTTTCTTTCCAAAAATTTGCCAGCGCTTTAAATCATTATAGCCTTCGCTTCTTATTTATAAATTATACACACCATCTTTCAACCAAGAACACTAAATATCAGAATCAACCTAATAATTTTGTAACAACCAATTAGTTACTACAGAATCAATTATTATTAATTACAAAACTTTAAATCCTGCCAATACCCACATTCTACAAGTGCACATATGGCATATACTTACAAGCATATATTCACAGAGAAGGAGAGTGTGTGTGTGTGTGTGTGTGTGTGAGAGAGAGAGAGAGAGAGAGAGAGAAAGGGAGTGAAAGCTACCTGGCAACACCTTTTAAGCCACCAGAAAAGTAGGGAATAGCCTCAACAGCATTTGCAGCAATGATGGCCACTGAATCTGACGGAGTAACAAAAAACCTAACCACAGAAAAAAGGTATATGACATAAATTACAAGCTGAAATATAAGATCTCAATATATGATTAACCAAGGTCGCTGCTGCCCACCTTTTACCAAGTATCATGTTACGATCTGCATCACCATCAGCAGCAGCACCAAACTCTGGGGGCTCATCCCGTGGGTCTGATTTCCCCAATCCCATGCGGTTAACCAACTCCTTTGCATATGTCAAATTGGGATCCGGATGCCCTCCTCCAAAGTCTTCCTGTATTAAAGGAAATCATTCGCAAAAGTTAAAAAACTAAGCTTTTATAGGGTTTTGTTCTGATTCATGGTATTTGTCACCAAGAAAGTAGGACCTTTGGTATACAATTGAGTAAAGAGCTTTCTTGTGCGCCAAGCTCTTCAACAAAAATACGCTTTGCATAAGCTCCAGCAACGCCATGTAGAGCATCGTAACTTCAACAAATCAAGGCACCCATTTTTCAAGAGAGGTATAACCAAAAACCAAGAAGATTATTTTAAGTCACATGCTTAGACAAATTCGTCCACAAAATATACCAGAATGTGAATTTGGAAGATGATAGCAGCTTCCTGATGGGCTCGAAATCAAAAATTGACCTGTGACATTGACAGTTGAGGTTAAAAAAGAACTGGAAAATGCAAAAACAGTATGGTCAAAATGTTTGGCTATTCCATGATAATCAAGATTATCAATTGTAAGGACTACAGACCAATAAATCAAACCAGCGCAACTTGATAATCTACAAACAGAAAGAGCATACTTGAAGCAAAGTTTTGCAGCACATAAGGGATTTTTCTAACATCTGATTATTTCCATATTGTGCAGCTTTTCAGGGTCATGTGGCATAATAACATAATATCAGGCAATACTGCCTTCATATATAAGTGGAGAAAGTAAGACGTGGATCCTATAGATAAATCTTACTTCATCAATTTTACATAATCACTGGCTGAATCGAAAACCTCAACATCAAATTGTCCTTCAGGGCCTGTGAAGTTTGTAACACCTGTTGTGGCAATATCCACCTGAGCAAACAAATCAAGAATTGGCATGACTGTTCAGGTAAAGCAAACACGCAGCAGTCTGAATGAAAGTACAAAAGGAAAATTGGTGAACAGGTTTTGAACATTACATCAGGCAGATCTTCAGCACTGAAGTACTCCCTAATTGTTTTAGTGTTTTCATAGATCTTGTCAGTAATTCCCTCTGGAGCTGGTCCACCATTTTCCATGTTATATTTAATCCCAAAATCCTGTATTATCAAAACCAAGTGAAGATCCAGAGTAAACATTACATCAAAAAACGTTCCCACCATTGAAACAAACAAGCATACAAGATAGTTACTACTGAATCATTTCATTGATGATTACTTCTCAATGCAAGCTTTAGAAATATCTATTCATGCATTAACCTTTTAACATGCAACTGATCTTAATTTTGTTGATAACCAAGATAAATTGCAATGTTAAAGGTTTTCCATCATCTGTTAAGAAAGGAAAATAAATTCACCAAGGAAGCAAAACCTTTTCATACCTGTTTATTTCACAAGAATTGATTTTCTTAGATAATTTTCTAGCACGAACATTTACTTCTTTTATTTTTTATGGAAAAGAAAATTTCTGATTGGAAAATATTTCCATTAATCTAAATACTCCAAACCTTAAAAGAAAATTTTTCATTAAACAGGTATAGAAAACTTTTCTTTTGGTGCTTTAACTCAGTGCTGCTGCCACCTCAACCGCCACTCATTTGTGCCCTCAATACCCATGGCCTCATCAATCACCATACATTAGAATTATTTACATAATCAAAAGAAAAAATAAAGAATTCTAAGAAGAACCAAAAGCTTTCGTCCAGAAACTAGAACAAAGAACTTAACCTGAAATAAATTTAGGGGGAATTACAATGAGGTTCCAAGGAAGGGACTTAATTACCCATAAGTCCCAATCACAATTGAAGAGTAGACAATAATAAGTTCCAGAGTAAGAAATGACAACACTTCACTTGTCATTGGGACTTCTTGGTAATTAAGATCCTTAATTGGGACCTCATTATAATTCCCCCTATTTTAAGGGGTCAAACTATGGGATAAATTTCACATCACCAGAATGTAATAAGTGTCAAATATTAGATCCCAGAGCCAAATATCATCAGAATCAGTAATATAAATTTCATTAGTTCAAAATAGATTATAAAGAACACATAACAGTACCCACCTCATCAGGGCCACCAGGATTGTGACTTGCAGTCAATATAAATGCACCAGTTGCCCTAGATCCCTGTTATAAAGAATAGAATTTTGGATCCAAAAGTTAGGCTTTGAGTCAAGGAAATAGATTGTTAATTCTATTTGTGTGTCATCAAAAAATCATAAACTTTTCAACTTAAACGAATAATGGTGTGTTTGGGTAACCCCCAATCAGCAGTTTCAAAAGCCCTTTTCCGCAAATCAAGATAAAACTCATCTCACATACTTACCTCGTAAATCGTAAAAGCTATTCTCCAAAAACTAATCCAAATAAGCAAGGGTAAGCATATGAAAATAATGGACAGATAACTTACATCAGCTCCAACTCTCTCACGTATAACAGCAGATACAGCAGGAGTTGAAAGCAATCCATTTTGACCAACCCAAATACGTCTTACTCCATTTGCTGCCGACATTTTAATAATGATCTACAAATTCATCCAAATCATTAGTAATCCACTAAATGACATTGACATTAATAAGTTAAATTCAATATTAAAATAATAAACACAAAGTTTGGATAGCAAGAGATGAATCTACTGCACTTTACTGTGTATATTAGGAAATTAGTATGTGTGTGCGACTAAAGGGTACCTGAATAGCTTCCTTTGAAAAATAACGACCATCACCAGATACAACAAGTGTAGCACCTGCATATTTGCATACAATACACACACATAAAATACTTGAAACCAGCAAAGGAAAAAATAGCACTAAACAAAATATCATAAGCCGCACAATTTATTTAAAAACCAGAAAGTGTAAATATAGTCACTTTTTTTTCGTATAGAGATTCATCACTATCAGTTATGTGAAACAATTTGGTTTATCACCTCAATGATATAAAAAGAAGAGCATCCGGCGCCAAAGAGTAACAAAGCTTAGACATGTTTCTAATATGGGATTATAAAGGCAACAAATAAACGAGGCGAAGCAAAATCTTCAGGACATAAAGAGCAGAAATCAAGGCTTATAACTCTCATATATTTGACTAATCCCATAAAATCTTCCATGAAGAGGAAATAAAATATGGCTATTACAAGTTACAAGCAAAATAAGGCCCGCTCTTGATTGGGTACGAGGCTACCTCTGACTTTTTCAGCGGTTAAAGCATTGAATGTTGCCTGAACAAAATTGTGCAAGTAATGAGGTTGCTTGAAAACTGTCACCTGAAAAGACCGCCAACTAAACTGTTAAATTCATCAAACAATATAGCATGGAAAAGGATGGAATAATTCAGTACATAGATTGAATTATTGGTAAACGATGCAGTAAAAGCAGGGAATACACAGACAAAACCATCAAAGAACTGACTAAAGTACGAGATATTTGAAGCTGCATCGACGAACATCATTTATCATCCATTTAGCTTCTTCACATTCAAAAGTAGAAGGGAGGAAAAAAGAAAAAATAAAAGAAAAGAACTTCCACGGAAACGAAATCATAAAATAATTATTTTAATAAAACATTAATTGGAATATGGAAGAACAGAATAGCATACGAAAAGAGGAAACAGTATCAAATGTGAAAACAAGAAGATCAGTTGATGAGTAACGTTTAATACACACATTGGTTTCTACGTCCAAAGCTCAATGTTGATCTAATCATGATTGACATCACGCAAAGAGTTTAACATCAACAGTAACTAGCTACTACATCGAATCAGCACGATCGCAAAGAGACCCGAACGATAAGATTTCAAATCTAATTACGATTTAGCAAATTCAACTCTCAAAACAAGAAAAACTAAAGTAGAAATCCATCGAACGACGAAAAATTCAACAATCAAGTGATCAAAAGGAGAAGATCAAATCGAAGAAAAGGTTAGATCAGAAACAACAGAAAGAGTGGCGCGGGAAATGCAGAATGAAATGAGAGAACACATAGGAAGAGAAAAGCAGAAGGCAACCTTCTTACGGAGACCAGAGGTACTAGGCTTCTGGCCATCGATAGGATTAGTGTCTACACGAGAAACCTTGAAGAGCACCATAGCGTCCAGAGCAACAAGAATTGGAGAACCTCAGATTTAAAGAAACGGAAAAATGGAAGAGGTGTGGTATTTATGGTGGAGAGGGAAGAGAAAAAGGACAAGTGTAAGTTGTATGCGTCACGTTGCAGCAAGAGACTATAGGGCACTGAAACAATGAGTGATAGGATGACGCTTGTGAGACCACGAGAATTTTTAATATTGTGGCGCTCGTCTTCGACACTCTGCTTGTTTTTAGTTCAGTGTTTTCTTCATTTTGACAGAATTTCGAGCCTAATCCGAGAGCGCTTATCGCGGGTATTGACCGAAATGATTTCAGGTATTTTCCATCTGGAGAAAATTTGTTGATTTATATTATCCGGTCTTAAATGGAGTATAAGATAAAATTAATTTTTTTTAAAGAGATTAAGAAAACTAAATAAGGTATTTAATCATTTCCTATATTATATATTTTTAGATTATATATTAGTTTATTAGTCAAATTAATTAGTTTAGAGGAAAAAATAGAAATATAAATACTCTAAAATAATTTAATTATCTTTCTTAATTTTTCTAAAAAAATAAATTTTATCTTATAACTAGAACTGGTGGGAGTATTTTTCAGCACACCAAGATCTCACAACCAAATAAAATTAAAATCAAAACAGAAAGCTCTGTCTAACGTATTTTGAAAGTGATTGTATTAATATGAGAAATAAGTGGAACAAATGCAACTTGATGAAAAAATTATATTAATTGACATTGATATATTAATATTTGCAAAACATGCGGCTTAATAACTTTATATAGTTGATATTTGTTATGAATATTAAATATGTGGATGTCCATCGACTCATATTACTCTTCCAGTCAATTTGACATAAAGAAGAAAAGAAGATATGACACAAAGCAAAAGCAAAAAAAGACAATGACATAAAGAAGATATAAAGTAACAATGGTCATGTAACCAAGGTTAAATATAACCATGGTCATATAACCAGGGTTAGATTTCTGACTCTATATAAAGGCCTGTAATCGATTGTTTCAGTTGAACTGAATGAGAACTTCTCTCTAACTTTTCTTTAGAAATTCTATCAATTTTCTCTCTGAATTCTATCAATCTTCTCTCTTATCACATATACTTTTATAACACGTTATCAACACGAAGCTCTAAAAGAAGGTATGATCTTCTTATGATTTCTTTAATGATTATATATACCTTGTTTTATTTTATAAATCTGGGATAATCTGAGCCACTATATGGAATTAGAGAGATACTTTTACCGATTGTTATATAACATCGGGTTCCATGGTTAAGATTGGAGATCGTCATTATTTTTATATCATTTATATATCATTGTCAAGTTCTTTTATATTATTATTATTATTATTATGGTCAGAAGCCAGACACATCTGATTCTTGAAATTATGACCAGAAGTCATAATGTTTTAATTTCTTATAATATGGCCAGAAGCCATATCCATTTGATTATATGGCCAGAAGCTATATACATTTTTCATCTTATTATATGGCCAGAAGCTATATATATTTTTCATCTTTTATCTTATTGTACGGTCAGAAGTCATGTACAACTTTTATCCTGAAGATAAAAGTTAATTTCTCATCTTGAGATTAAATGGCCCGAAGCCATACATGGCTTGAAGTCATGAGATTAAATGGCCTAAAGCCATACATGTTTTAATTTTCTTATCTTGCCTTATGAATTATTGTCTTTATGAATTTACAGTTATTATATTGCATATTTACATTTCATATTTTAATTATTTTTATTTATTTCTTTAATTAGTTTGAACCATGGCAAACCTAGCAAAACTTGAAATTGTGGCTCTTGATATTACCGGGAAAAATTATTTATCTTAGAAGTTGGATGCGGAAATTCACCTGAATGCTAAAAGTCTAGAAAACACGATTAAAGAAAGGAATAAGGCATCCAACCAAGATAAAGTCAAATCCATAATTTTTCTTCGCCACCATTTACATGAGGATTTAAAAATTGAATATTTGACAGTAATGGACCCACTTGTCCTTTGGAACAATTTGAAAGAAAGGTATGATCACCAGAAGATGGTCATTCTTCCAAAAGCTCATTTTGACTGGATGCATTTGCGCTTGCAAGATTTTAAATCTATAAGTGAATATAACTCAGCTATGTTCAGAATTACTTCTAAATTGAAATTATATGGAGAAAATGTTACTGATGATGATATGTTAGAAAAGACATTCTCCACATTTTATGCATCCAATTTGCTCCTGCAGCAGCAATATCGTGAAAAAGATTTCAAGAAATATGCTGAGTTAATTTCTTGTCTCCTTGTGACTGAACAAAATAACGAGCTTTTATTGAAAAACCATGAATCTCGTCCAACAGGCTCAACTCCATTACCTGAAGTGAATGTAGTAACAAATGAATTTTATTGTGACCGTGGTCTTGGTCGTGGACGTGGACGTGGAAATGGACGTGGACGTGGGTGTGGCTACAGTCGTGAGCGTGGCCATGGTCGATATCATGGAGGTTCAAATTCCTACCAAAAGTGAGAAAAGACTTATAAGAACCAAAAAGGGGAAAGCAGTACGCATAACAAATATGCTGATAATCCATGTTATCGATGTGGTGGCAAGGGTCATTGGTCTCGTACCTGGCGTACACCAAGGCACCTAGTTAATATTTACCAAGAATCAATTAAAAATACTGGTAAAAGATTAAATGTTGAAGTTAATCATGTTGATCAGGGCAAAAATTCTGAGTATAGCGATATAGATAATAACTATTTGAATGTTGCAGATTTCTTAATATAATTTGAACTGTTATATTTTATTTAAAGTTGTTTCTATCATATGTATTAATTTTAATTATGTTTTTATGAAGAATGAATCCTATTGGCATCAATCCTGAAGATTTATGTTTTGTTGATAATGCAACAACCCACACCATACTCAGACATGATAAATATTTTTTTTCCTTGGTAATACGAGAAGCCAATGTTCAGACTATATCTGGTAGTATAAATTTAATTGAAGGCTCCGGAAGAGCTAATATTTTGTTACCTAAATGAACAAAATTATGCATTGATAATGCATTTTATTCTACCAAGTCTAAAAGAAACTTACTGAGTTTCAAAGATATCCGCAGAAATGGATATCATTTAGAAACAACAACTAAAAATAATCAGGAATATCTTGTCATTACAAATATAGTTGCTGGTAGAAAATGCATATTAGAAAGTTTTCCTATTTTTTTTTTCTGGTTTGTATTACACATGTATAAGCACAATTGAAACACATGTTATTGAGAACCACAAGTTCAATAATGCAGACCAAAAGTTTGTCAATTCAAACCAGCAGTTTGATAATGTAGACCAGAAGTTTGTCAATTCAAACCAGCAGTTTGATAATGTAAACTAGAAGTTTACTAATAAATTTATTGTTTGGCATGACTGGTTAGGCCATCCCGGTTCAATCATAATGCGACAAATAATTGGGAATTCATGTGGACATAACTTAAAGTGTAAACAAATACCACAATCCCATGATTTCTCATGTGCTGCATGTTCCAAGTGAAAGTTAATTATTCGCCCTTCACCAAACAAAGTAGAAAGTGAGTCTCTCACATTTCTAGAACGGATACAGGGAGATATTTGTGGGCCAATACACCCACCATGCGGACCATTTAGGTACTATATGGTTTTAATTGATGCTTCAACTAAATGATCGCATGTTTGCTTATTATCTTCTCGCAACCTAGAGTTTGCGAGATTACTTGCTCAATTGATTAGATTAAGAGCACATTACCCTGATTATCATATCAAAAAAATACGTCTTGATAATGCTGGTGAATTTACATCAAAAGCTTTTAATGAATATTGTATGTCCCTTGGAATTGATGTTGAACATCCTGTAGCTTATGTTCATACGCAAAATAGACTTACAGAATCATTGGTTAAAAGGTTGCAACTAATTGTAAAACCTTTGCTTATGAAATCTAATCTCCTAATTTCTGCTTGGGGCCATGCCATTTTGCATGCAGCAATGTTAATTCGCATTAGGCCAACAAGTTATTTAAAGGTTTCCCCCTTATAAATGGTTTTTGGTCAGAAACCTAATATTTCCCATATAAGAACTTTTGGGTGTATGGTATATGTGCTTGTAGCACTACCACAACGCACCAACATGGGTCCTCAAAGAAGGATGGGAATACATGTTGGGTATGAATCTCCATCAATTATAAAATGTTTAGAACCATCCACAGGAGATTTATTTACGGCACGATTTGTCGATTGTCATTTTGATGAATCACTTTTCTCAATATTAAGGGGAGAAAACAAACAGCTGGGTAAAGACATTAGTTGGAATGAATTATCATTGACTCATTTTGATCCTCGTACAAAACAGTATGAACTGGAGTTCAAAAGATAATTCATCTACAAAATTTAGCTAATCAAATTCCAGAAGCATTTAATGACCCAAAGAAAGTGACAAAGTCACATATCCCAGCTGCTAATGCTCCTATTAAAATTGATGTCTCTGAAGGACAACATGCTATTAATGAATACAAAGCACGCCTGAAGCGTGGCAGGCCCATCGATTCCAAAGATAAAAATCCTCGAAAAAGAAAATGAGCAAAGAATATAGATGGTCAGGTCGAGGATAATGAAGAAAAATTAGTAGCTCCAGAAGAGCCATCTCCTGAAGAGATATTATCTCCAGAAGAGAATGTTGTAGTCCCAGAAGAGACCCAGGTACCTGATATATATGATAATAATGAGATCTCAATAAATTATGTTATGAATGGAATCCGATGAGATCGAAATGAAGTCAACGTTGACGATATTTTTGCTTATCATATAGCATATGATGTAATGAATGATAATGAGGATCATGAGCTAAAATCCATTAGCGAGAGCCAATAAAGAAAAGATTGGCCCCCTATGGAAAGATGTCATTAATGCAGAATTAAAATCATTGGTAAAACAAAAAGTATTTGGACCTGTAGTCCTTACACCTGAAGATGTAAAACCAGTTCGATGTAAATGGGTCTTTGTATGAAAAAGAAATGAAAAGGGAAAAATAACTAGATTTTGAAGAAACGTATTCACCAGTAGTGGATGCGACTACTTTTTGTTATTTAATTAGTCTAGCAGTAGATGCAGGACTTGATTTACATCTAATGGATGTTGTGACTGTCTATTTATATGGATCACTTGACAATGATATTTATATGAAAGTCCCTGAAAGACTTAAGATGTCAGAAGCATCCAATTCAAGTTCTCGAGAATAATACTCAATTAAGTTAAATAAGTCCCTGTATGGCCTGAAGCAATCAGGGCGCATGTGGTATAATCATCCTAATGAATATTTGTTGAAAGAAGGATACAAAAATGATCTGATATGCCCATGCATCTTTATGAAAAGATCTAATAGTGAATTTGATATAATTGCTGTTTATGTTGATTATATCAACATCATTGGAACTCCTGAAGAGCTTCGAAAGGCAATTAATTGTTTAAAGAAAGAATTTGAAATGAAGGACTTGGGAAGAACAAAATTCTGTCTTGGATTACAGATCGAGTACTTCAAGAAAGGGATCTTTGTATATCAAGAAACTTATGTGAAGAAGGTCCTAAAGCGATTTTACATGGATAAATCTCATATATTATGTACCCCAATGGTTGTAAGATCTTTGAAGGTAGATAAAGACTCATTCCGACCCCGAAAAATTAGTGAAGAAGGTGATGAAGAACTACTTGGTCCAGAAGTACCATATCTTAATGCTATTGGAGCACTAATGTATCTTGCTAATCACACACGTCCTGATATATCATTTGCTGTTAATCTATGAGCAAGATATAGTTCTTCACCAACACGAAGGCATTGGAATGGAATAAAGCACATTCTTCGTTATCTTAGAGGTACTACAGACATGGGATTATACTACTCAAATGTATCCAAGCATGAACTGGTTGGTTATGCAGATGCTGGATTTTTATCTGATCCATATGATGGTAAATCACAAACGGGCTATCTATTTACATGTGGAGGTGTAGCTATTTCATGGCGATTTATGAAACAGACTATATTAGCCACATCATCTAATCATGCAGAAATTCTAGCAATAGATGAAGCAAGTCGAGAATGTATGTGGTTGAGGTCAGTGATACTTCATATATGTACAACTTGTCATTTATCTTCCGGCAAAATGATCCCAACAATCCTATATGAGGATAATGCTGCATGTATCGCTCAACTTAAAAAAGGCTATATCAAGGGTGATAGAACAAATCATATTGTACCAAAATTCTTCTTCACTCGCGACCTTCAAAAGGATGGTGAAATAGATATCCAGCAAATCAATTCAAGTGAAAATTTAGCAGATTTATTCACCAAGTCCCTCCCAGGTACAATCTTTGAAAAACTTGTTCATGATATTGGTTTTCAGAGATTCAAAGATTTCAACTGATATTGTCAAGAGGGAGAGTCGATACACGCTGTACTCTTTTTTCCTTATCTAGGTTTTGTCCCACTGGGTTTTCCTAGAAAGGTTTTCAATGAGGTAGCACTCGATAGTGTATCAATGAATGATGTACTCTTTTCTTTGGCTAGGTTTTTATCTCATTGGGTTTTTCCTAGTTACAGTTTTTAATGAGACACATTCATAATGGACATACAAGGGGGAGTGTTATGAATATTAAATATGTGGATGTCCATTAACTCATATTACTCTTTCAGTCAACTTGACATAAAGAAGAAAAGAAGATTTGACACAAAGTAAAAGTAAAAGAAGACAATGACATAAAGAAGATATAAAGTAACCATGATCATGTAACCAAGATTAGATTTCTGACTCTATATAAAAGCCTGTAATCGATTGTTTCAGTTGAACTGAATGTGAACTTCTCTCTAGAAATTCTATCAATTTTCTCTCTAAATTCTATCAATCTTCTGTCTTATCACGTATACTTTTATAACAATATTGATATATTAATGTTTGTGGAACACGCACCTAGTTGAATTCTCCATCTCCTTTTCTTCTAATAGTCAAGTCTGATGCGCAATTCATTATTATTGTTGAAGGCAGTTTCTCTCATTCTTTGATTGTTCTCCCTTAAACTCATACATGGATTTGCCAAGATTAAATACCGTTGACGACCGTTAAGAATCTTAGAGGATAAATGGATCTGGATTCTCTGTTGGCGAAGTGATGTCACATTACACACACTGGTTACAGAATTCACATGGTGAAATTCTTCGTTTCTACAATCTCAAGTCTCATCTGCGTTGGGTTTTTCTCATTGTCTCATTTCTCATTTTCTTCTCATAATATCACATTCACCATTAGATTATAATAATATACGGTTCAGATTTAATCTTTCATAAAATCATTTCTATAAAAATAAATAAGCAAATTTAAACTCTTAAAATCTATATATATATATATATATATATATATATATATATATATATATATATATATATATACCATTCATAATGGCAATCCATAAAAAAAATTAATTTTTAAAATATGGTAATAATAATTTTATAAAATATTAAATCTAATACATCTATTTCATGATTTAAGGGTGGAGATAAGATTATGAGAAGATAATAAGAAAGAGGACAATGAGAGCATACTCTTCCGTCTCAACCTTTGTTTTTAAAAGTGAAGATGGTGCCACAATAGCATAGGTCAGCACTCAACAATTCTCCTAGGTTCATTTTTACCTTCTTCCAACATCAAACTGGACTAAGTTTGAGGGCCATGAAGCTCTCCTTCTTCTCGGTCAGATTTCCTATTAACCCCAGACGAAGGATCAAATAAGCCCCTCTATATTTTATTAAGTGTTTGTTTGGGATAACTTATTTTTGATTTATAAGTGCTATAAATCATGATTTACGGTATATGGAGTAAATATGTGAGATGAATTTTATTTCAACTTACATAATAAACACTTATTTTAAAAAAAAAAAAACGTTATTCCAAACATAACTTTCTTCTAGAGCTTCACAAATAGCATGATGAGTCTCTGTTGTTTTAGAATAGCAACTAAAGACTTACAATGGGCCTCTAGTTATATCGAAGTCCTTGATAAATGTCCAACAGAATATAAGAGGGACGATCACTCCGACAAAAGCCCATAAATTGTCCAGCTATTAATGCAATGGTGGCTAGTGTACTGGATTTATTGATTATTTGATCATACTGCCAACTTATGGAGAGATGAAGAATAAAGAAGGAAGGAAGGAATTCTTTTTCTTTTTCTTTTTCTTTTGTTGCCTTCGAAAGGGAGGAATTCAAGGCCCTCATGTTCCATCTTGCCGGTATAAGGAAAAGGGAAAGAACAAAAAAATGCTCATTAGATGAACAGTGAGCATTCATCTGTGCTATTGCAGCATAGCCTTCACGGCTAGTGTTAAGCGAGAAACGAAATCTGTGATTGCAGATCATGCATTATCATTTCAGCCTCAAAGGTGATCATGAATGCAGGTCACCGCTTAAGTTTTGCAGCCAAGAAGCCATCCAAATGTTATGTTCTCAATTCTGTCTTCAAATGAATATCATCTACGATCAACCAATATTTGTTTGGATCAACCAATATTTGTTTGGAATAACGATTGAAATATTCAAAAATAATATTTCAATTGTGATTTATGATATACGAGATAATTATGTAAAAAGAGTTTTATCTCGATTTATGTAAATAAATACTTTTAGAGGTTCCAAACGTGATCCCAAACAACAAACACCACCTATTTGGATTTGTTATTAGTCTCCATGCTGAAAAATCCAACTGCAGTCAGAGGTGGTTCCTTGGTGTTTGTCCAAATTCAGCGTCTACTTTCTTATCTTTGGGAATTGGAAATCTCCCACATCCCTCGGGGACAAAACTCCCTGGCTGATGCTTTATCTAAACGGGGATTGTCGACTTCTGCCTTCTTAGATACGTGCCCAGCAAGCTTGAAAGCTATCGTTGATGCGGATCGTTTGGGATCTATTTCCCATGTTGAATTTATGTTGATTTAGGCTCTAATGCCTTCTCTTGTATCAAAAAAACAAAAAAAACTATTCACTTCCTGAGCTTTTGAACCTAGCTGATCCCATATATCTTCTTATTCATCCATCTTTCTTCCAGGAGATCTCTTTCAAGAGCCTTTAGTTGTTCAAGACTTCAAGCACCACCTATTTGGTGTGTGTCATTGCTCATTAATCATCCTGTGGTAAATCATAATTTGACGAATGACTGCAAGCAACATCAACCTAAAGTCTACCAAATAAAATAACAAATAACCGAAACTTGAAGAAGTCCCAAGACAACTTTTCACGCGGTTCAGGATAATTGATATCGTATGGGATCCACAGAGGATCCATAAATATGTCCATAGTAATCACTTGCCATATTTCATTAATAACTGCTGACATTCCTTGTTGAATCATTCGATGAGCACAGAGCAACTAACAGAAGTGATGATTCTACACAAATCTTCAATAGCAAAAAATTTGATGATGGACCATCATTCAACAGCACTGCCAAATTCCAAAAGAACTCTGTTATTCACCTTTCAAAACTTGGGAAAACACACCAAAATTCTAATTAAGAAAAATACTATCAGAAAAATCTCATGACTTATGAATGGTGGCTCTTGCTCTTGTCATTGATAAGCCATGAAACTTTTTTGATATTATTTTTCTTAGATGGTACCTTGGTGTGATTTTTCCAAACTTTAATTCATCAGTGTGTTGGCAAATTTGTCTCAATGTTCAATAAAAATAAAGAAGGGGGTAAGCTTTCACACAACGGTAAAGCTGCTGCCATGTAAAAGGAGGCCATATGTTCAAATTTTAAAAATAGCCTCTTTAATTGCGGGGTAAGGTTGAGTACATCTATCTCTCCCTAAATCTCACCCGCCAAATGAGAGCCTGGGCTGCCAATAAAGATAAAGAAAACAGAAGACTAGTCTGCCAAGAATAGCAGTAAGTCAGTAGCTAATTGTCTCCAGGTAGCAGTGTCATGACTTATGAGGTGGCAAACAGTGACACTCAGACCAAGGTGATTGAGAAGCTCGGAGTGAATGATCCAAAAACAATAAAAATCACCACATTTACAAATCTGAGGTAATCTAACAAGGAAAAAAAGGAAGTACCATTCAAAGTGCAACAAGCAGAGGCGTCTCTCATTCACTCCAATACTTCTCATCACGATCATTCTCGTCTCTACGCTCATCATCAGAACTCTCTTCCATCAAACTCGCCTTAAATCTCTTTACATCCTCCACTGCAACACTTCTAAATAACCCCACATCCGTAGCACCAGACACCATGTGATATCCACGTGACGCGAGATCAAGGGGTGGATCATGCGGCATTGCAAAACCAGCTAAGTAAGCTCCGCCGCCGCCGTCCTTCCTGCTCTCGAGCACTGCTTTCTCAGCAGCCCTCAAGGCTTCTTTCACTTTCTTGTTCCCAGGGTCCCACAGGTACCCCAAGTTGGCACTAAGGTCCAACGGACCCATCTGAATGCAGTCAACCCCGTCAACAGCCGCGATCTCACCAGCCCTCCTCACCCCTTTCTCCGATTCAATTTGACACATGATCAACAGCTCGTCCAGGTAACAATTCAAATACCCATCATCGATGCCGTACCCTGACGCCCTCACAATCGGGTGGGCTGAACCGCGAATTCCCGCGGGCGGGAACAGGCAATACGACACCGCTTCCTTAGCGTCTTTTGCGCTATCAATCATGGGGAACATGATCCCCTGTGGACCCAGATCGAGAGCCTTCTTAGCCCAGGCGGGGGAAGTTTCGGGGACCCGGAGAATCGCGGCGGTTCCGGCGGCAGCGAGGGCATGTAGGCAGGGCAGCGCGTCAGAGATGCCGCCGTGACCGTGTTCCATATCGACTACGACAAAATCGTAGCCGGCGAGACCTGCGATCTCGGCTATGGTGGGAGAGAAGCTGAGGAAGAATAGGCCATAAAGGGTTTCGCCATTTTGGAGGCGAGGTTTGAGGTTCTTGTACGATGAGAGGGGGTAGGTGGATGTGGGAGAGTAGGGGTAAGTGATGTCATCGGCTAAGGACTTGGGAATGGCCGAAACGTTGGATCTTGTGGAGATGGATATGGGTTTTGGACCGTGGAGAGGGAAGGAAGAATGTGATGAAGATCTGAGGGGCGTGAATTTGAATTTGGAAGGTGCGGGCAATTGATGGTTTCTGAGAATGGAGGAGAGGGATGAGGTAGGCGATATAGCTGTGGCCATATCCATTTTCTGCGTTGTCTTTCGGTCTGTGAAGTTCACTGTGTAGTATTGTAATGTGAAATAACCGGGGAGCGGAGTGGCCGGTGTCACTCCCAGCATTAGAAAAAGGGCAGTTTTTGCTTGGGAAACTTTCCCTAAAGGACCACGATGGGCAATTAATATCCAATGTACCCAAGAAAATCTGAAATTTCACTGCAGGGACTTGGGAGCAACATGGAATTAAAACTTATACTGAAAAGACGACACTACCCTTGTTTATAAATTCTACCATGTCCGATTACTTGCCAAGTATATATCCTCAACTTGCCGACCAATCCCGTCCCCTCATCACAAGATCAAACAAATGCTTTTGAATTTGAGTCCAAACCCCAAAAATTGACCTCGCAACGTCAAAATCCCAAACGCGAGCCTCGCAATTTGAGACAAAGTTTCCCAAGCTCGAATCTAGCACACCTGAAAGCCTTCCATCAAACAATTTTTTTGTTGGACATTGACCCAATACCTCATGAATCATAAAAGAAATCTCCTTCAAGTAGGTAACCATCATTGCAAATCTCGCTTCTGAAGAAGACCAAGTGGATCCAGTTTGGGAATCCGGAGCAGTTAGAGGATGTGGCGGAGATGCTGGACCAAAAAACCCCAAAGAAAGTTAAGAAAAGGCACCACAGAGGAATCCGACAAAGGCCGCGGGGCAAGTATGCGATGGAGATCCAAGACCAGGACAAGCAGGGATACAGGGTGTGGTTGGGAACACTCAACACAACTATCGAAGCCGCCAAAGCCTACGATCGAGCTGCCTTCAAGCTTTGCGGCTCCATAAACTCCCCTTTTGAAATAGAAACATCGAGCTCAGTGGCTAACTCTGGTAAGGAAAATGCTGTCGTCAAGATAAAGAGGATGTGGCAGAAGCGGAGGTAAAGGCAATGGTGAACAGGGCGAAAATGACGACAAAACTGGAGTCTCAGCAAAACTCCATTAACGCCGCCTAACATGAGGGGGTGTGGGACAACGCCTTAAACTGGATTTTTAATGTCCCACCGTTATCTCCTCTCCCTCCCTTTGTTTATCCGCTTGTTTATGGTGGGCAAGACACTAATGAATTAGTAATTGTTAAAAAAATTAATTTATCTTATTTATAAGACTATTTCACTTATTTATAGAACTATTTCACTTATTTATGAAGTACAAGACACTTGTTAATGAGTAATTGATAAGAAATTAATGTATCTTGCTAATAAAAATATTCTACTTGTTTATAAAACTATTCCAATTGTTCATAAAATGTAAGACATTTACAAATGAATAACTATTAAGAAATTAATTTATTTTGTTAATAAGATTATTTCACTTGCTCATAGAACTTATTTATTTGTTCATGATGTATAAGTGTGTAATTCTTCATGAATAAGTGAAATCTTTCTATAAATAACATATTAATTTCTGGTGACCATTTTGGCCTGACGACTGCTAGTCACCGGTTGTCATAGTTCCGGTGACAATCAAACCTTTTTTTTTTTTTTGAAAAAATAAAGCAAGGGGCATAATTGTTTTTTTTTACCTCAAAACTTATTTCCATTTAGGTCTTTGGATCTACAATGAAATTTCAGAATGTTTCGATCTTTGACTAAAATAAATTTGGTCCTATGGTCCTTTAAGAAAATTGTCCCTTTTATATAACCCTCACTGTAGCTTATTTCAGTAATACCTAAAGAATATTGAAATTTCATTCCCACACGTACAAAAGTGAAATTATGTTTTATAGGTAAAAAGAAAATAATGTTATTGTTTTTTTATTTTCAAAAGAAGTTCAATCATTGCCAGAACCTCTACGACTAGTCATTAGCAGTTGCAAGCAGGAGTGGGCTCCAACGGCTGGCCAACGAATTTTGATGCCGGCCATTAGAAATTATTTTGTGTTGTTCATTTACAGATTGCACTTATTCATGAAGAGCTAAACATTTATAAATGAAAAACAAGTTCCATTTGTAAGTGTCAAACTCCTCATGAATAAGTGAAATAATCATATGAACAATATAAATTAATTGGTTTATAAAACAAATAGGATAATGAACAAGTCTCATTTACAAGTATCCAACTCTTCATAAATAAGTGAAATATACATATGAACAATACAAATTGAACAAGTCCCATTTTGTAAATGTGAAACTCTTTTATGAACAAGTGAAATAAACATATAAACAATAAAAATTAATTTTGGGTTGTTGAAGCTTCGGCCGGTTGGCACTGGAGTTTCATTGGTCAGCTGTTGAGGCTGCTTTGGACTAGCAGCTGCCAATGATTGGTCACAGGATCTCCGGCGGCAATTGAACCTTTTTTGAAAAAAAAAAATAGAGGGGCATCATTATCTTTTTACTTACGAAATTTAATTTCATTTTAGTTCATGTGCATTTTTTTTTATATTGAAATTTTAGGAAAGGGGTCGGGTTTACTCATGATCTAAGGGCAGGACAAAATCTCCCTTCCTTCTAGGTCATACTAATGTTGGGCAGGGTGAACCGTCAATTACCCTCAGACGTTTACCTAGGCACATAAGAGTTAGAATACCTCCCCAAGCACCATGACTGAAACCACAACTAAATGGTACTTCTTAAAAATCGAATATGCTTCAAATGATTGTATGTTTCACCCCTTCCCCAACTACACTCACGGATGGGTTTCATGGTGAATTTAGGTTTGTACGAAGGTGAAATCTTGTTATTATTCAATGTTACGTATGGTCTATATATATACAGAGTCACATGTATGAATTAGACACGCCGTTCCTAACTCTACGACTTTCTACATTAGCTTCCTGTCGGCAAGGCACCATTGTTGACTACATCTAACACTCCCCCTCAAGTTGGAGCATATATATTGATCATGCCCAACTTGTTACAAAGATATTTAACCCGTGTCCCATTTAAAGCTTTTGTCAGAAGATCTGCCAGTTGATCGTCAGATCGTATGTGTCCTGTAGATACAATATTTTCTTTGATCTTATTATGAATGAAATGACAATCAATTTCAATATGTTTTGTTCGTTCATGGAATACAGAATTTGAAGCTATATGAAGTGCTGCTTTATTGTCACACCATAGTTTTGCAGGCAATATCGTTGTAATGCCAATTTCCTTCAAGAGTTGAAATACCCACACAATTTCTTGTACTGACTGTGACATGGCTCTGTATTATGCTTCTGCACTTGATTTTGACACAACTAATTGCTTCTTACTTCTCCAAGATATCAAATTTCCACCAACAAACACACAATAACCAGTAGTGGATCGTCTTGTGGCTTTAGATCCTGCATGATCCGCATCACAGAAACACTCGACTTTAGTGTACCCATAATCTGTATAAAGAATACCAAGACCTGGAGAACCCTTCAAATAATGCAAGATATGTTCTAAAGCTTCCCATTGTGCCACTGTTGGTGATGCCATGAATTGGCTGAGCCTACTGACTGAGAAGGTTATATCAGGATGAGTTACTGTTAGATAATTCAGTTTCCCAATAAGTCTTCTATATCTCTCAGGAAATGGAAATGGCTTTAATTTCTCTGGATCAATCTTCTTCTTCAAATCATCAGGAAGCTCATCAAACATACTAGCATCAAGATCTAGAAAGGGATTTGGAATCATGGGGATACTGCTTGGTGCAGCTCCAAGTTTTCCAGTCTCCTTTAAGAGATCGAGAACATACTTTCTTTGAGTCAAAAGAGTACCTTTCTTACTTCTCAAAACCTCAATACCAAGGAAGTACTTTAATGATCCCAAATCTTTTGTCTGGAAGTGAGAGTTCAGGAAAATTTTAAGTTCTGAGATTCCAGAACAATTACTTCCTGTAATCACAATATCATCAACATATACTACGAGAAGAATCATGCCTGTGTCAGATTGTTGGTAGAACACAGAGTGATCACACTTGCTTTGACGTAACCCAAACTTCTTGACCACATTACAGAATTTATCAAACCAGGCTCGAGAACTTTGCTTTAGACCATACAGTGATTTCTGCAGATAGCACACTTTCCTATTCTCCCCCTGAGCAACGAACCCAGGTGGTTGCTCAATATAAACTTCTTTCAGAAGATTGCCATTTAAAAAAGCATTTTTGACATCTAATTGATGCATGTCCCAATGATAAGTTGCTGCCAAAGAAACAAGAAGACGAACTGAAGTGAGTTTGGCTACAGGAGAGAAAGTCTCTGAGTAATCAAGACCATAAGTTTGGGCATATCCTTTGGCAACAAGGAACCATCTGCCTTAGTCTTAACAACAAATACCCATTTACATCCAATAGCTTTCTTGCTAGGAGGGAGATCAACAAGAGTCCAGGTACCAGCTGTTTCCAATGCCAAGAGTTCTTCTTCCATGGCGGCACGCCAACCAGGGTGAGATAGAGCTTGGTGAAGGGTAGTAGGTATGGAAATGGAATCAAGGGTGGCCACAAGAGAAGATGAAACAGTTGATAAAGACCGATAATAGACAAAAGATGAGATAGGATAGATACAGTCAGTATATCGTTTGGGAGTGAAATGTGGACGTGTACCTTTACGTAGTGTAATGGGTTGGTCATCAGAAGTATCAACAATAGAATCAGGAACAAGTGGTTCAGTAACATCAATAGGAGGTTCGGCGGAAGCAGAGGCAGGAACGAGGGAGACATCAACAGAATCCATTGGCGAAGCAGTAGGTGGCGACGGTGAATCATTAGGAACATCAGTATCATTGATGATTTCAGGTTCCGGAACAGCAGCCTGTACTGGTGAGAGAAGGACAGGATAAACCAGGATGTCATCTGAATTCTCCATGACAGAGAGAGACTCAGAGACGGACAAAGTCTTGAAAAAAGAAGAGGACTCATGAAACATAATATCGGTGGACACAAGGTAACGATGGAGATCTGGAGAGTAACATCGATAACCTTTCTGAATTCTAGAATAACCAAGAAAAACACATCTTAGGGACTTGGGATCAAGTTTGCTAACACTAGGACGGACATCCCGAACAAAACAAACACAGCCAAAGATTTTAGGATCAACAGGAAACAACTTAGAGGTGAGAAACAGAACAGAATATGGAATATCCCCACCAAGAACAGCTGAAGGCATGCGATTGATGAGAAAACAGGCCGTAGAGACAGCATCAGCCCAAAAACGTTTAGGGGCAGAGGAATGAAACATGAGAGCTCGTGCAGTTTCTAAGAGATGCCGATTCTTTCTTTCAGCAACACCATTTTGAGCAGGGATATCAACACAAGAGGATTGGTGAAGAATACCATGACTTTGCATGAAATCGGTGAATGGTGAGGAAAAATATTCTTTTGCATTATCACTTCGTAAGATTTTCACAGGTGTATTAAACTGGGTTTGAATTTCAACACAGAAATGACGAAAATGAGTAAACAATTCAGAACGCTGTTTCATTAAGTAAAGCCAGGTGGTTCGGGAAAAATCATCAATGAAAGTGACAAAATAACGATAACCAGTTTGAGAAAGAACTGAACAAGGACCCCAAACATCAGAATGTACTAACTCAAAGGGGGACGCAGCCCGTTTATTGACGCGAGGTGCCAAATGAACACGATGGTGTTTGGCAAACTGACATGACTCACAATTTAAAGTAGACACAGAAGAAAACTGAGGATACAATTTTCGGAGAGAGGACAACGACATATGACCTAAACGACAATGAACTTCAAAGAGAGACGACCCACCAGAACAAGCAACAGAACGTGGCACCTGATCATCAAGGATGTAATGTCCACCAGATTCATAGCCTCTATCAATAATCTGCTTCGTCGATAGATCCTGAATTAAACAATAGTCAGGGAAGAGTGAGATAAAACAGTTTAAATGACGAGTGAGTTTACTTGGAGATAAAAGGTTAAAGGTGAGATCAGGAACGTTAAGAACAGAAGATAATGAGAGGGATGCGGTAGGTTGAACAGTGCAAGAGCCAGTAACATGGACGGGAGAACCATTGGCGACAAATATGGATGAAGGGTTGGCATAGGGGGCATATGAAGAGAATAAGTGATGATTACCTGTCATGTGATCGGTGGCACCAGAATCAATGACCCACTTAGTTGAAGCAGTAGTAAGACCAGAGGATAGATTACCTGTGGCTAAGGCCCCTACAGAAGAAGATCCAGAATCAGAGGTACCAGGTGTCTGGGCAATATGAGCAAGGCCACGCTGTTGATCACGCTGCTGTTTATTTTGCAATTTTTGACAATTTTTCTTAATATGTCCAGGTTCTTTGCAATAATTGCAGGTAATACTGCCAGAAGGTAATGTCGGAGGATGATTGTTTTGTCTGTACCCATAATTCCTGTTATCAAAGGGACCACGCCCAGCTAGAGCACTTGCAGTTGGATCAACAGAAGATTGAATCAGGCTCTCAGCACGAAGAACGCGGGAGAAAACATCTTCAAGAGAAGGAAGCTCTTGACTAGACAGAATCTGAGAACGAATAGTCTCATAAGACGGATTGAGAGCTTCAAGGAAACTTATGATAGCCTGAAGTTCCAAGTTCTTGATACGAGTTGAGAGATCTGCCTGTAGAGACATAACAACCTTCATTTCTTCATACATCCTCTTGAAATCCAAGAAGAAATCTTTCAATGATCGGTCTTGCTGTTGGGAACGATAAAAACCTTTACAGACTTCATGAATCCGAGTAATATTTCCTTTGTTAGAAAACATAAACTCGAGATAGTTCATAATTTCTTTGACAGTGTTACAATGGCTAACAGAAGACAGAATCCGTGGTTCAATAGAATTTCGAATTTGAAACAGCAGTTGAGCATCTGCTCTTTGCCAAGTCAAAAGTTTGGTTTCATCACCAAAAGGAGGATCCGAAGTTAAATGGGTTTCCATTGCAATCCCCAAAATATAAACGTTAACAGTTTTGTTCCAATCACTATAATTTGTCCAATTTAACTGTGAAGCAGTAATCCTCGCAGACATAGGCAACATATCGGAATTTTTAGAATCAGCCATAATGAATAGTAGCACACGAACAATTCGCACAAAAAATCACAAGATCAACCTTTATTCAAAAATAGAAACAGCAATCTTTAAAATTTTAATGGAAAAGACCGAGAGAATTTGCATTTACGAGTTACTGTAGATTATCTCTGCAACGGTCTTCTTCGTCATCGTCGGTACTCCATTAGCTTCGCCATCGGTGTGATTCACCGTGCCGTAGACGCTGCTGTCGGAGCCTCGGCTTGATTCGGTTCTTAGTTTATGATATTTGCTGAAATCGGATCAGATCCAGTTGAGCTTGCCGGTGCTTCTCCCAGTCTGGTCTGCCGACGTCGTTGTTGTCGGAGCTGAGGCGGTGGTTCTGTGCGCGAGCTGTGGCTGTTCTGATCTGTCCTCGCCGGACTTGTGGGTGTCTTGATCTGTCCTTGCCGGATCTTGTGTGGTGGCCGGAAAATTTTCAGGCATAAGGAGTTTCAGCAGAGTTAAGGATCTTCGGCTGCTTGTGGAGCTCGTCACTGTGCCTGATCATCTTCAACGGTCTGCTTGGTTCCTTTCAGTTCCAGATCTGAAGTGATCTCAGTCAGTTTTTCTTTTCTTTTCATCAGTTTTTTTTAAATTTCCATTTATGAGAGAAAACGAAGAGCGAGAGACTGGTGCGAGTGGCGGTGGGAAGGGGAGTGACAGTGGGGGTGTTGGGAGTTAGAATGGAAATGGGGGTAAGTCTCCTGTTTTTAGCAGTAAGGTAGAGAAAACAGGAAACAGGAGGGAAGAGATTGATAATGTTTATGGAAACTATAATCCTGGGTCTCAATTTACGTACCGGGACAAATTGTTGAGTCTTGGAGACTCCGGATTTCTGGAAGTAAACATGTCAGCTTGTGATGCCCTTAATGGCTGGAAAGATTATTGTGCGAAAATGAGTAGCAAAAGTACATCCGAGAATGCGGAGGTTGAAGAAGAAGATATATATGGTGAGGAAGCAGGTGACACTTGGCAAAAAGGAGGGAAATATCCTAAGTTAAAATTTTCAGCGGAAGAATATGAAACTTGGTGTAAACCATACATAAATTCTCTAATTGTTAAGCTTTTGGGGAAGTCATTCAGAGTTGGTTTTATGAGGCAGAGAATGGAGAGAATGTGGAATCCAAAGAGTCCGATGAAAGTTACCCCTTTAAGTAATGGATATTTTATTGTGTCGTTTTCTACAAGAGAGGATAGAGATTACGCTCTTTTGGAAGGACCTTGGATGATTGCTGACCATTATTTGATGATTCAACGTTGGCGGCCAAACTTTAATCCTTGGAAGGCATATTATCAAAAGAAAATAGCTGCGTGGATTCGATTTCCGGATTTACCGGCAGAACTCTACAGTATTGAATCTCTAAGAAGACTAGGAAACCTTGTGGGGAAAACTCTAAAAATTGATAGAACTACGGCGTTTTCAGAGAAGGGAGGTTTTACTAGAATCTGTGTGGAGTTGGATTTGCAGAAACCTTTATTGCCTTTCTTCAACCATTTTGGGGAGGACAGGAAGATTATGTATGAGGGTTTACATCTTGTCTGTTTTCACTGTGGGCAATATGGCCATCATATAGGGGTATGTCATCATAAAATTCCGGATCAAATGAAGGAGAATGGGGAGATTCATCCTAATAAAGCTTCGGAAAAATCTTCTGATGAGGTGATGGATAATTTAAGGAAGAATGCTGAGGTTACTGACAAAAGTGAATTAAAGGGTGGAATTTTTGGGCCACAGATGTTGGTAAGGCGGGATGTTAGTAGGAATATTAATAAAGTGGATATAGTAGGTTCAAGCTCTAATGGAGGAGGTAAAAAAGGGGTTACAAGTCAGAAGGGTTCTCAAAAGAAAAATGAACTTAATTTTGCCAAGGATAAGGGAAAGTCGGTTGAAAGGAAGGATGAGAGTGAGGGAGTAAATGAGACAAGGCGTCAAGTTGGGATGGATATTAATAAGAATGTTACAGAGCAGAAGTGGGTTCCAGTGGGTGAAAAAAGACTAACCGGGATTAAGAGACAAGCAAGACAAAAAATGAACATGGTTAGAGGCAAATTACCGACACATGATGTATCAAAAGGGGGGAGATTGTTAACCACGATGCAACCGAATTGATCTCCCTAAATCCTTTTTCTGTGTTGAAGGACAGGTCTAGTGAAAACCTGAAGGCTACTGAAGAATCACGTGGTAATGATGCGGAAAATCTTAACATGGAGATGGAACAGGGGGGAAATGTTGCAAAATAGTGAAGTGTCAAAAGATAATTATATCGTTGACCAAGGTATGATAATTACAGATCATCATGATGACCTTTCTATATTAACTATGTCTAAAGGTGGTAGAGTGGATGAAGATGCTTTGATGGGGGATTCCACCCCAAAAAATATTAATCTGTCTTAATGAAAACAGTGTGCAAGTCATTACCAGAGTCAATGGAAACACGTTGATACCAGAGTCAATGGAAACACGTTGATACATCTGTTTATAGTTTTATGAAAAAACTCTGGGATTATCCGGAAGAAATTGCAAGCATTAATAATACTTTTCTGGTACTTATACCAAAAAAGGAATCTCCGGAAGAGCTAAGGGATCTTCGTCCTATCAGTTTATGCAATGTGATTTTCAAGATTCTTACCAAGGTGATTGCTAACCGTATAAGGGTTGTCCTTCCTAAAATTATTAGCCCTAACCAATGTAGTTTTATCCCAGGCAGACATAGCTCCGACAATATTATCGTAGCACAGGAGGTTGTTCACTCTATGAGGATTATGCAGGGTAAACGTGGATACATGGCTATTAAGATTGATATGGAGAATGCTTATGATAGGCTGAACTGGAATTTTTTGGAACAATGCTTGAATGATCTTTCATTTCCTCCTAATCTGGTCAGAATTATTAATTATTGTGTTACCATTCCTTCAATGCAATTATTATGGAATGGAGAAAAAGGTGATTTATTTAAAACTTCCCGTGGTGTGAGACAAGGGGACCCTTTATCTCCATACTTATTCGTAATTTGCATGGAGCGGCTGGCTCACATGATTCAAGATAGGATGGAGACTATGAACTGGCTCCCAATAAGGTTATGTAAGAATGGGCCTCCTATTTCTCATTTATTTTTTGCTGATGACATTGTTTTGTTTGGCCAAGCTTCTGTTTTTCAGGCAAATGAAGTTAAGGCTTGCCTAGATGAATTCTGTGCAAGCTCAGGGTTAAAGGTCAATGCTACGAAGACTAGAGTATTCTTCTCCAGGAATGTGAATCACAATCGACGCGCTGAGTTGAGCAATATTCTGGGGTTCCAAATGGCAGCAGATCTTGGTAAATACTTGGGAGTTCCTCTGCATCATAAAAGGGTGACTAAGGAGAGCTTCAGTGAGGTTGTCGATAAAGTGAAGAAGAGGTTATCTAATTGGAAAGTAAATTCGTTATCTCTAGCTGGATGTGCTACTTTGGTAGGGGCTGTCACATATGCTATTCCAGCTTATACAATGCAAACAGCATCAATACCTATTGGGTCCTATGATATGATTGAGAGTAAAAATCGAAGCTTTTTGTGGGGCACAACGCAGGAAAAGCAGAAAATTCATCTTGTTTCATGGGATACAGTGTGCAAGTCAAAGGGTAATGGTGGTTTGGGTTTGAGACATGTTAAAACCCAGAACCATGCATTTATGGCCAAATTAGGATGGAATCTTATCAAGAAAAAGGATGACTTATGGGTAAGAATTATTAGAAGCAAATATAAATGTGGAAATGATTTGATGCCTCAAATTGATATGCAGAGGAGAGGATCGAATACTTGGGCAGGGATCAAGGAGGCATGGAGATTTGTGCAGGAGGGTTCCGAAGTTGAGCAGGGGAGACAGATTATTAGATGGAAACACACAAGAAATGGAGAATTCACGGTGAAATCTGCATATAAAGTTATTGCAAATGAAGATGAGAACCAGGAAGCATTATGGCAGAAAATCTGGAAGCTGAACACTATACCAAGGTGTAAAACGTTTATGTGGCTCGTTGCTCATAACAAGCTTCTTACAAACGTGGAGAGATTTAGAAGAGGTATGTGTGCTGATGATGTGTGTGATTGGTGTAAGAAAGGTCCAGAAACGGTGTTGCATGTACTTCGGGACTGCACTGAAGCTAAACGTTTGTGGATGGAAAAAATAAAATTGTCACGGGATCGTTTTTTCTTCGAGCTTAATCTCAAGGAGTGGGTGAACTTTAATATTCGACGCTTAGATTGGGGTGACTGGTTTGCAACTTTATATCGGTTATTCTGGAAAAGGAGGAATGAACGTCTTTTTGAGCAGACGAATCAGAATAATGAGAGCCTACAGAATCATGCCCATGCCATTATATCCAACATTCAAAAGGCAAGTAAAAAACTAGTTGGAATCAACTTACAAGGCACATTAGTAACGGATAGGGGGGCCACATGGACTCCTCCCGAAGAAGGATGGACTAAAGTTAATGTAGACGGAGCATTTGTAGGGAAGAACGGCGCTGGATGCGGAGGAGTTATTCGAGAGGCTAACGGGAATTTTATTATGGCTTTTATGCACAGATTGGATTTGGGTGATCATGTTACCGCTGAATTATGGGGTATTCTTCTAGGATTGAAGACAGCTTGGGATCAAGGAAACCGTAGAGTGGTATTAGAATCCGATGCGAAAGAAGTTCTTGATTTGATTAACAGTGAGAATTTCCAGAATCATCCGGACGCTAATACAATAGCAGAAGTTTGTTCCATGTTGAAACAAGAATGGAGGATTGAATTGAGATTTGTTCCAAGAAACGCAAATAGGGTTGCTGACTTCCTTGCGAAAAAGGCACTTTCATGTGTAACGGGGTTTCACCCTATTTTGTATTCTACGCCTGAGTTAACAGCTGTTTTAGAGCTGGATCATTGTATTCCTACAGATGTAGGCTGAGTCTTGAGAGTTTTTCTCCTTTATGTATCAAAAAAAAAATCACAAGATCACCAAATGAGTAGGAATAGTCACGATACACCACAAATCAAGCTAGATTAACTTAAAGAGGTTGCAACCCACTGGACCCGCATAGAGAGATATGAAGCCAAGAAATATATATATATCTTTATAGTACCTCAATTAATGGCAAGGGGGGCCCGCGGACAGAAATACTGACTTCAAATGCTGAAGTTAGTAACAAAGTGCAATTCACGGATGTTGAAATCGGATGCGAAGAGCAAAGTGCAAAAAATCAAATGGTGTCGGATGGCCACGAAACTTCAGGAGGAGGAAGAGGAGGTTCAGTCGATCGGAGCGCTGCAAACCATGTGGCAAACGGTGGCCGGAGGCGCCCACATGTGCGGCGCGTGTACTGTCACGGCGGAGATGGTGGAGGCGCGTGAGACGTCACGCGCAGTCGGAAGGCCGTCAGACTTGGGGATCTAACCGGTCTGGAGGCGGCCGACCCAATGAGCTGGCGCTTGTGTAAGATGGAGTGGTGGTGACTGAAGATCTGAAGCCTCACCGGAAGACAAAAGAAAGCTCGCCGGAAATTATGGAGGTTGGCCGGAAATTTCAGATGAGTTCTAAACTGGCTCTGATGCCATGTACGAAGGTGAAATCTTGTTATTATTCAATGTTACATATGGTCTATATATATACAGAGTCACACGTATGAATTAGACACGCCGTTCCTAACTCTACGACTTTCTACGTTAGCTTCCTATCGGCAAGACACCATTATTGACTACATCTAACAAGGTTAAATGAAATTTTCCCATTCTTTTTTCTTCACATCAACAGCCATTAATCTATTTACTGTGAATTCAGGCCCAAGTATGATACGTTGAGCCCAGCCATTATTCCATTTCATTCACCACAAAAAGCATTTGTCCTCGGGGCTTGGGCTACAAGCGAGTAACCCTGTTTGGGGAATGGAAGTTTGATCACCAATTTGTATTGCACCTCATCGCTTTCATTCCATCCTCAACTTCGCTTCTAATTATAGCGTTCACATCAAATTCTTTGACCTTCCATTGCCATCCTTTATTGAACGTTTTCGTTAATTCCAGTTCATCGCATCGCAATCCAAGGGGTCAAATCTCTATGTGGATTATCTTCGTGAAATTGACTACATGCTTCTGCTATTAAATTGCTTGTTTTGTACTGCATATTATTCTCTGCAATTTACAAGTCATAAGCAAAACATTTACCTAATTCATAGAAGGGCATCAAAAATTTCACTTTTTTTTTTCTTACTTTAGTAATATTACTGGCAATATATAGTTAATTATACTTATATTTGATTGCATATTACTTTGCTCCTTATAATGTACACACTAGTGTAGTTTAAGTATGGGGATTTCGGTATTGAAAAAAGATCATATGACAAGAATTCAAGTAATTTCCCAGCATTATTTACATAAAGAATTAAGAGCTTTTAAGCAGAAGGGAAAAAAAAAAAGAATCAATTGCTGTTAACTTAATCCTCTCCAATCCATAGCTAATCCCTCTCATCATTTACACGCTATTTCATATACCTTTACATCACACACAAGGAAAAAGAAAGAATAACAAAATCAAAATAACCCCAACTCCCTCTCCTGAATAAGCCTAAGCCTCATGCATGGGACGTTTTCCCCGACTGTCAGTTTCTCGAGCGGTGGAGCTTGTTCTGGGTGTTGTTCCGGTGGTGGTATAGTTACTGCTTGAGTCTGAAGTCCTAGAATCAGAGTCAGCACCAGAAGTACCAGCTGCGGTAGAAAATGGAGATGGCCTGCGAGGTCTTCTGTATCTGGAACCAGGAGCTCCTGGTCTAGTCGGCTCATCCATGTGACCCGGCTTCTTTGACAGCATCACCACCACCCGTCGCATGCTTGGCCGGAGCTGTGGATCCCCTTGAACACATAGCAGGCCCAGCTGTATGCACGTTGTTACTTGATCTTCTACTGCTGAGGCTGCTAATGCAGGGTCAACCATTTCTATGCTCCTCCCTTTCTTGTAAAGCTTGTATGACTGAGCAAAGGCAACAACATATTTGTTACTTGTTAGGTATGTTTGATATGGAAACTTCATTCACAGCTGTTCCTTGACACATGAACACAATGCTAGTAGTTTCATTGCTTCTTGCTTTTTTTTGGCAGAACAAACGAGAAAAAGGCAAATCCTTTCAGCATATAAAAAAGTTAATTTCTTTTACTATCGTGCAAATTGTCAAACCTGACTTTTGTTAGAATAATTTTTTTTGCCGTGAGGAGGAAGCAAATAGGTTTCTTATAAACTTCTAAAGATGTGATTAGTCTGGCTGTTGAATTTTCTTTTCTCAAAGCCTTTGATGGTAGCAAAGTCAAAAACGCTAAGCATACATGAATGCAGGACGAAGTAATTAAGTTGGGTTTGAATTTTGGGGCTTAAATTCTTCAGTTTTGGTGAGTGAATGAAAGTCATGCGGTTATGACCCACCATGAGCATTAATTAATCAAACAAATGAAAAAAAGCCATTAGAAAAACATAACGGTCAAAGGGCCTACACCTAAACGCTCACAAATAAGCCAAGACATTGGAGAAGTCAATCTTACCCAATCAAGGAGATTATGTGCATCCACCTCAAGGTTAAACATTGAATTCCTTTGGCCACTTATCAGCTCCAGCACCAAAACACCATAGCTAAACACATCTGCCTTCACTGATAAATGTCCATGCATCACATACTCTGGAGCCATATATCCACTGTATATTTCACAATTTAGTAAGGCAAAAATCTATTTAAATCATGTGACTCCATTTTTTGAAGGGAGAATGACAAGTATAAACCTCATAACAAAGTTAATGTCAGAGTGGAACTTTTCAAAACTCAGTACTGAAATATGGGAAATTAAGTTGTGATGAGGTCCTGGTTTGGTATTAACCCTTTTCATGAGGCCGTAAATTGTCATTCTTCCTTTTTAAAATAGTTAACTAATCAATAGAGGCTTTGATACGATTTTTATATTGTCAATACCAAATATTGGATTTTGTGCTTATTTTTCGAAGTTTGGTGGGGTATTATAACCAAAATTTGTTTCCATCAAGCAAAATGCAGTGAAGAGGTCAAAGTTGAAAAACATACTTGGTGCCAGCCACCCGTGTATTGACATGAGTTTGGTCCACTGGAAAGAGACGAGCCATGCCAAAGTCCGCAATCTTAGGTATCCATTTGTCATCGAGCAAGATATTACTGGCCTTGATGTCTCGGTGGATGATGCAGCTATGCGAGTCTTCATGAAGATAAAGTAAGCCCCTTGCTATACCTGTGATTATGTCAAACCTCCTTTTCCAATCTAGCTGCTCTCTTCTGTGAGATTCTGCAATTAAATTAAAAAGGAAAGAATCACGTTCTCTATGAAACTCTCTTACAGCCACACAAAATAACACAGCACGGAAAGAACTAAATGGTGACTTGACCAACATAGATTCTGCGGGTCAATGGTACAGAAGTAAGGTTCAACAATAGCAAGGTAAACACTTCAGAACTTCTATGCCATTAGCCCCCACCTTTGTGCCTTGAACCCAAAACACGAGAATTTTTTTTTTTTAAAGTATATTCCTTATTTCCTTACACCAAGTACTTGTATGAGAAATAAAAAATTTCTCGAAATCAATGCATCCGTTCAACGGCGTGGAACGCATACTTTTAACAATTTTATACTGACTCCTTCCACGAGCACCTAGTATTATTATATTACATATGCTCGAAAACTTCTCCCAAAAACAGATAGGTATACCTAGCAAGCTTTGAAGTATCAAGCATCTAAAGTTGTGCATTTTGTGATTGCAACGTCACTTCTCATTGAAAAAGTAACAGTGAACCATCATAACCCTGAATTTAGTGCATGTCTGGGAACACTTATTTTTTAAATATAAATGCTTATTACGTAAGTCGAGATAAAATTCATCTCACATACTTACCTCGTATACCATAAATCACGATTTATAAATATTTATTGCCTAAAAATAAGCTATTACAAACGGGCACTTATAAACACACTTAACAGATTAAGTGTGTGTTGGATTTGGAAACAAAAAAATCCTGTTTTCTACACAGAAAATGGAAACCCAAATGTAATCTAAGAGGTCAACCAAGAGGAACATATGAATTTTTTGAAAAGAGACAAGAGAGAAATTTTGAAGGGCCTTTTTCTTCTAATTTGAGTAATGATGGATGTGACAAGATCGGTCAAAAGGGATGTTTGGTTTAAGACAATTTTACCTACGCAATCAATGGATCCAATGACGAATTCTATCCATGTAAAGTCAATTTAGAAACTCCTAATATTAAGCGCAATCACCTTCGGAGTTTCCAGGAAATAACTAATTCAAAAGATGCAGAGTGGGAGGAAGGATGGCCTAAGGTTTACGGTGTTGGTAGTGATAATGAAGTTAGAGTCTACGGGAAAAACCATGGGAAAAGGTATTTGTTCTACCCTAATAGAGATTTCAAAGGTAAATACCAAATCACCATAGCCAGCTTGCCCAACTGAAAACTGGGTTAAGGAAAAAACCCATTCACTTCATCGCTGATGAAATTTGTATCCAGAAGTTAGCTTAATAAAGAAGTGAGAAGTGAGGAACTAAATTTAACCTATCTCATTTGAGGAGGAATAGAAAAAGAAAATGAGAAAGAAGGATGGTATAAGAAAAGTTCTATAAAAATGAAAACCAGGTTAAATATCTGTGGGTCAAATGGTATGTTTTACATTTCAAAATCTGAGACAAGAGATGCCAGTTCTGTATTCATTTTCAAAACAAAATATGTAAGTGGATTTCATTCATCTATGATTATTGAACAGAAGAAGGAACAGAAAAACTTACTGAATAAAAGTTTGTCAAGGCTCTCATGAGGAACGTACTCATACACAAGTAGCTTCTCTGTGCCATGGACACAATAACCCAACAAATTCACCACATTCCGGTGCTCCACACGAGCCAACAACTTGGCCTCATTCATGAACTCTTTGTTCCCTTGATTTGAACTTTGTGATAACTTCTTTACCGCAATCTCTCTTCCATCGTCCAACGTCCCCTGCAAGTGAAAAAGGGAAAGAAAAGAAAAGAAGATAAAATCAACAAAGGAGTTAGAACAGGTCTCAGGATTTCGGTTTACCAAGTAAAACAACCCCCAAAAAGAAAATTCTCATTTTTCTGTGAGACATTTTGCCAAACATGTTCCTTGCGTCCAATCTCGATTGGATGGAATAATAATTTCCAAAAGTTCAAAACTGTAAAACCCCTCTTAGAGTTTCAGAAACATAAAGCACTGAATCAATTGGTGAAATTCCTCGTAGATCATACCTTGTAGACGGGTCCAAAACCTCCCTCACCAAGCTTATGATGAGAATGAAAATTTTTGGTAGCAGCAAGTAAGGTTTCATAGGGAAAGATTTTTTGCTCCTGGGCAGCAATTCTCTCCAACTCTTCTTCACTGCTTCCCTCTGATAAAACACAACCGAACAAAACCAGTAAAGACTATCCGAATCAAACACCTAAGGACGACAAGATGAAATGAAACCAAAAGCGAAGGAATTGGGTTCTGTTGGTCACCTTTACTAGAACCGAACTTGAAGGGTTTAATCAGGTTATGAAGAAAACTGTGAGATTTGGTCATGGTGCTTGTGGATCCCAAAACCAGCCCATGAAACAAACCAAAAAACCAGAGGAATCCCCCTAGTCAGAATAGTAATCACAGTGCACTCTGAAATTGATTTACCGGGGGAAAATGAGAGTTGGAGCAGGGAAAGGTAAAATTGGATACGAAGAAGAGGAAGAAAAGAGTTTGTAACGTGTAGAGGACAAAACAAATAAAATATGGAAATATGAAATGGAAGCGTGTTTATTGACCCAGTGAAGCCTTCTAGACTTGGTAAGGACGCTCGCTGTTATGCACAGGGCCGCATAGATGAAGAAAAGTCAGTGTTAGTGATAATTCAAGGCTCATAATAATTCACGCAACAATTTACATCGATCTCTCCGAGTAAGAACCAGCGGCCTATTACTTTCCATCACTGCCAAACACGGCAAAACATACAGGTCCTTGTCGTCAACAACCTGTCAACTCGTCCTTGCTTAGAATGGCTCATGACAGGGATCAGCAGGCCATATATAGTCTCCCTGTTTCATTTCTTCTCGTGTTCTTTGGCCTCTATGGCTCTATCCTCTAACCCAATTTCTTCTCTTCTGCTGACGCTTTGCATCGTATTATATAATAAAGTAGGACTAGGATCATTCAAATTTTATTCAGTGTTACTAGTATACTATATTTTGAATTCAATCACAATTATTTATACCATATTATACGTACGTGGGTGGTCATTTGTTCGATTGGGCTGTTTGAGTGGCATGCTGTAGATAATACGGAACTGGACTGGTTTATTGAGCAAACTAGTTAAGTTACATTCTTTTAAGAAAACTAATTAAATTAATTATTTATACTGAATAGATTTTCATTTTTTTAAAACACCCATTCAATGATGTGTCTTAGAATTATTTCTTTATGGAAATCCCCTTGATAAGTATGCTCAATATGAATATTTTGGGATAAGAATTTTAAATTTGGAACACGGTGGATTGAGGTTTATTGAGGTAAAATAAACCTTGTTTAGCTAACGTATTAAAAAATATTTAGAATATTTTTTAAATTTTGAAAAGGTGAAAACTTAATTAAAAAAACATGATGTTAAATCCATGTATAAGTTTTTTTAGCTGAATCCCTACTAAAATAAATGGTACCCCTTCATATAATTAAAAAATTTAAATAAATTAGTTAAATAAAGTAAATATAACATGATCTTTTTAAATATTCCTATATGATAATATGACATTATATTATATATTAGTTAATAAAATAGATAAATTATTTTTAAAAAATACGATAAATATAAGAGATAAAATAAATTAAAATTTTATATTTAAAGTCAAAGTTAACTACAATGAACACTTATATTAAAAAAAAAATAGATGGGTTGAGAAAGATGATATCTTACGGAACCCCTAAACTTGATATCTTACGGAACCACTAAACTTGTTAGCTAGCTATCCACCATCCTCCCATATTATTCTCCAAAACTTTTGACTAATGGTACAGCTAATCAACCTATACATTATAGATTTATAGTACTAACCATGGACTCCATGGTTGACCAGTCTTTTCTTTTCTTTTTTCTTTTTTTGAGTGAAGCCCGTGAGCAAGATGATGAAAGGACATTAAAAAATTGTTATAATATACATTCAGTGCCTAGGGCCCTTGGCCACTACCAAATAAGTTAAGCTTAATATCTTTGTCAAATCCCACTAATAGTATTTTAAAATTTGCGCGCGGATTTGATTTGGTGATTTGGTGCCGTCCTGTGGCGGGGTGATTCGGGATGAACATGGTAAATGGGTGGTTGGCTTCCAATGTCATCTAAGTGCTGTTTCGACCGCAGGAACTGAATTATTGAGGATCGTGACAGGGTTGAATCTCTGCAAACAGTTAGGTCTTCAGAAGGTGTAGGTTTATACAGATTCGTTACAGGCTTATCAGTGGATTGTACAAGATGTCAGAGGTCATTCTCATCATCCACTTGTAGGGGAGATTCAGGAAGCTCGGGAAATGCTCTTCTCGGGTTGGGATGCACAGCTGCAGTATACTTCCAGAGAGGCAATTAGATGCGCTGATTTTTTAGCCAGGGATGCTCACCAGCTAGTTGATGGTCTAGTAGTGTTACCACTGGTGCATCCGGGGTGTATGGGGTACATGCGGGATGATATGGCAGGGGGACATATAGTCTAGAGAAGAATTGCTAATTCCAAGCTTTCGTCTGGGCCGTTTTATAAAAAAAAGTTAAATTAAATTGAAAATGACAAATCCACCGCCCACTGTTTAGTATTTGACCCTTTTGTTAATTTTGCCCTTTTTTTAAGCGTTGCTATTTCTTTTCCATTCCTGCCCTTCTCGCGCTATACAAAATGTCAAAGCAAACAACACAGCGCCATCTCCTTTTTATTTTCTTGCCTTCCAATTCGAAAATTTATCTTTTTATTGGACTGGATCAAAAACGAGTGTGCTATAATTTGTTTTTAGAAAATATCAGTTTAAAACTAATCGAGGGTAACGTAACAGCTCCTTTGATATTTTATGTCAGGATTTTCCAAGATGTTTATTTTTTGATAATTATTATTGAATATTTCATTCGTTATATTGTTCTTCTTACTTTTTATTGTAATATTCCCCATATTTGTGTTTTATAGACATAAATAAGTAAGAAAATTAATCTACAACACTATTGTTGGTTATAATAAGAGTTTTGTATAAATTGATGCGGGTGCTTTTTTTTTTTTTTTTATCAGTGATAATGATATTTCATTACTATAAGGATATGAAATTACACAATCCAACAAGAGAATAAAAAAGGCCACAAACTAAAGGCCCAAAATATAAACTCTAACCACAATAACAATAATAGTCATAATAATAGCCAAACTAGTAGAAAAGAGCACCGTCTCTTCACCGGAATCTATAGTAAGAAAATTGCCGTCACCTGCAATGACGCCATAGTAAGAAGTGGTGATTCAAATGAACCTATCCCAAAGGATCCACCGCTCTGATAGGCAAATAAACCATCAATAATGGTTTTTGAATAGTATGAGAGTACCTATACAAGCAGAACACCCACAGACACCCCGCTCAAATTTGGCACAGGAGCAGGAAGAGAACTTACCATCAACCACCCACAGAACAACGCCTCTTGGTGATGCATATGACCAATATTAGCGCCTTGGATCTGCCACCATTTAACAATCCTAACAATGGTCCTCTGAGGGATAGAGCATAGGGCAACCACGACCATCAACAAAATCCTTTCCCCAAAAATGCAAATCCAAGCCACCAAATTGGGATTTGATCTATCAATTTTCAAGCTAACACCCAATCAAGAGGTGTTATAATCAGATTCCTCATATCTGTTTATTACCCTAAAAACAAAGAACACCACCGCTAAAACCCAAAACCACAAAATGACTAATAAAAGATTGATGTTCCCTCCACCGACGGAGACCGTCGGGGAGGGAGATTTGATAATTATTATTGAATAATTCATTCATTATATTGTTCTTCTTACTTTTTATTGTAATATTCCCCATATTTGTGTTTTATAGACATAAATAAGTAAGAAAATTAATCTACAACACTATTGTTGGTTATAATAAGAGTTTTGTATAAATTGATGCGGGTGCTTTTTTTTTTTTATCAGTGATAATGATATTTCATTACTATAAGGATATGAAATTACACAATCCAACAAGAGAATAAAAAAGGCCACAAACTAAAGGCCCAAAATATAAACTCTAACCACAATAACAATAATAGTCATAATAATAGCCAAACTAGTAGAAAAGAGCACCGTCTCTTCACCGGAATCTATAGTAAGAAAATTGCCGTCACCTGCAATGACGCCATAGTAAGAAGTGGTGATTCAAATGAACCTATCCCAAAGGATCCACCGCTCTGATAGGCAAATAAACCATCAATAATGGTTTTTGAATAGTATGAGAGTACCTATACAAGCAGAACACCCACAGACACCCCGCTCAAATTTGGCACAGGAGCAGGAAGAGAACTTACCATCAACCACCCACAGAACAATGCCTCTTGGTGATGCATATGACCAATATTAGCGCCTTGGATCTGCCACCATTTAACAATCCTAACAATGGTCCTCTGAGGGATAGAGCATAGGGCAACCACGACCATCAACAAAATCCTTTCCCCAAAAATGCAAATCCAAGCCACCAAATTGGGATTTGATCTATCAATTTTCAAGCTAACACCCAATCAAGAGGTGTCATAATCAGATTCCTCATATCTGTTTATTACCCTAAAAACAAAGAACACCACCGCTAAAACCCAAAACCACAAAATGACTAATAAAAGATTGATGTTCCCTCCACCGACGGAGACCGTCGGGGAGGGAGATTTGATAATTATTATTGAATAATTCATTCATTATATTGTTCTTCTTACTTTTTATTGTAATATTCCCCATATTTGTGTTTTATAGACATAAATAAGTAAGAAAATTAATCTACAACACTATTGTTGGTTATAATAAGAGTTTTGTATAAATTGATGCGGGTGCTTTTTTTTTTTTTATCAGTGATAATGATATTTCATTACTATAAGGATATGAAATTACACAATCCAACAAGAGAATAAAAAAGGCCACAAACTAAAGGCCCAAAATATAAACTCTAACCACAATAACAATAATAGTCATAATAATAGCCAAACTAGTAGAAAAGAGCACCGTCTCTTCACCGGAATCTATAGTAAGAAAATTGCCGTCACCTGCAATGACGCCATAGTAAGAAGTGGTGATTCAAATGAACCTATCCCAAAGGATCCACCGCTCTGATAGGCAAATAAACCATCAATAATGGTTTTTGAATAGTATGAGAGTACCTATACAAGCAGAACACCCACAGACACCCCGCTCAAATTTGGCACAGGAGCAGGAAGAGAACTTACCATCAACCACCCACAGAACAACGCCTCTTGGTGATGCATATGACCAATATTAGCGCCTTGGATCTGCCACCATTTAACAATCCTAACAATGGTCCTCTGAGGGATAGAGCATAGGGCAACCACTGTAATATCCCAAAAAGTGATTAAGGGCTAATGACTTTAAAAGTGGATATAATTGTTGTTGAATAAATAATTTTGGAGAAGGTGTGATGGGAATTTGGATATTTTAATGATTCCAATGGCTTCCTTGTGAAAATTCATGTGGGGAGAGTGTTTATGGTGAAATTGGAACCATTGGGAACAATCGTGCTAAAGTTGTAAACTCTGTCCATTGAAACTCTGTACAGGGCAACCAATTTGTATGGACGTTTTAAATAGACAAATGGTGTCTAAAAATTCTGAAATTTTCCAGTATTAAATTTCACATGTCAAGCTTCAAAATGAACATATAATTTGTATCATTTTGATTTGTGACCTAAGAGTTTTGGATTTTTGAAGTTTGCCCAGCGAAATTAATTATTTTCTGGAACAGTATGAAAAGATTGAAATTCTGGGAATTTTGTGGTGATTTGCAATAATGGCCAATATTTTTTCTATGAAGAGGACTTAAATATCTTTCATTTGGCTTTGGAATCACCTCATTTCGATTTTTCTAGAATTAGTTATGATTTTTCAAAGATTGGGCAGAAAATCTGCCAGAAAATCCGAAAATGCCAATTTTGGGAATTATGACATCATCAAAAGGCAAGATGACATAAGCATGGAATTAAAACATCTTCTCATCATCTTCAGCTGCTCATTCACGCACAGCACCTGAACATAGTGTGAGAAAGTTGAGAGAGTTTAGAGAGAGAAAGAGAAGAAAAATCACAAGGTAAGCCGATTTCTCCGGCGATTTAGCTCCTAACGCGTATAACTCCGACTCTAAGCTACTCCTCTTTATTCTTTAAGGTTTTGAAGCAAATAATTTCTGTTTCAAAGAGGCTAGGGTTCAGCCAAATTTGGGAAAAGCTAGTGGGAGCTTGAGGTAACTTCCAAACTTTCGTATATTGCTTATTCTGACTGCTGTGGGCAATTTAATCGGTGAAATTTCACCGGATTGCCATTGGTTTTAAAGTTTGGAAATGATATGGCCTAGGGGTTATGCTGCCCAAATTGGGTCTTAATGTTAGTTTTAACCTAATGTAATGGTTAATAAAGTGGTTAGGAGTAGAAAGGAACGCGTTTACGGAGCCGAAATCGTAAAACCCCGATTTTCCCTGGAAAACCCATATATTTCGGTCAGGGGTCTAAATGGGTCTTAGAGTTGGATTTTCAATGATTTGATGGTTCCATTGAGTTCAGGGGCGAAAATTAGGTGGGGTTACAGTTGGTCACTTTTTCGGAAAAGGCCGAAAAAGCATAATTACGAAAACGCCCCTAAAACCCTCGAAGTAGGGCTGCCAAGGGTAAATTTGTAATTTCACATTGAATTTGATAATTCCGAGTCCGGAAATGGATTCCTTGGGCGGAAATATGTTAGGATAGCCCATATTAAGATTTTGGGAAAAGTGCAACCGGACCGGGTACGGCGGGCCCGGGCCGGGTCCCCGGGGGTAGTTTTGTAAATTTTCATTATAAACTCATATAACCCCAAGTAACACTATGGAAGTGTCTAAATGGTGCATTTGGAATTGTAGGATTCGATATTTGCCGCCCTCGTGAGCCAGCTGCGCCGAAGGACGTCAGGAAAGGACAAGGTAGTGACTCTCTCTCTTATACTTTGTGTAATGCACTGTATGTGTGTTGTATCACTGTTTTATGATGATTTCTGATGCTGCTGCGGTTACAGCTGGTGATAGCTGTCGTTTACAGCGCAAGCTGTCGTTTACAGCGCAAGCTGTCGTTATTGTGATTACAGCGTAAGCTGTCGTGATGTTGATTACTGATTACAGCGTAAGCTGTCGTGATGTTGATTACAGCAAGAGCTGTCGTATTGTGTATACAGCCGTGAGTGCTGTCGTTTGTGGTGAAAACCATGTATCTATGAATTTCTGCTGCTGTTGCTGTTTGTGATTTATGTACATGCTTTGTGTTTATGCATTGTGTGAGTGGTTTGTTACTACTGAGATTCTCTCGAATCTCATTCTTTCCTATGACTAACATTTCAGACAGGGCGTGTGGCTCAAAGGAGAAGCGGCCAACCCGGAGCAATTAGGACCCTTAGGGGTATATAGTTGAATTAGAAACGTTGGTTATGTATTTTGAACTTGAAATTACTGTATATTTCGAATTAGGAATATTACCTTTAGTTTTGGTTGTGTAATCCCCTAGTGGATACTTATGAACCTCAGGTTATATGTATAGAACCCGGGAGTTGCCGGGGATTTGGTTATACACTCTGATATGATTGAATGTATATTAACTGCACAGGTGATTATATTCGATAATTGAAAATTGAGACCAGGATGGGGATCAAAGAGATTTTGAATGATTTTGTGAAAACCCTACCACAAAGTAGGAGATTGAAACGAGTTTAAGTTATCCGAAGGTCTCTAAACCAATTTAGTTAAGTAATATCGAATTATAATTACGCTAATTAAAGGCAGGGTGTTACAACCACGACCATCAACAAAATCCTTTCCCCAAAAATGCAAATCCAAGCCACCAAATTGGGATTTGATCTATCAATTTTCAAGCTAACACCCAATCAAGAGGTGTCATAATCAGATTCCTCATATCTGTTTATTACCCTAAAAACAAAGAACACCACCGCTAAAACCCAAAACCACAAAATGACTAATAAAAGATTGATGTTCCCTCCACCGACGGAGACCGTCGGGGAGGGAGATTTGATAATTATTATTGAATAATTCATTCATTATATTGTTCTTCTTACTTTTTATTGTAATATTCCCCATATTTGTGTTTTATAGACATAAATAAGTAAGAAAATTAATCTACAACACTATTGTTGGTTATAATAAGAGTTTTGTATAAATTGATGCGGGTGCTTTTTTTTTTTTATCAGTGATAATGATATTTCATTACTATAAGGATATGAAATTACACAATCCAACAAGAGAATAAAAAAGGCCACAAACTAAAGGCCCAAAATATAAACTCTAACCACAATAACAATAATAGTCATAATAATAGCCAAACTAGTAGAAAAGAGCACCGTCTCTTCACCGGAATCTATAGTAAGAAAATTGCCGTCACCTGCAATGACGCCATAGTAAGAAGTGGTGATTCAAATGAACCTATCCCAAAGGATCCACCGCTCTGATAGGCAAATAAACCATCAATAATGGTTTTTGAATAGTATAAGAGTACCTATACAAGTAGAACACCTACAGACACTCCGCTCAAATTTGGCACAGGAGCAGGAAGAGAACTTACCATCAACCACCCACAGAACAACGCCTCTTGGTGATGCATATGACCAATATTAGCGCCTTGGATCTGCCACCATTTAACAATCCTAACAACGGTCCTCTGAGGGATAGAGCATAGGGCAACCACGACCATCAACAAAATCCTTCCCCCAAAAATGCAAATCCAAGCCACCAAATTGGGATTTGATCTATCAATTTTTAAGCTAACACCCAATCAAGAGGTGTCATAATCAGATTCCTCATATCTGTTTATTACCCTAAAAACAAAGAACACCACCGCTAAAACCCAAAACCACAAAATGACTAAGAAAAGATTGATGTTCCCTCCACCGACGGAGACCGTCGGGGAGGGAGACGCGGTAATTCCAACTCACACAAAGACGAGAAAGGAGACTCTCACTGCCTCAAGAAGGATCTGGAGAAGGAGAGGGAGAAGCTCTCACCGAAAGAGAGCAAAAAAATTGTCATGCGGGTGCTATTTCAACTTACCAATTCCTATATCTTGAAATTTCAGTATGCTATTGTGGGATGCTAACAACGTCCTTACCTTATTTCTCATCCAAGGACATAGAGTCATTGATGATCTTGCTGAAATAGACGGTCTTGCTCGTGCATGGATATTGTTTTATTGGAAAAAATTATATTTGAGGTACTATCAGATATTGAATGTAAATTTTTCTTTTAATAAGAATTTAAATATTAGTTTACTAAATTATGAGAATTAATCCTTTTCAATAAGACTCAATAGTCATTATTATTAACGAGCCCACCAATTAAGTGGGCAAGCCCACCATTGGGAGGGACGCAAAACAAAATTGAGGAATCTGTGGTAATTCCACAATTGTTGTGCTATAAATTAAGTGGCCGATTCTCGTCATGGGTATGGAAAAATGTTAAATCTCCTGGCCAGCCATTTTACCCATCGAGGTGCCTACAATTGACGGTTCGGATTAGTCTGGGGCTGTCGGCCCTGGGATACCGAATGATGAAAAAATAAATAAATAAATAAATTAAGTGGGCCACCCCATATAAACGGGACGAGGTGAGTCCACAAATCGGAACGGCCACAAAGCAGAATGGGCCAATACGATGACCTAAAGGGATGTTCATTTTTGTGCCCACTGGGGGAGGGACGTCAATCAGGCATACAAACCAGCAAATCAGTGGCAACGAGGTAGACCCGTGAATTTGGGTCGAGTCTGTTGGGCCGGTCTGTTTAGGCCCGAACCTTTTTAAAACAAGAAGCGAGTCGTATAGGGTCGGCCCTTTTAGGTTAGTTTAATATTTTTTAAAAATAAATTAATATATATAATATCATTATATTAAATTATTAATATAAGAGACACTTAAGTACCTAATAAAGTATTAATAACAGGTAAACACTTATTAAATGGTTTGATTTATTTTGTTTTCTTCAATGGTTTATTCATTTAAACTTTAAAAAAGAGGCTAATTTGAACTTTAGATGATTATTTTAACTAATAATTTATGAGTTTTAAAAATAATGTATCTCAATTTAAGGTAAAATTATAAATAAATTATAAAATTTGGAAATTTTTTTTTAATTAAAATGAGTTCAAACTCGTTTAGGCCCGAGCCAGTGAAGGGCCAGCCTTGTAGGGCTGCGGACTTTAAAAATTGGGGGTTTTTTGGGAAGCGGGCCTAAACAGCCCGGCCTGGCCCGTATTCCCGACTCTACAATGAGGGATGGGTTTAATGGAAGGGGTTGGTCCTCCACAACGTGACTAATTAAAGTTCGAATCCTCATTGCAAGAGATACCCCACATTTAGTGCTCGATAGTATCTTGAATATGATAGATTTCAATAGGAGAATATATGTGCCTAACCCAAAAAAAAGAAAAAAAGAAAAGAAAAGCAAACGAGTACAATGAAAGAACTTGCAGAGAAAACCCATATGCTCAAGACCCCATGATCACGCCCTACTTTTGTATAATTTGTATATTTGTTTGATTGATCACCCTCGCTGGTCGCTGGCCCTTGCAATTTCCTTCATTTTATGCCCATCTTGTATTTCATTCCTTAAAACTATCTGTTCGGATTATTGACCAATATTAGGTTCATGTTTCATTTTAAACCCAGCCTATGAATGTTAAGTTCGCTAGTTTCTGTGGCAATTTGTGTTCTGGGAAAGTGTTAGCTTCTTGGAAGTCCTATCCTTTTGTCTTTTGTTACCACATTTAGTGGAATTGTGATAAAGAATCCCAAGAAACTCAATTTCATTTAATTGCGAATCAGAATTTGTATATATACTACAATATATTGTATCATTGCCAACGACCAATAGGACTTGGATCTAGCAAAAGAGCTTATCCCTCACCACATGATGAATCAAAATTTAAATTTTTGCTGAGAGAGATATTTACATTTTGTGCTGAATTGTATAGAATTGACCCCATTAAAAAGATACGTATGCTTATAAAAAAGGGTTAAGGTGCAAATTTACCAACGAAGTTTTGTCCGAGGATCGTTTGACACAAATATCTTTTAGAATAGGCAAAAATACTAATGAATAATTAAAAAGGGGCATCCACCATAAAAACCATTAATCCGTACTAACGGCGTTAAATTATAAGAAAAGAAAACCCCTAACGGTGTTAGTACGGATTTAACAGTTTTTGTGGTGGATGCTCCTTTTTAATTATTCATTGGTATTTTTGCCCCTTTTAAAAAATATTTGTGTCAGATGCTCCTCGGACAAAACTTCATTGATAAATTTACACCTTAACCCTATAAAAAAAAAATACTAGTGCTATTTATGTAATACCTCTAACCGTGTTATAAATTTCTGGTTTTGTTAAGTAAAAAAAATTGTAGATTTGCATTATATTCTCTTTCATAGTCAATAACTTTAAATTAGGGTGATATTGTAAAAACTTCATTAATTCATTGATATCACATCAACTGACTTATAACGAGGATGGGAGGAAATAACAAAAAAATCAACACGTACTATATTGTTTTCACTTCCAATACATTCACACAAAACATACAATTATGAACCTGTTGTTTTCTGCCCACCAAAAAACTTGTTTTCTTCTTAAAGGAAAATCATTTGTGAAAGTAATATTTAACTCTGATCTCAAATTTTTTAATGCTTTCGAACATCCATCCATCCAAATCAAAAGCCATGGTGCAATAATATAAACAAACACTCACTTTTTTTGTATAATTACAAAAATGAATACATGTAGTATACACGTGACTCGGCTCAATTTTCCCTCTCAGAAACAAAAACAAACTCTCATATGATGCAATAATGCAAAAGATGAGACAAAGGGACAAAAAACAGAGGCTCCTTACCTCTCCCTTTTTTCCCTCCTCCCAAAATAAAAGAAAAAAGAAAAGAAAAGATATTAAAAAAATGACAAAACTAGTGGGTCCTAATTCTGTCTGTCTAATAAACTAATACCCTATTTACCTGGCACAGCAACCTTTTGTTGGACCTCTCATCCTCCAGCTTTGCAAAGCCAGGCTTTTTCCTCACAAAAATACAATTTTGACAGGTTGGCTTTTCTTCATAAGCCTTCACACACATACTCTCATCATCATCCTTCTTTCCCTCAGAAGGTGATGATGTACACAACCAGAGAGATTCTCATCAATCTCTTCACTAAGACCCTACCTACCAAAAAATAAGTATACCAAGTGACATGCTTGTGCATTTTGTTCATAATTTACTCTGGTTACTTATCTTTAGTAGAATGAGACTAGCTAAAGTTTTTGACACAACCCCATAAAAATTTGGGTTTACAATATGGACAATGAAACGAGGATTCAAAATATAACAGAAAATGGCAGGCTTCATTTTTGTTGTCCACCATTGATTCAACACAGACCATACCCAGATTCCCTCCCTTCTCCATCAAGGAAGAACTTCCAACTGGCATTTTTTTTTTTCAATGTTAAAAATGAACTGATGATGCTTTGGTGTTCTGTATAATGCATATGCCTTGATTTGCAGCTTGTGGATCAACTCCAATGTGGAAAATCTGCATTTAAACAAGGGCTTAATAAATCAACAAGTCTGTCGCAATAAATAATTAAGAGAAAAATGGTGAGGAAGACTAAGAAGTACGAATTTTACCTCTTTTTAATGTGTTGGCTAAGCTGGCAATAAACTTGTTATGAAACAAGATCGCTCATATTCCTGACTCTGAGTTCGACATTTCTCAGATCGCGAAGATGTTGTAAAATTTCTTGTAGAAGATCAAGGCCTTTGTCTCCTTTTCTCAAGGAGCTAATACAGTGCTTAAGGAACTCTCTGTCTGCTTCAAGTGCTTGGAGTCTCTCATAAACATGATCTATCTCTTCTATCACAGCAAGTTTCTCTTTCTCCAGTTCAACCATTTCTGCTGAACCATTTTGCAAGGAATCAAAATGCAATATATTCACTTCTTCACCATTAAACACCCCATCTTCTGCTTCTGAATCAACCATTGCATCAAAAAGTGGAAGAAGTCTCTTGGCTTTTGGACCCATGATTTTCTTCTCATGATGATTCTTACCATTGATTTCCTTTGTATGACCATTTGCAAATCCATTTACCTGATCTCTATAACCATCATAATCATGGAATCCATTCCCATTCTCGACGTAAATATGTTCTGTTGATTTGATATCATCAGAATCATGTTCTTCTTCGTAATTCAACTTGACCAGCTTCTCTTCCAGTACTTTCAGCTGCTCTAGAATTGATACCCTCTCTTCCTCAAAGTTTGACAATGATTCTTCCAAGTAGAGAACACCATCCACCGGGGTGTTTTCGTTGCTGCTGATTATTTCTTGATGGTTGTTGTAGAAGCCATTTTCTTCCTTGGCCTCATGATGATTAAGATCAATAGATAGTCCATCACTGTCTTCAGCATTGCTACAAGAAGGAGATGAAGTCCTGCTTCTTCTCTTGCAGTCTCTTCTTGACATCATAGTTTTCTCCCTGATTTCATACTCTTGAACCTTCCTTCGATACGCTTCAAGCTCCTTTTCTAACTCCTGGTTCTCTTTCTCCCTCTTTACCATAATCTCATTCAGAAGCTGCAAGGCTTCTTGATCATGCTCAGATTGTTCTTCCATCATCCTTTGGTACTGCAAAGCTTCCATCTGCATCGCCGCTTTCTCTTCCTGAATCCTATTTATCATTGCCATTGTCTGACTAGCTGCTATGGCAGATGCACTCCTTTCTTCTTCGAGTTCTGCATATAGAGCATTTAAAGCCTTTCTTTCTGCCTTCAATGCTGATTTTAGTTTCTCAGTGGTTAGCTCACCACAATCGATGTCACTAATGACACTACTTCCATCCAATGAGTCTTCTGTTCCAGATTCTTTCCTCTCAAGTAGTAGCAATTTCTTGTGTAGCTGATGCAGATTCTCAAGAGAAGTTGGTGTATCAGCAAACTCATCCTCATTTTCTGAAGTGGGTGTAGCTGGAACTTTCTCATTCTCATTCTCATTAATTTCCAAAGATGACAAATGATTATTTTCGATTGGTATCTTTGGTTCAACCACCATGGTTCTAAATTCTACAAACTCTTCCTCACCTTTGTCATGACCTAATTATTTAAAAACAGATGAAACTCCATTACAAACTTAAGCCTTCTATATTAAAAAACTAAAACTACAGACTTGTGGAAGAAGATGGTATATGAAAATACAAGCCTTACCACTTTCAATTTGATTTGAATCCAAGAGAATATCTTGGCTTTGAAATTCATCCACTGGTTCATGTTCAGGAATTTCAGTCCCTATTGAGACTTCTGCTTCAAATTCATCATACTGCATTTGTGCCGCTGCTTCAGATGCTGCAGATATTGCCATATATTAGAACTGTGTATAAGAACTAAGAAAGATTATAACAAAAAAAAAAAAATTAGGGGGAAAAGGGAGACAAATTATTACAACCTGGAGAAATATTTGTACATGTTTCTTCTCTTGTCTCCTTGCTTGCTTCAACATTATCAGCCTTAAGTGAGTTTTCTTGGTGCTTCTGCTCCAAATCTTCTTCTTCTTCTTGAAATCCTGAGGGTATTGCCTCAGTATGCCAATTCTCCATAGCTGGTTCAGCTTCTGCATCAGCTTGCATGTCAAAGTCCAAAATAACATCTTCGTTGTTGCTGTTGTCAATTCCATGATCTCCAACATTCTGATTTTGGTTGTTCTCAATAGGGATCAATCTGCAATCATCACCTTCAATTAAAAATTCCAGATGCTGAAGTGAAGAAGTTCCTTGAGTTTTCTCTTCAGTTGCAGAAACTTGAGCTTTTGTGGACATGTCACAAGATTGATCATCATCCTTGGGGATATTAACATTTTTCTCCTCAGCAAATTCTTGTCCTTTATCTTTACCCAAATCCAACTTGTAATCTTGATCATCCATAATCTCCTTCACATAGTCACAAACAGAACAAGAACAAGTGTCGTCATCATCATCAACATCAGAAACCATGTTGTGACTTTTCTTGCTTTCTTCAGTGCTTGGTTCATCTTCATGGTTGTGATCAGCTGCAAAATCCAATCTGATAAGATCTGAGAGACTACTATCCTTATCAACCTCTGCATCAACAACCCCACCTTGTGTGATCAAATTTTCCTTCTGCTTTGTATAATCCAAAAAGCTCAAAGAAGGTTTGATCAGAAAACAAGGAGGGCAAAATCTGTTGTCCAAACGAACACCACAGCAAGAACAATTCAAACTTTCCTTTTCATCTTCAATTTCCACATCCTGAATCATACCAATCTGCTTCATCCATGGAAAGAGACCAAAATTCTTTGAAATTTTGACATAATCCTTCTGAGATGAGGATGAGCAATCGTCACACATATCTTCTGATTCAGCTAGTCTCCGATGAGTATTGCAGAAACCCAGTTTGGAAATCTCAGAGGCATGAGCATCACACACAAGATCTCTCACAGAATTCTTGCCGTTGTTGCCGGGCTCGATGATTTGATCAATTCTGGTGCACCACACACAAGGTTTTTTGAGGCCAAAATAATCGGCGAATTTCAATATACAGAAAGAGAAGAAAGAGTTTACAAGAAGAAAGATTATGAGAATCCATTCCAGGATTGCATAGACAAGAACAAGGGTGATTTTGTTGGTGTTTCTATGCAACATGGTAGCAAACTTGTTGGCAGCCATGGATGGATGGATGATTCTGTGTTATTGATATGTACAAAAGAAGAAAGGATTTGGAAAGAAAATCAAATAGGAATTGAATCAACTGTTACACAGAGAGAGAGAGAGAGAGAGTAGCACAAGGTTTGAGAGGGAAGAGAATTTTCAGACAAGATGTGCAAACTTTTATTGTGGGCAGAGTACAACACAAGCGAAGGAAACAGTTAGTCTTATAACATGTAGCTGTATACTTTTATTCATATACTGAGAGATTATTATCAGCCCAAAGAAATAATAAATACAGTTCATGGTATTTAATAACAAGCTGACAACTAGAAATAAGAGCGGACTGAGTTTAGAGAAAAAGAAAGGAAGGAACTTTAGTCAAAAGAAAATTAAAGGATGTTACTTTTTGTGGTATAAAGGAAATGCATGTCACAGGAAAAATTCAACTAAACCCATTGTAAATCATCAACATTAATGTGTATTTGGGCACATGTATACACAGGTACGACGGGAATTTTGTTTGTTGTTATAACGTTTTAGAAAAATTGGTAAACATTATCAATTTAAAAATTTTATCGATAAGAATGACTTGATATATTTTTGTTTTTGGAGGACAATTTTGTCTCAGAAGTGTAAAAAGTGGAGCAATTTTGCCTTCGTTGTTAACTCAGTTAATTTTGACCATTAGTTGACCAAATATGCTAAGCTACCCGTCTATATATCATCAACATCGTTTTTGTTAATATGCAAATTTTCCCTGAAAGTTTTAGATCTAACTTTAAAAAAAGATGAAGTAAATGACATATGGATTTCCAGCACAAATTTATACCTTAATAAAAATGATGTAAATAACATGTGGACTGTCAATTCAGCATATTTGGTCAAGTAAAGGTCAAAATTAATTGGAATAACGGCAAGAGCAAAATTGGAATAACGGCAAGAGCAAAATTGCTTCCTTTATTATGCTTTCGGAGCAAACTTGTCCCCCGAAAGACTTCCGGGGTAAAATTACCCCTTAACCCTATATTTTTATATGCAGAAGGTACCTGTATTTTGAAGGATTTTATGTACAGAAAGTAGAAATTCTCAAATTTAAATTTGATTAGTTAATAAAATTTTTAAACAAGCTTTTTTTTTTTTACTGAGTTTTATCCAATATTTTGGGGTGAAAATAATTTGAGCTTGTAATGATACAGAGCAAAGCACTGGAAATTTCCATGGAGGGAAGGAGGGAGATTGCTTTGGGATTCATTTCATGACAGCTCCTCAATGAAGTGGTGGGGCCTATTTGTGGCTGCAAGATGCTTTGATTTCATAATGTGGATTTGTTTCCTTTCTGCTTTTTAATATTTCAACATTTGCTTCCCCACACTCTTTTATTTTATCAATTAATCAAATTCTCACTTTAGTTGCTCCATCTTACTTTGTTAACAAGCTCCTTCTTTTATTTTTAATTCATATTATAGAGAAACATCCTCTTGCCTTCATCTAGTGGAAATCCTCACATAAACATCTTCTCCTTTCATTTTTGTTCACCAACATTTTGTTTTGTCACAATAGTCAGATCAAGTGAAATGAGATTGATTTTTTCCAAGTCAAGGATTTAGTTAGGACTTAAATGAAAAGTTTATATAGAGAAAGTCATCCCATTTAAGTCAATAATGCTCAAATTCAGTTAAAATTAAACCTCATAACCCAATAACACCAAATTCCTTTCTTAATTTTTTATGCAAGGTTATCAGTTCAAACCGTCAATAAATATAGTGAGTATGTGAGTTATAGTTAAAAGGGTAGTGCTCAAATTCCATTGAATAATACTAAATATCATATAATATATTTTTTTTAAATGCTACTAAAATGAAATGAACCCTCTTGACTAGGTGATCCATATATATCAAACAGAAGAAGGGTAGACAAAGGAAGCCAAAAAAAAAAAAAAACATTTGTTTTGTCATGGTTTTGGGTAAGGGCTGCACCGTCCTTCACCGACTTATTATCATCATATTTTTGAGAAAAAAAAAATTATCATAAAATATTTATAGCTATTTAAATTTGATATTTAATTGGATATCCGCATAAAATTTGTTATTTGCATTCATCAAATCTGCACCATTAAGTTTTTCAGTGTCTCATTTGGCCCCACTGGTTATAATTCAGCAGAGATGCCTCCATTACCCCCACAATAAAGCTAATTTAATTAAACCTAATTATGCTCCCATTACAAAATTAATTTAAGTACAAATATGCCAGCTTAAAGGATTTCAAAAAGATATCAAAGCAACACCCAACTTTTTCCATCTTTTCATGAAAAATATTTGAATCCGGAGAAACATGCAAACATTCTCAGAACCCAGATACAAATTTTAGATGCAAATTATTGTTGTCACATGGAAAATTGTAGGACCTAATTATTATATCAAAATTAATTTAAAATAATTCCATTAAATTCGTGGAACACATGATAGCTCTCATCAATTCATCAATTCAATATATATAGCAGTAAAAAAAAAAAATTTATTGAGAGATAAAGACGATCATTTTATTGGGATTAAAGAACATTAAAGTAAAACTAACTTTATAAAGTCCATTACTGGTGGGAGCCCTTAATTACTCTTTCACTACCAATTTTGTGTTCCTTTAATAACAATTATTTGATTATAATCCAAAATATTTCATTTTTAAAAACTGTCCTGTTTTTTTACTTTCCACTTTGCAATGCGCGCAAGATGTTTAAAAGATTTTTTTTTGAAAGATAACTGGAATTCATTAAGTTACAATTAAGAACTTAATACAAAGCAAAAGGAGAAACCCCAAAATAATCATCACCGACCGCCTCCTTCAACGAAGATGGTGGTTGATCAAAGAAGACAAAAACCTCCGCATTAGTATGCGCTAATCTAGCAAGATGATCAGCATTCCTATTATGTTCTCTAAGAATGTAATTCAACAAAACATGCTAATCTCTAAACAACCATAATCTAGCTTTTACAATACTAACACTGAAAGGGTGGTTTTGCTCTCCACCTCTCGTTAACAAATTGATAGCCTCAATACAATCAGTGTGGACCAGAATATCTCTGTATCCTCTGCTCCAGCAAATCTGAAATCCTTGGATAATTGCTAAAATCTCTGTGATTGCAGGAGGAACTGTCAACAGCTTACACGTGAAACCACCAAGCCAAGCTCCTTCCATATCACGTAAAACTCCCCCACAGCTGCATTGACCTGAGTCCATAGCCGATCCATCTACCTCCAAGTGTACAAAGTCTGCCTGCCTGTCTCTTGCACTCTGATATTCAGATGACTGGTGAGAGTAAAACTTACAATGGGAAAGCAGATCCTGATCCCAGCTAGCGCGAAAGAAGCTGGCCTGTGCATCCTGTGAATAAAACTCAAGCTCCTCGCCAAAGACATTCTTGTATCTAGATACCCATATATCCCAACAGACATAACCAAACAAGGAAGCCCATTGGACTTTTCTCGTGAAATCTCTGCCAAAACCATGTTTAAGATTCCAATTTATCCATTCTCTCCCTTGTAATGATATGAATTTATCCCACAAGGTCGGATGAATTAAAGCAATCCATCGCTCCCGAGCGTTCCCACAATCTCTAAGCATGTGCATCATGTCCTCCTCTTGGTTACAGCCGAAGGAACAACTTGCCGAATCCAGGAGGCCTCTCTGAGTTCTCAACTTCGCCGTATGTAGTCGATCATGAGAGGCTAACCACATAAAAGATTTGATCTTCTCTGGAATTGAGCATCTCCACAGTGTCCTCCAGAATGGCTCTCTGACAGCATGAGTACCTGCAGAAAGAAAATAATATGCAGATTTAACAGAAAAGCAGCCATCCGAAGAAGGCTTCCAGTAATACTTATCCTCTCCCCTCTCCTCACGAGGAGGGTGGGCTTGCATAAGACGATCAGTAACATGAGGCTGGAACCATTGGCTTAGCTTATCCCTGTCCCATTCTCCCAACAGATTAGTGTAATCACTTACTTTAGCTTCCCTATCCATAAAAGCTTCGTAACCCGGAATGAGCTCAATTAAAGGTCTATTCATCTCAGACCAATTATCATGCCAGAAGGAGGCCAAATTCCCATTCCCAATATTGACTCTTACGCCTTTGATAAACTTTTCCCATACAGCATATATACCTCTCCAAGGAGCAGATGAGTTTGTCTTGCGTTGAATCCTTGGCATGAAGCCAATGCCACATCTATACTTCGAACGAAGAACCCTAACCCATAGAGCATCTTTGCTGTTAAGGAGGTGCCAGCATAGCTTCATCAAAAAAGCTTCATTTTGTCTTCCCAATTCACGGATCCCAAGGCCTCCGTCTTTCTTATCTCTAGTTATTTGATCCCAAGATATCAAATGAAGTTTCTTTCTATCGTCTTCTTCCCCCCATAGGAAGTTTCTGCTTCTTTTTTCAAGCTCGTTCAGCATTCCTTTGGGTAATAACATTGTCTGCATGTAATACGATGGCAAGGCATTTAAGACTGATTTAACAAGAGTAGCACGACCGGCCAGGTTCAGATATCTCCTTTTCTATCCTGAAAACTTATTCCTGGTTTTTTCCAAGATAGGCATAAAAGTGATGTAGTTCGATCTTTTGTGTATCAAAGGAATTCCCAGATATTTACCCAGATCCTCTGTAAGGCCAACTCCCATACTCCGACTCATACTTAAAGCTCTGGAGAAGTTCACATTCTTCGAAAAATAGACTTTAGTCTTACCTCGGTTCATTTTTTGCCCAGAAGCTTCACAGAATCTCTGGATACAATCTAACATCCCCTCAACCTGACTTTCAGAGGCCTCCCCAAACAGAATGAGGTCATCAGCAAAAAATAGATGAGAAATAAGAGGACCTCCTCTGTTCAGCTGAATCGGTGTCCACGTGTCATCATCAATAGCATCATGAATTATATGGCTTAATCTCTCCATACACAGGGTAAATATATAGGGAGAGATTGGATCTCCCTGACGAATGCCTCTAGATGAATTGAAAGTAGAAGTGACTTCACCATTCCATAGAATTTGAGAAGATGAGGTGGTAATACATGTCATGATAGCTTCGCACAATTTTTCCTCAAGGCCCAACATTCTAAGAGTATCTTGAATAAAATCCCATTCAAGATGATCAAAAGCCTTCTCTAAGTCAACCTTGAGTGCCATCCAACCTGTCTTGCCAGATTTAGTCTTCATTGAATGGATAACCTCCTGTGCCACTATAATGTTATCACTGCTCTGTCTTCCAGCTATAAAGCTACACTGATGTTTACCAATAACTTTCCCCATAATCTCCCGGAGTCTATGCGAAATAGTTTTAGTAATAATTTTGTAGCTCACATTACAAAGAGATATCGGCCGAAAATCCATGATTGTTTGAGGGCTTTCTATCTTAGGAATGAGCACAATATTAGTATTATTTATGCCCCTGACCGACATAGGATCGTTGAAGAAATCCCTCACCAGAGAAAAAATGGACTCGCCAACTATAGGCCAGAACTCTTGATAGAGAATAGCTTGTATACCATCTGGTCCTAGTGCCTTGAAACCTCCCAAATCAAAGATAGATTTTTTTATTTCCTCATTTGTTACCCTTGATTGAAGTTGTTCCATATCTCTGTCACTCAATCTAGGAAAGCATGTACTTGTTATGAGTTGATTGACAGAAGGCCCGCTGCTACTAAAGAGATTCGTATAATAATTAATGGCAAGATTCTTCAATTCATACTCATCGAACGTCCAGCCACCATCCTCCCTTTTCAAGCCCTCAATTCGATTTTTCTTACGTCAAATTAGAGCAGCAGAGTGAAAGAATTTATTATTTTTATCCCCCCATTTGAGCCATTGGCAACGGGTATTCTGGTACCACATCAATTCTTCTTGAGCTAAGATTATGTTATAATCCTTCTAAAGTTCCTTTTCTATTTGGACAAGATAAGCTACAATGACTTTCCAAAAGCAAAAACAAAAACAAAAAAAAACATAAAGAAGGTTACATTGGTCCACGCAATGCTGAAAAATTCAAAAAAATTGTCAAATAGTATGTGCCAAATGGCTCCTAACTAAAGCTTTATTGAAAACTTCAAATTTGACGACTCAAACGATCACATTAATACACACATAATATTATAAATTATATAAAAAATAAGGATGATGATTCATGAATGTAGCATTATTGTGAAATTACTCAATTAGATGGGAGGACCCTACAGCATCATACAAACGGCTCGCGTGGGCACAACGACACCATCTTAAAAAAGTAATTATTATTATTATTAAAATATGGGGATGAATCTGAAACTAGTTTGCTTAATCGTGCATATTAATCAATATGGAGCCGATTTTTGTTATGAATATTAAATATGTGGATGTCCATTGACTCATATTACTCTTCCAGTCAACTTGACATAAAGAAGAAAAGATGACTTGATACAAAGCAAAAGCAAAAGCAAAAGAAGACAAGGACATAAAGAAAAGAAAAAGAAGACAAGGACATAAAGACGATATAAAGTAACCTTGGTCATTTAAATATAACCATGGTAATACAACCACGGTTAAATTTCAACCTCTATATAAAGGGCTGTAATCGATTGTTTCAATTGCACTGAATGAGAACATCTCTCTAACTTCTCTCTAGAAATTCTATCAGTTTTCTCTGAATCCTATCAATCTTCTCTCTTATTTCATATACTTTTATAACACGTTATCAGCACGAAGCTCTAAAAGAAGGTATGATCTTCTTATGGTTTCTTTAATGATTATATATATCCTGTTTTATTTTATAGATCTGGGATAATCTGAACCACTATATGGAATTAGAGAGATACTTTTACCGATTGTTATATAACATCGGGTTCCATGGTTAAGATTGGAGATCGTTATTGTTTTTATATATTCAAGTTCTTTTATATTATTATTATTATTGTTGTTATTGTTATTATGGCCAGAAGCCATATACATATCTGATTCTTGAAATTATGACCAGAAGTCATAATGTTTTAATTTCTTATAATATGGCCAGAAGCCATATTCATTCTTATTATATAGCCAGAAGCTATATATATATTTTTCATCTTATTATATGGCCAGAAGCTATATATATTTTTATCTTTTATCTTATTGTACGGCCAGAAGTCATGTACAACTTTTATCTTGAAGATAATATTTAATTCCTCATCTTGAGATTAAATGGCCCGAAGCCATACATGGCCTGAAGTCATGAAATTAAATGGCCTGAAGCCATATATGTTTTAATTTTCTTATCTTGCTTTATGATTTATTTATTGTCTTTATGAATTTACAGTTATTATATTTACTGTTTATATTTTAATTATTTTCATTTATTTCTTTAATTAGTTTGAACAATGGCAAACCTGACAAAACTTGAAATTGTGGCTCTTGATATTACTGGAAAAAATTATTTATCTTGGAAATTGGATGCGGAAATTCACTTGAATGCCAAAAGTCTGGAAGGCACGATTAAAGAAGGGAATGAGGCATCCAATAAAGATAAAGCCAGATCCATGATTTTTCTTCGCCACAACTTACATGAAGATTTAAAAACTGAATATTTGACAGTGATGGACCCACTTGTCCTTTGGAACAATTTGAAAGAAAGATATGATCACCAGAAGATGGTCATTCTTCCAAAAGCTCATTTTGATTGGATGCATTTACGATTGCAAGATTTTAAATCTATAAGCGAATATAACTCAGCTATGTTCAGAATTACTTCTAAATTGAAATTATGTGGAGAAAATGTTACTGATGATGATATGTTAGAAAAGACATTCTCCACATTTCATGCATCCAATTTGCTCCTGCAGCAGCAATATCGTGAAAAAGGTTTCAAGAAATATTCTGAGTTAATTTCTTGTCTCCTTGTGGCTGAACAAAATAATGAGCTTTTGTTAAAAAATCATGAATCCCGTCCAACAGGCTCAACTCCATTCCCTGAAGTGAATGTAGTAACAAATGAATTTTATAATGGCCGTGGCCGTGGTCGTGGACGTGGACAAGGACGTGGACGTGGGCGTGGCTACAGCCGTGGGCGTGGCCGTGGTCGATATCATGGAGGTTCAAATTCCTACCAGAAGTGGGAAAAGAATGATAAGAACCAAAAAGAAGAAAGCAGTAGGCATAACAAATATGCAGATAATCCATGCTATCGATGTGGTGGAAAGGGCCATTGGTCTCGTACCTGTCGTACACCAAGGCACCTAGTTGATCTTTACCAAGAATCAATTAAAAATACTGGTAAAAGATCAAATGTTGAAGTTAATCATGTTGATCAGGGCAAGAATTCTGAGTATGGTGGCGATATAGATGATAACTATTTGGATGTTGCAGATTTCTTAATATAATTTGAATTGTTATATTTTATTTAAAGTTGTTTCTATCATATGTATTAATTTTACTTATGTTTTTATGAAGAATGAATTCTATTGGCATCAATCCTGAAGATTTATGTCTCGTTGATAGTGCAACAACCCACACCATACTCAGACATGATAAATATTTTTCTTCCTTGGTAATACGAGAAGCCAATGTTCAGACTATATCTGGTAGTATAAATCTAATTGAAGGCTCCGGAAGAGCTAATATTTTGTTACCTGAAGGAACAAAATTATGCATTGATAATGCATTTTATTCTACCAAGTCTAAAAGAAACTTATTGAGTTTCAAAGATATCCGCAGAAATGGATATCATTTAGAAACAACAACTAAAGATAATAAGGAATATCTTGTCATTACAAATATAGTTGCTGGTAGAAAATGCATATTAGAAAGTTTTCCTATTTTTTCTTCTGGTTTGTATTACACATGTATAAGCACAATTGAAACACATACTATTGTGAACCAGAAGTTCAATAATACAGACCAGAAGTTTGTCAATACAAACCAGCAGTTTGATAATGTAAACCAGAAGTTTACTAATGAATTTAATGTTTGGCATGACCGGTTAGGCCATCCCGGTTCAATAATGATGCGACAAATAATTGGGAATTCATGTGGACATACCCTGAAGTGTAAACAAATACCACAAACCCATGATTTCTCATGTGCTGCATGTTCCAAGGGAAAGTTAATTATTCGCCCCTCACCAAGCAAAGTAGAAAGTGAGTCTCTCACATTTCTAGAACGGATACAGGGAGATATTTGTGGGCCAATACACCCACCATGCGGACCATTTAGGTACTATATGGTTTTAATTGATGCATCAACTAAATGGTCGCATGTTTGCTTATTATCTTCTCGCAACCTGGCGTTTGCGAGATTACTTGCTCAATTGATTAGATTAAGAGCACATTACCCTGATTATCCTATCAAGAAAATACGTCTTGATAATGCTGGTGAATTTACATCACAAGCTTTTAATGAATATTGTATGTCCCTTGGAATTGATGTTGAACATCCTGTAGCTTATGTTCACACGCAAAATGGACTTGCAGAATCATTGGTTAAAAGGTTGCAACTAATTGCAAGACCTTTACTTATGAAATCTAATCTACCAATTTCTGCTTGGGGCCATGCCATTTTGCATGCAGCTATGTTAATTCGCATTAGGCCAACAAGTTATTTAAAGGTTTCTCCCTTACAAATGGTTTTTGGTCAGGAACCTAATATTTCCCACATAAGAATTTTTGGGTGTGCGGTATATGTGCATGTAGCACTGCCACAACGCACCAAGATGGGCCCACAAAGAAAGATGGGAATATATGTTGGGTATGAATCTCCATCAATTATAAAATATTTAGAACCATCTACAGGAGATTTATTTACGGCACGATTTGCCGATTGTCATTTTGATGAATCATTTTTCCCAACATTAGGGGGAGAAAACAAGCAGCTGGGTAATGAAATTAGTTGGAATGAATTATCATTGGCTCATTTTGATCCTCGTACAAAACAATGTGAACTTGAAGTTCAAAAGATAATTCATTTACAGAATTTAGCTAATCAAATGCCAGAAGCATTTACTGACCCAAAGAAAGTGACAAAGTCACATATCCCAGCTGCTAATGCTCCTATTAAAATTGATGTCCCTGAAGGACAACCTGCTATGAATGAATCTAAAGCACGCCTGAAGCGTGGCAGACCCATCGGTTCCAAAGATAAAAATCCTCGAAAAAGAAAAGGAGCAAAGAATATAGATGGTCGAGTCAAGGATAATGAAGAAAAATTAGTAGCTCCAGAAGAGCCATCTCCTGAAGAGATATTATCTCCAGAAGAGAATGTTGTAGTCCCAGAAGAGACCCAGGTACCTGATATATGTGAAAATAATGAGATCTCGATAAATTATGTTATGAATGGAATCCGATGGGATAGAAATGAAGTCAATGTTAATGACATCTTTGCTTATCATATAGCATATGATGTAATGAATGATAATGAGGATCATGAGCCAAAATCCATTAGTGAGAGCCAACAAAGAAAAGACTGGCCCCTATGGAAAGATGCCATTAATGCAGAATTAAAATCATTGGCAAAACGAAAAGTATTTGGACCTGTAGTCCTTACACCTGAAGATGTAAAACCAGTTGGATGCAAGACTTGATTTACATCTAATGGATGTTGTGACTGCCTATTTATATGGATCACTTGATAATGATATTTATATGAAAGTCCCCGAAGGACTTAAGATGCCAGAAGCATCTAATTCAAGTTCTCGAGAACAATACTCAGTTAAGTTAAATAAGTCCCTGTATGGCCTAAAGCAATCAGGGCGCATGTGGTATAATCGCCTTAATGAATATTTGTTGAAAGAAGGATACAAAAATGATCCGATATGCCCATGCATCTTTATGAAAAGATCTAATAGTGAGTTTGCTATAATTGCTGTTTATGTTGATGATATCAACATCATTGGAACTCCTGAAGAGCTTCAAAAGGCAATTAATTGTTTGAAGAAAGAATTTGAAATGAAGGACTTGGGAAGAACGAAATTTTGTCTTGGATTACAAATCGAGTACTTCAAGAAAGGGATCTTTGTATATCAAGAAACTTATACAAAGAAGGTCCTAGAGCGATTTTACATGGATAAATCTTATCCATTATGTACCCCAATGATTGTAAGATCTTTGAAGGTGGACAAAGACCCATTCCGACCTCGAGAAATTAGTGAAGAAGGTGATGAAGAACTACTTGGTCCAGAAGTACCATATCTTAGTGCTATTGGGGCACTAATGTATCTTGCTAATCACACACGTCCTGATATATCATTTGCTGTTAATTTACTAGCAAGATATAGTTCTTCACCAACACGAAGGCATTGGAATGGAATAAAGCACATTTTTCGTTATCTCAGAGGTACAACAGACATGGGGTTATACTACTCAAATGTATCCAAGCATGAACTGGTTGGTTATGCAGATGCTGGATTTTTATCTGATCCACATAATGGTAAATCACAAACGGGCTATCTATTTACATGTGGAGGTGCAGCTATTTCATGGCGATCTATGAAACAGACTATATCAGCCACATCATCTAATCATGCAGAAATTCTAGCAATACATGAAGCAAGTCGAGAATGTATGTGGTTGAGGTCAGTAATACATCATATACGTACAACTTGTCATTTATCTTCAGGCAAAATGATCCCAACAATCCTCTATGAGGATAATGCTGCATGTATCACTCAACTTAAAGAAGGCTATATCAAGGGCGATAGGACGAAGCATATTTCACCAAAATTCTTCTTCACTCGTGATCTTCAAAAGGATGGTGAAATAGATATCCAGCAAATCAGTTCAAGTGAAAATCTAGCAGATTTATTCACCAAGTCACTTCCAGGTACAATCTTTGAAAAACTTGTTCATGATATTGGTCTTCGGAGATTCAAAGATTTCAACTGATATTATCAAGAGGGGGAGTCGATACACGCTGTACTCTTTTTTCCTTATCTAGGTTTTGTCCCACTGGGTTTTCCTAGAAAGGTTTTTAATGAGGCAGCACTTGATGGTGTATCAATGAATGATGTACTCTTTTCTTTGGCTAGGTTTTTATCCCACTGGGTTTTTCCTAGTTAAAGTTTTTAATGAGGCACATTCATAATGGACATCCAAGGGGGAGTGTTATGAATATTAAATATGTGGATGTCCATTGACTCATATTACTCTTCCAGTCAACTTGACATAAAGAAGAAAAGATGACTTGATACAAAGCAAAAGCAAAAGCAAAAGAAGACAAGGACATAAAGACGATATAAAGTAACCTTGGTCATTTAAATATAACCATGGTAATACAACCACGGTTAAATTTCAACCTCTATATAAAGGGCTGTAATCGATTGTTTCAATTGCACTGAATGAGAACATCTCTCTAACTTCTCTCTAGAAATTCTATCAGTTTTCTCTGAATCCTATCAATCTTCTCTCTTATTTCATATACTTTTATAACAATTTTCAATTTTCAATCATAACCTTTAACACCACTTTTTAGCCAGTTTTTATTTTTTAAATTTTTTATAAAATAATATTAGCACATAGGCAGTGATCTAAAACCCAATAAAATTTCAGATGATCAAACACATGACATGAGGAGCCTAATTGAAGAGAGTGGTTTAAATTAACAGTGGAGAAGTAATTTTTTTTATTATCTGATTTTTGGAAAAGTAAGATAGGGTTAAAAGTGAAAATGTAAATGTGATTTGTGTTTGGATTAACGGTGGCAAAAGTGATTTTTTTTTCCAACCATGAACCTGTTTGGATTAGAGTTTGAAAAGGCCGTTTAGATGCAAAATAACTGAAAAAGGACATGGATGTTAGTATTGAATACTATATATATATATATAATTAGAAGTGCAGTGGAGGGAAAAGCAACGCAAATGAGCTTCACAAAAATGCTGTGGTGGTAATATAAGCATAGTCGATTTTAAAGCTTTGCCAAACGTTGTAAAATTGTCCAATTTGCTTTTTTAAAACAAAATGTGCGGTGGTCTTTGGCAAACGCTTTGCCAAATAGACCCTAAAAAGATTAAGTGCCTATTTGGATTAGCTATATAAACTATTTTTACAACATGATTTATGGTATACAAGATAAATTTGTGAGAGGTGTTTTATCTCGACTTGTGTGAACATACTTTTCCACTGCTTTCTCAAATATGTGCTAAACGGCCCACAATAAGTGGAACATCATTTAATTTACACGCACAATATGTGTGTGTGTGTGTGTGTGTGTGTGTGTGTGTGTGTGTGTGTGTGTGTGTGTTTATATATATATAAGATTCATTTTAGGTGTGAGTGACTATGACTATATTATAATATGGAAATGATTCTTAATTAATTTATATAGATGGGATGGGATGAGCATGGATGATGGTTGGAATGTCCAAATCTTTGGTCCTCAGATAAGAATCCAATTAAAATTCATGGGACCAATTCTTACTATATTTTTATTAGTGAAGGAAAAATAATTACTTTAAATTTTATTGGTAAGCTTTAATGTGCTACAATAAATTGGTCAGATTATGAAAAATATTACCAGCATTAGCTATGATGGGAATAAAATATTATTTGGTTATCATTTCAAATCACATATTGAATATACTTTTTGAGGCAACTAACTGATCGAAGTGAATATCCAATTTGTTGGTTCAATTAGATGTACCGTTTTGATTTAATTTGTCATCCTTTAATGGATATTTTCTAATTAACTGATGCAGACTTCTTCTCTTTCATCAGTTCTCTACGTACCGAGCCTGCAAATCAAATTTAACACCATTTTATTTTGCTATTTTTTTAAATAATCGGCGGTGAAAATGAAACATATTGTTATCTGCCACAATATTTTCAAAATGACAGATTTGCATATGAAATAAATGAATTTAGGAAACTTATATGTACGATTAATTAATTGTTGCCTGATAACATTTTTCCAATATGAGAGAAGAGTTGAGTTATAAGATTAATGGAATGATGAAGAGAAAAAAGAAAGATGGACATCCACACAACCTTTTATATTCTTATATAGCAAATTTTCATATAAGGAATTATAATACTAGAAGTCATGAAATAAATACTCACTCGGATTCTAAATATAGCAACTAATTAATAGGTTTGGTTTGGTTCTAAATAAGTAAATCATTCATTAATTCAGGTGGAAAAAAACTACATATTTATTAATTAGCTGCCTTTACCAGTGGATTGACTCTCTTTATAATATAGTGATACTTGGTCTATAACGTAAGATAACGCTTTCTTTTTCGTTACAACAATCGCTATCATTTTCTAACTTCCTGTGATGATAAATATACATACACTGAAAATAACTTGGCTTGCAAGAATTTAATTTTCTAATTAGTCTCATACATTATTATTTTATCTTTATATCCATCTCTACGTACTCTTTGCCATTTTCTTTCTTTCTGGAATCAGAGATCCCCCATTAAGAAAATACACTGTTAGTATTAAAGACGTCAATATGTTTCATATTACCTGTTCAACTATATCTATATACGAATAATAAGGAAGTTTCAGATTTAATGTATTGTTGTTAAGCTGTTTCTTTGTTGTCTGCCATCAAAATGGTTTTCTTAATTACTAAAAACAATGCTCGTTTGGTTTTTTCCTGCATCATAGAGCTGAATGCTAACAGTTGATCACTGTAACTGAGAATATGTTGTTTTTATTGACTGACAAATTTAAGAAATTTCCTAGACCTCGGAGTCTAGGAAGTGACATATATATATATATATATATATATATATATATATATATATATATATATATATATATATATATATATATATATATATATATATATATATATATATATATATATATATATATATATATATATATATATATATATATATATATATATATAAGATCAGCATTGTGTTTGGAAAATAATGGTGGAGTTTCAGTTGATGGTTGAAGTTCTTGGAAGTTATGATATGTCATCATCTTCATGGACTGGACGGCAAAATTAAAGCATTAAGCACCTCAACGTTGTACTTCGTAATCTCTGTTTGTTGGGAAGGAATATTGGCCTTTTGTTTTGTTTTCTTTTTTAACTTAGGATTCTAATCATACCTATATACAATAAGAACTTAGTATTAAGATCACAAATATTGTTACCAGGAAATAAAAATGGAAAGAACAAAAGATCACAAGTCTAAAGAGAAAAAGTGAGAATGGTGGCAGAGCCTATGTATATATATATACATATATATGTTATTTATATAGGATCCCATTGGACATTGGTGGGTCCTTACATATGAGCAGCTTGAATAAAGGGATGGAATCTTTAAAATTCTGAAATTACTAAAGATAAATTATTTACGAATTAATTTTAGCATTTCAGATTTGTAGATAATTCAATTTATTTTAATCCTCTCTATCTCTGTTTCTTTTTTAAATGATTTAGTTTTATCGGCTTAATATTTAAAAAAAGTTAACTTTTAGAATATGATAAAATGACAAAATAAAAGGATATATCTATTGTCTCATAATTAAGTTTTTAATAAAATTAACAACTTTTAAAATATATCGCGACAAAATAAGGGAACAAAGATCAAACATTAATTATAGAGATATTTTTAGAATTCATATTCAATGTGTTTACAAAATTCATTCATTTATTTATTTATTCAATAATTAGAATCTAGCAATTGTTTTTATACAAAAAAAAAATTTAAGTGAGTTGGGTCTCAAAGGTTCATAAGGACTAAAACATGCCTTCAGACTCAAAGAGAATTTACAGATGTATTTACAGATCACCTATCAATAAAATCTTCACATCAATTGAATTTAAACTTACAACCTATGACTATGAGTGAACCCATTTATCAACAATAGCAATCGTTATTGGCAGTCTGGCAATCTCTTAATGGGAGAGAGTGATAGTAATGATGAGGTACCAAAGTGTGAGGGAGGCACATGTGGGGCAAGACTTTAATACTCACTCTGCCTTTTCTTCACCCTCTCCCACACCCTGCTTTTTCCTTCTTGTAAATACCCTCTCTCTCTCTCTCTCTCTCGCGAATGGGGACAGTGGAGGAAACAATTGTCAACTACTGGTTAGTGAATAGGCAGGCATGCCCTGAAGGCCTGAACTACTTGATCATTGAACTTGAGGCAAGGGTCCCTCTACTTTTTAACTTGGCCATGCATGTGCCCTCCTTGGAAAAACAGGGTCCTTCTTTTTCAATGGAGCCCTAATGGATAACTTCAGTTCTGACATGTCACACAAAGTCACAAACATCATCTATATTTGTTACTAACATTATATCATACCATCTGTTCAGAATCGTACGACACTGACACCTACACATGCTCTTAACATGAGCAAAGCCATCACTCAGGCTGCCACATCTCTATTCCCTTTTGTTCTTCCCCCGGGCTTTAGTTTCAATCTATGTCAAATATGAAACTTTTCAATACAGCAGCAATCATGTATGCCCCCCAATTTTACCCACGTGACAGAAACAATCTCAACAAAATTTTCATGGCTGGTGCCTGGTACTAACTTCCACTAGATCAGGTCTACCCAAAAACTTTCACTCTCTACAGAAAAATAAAATAAAAAGAGCCAGGTCAACAATGAATTAACTGGTAAACTTGTCCTTGTGCCAAAGATAGACTGCCAAGGAAAAGTTCAATATCTTCAATTAATTTCGTTTATCTTTCTGTGACCAAGTCTATCTAGGAATTTACCAGAATATGAATACTAGAGCATGCATGTATTTAAGGGTATTAAAAAAAAAACTAGGAAGTAAAAATTCCCAGTAGTCAGTGCATTATAAAATGGCTGACCGGCTGTGACATTCTCAGCGTTGTCTCCATTTTACATGACAAACATGTCTGACCGTCTTCCAGAAAAACCATCTATCTATCTAGCAAACAAGTAAACCAATTTTACTCACTTCTGAATGCACCGAACCAGCTTCATTGACTAAATACATTGCATTCTACAAAAAGTGTTCTCATAGCAAGCCAGGGTTACCAAATGGATTGTTGTTGTTTTGTGGATGAGAAACAGGATTCACAGGAAACGCCCCAAATCCTGCATCCCCAAAAGGATTTGCGGTGCTCATTAACAGATGCTGTGGCTGCGACTGAGGCTGAAAGGGTTGGAATGGACCAAATGGATTCGTTTGCTGCTGAGACATCGCTGCCATTTGGACAGCAGTAGGAGGAGGGATGCTACTTGAGAAAGAAAATGGATCTTGAACCTCGAATGGATTTGGCGCCGGTGCACCATACACTGGCTGCTGTGATCTATATGCTGCTTCATCATATAAGCTGTTAAGCGTGAGCGAGTCCATTCCACCAGCCTGACATTCAATGAAAAATACAACGTTGAAACAGCTAAGGGAAGGAAGACGTGTGTTATTCTCATCATCAAACAATAAACAAGTCAACACTAATCTCCTTTTTAGCATCAATCAAATAATTTTTTTTTACGGTGGGGGGGAATCAGTCATCAACATGAAAAACTTGCTAATGCTATAATAATGGTAAGAGAAAGTAACACTTAATGTACATACCACCTAAGTAAGAAAGGGAGGCAACCTTACTAAATTCACTTGTTAAAAAACTACATTGGAAATAGGTCAAGGCTGCCACCTTAAAACAGACCTACGAGAGAGCCCTAATATCATAGAGAATACGCAATTTGGCCTTTTCCAACCATGGATTTTATCCCACAGAAACTCATTCAATAGTGTAATATTCAGTTACATATTGCAACAATTTCAGTTGATTTATATTAAAAGTCCACAAAGGACATCTGAAGACTCACCAATTGTCTTTCATTGACTGATGAAATATTGCTACTCGGAGTGGAAACCAAAGCAAGCTCCCATCCAGTTGGATCAAAATCTTTTGCTTGAGTGGTACTAGATTCAAAACCAGATGTTGTGCCTAACATGAACAAAATAGTCACATGAATTAGGTGACCAAACTTCCAACAAACCATCCCACGTATTGCAGAAAAAACATAAAAACAAATAAATGCTAACCATTTTCTGTGGGTACTATGGCTAGGGCAAGAGCATTTCTTTCCCCTATTGATGATGCATCAGCTACAGTATCATTCAAACCCAGTAGCCACGATATGAACAAGGTAAATACACTAGACCAAGGACCTGGAATATTAAATCTGGAACAAGAAACTTACCAGTAAGTCTCCATTGTCAAAATTGTTTTGAGATGGAAGCGGAGGAGGGGGAACAGTCTCAGAATTGGAGACAACATCATCTGCAGGCATTGACGGTTCCTCCTCTTCAACAGATACTTTACTGTCTTCAATTGCGGGAACTTCTTCCTCTGGTCTGTATGTCAGCGGAAGCTGTAGATAAAGAACAAGAATTAGTTTTGTAAGAGCAATATTAAAGTGATAAATATAAATTAATGGCATCAGGTCAGTGTCAACAGAAACCATAATATTCGTATGCTATATAATGAGAAAAATAAGACAATTATGCTCTCTAAACATGACATGTAATGTACTAACCAATGGCTCAGTTGGTACAGTCACCACTTGTGGTGCCTCTCTTATGTACTCGTCCATGGTTGTAAGAAAAGATTGAGGAGGCTGAAAAGGTTAAAAATGAAATAATTGGAACGAAATGAGAACGAAATTAAGAGAACTTCTGAAATCAGATAATGAAATCACTGCAAAAAAATCACATACCTCTCTTAGGACAGGAAACTGAAAATTCCGAGCAAGTTCTAAACCTTTGCATACTTCATAGAAGTCGGATAAATTTGCTGCCTGTTCCAACTCAAACTACTCAATACAATGTCTTCGAAAATGAAATTGCAAAAGCATTGCATTTTGTCGCACAAAAGCGTACTGGCAACATGTTTGATAACATCATCATCATAATAGTAATGGCAATAATCACCTGCTGGCCAGCACGTTTGTAGATATCAAGGGCTTTGATAGCTTCATGTCTCGGCATCTCAAAAAACTACAAGGTAATGAAGAGATAATTACATTCCAAAAAATTACATTTAAAAAAAAAACAAATGCGTATAATACTAAAACCTTGAGAATTATTTTATACATAACCACAAAATAGTTTACCTTATCAACAAGATTGATGATTCCATCATTAACAGCACAATAAATCTTAAAGCTTTCTTTTAGTACCTGAGATGCACATAAAAACCGTATCAATAGCAGTTACAATCAATGTAAAAGGTAATAGAAAATATTCACTTGCATACCTTCAACAATAACTAAAGACATAACAAAATGAAAACATTAAACATCTCACCAACCAGACGTATGATAAAAAAAAATGCAACAAAATTTATAAAAGAGCGTCAGTTCAAATTTAAACTACCAACAAGGGACCCTCACCCTTTATACAAAGATACAAATTGTCAGCACAACTGCTGAATCTATCATAAACAAGATATTTCATTTCAGAAATTAAATTGAAACTCAATTCCTACAATGAGAAGAACCCAAATTAAATATTCCCAGCCCAACATTCCAGAGTAGAGACATCAGTAACTGATGAATGCACAAAAGAGTTATGTTAAGAGAGCTAGAGACATCAGTAACGAGTAGTTTTATACAAAGAAGATCAAGACATACCAGAGCTAGAGCATATTGTATCACATAATTGCTGACAGCTATTCCTTCTGGCTGTAAAGTTGCAGCATACAATCAGTTCGTGGTACTTGAAAAAAATAATACGACATAAAATAGCATTAAGTTAACAGTAGTTATATCAATATGCAAGGTAAAGTGGCAAATCCAGAAGAAAAGGAAATAACACTATACACATATCTCTCAACATTACCTTGCAACCAATAAGCCGATAGAGAAGCTGCTGCAAAGCAGGCAACTGCTCCAATAGTTCGTCACTTTCCAGATCTCTTGTCCTGCTGTAACCCTGCTCCAAAAACAATTAAACATGAAAACTCTTCAAAAACAAAAATTAGTTCAATAGAAGAAAGTTATGTTATAAAAGGGCACACATTTTAGTAATAAAAAGTTTATTGCATACAAGTACGGTCATTGTTTCATGAATTTAAATACCTTCTCCTGCCCTTGGGCAGGCTTGGGAAGACGTTCAGCTTCAATATCATACTTCAAAATCCGAAAACAATCAAGCCTCTCTTCCAAAAACAATGCATTAGTGCGTACCCAAGCAGAGCAATCCCAAGCTGCAAGAAAATAAATCAGAGCCAGAAGTATTATACAACAACAACAAAGCCTTTATCCCACTAGGTGGGGTCGGCTACATGGATCGCACGACGCCATTGTGCTCTGTCGAAAACCATATCCTTAGGTATATTATTAATCAAAAGGTCTCTCTCAATGACCTCATTTAGCGTTCGTCTCGGCCTTCCGCGACCTCGTTTTACAGGACTCCATACGGCTTGATCAACCCTCCTCACCGGTGCATTCAACGGCCTTCGTTGAACATGACCAAACCACCTCAAACGATTTTCTACCATTTTTCCTTCAATAGAGGCCACTCCAACTCGTTCACGTATATGATTGTTACGAATCTTATCCTTTCTTGTATGCCCACACATCCATCTCAACATTCTCATCTCGGCCACCCCCATTTTATGCTCATGCAATCCCTTTAAAGCCCAACACTCACTACCATATAGCATTGCTGGTCTTATAGCAGTGCGGTAGAACTTCCCTTTTACTTTATTAGGTACTTTCCGGTCACAAATAACCCCAGTGGCTTTTCTCCATTTATACCATCCAGCTTGGATTCTGTGATCGACATCTCCATCAATTTCACCATCTTGTTGAATAATTGATCCCAAATACCGAAATTTTGTCACTTGTGGAATAACTTGCCCCTCCAATATAACTTCCACTTCATTTCGACCTTGTCTCTTATCATACTTACAATGCATATATTCAGTTTTGCTCCTACTCAAACGAAAACCCTTCACTTCCAAAGTCCGTCTCCATATCTCAAGCTTAGAATTAATTTCCTCCCTGGACTCAGCCAACAGAACTATATCATCCGCGAAAAGCATGCATTTAGGGATTTCCTCTCTTATAGGCTCAGTTAGAACATCTACCACTAGGTTAAACAAATAAGGGCTCAAAGCTGATCCCTGATGTAGGCCAATCCTTATAGGAAAGTCCTTTGTTACACCTCCAGGCGTTCTAACATTGGTAGTAATCCCCTCATACATGTCCTGTATGGCTTTGATATATGCAAACCGCACTCTCTTCTTTTCCAAGGCTTTCCATAGTAAATCTCTTGGCACACGATCATATGCTTTTTCCAAATCAATGAAAACCATATGCAAATCTCTTCCTTTGCTTCTATACTTTTCCATAAACCCCCTTAATAAATAAATCGCCTCTGTTGTAGACCTTCCTGGCATAAATCCAAATTGGTTTTCAGCAATTTCAGTCTCCAACCTCAACCTACGTTCAATCACCTTTTCCCATAATTTCATTGTATGACTCATAAGCTTAATTCCTCTATAGTTTGCACAATTTTGAATATCTCCTTTATTCTTATAAATAGGAATCAAAGTACTTTTCCTCCACTCATCCGGCATTTTCTTGAATCGTAAAATCTCATTAAATAATTTTGTGAGCCACAAAACACCTTCTTCACCCAAACATTTCCAAACTTCAATAGGAATCCCATCAGGCCCAACAGCTTTACCATTCTCCATTTTTTTAAGAGCTTCTCTAACCTCACCAACTCGAATCCTGCGGTAAAAAGACAAATTGAAATCACCTTCTCGAGTTGTCAAATCTTCATAATCACAAGGCCCTCCCCCTCCCTCATTGAACAACTTATGAAAATAGGTTTCCCACCTATTCTTAATATCTCCATCAGTAACCAATACTTTACCTTCTTCATCCTTTATACACCTCACTTGGTCCAAGTCTCTCGATTTTCTCTCCTTGTTCTTTGCAATCTTGTAAATCTTACGCTCTCCTGCCTTTGTTCCTAACTCCTTATAAAACTCCTCATATGCTTTATTACGAGCTTCACTCACCGCCTTCTTAGTCTCCTTTTTAGCCAAACGATACCTTTCCCAATTGACATCATTATTACACAAGTGTATTGCTCTAAAACAATCTTTCTTATGCTTGGTTTTCTCTTGAACAGTCTCATCCCACCACCAAGTCTCCTTATCTTGCCGACCAAAACCTTTTGATTCTCCCAAAATTACTTTAGCAACCTTCTGGACCTTTTTAGACATATTCTCCCACATGATGTTAGCACTTCCTTGTAACTCCCACACCCCCTCCTCCAAAAGAGCTCTCTTAAAAACCTCTCTCTTCTCCCCCTTTAACTGCCACCACCTGACCCTTGGATTTAAAACTTGCCGGTGCTTTTGTTTTACACACTTAATAATCACATCAAGGACCAAAACCCTATGTTGTGTTGTCACGCCATCCCCAGGAATCACTTTGCAGTTAGTACAAAGTCTTCTATCCAAGTTCCTTACCAAAAAGAAGTCAATCTGTGTCTTGGCAGCTCCACTCTTATATGTTATTAAATGCTCCTCTCTCTTCTTAAAGCAAGTGTTGACAATCTTGAGGTTATATGCGAGGGAGAAATCAATAATAGATTGACCTTCACTATTGAGCACCCCAAATCCAAAACCCCCATGAGCCCTTGCATGAGGTCCTGCCTCCTTACCGACATGTCCATTAAGATCTCCTCCAATAAAAATCTTTTCGGTTAGTGGGATACTCTGAATTAGCCCCTCCAAATCTTCCCAGAACTTTTCCTTAAGATGTGCTTCTGCCCCTACTTGAGGTGCATACGCACTGATAGTGTTTATAATATCCTTCCCAACAATCATCTTTAAGGAAATGATTCTGTCCTCAACCCTTTTAACTTCCACCACATTCTTTCTCCATTCATTATCAGTGATGATACCAACACCATTCCTTCCGTTGACCTTTCCAGTATACCAAAGCTTAAAACCATTAATTTCCCGAGACCTTTCTCCAGCCCATTTTGTTTCTTGAAGGCACAAGATATTAATCTTACGTTCATTCATTACACCCACCACCTCCAGAGATTTGGCATTCAGAGTCCCAACGTTCCAAGTGCCAAATCTGATCTTGCTCTCATGAACTAGCTTCTTTAGCCGCCTCCGTTCAGAAGAGAGCGGTAGCCCTTGCTCATTTAACACTACACCCGGGCGACGATGCAGCGGCCCTTGCTCACTTATCACTGTACTCGAGCCATACAGCGCGTTACTTACAGGCAACGACCTAGCATTAGCACAATATCTTCGTTGATCCATGTTCATAAGAGATTCGACAGGGTTTTACGTTGGCTGTCGGGGCCTAACACAACCCTCCTCCTTTACCCGGGCTTGGGACCGGCTATAAACATAGGCGGAGTTAGAGCCAGAAGTATTATATAACTTGATTTTGAAATTGAGCCAGTTTCAGAATCAGAAGTCTACAAACACCTAATAAAAGCCAGTAACTAGAACCAAAACAGACATTCTGGAAAAAAATGAAATTAATAAGCAGGATAAGGCAATCAATAATTACCAATTGGGCTAGAATCATCCTTAAAATTAGAAAGTTGGAGAATGTGTCCTCTTTGTGAGAAATTAAGAAATTCTTCTTTAAAAGTAGGATCACCCTCTCTTAATAGCCTATGGATGACTATCAGTGTTTTTAGTGCCACCTGTTAACAAGACAAGATGAAGTAAAAGATTAGCCTATCTAACTGCTAAAAAGTCACCAGGTAGCTATCACGAGTAATAACATCAAATAATCCCTGAAAGACATTGCCCAGAACCAGGTGTAATCCCTCTAAAGGGCCCAATAAAATGTAAAATCAACTAATAGTGACAAGCTAGCAAAAGCAAACTGAAACATCCCCTACCCCCGCAAAACTAGCGTTCCCTTGTACACCATATTGTTGAAATTTAATTTTTCGACAGTTGATGTGTTCATAAGCTAAACAGTTATGAATGTCTCGGGTGATTCAGAAGTATGAAACTAGCTACAATATAACATGGGTTTAAAGCACATACTAAAAATCCAGTTTAGATGTGTTTGAACTTGGAAATAGAGTGAAACCAAACTTTAAAGCAAGAGATAGCATGTGATGTGAGCAGGCATACGTAAATTTGGTTGAAGAACAATTCTGTGATGCTTAGGCAGACTAGTTATGTGGATCTCATCAACTACTAAGGTAAGATCAGGCAGACACAAACCAGAAATGCTTACGTTCAATAAAATGCAAATAAAGAAGTCATTCCGTGTTCAAATTAAATCATAATTGCAATTCCTAGTCCGATAAATTCATCACATCAATTGAATCTGACAACAAATGCCAATACCGTCCAATTTCGTGTCTTGGACAATCGACGGGCCAGTGCATGAATGCAGTAAGCAACATCAGCTCGGGGTCGAATAGCAGACGTGGCAAATAGAATTTCTGCATAGAACACGAATAAAAATGCAATTTTCTCATTCTTTACACGATGAATCTAAAACCTAGAAGAACAATTTGGATCGACAAAGACCGATGACTTACTTCTAAGGTGTCTCTCCTTGGGAGGGCATTCAACGTGGTTCGTGGCTTTGACTATGGCAACCTCCAAATCCTATAAATAGGAACCAATTGAACCATGCCCACATAAGAAATTTGGAAGAAAACATGAAATCAAATCAACAAGAACTTTGAGGCATCGGTCCATCGGAACAATCTATATTTAGAATATGAACAATTGTCTGAATACCGCGTAATCGCTGTTGACATGGGCAAGACCAACTTTGGTAGTATCTTTGAGGGCACCATAAGCTTCTGAAGCGTACCCATTTCTAAATTCTGAGCGCCGATCTCTCCCACTCAATGTCTACCCCCCTGAGTCACGGTACAGGTGGTACTCAGCCCTCGAATTTCTCTGCGTACGATATGAATATTGTAGCAATTCAAGGGAGGGGAGAGAAGAGAGATGTCTCTAATCACAGAGAAACAATGGAATTATAATGGCATGGCATCGTTTCAATCTATTTGTTTGCGTAATTTTCTTCACAATGGGGGAAAGAATTCCCACCTTGGGTTTTTGGCGGCCCCGACTTCGCTGTGCGTCATCATCAATCCTTCACCTTTTAATTAACATTTTTCTCAGTTTTCTTTATGTTGATCCAGTCATCATTGTTAAGTGTTTCATTAAGGCTGGATCATTATTTTAATATAAAATACTCTCTCTATCTAAAAGATAAAGTTGATTTTTTAAAAAAATTAAAAAAACTAATTAAATTACATTAGAGTATTTTTATTTTTATTTATTTTTGTAAACTAATTAGTTTAACTAATAAACTAATATATAATCTAAGGATATACAACATATAATATGATTAAATAACCTATTTAACTTCCTTAATCTCTTCAAAAAAAATTCAATTTTGTCTCATATTTAGGACCGGAGGGAGTACTTAATAATTAATTACTCCCTCCGATCCTAATTATAAAACAAAGTTGACTTTTTTGGAGAAATTAAGGAAGCTAATTAAATTATTTTAAAATATTTTTATTTTTATTTTTTTTCCAAACTAATTAGTCTGACTAATAAATTAATATATAATTTAAGAATACATAATACATAATATGATTAAGTGATTTATTTAGCTTCCTTAATTTCTCTAAAAAAAGTTAACTTTACCTTATATTTAGAACTGGAGGTAGTAGTTTATATTAACCAATTAATTTTGAGCTATATATATTCTTATTTTTTGATTGATCATAAAATTAAAAAAAAACGTATAATTAACATTTGGCAATAAGTTGGGATGATTGGACACCTGGGAATGAAAGTAAATTCGTCCCTGCTATGCCCGGAGAAATCAATGCTTTTTTTTTTTTTATTACAATGACAAGGGAGTCAATCCTTTGAGAGTCGTGACGGACTCATACCAGAACCTACTTAGATCGAGAAGAGAACTAAAGAGAATCCAAATATTAGCTTAAGTCAGCTAAAATTTGGATCAAACAAAAATCTGGCGGATTATACAATAGGGTCAGATCATTGTTTGAATCTAGAGCCTCTTTTGTCAGTAGGTCGGCACATACAATACATTCCCTGTGCGAGTGATGAATCTCCAAATCCCAATTCTTGTAGATTAAATCCCTGGTTTCCTCGAGCTAGCTGTGAAGAGGATGATGAGGACCTCCTGCGTGAAATAGTAAATGAAGTGCTTTTGCCGAGTCCGTGTGTAACTTGACCTTTGTGAATTTCATGGATTGGCAAACTTGAAACCCTATCTTGATAGCCTGGATCTCCGAGTCTGTTGAGCCGAGAGAGAAGCCTGTGTTTTTTTGAAAGCCGCAAATCTAAGCTCCAAAACTGTCACGAGCAACCCCTCCTACTGCAGAGTGTCGATGCTCATCGAAAGCAGCATCCGCATCAATCCGTATGTAACAGTCTGGGGGGCAACCCATTGATCCGAATCTCTATCTGGTACTCTCAGAATCTTGTGCTTGAGTCTTCCTTCTTTATGCCTTCATGGAGGAAATGTAATCCTCTGTGTATCAGCTGCTGAGGTTGGTCACAAGTTCCTTCAAACGCTTTCTTACATCTATTTTTCCATATGAGCCAACAAAGGGAGCCAAAGACCCTTAGCCAGGGCCATTGAGTCGCTCTGTGGTTCCCAGGGGAGTGTCGCATATTCCATTTGATCCAAACCTGCAAATTGACAGAGAAAAAAACAGGGTGATAAATTGGGTTAGTACAAGAAAGCCACACACTGCTCGCCAACTCACAGTCTCTCAAAGAATGTAAAGGTGTTTCCTCACAGCTGCACTCAAATGGACACTTAGTGTTTATCCTCACATCCCTTTTAGCTCGAACTGAATTGGTGGGAATTCTCTCTTGGAACAATTGCCACATAAAATACTTGACTTTCTCAGGAATAGGCCATCTCCAGATATGTTGCCAGAAAGGATCAGGCGCCTTCGAACGCGACGAGTAAATCATGGAATAGGCGGATTTAACGCTGAAGTTTCCGTCAGAAGATTCCCTCCACTAGAACAAATCATCACCTATTTGGGAAGGAGGTGGGATGCATTTGATCTTCTCAATCACCCACCTTGGTAAGAATAAAGCCCATTTATGCAAGTCCCATCTTCTATCCAGACCTACAAACTGGCTAACCACATCTTCCGAATTTATGAGATCATGATTTTTGTCCACGTAGTACATTAGTGGTTGCTCAAGATTAGTCCATAGATCCCACCAGGCATTTGTTGAGTTATCGCTTCGGAGTTTGCTTCCAACGGCTTTTCTGAAAGAGTCCCAAACCGATGTAATTGCGCTCCAGACTGCCGGTTGAGCTCTTCTCCTTTCTACCCTTGGAAGTTTATCATTACCGCAACCATACTTAGCTCTGAGAGCTTTGACCCATAAAGCATCGGGCCTGGTGATTAGAGTTCAACACAGCTTCATGATGAGAGCCTCATTCTAACTTGCTAGATCTTTGATGCCGAGGCCACTTTCTTTTTTGTCCCTCTTGCATTTTCTTACCTTCCTGCCCCTGGTTCTAGAAAAAATTTCTATTAATTCTCTCGAGATCCCAAAGGATCCCTTTGGGGAGGATGGTGGTTTGCATTTGGTGAAAAGAGAGTGTGGAGAGGACAGAATTGATCAGAACCGTTCGCCCTGCCAAGCTAAGGAACCTGCCCTTCCAATTTGAAAGTTTCTTTTGAACTTTAGAGACGAGGGGAGCGTAGGTTAACTTCGAGACTCTCTTGTGCAGGATAGGAACACCCAAATATTTGCCAAGGTCAGCTGAGATGGTGATCCCAAGGGTTTGACCTAGTTCCAGAGCTCTGTAAAAGTTAACATTCCTGGAAGCAAAAATCTTTGATTTGGTAAGACTGATACGATGCCCTGACACGTAACAAAAATGAGCCATCAAATCTCTGATGTTTTCCATCTGATCCAAAGAAGCCTCACTGAATAGGAAGAGGTTGTCAGCGAAGAAGAGGTGGGATAGCTCAGGACCTGATTGACTGAGTTTGAGAGGTTTCCATCTTCCTTCGCTGACTTCTCGGTTAATGAGCTGGTTAAGGCGTTCCATACATATAATGAACAAAAAGGGACTCAAAGGGTCCCCTTGCCGCACTCCTCTCGTTGGATGAAAAGGGGTTGATAGAGTATCATTCCATACAATTCTCATAGAGGCAGAGGATACACACATCATCAAAAGCGTCACAAAATGATCATTCAGGCCAAGACTCTGGAGATTAAATTTTAAAAAGTTTCAGTCCAGTCTGTCAAAGGTTTTCTCCATGTAACCTCTCTTTCTCCTGATTGTTCTCATAGTGTGTATGGCTTCTTAAGCCAAAATGATGTTATCGCTGCTTTGCCTTCCCCTGATGAAGCTACATTGAGTAGGATGAATCAAATAATCCATCACAGGCCTAAGTCTATTAGCAAGAACCTTGCTTAAGATTTTGTAGGTCACGTTGCAAAGGGAGATTGGTCGAAACTCTTTGAGGGAGGTGGGTTTATCCACTTTAGGGATCAGAGTAATATGGGTTTGATTAATATCTTTAACCTTGCTAAGATCTCTAAAGATGGAGAAGATGAGGTCGCAGATTTTAGACCCAACAACATTCCATTGTGACTGGAAGAAGTGAGGCTGTAAGCCATCATGCCCAGGTGCTTTGAAGGCTTCCATCTCGAAGGCAGCATTTTTTATTTCTATTGCCGACACATCTTTCTGGATAAGGGCAAGTTGAGAATTGTTTAGAGCGAGGAAGTCAGAAGGCCAATTTGACACATTTAAAACCTCTTGATCAGAGGAATAGCGGTCCTTGAAATAGGAAAGTGCAGAAAGTTGAAGATCCTCATGGTTTGAAATCCAGACACCCTGATGGTTTTGGAGGGACTCAATTCTGTTCTTTTTCCTTTTGATCACTGTCGAGGAGTGGAAGAAGCTGGTATTTTTATCCCCGAATTTGAGCCATTTGCATCTTGACTTTTGATACCAAAGGAGCTCTTCTTCGTTCACCACCTTAATACATTCTTTCCAGAGCTTCGCTTCAAGCTTATAGAGACCCGCGTGGGGGCGAGCGGTGATTTCCCGATCAACACCTTCCAGACGCTTAAGCAGACACTTCTTCTTCCTAGGAATGCTGCCAACCACATTCTTATTCCACCACATAGCTTTGTTCTGAAAATCCTTATAGCCAGAGGCCCAATCATTATGAAGCTAAGCAGAGCTTACTAAGTCAAAGAAACCCTCTTCGAGGCACCACGCTACTTGATATCTGAAGTGAGCTTTAGAATTGACTTCTTGCTTATTCCCAGCGGAAATCACAAGAACTCTGTGATCAGATTTGTAATGGAGGTGGTGGAAAATTTTGTGATTTGGATGAGCCAATTCCCATGATATATTGCAAAAAGCCCAATCAAGTCTTTCCTTGATTTCCTTTCTGGACCAAGTGAAGTTGTCTCCAACCACAGGAAGTTCCAGAAAGCCACAGTCATGGACACAGTTGCGAAAGGGATATAAAGATCTATCATGAACAGCAACACCCCCTACCTTGTCCAATGGATAAAGGAAAGAATTGAAATCAACAAGAACCAGCCAACCGTCAGATACATTGCCAGCCAGAAACCGAAGGGAAGACCACAGGTCTTGTCTATAGCTCCATCTAAAGTCCCCATACATAAAGGTGACACAGAAACTTTCGCCCATTTTTTTTATCAGTCATGCGGCAGTGTAAAAGCTAGGTAGTGGAGAAAAGGTATTCCAAAGAGACATCGAAATCATTCCACAACACTCAAATGCCTCCGGCATAGCCAGTTGATTCAACTCTAAGCCAGTTGTGGAATCCTACCTTACGCACCACTAAGTCAGCTTGTAAACCACTAACTCTAGTTTCTAAGAGGCACATAACAGAAATCTGATACTTATTAACAATATCACGAAGGATACGGGGAAAAGATTTGCTACAGGTCCCTTTACAATTCCAACTAGAAATAATCATAAGGATATAATTAAAGGACAGAATAGAGGACATGGCTACTTATCTGGAGGGACACGTCTAGAACCCGACCTGCTCCTATGCTTGGCCTCTCTCAAATTCCTACTTATTCTACCATGCCCTTTGAGTTTTAAATTAGAGGCTATAGGTTCCCATTGGGAGTTGGAGGCAAATTGGAATTTTCAGAGGGAGGAATTCCCAAAATAAGAATTTCAGCAACAGCATTTAGGATTAATTCCAGAGCAGGGGCGGCGCCAACTTGATCCTCGGCACTCTCATTTATTCCATGCGCTCTCAGTTGGGCACCCACGGAATCAGATTTTGGAGAGTGGACTAAATCTTGGTTTATAGTATCAATCACGCTGGAATGAGGTTGGGCCAAAGAGCCCACAACAAGTTGATAGATCCTGGGTTGTGATTGCCCTTTGACCAAATGAGTGTGGTGTTGCATATGATCCGATTGGGCTTGAACAATCAAGTCATCCGTGAGGCCCAATGATAAATTTGCCTCCAAAGTCGGTTGAGTTATGTTATGGGCCCCAGTACTGCATGGAATTGATGAAACCAGCCCATTGCTTTCCACTCTCCCTTTTTCCTTTATGCGAAATTCTAGTCTTGGGGGTTGAGCAAACTGAGATTTGGCCTTAGTCAAGACTCTATTTCTGTCCTTGAGATTGCTTCCTCTTTCATTCGAAATATCCTTCCCGTTCCCTTTCTTTGGCGCAGTGGATTCGCACCCCCGTGAGCTAACAAGTTGCATATTTTCAAAAATCCTTTCGTCCTCCAGGTCAGAGATCGCTTGGAATCTGGAAGCTTGAGATTTCATCTCCTTACTTCTGTCAGAATGTCGCCCATACCTTCCCCTACAGCGCCGTCACTGCGATTTCCCTTGCTTGGGAAATGTGAATTTCTCTGTGAATTTTTCTGAGGTCCCACAGCATCCAGGGGCCGAAAACCTCCACTTCCGGTGACGCGGCATTTTCCAGCGTCTTTGTCTGATTTGTTTTCGCTGATTCTTTCTCTGAATTCTATGTATCAGATTGCTCAGCTTCTTTGCTTTTCCATGAACAGTGGTCTTTTTTGTGACCATATCTCCCACAGGAGAAGCAGATTTGGTCCAGTCCTTCGTACTCCATATTGAAGATGGTTGAAGTTAATATGACTCTGGGCACAAGGCATTTTTGGAGGTCAAGCTCAACGCATAGTCTAGCGTATCTTCCCCTAGTCACAGAGCCCGAAGAATGATCTTGGTGGTTTAGGGTATGCAAATCGACTTTGAGTGTCTTCCCTATCATATTCCCTAATCTTGTGATGAATTTGTGTAAGTAGTAGATAAGAGGAATATTTGGGATTCTAACCCATGTAGCAATTTTTCCCAACTGATTGAGGAAAGGGTCAAAGTATGGCATCCACTGTTGAACCAGAACTGCATGCTGAGCTAACACCCACGGCCCTTCCAATAATATGCGCTTGTAGTGAGTGCTCCAATTATCCTGGTTAGTGAATCTCACAACATAATAATTGTTGGGCAAATCAACTAATTCTAACTCATTGAATTTCCACACTCTGCACAACATCTCTTTGAGTCTATGTAGATAAAAGTGGGCACCCAACATTGTGATGATGAGGGAGTTGTTCCATGGTTGGCATGCTTCATTGTATTCATCCTCTGATAGTTCCATAGTAGGATAGACATTCATGAGGTTTTTGGTTTCGACTGATGGTTCTGGGATCTTCCAATGCCTGCTCTGTAAATCCGACATTAGTGAGTCTCCATTTGATGAGCTCTGTCCATGAACAACCCCATTAAAAACTGATTTGTTAACCCCCATCAATAAATCTTTATAGGAGGGGGGACTAAGAGAAACAGCTGGGCTTGAAGTGATCCCCTTCTTAGAGCTCTGTTCCTCAGGCACCAGAACTTCCAGAATCACAGGCAGGCTGGTGTCGATAATACTTCACGTTTTAATAGAATGATTACATTTGCTCTGATCTGGAGGATTTTCCTGCTTTTTGGATTCCCCTAGCGACCTTTCTGTCGAGACGAAGGAGGCCGGAGGCCTATCCAGCGGTACCTTGACGGAGTCGACTTCTTCTATTGAAAGGCGGCACGAGTTTCAAGAGAGAGAATTTTTAAAAAACTGGCAATCAAAATTGTTGTTGTTTCAACACGTCTCTCTCCTGGAGAAATCAATGCTAGTTAAATACAGTATAACAATATTCATTAGGTCATTCTCTGTTCTTTTTTTGTTACTTTCTTTGTCCCAGTTTATTTTCTTTGATATGGATTATAGTTTTGTCTATGAATACATGTTATATTTCAAATTTTAAAATATAGTTATTACTTAATTTTCAATAATATTCCTGTTGAAGGTCAAAAAACAATATTCCTATGAAATAAAGGGCATTAAGTAGAGATAGTTGAGATTTAAAATACACTGACATTAATTGGAGGGCAATTTTTTTCTTAAAAAAATAACATAGTATATAAATTTTGCTGTCTTCTTCGTCTATGCATTTTTTTTCACATGAGGACAAATAATAAGAATAATTATGCCATTTATTATTATAAGGATGATGATGCCTAGGATTTACCTTTCTGTACATGTAACATATTATAATCGTTAATTACGATGGCAGTCAACAAAATAGTTGAATAATAAAAGAGAGTTTAGCTTGACTCAGCCTTCAAAAAGTAAGTTAACTCTGTTGAAGCAAGTTTAGGAGTATACGCAAGGGATCACCATTTGTCATGGAAACCATAAGTGCATATTTTGAGCATATATAGTTAATAGATCTGATTCCATTATTTTCTGCCTCCTATCCCATTATAATTTCATGACAATAGATCTCTCTCTCTCTCTCTCTCTCTCTCTGTTGCGCAATAGTTTAACATTATCGCATATTCCCACTTCTCACATAATACTATGTAATTACGTTTTTTTTAGTTTAGACCAGAGTCATATTGCCTGAGGTGAGGAATGAACCCTAGACCTAGTGCCACAAAGGACACATCTTGTACCACTAGATCTATAATGTGCTACAAGTTGAGAACTTTATATATATATATATGGGCAGTATGTAAATTTTGCGGAATATAAAGTAAAGAAATTAAAAGACACAGACACACTTGCAAAAATCTTAATATTTACTATGATAGAATAAACAAAAACAAAATAATTTTTGACCAATAGTAATCCGGTTATGGAAGGAATCCTGTCCTCTTTCATACAGAAACTATTTACAGAGAATCCTCCCTTGGATCTCAACCTTCCTCCTTCAGATTACATCAGCACAGCCTGCCTTCATTTCCTACAGGAGGCGTAGTTATTCTATTTTCATTTATTCTCTTCAGACTCTTTTTTTTTTTACATCCTGCCCAATAGCTTGACTTATCGTGTCATCCCCATAAATCACAGATAAAATTTCCCCCTAGATCCCCAAAGAGAGTTTAGCCGCTCATACCTTAGACGCTTTCAATAATTGTTGATTAAAGATGATGTTGCAAGCAACCACACTGGCAAATTGCTCACAAAGCTCAGAAATGTGAGAAAGAGAGTATAAGAATTTTCTTTGCATTCAAGTTGTTGTGTCCAACAAAGGGACTTACATGAGGTTTATATAGAGCTGGAAAGATCAACTCTGATTACAGACTCGAGTTATTCTGACTCTAGTTACTTTAGATAAAGTAACTCTTACAAGACGCGCATGATACAAACATCACACATTACAGATAACTATACAACTTTATGACTCAGCCTTTGTCCTCTGTTGGGAATCTTTTGTTTTTCTGCTTTCCATGTTTTGTTTGAAGGTGCCGACAGTTACGATATCCCTAATTTATCAAAATTAACAGCGAAAATATCTAAGTTAGCAGAAGAAAAAGCTATATGGAAATGGGATAATAATATAGAAAAAGTAGTAGAAAATATAAAATTATTATGTAAGGATTTACCAAAGCTAATTTTACCTTTAAAAGAAAATATAAAATGGATAATTTATACTAATGCCTCAGATAATTATTGGGGTGCAGCTTTATATCATGAAGATGGAATAGGAATTGAAAAGATAACTAGATATACTAGTGGAAAATTTAATGAGTCTCAAAGTAGATATCACTCTAATTGGAAAGAATTATTAGCAGTTATAAAAGCTATAGAAAAATTTAAACTATTTATAGTAAATAGCACATTTATAATTAGAACTGATAATACTCAAGTAAAGAATTGGTTGTCAAAAGGAGTAAAACAGAATAAATTAAGCAATAAAATGTTAATTAAATGGCAAACAGATTTAGCTTATTATGATTATGAAGTAGAGTATATTAAAGGAAAGAATAATTTGATTGCTGATTACTTGAGCAGATGGAATCAATAAACAAATTTGGAAGACATAGTCCTGTAAATCAGACGAATAAAGATGTAAAATCATCACCATTAATGAATCAGCTTGTAATGAAGATGAATATTCTTGAGATGAATATGAGTTTGATGAGTAGTCAAGTAAGTACTAGTATACAACAGTTATCCAGCTCTATATCTAGTATTAATGACTCTCTTAATGAACTTTATATTCAGTTTGAGAATTTGAAGATCTGTAAGGCAGATAATGCCACTCTAAGGACAGATGTCCTACAGAAGAATAATGAGACTAATAAGGGCAAAGAAATACTTATTTCTAGTCCAGAACCACTTATAAAAGGGTCTTTCACCCTTGGTGAGTCATCTACTCACAATACCTAAAATTTAATCGAGTCATTAGGACTTGAACCTTTCACCTCTTTAACTCAAACTTCTCAACCACCTGTAAGCCAAATCACCCAAACACCTGTGAACCAGATTGAAGCTTTATCTTTTTCTCAAATAATGGCCCTACAAGAAAAAGAAAAAGAAAAGCAAAAAAGAAATAACCCAGCACTAGAATCTAATAATATCTTTGATATTCCCAGACAATATAATTTCTATAAAGTCCTTGTCAAAAAATTGAATCAATTATCCTTGTCCCACAAGACGATCAAATATATTTCACATTATGCTTTCAATAAAGCTCTCATATATCCAGGAACCCCTCCAAATATTGTAAGTACCTTATACCAGTATGGATTAATTCAGAGTATCTATCCATCTCCATCCATGAAAGAAATCTCTGGGTTACCACAAATTATTATCTCGTCAGCAGAAGATTATTTCAAGATTGTAACCAAGAATCAAGTTTTTATAAGATGCTATTCAACTGTAGCAAAAATAACTCCAGATAAGTTTTATATGCCAATAAATCTCATCAGATTTGGAACAACTAAGAAGCCTTTGGAATATGAACCGGAGATTAAAGAAGAAATTTCAGATGATGAAGATTTTCAGTTCCGAGTATCAAATATAAGAGCTCAGGATTATCATATAATCTTCCAGGAGATGAATCATATAAAGTTAGCAGGAAAGGAAGAACAGCCATGGGTCTTTTATTCCACAGACAGAACATGTGTGTATTCACTTGGAAAGCAGCTCCATAATGATAAGCAGTTTAATCTATGGAATGATAAGATCAAGAAGAATAAGATGGACAATACTGAAGATACTCAGAGAAAAATATGTCAAATAATTGGAGATTATCCAAATCATGAGTGTAAATACTGTAAGGAGATCAGAGGAAGTGATAGAGGCCCAAATATTACTCTGGATCCAAGCTTACTCTAAATTCGTCGGCACAAGCAAACAATAATAGTAACTGTCGGCACCTTCAAACAAAACGTGGAAAGTAGAAAAGCAAAAGATTCCCGACAGAGGACAAAGGCTGAGTCATAAAGTTGTATAATTATCTGTAATGTGTGATGTTTGTATCATGCTCGTCTTGTAAGAGTTACTTTATCTAAAGTAACTAGAGTCAGAATAACTCGAGTCTGTAATCAGAGTTGATCTTTCCAGCTCTATATAAACCTAATGTAAGTCCCTTTGTTGGACACAACAACTTGAATGCGAAGAAAATTCTCACACTCTCTTTCTCGCATTTCTGAGCTTTGTGAGCAATTTGCCAGCATGGTTGCCTGCAACATTATCTTTAATCAACAATTATTGAAAGCGTCTAAGGTATGAGAGGCTAAACTCTCTTTGGGGATCTAGGGGGAAATTTTATCTGTGATTCATGGGGATGACACGATAAGTCAAGCTACTGGGCAGGATGTAAAAAAAAAGAGTCTGAAGAAAATAAATGAAAATAGAATAACTACGCCTCCTGTAGGAAACGAAGGCAGGCTGTAATGATGTAATCTGAAGGAGGAAGGTTGAGATCCAAAGGAGGATTCTCTGTAAATGGTTCATGTATGAAAGAGGACATGATTCCTTCCATAATTCGGATTATTATTAGTAAAAAATTATTCTGTTTTTGTTTTTTCTATCCTAGTAAATATTAAGATTTTTGCAAGTGTGTCTGTGTCTTTTAATTTCTTTATTTCTTTACTTTATATTCCGCAAAATTTACATACTGCCCAGGTCTGCACCACTTATCAACCACGTTGGCAAATTGCTCACAAAGCTCAGAAATGCGAGAAAGAGAGTATGAGAATTTTCTTTGCATTTAAGTTGTTGTGTCCAACAAAGGGACTTACATGAGGTTTATATAGAGCTGGAAAGATCAACTCTGATTACAGACTCGAGTTATTCTGACTCTAGTTACTTTAGATAAAGTAACTCTTACAAGACGCGCATAATACAAACATCACACATTTCAAAAGTATTATTATGAAATAAAAGAAAATCCAGATATCAAAAGAATAAAATACTTAGAATTATTTTATAGGAAACTACCAAAGTTGTTAGGAGATGTGATAATAGATTATTATAATAAGACATATAAAGATAATCCAGATATAATACCTTATGTAGATTCTTTAGGAAGAAGAATAGATTATTTAAGAAATTACTTATCAGAAAAATGTAAACAAGCCTGGAGAAACATGAAATATTATAAACAAAATAAAATAATACTAAGATGTGCAGAACTTGAAAAACCTCATAGATGGGGATGTAAAGATAATGAAAATAGGATAAAAAGAAAATATAAAAAAAACAAATATAATAAATACAAAAAATATAGGAAACCTATGAGAAGATATAGTAAGTATAGGTATAAATTTAAGAAGTATCCAAAAGACAAATTATACAGAAAATATAAACCTAGGAAATATTTTAAGAAAGGTAAGAAAATAGATTATAGTAAAAAACTAAGAAAATGTAGATGTTATAATTGTGGTAAAATAGGTCATATATCAACAGAATGTAAGGAACCTAAAGATAAGAAAACAATGAATATTTTAGAACAAGCACAAGAATATGAATTAGAACCATTAGAATTTGATGAAGAAATATATAGTGATATAGAAAACCCAGAAATAGAAATTTATAAGATAAAAATATTAAGTGATTCAGAACTAAGTGAAACAGAAGAAGAATTATCAGAATCAGATATAGAATATTTAGAAGAAGAAGAATTAAAATTGTATATGATGCAAGGAAAAGAAGTAGAAGAAGTAAAAGAAGATAAAGAATACGAAGAATATGAAGAATATAGAAATGTATATGAAGGAATTATTGAAAAAAGAATGACATTTAATGAAAAATAACATGCTAAAATAAAAGGTATGAAATTAAATTTAAAACCAGATCAATTAACAAATGAAAATTTTATGGAAAAAGTCAGTAAGATATTAAAATCTAAGAAGAATATAAAAAGTCAGTGTGTAATCTTAGAAAAGAAACATCCAATAGAATCATCTTTAACAGAAGGAATATTAAGAATACCATTAATAAGTAAAAGTTTGATAGAAAATGAAATATCTAAATTACCATTTAAAGAGGAAGTAACTAAGATATATATTGCAGGAGTACAATTATTAGTAAAAGCTTATTTTAAAGAAGGAATAGATTCACCTATAGAATTATTAATAACAGATGGAAGGATTATAAGTAGTGTAGAAGATAGTATATTAGGAATGCTAACTGGAAATTTAATATATCAAAAATTAAAATTTACATTAAATACTAATTTTGCAATATCAAGAAATGATGAGCATATAGACCAATATATAATGATATACCATAAACTAAAAGGAATACAATTATTATAAGGAGCAAAAGCTATAAGTATAACAGCTATGATAGGATTAGTATTTATTAATGAACATAAAATATTTAATAAATCAATAGGAAGAATAAGTATAGAAAAAAAATTTATGCCAATATTAAAAGAAATAAAAGTAGATCCTATAAATATTACATTACCAAAATTGTTAGAGATTGAACTAGACAAGACTATAAGTATTAATGAAAATAAAGGAAAAAGATTAATAGCTAATAACAACTTAGGGAATAATAATTCAAGTTTTTCCTTAAATACTTCTTTGATTTTACTTCTATTTACCATATTATTTACTAGTGCATTATATTCTTCTACAAAATTTTGAGGTTCGTCAAAATATACTCTTCTTAACATCCTTTTTTCTTTTTCATTTGTTTTCTCTATATTATGTACTATATAATTCATCATTCCTCTATCAGCTCTTGGAATTATTATTTTTTCTTCATCTATGTAATAATAATCTTTTTCTTCTGTTAATATTATTTTAATCACCTTAACTGTTTTATGTATGTTTATCATCATTTTAACTTGAGTATTACAATTGTTTGATGGTTTATGTTAAATATTATTCTATCTTTTTGAAATTTGAATATGGGATGTTACTCATATTCCATCTCATTGTTTATAAATTACGTTGATATTTCGTTCATTTTAAAATTTACTTTTCAGCTTACTTTTAAAATTTCCACTTAATTTAATAATTACAATGATGTTTCTATTAAATTTATTTTTAGTAAATAAAAATGCATGCATTTAGGCAGCTGAAGACGATTATTAGCTCGAAAAAAAGAATAAAATTAGGCAGCGGCCTAGCTTTGTATTTTGAGAGAAATTGTTTTGGTGAATTGAGAGGAATTTCTATTTATGTTGTAAATAGAGGAAAAACTTGTATAATATAAAAACTTAGAAAAAATATAATAGTCAGTACTGCCATATTCATTATGACAAAATTGTTGTGTTGTTTATATTATTTTATAGTATAATGTAAAATAGTCAAGTTTCGATTTCGGAGGTACTTATACATATGTCTAATTTATGAAACTATCATTACTAATAATTTAAAAATTATAGTTTTAAAGCATAAAGTATAAATTAGACTAAATTTATATTTTTATAATTTATTCATATTTTTAATTCAATATTTGATATCCAGCACTATACCAAATGGTCAGGTACTGCTAAATTATTGAACTTCCTAATTTATATAAGGATATGTTAATAAAATATATTCTTAGCATAGTCAAAATAATTATCAGCTAAAATAAATAAAATTAGAATAAAGTGGTAGACATTTTTGTATATATTTTTCTATAAATGAAATCAATTAATTAGTTGTTCAATAAAATATTACTGAAAATCTCTTTGATTATGACTTAATAAATGGTGCATTTACCTGAAAACTAAACACGTTGCATCCATGATTCACTCCCAACATAGAATATTTTCATCCTCTAGCCAACTTATTTTATTTAAAAGAAAACGATATCAATATAATTTAGACGGTAAAAACAATATTAATATAAACTATAAAATGCAGTCAAATTCACCATGCAAATCTTCTAAGGAACATTAGTGTACGGGCCACTCTACCTATATTTTTGCATTTTTCAGCGTCCAGTTGTAATATGAAAAATCGATATTACTTTTTTTAAAAAAAAATTAATTTTTACATTACTGCATGTCAATTACATTAGCATGCATTTCGACCAAAAAAAAAAAAATACATTAGCATGCACGTGGCTGGAACGAGTTTCATGTGGTTTACTTCTCACCCAAGGACAATATTCTGATGTCAGCATAGCACCTACTTTAATTTTGTCTACTCTTCAAAGAATTAAAGCATTCTTTACCAAAAAAAAAAAAAAAAAAGAATTAAAGCATTGAAACAGAACCAAGGAAAAATCGGACCGGACAATGAACCGGTCACAACACAGGTTCAAGGGTTAATGGGTCAACCGGGGTCTAACCGGTAGTTGAACCGGTCATAACCGGTCATATTAAAATATTATAATTTATTAGTGATAATATATATTAATATATTTTTAAACTTCTATAGATAAAAATAAAGATTTTTAGAAAAAAAATGTTTAAAATCTATTAGCATTAGTTATAATACCTATACTTATGCAAAGATATCTCATTTCCTATAATTATTATATCTTTTTAAATAATTTTTTTATTATTTTCTTCATTTTTTTAGATTTGTTCTTTCTTTATCTATTTTTCTCTTCATTTTAGTCTTCAACTTTCCATTTTACCCTCAAAAAACACAAAATAAAAATTTAAAATTTTTTTTTTAAAAAAAAGGAAGAAACCGGGTCAACCGGTTGGACCACCGGTTTTAGCCGGTTCTGACCGGTCCGACCGGCTTGACCGGTTATTGATAAAACCAAACCGAACCAGGGACCGGTTCCCGGTTCAACCGGTCGAACCGGCCGGTCCGGTCCGATTTTTTGAACCATGAACAAAACTATAAAGAGAAAATTGCAAGCAATCCTAATTAAGAGAATTAATTACAATCAGGTCACTTAAAATCATCAAATTACAGTGAAGTTCTAAAAGGCATGGGTGCTATTAATTCTAAATGTGAAAGTACAATTTTGCCCTAATGACAAGTTTAGAGCAATCAATGACAAGTTATATGGAAACCAATGATAAGTTCAGAACAACCAATGATAAGTTCAGAGCAACCAATGACAAGTTACATGACAACAAGTGACTACATAAAATATTAGTTTAAAAAATAAATACAACTTACCCATATTGTTCCTCTCTTGCATCATCTGTTGTTGGCTGTGTATTGTCAACTTACACAAGATTGTTAAATTATATGTTGTTTTTATGATTTATATTGTTGTTTCATTGAGTGTGAGGGATGATTTGGATTTTTGCTCTATTTCTATGGAGATTGTGCTATGTTTTCATGTGCTTAGACGGCGATGATGGAAGGAATGAAACTTTTCGTGTTTATAACCTATGTTATGCGATTTCAAAGCACGTCGTCAATACAATGCTCTAAAGTCGTTAATGTTTTTGATGTAGTAACCAATAACAACTTTGTTATGTAAGATAACAAAAAAGATGGAGAGTACGTCTGAAAAGCATATATTATATTTCTTGCATATAAGAGGATAATTTCTAAATGGAGAAGAAGGTGATTTGCAATATGTGGGGGGTAGGGTTAGAACAAAAACTATAAAAGAAGGTACTATGTATGAGGAGTTGAGAACAATTGTAGTATCATAATTTGTAAGAAAAGAAAGTAGTGGAATTATCATGAAATTCACACTGACCTTTGATGATACAACAGTCTTTGTGGACCTTTTATATGATAAAGGAGTAGAAAATTTTATTAAATTAAATGGAGAAAGTGATCATGTGTATGTAGAAGAGAATGTAGATGACAATGCATAACCAACAAGGGATATGATGTAAGAGAAGAACAACATGTGTGAGTTGTATTTGCCTTTTGAACTAATATTTTATGTAGTCACATGTGTAAGTTGATGATACAACAATCTTTGTAGACCTTGTAGATGATGAAGGAGTAGGACATTTTATTAAATTCAATGGAGAAAGTGATCATGTGTATGTAAAAGAGAATGTAGATGACAATACATAACCAACAAAGGATGATGTAAGATAGGAACAACATGTGTAAGTTGCATTTGCCTTTTGAACTAATATTTTATGTAGTCACTTATTGCCATGTAACTTGTCATTAGTTACTTTAAACTTGTCATCGGTTGCCATGTAATTTGTTATTGGTTGCTCTAAACTTGTTAATAATTTCTATATAACTTGTCATTGATTGCTCTAAACTTGTCGACCATTGTGGCAAAATTGTATTTTCACGTTTGGAATTAATAGCACCCAAGTCCTTTATTGATTTCATTGCAATTTGATAATTGTAAGGGATTTATTTGTAATTAATTCTCTTAATTGGGACCTGATTGCAATTTTCCCTACCATAAAACCACCATGTTCTTTTACGATTACTAATTGGTCCAAATCATCTCATAAAATTACTTATATTATTTCTATAAATAAAGGTAACATTCACCGATCAAAACCTGACTTCTTCGTCATGAATTCGTTTTCATGTTGTATGCTAAATTTGTCATTATTAATATCTGCTTAAATCACGCGAATGCTTTAAGAAATTTCAACCATATACAAACAGTATTTCCTTAACTTTAAATATATAGGTATTATATTTAAGTTTAGAGAAAATATTTGTTGATGTTTAATGAAAAAGATGGTTCAATGAATCTTAACATTAGCATCAAAATCAAAGGTTCAATGAATCTTAACGTGTGTGTTTGGGTAACCCCAAATCACGGTTTTAAAAATCTTTTTTCGTAAATCGAGATAAAACTCATCTCACATACTTACCTCGTAAATCGTAAAAGCTATTCTCTAAAAGCTAATCTAAACAGGAGAGACAGTATTATTCGAGAAAAAAATGTTTCTCTCCCTCAAAAATGCAATAAGACAAACATTTTCTCTATTTCTAAATACAATTCATTTCAAACTAATTCATACATAGGGTAAGGCCCCGTTAGATCCTTTGAGTTGCGAGTTCGAGTTTTAAAAGAGTAACTTGTATTAGGAGGGATAACCACAAACCCTAAACAGGTTAATAATATTAAAAAAAATTTAAAAACATTAAATTTATTTTTAATATTATCCCTATTAATTGTATTGAAGTTCAATATCATATTAATTTATACTCTCCCTATTACTATTATCAAATATGAGCATATAAAAAAAAATTTAATACTCTACATTTTATAAAAAAAAATAAGTACCAACACCTTCTGAAAAGGGCCGTAAATATAACGGGGATAAGGAGGAGTAACTAGTAGGAAAACAAATTTATCCCTTGAAAGAAGGGAGAGAAAATGTTCTCTGGAAAAATAATTCAACCGTAAGAATAATATATTAATATTAATAATATTATATATAAGAGCACAATATTAATTGATTTATAAACAAATTTACGTATTGGGGTTTCGCCACGTTGCATATGAGCCCTATGGGCATGCATGTGGTGACACTATAAAAATGGTATTTTGTAGCGGTGACATTGTAGCAGTTACAATTAACTGCTACAAATATTGAAATTTGTAGCGGTTAAAATCTAAACCGCTACAAATTTGTAGCGGCAAGTGGTGGGATAGATTGTCAATGTTTTTTGTAGCGGTTAAATATAAAAAACCGCTATAAATATAGCGCGCAATTCCTGCCAAAACTTGTAGCAGTAAAATTGTAGCGGTTACTAAATAATAATCGCTACAAAGTTGGCGCTACTTGGCCCGACCAAAACGCGCCAACAGTGTAGCAGCTATTTGTAATGGTTTAACCAACTAAACCGCTACAAAATGCGAAAGGTCGCCTATTTGTAGCGGTTATAAAGTTATAACCGTTACAAAATTTCAGAAGTTGCCAAATTTGTAGCTGTTTTATACCATAACCGCTACAGAACTTGAAAGGTTTTTGTAACTTGTAGCGATTATTACAGAACCGCTACAAAATTTAGTCGCCCTAGCTTATTTATAGCGATTATTATAGAACCGCTACAAATGCCGCCCCTATTTAAAGTCGCCTCCCCCCTTCACTTTTCCGTTTGGCTATTTTGTTTCCTGAAGTTTCTCTGAGTGTTTTCTTTTAGATTTGAGCATTCAGACGCCTGTGGAAGAGTTTTTGCTACAATATTTCTCATTATTTATACTTGAGGTACAGAGACAATACGTATTTTATTTGTATTTTTATTTGTATTATATTTTTGCAAAATAATGTGACTAAAATGTTTTTTTTTTTTTGAATTTTTGTAGTTGATATGGCTTCATGACAGGATAGGGGGAAGGAGCCCGAGGTCCCCAGACCGATTTTACGGGGTGACAGCAGTAGAGTAGGGGGAAGAGGGAGGGGACACATGGAGGGAGGGTGACCGCGGCATTTCAGCCCATCCTCCTACAGGAGTCGGCCCTACCACAGGCACCTCAGACGATCTCATAGGAGATGACCGCACCGGAGTTGCCTGATTTGGGGGAGGGAGATATTAGTGTCGAGGACTATGACGCGAATGAGGACTTCAACATCTCGATTGGGATCAGAGAGATGGAGCAGTTCCTCGATGAGGAGGAGGCGTGGGAGCAGAACAACCCACGAGGGTCATCTTCGCGATCTACTGGGTTTGAGGTGCAGGTCCAAGGTAAATACATTTTTTTATTTAATAAATTATTTATTTAAATTCGAAATGTTAAATTTGAATTACAATTTATTTAACGTGCGATAAATTGTGTAGATGAGCAGGGGAACCTGTCCACGAGGAGGCTGGACGTGGCCGGTCTGAACAGCATGGGCCGGACACTACGAGTTGTAGTGCCGTGGAATGAGGGCACAGACCAGCCCATCGACAATGGGGGTCACCTGTTCAACCGCTTCCTAAACGACCTGAGCGCGAATTGGATGTGGTTCCCCCTTTACTTCAGGATGTGGAGGCACGTTTCGAAGGTGTCGAAGGACCTGGCTTGGAAGGAGGTGGTGCAAGTAACTAATAGTATTTAATTAATATTTTTTGTAATTAATTCTATTTAATTAATAGTATTTAATTAATATTTTTTGTAATTATTCATATTTAAATAATTTTTTTGCTGCTGCGGTTTGCCGTCCGGGCCAACCGGAAGAGGTACACCCTGATGAAGATGGGCGACGGCTGGAGGAACCGTCTCTTCCACAGTGTGGATAAGGATGGGACGATGCCTCTGGAGCAGCTGATCGAGAGCGTCCTGGACTGTGTCTCGCCGAACGATTGGGCGAGTTTCGTCCAGTTCAGGAGGAGAGCTGAGGGGCAGGTAATGTATTTATTAGATTATTTATATAGAATTTTGTAATTGTTAATTATTAAATTATAATTTAAATTTAATTAATTTTAATTTGAACTTTATTAATTTTAAATGTTCGATATTGTTTTAATATATTTAATATTATTTTTTTTTCAGGCGTTTTCTCAGAGGAATACTAGGTGCCGTGGGCAGCAGATGATCCACCACACAGCAGGATCGAAGACCTTTGCTGTCACTTACAGCGAGTTGGTAACTTTTCGTAATATCACTAACTTTTAATTGTTTTAAGAGAGAAAGGCACAGCAGGAGAACCGTCAGAAAGACTATGGGGAGTTGTACGCTATCACACACAGACATCGTGACGGGACTCCTACCTCTCAGCAAGCAGAGGCGGCCATTGTAAGTCATTTCATTATTATAATTTTTATAAAACCAACTTAATAATTAAAAATTCTAATAAGTAATTTTTTCATAAAATGGCAGGAGCGGATGCAGCAGTCGCAGGCTGATCTGTGAGAGACCCAGGCCGAGGAGTCACAGGGGTCAGTGGACCCGACGACTCCTTTGAAGGTAGGTCTGGGTCAGGCTGAGCACCCCGGACGTGTGCGGGGGATGGGGATAGGCGCCAGACCTAGCATGTCTACGGCAGGAGCGCCGCCTCTGAGGCTGGCAGCTCTAGAGGGGTCAGACATTCGAGGGACGAGTCTGTTGAGCAGCTGCGGTCAGATTTGGAGCAGACACAGGCTGCAGTGGCTCAGTAGCAGCAGATGCAGCAGCAGGCTGATTTGATCTATGCTCAGCAGACACAGTGGCGTGATATCACGAACAACATGCTCGAGCGGTCGTGGAGTCGCCTGTTCCTGGACAAGCAGTCTCCACAGGTTCCCGTTGTCCCTCAATATGTCGTCCAGACTACTCCTTCTCCTGCTGCTGCTGATGATGATGGTGTGTGTCAACACCCATTTCCATTTCGATATACACAGAGTAATAGAGACCAAGTTCCACAGGCATACAGAAGAGTACATATATACTGATACAAGTATTTGTTTACAGTCCAAAGTCAACCATACAGAATGCGACAATATACACCACTATTACAAAATATCCAAAAGTATTTTAGACATAGACTATCTATAACCACGAACTTTGTATTTGCCTCAAGGTACATGCCAGTCACTTCCCTTGGTCTACATTCTTGCCTTTTGATCCACTGGCGCCCGCTGAGATGTTTGGTTTAGAAAAAGGGATGAGATTCTGAAGAATCCCAGTAGAAACATACTATCGTTCATAGAAAATGCGAAAAGTAAATATGATATATGCCATGTATGCACCAATTAATAAACAATATAAACATATCATCTGCATGTATACATGAGTAGGGCCCAGCCCCACTAATCTGCACCAGTTGGTCTTCCGCCAACTCCAGTGTAAGTGCCTCTAGCACTATTGACCCCTCTCTGGGCAAAACATGTTGATTAATAAAGCATATTTATAAACATTGGCATTCACACAATCATATAACTATGGCATAATGTATGAAGGATAATGTCCCTACCTCGAAGTTCTATCGACCCCTTTCTGTGTGCCTTGTAAATCGTGTCGACTTTCGGCTCCCGATTCGGTCCTACAATATTAAATGTACAAGAAATAGGTCATAACCTATCCAAGTATCATTTTAGACTCTTACATAGTGTTTCTTGTGGTTATATTAGCCTATGGTGAAAATTTACCAAAATGCCCCCGGGACCCCGGCCCCGCCGTACCCGGTCCGATGGCACGTTTTTCCAAATTTTTTACTATGGCTATCCTGACGTATTTTCATCCAAGGAATCCATTTCCGGACTCAAAATTACCAAATTCAATGTCAAATTATGAAATTGCCCTTGGCAGCCCTACTTTTAGGGTTTTAGGGGCGTTTCCGTAATTATGCTTTCTCAGCCTTTTCTGAAAAAGTGCCCAACTGTAACCCCACCTATTTTTGGCCACTGAATCCAATAGAATTATCAAATCATCGAAAATCCAAATCCTACCCCTAGATCTGGCCCTAACCGAAATTATAGAGTCCTCCGGGCAAAATCGATGTTTTGTGATTTTGGCTCCGTAAACGCATTCCTTTCTACTCCTAACCACTTTATTAACCATCTAATTGAGTTATAACAACCATTTGAACTAAAATTGGGTAGCATAACCCTTAGGAACGCACTTTTCCAAAATTTAAAACCAATGGCAATCCGGCGAAATTTCACAGATTAAATTACCCACAGCAGCCAGAATAGTTAATATACGAAGGTTTGGAAGTTACCTCAAGCTCCCACAAGCTTTTCCCAAAAATGGAAGAAAAACCTAACTTTTAAAACACCAAATTTGAGCTTTCCAAACCTTGAATAACATAGTAGAGTAGCTTAGGAACGGAATTATACGTATTAAGAACCGATTTACTGAAGAAATCACTTACCTTTGCAAGTTTTTCTTCTTTTTCTCTCTCTAGAATTTCACCCTTTCTCTCACTAGTTCAGATCTGGTTGGGCACGAAAATGAGCTGAGGAAGATGATGATAAAGTGTTTTTATTATATTATATGATTTTTTTAATGATTTATGGAATTTCCAAAAATTCCAAAATCAATTTTATGTACATAAACCCTATGTACATGTAACTAAGCTCATTAAGCCTAACCAATATTTCCTTCCTATTGCAATGTGTATGAGACACCTAGGGGTTCCTCCCTATGGTCTCAATTGACTTCACAACTTGTCCAGGTTCCGTATACACGTAAAGTCTCAATTTTGGTCAAAATTGCACTTTTTGCTCAAATTTTCCATAAATTCATATTAAATTGACCAAAATATTCTAAATATATTTTTAACCTTTATTTTCCTTAATTAATTGAAATTAACTTCAATTAATTAAAAAATAATTTATTTTGTGCTATTTTGGCAAAATTATGATTTTACCATTACCTTTCTAATCCAATTTCTTCTCTTATTTTTCTTTGGCCAATTTCCATATATTTTTGGACCAAATATTTTCTCTAATATTCCTTCATTTTTGGACCTTAATATTGGGCTTTTTAAATTACTCAAATTAATTCCATAATTATTTTTGCCCAATTTCCATGAAATTGAACATTTATGAAATTCATAAATTCCAAATTCATGAATATTCACCATTTTATTGAATTTCTCAAATAATTATAATATATTTGGTGAATATAAAATTTGGGGTTTTACAGTGTGGTTAAGTCTGCTCAGCGCCCCGATCCAGCAACACCTGAGGGAGCCCCACCTGAAGGAGCACCAGATGATCAACCCCCAGATACTTAGTTTAGGATATATTTATTTTTTCTTGTTGAAACATTTGTAAATAAATATATATAATTTTGTATTTCAGAACTTAGATTCTTATTGCGTTTGCCATAGTTATATTTATATTCTTAGACTGCGTTGTTGAATTTGTGAATTCATTGCAACATTATTATTTATATTTCTAAAACTAAAAAAAAAAGATATACATATATATTTTTAGCGGTTATAATATAAAATCGCTACAAATATAATAAAAATTATATTTGTAGCGGTTAATATGGAAAACCGCTACAAATATATATATTAATAGCGGTTAATACAGGAACCGTTACAAATGTAATATTGTTATATTTGTAGCGGTTTTATAATTAACTGCTATAAATATATATATAAATATATATATATATATATATATAAGTTTTGAAATATAGTTCAATATTTGTAGCGGTTAGTGCAAAAACCGCTATAAATGTAAAGACATGTGCACGGTAAAATGCAAAATTGAATTATAGACTATTTGTAGCGGTTATATAAATAACCGCTACAAATACTCAACTTTTCAATTTTGAATTTCCCCCCTTTTTTTGCAAATTTGTAGCGGTTACTTATGTATAACCGCTACAAATGTATATTAGTAACGGTTTTTCTTATAACCGCTACAAGTTTAAAACTAATTATTCAATTTGATTTTCAATGGCTTGAAAATTAGTAGCGGTTTTATACATATAACCACTACAAATGTTTAGCACTGTAGCGGTTATGAACCGCTACAAAATATTAAACATTAGAAATTCAGAATATAAGATTCCAAGCACTCGTCATTCTCTATTCACTCATCTTCTTCACTATACTTTCTTCTCTCTCACTAGTAGCTATGGATAAGTCATGGATTAAACAATTTATTGGATTTCTCATTTACTCACGCCAGATGTAACGACAAGATCGTCTGTCCGTGTCGAAGATATGAGTTCAAGAAGTGACATGCACGAAATGTTGTTAAGGAATATTTGCTTCTAAAGCCTTTCCAGGAGGACTATACGTTCTGGGCAGTTCATGGTGAGAAGGCCGGCATTAGATATGATGATGTTTTTCCTCGAAGTTCTCAAGTAGGTGTTCAACTAGATGAAGATGATCCTGTGAATGATGCTGTGCGTGATGCATTTGGATTTCAAGGTGACAACTTCAATCAAGAAGTGCACGGTTCCGAGCCGGTGTTCATGAGGAATGAAGCAGCTCAGAATTTTTTCAGCTTGATAAATGAAGCAGATCGTCCTTTATATCAAGGTTGTCACAAATATTCTAAATTATCTTTCTTGATCAAATTGTATCATATCAAGTGCTTGTGTGGAATCACAGATAAGGGAATGTCGATGTTGCTTGAATTATTACAAGATGCATTCCCCAATGCTGAGATTCCCACAACATTCTACGAGGCCAAGAATATTATCAATAGGTTGGGGTTGAACTATCAAGTGATTGATGCATGCCCCAACGATTGTATGCTGTATTGGGGAGACGATTCCAGCAGGGAGACTTGTAAGAGATGCCACATATCGAGGTACAAGACAATTTTTGAAGGGGAAAAAGCAGAAGAAGAAACCTGTAAAGATTCTCAGGTATTTCCCTTTGAAACCTCGCCTACAAAGATTATTTATGTCGTCTAAAATTGTGGAGCACATGAGGTGGCATGTCGTTGATAAGAATGAAGACGATAAATTAAGACATCCCCGGGATGCAGATGCTTGGAAAATGTTTGACAACGACTTTCCAGATTTCGCGACTGACCCCAAAAATGTCCGACTTACGTTGGTGACCGACGGTTTCAATCCATTCGGGAATCTTAGCACAAGTACAGTATTTGACCGGTAGTCTTAGTTCTCTACAACTTACCCCCTAGATGTGTATGAAACAAAGTTCTTTCATTATGTCTATGATCATTCCAGGTAAAAAGGCACCGGGCAATGACATCGATATGTATCTCCAACCACTTATTGCAGAATTGCTTGACCTGTGGAATGTCGGCATAGAGACGTACGACCCTTACGGGAAGACTTTATTCAACTTCCGTGCAGCCTTGATGTGGACGATTAGTGACTTTCCTGGTCTTGGCACATTATCTGGTTGAAATGTGCATACTGGGTCAGCGTGTCCAGCTTGCAATTTTGACTCTGACGCAGTGTGCCTTCCCCACAGCGGAAAGTGGTGCTTTATGGGGCATCGTAGGTTTCTCGATGGAAGGCATAAGTTCAGATTGCAACGGAATCACTTCAATAGGAAACCATAAAAAAGAGGACCACCTCAGACTTTGTCCGGTACAGATATCTTACAACAGCTTGATTATGTTGACTTCGAGTTTGGAAAAAATGACGATTCAGCACAAACTTGCCAAAAAAAGCGTAGGACTTCGGCGCCTCAATAGTGGAAGAAGATAAGTATTTTATTCACTCTTTCATATTGGAGATCTAATTTACTTCACCACAGTCTTAATGTCATACACATTGAAAAGAATGTTTGCGATAATGTGCTATATACGCTGCTTAATGAACCCAGCAAGACAAAAGATCACCTTCAAGTGAGGAAAGATTTACGCGCCATGGGAGTTCGTGAAGTCGCTTGGCCAGATGAGTATGACAAATTTCAGCCAGCAAAGTTTACCCTCACAAAACCGAACAAGGAAGTCTTCCTCAAGACATTGAAGACATTAAAAGTTCCTGATGCGTATTCAAGCAACATTTCTCGATGTGTTGACTTGCAAACTCGAAAGGTTACTGGCCTAAAGAGTCATGACTCACATGTTCTTATGCAACAGTTACTCCCTCTGGTTATAAAGAATGCACTTCCTCCCGATGTTTCCATCATTTTGGTGGAACTTTGTTCTTTCTTTAGGAAGTTGTGTTCTAAGGTTTTGATCGTTGAGGAGCTCGATCAGCTGCAGTTCAAAATCATTCTTACACTTTGTCATTTAGAGATGATCTTTCTTCCGTCCTTTTTTACTGTGATGGTCCTTACAGTCCACCTCGTTCATGAAACAAAGCTCGCTGGCCTAGTACAATATCGATGGATGTATCCGATTGAGAGGTACTCATTTTAAATATGTGCTTTATTGTTAATTCTTATGTTTGCTAGTCATCCTTTTCTGCATTTAGTATCAATTTTCTCTTCTTTACTTCGTAGGTTCCTTGGGAAATTAAAATCTTACGTAAGGAATAAGGCGTGGCCAGAAGGTTCTATAGCTGAAGGCTATATAGGGGATGAGGTGCTGTATTTTTGTTCAAGGTACTTTGATGACCTTGAGACGGCTTTCAACCACCCACCTCGTGTTGACAATTGTCCTGAACTTGCGTCAACATCAGGAGAATTTATCCCTCGTGTTGGTAAACCAGTTGGAGGAACTGGGAACTTCAAACTAACGGCAACAGAGAAGTTGCAAGCACATAAACATGTCTTGATTAATTGCACTCAAGTTGAACCTTTCATAAAGTAAGAATTGTACACTCATGTTATTCTATATCTTTCATAACATTTTTCACTTTCATTTCACTATCGCCTTTCCATTATTAATTGCAGGGAATTCAGAAGTCATGTTAAGCGTCAACTCAGGATCCGTACACAAACATCCTCGGAAGTTGACAAAAAGGTCCACAGAGAATTCCCGAGCTGGTTTGCTAGCAGAATACTAAATGACCACAACCTACACTCACCAGATTTTAGAGCTCTCGCAATCGGCCCTCTTGATCATGCAAAAAGGTTTACAGTATACAATATCAATGGTTTTAAGTTTTGCACGGTTTCACAGGATCAAGGATTGCAAACTCAAAATTTGGGTGTTTATGGCACATTTGGGACAAGGAGTTATGCGAGCAGCAGTGACGCCAACATGCAGTTCGGAGGCGTCCCTTACTATGGAAATCTTCTTGATGTGGTCGAACTTAATTATTAAGGTCGTTTCACCGTGACGCTGTTTAAGTGTTTGTGGGCAAATACCACTACTTATCGGGGACTGACAACTGACGATTTAGGGATCAAATAGTCAATTTCTCACGGCCGATTCATATTGGTATTTCTCAAGATGATGAGCCGTATATTCTTACTTCAGAGGCACATCATGTTTATTATGTCGAGGACGAGAGGCACAGGGATTGGCATATGGTTGTTCATTTAAAGCCACGGGACCTTTACGACTGGGTGAAGGCGATAACATCGCTTACAAGAGTGAGCCATTTCAGCCAGCCGATTTTGAAAACTACTTCTCTGAAGGTGATGACAATTTACCTCTACTGCGGTGTGTTTTTTTAAGTCCACATCATTTAAATTAAATTTTTTAAATTTAATAATACATCACTAACAATAATTTTTCTACATAATTTCTGTAGGGATGACGAGGATGAGTGATCAAATTCAAATTATTTTTTTCTCTTTAAAAAAAACTGGAAAAAATATTTTAAAAAATAAAATAATATTTGTAGCGGTTTTTGAACCGCTATAAAAATAAAAATAACCGCTACTAATTAAAAACCGCTACAAAATGGATATATTAACCGCTACAAATGCTACACGGATCCTTATAAATACCCCTAGCTACCACAACTCATTTCAAACACTCCCCCATTTCTTTTCACCTTACCCTTCTTTCATTTTCTCTCATTTACAAATTTTTTTGTATGAGTTGAGGAGCTAAACAAGGTGATCAAATATGGTAACAAGTTTTTTAATTTTTTATTTCAATACTTCTTTCCTTCACATAAAATATATCCTCACTATTTTTTTTTTGCAGATATTTAAGAGTTTTTTCTCATTTTCACTTATTTTTCATACATAATCAAATTGTATTAGACAACATAATAGTTCCTTTTTACCTATATATCCTCAATAATATTATCAATGCAATCTTTCTACTTATCTCACTAATTAAAATTATTCCTTTTACTTTATAAATGAGCTAAACTATTGAATAATAAGCTAATTAAACTAGCTAAACTACTAATAAAATAAAATATTTAATTTAATATTAAAAAAACTGAAACAAACAATTGTATTTTTTAAAAAAATTTATTTAATATTTATAGCCGTTATTAAACCGCTACTAACTAGAGCGACTTTGCAAACGTGAATAAATTTTTTGGCGCCAAATTTAAATTTCAATGCAATTTGTAGCAGTTATATAACCGCTATTAAAAATGCGCCATTTTTCAAATTCATATTAGTAGCGGTTAAGGAACCGCTACAAAATAGAACAAAATTTATATTTCCCGCCTTGAAAATTTCAGTTTTGATATTTGTAGCGGTTAAAGTTCCCAGAAAAAGACTATAGCTCTAGGCGATTTTGTAGCGGTGGGATTTAACTGCTACAAATAAAGTGGCGGTTATTTTCCTTGAATAGCGATTTATAATAACATCTACAAATATGCTTGCAACATAGGATTTAATAGCGGTGTTGTGAACCGCTACTAATATTGTTTGTAGTGGTTAAAACTGCTATTAATACCCATTTTTAACCGTTACTAAATCATATTGTTTTTGTAGTGCAAGATTGACTAGTGACTTTTATTTCCCGTTCTTTTCATTTGACAAACCAAACATGATACATACTAGGGTATATCTGTGATATTTATTTTTGAACCTTGAGCGATTATTGGAAACGCAATAAAAAATAATTAAGAAATTTTAAAAGACGTATGCTATATATATGTTATTAATTAACAAATGAAATATAATTGATAAAAAATTAGTTATTAATCAGTAGGTAGCATCATTCTAAGAAAGCCAATCATATTCTTTGTAACATATTCTTCATGATACTTGTTCGTTTCGAGTCCGCCATTTTACTCACCATCTCACTCAAATATTTGGAATTATTTATAATTAGTGTCAATTAACTTATTAATTCATTATTGACATCTGCTTTCAAATTCTACATGTGAGAGAGAGAGAGAGAGAGAGACCGTAGGATAATTCCCTAAAATGTGTACATTTCAAATACAGATCAGAAAAAGAGGACAAAAATTAATAATATTGTTCAATTAATGAATCATTACGTCTCATTTCAATATATCATGCTCACATTGAACCAGGTGTATATCTGAGAAAATACAGTCTGCTCAGTAGTATACAGAGTTATATATATTCACAATTTAAACAACAGTGTGTATATAAATATATAGGGAAAAACACACATAATATATCTACGTACCTTATCTGCTCTTCTATTCATATTTCTTGACTTTTTTTTTTTTGCTGTGAACTATTCATATTTCTTGATCAGATCAATGATCAGACTAGAGAGAGAAGTCAATGCAAAATAATAATAATAATATGATTGCTTGTGGATTTCATGTTTATTAATTCTTTTGAAGTGTGGGTACTGTCTCATTTTGGGGAATATTGACATATTGTGAATGATTCGAAAAGAGCCCAAGACAAAATTAGTGACTGTTTGTCAAAGCGTTAAGTGACGTAGACGCACGTTAACAATGGAAAAATGCATTTTAAGGATTTTTGGCAGTTTGGGTTCACGGCAGAAATTATCTTGCTTTTATGAAAAAGCCACCATAACTTATAAGCTCAAATTTGATATTTTTATGATAACCGTGGAGAGAGAAAGTAGTGATTATGAAAGAAAAGGGGCTCTTTGGCAAATGAGAGCTGGATAAATAGGAGTGCTTTTGATACATGATATTACTCTAATCCTTTTTATAAATCTATTTTGACAAAAAAAAATTTAGTTCTTATTATAAGGCTAATTTTAGGATAATAAATGCATTCTTTACTTTTTTTCCCATATTGATTGCAATAAATAAAACAAATATTTTAATTTTCTTAAAAATAGCTTTTTGATATTAAGCTCAAAAGTATAGCTTTTTCAAAAAAAGTCACTTTTGCCACCGTGAATCCAAACACAAATCACATTTTTAATCTGACTTTTATCCTATCTCACTTTTATAAAAGTCAGAAAAAAGTAACTTCTGCCACCGCTAACCCAAACAGGCCCTTAAACAGCAAAAAATTGGATGGATGGTAATAAACTATTCCCTCTGGTTTTATTTATAAACAACTTTCCTCTTGATTGCACAAAACGAACTGGTATTAGTTAAAAGTAATAAGTGTGTAAAAAATGTCATGTTTTTTTTAATATATGCCCCTATTTATGAAAAGAGTATAAGAGAGAAAATAGATAAAAAATATGAGAGATAATGAGTATAAGATATAAGAAAGAATCAGTATTTAATAACGGTAAAATAAAAAAAAGAAACTTATATTTTCAGACAAAAAGTGAAAATTATTTATAAAAAGGACCAACTCAAAGAAAAAGTTGCTTATAGATAGAACCGGAAGGAGTAATAATAACTCAAGTTTGATTAATGTGGCGTTGTCTAACATCATAATTAATTAGCATTGTGATCTGGGCCGAACCACCATTACACCCCTTTAAGCCTCGAGATTGCAGTCAAGGCCTACATCATAATTAGAATTTTGTTCAATTGAGGGTTTAAGCCAAATTACAAGTACGTCCTCTTTTACAATCACAGTTAGGCTTCTTTTTCATAATTTTTATTATTTGAATCTAACTACTATAATAACAAAACTCTAGATATTACTCCTTCCCTTCGGTTCTTAATATAAAAGCTAGTTAATTTTTTTGGAAAATTAAGATAATAAAATAAATTATTTAATTATATCATATGTTGTGTATTATTATATTATATATCAATTTATAAGTAAAGTAAATTAGTTTGGCAAAAATCAATAAATATAAATAATTTATTATAACTTATTCAGCTTCTTTAACCTCTAAAAAATCTAGGTCTTATATTAAGGACTTGAGGTATAAATATTTTTTTCTAATTATTATCATTGGTCTTAATTCATCTATGAGATTTTAGCCAAGTTAGCCGGGCGCTTTTCCTTTCACGGTGGGGATGAGCAAAAACCCGGTGGTCCGATCCAGTCTGGTCTGACCCGAGTTAGTCCGGTCCGGTCCAAATATGCAATATAATGAAATCGGACCAGACTGGACCAGACTGACTGGTCGGGTTGGACCGGGTTCCAGACCAGGGGACCAAACCACCTAAACTGGTCCGGTCTGGTCCAGGTCAATTTCTTAAAAATTATTTTTATAATTTAGATGTTATTTTTTTTATTTAATATTGTTAGAGTTTTTTTAAGGATTTATAATCAAGTTATATTTCTTATGATGATTTTTATATGATTATAGGTATTTTTATTATCTTAATTATATTTATCATGTTTAAATCTTTTTTCTCAACATATTTTTTTTATTGTTGTTGAATGTTGTTGGATATTCTTATAAATTTATGATGTTTTAATTTTTGGTGACATATTTTATATTATTATAGGTATTTTTGTAGTCATAATTATGTTTAATAGGTTCAAATTTTGCTTTCCAAAGATGAAAAAATAAAAATAAAAAAATATTAAATTTAGGTCCTGGACTACCTGGACCAGTCCAGGTAGTCCACCAGACCCGGTCTGGTCCAGCCCGACCTCAGGTTGGTGCTAAACCAGACTAGACCACGAACTGCTTTGTGTAACCCGAGATCTTCTCAAGATCAGACCTCGAATTGATGTCAAACCCGGTCTAGTCCAGTCCATACTCATCCTTACACAATGGTTTACTCTAAACCACCATTTAGGCCTTCATACATGGATGTTTATGAAAAAATACAACTAAATCGTGCTCTAATTATGATGATTTTTTTTTTATTATCATGATTCAATAGCAGCCGCAAATATATATATCTTTTCTTAAATTTCGGTAATGTCCAACGCTCACAAATTATACAAGTTAAAATGGTTCAACTAGTTTTAATATTTTTCTTAAAAAAATATAATTAGCGATTCAAGAAACCTCGTAACATATAATAACATATACATAATATTTATATACATATAATAGCGACTTAAATTTTAGACAATGTGCCGTACGTACCACTGAGTACCGACAATTATATATAAACATTGGAGCGACACGAGCAATTAAGCGAACGTTAAATCTTTCTTCCTTTCTGAAGAGGTTAGGGGCTGGTTGATTTTGTTTTTAAAAATTATTTTTTTATTTTTAAAAATAATAAAATAATAAAACCTGTTTAATAAACTGTTTTTAAAAAAATTATTTAAAAAAAAAATAAAAACAGTTTTTAGTTATTTTTTTTATTTTTATTTTCTTATTTTTAATTTTTTGAGACTGTCACTTATCTACTATTAACATTATATTATCAATGACGATCACTGTCACGTCACCACCGGCAACCGTCACCACTGTCACTTAAGGGTGAAGCTAAGCACGAAAAGCCTCTTGTCACGGTGAAAAGGCCTTGATCTAGCAGTATGATTGAAAGTCTGGATCCGTTCTTTCGTGCTGGTTTTGATGCTTGCACTTGTTCACGCTTGCTAGGAAGGGATCCAGGAAAATGAACTGCCTGGAGCTGATGAAGGAATTTAGGAAAATGAACCGCCTGAGGCCGTGCCTGACCCTAACAATGCCGTTGACTTGTCTTTGTTTGAGGTATTTCCAGAAGATTTGCCTGAAGGAGCAGATTTCAAGTGTAGCATCTGTCTCATAGAGTACTGGCATCCAGCTAGATTCCTGTATATGAAGATAACTTGTGGCCATATTTTTCACGAGAAGTGCATTTTCGGCGCCTAGGTCAGGACTGCTAAAAAATGCCCAATATGCAGACAACTCTACTAGAGTTTTTTATTTTCATTTTGGGTTTAGCTAGATACATTCTTTTACATGGGAAACACTCTATGAATATTTGCTGGTTGAATGTAGAATTTACCCTTGGAAATACTCTATAAGAGTTTCTAATTTTCATTTTGGTTGAATGTAGAACTTGCCTTTTGCCTGAACTTTAATTGTTAGCAGCCAACATAAAGTAGTCGCATGCCAATTTCACGTCTCTTTTTACACCAAGGTTATAGCGTCCACCAAAATCTTCATTATCGGCAGCCTTTTTCAATATAAATACTCTTTTGCCTATTCACATGAGTAACAAAACATGTCATAACACGCAAACACTTGATAATATGCTCAGAACACAACCTACGTACAGAGGCAAGAACATGTCTCATGGAAGATGTCATCCTAGAGTAGTTCTCCCCAATATCTGGTACTAAACAGTGAATAAAAAAAAAAAACACTCTACGTACGCATACCATGTTTAATCTCAATATCTGATACTAATTGATAAGTTCCAAGTCACTTATCAGAGAAGGCGTAAGAAAGGAAATGTAGGGAGAGCCAGTTATTTCAGCAGACAATTATTTCCCAAAATTAGAGATTCTCTTTGGCTTCTTAGTGTTTTAAAGAGTGTGATACTTGGAACATGATACTCTCATAATCCTTATTTTTCTTTTCTTCTCAGAATCTCATTTCTACTTTTAAATCAAAAAATGAATGATTCAGATTTAATATTTTCTAAAACTATGATTATAGTGTTTCATAATTAATTTTTTCATTACTTGTGTTTGTATTACAGTTATGAATTAAGTAGATCATGTTTTAATAGTTTAAGTTTACTTATTTATGTTTAAAATAATAGTTTTATAAAATATTAAATTTAAATTATCCAATTTTTTAAACCTGAGATGGAATTCTAAGAAGAAAAGGAAAAAAATGATTCTGAAACAACCCAGACGCAAGATACTTGCTGTGTGAGAGAGTGAGAGGAGAGTATTCTATCTTTTATTCTTGTTTGCGGCAAATTACATAGCTTAGAGCTAACAATTTGGTATCAGAGCTTCGTTCGGATCAAAATGGTGACCACACGCTCATCGTATGTCAACCGCACTGAAGACAATCCTTTTAGTGCAACCTTTTGGCCACCATTGCTGTTAAGTTGGAAACATTGGACGAACTAAATGAAAAAGTGACGGCCTTGGAAAATTTAGTCCTCCCATCATAAAAAAGGGAAGGCAACTCATAACCCCTAGGGCCACGATAGTGATGAAGATTCAGACGTATCTCAGTGGCACTCAAGGCTACCACATACGAAGATTGATTTTCTAAAATTTAGTGGAGGCGATCCTCATGGGTGGATTTTAGGGCTAAGGTATTATATACGAGACTCTGGAGGATGATAAAGTCAACATTGCTACCATGTACTTGGAGTGAGATGCTTTGGATTTATTCTCATGGATGAATTTGGAATGCACTATGCTTTATTGGGATGAATTGGTGAAAATCCTGCAAGAACACTATAGATCACCACAGTATTTGAACCTGGATGAGCATCTTTGTAGCATCAAACAAACTGGTAGCATCCATGATTATCCTTTGGTACGATGGAAGAGTTTTTGATGGAATTGGAAGTGGAAATTGAAGTGGAACTGGAAGTGGAAATTGAAGTGGAATTGGGGTTAAAAGTGTGTTTGGTATGACCATGGAAGTGAAATATAATTTATAAATAATATGCTGATTTAAAATGTGAAATTACCAATATACCCTTTCACCAAAAATGAGGAGGGCAATTGAGGAAACCAAGGTATTAAAACCCGGACCGGGTATTGAACCGGTTGGGGTACTGGGTTAAGGGTCAGTGGGTCAGACCGGGGCCAAACCGGGACCAAACCGGTGAGAAATTGAAAATTTTAGACTTATAGTATGAAATTCTAAAGAAAAAATTAAAATTATTTTTTTAAAAAAATAGGTAACCCGGACCGGACCGGTTTACCAGCCGGTTCGCCGGTTTCTCGGCGGGACCGGCCGGTCCGGTCCGGGTTTCATTACCCTGGAGAAAACAGACCTTGAGAAGTGGAAGTGGAAGTCACTTCCATGGGGTGAGTGGTGGAAGTGACTTCCACCATTTTTGGTGGAAGTGACTTCCATGAGGAAGTGACTTCCATTGTACCAAACATCCCAAAAATTGAAATCCACTTCTAATTCCACTTCCTCCATCTCAATTCCATGCTACAAAACGTGACATTAGGAGTGGCCACATTGGGTAGCTCATGTGAAAAACTAGCCGGATCATTGCCTTCTTGGAATTTTTTTGAACGGCCTCAATGAAGAGTTGTGTTCTAAGGTTTGAATTCACAAAACAAGAATTGTATATCGTGCATCGAGTCTCACCCTAGAATTTGAGAAGAAGGCGTCTTTGACCTATGGGCTAAATCCAATTCACTTGTGACCTATAACCGACCCAACCCCTCTACCTATCAGACTAATTATTCACGTGATACGACCTTTGGAGCACACATGTCAGGACCTAACGCGACTTTGTATGCATCTTTATCCTTGGCTCTTCCTTCGTCTTTGATAGCAACGAGAATGAGCACAAGAGAATCCTTGAGTCAGTAATGTTGTGACAAGGGCCTCTACTTCCATTGCAGAGATCCCTTGAAGCCTTGGGCATCGCTGTTATGGAGCTTTTTCCCTTATGGAGATTGATGAGAAGGGAAAACCAATCCCTGAGGTATCCAAACCCGTTGTTAAGACAGAAATAGATCTTCCAAAGGAGGCGGAAATCTCGTTTAATGCAATTTTGGGTCGTCCGACAACCACCACAATGAAGCTTTTAGGTTTCATCCAAGACTGTGATGTGCTGCTTCTAGTTGATAGTGGGTCGATGCATAATTTTATCTCAAATTCTTTGGTAAGTGAGTTGAATCTACCGATTATCATTATATCTAATTTTGGTGTTCAAATTGGAGATGGAAGTGTGGAGCGTTGCCACCATATGTGCAAGGGTGTTGAAATACGACTTCCATGTTTGTCTATCAAACAAGATTTTTACCCCTTTTTATTGGTTGGTTTAGATTTGGTTCTGGGTATTAAGTGGCTTCCTTCTTTAAATGCAATTCAAGCAAATTGGAACCAAATGTTTTTAATCTTCTAGGTTGATGGGAAACAGTATAAGCTGCAGGGTGTTCCACGAACTGACTAGAAAACATGTCTGAATTTCATGTTCTCAATGGAGTAAAAACTTGGTTCAAATGGTACTGTGCCTCTGAACGTAGAAGACCTTATGATTGCGTTTTGGTATGTTTTTTATGAGCCTTCTACATTACTTTCCGCCAGACAGCATACCCATGCTATTCCTTTAATTCTGGGAGCATCTCCACCCAACATTAGACCCTACCGCTACCCCTACTACCAGAAAATTAAGTTTGAGTGATAGGTAGAAGATCTCCTCCAAAAAGGGTTCATTCGGCCTAGCTCAAGTCCTTTTGCCAGCCTGATACTTTTGGTAAGAAAGAAAGACAATTCATGGTGTATGCGTGTGGATTATAGGGCATTGAACAGAATTACGGTAGTTGATAAATACCCAATTCCCACTATTGATGAGTTACTAGATGAGTTATATAGTGTAGCATACTTTTCAAAAATTGATCTTCGCTCCGGGTATCACCAAATCAGGGTGTTGAATGAAGACATGCCTAAGATAGCCTTTAGGACTCATAGTGGCTATTATGAATATGTAGTGATGTCATTCGGCCTCACAAATACTCCTGCAACTTTTCAAGTTGTCATGAATGATCTTTTCAGGCCATATCTGAGGCAATTCATCCTAGTTTTCTTTAATGACATTCAAGTGTACAGTACAACGCCACAACAACATAAGGCTCATCTACGGATTGTGTTTCAAACCTTGCAACAACATTCCTATTATGCCAATTTCAAGAAGTGTGAACTAGAGCAGTGAAAAGTATCCTCTTTGGGGCACTGTGTATCAGCTCAAGGGGTGGAAACTGACTATGAAAAGCAGTACGTGGATGGCCAACTCCTACTAGTATCACCTAGCTTCGAGCATTCTTAGGTCTTACAGGCTGCTACAGGAGGTTCGTTAGGAATTATGGTATGATTACTCATCCTTTAACTGACCTCATGAAAAAGAATGCTTTTATTTGGTCTCCTGTTGCTCAAAAGGCTTTTGAGAAGCTTAAATCAATATAAATAGGAACACTATTCCACCAAAAACATTGTTTACAAGCTACCAACGGCTACGATTTCATCTTCCATCGAAAAACACTATGCACAACATATCAACAGATCAGATTTTACTGACGTGCCTATCATCCTGACGGGCAGAACGAATTTGAATTTCAAATATCTTAGCACTGTTCCCGCCTTGCCAGATATTTACCTCCAATACTTTTGCAAGGTCATTACCCAATTTTATTTCCCATTTTTATTCTTCCACCACTCCACCTCCATCGTCGAATAGATCCCCTACATCATGAGTAATCAAGCGGTCGTCAGGCATCATCAGCCCCCTTCAGAGAGGCCACATTTAATTTGTAAAATGCTGCGCCATGGACACATATGCTGTAAACATGTTTCTTCTTCGAAGTTCATCCAACTATAGCTGCATTTACGAGCTTTGATGAGACTGTTACAACAGCTACAAAGTCTGCCCAAGCAAGTGACACTGCCATTGTTCTCAGTTCATCTGAAGGATTTTCTGCAGAATTAAAGCTTAAAACTGCTTCTGCAATAGCATCTGGTATTTGTTTTACGATTTTGTACATGGACAATCATAATTTTCTGGTTACTGACTTATGTTTGAGCTGTGATGTACAATTTAAATTTGACATATGTATTTGAACTTTGCTAGGAACTGCACTGGGAATACATGAAGATAACAGGTACAAGTCAGAATCACAGAAAACAGCTCTTAGATCAGTTGACATTCTTGGTCTTGGAACAGGACCTGAATTGCAAAAGAAACTTAAGTATGCTTAAGACGTTTCTTCTGGAATCATTTTTGGAAGGGGGCTTGTGAACTCTCCAACTAATGTAGTCACACCAGGTTTGTTTACAAGTTAGAATCAAAGAAAAGATATATTGCTCCCATGCCTTGCTGTTACTTGACAGGACTAATATCCTCATTACACTCATGTGCTTCTCTACTATGTTCATGATTTATTAATTGACTCTCAGGAATGATCTGTCCTTCATGAATGATTTAGCTCAGGGGTATTGGCACAAGAGGCCTCTAAGATTAGCTGACGCATATAGTGATGTTCTAACAGCAAAAATATTGAATGCGGGCAATGTAAGGAATTGAAAATGGGATCCTATATATCTCGCAGTTGCTGCAGCCTCAGCAAATCTTCCTCATTTTATCCATCTTTGCTATAAACCTCCTAGCGGACCTGTCATTGCCAAGTTGGCATTAGTTGGAAAGGGTCTGATATTTGACTGGTACTTAGATTTTTTTTTAAGACAATTTATCTTTTTTCTTTAGCCACATTTTAGAATATAGATTTATCTTTTGTTTTTGTATGCCATGAATGCTTCAAAACTTATTGTTGGTAACTTATTTTTACTTTTTGGTCTTGATATAAAGGACTTTTTGTATTATTTTTTTTTATATTCATTTATCTGTATGTTACCGGTTGTAGCTACAACATCAAAACAGGACCTGGCTGTTTAATTGAACTCATCAAGTTTGATATGGGTGGTTCAGCTGCAACTTCAGGTGCGGCAAAAGCTCTTGTTCAAATCAAACCTCCTGGAGTGGAGGTGAGCCATTGATCATTCTTCATGACTCATGACTTTGTCCTTTGCATCAAATGACATAGTAGTTGATTGATTAGGATGCAGTTTACCTTCTATATTTGAATGTTAAGCCTTTGTTTGTTAGGTACATAGGACGTTGCATATTATGGGTTCAAGTTTTTTGGGAACAAAGGAAAAATTATATCTAACTTTAAATTTTGAAAATTATCTGTTGAATTTGATTTATGAATATGGCATGTTAGTTGAAAGTTAAACATCTTGAATTACATGTTCATTTTGTTGTTGCAGCTTGTGAGAATATGATAAGTGGAACAGGAATGCGACCTAGAGACGTCGTCACAGCTTCAAGTGGAAAGACTATTGAGGTGAATAGGCTGATTTTTTTTTAACGTATACACATATTTTATTTCAATCTATTGGATATGGCACATAGAAATATGTGGGTCTTGATTAGTTTGCAATGTTCTTTCCACTTTTTGAAGAAAAATACATCACTTAGTTTGATTTGTAAATCAAATCTTAAATTTTTTATTACAAGTGTTGGGATGAATACTTGTATGATAGGTATTGGGATGAAAACTTAAATTTGTAGACATGTATCAATTATATGCTGCATAATAATCAAGAGCGAAAATTATGGATTGATTAAAGTCATGAGTTGTTTCTTGATTAAAATAAAGATGAAATGACTATAGCTTTATAAGATTTGATTAAAATTAAGATTAAATGACTTCAAATTTATGAGCTTGGAGAAGGTGATGCCATAACAATGCAAATAAAGGATAGGTGAGTCTTTTTTCCTCTCATAATTAAATTGTTTTGCATGGAATATCCTCAACTTAGTCTGGTGAATTTCTTTGTACAGAAAATAAGTTTTTTCTGTAATGACATGCTCCCCGCTCATCACGCGGGGAAGTAAATGCTCGTTGGCATTAATTTCTGCACCGGTGTTGAAACTTCCTAATTTTAAATATGAATTTATTGTTCGGGGAAAAAAAATATGAATTTATTGTTGAGTTGGATGCCTCTATGATTGATGCTATTTTGTTGTAGCAAGAACAGCCGGTTACTTTCTATAGCAAGAGGTTCTCATTCTCAAGCAGATACAAGTCCATTTATGACCGTAAACTGTTGGCTCTAGTGTTAGCACTACAAAAATGACGTCATTACCTCTTGGGACGTCATTTCACAGTTAGGACTGATCACCATAATCTCAAACATCTTCTTGAATAGCGGGTGCTTAAAGAGTGTTTGGTTACGCGATCTGCTGGATCAATAGAAGGCCCAATTGCGCGATTTCAAACGTATGCTGAAATTCGGATGTTTGGTTGAGCGATTGCACAGCTGAGCTTATTCCTTAATCGCATGATTTGTAAGAAGCCAGATATTGGAGCTTTTAGCTTTTAGTTGGAGAAGCAGAGGACCTGAAAGGCGTGAAATTGTGGGTAGTGAAAGTCGAATTTGGATCGGAATCAGAATCATCGGAACTGTGGTGCGAGGAAATGTGTGAGATGCCGGAGGAGATGGTGAAGAAGCTGAAGGGGGAAGGAGGGTGGGTTTCGTCTATCGATGTTGACAACAGGGGATTCATTGTACTTGTATAGCGCGTCGGAGCCGGAATGGGTGATCATCGGCAAGATGGAGGACGGAATCTGGAAATGGGGGAGTGTGGAGAACGAGGCGGTGAGTGACAGAGGACGATTATAGAGGATGGTGGTTAGGGTGGGTGAAATGAGAATGGAGGATTTGCAGAAACGGTCACGAAGAGGGAGAATTGGAGATTTGCTTTGAAGCAAAAATGCAGAGTTGTCGTCATTCTCAGCCTGTAATTGATTCGTTGCTGCAATTCTTATTTGCCCTTTTCTTGCGATTGTTATTCTGATAGAGTCAAAGTTGAACTTGGTATGATTTATTTAAAGATTGCAGGTAGATTTTAGATTTTTGAAGATCGCCCCATAAGCTGTTTGTAAAAAGTACTGCTTGGTGGATTTTGTTTGAGCTCTATTATATAGATTGTTGTTGTGCTTTGTTTATTGAGGAAAATGATGTGGATGGGCTTGATGATAGTGTTGATGGAATTGGGTGTCTTGAATACTCTTGAGGAATATAATCCATTGAAGAGGATTTGATGTTGAATAACTTACTGATAAATGATTTCTGTTGTAATAAAAGAAAGTAAGCAAAGCATGTTTATATCAGTGGGTTACATTGTGCTAGAGTATGACTTAATTAGAGACTAAATCGTAGAGGAAATGTGGTCCAATTAGTTATGTAATATTATTTCATTAAATTATTTATTTTTTTATTGCCAAATTTTCAAACTTTAACTTCTATAAATTTTTTTATAATTTTTAATTTATTTTTTCTCTTACCATTATCGTAAAAGCCACTTTGCTAAAATCAATCCAAACAAGTTCTATTTTTGCAAAAGTCACTTATACAACCGCCAATCCAAACATAAATCATATTACACAATCTGATTTTTATCAAAAATAAGATTATAAGAAGTCAAATTGAAATAAGTCACTTTTGTAATCGCTCCTCCAAACACACTTACAACTACTCAACAGTGCCTTGTTCTTAAGCTCCTTTCTTTTGATTTCAACATTGTCTATGAGGCTGGAAAAGAGAATATTGGCGCTCATGCACTCTTAAGACAACCACATTCAGCTGATTTTCTCCAACTCGTGGTACCTTTACCACTGGATTTCATGAATCTGGATGAAGCATTACGATCTGTTGGAGCCCATGGCTGCTGTATTTTTTTCTTCGAATGAATTTGATAAAATTCATCAATGGTGACCGTTTCTGTTTCCGTTGATGTTGTCATTTATGTTTGATTTGTTTGAGTCGTTTCTAATAAGAAAAACAAAATGCAAAAGATGAACACATAATGCTATATCACACGAAACCAGCAATTACATAGTACTCATCTTAATATTCATCAAATATAAGATCAACTAAACTAATTTTAATTTGAGTATGTTAAAGAAATTGCTTATATTAGTTATTTGTAACAAATATAGGTTAGTTTTTCTAAAATATCATCTTTTATCATAACTATACTGGGATAGAAACTCCTAGATAGGTGCAACTGATATGATACTTAAAAAAAAAACACACAAAACTACTTCCTCTTTTTTATAAGCAATTTTCTCTAACACCCATCGTCGTCACTGTCTCCATCATGGATGAGATCTTTAAAACCCACTTCTATTTACATTTTCACTTTCAATTCCACTTCTGCTTCTACTTCCATTTCCATAAAAAACTCTTCTATCATACCAAACAGGCATAAGAGTCTTTATGCCCATAATTCAAATGTTAAAATTTGTACACTCATGAGAATTAACTTTGTTATTTATTTTATGTAACGTTTGGTTGAGGTTGAGGGCCTATAAATAGAGCTGTATGCTTTTGTTGCATCCAAATGAATAAGATATTGTTCTATCTTTCTCTCCAATTCTCTCTTCATTTCTCTTTCATCTTAATCTCTTATATCTTCTTAACTTCATAGCATGGCAGTGGTTTTGCTTTATAGTTTGAGAGAGAACTTGTTTTGGTACATCGAGAGGATTTTTTTTTTTTTAAAATGGAGGAAAATTTTGTATAATATAAGAAATAAGGAAAAAAAATACAATAATAGTGAGTACTGGCATATTCATTACGACAAGAATGTTGTTTTGTTTATATTTTTTTCATAGTGGATTATAACATAGTCTCTGTTTTTTTTTTTCTTTTTGCCCACGGAATATAACATAGTCAAGTTTCGATTTCTGAGGTACTTTTACATATGTCTAACTTATAAAGTTATCCTTATTAATATTTTGAAAACTATATTTTTTTAAACATAAAGAATGAATTATAGGGTTAAAGTATATTTTTAGTCCTTTAAGTTTCCATAAAATATAAGGTATGTTTTTGGTTTTATAATTTTATAAAGTTTATTTTTGATCCTATAGTTCTTTATATATATATATATATATATATATATTATATAAGAGGCAAGTTAAAAAATTTGAAAATTGTTGGTCACATCAGAGTCAACTTATTTTGGAGGCATTGGAGCTAATCTTCTCGCAAAACGCAAATGCATCCTGAGTGAGGACTTAACATTAGCATGTCTTCCCTGAGATTGTGGGCATCCTTAGCAGGATAGCATGCACATTTAATTGTCGCACGAGGTGCAAATCAAAGCTCAACATCCCAGTATGAGAAAAGCAATTCTCCAATCTCATTAATTTCTTCCCTTAGTGGATGATAGTGTTGGTCCTATAATTCTAACAATATTAACGTTGCTAACAAAAAACACTAAACATAACAAACTCAAGTGATAACTATGTAAACTTAAGGGATGACTGTGTATTTAAATGTTATTAATCTTAAATTTAAAATATATGTAAATTAAAAATATCTTAAAACCTAATAAAGCAGTCAATATCAAAATCTCTATTGTATTAAAAATTTTAGTTTAATAATCTAAATAGCAAAACCTCAATTTCATTTGCAGCGATTTGTCAAATGCATAGTTAAAACTAAATATGCTTTGTCAAATGCATAGTTATCACTTAAGTTTGCTACATCAATATTTTCCGTTGGCAACATTAACAATGTTAGAAATATAAGACAAAAAATATATTTTATAAAGTTAAACGATTAAAAATATATCTCATGTAAAATTGAAAGGATTAAAAGCATACTTTAGTCGAATTATATTGATGTTATAATTTTATAATTGATTCCTAGTTTTTAATTCAATATTTGACATCTAGCACTCCAAATGATCGGGTAGTGCTAATTACTGAGATTCCTTTGAAAAAGAAAATAATATATAAGGATATTTTAATAAAATATATTTTGCGCATCGTCAAAATAATTATTAGCTAAAATAAATAAAATTGGGCTAAATGGTATACTTATTTACATGTATGAATTTCTACAATTGAAATCACTTAATTAGTTTTTCAATAAAATATTACTCAAAATCTCTTTGATTATGGCTTAATAAAGGGTGCATTTACCAGAAAACTAAATATGCTGCATATATGATTCATTCCCAACAAAGGAATATTTTCATCCTCTAGCCAACATCTTTAATTTCAAAAGAAATCAATATCAATATAAATTAGACGGTCAAAAAATCAATATTGATACGAATTATAAAATGGAATCAAACTATGCATTATGCAACTCTTCTCTACAAAGTTAGTGTGTGCATGGGCTCTACATTTGATATATTTTTACATTTTAAGCTTTCGGTTTTAATACTAAAATTCGACATTATTTTCTTAAAAGTTTAATTTGACTTTTGTATTGATACAAGTTAATTTTTAGCATGCGCGTGGTTGGCATGACTTTCATGTGGTGTATTTTGGGCCCAATGCCATTGCTGATTTTCTTGATAATGCAGTTGCAGGTAAGGTCCCATATTCCAAATCTTTGAAACGTTTTCACAATTTCCTCATCTTGCTCCATCACTCAGTCTCTGTAATATAAAAGCTGTAACTCAGTTCGAAATACAAGAAACTCAGTCCTTAGGTGACATTGGGTCAAAAGAATGCTGACTTTGGGCCCCACAACCGAAACACAGTGTCGTCTTCAAGGAGGGCTCCAATATAGGAATTGGAGGCGCCGGCGATGATGGGAAGGCAATCTCAGTGGACGATCGACTTGATGGCGTGGCGGGTGAAGTCATCAACGGTGAAATTGGAGTTAGCATCAGGCGATTTCAAGGAAGTGGTGAGGGAGCCCGCTACATCCTTCATCCATGGCCTTGTCTGCGGGAGGGAAGTAGGAGGCGAGGTCAATGGCATGCCTGGATGGGACTTGCCGGTGCCGCCATGTCTTCAATAGACAAAGTCAAAGCGCCTAGAGGAACTAGCCAAGTCGGAGGGTCCAACTGCCAATTGTACAGTCCCCAAGTCCACATTTCCTTTAACATGACCCTGCGGCGCCCCGGCAAAATGGTTTTATTTCACGGGGTGGGGGAGGAAGTAGTGAGGGAACCCGCTACATTCTTCATCGGTGACCTTGTTGGCGGGAGGGAAGCAGGAGGCGAGGTCGATGGATTATCAATGAACCATTCAATTACCAAATTATCATATAAACATTGATCTTTTAAAACTTTAGATTGGTGTCACTAGACATTAATTATTTCCAAAAGGATTGGTTTAAAAAAACACCAAAAGTTATCGATTCATTTTTTTAAAGGGCAATTGTAATTCCTAGCTTAATACATAGAACTAAAACTTTCTTTCAAAATGGACTTAAAATAGGTACCAGAGTAGTTATGAATAAAATCAGGTTAATATAAAAAATAGCTCTTCCGCCTATACAACCGAGATTTTCTATTTGAAAAACAGATAGCTGCCACTTATAATATTAAAACAATTGGAGAAAAACGTTAATGCACAAATAGTCAAGTAACTTCCATTTATAGCTCAGAAACAATTGGAGCTCAGCGTGAATGCACAAGCGTAGGCCCCGGGACAACACACATTTCATTGGTAATTCATCTTCGTCCAGGGGCATGTCTGTCATTGTATTCGCATTTCCGTGAAAAAGGCGTCTTGCTCATATAATTCTATTTTGACACTAGTAACTAGTAATATTAAACTGTTAATGGAATTGAACAAAAAAAAATGTGTGGGTGGAAAAAGTTAGGGGCTTTTTTATTTTTTTTTTAAAAAACTATTTTTTAAAAAAATAACAAAACAATAAAACATGTTTGATAAACTGTTTTTAAAATTACGTTGATCCATAACTAGGCCAAACTATAAAGAACAATTAATTAATTTTTCCAAAATTTTTTAAATGCCGTGACCGTGATTTAATTTGTTCTAATATAGCATGTTGGGAGTATTAAATTATTTTATATGCCTACACTGTTTTCTCACTTCTTCTCAATCATATAAAAATCAAACAATAAACTTTTTTTTTAAAACATAAATATTATCGATTTAAATTACAAACACAGCATCCACCACAACACTAACATCAACACACAGTTAAGAAAATCAGATCCTTAGCCTGAAATCATTGTTTTTAGAAAGCCTTGTTACTATTCTGCTTTGCCTTTAAATAAGAAGAATGAAACACGTTGAAGCCTTTTACATTTATTTTTAAATTTCACTCATTGCTTCTCTCTTTATTTTATTGGGTGAGACCTAGCACTTGGTGAATTATTCTTTAAATAGACATTTACCTTACTGATGACATTGTGCTACATCATGAATATTTGAATTGTTAATGCTGCCTACAACATTGGAATATTTCATTGGAGGCCTACAGAGTCCGCAAAAAAAGGGATTGGATAGAAATGCTTCTAGCTGATGACAACATATGGGATCAGAATGGTTTTAATGACATTGTACACAGACAGTTAGGACCGTCTGTCGATGATGTCAGTGGGCTTGTTTATGCTTTTGATGGATATCTGAAGCTGGGAATTTTGCCTGCAAGTATTTTTTGTAGTTGGCATACATATTTTGTGCAGGTACGTTCTATTCAATAGCTTTTAACAGTTTGGTTTCTTTTTCTTTTTGTGTTTGTATGCACTATGCCTTTAGCTTTTTATGCAATTCACTGTCTGGAGGAATCTTGTTTCTAACTCTGTAATATAGGAACAGTAAATCTTGTACCAGTTCTCCATATGTATATAATTGTGTATCATACAGGCTATGCATCGGCAACTCAGATTAGAGCCATTTGCTGTGCATGCAACATTTCAATACGGAGGCACTGAAGGAAAGCTCCACCGGCTTCGAGAAGCAATGCTTTTCTATGACCCACCAGAATACTATAATCCACCTGGTGATAGTTTGGGATTTCTTCCTCAAGTTAGGGTCAGACACTTCATTTTTTGTTTAAAAGAGAAATTAATTGCAAGTACCAATACACTCATTTCACTCTTTCTTGTAGCAATCCTTTTATCATGTATTGAGGTTTTTCTATTCCATCTTCTGTTGAAGCTAGCTTTTTTCTTTGACACTTATAACTGAAAGTTGACACTTTAACCTGTTTATGCAATGGTTATTATATCTGCTTGTCTTATTTGCTGACTACCATGCGTGAGAGTATTGCAGGCTTACTTAGTTGTAGTAACTCTTGCAGGGGGTTTCTTGTTGTTTAAGCCATCTATTCCTAGGAGCTTACTACTAAGTGGGAAGCATACCATTGATTCACATTTTTCTCTGGTTAATTATCAAGTATGCTTCTATTGACCTGTCCCTCTTTACTTCGGCATTGGAATGTTGCTTCCTGTTGATTATGTTGTTGTAATATCCTTATTTTTAGAATATAGTTATAATTTAAAGATAATTATGGTCTTAGTAGTAACTTTTTGAAAAAAAATAAAAAAAATATAATAATAATAATATAAATATATATATATATATAAAACTGTGGGTGACCCCACAGTTGGAAAAAATGAGGGAGGCACTCCTCATTCATTAATTGGCGCCATTAGGCGCCAATTATTAGAGGTGAGGGAGGGCGGTATTATAAATACCCCCCTCCCTTCTCACTTCACGCAGATCTTCTGCGTGAAGTGATTGTGCAGAAGGTGTATGGTGTGATACTGATAGGAGTATTTTCACATATTTGGAGATCAATAAGGTACTCAAATTCTTTTCTGATCACAACTCTTCTTTTGTGAAAATGTTCTAAATAATTTTCTCTTTCTTATGATAGTAATTTTGTGTGGATTAGAGAAAATTTTAAGATTAGGATTTTGGACAAATTTGAGTTTTGTTAATATAAGGCTATAGGAATATAGAGGAGGATTAATAGTTAATTTTAATCAGGTTACTTTTGTTATGTAGTTGGTATATAATTTTATAATGAATTTTCTATATAATTAATCTATGAATAATTATATATTAGGCTTTTTATCCGATTAAATTTGGATTAAATAATTTATTTGGTTTGTTGGAGGTATTATAGAAATTCTAATCGGTTTAGTTTGGTAAATTTTGTTGTATAAGAAATTATAAATTATGATTTGATATTAAGAATTAGATTTTTTATATGATTTTAATTATGTGGGGGTTTCAAATATTGTTTAATAATTAGACTATATTTATATAAATTAGAAAAAGAGATTTAGTTATTTTAGAAGGTTGATATTGATGATTATATAATAATAGATATGTTAAAGGTGAAACTTTAATTTATAAAAATTAAGTGGTTGACGAGAGAGAATGATATAGAGGTTGTTTAAGGTTTTTAAGGAAGTTAGAATATTAAAGGATAATAATAGTAGAGGAAAATTGGAGATGAATTGTGTAAATTATTTATTTTAGTATTGCTTGGGGTTAATTGTTACTTAAATTGATAATGTAGAGTTTTATTGGGATCGGTGATTGTTCGTATTTGGTACTCAAGTTAAGGTTAAGCTTGGAATTGAGGTAACCGGAGTTAATTTATTTTATATGCTTGTTTTGGACTGTAAGGTGTTTTCTAAACCTTACTTTCATCTATACCACTTGTATGCGTTTTGAAAGATTATGTGTATGTTTGAATATAAACCTAGTTTAGTGAAGCAGTGTATTTTCAAAATTATATATATGAGCATAGATATTATTAAAATTGTTGCTATTGTGATGGTTATGATGTTTGAGATGGAATGTTGTAGAAGATATGATAATTTGTATATGTTTCGAGAATTATATTGATATATTGTTTTTCTGATATGGGATATGGTGGGTTGTGTGGAAGAGGTATGGTGAAACTGTGCCCATCGGCTCTCTCATTCCTGGCCTGGATTTTGAGTTGAGTGTTTTGGGCGGACAACTCCCTGTTACGGTATATTGGTGGTGGCATGGGAGGGGCAGTATTCTTGAAGTGACTAGCCAACCTTTGGCCTGGTATACTAGCACTGATAGGCTGTACCACGTCCAGAAGCTATAAGGAGGAGCAGGATGGATGAGTGGGGATGATTCTAATTGTTGAACATATTATATGAAGTTTAATTATTGAGAATATTATTAATATTATGTTAGTTAAAGCTGCTTCACTGACTTACAATCTTTTCCTGCATATTTTGTAAATTAATTTTTGGTTACTGAGACTTTATGTCTCACCCCGTCGTTATAAATATTTTTTTCAGGCGAGACCTCTAATTTGGCTAGAGGCCAAGGGGAGCAACCAGAGGCATAGACGTTGAGAATCCTGTAGGCCTCTTGTGGTATTGGTGTTGTATTATTCTCTATATTGCCATTATAGGACATATTATGTTTTCGGAGATATCATATTTACTGTTTGGATAACTGTTTTAAAATCTTAACTGTGGGATTCAATGTCGTAAAACTCGTGGGCTGTAAGTTCTTATGTTGTTATGTTTGCCCTGAGTAATGAATATCTTTGTAGTGGGTTTGTGGGCGAGTTTGTGCCTTGAACTCTAATATGTTTTAAATGAGAAATTGTTTTCGATTATCACTGGTTAACCAGATTTTGTAAAATCATTACGGTAAATTGTTGTTCATAGAAAGGGTCGTTTGAATTTGGTATCAGAGCAATGGTTTAAGATTTCTTGGCTTGTCATGCATCATATTTAGAGTATGGCAATATAGAATCTTTACACACCTACTTCCCTTTTATGTTGTGTTTTGTTTCTTATTCTTACTATTCTCCTTCTTTGGGTGGGTTTTACCCTTAGGTGAGGAGAAATGGTGAATATAGAAGTACAGATCTCGGTGGCAATGGCCAACAGAGACCTAATAGGCCTCCGAAGCAATTAACAGAGGCTGAAATGTTGCGACATCTATATGGATGGACTCTTACGACAGAAGAACGATTGAAAAGGCTAGAAGAGGGCAAAGCCAGTGAAGGGTCGAGCGGGGAAAATAAGGATCATAAAGAGGAGGTTAATGCTGAATCAGAAAAAGAGAATAATATTCATTCTAAGGAATCAATTCCACATCCACTATACTCCGAGCCTGATGAGTCAGCATATCAAAAGGGTGCTCCAAACATGTTTACAGTATGAAAACATTTAGATCGTTTCCATCCTGAGAAATTCTCAGGTGGATTACCAACAAATGCTGAAAGCTGGATTGATAGGTTGGAAATGTTATTTGAGTCAATTGGGTGTGATAAATATAAAAAAGTGATAGCTGCGAAGACCCTGGTAGCAGGTGGTGCATTAGATTGGTGGAATATTGTGAAGCCTACTGATGGACATCAACTTGAGTGGGATGAGTTTAAGAGAATGTTCTTTGATTACTATTTTTCCATTGAGATGAGGAACCAAAAAGAAGCTGAGTTCTTCGTTCTTCGTTCTTCGGTAGGGGGAGATGGATGAAAACATATTTATAGCTAAATTTATGGGTTTGGCCAAATATGTGTCACAGTTTGATAGAACAAATAAGGCACATAACAATTGGTTAGCCAGACAAATGTTCGAGAAATGTAATGATACCATCAAGGCAAGAATGGACATATATGACATCACTACCCTCGAGGAATTGATAGCAAAAATTCGAGAAGTCTGTAGAAGGTATAGAGATGCCTCGAGATCTATGAAAAGGGATTCTCAAGGCCGATTTAATAGTCATATGGGAATATCAGGAGGTGTTAATAAGAAAAGCTACCATTCGAGTTCTGGTAGCTCTGGGAACAGAAGGAATTTCCATCAGGGAAGCTTCCAGCAGAGGAATCGTTATCCTATGAGTCAAAGCCGTGGCAACCATACCAGAGGGAATCAGGGCTCCCAACAAGGATCAGTAGCATCAACTCCTAGTGTGACTCAACGCCTTCCTTGTACTCGTTGTGGGAGAGTACATCCTGGTGAATGTTGGACTTTCTTTAATTGTGGGGAGAAGGGTCATATTGCAAAATATTGTTTTAAGGGAAGGAGAGAGGACCAGACATCTAGACCGTCAATGCCCGGACGAGTGTTTGCTTTGACTTCTGAGGAGGCGAGAGCTACTCCAAATTTGATCCAAGGTATTGTTCTTCTTCAAGGTCATCCTTTATGTGTCATATATGATTCTGGTGCTAGCCATTCTTTCATTTCTTATGACTGTGCGGAAAAATTAAAGCTTATCATGAGTAATCTTCCATATGATCTGTTTGTATCTACTCCTGCTGGTATACGTGTGAAAACTGTTATGGTGTGTAAGAAATTGATGTTTGTATGTGATGGTCGTGAAATGACCATTGATTTAATTTGTCTACCCATGCGGGGTATAGATGTGATTGTGGGCATGGATTGGTTATCATCCAACGATGTAACCTTGCAATGTAAGAATAGATCTGTGCAATTTAACTCTTGCACAGTAAATAAAGAAATTCCTCAAGGTCCGGTAATGTTGTCAGCGGCTCAAGTAGAGAGAAGTGTAAGGAAGGGATGTGAAGCCTTTATGGTGTTTTTGTTGGTTCAGGTAAAATCTCAAGGAAATGTTGACCAGATCGAAGTAGTTAAAGAGTTTCCTGATGTATTTCCTGAAGAGTTGACTGGATTACCTCCAGAGCAAGAAGTTGAGTTCGACATTGAGTTAGCACCAGGGACAGAACCGATCTCCAAGGCTCCTTACCGGATGTCACCTTTTGAGTTGGCTGAATTGAAGAAGCAGATTGAAGATTTGTTAGAAAATGGTTTTATTCGTCCAAGTATATCTCCATAGGGTTCACCAATCCTGTTCGTGAAGAAGAAAGGTGGCAGCTTGAGACTTTGCATTGATTATCGACAGCTGAATAAAGTCACTATCAAGAATAAGTATCCATTACCAAGAATAGATGATTTATTAGATCAGCTTGTAGGTTCGTCGGTGTTTTCAAAAATCGATATGAGATCGGGCTATCATCAATTGAGGGTAAAGGCAGAAAATGTTCCAAAGACTGCCTTCCGTACCAGATATGGCCATTACGAATTTCTTGTCATGCCTTTTGGGTTGACTAATGCGCCAGCATTGTTTATGGATTATATGAATAGGATTTTTAGACCTTATTTAGATCAATTTATAGTAGTGTTCATAGATGATATCCTTATTTGTTCGAAGACTAAGGAGGAGCACCGAAATCATCTTCGAATAGTACTACAAATTTTGAGAGAGCATCAGTTGTATGCAAAGTTGAGTAAATGTGAATTTTGGCTTAAAAAAGTGAAGTTTTTGGGGCATGTGGTTTCTGAGAAAGGAATAGCAGTAGACCCAAGCAAGGTTGATGCTGTGTTGAAGTGGGAACAACCTAAGTCTGTGACAGAGATACGCAGTTTCCTGGGGTTAGCTGGTTATTACCGTCGTTTTATAGAGGGATTCTCTCAGATTGCTACGCCACTTACCAGATTGAATAAGAAAGAACAACCATTTATTTGGGATGAGAAGTGCGAGACAGCTTTTCAGGAGCTGAAGACTCGGTTAACTACCGCACCAGTTCTTACCATACCTGACCCACGTAAACCGTACACGGTGTATACAGATGCATCATTTAAGGGTTTGGGATGTGTGCTCATGCAAGATGGTAAAGTTGTGGCTTATGCATCTCAACAGTTGAGGTCTCATGAAGAGAAATACCCGACGCATGATCTAGAGCTGGCAGCTGTCATTTTTTCCTTAAAGATCTAGAGACATTATCTATATGGGTCTCAATTTGAGATCTTCAGTGACCATAAAACGCTGAAGTATCTTGTAGATCAAAAAGAGTTGAACAACCGACAGAGAAGATGGATGGAGTTATTGAAAGATTATGACTATGAGTTGAAGTATCATCCAGGGAAGGCGAATGTAGTTGCAGATGCCTTGAGCCGGAAGTCAGTACACATGTTTCATATGTGTGTGACTGAGCATAACCTCCTAGAAAGGTTATCAGAAGTTTATCTCGAACCAAAATCAGAGGTGATTATGAGTACAGTAATAGGAAATTTTGACTTTTATGGTGATTTAAGAAAGGCATAGATGGAAGATAGTCGATTGCTGAGGATCAGAGAAGAGGTAGAGAATAGTGAAGTACCTGATTATGATATTGGAAATACAGGTATATTGAGGTACAAAAAGAGGATTTGTGACCCGGACAATGAGGAAATCAAGAAGAAAATTCTTGAGGAGGCTCATCAGAGCAAGTATACTATTCATCCAGGAATCACTAAGATGTATCGAGATCTGAAGCAAGGGTATTGGTGGCCTAAAATGAAAAAAGATGTGACAAACTTTGTATTGAAGTGTCTAACTTGTCAAAAGATGAAGATTGAGCATCAAAAACCTGCAGGACTACTTCAACCTTTAAAGATTCCCCAGTGGAAGTGGGACAACGTCTCTATGGATTTTATTGTGGGATTGCCTGAGACTACAACACACCGTAACACCATATGGGTCATTGTGGACAGATTAACGAAATCGGCTCATTTCTTGCCAATCCATATTAGCTATAGCTTAGAGAGGTTAGCTCAATTATATGTGGATTGGATAGTTAGGTTGCATGGTGTACCCACGGAGATTGTGTCAGATCGTGATCCGAGATTCACATCAAACTTTTGGAAGGCATTACAGGAGGCTATGGGGACTAGGTTGAAATATAGTACGGCTTATCACCCATAGACTGATGGTCAGACAGAGAGGACAATTCAGACTCTTGAGGATATGCTGAGAGCTTGTGCCATGGAGTTACCAGGTAATTGGGATAATCACCTACCTTTAGCAGAATTTGCTTACAACAACAGTTATCACTCAAGTATTCAGATGGCACCTTTTGAGGCATTATACGGCAGAAAGTATAGATCGCATCTCTGTTGGACTGAATTGAGCGAGAGAACTGTGATTGGACCGGACCTGGTAGAAGAAACTACAAAGAAGATTGAAATGATTCGTCAAAAGTTATTGACCGCTCAGAGCAGACAAAAGAGCTATGCGGATGTGCGACGTAGACTTTTGGAGTTTGGAGTGGGTGATCACGTGTTCCTTAAAGTGTCTCCGGTGACTGGTATTGGTAGATCTATTAAAGCCAAGAAGTTGACTCCTCGATTCATTGGACCATATGAAATTCTGGAACAAATTGGACCAGTTGCTTATCGAATTGCTTTGCCGCCGCACCTATCGAGTGTGCACAATGTGTTCCACGTGTCACAGCTTAAGAAATATCATCCGGATCCTTCTCATGTGATTGAGCCTGAAGAGATTGAGTTAAAGGAGAATTTGACATATATGTCTGAACCAGAGAGGATCTTAGATGTGAAAGACAAGGAGTTACGAAATAGAACAATCCGACTTCTAAAAGTTTTCTGGAAAGGTATGTCTCCTGGAGATGCCACCTGAGAAACTGAAGAGCGGATGCGGCACGATTTCCCTAACTTATTTACTTAAAGTATGTTTCTATGTTTAGTAGTGATGATATTTATGTTTATGTTGTGTTGTAATTGAATTTGTAATGTTATGATTAATTTTGTATTGAAGGTTTGTGTTTTTGTTGTGTTTGGCATGCTGATTGTGTTGTGAAGATTCTGCTTTGACTTTGGTGTTGTAATCTTTTGTTGTGGATTGTCATATTTATTGGTTGGTTGTGAATTTTGGGGACAAAATTCTATTTAGGTGGGAAGAATTGTAACATCCTTATTTTTAGAATATAGTTATAATTTAAAGAAAATTATGGACTTAGTAGTAACTTTTTGAAAAAAATAAATAAAAATTTAAAAAAATATAATAAAATAATAATAATTATAATATTATTATATATATATATATATATATAAAACTGTGGGTGACCCCACAGTTGGAAAAAATAAGGGAGGCACCGAAAGTGCCTCCCCTCATTCATTAATTGGCGCCATTAGGCGCCAATTATTAGAGGTGAGGGAGGGCGGTATTATAAATACCCCCTCCCTTCTCACTTCACGCAGATCGTCTACGTGAAGTGATTGTGCAGAAGGCGTATGGTGTATGGTGTGATACTGATAGGAGTATTTTTACATATTTGGAGATCAATAAGGTACTCAAATTCTTTTCTGATCACAACTCTTCTTTTGTGAAAATGTTCTAAATAATTTTCTCTTTCTTATGATAGTAATTTTGTGTGGATTAGAGAAAATTTTAAGATTAGGATTTTGGACAAATTTGAGTTTTGTTAATATAAGGCTATAGGAATATAGAGGAGGATTAATAGTTAATTTTAATCAGGTTACTTTTGTTATGTAGTTGGTATATAATTTTATAATGAATTTTCTATATAATTAATCTATGAATAATTATATATTAGGCTTTTTATCCGATTAAATTTGGATTAAATAATTTATTTGGTTTGTTGGAGGTATTATAGAAATTCTAATCGGTTTAGTTTGGTAAATTTTGTTGTATAAGAAATTATAAATTATGATTTGATATTAAGAATTAGATTTTTTATATGATTTTAATTATGTGGGGGTTTCAAATATTGTTTAATAATTAGACTATATTTATATAAATTAGAAAAAGAGATTTAGTTATTTTAGAAGGTTGATATTGATGATTATATAATAATAGATATGTTAAAGGTGAAACTTTAATTTATAAAAATTAAGTGGTTGACGAGAGAGAATGATATAGAGGTTGTTTAAGGTTTTTAAGGAAGTTAGAATATTAAAGGATAATAATAGTAGAGGAAAATTGGAGATGAATTGTGTAAATTATTTATTTTAGTATTGCTTGGGGTTAATTGTTACTTAAATTGATAATGTAGAGTTTTATTGGGATCGGTGATTGTTCGTATTTGGTACTCAAGTTAAGGTTAAGCTTGGAATTGAGGTAACCGGAGTTAATTTATTTTATATGCTTGTTTTGGACTGTAAGGTGTTTTCTAAACCTTACTTTCATCTATACCACTTGTATGCGTTTTGAAAGATTATGTGTATGTTTGAATATAAACCTAGTTTAGTGAAGCAGTGTATTTTCAAAATTATATATATGAGCATAGATATTATTAAAATTGTTGCTATTGTGATGGTTATGATGTTTGAGATGGAATGTTGTAGAAGATATGATAATTTGTATATGTTTCGAGAATTATATTGATATATTGTTTTTCTGATATGGGATATGGTGGGTTGTGTGGAAGAGGTATGGTGAAACTGTGCCCATCGGCTCTCTCATTCCTGGCCTGGATTTTGAGTTGAGTGTTTTGGGCGGACAACTCCCTGTTACGGTATATTGGTGGTGGCATGGGAGGGGCAGTATTCTTGAAGTGACTAGCCAACCTTTGGCCTGGTATACTAGCACTGATAGGCTGTACCACGTCCAGAAGCTATAAGGAGGAGCAGGATGGATGAGTGGGGATGATTCTAATTGTTGAACATATTATATGAAGTTTAATTATTGAGAATATTATTAATATTATGTTAGTTAAAGCTGCTTCACTGACTTACAATCTTTTCCTGCATATTTTGTAAATTAATTTTTGGTTACTGAGACTTTATGTCTCACCCCGTCGTTATAAATATTTTTTTCAGGCGAGACCTCTAATTTGGCTAGAGGCCAAGGGGAGCAACCAGAGGCATAGATGTTGAGAATCCTGTAGGCCTCTTGTGGTATTGGTGTTGTATTATTCTCTATATTGTCATTATAGGACATATTATGTTTTCGGAGATATCATATTTACGTTTTGGATAACTGTTTTAAAATCTTAACTGTGGGATTCAATGTCGTAAAACTCGTGGGTTGTAAGTTCTTCTGTTGTTATGTTTGCCCTGAGTAATGAATATCTTTGTAGTGGATTTGTGGACGAGTTTGTGCCTTGAACTCTAATATGTTTTAAATGAGAAATTGTTTTCGATTATCACTGGTTAACTAGATTTTGTAAAATCATTACGGTAAATTGTTGTTCAGAGAAAGGGTCGTTTAAGTTGTGCATGGATTTGTCCAGATAAAACAGATAAGGACAGCACTTGCTATTGCTTCTCTTCTGAGAAGAACTCTGGTGAGAACTGTTTTCCAGGATTATAATTGCAAACAAATTACAAAATTTCTCATGTTAACACTCATTAATGAAGTTATTGGGTAGGACCTTTTGTTAACAATTTATCTGAGGATTTGGTTGTTAATAGAGCATAATGGCGCTGTATGATCCATATAGCCGACCCCAACTAATATAATAAGGCTTGTAGTTGATGGCTTTTCTAGTGCATATTCACTTTTTTATATCTATAACTACATTTCAAGCTGGGTTCTTTTTGTTCATGTTTAGGTCATGCCTCCGCTGTGGTGCAGGTTAGATAGGCTATGGTTTCCGCATCCTGGTGTTTTGGAGGGAACTATGACTAAACAGCCCTTTCTTTGCCCTTTGGATCACGTATTTGAGGTATTTCCTGCTTTTTTGAGTTGACTCGTTTTGGATTTCATTTATGCTTTTGATGACGTGGCCAATTACACAACTCATGCAAATAACACTTATCAAGAACAATTTTTGATAAGTGTGTCGGATAAGTGTGTTTTTTGTTTTGTACCTCTTTTGGAGGCGGTTTTGTATTAATCTGTTGTGGATTAATAAATTCCAGTTTTATATTAAAAAAAAAGAACAATTTTTGTGCAGCTTCTGAACCAATTTAGAGAGGTCCAAGACATTGGTAATGTTACTTGCTTTACCTATGGAAACAGTAGCCTAAGGATTGATGTTTTTCATAATGGGGCCTCAGCTCTATTGAGCACAATTGGTCCCCCGTATAAAAAATTCAGGAGACTTCTTTGCAAATAAGAACAGAATTCCATGTTATAGGGTTGATAAAGACATTCAACTGAGTTCACACACACACACACACACACACACTTGGTTAGTTGTTATATAGTTATAGAAATATAAGAAACATTAGAAAATCAATTTAGAGACAGTAAAGATTTGAGTAAGATTATATGTGATGGCCGGCTGTTGTCACAATTGTAGCCTGTAGCTGTAGTAATAATAGAAACATTTGATAAAAACAGGGTCAAGCTGAAATTTAGTACTTGAATAAGGAAAAGCATGCATGTCTTTTCAATTTTTTTCGCATGGTTTCATATTTGTGTTTTGACTAATTTTGAAATAATTCCTTTTTTTTTTTTTTTGTCCTTTTCCTTTTTTGAGTTTGGCATAGCAAATTAATTCAAGACAGCCATTTGAAGGGGGTGCTAAGGGAAGGAAGCCACTAATTCAATAATTTTAAATATTGACCACTTTTTTTTCTTATTTCCTATGCACAGTTGTTTTCTCTACATCACTAAAGCATTTTCTCAGCTACTGCCTTATTCTGCTAAGGAAATGCACCACCATTGCAGGTGAATGCCATGTTGAGAGAACTGTCAGAGGAAGAGTTTGGCCCTGGAATAAATATTAGAGAGCACTCAATACTTGATAATCCCTCTCTTCCTGAAGAGGTAAATTGTGGCCAATTACATCTAATTTAAACCATTGAGGTTTTTTTTTTTCTCCTGGTGTAATTTGCTTAAAGGAAATGTGTTTACCTGGTTCTGGAGTTCAGGTGAAAAAGTCTTGGCTTGATGTCCATCTCTGTCAAGAAGGAACACATGGCTGTCATGCATCAAATGATTCTGCTGTTTTAGGAGTACTTAGAATTCCAAGCAATAGCAATGAAGAAACGGTATTTTAAGTGCACATTTTTTCTTGAATTCTTCAAAAATCAAGCTTACAAATTACATTGATATAATTAACTCTGTATGGTCTAAATTGCTTTTTTGGGGTGGAAGCTAATGTGTTGATATTAGCTTATCAGGATAAGCTAGAAGTAGATTATTTTCAACATCTCCCTTATATTTAATCAAGTCAGGTAACTTTTTCCTTAATTTTAAACAAGCTAGCCCATAAGTCTCATTCATTTTCTGTCAAAAACGTATTCTTTTTAAAACGAGCAATGGAACATTTATGTTTCCACTTGAATTTGCAGTTCATCAAAGTATTCTCGGCATTCAAGGATGTCAAAGTGATCCAGTTCTCCTCCATGCAAAATGCTTTCACTGGATTTGCCGACAAGGTAAGGCCATTTTTCCCCCCAGTTAAACTTCTATGTACTGCATATAGTGTTGTAAGAAAGAGAGAAAACACAGAAGAAGAAGATGAAATGAGTGCAAATAAATGAATTGGGTTTCGTAGACTTTTATTTGCGTCATTCTCCCCTTGTGGTCCTACAATACTGCAGCAAAGTACTATTAACTCCGTTCTTTAATATAAGATTTGCACTACTGGGATGAGAAACCTGCACGGAGACCAATCCCTCCTGCAACTTCTGAGGATGATCATCCACCTCGGTGAGTTTTGACTTTTTAAAACATCGTAATGGATGGGATGCCATGAGAGATATTTGAAGATGGTCTGTTTGTTTTTTTCCCCCAATCTGAAGATGGTGCTTAAATGAGTGAAAAATATGTATCAATATTGAGGTAGAGAGGATTTAAGTTGCTGTAGAGATGAGACAATCTGATTTTTGTTCATAATTTGTAAGAAAAGAAAAATTTTGGCTTAGTTCCAGTTGTGCAAACTAGAAAAATGGAAATCTACAATGGTACAATTTACATCCACTGTTAAGACACCCTAATGTATGGGATACTAGGAGAGATAGTTGAAGATGGTTTAGTTTTTTCTTTCCTTTAAATTTTATTGCTTAACTGGCTGTCAAGATGGTGCTTAAATAAGTGAAAAATCTGTATCAATATAGAGGATGTAAGTTGCTGTAGAGATGAGGCAAGCTGATTGTTGTTTAGCATTTGTAAGAAAAGAAAATTTTTGGATTAGTTCTGGTTGGTGCACATTAGAAGAATGGAAGCCTACAGTAGTGCAATTTACACCCGCTACATATTTCGTTTTTAATTTCAGATGTTTATCAAAATTTACAATATCAATGTCAATAATCGATTATAAATAAAATCTATAAGAGCCATATTATATAATATGAAAAATGATAGAAAAATACTCTCAAAATATGTAAAAGACAAATAAGGTGAAGAATTTCAATAATTCCAATTGACTGATTTAGAATTTTGAAATATTAATGAATGTTTGAAATTACATAAGGGCGCTTACTTTTTTTTTATTTTTTTTTAAAAAATCCCTAATACCACTTACCGGTTGCCTAATATATTTTTTTTTGAATTTCTCAAGTAAAAGTTATCAATATAAATACTTGAATTGTTAATAGCGATACTAAAATTGTAAACGATAGTGTAATATTTTTTTTTTTTGAATTTCTACAGTAAAAGTTGTCAATATGGATAATTGAGTTGTTAATAGCGATACTAAAGTTGTAAGTGGGTGTTTGTTGAATATTTCCTATTTAACAAATACCTCGTTTATAACTTTAATATAACTATTAACAACTCAAGTATCAATAGTGATGACTTTTGCTTGAGAAATGCTAAAAAGAGACCGCCGGAGCTCCGGTGAAAATTAGTAGGAAATATTCAATAAATACCTCGTTTATAATTTTAGTACCACTATTAACAACTCGAGTATCAATTTTTTTTTTTTAAAATAAAGGTACTTATGTAATTTCATATATTTATTAACATTTCAAAATTCCAAATCAGTCAATTTAAAATTATTAAAATTTCCATTCTTATTTATCTTTTACATATTTTGATAGTATTTTTCTATCATTTTCTCTTACATTTTCCTTCAAAATTCTTGGCCAAAAATTGTCCTCCCAAATTAGGCTAACAAATCATGTTAGACCAAATCAATTTATCATATCTCGAAAATATGAAGGGAAAAAAGAATTAAACTTCGGGGATAAATTTAAACGAATCTATTGGATGTGCATTAGATTGTACTCCTTCTGGTCGTATATATAAGACCTAGTTAATTTTTTTATAGAGATGTTAATTTTTATATTAATGGTTATCTCTAAATTATTTTGTCTAATTTATAAACTGATATGAAATCTAATGATATCAATGTTATTAAAACTTGACTAGATCGGCCGATTTGAACTAGAAATCAGCAAGCCAATGGTCCAACTGGTCTAGTCCAACATATTAGACCAATTTGACAGGTTCAAAATTTTTAATTTAAAAAAATAATTTAATTCATTTTTTTTTAAAAAAAATTATTCAGAATTTTATATAAATAATCCTGAAATCTTCAATTTCTCATCAGTCTAATCTCAGGATAGCTTTGATTTGACTCCAATTTGACCTACTAACTCTGGATTCAATATCTCAACCGATTCAACGGCTGATCCAAATTTAATAATATTAAATGATACACAATATATAATATAATTAAGTAATTTAATTAAAAAAAAAAAAAAAGTTAACTTTGTGTCATGTAGGACAGAGGCATTATGAATCAATCAAAAGATCCGTACAAATGGGTAAGGTCCATTTTCCCTCCATCATCCTAGATCCTCGGGATGCCTAACCTTCGGTATTTGCAGGGCAAACTGGCTTTCAAACGCCACCCAGATCCTCCTCTCCAATGGATAATGCCATTTTTGGGTTTCCATCTGATGATAAATGTTTGTCTCGAATCTCCATCCATCCAAAGAAGCACTGCAAACGGAATTACTTCTACGGTGTTTTGACATTGGAGGTTTGGAACCATTAACTCACTAAAATTTATGTTTTGTACTGAAAGACACAAGTCTACACTACTAGCTTTGAGATGAAGCCAAAATGAGAGCATGGGCACTAAGGCGGTTCATGCCAAAATCAACAACAACTCGTTTCCTTATACACATAACAGGATTGAAATTACAAAATTTAGCCTTGCTTCCACCAACAAGACTTCCATCGCCACATCCTGTTTCTCTCCAAAACAGTAAGATCGCTCGAAAACATATGGGTCATCGTCCACCATATGCTCTTGCTTCGTTTTACGTACTCGTCATTTTTTTCGAACTGCCATTCAACTGTTTGATGAAATGCCACAGAGGCTAATAAATGATCTCATTAAGCCGTCCAGCGAAAAACCCAACCTTGTGACTGCTTCTGCTGCTCATTGTATAGCCTTAAAGATGGGTGATCTAGCTCACCTTCTCACTGTGACATCTCTACTTACTATTTATTATAAGGCTGGAGATTTTAGCTCTTCAAGGGACCTGTTTGATGAAATTCAAAACAGAGATGTGATTGCTTGGAATTCTATTATTGCCGCATCTGTTCAAAACAAACTCTACAAGACAGCAATGGACTTTTTCGGAAACATGATTAAAGACCAATGTGGGTTTGATTCCACCACTTTATTGCTTCTGGTATCTGCTTCATCATACATGAATAACCTTGAGCAAGGACGGGCAATTCACTGTTTGAGTGTAAAATCTGGTATGCTTGCTGATATAAGTTTAATTAATGCTCTAACTAATATGTATGCAAAATGTAGGGATGTAAAATCCTCTGAGTGTCTTTTCTTAGAAATAAAATATAAAGATGTAGTTTCTTGGAATTCTATAATTGGGGGAAGCCTTCATAATGGTGATCCAAAGAAATCACTATATTACTTCAAGGATATGGTTTTCTCTGGAGAAGAAGCAGACAGCGTCAGTCTGTCTTGTGCTATATCAGCGTCTTCTGCTTTAGGAGAACTGGATTCTGGTCAATCAATTCACGGGCTGGGAATCAGGCTTGGTTACCTGAATAGCTTGCATGCTTCGGTCCCCAATTCTCTCATTTCATTATATACACAATGTGGAGATATTGAAGCGGCTGAAACTGTATTCAGAGAAATTGCATGCAAAGATATTGTTTCATGGAATGCAATGATGGAAGGATATGCCTCAAATGGAAGTGTTAATGAAGTGTTTAATCTTCTGCTTGAAATGCAGGCTGATGGATCATTTCAACCTGATGTAGTTACATTGACTAAGATTCTAAAAGTTTGTGCAATAGTGATGCTCTCCAGAGAAGGAAGAACCGTCCATGGATTTGCACTACGAAGACCGATGCTATCAGACCTCACCCTGCTAAACAGCTTGATAGACATGTATTCGAAATGCAAACTTGTAGAGAAATCCGAGCTCTTGTTCAATTCTGCCCAAGAGAGAGACTTGGTTTCTTGGAATGCAATGATATATGGATATTCCCTTAATGGGTATTCCAAAGAAGCTCAAAATATGTTAAGGGAGCTCCCCCATTTCTTCCCCAATTGCAGTTCATCAACTGTTTTGGCTGTTCTTTCATCCTGCAATTCCCCATGTAGTTTATACTTTGGAAAATCTGTTCACTGCTGGCAGTTAAAATTAGGGTTTTTAAACCATATTCTTTCAGTTAACTCCCTCATGCACATGTATGTACATCAACTGTGGAGACCTAACAGCGGCTTTCTCAAATTTTCAAGAGAATTCAGCTTTGGCAGTTACGGCTTCGTGGAACACTCTGATTGTGGGGTTTGTGAAGGGCAACCACTATCAAGAGGTTCTTGAAACTTTTAGTTCAATGAGACGAAAAGCCTCTGTCAACTATGATTCTATAACCCTTGTAAATGTCTTGTCAGCATGTGCAAATCTTGAGCTGCTCTGGAAAGGAAGGTGCCTCCACGGTCTTGTCCTTCGATCTCCCTTGGGATCAGATATCCGGGTTCAGAATTCTTTAATTACCATGTATGGAAGATGCAGGGACATCAAAAGCGCCAGATCAGTGTTTGAATTTTGTAATGTTCCCAACCTCTGTTCATGGAATTGCATGGTCTCAGCTCTATCACATGACAAAGAGAGTCGAGATGCATTGGAACTATTTCATCACCTTCCCTTTAAACCCAATGAGATAACTGTTGTTAGTGTTCTTACAGCTTGTACTCAAATTGGAGTATTAAGACATGGAAAACAAGTTCATGCCCACATATTTAGGTCTGGTTTTCAGGATAATTCTTTCATTTCAGCTGCTCTCGTGGACTTGTACAGCAATGGGGGAAGATTGGACCTTGCTTTTCAAGTATTTACACATGCAGAGCAGAAGTCTGAAGCAGCTTGGAATTCAATGATTTCTGCATATGGGTATCATGGAAATGGCCAGAGAGCAATCAACCTGTTTCATGAAATGTGTGAGTCTGGAATAAGGGTGACCAAAAGTACTTTAGTTAGCCTTTTATCAGCTTGCAGCCATTCGAGACTTGTGAATGAAGGTCTTGGGTACTACAACAGCATGTTGGAGAAATATGGAGTACAGCCTGAGACTGAGCACCAAGTTTATGTCGTTGGCATGTTAGGTCGATCTGGTAGGCTCAATGAGGCTAATGAGTTCATTAAAAAGTTACCCTCCAATTCAAGTGCAGGTTTGTGGGGAACCCTCTTGAGTGCTTGCAACTACCATGGAGAACTCAAATTGGGGAGAAAGGTTTCTGAAATTCTGTTTGAAATGGATCCTCAAAATGTTGGATATTACATTTCATTGTCAAATATGTATGTTGCTGCAGGAAGCTGGAAGGATGCTACAGAGTTGAGGCAAACAATCCAAGACCAAGGATTAAGAAAGACTGTAGCTTACAGTCTTATTGATGTTGGTTTGGGATTATAATTGACTATATTGATTACTGCTAGATATTGCGAGGTTGATGTCCATTATTTTTTACAAACCATCTTATGCTACTAGATCCTATAGGCCTCTCTGCGACAGACAGGTAGCAGCATAAACGGATTATATGAGATCCTGATTAGTCAAATCTTGTTTGTGTTTTCCGATAAAAAAAAAAATCTTGTTTGTGTTATGCGAAGGTAAAAGCACATACATTGTATATTTCCCCCATTCAAGTTTGCCCATTGGGACATTGAACTTAGTTACTTCGGTATGCACCACGGGATGCAAATAGATGTGCTAATTACTTTACAAAAGATGCGCAGCACTTAGTTCAAAGTTTGATAATTTTGTCAGTTCCCCATTTAGAGTGTATTTCCTTTCTTAGGGCAGACCTTCTTCACCCCTTTTGATGTTGATTGTGTAGTAACATGTACTATCCCAATTAGTTTGGTCATATATATATATTAGAGAAAAAAAAAGGGTTTGCCCATTAAGAAGTTTTATAGGATCCCAATATCTATTCAGTTGCAATATAAAGACAAGATGCTTTTTTGCTGCTGAAACTGTTTCAAAACAGTCTCCTATTGGTGCGTTGTTATAAAATTGAAATAAAAATAGAAATACCGGTATTTTAAAACAATATGAATAAAGTTAGATAAAATAAAATATATGGGTTGTCCTTGTAGTTTGAAAATAATATTCACCTTTACTTTTCGGGGCTAAAGATTGGCTAAAAACACCAACTTAAACAAACCTATCATGTTCGTTATTCATCAGAATCTCTTCTTGTTCCAATAAAGGTGACAAAAGCAAAACAAAATAGGCATTAATCATCTTTTTGGCTATGGCAAAGAAGCCAGAATTGTAAATCTATTATTCATGCCGTTCAGATTCAAGAATCCAAACTACGAACACATGGGTCATACACACACAAACACATTTAGCCAAGGCAAACAAATTCCAGAAAAGCAAAAAAGGGGGGGGGGGGGTCACACACACACACACATTCAGCCAAGGCTATCAAATTCCAGAAAAGCAAAAAAAAGGGGGGAGCCAGGCCGAAAATAGGCTAGCTTAATTAAAAGTTGGCTTCTTTATAAAAACAAAGGCAGTAAGGATAATGTCTTGAGAGACATTAGATTACTTCCACTTCTTGAACCCGAATCCACCGTGCTTCCCGTGTTTTCCAAACTTTCCATGTTTGAACTTGCCGCCATGGTGCTTGAATTTGCCATGACCCATGTGACCATGCTTGAATTTGCCATGACCCATGTGACCACCATGTGCAAGGTGACCACCATGCGCAAGGTGACCACCACTGTGGCCAAGGTGGTGAGCACCGTACGCAGCACCTGCAAGTGCAGCACCCCCAGCAAGCATAGCTCCCATGCCATGACCATGACTATGACCTGATGATGTTATAAATCATTCAGCATATTCACAAAATATGTGCAGAAAGTAGAGGTCAAAAAACACATTTCAGTCACAAAACCATAACTTCAATAAGCACAAGCAAGCTGAAATTAAATTAGAGAGCATTTCACCCAATGTAATTGTTGAGGATGCCAACTATTAAGGACCAAAATGATGTGAGACATTAAAAAATCAGTTACCATAGATTAAAGGCAGTCAGTATTCACATAACATAAGACTAAATGCACAAATAGAACGTTTGAGTCAGAATTTAGTGAATTAAATCAATGATTATCCCATTCAGCAATCATATGGCGTTACTAGTTTCTATATACTTTGCAACAATATAAATCATACATATTCAAGTGCCTGTTGTGTGAAAGGAAACCATTATTCCCATTAAGTTCAGTTTATTAATGCATCAAATACAGGCAGCACCACAATTTTCCTATTTTAGGGCCATAAGAGAATCTTATTCGTTAAACCATTACAATAATCAGTTAATCAAAGATTTGATGAGGAAAAATTATCAAAGACATCATACCAGGAGCAGATGGACCAGGATAACCAGCAGGAGGATACCCAGATGGAGGGTAACCTTGCTGAGGTGGGTACCCGGCCGGGGGATAACCTTGCTGAGGCGGATACCCTGCCGGGGGATAACCTTGCTGAGGTGGATATCCCTGTGGAGGGTATGCCCCTGGCTGTGGAGGGTAGGGACCAGGAGGATACCCATGTCCGCCATGAGCTGCTGCATGAGCCAAGTGTGAAAAAATTCCTTTGTCAGATTCATCATGCTTGTCCTTTCCACCTCCCATCTTTCAAGCAAAGGGCTAATGATTACTGGTAAAAATTTGACAACAAAATGAGATCTTGAATTTTGATCCATAACACGGGGCATAGTATACATGGGGAAAAGGAATCAATCATAATTGTGTGAACAAGAGAGGGGAAGAAATGGAAACGAACACAGGATAAGAATTCTAAAATCCAAGTCATATTATGTCAAAGTTGCCAAGTTGCTAATGTCATATTTCAGGGAAGTGGGGAAAACCAAGTCATAGATGAAAAATGGTCTTTAAAACAATGATTTCTTCCTCATTCTGGTTAGAATGATCGAAGAGTAGGCGTGCAAAAACATTATTCAAGATGTTACAACTGCGATCTAGCAGATAAACCATTCAGATTCGAGGTCAAACCAACTCAGAATCACTGAATGTCTCCATCATAAGGGATCTAGATTCTAAAGAAGTCGACCTAGTGATCATGGATCAGCACAAAGAATTCATAGGAAAGAAATACCCTAATGATCAGGCACTCGGTATCAGAAAATTTTCATTCGCTATTCAGAAATCTACAAAATTGATTTCAGGATACAAAAATTTTGTTTTGCAGGAACATGCAACACCATTCAAGCAAATAGAATTCGGAGCAATCAATTCAATGTCAAAGGCACGTCCAGGAAAACGCGAAGGATAAAACAGAAAAGAAACTTACAGATTCTATGGCACACACGATCAGAAATTCACAAAATTATAGCACCGGAGAGAAGAGAAACATTTGAAAGGGGGCTGTTGTGTTTGGGAATATATTGATCTTCAGCTCTACGATATGGGAAAACGCGTCAAACGTTATCGACGCGTCAAATTGAGACTTATCTGGAAGCAAAAAATGATGTTATTCTTATAAAAATATGTATGATAAGAAGATTGATATGATTATGAGAAAATTGATAGAATTTTTAGAGAGAAATTCTCATTCAGTTCAATTGAAATAATCGATTACAGTCCTTTATATAGAGGAAGAAATCTAACCCTGGTTGTATGATCATGGTTATATTTAACCCTGATTATATAACCATGGTTATTTTATATCTTTTTTATGTCCTTGTCTTCTTTTGTTTTTGCTTTGTGTCAAGTCATCTTTTCTTCTTTATGTCAAGTTGACTGGAAGAGTAATATGAATCAATGGACATCCACATATTTAATATTCATAACACTCCCCCTTGGATGTCCATTATGAATGTGCCTCATTAAAAACTTTAACTAGAAAAAACTCAGTGGGATAAAAACCTAGCCAAAGAAAAGAGTACATCATTCATTGATACACCGTCGAGTGATGCCTCATTAAAAACCTTTCTAGGAAAACCCAATGGGACAAAACTTAGATAAGGGAAAAAGAGTACAGCGTGTATTGACTCCCCCTCTTGATAATATCAGTTGAAATCTTTGAATCTCTGAAGACCAATATCATGAACAAGTTTTTCAAAGATTGTACCTGGGAGTGACTTGGTGAATAAATCTGCTAGATTTTCACTTGAACTGATTTGCTGGATATCTATTTCACCATCCTTTTGAAGGTCGCGAGTAAAGAAGAATTTTGGTGAAATATGCTTTGTTCTATCTCCCTTGATATAGCCTTCTTTAAGTTGAGTGATACGTGCAGTATTATCCTCATATAGGATTGTCGGGATCATTTTGCCGGAAGATAAATGACAAGTTGTCCGTATATGATGTATCACTGACCTCAACCACATACATTCTCGACTTACTTCATGTATTGCTAAAATTTCTGCATGATTAGATGATGTGGCTGATATAGTCTATTTCATAGATCGCCATGAAATAGCTGCACCTCCATATGTAAATAGATAGCCCGTTTGTGATTTACCATCATGTGGATCAGATAAAAATCCGGCATCTGCATAACCAACCAGTTCATGCTTGGATACATTTGAGTAGTATAACCCCATGTCTGTAGTACCTCTGAGATAACAAAGAATGTGTTTTATTACATCACAATGCCTTCGTGTTGGTGAAGAACTATATCTTACTAATAAATTAACAGCAAATGAAATATCAGGACGTGTATGATTAGCAAGATACATTAGTGCTCCAATAGCACTAAGATATGGTACTTCTGGACCAAGTAGTTCTTCATCACCTTCTTCACTGATTTCTCGGGGTCGGAATGAGTCTTTATCCACTTTCAAAGATCTTACAATCATTAGGGTACATAATGGATAAGATTTATCCATGTAAAATCGCTCTAGGACCTTCTTTGTATAAGTTTCTTGATATACAAAGATCCTTTTCTTGAAGTACTCGATCTGTAATCCAAGACAAAATTTTGTTCTTCCCAAGTCCTTCATTTCAAATTCTTTCTTCAAACAATTAATTGCCTTTTGAAGCTCTTCAGGAGTTCCAATGATGTTGATATCATCAACATAAACAGCAATTATAGCAAATTCACTATTAGATCTTTTCATAAAGATGCATGGGCATATCGGATCATTTTTGTATCCTTCTTTCAACAAATATTCATTAGGGCGATTATACCATATGTGCCCTGATTGCTTTAGGCCATACAGGGACTTATTTAACTTAACTGAGTATCGTTCTCAATAACTTGAATTGAATGCTTCTGGCATCTTAAGTCTTTCAGTGACTTTTCATATAAATATCACTATCAAGTGATCCATATAAATATGCAGTCACAACATCTATTATATGTAAATCAAGTCCTACATCTACTGTTAGACTGATTAAATAACGAAAAGTAGTCGCATTCACTACTGGTGAATACGTTTCTTCAAAATCAATGTCAGGTCTTTGTGTAAAACCTTGGGCTACTAGACGTGCCTTATATCTAGTTATTTTGCCCTTTTTATTTCTTTTTCGTACAAAGACCTATTTGCATCCAACTGGTTTTACATCTTCAGGTGTAAGGACTACAGGTCCAAATACTTTTCGTTTTGCCAATGATTTTAATTATGCATTAATGGCATCTTTCCATAGGGGCCAATCTTTTCTTTGTTGGCTCTCACTAATGGATTTTGGCTCATGATCCTCATTATCATTCATTACATCATATGCTATATGATAAGCAAAGATGTCATCAACGTTGACTTCATTTCTATCCCATCGGATTCCATTCATAACATAATTTATTGAGATCTCATTATTTTCACATATATCAGGTATCTGGGTCTCTTCTGGGACTACAACATTCTCTTATGGAAATAATATCTCTTCAGGAGATGGCTCTTCTGGAGCTACTAATTTTTCTTCATTATCCTCGACATGACCATCTATATTCTTTGCTCCTTTTCTTTTTCGAGGAATTTTATCTTTGGAACCGATAGGCCTGCCACGCTTCAGGCGTGCTTTAGATTCATTCATAGCAGGTTGTCCTTCAAGGACATCAATTTTAATAGGAGCATTAGCAGCTGGAACATGTGACTTTGTCACTTTCTTTGGGTCAGTAAATGCTTCTGGCATTTGATTAGCTAAATTATGTAAATGAATTATCTTTTGAACTTCCAGTTCACACTGTTTTGTACGAGGATCAAAATACCAATGATAATTCATTCCAACTAATTTATTTACCCAGCTGTTTGTTTTCTCCCCTTAATGTTGGGAAAAATGATTCATCAAAATGACAATAGGCAAATCGTGCCGTAAATAAATCTCCTGTGAATTTGATGGAGATTCATACCCAACATATATTCTCATCTTTCTTTTAGGGTCCATCTTAGTGCGTTGTGGTAGTGCTACAGGCACATATACCACACACCTAAAAATTCTTATATGGGAAATATTAGGTTCTTGACCAAATATCATTTGTAAGGGGGAAACCTTTAAATAACTTGTTGCCTAATGCGAATTAACATTGCTACATGCAAAATGGCATGGCCCCAAGCAGAAATTGGTAGATTAGATTTCATAAGTAAAGGTCTTGCAATTAATTGCAACCTTTTAACCAATGATTTTGCAAGTCCATTTTGCTTGTGAACATAAGCTACAGGATATTAAATATCAATTCCAAGGGACATACAATATTCATTAAAAGCTTATGATGTAAATTCACCAGCATTATCAAGACGTATTTTCTTGATAGGATAATCAGGGTAATGTGCTCTTAATCTAATCAATTGAGCAAGTAATCTCGCAAACGTCAGGTTGCGAGAAGATAATAAGCAAACATGCGACCATTTAGTTGATGCATCAATTAAAACCATATAGTACCTAAATGGTCCACATGGTGGGTGTATTAGCCCACAAATATCTCCCTGTATCCGTTCTAGAAATGTGAGAGACTCACTTTCTACTTTGCTTGGTGAGGGGCGAATAATTAACTTTTCATTGGAACATACAGCACATGAGAAATCATGGGATTGTGGTATTTGTTTACACTTCAGGGTATGTCCACATGAATTCCCAATTATTTGTCGCATCATGATTGAACCGAGATGGCCTAACTGGTCATGCCAAACAATAAATTCATTAGTAAACTTCTGGTTTACATTATCAAACTGCTGGTTTGTATTGGCAAACTTCTGGTCGGTATTATTGAACTTCTGGTTCTCAATAGTATGTGTTTCAATTGTGCTTATACATGTGTAATACAAACCAGAAGAAAAAATAGGAAAACTTTCTAATATGCATTTTCTACCAGCAATTATATTTATAATGACAAAATATTTCTTATTATTTTTAGTTGTTATTTCTAAATGATATCCATTTCTGCGGATATCTTTGAAACTCAGTAAGTTTCTTTTAGACTTGGTAGAATAAAATGCATTATCAATGCATAGTTTTGTTCCTTCAGGTAACAAAATACTAGCTCTTCCGGAGCTTTCAATTAAATTTATACTACTAGATATAGTCTGAACATTGACTTCTCGTATTACCAAGGAAGAAAAATATTTATCATGTCTGAGTATGGTGTGAGTTGTTGCACTATCAACGAGATATAAATCTTCAGGATTGATGTCAATAGGATTCATTCTTCATAAAAATATAAATAAAATTAATACATATGATAGAAACAACTTTAAATAAAATATAACAGTTCAAATTATATTAAGAAATCTGCAACATCCAAATAGTTATTATCTATATCGCCATACTCAAAATTCTCACCATGATCAACATGATTAACTTCAACATTTGATATTTTACCAGTATTTTTAATTGATTCTTGGTAAAGATCAACTAGGTGCCTTGGTGTACGACATGTACGAGACCAATGGCTCTTGCCACCACATCGATAGTATGGATTATCAGCATATTTGTCATGCCTACTGCTTTCCCCTTTTTGGTTCTTATCAGTCTTTTCCCACTTCTGATAAGAATTTGAATCTCCATGATATCGACCACGACCACGACCACGCCTACGGCTGTAGCCACGCCCACGCCCACGTCTATGTCCACGTCCACGGCCACAATAAAATTCATTAGTTACTACATTCACTTCAAGGAATGGAGTTGAGCCTGTTGGATGAGATTCATGATTTTTCAACAAAAGCTCATTATTTTGTTCAGCCACAAGGAGACAAGAAATTAACTCAGAATATTTCTTGAAACCTTTTTCACGATATTGCTGCTGCAGGAGCAAATTGGATGCATGAAATGTGGAGAATGTCTGTTCTAACATATCATCATCAGTAACATTTTCTCCACATAATTTCAATTTAGAAGTAATTCTGAACATAGCTGAGTTATATTCGCTTATAGATTTAAAATCTTGCAAGCGTAAATGCATCCAATCAAAATGAGCTTTTGGAAGAATGACCATCTTCTGGTGATCATATCTTTCTTTCAAATTGTTCCAAAGGATAAGTGGGTCTATCACCGTCAATTATTCAGTTTTTAAATCCTCATGTAAATGGTGGAGAAGAAAATCATGGATCTGGCTTTATCTTGGTTGGATGCCTTATTCCCTTCTTTAATCGTGTCTTCCAAACTTTTGGCATTCAAGTGAATTTTCGCATCCAACTTCCAAGATAAATATTTTTTTCCAGTAATATCAAGAGCCACAATTTCAAGTTTTTCCAGGTTTTCCATTGTTCAAACTAATTAAAGAAATAAATGAAAATAATTAAAATATGAAATGTAAATATGCAATATAATAACTGTAAATTCATAAATACAATAAATAATTCATAAGGCAAGATAAGAAAATTAAAACATGTATGATTTCGAGCCATTTAATCTCAAGATGAGGAATTAACTATTATCTTCAGGATAAAAATTGTACATGACTTCTGGCCGTATAATAAGATAAAAGATGAATAATATATATAGCTTTTCGCCATATAAAGAGATATGGCTTCTGGCCATATAATAGAAAATCAAATGGATATGGCTTCTGGCCATATTATAAGAAATTAAAACATTATAACTTCTGGTCATAATTTCAAGAATCAGATGTGTATGGCTTCTGGCCATAATAATAATAATAATATAAAAGAACTTATAAAACAATAACGATCTCCAATCTTAGCCATGGAACCCGATATTATATAACAACCGGTAAAAGTATCTCTCTAATTCCATATAGTGGCTCAGATTATCCCAGATCTATAAAATAAAACAACGTATATATAATCACTAAAGAAACCATAAGAAGATCATACCTTCTTTTAGAGCTTCGTGCTGATAACGTATTATAAAAATATATGTGATAAGAAGATTTATAGGATTCAGAGAAAATTGATAGAATTTCTAGAGAGAAGTTAGAGAAAAGTTCTCATTCAGTTCAATTGAAACAGTCGATTACAACCCTTTATATAGAGGCAGAAATCTAACCCTGGTTGCATGACCATGGTTATATTTAACCCTGGTCACATGATCATGGTTACTTTATATCTTCTTTATGTCATTGTTTTCTTTTGCTTTTACTTTGTGTCAAGTTATCTTTTCTTCTTTATGTCAAGTTGACTGGAAGAGTAATATTAATCAATGAACATCCACATATTTAATATTCATAACAGTTATCCGATTTTTTTATAAATTAGATATATTGAATCGTTTTTTTGGACAAATACATACGTTGAATCTTTTTTTGGTACTTACATTGAATCTAATCTGATGTAATACTTTTTATATAAGAGCGCTAAATTTAAACTGTCTTTGGTCTATTTTATAAAAATCCGTTAACAGTTATCACATCATTTAATATTATTTTTATTTATACCCCATTAATTTTTTTTGGCCAATTTATACCTCATTAATTACATATATTATATTAATTAAAAAGTTGTGATTCTTATGTTTCCTTTATTTCTTTCTTTACTTATTCTTCATAAATAAAAGTATACCTAAAAAAAATTATTTTAAGATATATTTATTATTTTTAACTAATTTTAACCATTTTTTAAATTATGTAATTCTATATAAATAAAGCCGAATACAATAATAATAGTAGTAGATTAATAACAGTAGAGTTGACCCATCCAAAATTGTACCCCGTTTTAAAATTTAAAATAAAATTTTAAGTTGTCTTGAAAAATTAAAAAGTTGAGTTTGACACGTTGTTCACGGGTAGAAAATTTTTGAGTAAATGACTATGGGAAAAAAGTTTTAACTCTTCCTTCTAAGTCACTTTTACCTATTTCCTCCAAAAAAAAAAACTTAGTTAACTCTTTAAATTTAAAGAAATAACCTTCCCCTTATTTAGAAGAGGGAAAAACACAATATTGATGTTGTTGTTTTTTTTTATCAGAATCCATATGCTCCTAATTTATAGTGGGTTACCTGAACTCGATGGTCCACCCATATTCCTAGTTCTAAAAGAGGAGAATAAGAATTACTTATTTCTTTTAGCATTTTAGAAATATTTTTTTAGGGTAGCGTGCGATAATAGGGTAACGTGCGATAACAATGGCGCTGGTTCTCTCTGGTAAGACAAATTCCTTGGTTCCTCCTTCCCAGGAGGAAGACGATCAACTGGTGCGCAGCTCTAAGAAAATTAGCGTGCGATAACAATGGCACTGGTTCTCTCTGGTAAGACAAATTCCTTGGTTCCTCCTTCCCAGGAGGAAGATGATCAACTGGTGCGCAGCTCTAAGAAAATTAAGAATGGAACTAAAGACAAAGGGGGTTTTCTTTCTCAAGAACATTGGCCACAACTGGGTGTTGACGTTAAAGGCTATCATGCTAGAGGTTCGTCGTTTCTTAGAGAAGCTGAAAGGCATTGATAGAAACAATAGGCTCACTAACGACGAGACTGAGGAAGGTGGTGATGAATTTTCCGATGACTCTCTATCTGAATCGACTCATCAGGATATGGAACAGGACGCGGAGGATCATTTTTGTAAGACCATTGAGGATCCACAACGAAACTTTCCCACATTCTACTTCTCTGGAAAAATAAAAAAGAGATTGTACAGGGCATGGAGAAGAGTAGTTATAGTCAAGCTACTAGATCGGCCTATTGGTTACAAAGCACTCCTCTCGCGCTTACATACAATGTGGGCAAAAAAGGGTGTCATTAGCCTTATTAATATCGGTCATGGTTATTATGTAGTGAAGCTTTCAAACAGAGACGACTATTTTAATGCATTAACTGGGGGCCCTTGGATGATTTATGATCATTATCTAACTATTAGGCCCTGGGAGCCAAATTTCACACCAAGCAGGGCGACTATAGATAAGGTGGCCGTCTGGGTAAGAATGCTGAAGGTTTCCTTGTAGTATTATGACAGAGAAGCTCTAACTTTTATTGGTAATAGAATTGGAGAGACAATTAAAGTTGATATGAATACTTCCTGCCAGTTAAGGGGACATTATGCGAGAATTTGTGTCCTTGTGGATTTGACAAAACAGTTGATGTCTGGGTTCTCCTTGGATGGCAAAGATTATTATCTAGAATATGAAGGTTTTCATTCTCTTTGCACTAATTACGGCATTTATGGGCACAGGTTTGAATCATGCTCAGATAAGAAGAAAGCAGAGGATTTGGCAAGGAATGTTGAGGATGATCCAGCAGCTCACCATAAGGATGGAAGAACCTCAACTCATATAGAAGATATATGGTTGCAGGAGGTTTGGCAAGTTGTGCAAAAGAATCACCGGCAACGGAAAAATCCGAAGAGCAAGGGAGATAGCTCTCGCTAGGGAGTTTCAAGGTCACAGTACAGAGTGCTTGCTGACATGGAGGATCCTATACGTACAAAGGGTAACGTTCCTGTGAACCTTGCATTCGTACAATAGGTAGTGGAGCAGCAATCAACACCGAATTATGGGACAACAGTACGAACAAAAGCTAAAAACAGAGAATTGGCGAGTGGCCATTTTGTACAAACAATAGAGAAGGAGACTATAACTTTACAGGCAAGTGCGGATTTGGAGCAGAATAAGGTTGGGTAGAAAAGGAAAGAGAAATCAAGGATGAAGAGGGAAATTGGATAAAGGGGTACCTGAGTAGACTTGTTCAGATGCCCCCTATAGTGGCTGAAATCATTGCGATTATTCAGGGTCTTCAGTTATGCTGGAACATGAACTTAAAGAATATAAGCATTTTCACTTACTGTCTGGAGGTCATTAGTCTAATCATGAGAGGTTCTGACAGCGATCATCCTTTTAGGGATGTTATTGATGACGTACGATTTTGGATGGCAAAGGATTGGAGGGTCCTCCTTACGTTTGTTCCTAGGGAGGAGAATATTTTGGCTGATTACTTAGCCAGATTAGCTCATACTATGACTGAGAATTTTGTGATCCTCGAGCAACAGCCTGTTTCTTTAACGGAGGTGGGCGATCAAGATGATTCGTTGAGTTTTAGAGGCGTATCCCCTTGGGGTAGTGCTGCTTTGTAACCTTTTTTCATTAGGTTATGTTTTCCAGTTTGTTATCAAAAAAAAAAGAAAAGGAAAGAGAAAAGAACACATAAGATAGTCTGAAATGAGCACATGAGTGGGGAGAATTTGATTCCCACGAGGGAGGTTGACTCTGAGATGCAAACAGACAAAGGGGATCTTTGTGTGAATAAGGAGGATAACAACTGGGTTATGGAGGAGGCAGAAAATGAAAAAATGGGCCAGGCCCAATATTGCAGCTCCCCTATGGAAGCAGATGTAGTGGGGGATGAAGAACTGGACCCAGGAGATACAAAGTTTGGGCTTTCGGTTATTAGCCCAGTTGCAATAAAGAGTGAGGAAGGAAAAGAAACCGCTGGTGTTTCGATGGTCCCAGAAACCCAATTCCCTTTAGGGAATTAATGAGTTGGTAGTTGGGTTACTAAAATAAATAATATTATCTTTATATAGATAGTATTATTTACTGGAATGCAAGGGGGCTTGTAATAAATGGCTTCTCAGAAATTTAAGACTAGTGTGTAGTGGGTCACGGCCTAGCTTAGTTGTTTTATCGGAAACAAGATGCAATCAGGAATCTCACTTACAACATCTAAAAAAATTGGGCTTTGATTCAATTGCATTTATACCTAGTGTTGGCCAGTCAGGAGGGTTAGTGGCAGCCTAGTCCAGTAATAATATCAAAGTGAACCTGACTGAGAGTGATAGATAATTCCCCAACTTCTAATGTGAGATTCCTGGGAAACCTCGGTTTTATTTAAAAGCAATATAATCGGTTCCTCACTCCAACCTAAGGCAAGCTCTATGAGAAAAACTGTTGTTGCTTTCCTCTACTATATCTGATCCTTAGATAGTTATGGGTGATTTCAACTCTATACTAAATCCTAGTGAGTGGAAAGGTGGTGCAAATTGTAATCTGTCAAGACTACGATGGTTCCAAGATCGAGTGGATACTTGTAACCTGACGGATATCGGTTATATCGGACCTAGATTCACACGGAAGGGGGCAAAGACCTCTGGCTTTATGAGGCTGTTTGAGAGGCTGGATCGAGTGTTTGGGAATGCTCAATTCTTAGCTCACTTCCCGACCAGCGTCTTGAAGGTACTATCCCAAATTCAACTCTCTAATCATAACCCCGTATCTTTGCAATTCTGTAATAATCTTAGTCAAGTGAAGGGTGTTAAACCTTTTGATTTGAAGCAATGTGGCTTCTTCATGATAATTTCAAAGAACTCTTAAGTAGCTCTTGGGTGGATGATGGTAATATTACGCATACGCTGGATGATTTCAAGCGTGCATTATATGAATGGAATAAGGAAGTATTTGTATTTGTTGAGAAGAGGAAACAAATTCTCTTGGCAAGACTTGCTGGTATCTAGAATTCGCAAGCGTACCTGTACTCTTCCTTTTTATGCAACCTGGAAAGAAGTCTACAATCTGAATTAGAAGAAGTGTTGAAAAATAAAGAAATCAAATGGTTTCAAAAGTCACGAGCTAATTGGATTTCAAAAGGAGACAGGAATACCCGTTATTACCACTTAAACACTAGTATGAGAAGAAGGAGAAATAGAGTCTTAGCTCTGAAGAATGATAACGGTGATTGGATTGAGAATGAGGAGGATTTGAAATTTCTGGTTACTAATTATTTCAAATCCTTGTATAACTTGGAGATAAGTAATTCTTGTATTCTGCATACTGAAGCCTCTTTCCCTGTTGTTGGAGGTGTTAATCCTTTGCAGCTTCATTATGTTCTTTCAGCAGAAGAGATCAGGAATGCTTTGTTCTCAATAGGGGCGTATAAATCACCTGGATATGATGGCTTTTTCCCTATTTTCTATCAAGCGAATTGGAATTTGGTAGGGAATTCTTTATGTAAATTTGTGAAGGAAGTGTTTGAAGGTAAGATGGCTTTGCAAAAAGCTAATAAGACACCGATATCCCTAATCCCTAAAAGGGATTCACCTGATAGTGTGATCCACTTCAAACTGATTTCTTTATGTACGGTCCATTAAAAGTATATTACTCAGGTGATTACAAATAGACTAAGATATGTTGTTGATGAGTAGATTTCTCCATTCCAATCAAGTTTTATCAAAGGACGACATATACAAGAGAACATTGTTATTGGGCAGGAAATAATGCACATAATAAAGAAGACAAAAGGAAAAAAAGGTTTGATGGCTATGAAATTGATTTAGAGAAGGCCTATGATAGAATTTGATAGGACTTTGTGCAACAAGTTCTATTGGAAGTTGGGTTACAATCACAATTTGTTAATCTTATTATGAACTGTATGTCTACATTATCTTATAATGTATTGTGGAATGGGTCCCAAAAAGAATTTTCCAGCTATCAAGGGGTCTTCGGCAAGGGGATCCTATGTCTCCTCTTTTGTTTGTTTTGTGTATGGATAAGCTCTCGCACATTATAAGTGATGCAGTGAAGGAAGGAAGCTGGAAACCTATAATAGTGACTAGAGGGGGCCCTTCAATATCACATCTTATGTTTGCAGATGACCTGCTCCTTTTTGGGGAGGCTTCGATAAACCAAGCTTCATGTATGATGTCTTGCCTTGAGAAATTCTGCTCAGCTTCTGGAGAAAAGATAAGTAAGAGCAAGTCCTCTATCTTCTTCTCCCCGAAGGTGCTTAATGTGTCAAGAAGATTAATTTGTGACAAGACCAGTTTAAAGAGCTCTACGGATATTGGCAAGTATCTGGGTTTTTCAATCAATTGAGGAAGGAGGCCAACTGATATGTTTCAATACGTTATTGAGAGAGTCAAGAACAAGCTTTCAACATGGAAAGCTAATTGTCTATCAATAGCCGGGAGAATTACACTAGTGAAATCAATACTAAGCTCTATCCCTTAATATCTTATGTTAGTTGCTAGAGTACCAGCTGCTGTGTGTAATGAAATTGGTTACAAAGAAACTTTATATGGGGCACTAATTAGAATGGTCATGCTTTCCATCCCATCGGATGGGATAAACTTGTGTTACCTAAGCTCTATGGTGGTCTGGGTTTTAAGAGAATGTCTTCTCTTAATAATGCATGCGGGGCAAAGCTAGCATGGTAGTTGGTGGTAGGCACTTCTGGGCTATTGGCAAATATACTAGTCCACAAGTATATTTTGAGAAATGAAAGGAATATGTTTGAAGCACATGCAAGAGACTCAGCGTTATGGAAGTTCATTGCCCAACAAAAAGAGCTAGTAGAGAAGGGAACGAGATGGAAAATCCGTGATGGTTTATCAACTAGTTTCTTTAATGACTTTTGGATCTTTCCAGACAAAAAACTTAAAGATATTTGTTTGAGACCTTTAAACCAAGAGGAGGAGGAAAGTAAGGTAGCAGATTGGGTTGCCTTTGGTACATGGGATTTTCAGAGGTTAGCTTCTACTGTCCCTGGATATGTCTTTCACAGATTGATATCAGCATTACCACCAATGTTGGAGGCAGGGAATGATGTCCTTTCCTGGAATGCTAAGACTGATGGTAACTTCACTATCAAGAGTGCATACTACCTTATGGAGAAGGTACCATCTAATAATCACTGCTCAATTTACAAAGATATTTGGCAGTGGAGTGGAGCTGAGCGTGTAAGAGTATTCATGTGGATAGCCTTCAACAATAGGCTACCTACTAACTAATGGAGAAGCAAATGGTCATCATGTTCATCCTTCTGTTCCTTTTGTGATGAAGCTCCAGAAAATGTTTTACACATTCTGAGAGATTGCAAATATGCTAGAAGGTTATGGAATAGCTTTTTGAATCCCAGGTTCCATTCTCAATTTTTTTAATGCTAGCTTAAGGGACTAGTTTAGTCTTAATCTAAAAAGGGACATCGGTGTTAATAGGGATGGAAATTGGCATCTGATTTGGGGTGTTGCCATCTGGAAACTCTGGCTATGGAGGAATGGAGAAATATTTGAATCTGAGTTTCATCGGCCCACGGATCCAACTGCTACAATTCTGAATATTTGGAGGAATTTCACTTAGATTTATGAGACACCAGTTCCAGCTCTTATGAGCTCATCTCCACAAATAACATGGCACCCTCCTCTCCCAGGATGGGTTAAGTTGAATGTTGATGGGGCTGTGACCGCTAGTTCAGGAAAGACAGGTTGTGGTGGGGTAATTAGAGATCACAATGGAAGGTGGAAAGTGGGATTTAGCCATTTCCTCGGAAGGTGTAGTGTCCAAGAAGCAGAGGAGTGGGCGATTTACAAAGGTATTATTCTTGCTAAAGAATATGGGTATACCAAAATGATCATAGAATCAAATGCAAAAAATCTGATTCTAATATTGCAGAAAGGTGTGAACATATCCGCTTGCAGTCTCATGATTCTACAGATACAGAATTTATTGCAGCAACCTGGGGAGTTGAGGTTGATTCACATATGTCGGGAGCAAAACAGAGTAGCAGATGCACTGGCAAAAAAGGCTTGTGTAACTCGGCTGTGCTTCGTTCATTTCCTTCTGATTTGCAGACTCTGGTTCGCAATAAGTGTTTGGGATTCAATCCCCTTTTCGATTAGTTATGCTGATGCAATCCGGACTTTTTCCCTCTCTCGTGTCAAGAAAAATAAAAAAGTGTTTTTTTAACCTTTAAGATAAATATGTAAAAAAAACTTTATCTGATATTGCGAAAAGGTGTTCCTTTAACAGTTTCAAACAATATATTTTATTTTTGAAAAGCTGACAATAAAAAACTGGTCATCTACCTGTTCTAAATAAAGGGAGCAAGGGTAATAATAGATTGGATATTTCAAATGTAAGAAAAAATTAGATTAGTGGTGATGTTGTGAATAATGTTGGGCATTTTAATAAGTTGAATAAAACACGTGGGATCCAAGTAGCTAAAAAGAAAGGGATTGAGGAGGGAGCTTCCCAAGAAATATTGAGCATGGAGAAAACACAAGAAGCTGGAACGTCGTGTAATATAAGTGGGGAAGTGGGGTCAGGAAGAAAGAAGAATGTTATAAAATTAGATTCCAATTCCTCCGCTATTCGTCTAGAAGCCTCCAATCCTATTGACCCAGGTGCAAAAGGAGAAGAGACCGTTGTACCTCGAATTAGTCCAGTTGGAGGTGTTGATGATGTGGTGATGCATGGGATTGAGGATGTTCAGGAGGGACATTTGTCTCAATAATGCCTGGGTTGTTTGTGTTCTTCTCTTATATTATTAATTTTTTAATGATTATTATGACTTAGAATACTCGAGGTGTCGGTGGTGCCTCCTTTCGAAGGTTACTTAGTGATGTTGTTGCAAGACATGGAGTTAATTTATTTGCCCTGTTGGAGCCTAGACAGCTAGGGGTTAAAGCTAAGCTCATTGCTAGGAAGTTGGGATGGACGAATATGCACGTGGTTGAAGCTCAGGGTTTTAGTGGAGGTATGTGGTTGTTTTGGGATTCTACTTTAAATTTCTCTGTTACTTCTTCAGGGGATCAATTTGTTCATGGGGTGGTTAATAAAGGTACCAGGGATGAGTGGTCTCTAACTGTGGTGTATGGGCACCCAAATATGGTTATTAGACGTCAACTGTGGCAGACTCTTGAGGGTATTCGACAATTGACTATGGGAGGTTGGGTTGTGATTGGTGATTTTAATGCTGTTTCTCATCCCGAGGAACGCTGGAGTAAGAATCACAGGAAGACTAATGGTATTGATAAGTCTTTTCGGAATTGGCTTCTGAGTAGCGAGTTACTTGATATTGGTTTTAATAGACCTCAATTTACTTGGGGGAATCTGAATAGCCAGAGCAGAATAGACAGAGCCTTGGTTAATAACTGCTGGTTTAGAAATAATCTTAATGCCACAGTGACACATTTGCCAAAATATAAATCCGATCATTGTCCGGTGTTAGTTGATACTGAATCTTATGTTCTTACGGCAAAGAATCGAAGGCCTTTTAGATTTTTCGCTCCCTGGGTTATGCATGATGATTTCAATAATTTTGTTCATTCACACTGGGGGTGGAGGATGACAGGTGCGGATCTGTTAAACAATTTACCGAGGATCTGAGGTTATGGAATAAAGAGGTTTTCGGCAATATATCCTATATGAAAGACAGATTATATCGAAGATTAGATGAGATTAATGCAAAGATGGCTTCGGTAGGTATCTCGGAGCACCTTGAGAAGTTACGAGGGGAGCTATGGGGAGAGCTTGAAAAACTTTTGGCACGGAAAGAAGTCATGTGGCTTAAATACTCTCGAGCTAATTGGTATGCGGATGGAGATCGTAATACTAGATACTTCCATTCTGTGGCTAATGGCAGACGAAGAAGGAATAAAATTGAAGCATTAAAGCTTGAATCTGGGGAATGGACATATAATGCAGCGGAAATTATGAGATTGGGAAGCCATTTCTTCGAAAGTTTGTATACAGAAACCCATAATTATAATGGATCTTTGGTATTCGGATGCACTTATCCTGAGATTGACGATGCAAATTTGCATATTCTAGGGAGATCGGTTGAAGAGCAAGAGATTAAAAGAGCTTTGTTTGATATGGGGCCGTTGAAAGCACCAGGGCCAGACGGTTTCAATCCGTTATTTTACCAAAGCCAATAGGAAACTGTAAGACCGTCAGTGATTGAATTAGTGAAAAGAGTTTTCAATGATCCGATGTGGATACGAAAAATCAATGGGACTCATATTGTTCTCATTCTGAAGGTGGAACATCCTGAGACGTTTCGTGATTTTCGTCCTATAAGTCTTTGCAATGTTGTTTACAAGATTGTTACGAAGGTTATATCAAACAGACTCAAGGCAATTATGCCTTTGGTGATAGCCCCGAATCAGTGTAGTTTTGTTAAAGGGCGTCAGAGTTCAGATAATGTTATACTTGTGCAGGAGATCATTCACTCTATGAAGTCTTTAAAAAGAAAAAAGGGTTTCATGGCCATCAAGATTGATTTAGAGAAGGCTTATGATCGGGTGAGATGGAATTTTGTCTACGACTGTCTAAAAGAACTCAAGATTCCTGAATATCTGAGCAAAATTATTCAAGCTTGTATGTCGACGTCTCATTTGCAATTGCTTTGGAATGGAGAAGCTACTAATATGTTTTGCCCTTCCAGAGGGGTTAGACAAGGTGACCCAATATCGCCGTATCTTTTTGTTATCATGATGGAAAGATTGTGGCATCTTATACAAACGACAGTTAAAGAGGGTGTTTGGCAACCGTTTAGGCTCTCCAAACGAGGTACTCCTGTCTCTCATATTTTTTTTGCTGATGATCTCATTTTGTTTGCAGAAGCATATCTAAATAACGCAGAGGTTATTAAGGCTATCTTGGATGACTTCTTTGACATTTCGGGATAGAAAGTAAATGCTGGAAAATCAAGAGTTTACTTCTCAAAGAATGTAAATCATATAAAAAGCAGAGAAATCAGTGAATTTCTAAATTTTACTCCAACGTCAAATCTGGGGAAATATCTGGGAATGCCAATTTTACATGAACGAGGATCAAAGGCTACGTACAGTTTTCTTCTAGATAAGATGGATGCTCGCCTGGCCAATTGGAAGTCTAACATGTTATCGATGGCTGCCAGGCATACTCTGGTGTCGTCTGTTATGCCGGCTATACAAACTTATGCTATGCAGATAATGCCTCTTCCTTTGGGACTTTGTGATGAAATTGACAAACGTTGTAACTTCCTCTGGGGTAGTAGCTCAGCAAGCAGAAAATCTCATCTAGTCTCCTGGGATAGTGTGTGTGCACGTAAGGAAAATGGAGGCCTTGGTCTTAGGTTGGCTCGGTACCAGAACCAGGCGTTCATGATGAAGCTTGGATGGAATATGATTAACAGAAGAGATTCGCTTTGGGTTAGGATTTTGTGTGAAAAATATAAAGCCGGGAATGATATTATTCCTAAAGTTGAGAAACGCCGGTCTGAGTCTAGTACGTGGAGGGGTATTCGTAACTGTTAGGAAAAGATCAAAGATAGCTTAACATGGAGAGTTACCAATGGACAGAACACTTCTTTCTGGAATGACATTTGGGTCTTGCATTTTGATAAGCTTCAGAGTTTGGTAATCAGAGAATTGCCTAGAAATGCTACTGAATGGAGAGTATCTGATTGTATCACTTCATCCGGACAGTGGGATATGAGAAAGTTTCAGCACCTACTTCCAAGTCATGTATGTACAGCTATTGCACATGTTAATATTAATCAGTGTAATGGGGAGGATTTTCCGGTATGGAGATGGTCTTCAGATGGAATGTTCAACATTAGATCCGCTTACAAATATCTAGTAGGTACCCCACAACCTCACAGTAATAACTGGAGGAGATGTGTTTGGAAATTGAAAGTCCCTCAAAGGTACCGTTTTTTCTTGTTGTGCTTTCATGGTCGTCTAATGACAAACTTAATGCGGTATCAGCGAGGTATTCATCCGATGGGTTTTTGTGATATATGTCATAACTCAAGCGAGTCTGTACTCCACGTTTTGCGGGATTGTCCTTTCACTTCTGAATTATGGAAAGGATTCTTACCTCTGGATTGGCGTGATCAATTTTTTGGCTCTTTTGAGAGAAATGACTGGCTTACATGGTGTGCGGGGAGAAAAGAAGTTATACAGGGATTCGAGTTTCGTCTTTGGTTTACGGTTCTATGCCGATATATCTTGTTAGCTCGAAATGACAGATGTTTTAATAACAACACTTGGAGTAGTCATGCCATATTAGCCCATGCCCGTGCCTGCTTAACATGGGGAAATACAAGTTTGGTTCAAAATAAGAGTGCAGAAAGGAATCAACAACAGTGGATGCCACCACCGCTTGGATGGGTGAAGATTAATACCGATGAATCTAGGAATGACAACTTAGGGACTTGCACGTGTGGAGGTGTGTTGAGAGATCACAATGGTGAATTTCTGATGGGGTTTATGTATCAGATTGGGCAAGGAACGGTAGTATCTGCGGAAGCTTAGGGTGTTTTGTGGGGACTAAAAGTTGCATAGGATAGAGGATACAGAAAAATTATGATTGAGTCTGATTGTAGTGAAGTAATGGATATAATTCAGGGTAACGTTTCTCGGGAACACCCTGATTTTCAGCTTATTGTGGAGGTTCAAACGCTGCTGGATAGAGATTGGGACGTGGAAATTTCATATTGCATACGGGAGTTTAACACGGTTGCAGACGCTATGGCAAAAGAAGCTTGGAAGATGGTGATTGATCTTCATATCACATTTTCGCCCCCTGATGCTATTACCGCCCTTTTAATTAATGATGTAAACAGGATTAATTTTCATGTTGACTCAGGAGGATAGCTTCTGATATATTTGTAGAATATCTTTTATTATAAAAAAAAAGTAGACATCTTAAACTTTCATAAAGTATTAACTTATAATTTTTAAAAATATATAGAATTAGATATAAATTTTTGAAATCATCAGATTGTGAATAAATATTGAACTGGTCAAATCGATCAGACCGAACCAATTAGGTAACTGGTTCACCGGTTTCCTGGCCAAACCAGTCAGATCAGCCCGGTCTTGTCTTGATAATCATGATTCTTACTGTAGTTCAAGTGACTTGTTATGTTGTGATGATCATGGGGTATAACTGTTCGAGAGTAAGAAACGGTTACGGGACTACTTGGTGGAGGGCAGTCACAAAAAGCTTTCATCTTTTAGTATTCCAAAAACTGAGCACATTCCATTCATACACACCAAAAAAAGACAAGTTAACTTCACTACCCTCGTCTAAATATATGAAGTATTCCAGTCACACATCCTGCATGATCCACCATTTATGGACGGAGAGCTGATTTAATAGATGTTGCAATCCATTAGAAAAAGAATCATGCATTCCAATAAGGTCAAGCAAGCCATTCCATCTCGTTCCAATAAGGTCAAGCAAGCCAGCCCAAATTGCACGAATCCCCTTTCTCTTTCTAACTATAGTGAGCAACAATAGTGGGAGTCAGCGCCTATTAACGGATTCAACTATACATTAAAGCAAATACCCATTAACAAGGACATAACAGGTACGGCGTATTTATTTTTTTTTTGGGCCAAAGGTACGGCGTATTACAAGGCTAATATAAAGCCATATGCGACGTGAGGTTTCATAATCACAAGTTACCATCTGAACATAGAAGGACATGTATTTTTATAACTAAAATAGGTAAGCACACCGATAATTTTGATCATTTAAACCATGCCCACGATAAAACCTCCACCATCATAAAGCAGATCAACATGGGAATCAGCAAAACCTCAAAGTAGCTTCAAGCTCCTTCTCATCAGCACAGTTATATCCCAGCAAATAAGCTCGTGCTGCATAGAAAACACGCACCATGAGTTGCAGGTACAGATCGATGCAGGAGACCAGCAAAAGAATGGATGTAAAAGAGATGGGTTTACCAAAACGACCAGATCCCATAAATGGTTCTGCCTCGTCAGTCGCACCTCCTTGTAGCTGCTCCTGTGTTTCCAAAGGAACAAGGCTAAGCATTAGGTGAAAAAGCTGTACCTCAATTAAGGGCTTGTTTGGTCTGAGGAGAGGGGAGGGAAAGTGAGCGGGGGAAAAAATTTTTTAAGTTGAATTTAAAAAAATTAGAGAAGTGGGGTTAAAAATTTTTAATTAATTTTTCTTCCTCTTTTATCTTATATATTCTCTTTATTAAAATTTTATTACCCCACTTCTTCAATCTTTTAAAATTCAACTCAAAAATTTTCCCTCCCCTCCAAATCCCTCACACCAAACAGACCCTTAGTTTCTAGAACTAATTAAGATAAATGAGGTCAATCGTCAAATTTCTAATAAAAGCTTCAATCTATTTCTCGGTTTCATGACCCTAACAAAACTAAACCCTAAAGCAAATGTAGTAACATAACTCATTGGATTCTGTAGGCAGTTCATTTCACATGACAGTAAAGTCAAAGCCCACAACCTCAATATGATATATTTGGATGGATAAGTTACTAGGAAATGTCATGCAAAAGCTTAATAAAAAATACACATGTGAGCCAGAGGACTTGTTAACTTACAGCATCAGGCTCCATTTCGGATGGAGACAGTAATCTATCAAAACAGTGCCCCGATATTGTACAGACCAAAAGCTCATTGGTTGAATCCATAATAACTTCTCTGCATGTATCATCACATACTGGGAAAAAGAAAACAAATTATAAAGCTCAAGTCCAGACACAAAGTTTTAAATAAAATAAAATAATGGAAAACTGTTGTGCATCATATAAACAAAAAGCGAGATGACGTGCCGCACCATGAACATGTCCAGTCTTCTCACAAATAAACACATCTCCAATATAATAGTAAGAGCAAGTTTCATCAGAGCAAGTATGATCAGTCACCACTGTATCACTGAGGCCTCTGCTTTTTTTCCATGATGACACTTGATCAGCTACTGTTTTGTCAAGAATCATCCGATCATCTTTCAACTTTGCATAAAAACAGAAAATTAACGTACACTGGTAAAACGTGCGGGCCAGCCCGCGCGGGCCGCGGGTTGTGGCAACGGGCCAGCCCGCCAAATTTTTTTTATTTTATTTTAATTTTTACTCTTTTTCTCTTTCACCCGGCGGGTCCGGCTCATATCACAATTCTTTTCTTTTATACATTTGTGTTATGAAATCAATTTCATTCTTACTTTCCTTTTTTTTCATCTATTTACATCACAAAACTATATAAATACATTTCTTTTAAATTTAATAATAGTATAATAAATAAATATAATATGAAAATAAGTGTCAAATAAAAAGTATGAGGAATTAATTAAACACATCATCAAAAGAAATGAGATAAGGGATCAAGGATATTTGAGAAAAACATAAAAAAGTAAAATAAATAAATAAATAAATTCGGCGGGCCAGCGGGCAAACAGGCTGGGCCCGTTTTCAAATGGCGGCCCGAACCCGTTTAAAAAAGGCGCCGGCCCAAATTACCGGCTCTATCAGTCCCTTGAATGAAAGTATAAAGTAATTAAACAAAACAGACAAGAATTCAGATATACATGCGCAAGGTCAATGTTCGAGTGTCATGCTGGTTGGTTGAGAGGAATAGAATCCTCATCCACATAGTCACAGGTTCAAATGATACGAGAGTCGAGAGACGGCAAAGATATACATGTGCAAGACCGAGAATCTGATCAGATTCAGTCTACAGAATTTTACTGTCTTCTTCAGGTATCAAGGGCTCAGACGCAAAGAATAAACAAGTATCATATTCTCATGCACAACACATACAGAAGAAGCGAACGCTTTGAGTGATACAAGAAAATCTTTGTACACATACTCTAAAATGTCATGTGGAACTGCTAAGCAAGAGAACAGATAGAGATAAGAAAATCACAGATGGTTAAGTATCATAATGCCACAACTACTACTTTGACTAGTCATGTTACCCACTTCCCCACTATTGCATGTATTTTAGGCTTAATGGTTGCTTCCACTCTATTGTAAACTTCTTAGTTATAAATAAATTATTAAAACTTAGCTTGGTTTTACCTTCCATGAAAGTTACCTTTCTAATTGGGAGTTGGGTGCTCTCCATTCGGACTACATTGTTGAAGGAATGGGGTTCAAGATTCTTACTTCATTTTACTCCTTTTCAATATTATTTTCAAGATTACTGAAAGAATCTTAAAGCTATACAAAACAGTACTAATAATAATATCAGTCAAAACAAGTCAGAGTATAGAATTCCATATTACTGCATACTCTCTCATTACCAGTGAAGGAAGAGGTGCTTGGCTTCGTTTAGCTGTTTTGCATTTGTATGTAATACTCCTTAAATTCATTTGGGCAGTTTCTTACAAGTTCAACCATGTCCTCTTCATCACGCTGCATAAAAGTAGGATAAATGACAAGATTCACACAAAATACAAAAAAAAGATGCATGAGTTACTCAAATATCAGTTTCCAAGACAACAAAGATGAAATATGGTTAGTCTGGCGGTTCAAAATTATTTAAGGCAATGCCTTCAAATTGATCAACTCCAGCACATCAATAAATGGATAAGTACACAAAGATGAATAGTCAACACGTACCCAGTCACAAACTAGTAATATATTATGCAATGCATGCAGCCGTTGATAGACAGGAGAATCATAACATGCACTCTCATATACAAGCTAGAGAATGACTTTTGTCTGTGGATGCAATAATATTCGAACTGGTACAACATTAGGTAAACTAGAAGGGAAATAGAGATTGTTGTAGGGATGGTTGATTTACTACATGATGCTATCATTGGTTAAAGTACCTGAATGTATAACTTTTTCCATGGACATTCCCTTAACTTCCTTGTAGGGGGAAGCAGACCCCAGCGCATACAGTACCTGCATGAATGTAACCCTGTTTAAGCAGACAATAGGTATATGCATGGTTCACACAAATGTAACAGCACGCATATGTCCCAAAGCTAAAAATATCAAAATATATTAAAATCAGTGTAGCCAAATCCCTAACAACTCAACATTTGGACAGACACCAAGTCCAGCAAAGTAATATACTTACAAGCGACGCCATAAGGCTTCATCAGATGCTGCAAAATTTAGAAATTTACAGACTAATGCACAAGAAACAAGGTCCTGCAAGCATAGAAACAAACTAATGTCAACAAAAATATAACCAGCAAAACAATCCATGTACTAAGCATATAAAGCGTCATAAGTCATAACAAACGGGCTCTTAAAAATACCTCGGAGGAGAGAAATTTAAGGATATGGTGAAAAAGTTCAGGCGGGATTTTGCTGAAAAAACCAGTTTCAATAGTCTTAGGCACCACGCTTTTGTTGCTATTATCGTTCTTAGAGTTCAACGATGGACTACGACTTTGTTCCGTTTCTTCCTTGGTAATCTCAGCCTCCTCCACTCGCTTTCTCTTTGCTTTGGGCTCCTCCGAATTTTCCCCTTCCTGCCACCAACAAGCACTTATTATTTACCAAACGATTTTCCTTCCATATCACCATGAATTAGTTTCGAGTACAATTACAAGGAAAAAAATCCGAATACCAATTTAAACCCCTAATCTATCGTCTATCCACGTCAAATTACAAATTTTGAGGGAAAAAAGAGCATAACAAATCGGTGCACCTGATCAGAGATCTCGGAGAGAACCTCCGATTCCAGAAAGTAAGCCAGGTTCTCATCCTCTTCGTCTGAAAAAGTCATGATGCCCCAAAAACCCTAGGAAGGGTGGAATGGTAGGAAAGCAATTTGTGGTAGACGAATTGCAACGAAAGAGCTAGAGGATTAAAAATCGGAAGGATAACCGGAATTCTGGAAATAGCCACCGGCGGCAGCCGGATTCAAGGATCGGAACTTTCGCCACCAAACGCAGGGGACGAAGAGGCCAAGGATTGAATTGATCAACATGACCTGATGGAGGATGGACGGTTGGATGCTTTCCGGGTCATTCGGCCCCTTTTTCGAATATTGGGCTTCTGGATTGTGAAGGCCCGTTTATTGGCCCATCGAAAAGCTGGCTTACAGGTCATTGGGTTGAAACCAGAATCCGTCCAAAAAATAAATTGAGACGGAAACTTCTTATAAAACATTAAATAAAACCATATCATTAATGCGAAATCAAGAAATACATTGATTTAAAATTTTTACTCGTCTCAGGTTAAATCAAAATAAATTAAATTATGCAGTGAAGGGCATAACTCGGGTTGTATTCTCTTGAAGAACCTTTTATTTAATTCCTAATCTAAACTAAGTGACAAAAACATTATGATGGGTTTTAAATTGATTTTTTTTCTTTTTAATAATGAAAAATAACCTAGACTACTATTTTTTTTTTTTGGATTTTTGAGAAATTGTGGAGATAATTAATGAAATTGTGTTTTAAACAAATTGATGATGATTGCTTCTTGAAAAATGGAATATAGGTTATCCTTGCTCAAAATGATTTGAGAGTTAAACTATTCACTAAGTCAAAAATTAAACCTTAGCAACTCGCTAAGTCTAGTGATATTAATTAGTGATTACCCTTAGAACTCTAGCTAGATAATTACCTCTTAATACACTATTAAATACCACTTAGTGTGTGATTTATAATTGGATTTATGCAACTTGTTTCTCTAGACAATGAATACTCAATTAAGATATTCAAACAAGATTAAAGTGGTCATAATACTCATTTAAACTATGAAAGAATAGTACAGCCAAATTAAACCAAAAAGGAAATATAGAAATTTAAATCTCAAATCACATAATCCAATCTAAATCATAATTGTTTAATCCAAACTAAGATAAATAACTCGCAATTTCAGTAAATTAACCACATAACATAAAATCCTAACTCAAGAAATCCGTCACATAATTAAATAAAAATATTAAAATAAATAACTCCCCTGAATATATTTCTGGAGCTCAAACCAATCTCTCATTTTCTTATCTTAAAAGCTGCGACTCTATTAGACGTCAAGGAACCATGAGAATTGAGATAATGGAAGGAGAAGAAGATGAAAGTGGTGGTGAAGATTGGTGAAGGTTGTCTCTTCTCTCCCTCTCTGGCGTCTGCCACTGCGTCTGTATGTGTCTTTCTTCTAATTTCAGATCTCCGTCTTCGTCTACTGTTGCACTCTGGTTTCGTGTTCCATCTGCGGCTCACCCCCTGTGTTGATCGATTCTGCCCTTTTTATTAATTTCTTTTGTTATTTGAAATCTAGGTCAAATTCCCTTAAAGTTCAACAAAATCTTCCAAGATTATATTTATATCAGATTTTTCGCAAAATTTTGTATAAGAATCTGGAAAAAAAATCAGTTTCAGAGGTCCAAGACGATGAGTTTCGGATTTTTGCACCAAAATGAAATTTTGGACATTCGGCGTCCTGTTCTGTAATTTTCTCTGATAGCCAAGTGAATCAGTTCCAGTGGTATCTTCGTATTTTGGGACCCAACTGGCGTTTTGTAAATTCGAGGTACTTTTCTATAATGATTTCTGATATTTTACCACCTGAAAGTGAGAGCTAATATTACAGAAAAGTATCATTTTTCCTGTCAAAATTGCCTTGTAGCCACATGCAGAATTTTATTTTCTATTGCAGTCCTTACACATCTTTACTTTTTAGTCCCTCAGCTCCTTCTTTTCCAATGTGACCTACAATTCAAATCAATATCTTCATTCAAAATTCAAATTTTAAAGAGGGAAAATCTCTTTAAAAGACGACTGAATTACCTAAATTCAAAATTGGGTCATTACATTTATTAAATTCTAAATCAAGTCAGATGTCCTAAAACAGAAATTTATAATTTAATAATTTTACTTTACTACCCTTAATTTGATCTTCTATCATTATAATTGTTTCTATCTCCTAAGCTATTTGAAACCAAATAAAAAAAAAAGAACAATTGTCATCTAGTTCTTATGCCCCAAGCCCAAGTCATAAAAGAAGGCAATGTCATCCCCGGCCCCCGCCACGGCGTTTTCCGTCTCTGCAATGCATAACTGACAGTCTTCTAAAGAAGCATGGCCTTAGCACTTTTTAGGAACATGGTTGTCATCGAAGCTAGCTCCACTACTATAATAACTAGTTTTAGTAGCACATTTCTTGTAACATTTTCTTAAAAAAGTGTTACAGCTCTTATATTATTTTTAAACACTAAACAACAGTAGCCCTTCATACTGTCTTCGGTAGCGCTTCCTAAAGGAAGAGCTACAACTCCTATATTATTTTTTATTTTTTAAAAGTATTAAACAATTGTAGCACTTTCCAAAGGAAACATTACAAAAGACATTTTTCTATTCATTTCATTCTTTTATTTTATTTCTAAAAAATATAATTTTAATTGTTAGATTAAAATGAATTATATATCTTACTTTATATAATTACAAATTTTAAAAATAATATAAAAATAAATAATTATATAAAAAACTCACACACACTATCCGTAAGACTATCCATATGTATTCCATGTTACATTAATGTATTAAGTAAATATATTCAATGTTGAATTCAAAGTGTTGGCAAAAAATATCATGATAAAAATATTTCTATGACAATTCTTTTTTATCTTCATAAGCTCTATGTTATTTAGTTTATATTAGAACCATAGCCACACCCGACTCTGCCGCCAAAAAGTTGAAAATTGGGAATAAGTACTACTCTCTGCAGCCTTTAATTGGGTGTAGCAATGGTTTTCTCTTTCAAGTTGAGATTGGACCTAACGGCTCTCTACTGGCTCGGGTTGCTCCTTCCATCCAAGGTTTGATTTACTCTTCTTTTTCTCCTTCCATGCTAAATGTAAGAATTTGCTATATAGGCAACAAGGATCAGTGTGTAGACATGGTTTTTGCTTTTGGAATGCCATTTGGTAAAGTTAACTAAATGCTAGAACCAAGAAAGTTTGTAATTGTAATAACTAAGAAGATTCAATTTAATCGTGACAGTTGAAATAATAATATATTTCGGTTTTAATTACTTTAACAGAATTTAATTAAATTTTACCCCTTTTATTTATTTATTTGTTTGTTCTTGCTTTGTCCTTTCATAAAACAAATATTTATCTATATATATTTGATATATAATATAAAATCCTTTTAACAACTGGATTGGTTATAATATAAAATACTTTTAAAAAATTGTATGGTTTATCTATATATATATATATATATATCCGTTGCTCAAGATCGGATTATATATTATCTATGTATATCCGTTCTCATGCCTAAAAATGTTCTCAAGACTGGAAATTGGGCTTTAATTGTTTCTTCAATTAAATCCACTCTATAACTCTATATATATTTAATATATGTATTTTTTTATCTATAAATATAAAAATAAAATAATTTATCTATATACTGCAAGATATGGTTTTTCACAGAGCACTGTGCGTCATGTGATCCATGTAGCCGACCCCACCTAGTGGGATAAAGGCTTTGTTGTTGTTGTTGTTGTTGTTGTTGTTGTAGTTGTATCTATATACTGCAAATCCTAATCACAGCAAATAATTTTGGTTTTTGAATCAACGGCTGAGTTTAAATTTCTTCGACCGAATATTTCAAATTTATCCAATAAACAAGGCCAATATTTCAAGTGAATTTAACTGAGATTTTCCCAAGGATTTTTATTAATTAAGAAATGATGGAAAAATAATAAATTAATTAGTCTTAAATATTAACACAACGCACTTTAGTTAATTAGGTTAGTTTATTACTATAAGGTTCAAATTTGATCGTGACAATTGAAATAATAATATATTTCGGTTTTGATTACTTTAACAGAATTTAATTAAATTTTACCCCTTTTTATTTATTTGTTTGTTCTTGCTTTGTCCTTTCATAAAATAAATATTTATCTATATATATTTAATATATAATATAAAATCCTTTTAACAACTGGATTGTTTATAATATAAAATATTTTTAAAAAATTGTATGGTTTATCTATATATATATCCGTTGCTCAAGATCAGATTATATATTATCTATGTATATCGTTTCTCATGCCTAAAAATGTTGCTCAAGACTGGAAATTGGGCTTTAATTGTTTCTTCAATTAAATCCACTCTATAACTCTATATATATTTAATATAAGTATTGTTTATCTATAAATATAAAAAAATAATTTATCTATATACTACAAATCTTAATCACAACAAATAATTTTGTTTTTTTAAATCAACGACTGAGTTTAAATTTCTTCGACCGAATATTTCAAATTTATCCGATAAACAAGGACAATATTTCAACTGGATTTAACTGAGATTTTCCCAAGGATTTTTATTAATTAAAAAATGATGGAAAAATAATAAATTAATTAGTCTTAAATATTAACACAAAAAAATTTAGTTAATTAGGTTAGTTTATTACTATAACATTCAAATTTAATGTGACAGTTGAAATAATAATAGATTTCGGTTTTGATTACTTTAATAGAATTTAATTAAATTTTACCTCTTTTTATTTATTTGTTTGTTCTTTCTCTGTCCTTTCATAAAAAAATATATTTATCTATATATATATATATATTTAATATATAATATAAAATCCTTTTAACAACTGTATTGTTTATGATATAAAATATTTTAAAAAAAATTGTATGGTTTATCTATATATATATCCGTTGCTCAAGATCAGATTATATATCATCTATGTATATCCGTTTCTCATGCCTAAAAATGTTGCTCAAGACTGGAAATTGGGATATAATTGTTTCTTCAATTAAGTCCACTCTATAACTCTATATATATTTAATATATGTATTGCTTATCTATAAATATAAAAATAAAATAATTTATCTATATATTGCAAATCCTAATCACAACAAGTAATTTTGTTTTTTGAATCAACGGCCAAGTTTAAATTTCTTTGACCAAATATTTCAAATTTATTCGATAAAAAAGGCCAATATTTCAACTGGATTTAACTGAGATTTTTCCAAGGATTTTTATTAATTAAGAAATAATGGAAAAATAATAAATTAATTAGTCTTAAATATTAACACAACGCAGTTTAGTTAATTAGGCTAGTTTATTACTATAACATTCAAATTTGTTTAAATTAATCCACATAAAACTTGACTAAGAAAATTAGAATATGTTCTGAGAGATAATGTAAGGAGTTTGAGAGAAAATTTATTTTTTTAAATTTTAATTTTAATGTTTTAGGTATCGAGGGGCAAGTGTAATACCCCGAATTTTGAGATTTGAGGCTAGAAAATAAGCCTGAAATAAGTGGACTGCTAAGCCCCAGTTTAGCAGGAGTCCAAATTTATTCCCTAATGATTCTTATATCTTTGGGGTATTAAAGAAAATAAAATGGTTAATTCTGAAGAAAGTGATTATGCTTCCGGTGAAAGTTTCTACGAGGTAGTGATATTGTCATGTGATTTTGGATAAACAAATGATATCCATAAATTATGAAATTTTACAGAGTGAAAGTAGATATCTTAAGATTTAATTTGATAGGTCATATGACTCAATTAGAGATATATACAAAAAGTTATAAATTTTTGAAATCAGCACAGAAAAACTAAGAAGTTTCTGGAACAACATGTAAAGATTGAAATTTTGGGAATTTTGTGATTCCATCTAGCAAAATTCTATATTTTTTCTTGAAACTAGACTCCATAAGGGTTCTATAGGCTTTGAAATCACTTCAATTCAATATTTCTAGAATTAGTTATGATTTTTCAAAGTTTGGGCAGAAATCTGCCAGAATTTTGTAAAAATACGAAAATTGGGAAATTAAATTAATAAGTAAATATCATATAATAAATATCATTCTTCTCCTTCCTTCAGCCATATCAGACGCACACAAGTCTGAAATAGAGAGAGAGGGTGTGAGATTTCTAGAGAGAGAAAGGAGAAGAAATTTCGCAAGGTAAGCCGATTCCTCTGACGATTTAGCTCCTAACGCGTATAACTCCTACTCTAAGTTATTCCTCGTTGTTCTTTAAGGTTGTGAAGCTCAAATTTTGGTGTTAGGGAAGCTAGGGTTTCAGCGAAGAAGAGGAAAAGCTAGTGGGAGCTTGAAGTAACTTCCAAACCTTCGTATATTAATTATCCTGGCTGCTGTGAATAATTTAATCGGTGAAATTTCACGGATTGTCATTGGTTTAAATGTTTGGAAATCTGTATGCCTAAGGGTTATGTTGCCCAATTTTAGTTCAAATGGTTGTTATAACTCAATTAGATGGTTGATAAAGTGGTTAGGAGTAGAAAGGAACGTGTTTACGGAGTCGAAACCAAAAAATCCCAATTTTTCCCAGAGTGTTTGTGAATTTTGGTCAGGGATGTTAGAGGGCGTTAGAGTTAGATTTTCAATGATTTGATGGTTCCATTGAGTTCAGGAGCAAAAATTAGATGGGTTTACAATTGGCACTTTTTTGGAAAAGGCCGAGAGAGCATGATTACGAAAACGCCCCTAAAACACTGAAATAAGGGCTGCTAAGGACAATTTCATCTTTTGATAGTGAATTTGGTAATTTTGAGTTCGGAAATGGATTCCTTGGGGGAAAATATGTCAAGATAGCCCACGTTAGAATTTCGGGAAAAGTACAGCCGGACCAGGTAAGACAGGACCGGGCTGGGTCCCCAGGGGCATTTTAGTAATTTTTCAATATAGCCTCATATAACCCCCAGAAATATCATGGAAGTGTCTAAATGGTACATTTGGAATTGTAGGATCGAATATGGAGTCTAAGCTATTGGCATGCTTTACGAGGCACACGTTTCGAGGCGGAAAAGGGTTAAGATAGGGAACTTATCTCTCCTGCATGTATTTGATATTTGTGCTAGTGTATTGATGCATGTTATTGCTTTGCTTGATTGTGTAGAGCATATATGAATAAATGAAGCTCTGTTTCTGTTTTCGCTATGGCCATAGTCTTGTTGCATGAAACATTGAGCATGCAGAAATGTCATTATGGGGCATATATCTAGTTAAAGCTAACATGTCATACACATAGCATCTATCATGCATGCATTATGGTATTTGTCTCCTACTAAGATTCTCTCGAATCTCACCCTCCCCTACCAACAATTTAGATAGGAGAAGATAGAAGATATGCTGAGAGTAAAGAAGAGAATCGTACGAGGGATTGCAGTGGTGGAGCGAAGACGGGAAGATGTCTCTATTTCACTGGGACGAGTTTAGACACCCAAGAATCCCTGTGCAGCTACATTAATGTAATTATCAAGTATGAATCCCTGAGGGGAATTTCCGTAATCATGCACATATTATCAATATATTTATCCTATTCTTGTGTTGCCCCATCAAACTGCATATCTTTTCCGTGAATACTCTGGTAAAGGTGAAATTAAAATAAATGCATGACATTTTAGTATCAGAGCTTCAAGCGGTTCTGGAAGAGCCCAAGAGGTTCTAGCAGGGTGGCGATTCTGGCAACATGATAGTATATTGATATGGTCTTGATTATACAGTGATAGGAATGGCGAAGTGAATTGCTTCGGCTAGTTCTCAAGCCTTGAAAGGAACAAACACGCTTCGGGGAAACAGTTGAATACCCGAAAGGAAGTACATGTTACCATACCAGAGAGAGAATTGTACAATGATGACAAAGACACTGAGGGAGTGGATCCAAGTAAGGCCAAAGTGTGGAGCCTCATCCTAAAACAGAATCACCAGTTGGCTGAATAGTGACTAGCCATAGTTATGGGTAGTTAAGTGACAGGCAGATAAGCTATAAATAGACAAGACAGAGATAGATCTGGGTTCATTACCGATCCCAGAGTTGGAGCGGTATACGTGATGCATGGTTTACGATCGAATCGAGGATTAGGGGAAGAGGTCTGGAGCATATACTTAAGGGATATTCGTGAGTACGGCACCCCAGTAGCCCAGTATACAGTATACACAGATAAACTGACCCCAATGGTGGGTGGTCAGAGATAACTTAATTTGGGGATTCCGAATGACATAGGGATCCACACAACACTGCACTTTTTTTCGGATATAGTGTTCTGGCATGGAAGAAGAATGGGATTGCAGAGCAGAGTCAAACAGACAACTTTGTAGGCATCAGGGAACATATCAAGGTGAGTATTCAGGTACTGGTACCGACACTAATATAAAGTCCACAAACAGTGTTTAGTTAACCGACGACAATTGGCATGATGCTCGAGATAAGGGCAGTCTCAGGGTACCGGTGAATGGGAATAGATACAGTCGATATCTGCGTTTTGACACAGGCATACGAAAGTTAAGTGTGCTCAACCCATGGAAATCTTAGGATGGGTGATCCCCTGGGAAGTTATGTTGGTAAGGTCATGGAGACTTGAGAAATAGTAATTGTCTTAAGGTTTCTCCATGGCTAATGATTATTTAAGTTAGATGATTTAAAAGGTGCTTAGACGCATGGAGATAATGATGATGTAAGTATTGATTTTAAATCGAAACATTTTTGTTGGAGTGAATACTGCCTAGAAAGATCCATTTGATGGGGTTATAAAAATTTGAGACGTAGTAAATGTTTTGTAGTTTCTCCATGCTAAGTAATGATCCTTAGTAACACTAGGAGGTCAAAGGAAAGTAGATACGATATACGGTGCTATATGATGAGTAGTGATCATACCGTATGCTAATCCTAGGGGATCCGATCTAATGATACTGAAGGTTGATGATAGGCTTGAATTAGATCTAAGCTGAAATAGTGCCTAGGTCGAAATGTGAATTGGTTGCACTATGGTTCGATGCCTGATAGAAGTTTGAACTTATGCATAGTGTTGAACCTTAAGTAATGGTTGGAGGATATTACCCAAATACCGTGAATGTTATAATAGGCGCTATTAATCTTGATTCTTAGCGAAACCTATTGGGTATAATTGAGGAAAATGATTTCCAATGTATGTGATGTTAAGGTTCAAGATTTCATGATGGACCAAAAAGTTGGGTTAGAGACCCTAGGTTGTAAAAATCCTATATTCCAGATACGTTAAACAGCACTAAAACTAAAATTGAGTGTTAAGAAAGTCGATGAGGGATGGAGGCAATAGAACATCTCTGACCTTAGGTCGAACAGGACATTAAAGACATAGAGATGTTTTAAGCATGAATAGTGCTTTTTGATAGAATTTTTTAACGTGTTATTGCATATTTAACCGTAAGGACTACAACTGAAACCTAAAGGATCCAATAAAAAAGAAAACAAAAAAGCTTAGGGACTTGATTCAAAATCGATGAAAAATATAATCAAACTTCTTAATTTTCCCTATATCTTTTATGCAGTTGAGATTTAAATATTAGTTTGGCATCTAGACATTTTATTCCAAACATTTATGAAATGAAAAAAATAAATCTCTTCCCAGTTTCCTATCTTAAGTCATTTTTGTCATTCATTTTGATGGAAATTCCTCAATAAAAAGAAAAAAAAAAAAGGAAAGCAAATAGTCCGCCTCTCCTTTGATTCCCAAAGCTTCTTCCCCTTCCTCAGTCGAAAGCCTCTTCTCCTGATTCGTGTGCCATTGTCGTGGTGTGTAGTTAGCATTGTCTTCTCTTTTCTTCCTCTGTTGTTTGTGGTTCTCTTCCCTGTTGTTGGTCGTTATTGGTTGGCTAAGTCCTTGAGGGGAAAAAGCTTCTTTGGAGAGGCATTTTCTTTATAGCAATTTCTTTCTCTGATTTTGTCTTGATGAAAGTTTGAAAATATAATTTGATATTCTTGGTAATAAAGAAAGAAAAACCTAAAATAAAAACGGAGAGCAATAGCAGAAAAGGTGCCTTGAAAGGATTTGACAATTAATTGATAGTTTATTCAAAAAAATATAGAGCAATAGGAGGGAAACTCAAAATCCAAATTAGTTTATCTCTTATATATGCTTTCAATGGCTTAGTCAATGGCTCACAAATCACTTTGAAGCTTCACATAAATATGCATTATACTTTCCTTCACTGGAAGCTAACCAAGCAACAAAACAAACTGAGAGCAACCTTTATCAACAACACTTGAATCAAATCAAAATAGATGTTTTCAACAAACCACCAATTAGACTTCGCACAACATAAATAAAGCATTTCCAAATACATGAAAGTAAAAAGACCTTGTTTTCCTCCTTAAGCAAAATCTGAGTGAAAATCAAGACAATCCAAAGGAAACCGAACTACTGCACCTTCTAAAATGATATATGCACATCATGTGTTTTTTTTTGCCTCACATCATATGTTTTTGACAGTTCTGATTATGTATGCTTACTAACTTGTACGTGACCTATAACGAAGGATCTGGCATAATCATGAAATTTGAACCAAATATCTAGAATATTCCTGATTACTTTGATGATCTTGAATTGCAAGAGTTGAATGACATTCTTGCTCATAAATGGGTTGGCGCTACAACTATCAGCATCTGGTTAAGGTACTTTATCTTCATTAATTATATCATTTAGATGTTATTGGTTTTAATCTATTTGTATGTATTATTATATGAAGGTACTTGTACCATAACATATTGACGGACAATAAGATGAGGGAAAAGTTCTCATTTATCAACCCGGCCCGCACATGATAGGGCAGTATGAGGGGACCAATGATATAATTTCTCAATCAAACGAAGTCAAACAGTTGTTCTCTGCAAAGGTAAAACCTAATATGTTGTTCCTAGCACCTTTCAATGTTAGGTAAGTCATTAGTGGTTTTCCCATATGGTAGGCGTTTTTCTATCTGAAGGCTAATTTTAACTTGTATAAATAAATTTTGCAAAATATTTTAGGAGGCATTGGACTTTGATTGTTATCAATCCTATGGCTACTACTTGCCCATTCATTTACTATATGGATCCTTTAAGGCATGGTGAACCAGAGGACTGCCTAGATATGTTAAGATTATTGAATGAGTAAGTATGCGTGCATGTGAGTATATACTTGTGTGATTCAAGAACCACAAAAAGCAATTTATTTTTTTCATTTTGTTAGTCCATTGACTAGCTTTCGAGGTTCTAAGGGGTTTAAACATCCTAAAGCTGTGGATTCTTTAAAAAGCTACAAGTGGAAGAAAATTATGGTATTTATAAAAATTTACTCAAATATTGAAAATAGATCCTCTGCATGCATAAGTTGATATAATCCTCTGATGGCATTTTTGCAGTGCCCTTTCCAATCCAACGATAATGATTGCGGGTATTACGTGATGCGGTTCATGAAAGATGTTGTCACTCATTATCAATGTTATATTCCTGACTATGTATGCAATTTTAATTTATATTTTTTTAAAATTTAATTTAGTTTTTATTAGTTATTGTTTTCTTTATTGATTTTAATGTGCAATGTTAATTATTTTGCAGTATTATGATGGTAAATGTTGTGTAGAGTACAACAACAACCAAATAAATGAAGTGATCAAATAATGATGTACTTATGTGTTCCAACAATGTAATAATTAGTCTGTTGAATCTTTTATTTTATTGCTTTGCATAACTTTCTTCTTTATTGACTATATTAAACAAGCTTAGCAAGAATTTTTTAACCATTGATAATACTAGGTTGTATATATATAATTTGACTCAGTAGTTTTAAGTGTGATTGTATTAGATACAATACAAAAAAAATGACTTTCAGCAAAAAAATTTTCAGCGGCGGAAGTTGCGACCGTCGCTGAAAGTTTTAGCGGCGACAAAAAATTGTGTCGCCGCTGAAGATGACTTTCAGTGGCGACTCAAAAGTCGCCGCTAAAAGTGTCAATTTATTTTTTAAAAAATTCAAAAAATATTTTTTAAAAAAAATTCGAATTAAAAAAAAATAATTTACAAATGCCATGTGTCCCCCTCCCCTGGCTACCACGTGTCGTCTCCTCGTGCTGCCAAGTGTCCCCCTCCCCTGGCTGCCATGTGTCCCCCTCTCCTGATTGCCACGTGTCACCTCCTCATAATTCATCCAAGTGACTCTCCTCCAATTCGAACCCGCGACCTTAGGGGGCAGACGCCTTCGCGCGCGAGTTTTTGCCAGTTGTGCCAAAATGAACCTGTGTCATATTATTATATGTATAATATTATCATATATATAAACATACATACATATAATTAATTAATTATATACATATAATTAATTATTAATTAAATATAATATTATTAAAAATAATGAAAAAATTAATAAAAACAAAAAAAATTAATATTTTTAAATTAAACAATTTTTCAATTAAAATTACTTAATAAATAATAATTTAATATTATAAATATTATTTTTAATATAAAATTATAAATATAATATTAATAATATATATACTATTTTTAAATAAAATAAAATAATAATATCATAAATATTATTTATTAGGAAAATATTAAATATAATATTTATAAATAATAATATAATTTTAATAATTAAGGTTAAATAGAATTATTTAATAATTAATATTTTAATTTTATAAATATGATTTTTTAATAAAAGAAAAGCTGAAATTAACTTTCAGCGGCAACTTTAATTGTCGCCGCTGAAAGTGTGAGTTTCAGCGGCGACTTTTGATAGTCGCCGCTTTAAAAAAAAATTTGAAAAATTTCAAACAAGACTTTCAGCGGCGACATTAAAGTCGCCATTGAAACACCCCTTCGGCTGCGACAACACAATATCGCCACTGAAGGTGCTTTCAAAAAAAAATTCAAACAAGACTTTCGGCGGCGACAACACAATGTCGCTGCTGAAGGTGTTTTAAAAAGAAAAAAAAAAGAAAAATTTTAAACTAGACTTTCAGCAACGACACAAAGTCGCCACTGAAACACCCTTTCGGCGGCGACGTGTACACTTTCAGCGGTGACACTTTTGTCGCCGCTAAAAGTCTAACTTTTAACGGAGATTTTAAAAGTTGCCGCTGAAAGTCTAACTTAGACTTTCAGCGGCGACATTAAAAGTCGCCACCAAATATCGCCGCTGAAAGTCCTTTTTTTTTTTGTAGTGATAGTTGTTATTTATTGTGATACAATTGAGTTAATTGTGTTGATATTTGACTCTTGTTCTTCTAAAAAAATATAGTTTCTATATTTTGTTGGTAAGAGTAGAAATGTTTATAGAACATTGTTGTACATTTGGGTTTACACAAATTTATAAAATTGATTAAAAAAAATAGCCTTAGGTGGTACTTGTGCGATAAATGCGCTACCTAAAGATTTAAATAAAATAAAAGAATAAAGCCTCAGGTATTGCTTTTGTGGCTAAGCGCTACCTTAGTATACAACAAGCAATAGCGCTTGCAATTTCAAGCGCTACCACTATACATTTTTTATAAAAAAAAATGATTTTTTTGTAGCGCTTCTGAGGCGCTACCTAATCATTAGGTAGCAGTGACATACGTAGCGCTTGATAAATGCTACCTATTTGAATTTTGAAGCGCTACTGTTAAACTTTTTTGTAATAGTGGTCAATTACGTTGAGGTTTCTTAAACTAGTTTCTTTTTTTTTTTTGGGGAGGGGGGAGGCGGGGGTTTGTTTCCAGGGGAAAAGGGAGTAATATTCAAAAATCAGATCAAGTCAGGTCATAAGATTACAAATTTACAAAAGAGAAACTAATGTGTATGAATTTTCTGCTTTTCCTGCGTTGTGCCCCACAAAAAGCTTCGATTTTTACTCTCAATCATATCACAAGAACCAAGAGGTATTGATGTTGTTTGCATTGTATAAGCTGGAATAGCGGATGTGACTGCCCCTACCAAAGTAGCACATCCAGCTAGATCTCAAGGAATGGGTGAACTTTAATATTCGACGCTTAGATTGGGGTGACTGGTTTGCAACTTTATGCTGGTTATTCTGGAAAAGGAGAAATGAACGTCTTTTTGAGTAGAAAAATCAGAATAATGAGAGCATACAGAATCATGCCCATGCCATTATATCCAGCATTCAAAAGGCAAGTAAAAAACTAGTAGGAATAAACTTACAAGGCACATTAGTAACGGATAGGGGGCCACATGGACTCCTCCCGAGGAAGGATGGACTAAAGTTAACGTAGACGGAGCATTTGCAGGGAAGAACGACGCTGGATGCGGAGGAGTTATTCGAGAGGCTAACAGAAATTTTATTATGGCTTTTATGCACAGATTGGAGTTGGGTGATCATGTTACCGCTGAAATATAGGGTATTCTTCTAGGATTGAAGACAGCTTGGGATCAAAGAAAGCGTAGAGTGGTATTAGAATCCGATGCGAAAGAAGTTCTTGATTTGATTAACAGTGAGAATTGCCAGAATCATCCAGACACTAATACAATAGCTGAAGTTCTTTCCATGTTGCAACGAGAATGGAGGATAGAATTGAGGTTTGTTCCAAGAAACGCGAATAAGGTTGCCGACTTCCTTGCGAAAAAGGCAATTTCATATGTAACGGGGTTTCACCCTATTTTGTATTCAACGCCTGAGTTAACAGCTGTTTTAGAGCTGGATAATTGTATTCCTACTGATGTAGGCTGAGTTTTGAGAGTTTTCTCCTTCATGTATCAAAAAAAAAAAAAAACTACTCCTAGAGCTATGGAGTGTGACGGACTAACGCCTCCGTGGCAGCGATAATCTCCACAACCCAGAGCTATGGAAGGGAGACTTTAATTTGAGGAAACAACGCAAGAGGGTTCTGAGCAGAGTTAAATATTGAAGGTAAGTAAGATGGAAGTAATAAAGGGGGGAGAGAGGGATATTACGTGTCCAATGGGATGGTTGAAAATGAGGGTAGTGATCAAGAGAAACGATCAAATGAGGGTAATAAAGTAAAATTATTAAATTCTGAAATTCTATTTTAAGACATCTAATCTAAATTTGGATTTGTTAAATTTAATGATCCAATTTAAAATTTTAATAATTCAGGCGTCTTTTTAAGGGATTTTCCCTTTTAAAGAGCAATCACAAGATTATAACAAATATATCTTTTTAAGATTTATTTTCACATAATCATCTTTAATTCAATTTAATTATAATAAATGTTATTTAGTCCAAAAATTAATGATAAAATCCCTAAATATGATATTAAATATTATAATAAAATTGGGATATATCATACATCCAGAACAATTCAAACAAAAACAACATAAAGCACTTGCAGCAAAGTTCCAATAACAAAACAAAAAGCAAAGTAACCCGGCCATCATCCAGCTGCCTAGTTCAACAGACGAGTAGGGGTTCCGAGGCTCTTAAGACCCAATCATCGGGGCAATACCCTTGCAAAGAACCTTGAGGAACCCAGTCAGCCACTCGGTTAGCTTCTCTTGGAATCCGTCTGCAACATTGGACTATCATTCTGCCATAAAAGCCGATGAGGCATGTGCAACCCGTGGCTCACCATCAGGAATAAAATCATTGGAGTCACGCAAGACAAAAGCAGTAGCTGTTATGTTACAGTTGCTTAAAAAGGAGTAATCAGTTTTACTCCGTTCCGTTCTTAATATAAGACATATTTATTATATTAAGGAAGTTAGTTAGGTTAGTTAATATAACATTTATTTTTTAAACTGCCCTAATCATCTTCCTCGATTTTTTCATTTCTTTTTCTCCCGTGGTAAGAGGGAGAACATACTCCCATAGTAGACTCTTTTAGCCCAATCCTATCCAAGAAAGACGTGATTTACTGATTCAGACTTTTGCATGCATATTTTACAACAATCCTCCTCTATACAACTTCCTTCTTTTCAGATGAGAATGAGTAAGTAGGAATGGCATTGGATAGGGTCCTCCACGTAAAAAAAAAAACCTGATCTTTTATGGAACCTTCAGTTTCCAAACATGATTCCATATGTTGAACGGTCTAGAAGAGGAAGAAGCGCTAGCCCTTGCAGCATTCCTTTTTTCACCTCATTTATGCTATTTTAGAGATTTAACGTTCATTTGTGACCCTCCTTTGATGTAAATATGCCTCAATGCTGTGTCCTTGTTTTAATCGGTATGTGGTACCTATCAAGTTAGACTGAGAGTATTGTGAGATTTAATTAAGTAAACATAATTTGAAATTAAGCCCTCCAAATCTAACTACGAGTTTTGACTTTTTTAATATTTCCCACACTAAAAAAATAAATGAAACTGATTTTTTTGAATTTATCTACTAGTATCTAGCGCGACAACCGATGTATCCGGTTAGCGGTAATATAGGCCTATTATAGAGAAACCTCATTACCTTGAGTAATAATCTCAAATGTATACTCAGGTCCCGAATGCAAGACTATGAGTTAAGATAGAATGACTTACTATCTATTGATCCACGATTCAGTAGTTAAATAAAACTTATTTTTCATATATGACAGTTCAACTATGATCAAGTGAATAAACCCTGAACCAAATATTCCATTCCATGTGTTAGAGGGTCTAAATCACTATCATTGTTGATTTGACGTGAGCAGGTCAAGATCAAGAACAAGAACACTCTTTGAACTATGTTGAGATATGTATTCTCCTTTCTCGTCTTCTTCTACCTCACCCTGTGTAGTGCCAAATAAGCGACCAGTCGATAACCCAGCAACATAAGAGCCATCATGAACACATCAACCCACAAATGATTTAAACCCATCGATTTGATTGGAGGGAAATCTTCAACTCTACACAAAACCCCAGTATTGGAACATTCATAGTAATCATCTTCATCGTACTGAACACCCAGAAGCAGCCTGTAACAGTAATAGCTATAGCTTAAGTACTTAAGCCACACTATAAATGGTGGAATCTGCTGAACATAGTAACCTCCAGCAATGAGGAACACAAGGGTTGTAACAGAAGCTAAAGTTGTGGCCTTTTTAACGTCCATGAGAATAGCTCCAAGAGCTAAGCCTAGGCTCTGAGAAACAAGAACACTGTAAAGAACGACGAGGAGTGAGAGAATGAAGGTGACAGGATTAGGTTTGAGGCCTCCCATGAAATAGATGATGAAGACAAATGCAGTGGGAAGTACAAGCTCTAATGGCAGATCTCCTAGTGTTCTTGCCAGAAAGTAGGAAGAGAGACGATACATTCCTGAAGATCTCTCTTTTATCATCATTCTTCTTTCTTGAGGGAATGTGAAAACTGCATTGTACAGAGGGTAGAATCCCCATAAAACAGAGAAGAAAAACAACAATGCTACCTGTATTATCAGTACAGAAACACCATTAGAGTGCTCTTTTTAGTGATCTCATCAATAAAAAAGAAGAAAAAGAGACACACGCTACCTCGGTGGTTATTTGTTAATATAAGAACTAGTTAACTATTTTTGGAACGAACGAGAAAGTTAAATAAATTATTTAATCAATAATCATATATCAGTTTATAAGTTAGACAAATTAATTTAAAAAAAATGATAAATATAAATACTTTAATATAATTTATTTAACTTATAATCCCTCCAAAAAAAATTTAACTGATTTTATATTAAAGATAAGATGGATGGAGTGTGTGTGCGCACACATACCCTGTCTTGAATGTGAGATTCTGGGGTGTGCCACCACAAGAGACCACCAAGAAAAGCAACACTTGTGACTTGGAATATTCTCAGTCTATTGAAGGCTTCATATCTGCGTTCTCTGATCCCTCTTTGTAACAAAACCTTGAACTGATACCACCAGCATGTGCACCATTGCTCTGTTTTTGTTATGTCATTTCCTGAACAGAGTTCAGTAGGAAAGGTGATTAATTGATTATTTAGGAGCATTAACAATAACAAATGTGAAAGTAAAAATTGAAACAAGAATAAAGAAGAACTACTAGATGAAGCATATTGTTTCGTGAAGTTGTGGTTGTCCATGTCTGAGTTAGAAATCTCATGTTTCAACTTAGGAGCAATGTTCTTTTCATAAGCAGAAAATAAAGCTTCTCTGGTCATCTTCCTTTCTTGTTCCAAGCTCTCACTCTGTTCACTTGCATGCTTGGAGTCAGGGGCAATCCCTGTAAATAAATTCCAACCATATATATTGTCATCATATTACTCTTCTTTTTTTAAAAAAAAAAAATAGTGTGTACTCCCTCCCATTTTTAATATAAGACATATTCAGGGAGTTGATTTTGGTACTAAATATAAATCATAGTTTTCGTATTTATCAATGTTTTTTTAATTTACCCTTACTGATATTTCTTCAACAGTAATTAAGGAGGAAATGAAAATGAGGGAATAAGAAAAATGACTGGCATGTTTTAGAAAATAGATATTATATTAATTATTTAACTAATTTATTTGATTTAATCAAATTAAGTAAATATCTCTTATATTAAAAAAGCGGACACAGTATTAATTAATTACCGTTAGCAAGATCAAGCAAGAAGTCAGGAGGATTGAGAGTGATGGATGAGGAGAAGCCAATAGAAGAAAAATACTCCATAGCTTCATAAGCTGGTCCATTATATATACTTCGTCCTTCTGACAGAACCAGAACCTTGTCAAACATATCATACAGAAGGCTCGACGGTTGGTGAATGGTGGTGATCACCGTCCTGCCGCCACTAGCCACCGCCTTGATGGTGGTCATAATCCTCTGAGCCGTCGTGGAGTCCAAACCAGAAGTGGGTTCATCAAGCAGCAACAAACTTGGATTTATGAGCATTTCTTGACCAATACTCACTCTCTTCTTTTCTCCTCCTGAAATTCCTCGCACTAATGCTCCTCCAATGATACTGTTTCTGCAACGTGTAAGGCCAAGTTCTGAGATAACTCTCTCGACGTGATCGATCTTCTCTTTGTTGGTGAGGCTATTGGGAAGCCTGAGAAGTGCAGTGAAGATTAGGGTTTCAGAAACAGAGAGGTGTGGGTACAGAACATCGTCCTGAGACACAAAACCTGTTCTTCTTTTTATGGAGCCAGAGAAAGATTGGTTGTTGTATGTGATTTTGCCAGATAATGATGATCCGCCATTAAAACGACCTCCAAGAGCTGTAAGAAGCGTCGTTTTCCCACTCCCAGAAGGGCCCAACATGGCCAGAATCTCACCTGGTAAAACCATGCCTGTGATTCCGTTTAATATCGTCTTCTCTCTGCAACTCCATGAAGAACTTCCCCAACAACAGAGTCTGTTATGCTCTGTTTTCACTTTGTACACCACCTCCTCAAACTGCAAAAAATACAGAGAAACCAGATAAATGATGTGTACAATGATGCTGTGAAATGTGCATTAATGAATAATGAATTTATTTACCTTCAAAGTTATGGGGTAGAAAGTGAGTTGGTAGGGATGGTTGAGAGAGGACAGTAGCTGAGTGAAGGGAATCAGAAGTCATGTTAGTTAGAAAGAGAAATTTGCAGTGTTTCTGGAGGAAAATGAAGATGAAGACGATGATTCAGTAATAATCCCCTTTTAACTAACTTCCATGAAAGAGCACTTACACCTGCGCTCGTATATATACGTGTTCGCGCGCGCGCACTCTGGTATCTTCCTTCGTGGGGCAAGGGGAATTGGATCCCTTGAAATAAATTCAAGCTACAAGAGAAAGATTAACCACCGGGGGGGGGGGGGGATCACAGTGTGTCCCGAGGACCATAAAAAATGACAAAAAAATCCCATAGCAAATTCTCCTATCAAAAAGGTTTTTAGGGATTGTATTGTGATTAATTCTGGATGTGAAATTACCGGATTACCCTTAGTAATTAAAAACACACTATCGGGCATTGACAACTTCATCAGTCTATTTTGACAACTGCATCTGCCTACTTTGACAAGTTCACTTTCCCACTTGGACAAGTTCTAAAATAATAAGTTAATGTGCATATTTTCACAAGCCTCTGTGCCAATTTTGACAACTTCATTAGCCTATTTTGACAACTGTATCTGCTTACTTTAACAAGTTCATTTTCCCACTTTGACAAGTTCTAAAATGGCAAGTTAATGTGCCTATTTTCAAAAGCCTCTAATGCCAATTTTGACAACTTCGTCAGCCTATTTTGACAATTGCATTTGTCTACTTTGACAAGTTCATTTTCCCATTTTGACAAGTTCTAAAATAACAAGTTAATATGCCTATTTTCACAAGCCTTTGTGGCAATTTTGACAAATTCTTCTACCTATTTTGACAACTGCATTTACCTACATTGAACTTGTCAAAGCAGGCAGATGCAGATGTCAAAATAGGCTGACGAAATTGTCAATATCCGACAGTGTCTTTTCAATTAGCTAGTAAGGGCAATTTGGTAACTTTACATCCAGAATTAATCACAATACAATCACTAGGGACCTTTGTGATAGGGGGAGTTTGCTATGAAACTTTTTTATAATTTTGTATGATCCTTGGGATCTCATTGTGATTTTCCCAAAAAAAAAAATGTTGGTGGGACAGGTTCTTGGAGATAATGAGTTTGATCTCTTGATGTTGTGTGGTGTGATTCAATTTGTGAATGGACCGGGTGATGATGGGAATTTATAGGCTGTAAAATGATGCATTGAAGCGGTGCCTCTTGAAACAACACCTATTTGATTAAAAGTCATAACCATTTACTAGGTTTGTTAATCCCATATGTTGATTAATGAACAAATATATAAAGAGTTGTGCATTTATAATATGTAGGGTTTTTTTTTAAAAAAAAATAAACAACTCAACCTTTCATAAAGTAATGGTTACCACACTTTTAGTTTTAACATTTCACATGTGTTTTTAGGAACTAAAGAGATATGGCATTGGTAACTTTTAGTATTATAATTCCTTACACAACTTTTCATATATATCCATTAATTTATAAAGACATGAATTTACTAAAATCATATTCTTCATTTTAAAATATTTCAACTTGTTCCTGTTTGTTTGTTGTGTGCCCATACACAGACTCTAGCATCCTCCTTGTGTGGCAAGGGGAATTTGATCCCCTCAAATAAATTCAAGCTAAAAGAGAGAGATTGATTAAAAAAAAAGAATCATTTTTTGGTGGGACGCGCTCACATGAAAATAAGGCCTATTCCCCCCCCCCCCCCCCCCAATCTCTCTCTCTCACTCCACTTTATTTTTTTAAAAAAAAAAATTATCCCTGACCTAAATGTCCTTCCTCATAAGAAAGGGATGGTCGGATCTGACTCTTCTTCTTTTTCCACTTTGTCTACTGGCCTCCTTTTCTTCCAAAACTACAACCTTTTGGGTAAAAATAGTGATGGGGATTACCCCTTTTTTCCAAAAAAGCAACATCCTCAATTCTTTTTTTCAGTAGCACATTATTTTAAAGTAATTTTTAGTGTACTAGATATTTTAAGAGATATTGGGTGCTAATATAAAAAATAATTCTAGGTGATGGGTGTTAGATATTGGGGTAATACTGCAAAAATATTTTAAGGTGCTAACTGTACTGAAAATTACTGTAGGATAATAGTTGCTATTGAAAAAAATACATTAATATATACTAAAAATTACTTTAAATAATAGGTGGTACTAAAAAAAAAATTTAGGGTGTTAGATGTTTCTTTTAAAAAAAAGTGTTCCCCATTTAAACCCAAAATGATGTAATTTTGGGAGAAAAGGAGGGTAGCGGATAGAATGGGAAAAGGAGATAAGCCAAATCCTATCAGACCACCACATATCCACTTAGGGTTCAATTTCGCATCCTCTTCCATTCAAAGAGGGTGTAAATACCACTTGAATCAAAGACTTTTGACCTTCACTTTATTTAACGTAAATTATTTAAAAGTTCAAATTAGGAGAAATGAAATACGACTATTTTATCTATAAGTATTTCAAAAAACAATCAATCATAACTATAATGTTTTAAATGTTGTGAACCATTACTTTAGATTTTCATTTTACTGTGACTTAGAAATTATAATTACAACTAGGTGGCTGTGGATAATTTTACCATGGATTTTGATGCCCCTAATCTTTCAATTGATATTGGAAAAGAACACCAAATGATGACAACAAAGAAGCAGACAAACAAAAGAGAGTGAGTGTTGCAATTTTGCAATCATCAAAGACACACGCACAAAAAACAATAAAGATAAAAATAATAGGGGATTACTACATCTTGTTTTGGCTTACTAGTGATAAGTGATAATGCAAGGGTTGTTGATGTTATATGTGTGTGTCCTATGTTTGTGCATTATCACTATCGAATATAAAATTTATATATATATTTTTTTGTCATACGTCACACATTCATTATATCTTTCATAGAAATTTTAAATACACAATTTTACAAGTTTAAGAAAACTTTAAGGAAGGTGTTTGTCGTTATTTGGGATACAAGGTCTTGAAAAATATAATATTTATATAGAGCAAAAAATAAACTCTTCTTAATGTGACTTTGCGCCCACTGTATATACGACATTGCTATTATTTTTCTTGAAATTTTTTACATATTTCAGTAAGAGTTTAAATATTAGAAAGATAAATATAATATTACACACACACACACACACACACACACACACACACACACACACACACACATACATATAAGAAGTTATAAGTTGATTAATTATTCATCATATGCAAGATGTACTTGCAAAAATAATGTATGAAATATATATTTTTGTATGATGAGTTTTTATATATGCTTTTTGGTTAGAAATCAAGGGGTATCCCCTGACCGATAACTAGAGAGTAGAGACTAATCCTAGCCCTTGAAACAAGTTATTGTGTTTAAGAGACTCAACCATCAACCAATTGTGACGAGCTTTGTTGGTGAGTTAATTTGTATAAATATACTACTAATAAATATAAAGGTTCCAAAATTATTATCAGAGGTTATATGAAAATGGAGGGCACTAAATTATTTAGATACTGTGGATTAATTGGAGATGATGACTTTAATTTGATGGCTTTTTCTCTATTTCATCAACTACACAAAATTGATCCCAAAAAAAAAAACAACCACAAATAAACAGGATAAGCAAATGTGATCCTTATTGATAAATCTCACTTTTCTTTCAACTCATCTCAAATTTTTTCAGCGATATTACAATAGTGCTTTTATAGTCGTATCATCACCTTCTTTCTTTTCCTTTTCCTTTTTTACAAGAAAGAAAGCGATAAAGACTATTCTGCATTATAAGAAAGAAGTAAATGAAAATCTTTCAAAGAAACCAAGCGAAATCTGGGGCATAGTGAAAGAATGCTTGGCTAGCATATCAAATTCAAAATTCGCTCCTCTTCTAACTTGTTACAAATCAACGAACTAATCACGTAGAAGCATGTCATGGCTTTCCATGCTAAAATTTCAATTTTCATGAAGATCGTTATTTTCATCCTTGATAAGCTTAACTACCTTTGCTAAATCGCTTCTTAAATAAACTCGTCGATGACTACCATCTCATGCCCTTTTAAGCCTAATAAGGCATGCCCAAAGTTCTGCCATCAAAGGATCTTCATTCCATAAATTCATCACGAAAGCTTCAATCGGATTTCCTCTATGATTTCTGATAATTCCTCCACATCTTGCCTTGCCATCCTCATAAAAGTAAGCTCCATCAACATTAATAATCACCCCATCAGCCTATCTCCATTCTGGTACGGTCCTCTTTCATCCCTGTAATACCGCGAAGTTTGGCTAATATAGATCAAACTAGCTATATGAATGAATGAAAATATTTCCTAACGAATTGTTTCCTTTTTTCATGCACAAAACTCAAACCCGAAATCTTAATTAAAGAAGAGTGTAACATCCCAAATTTTATTCACCAAGAATATATTATAATTATTATATATATTCAATGAAATGGTGAATATTTAAGGCTAAAAGAAATAAATATTGAAAATTTAAGGTTGAATAGTGTTTTCAGTGAAATCGCCTGCGAGGCAGGGAAATTGTCATATAGTTTTGGAAGACCAAATGATGACCAAAAATTATGAATATTTATAGGGTGAAATTAGACATCCTAAGCTTTAATTTGATAGGTCATATGACTTAATTGAAGCTATGTACAAAAAGATATGAATTTTTGAAGTTTGCCCAGCGAAATTGACTAATTTCTGGAGCAGCTGTCAAAGATTTAAAATCTGGGAATAATATGATCATTTCCAGTAAAATTCCATATTTTTCCTTGAAACTAGACTCAATGAGGGTTCCATAGGCTTTGGAATCGACTCGAAACGATGTCTACAAAATTAGTTATGATTTTTCAAAGTTAAGGCAAAAAAATCTGCCAGAATTGGCATTATTCCGAAAATTGAAAATGAAATGTGTTAGAAATTGATTAATGAAATTAAAATGCCAATTGTCATGAACATATGAAGAGATAAGACCCAAGTACACTCATGATCACAAAGTATGGCATAAAGCAAGGTGTCATGAGGGAAATTAAAGTGTTCATGAAAGGTGGAAAGATCTCAACCCTTGGTTAGATCAAGGGCTAGGAATGAAGATGAGAGAAGACAAGTAGTACATAAAATTTTTCCTCCTCCTTTCATGCTCATTCACGCACAAGACTAGAGAAAAGAGAGAGAGAGAGTGAGTTTGGGAGCTCTTGGAGATTTAGAGAGCAAAAGAAGTAAGAGCTAAGGTAAGTTGAGATTTCTTAAAGGTTTATTCTTCTAATCTTTCCTAAATCTCTTCTCTAATCTCTTCTTCTCCATGAAACACTATGTTTAGCAAGCCAATCTTAAGCTCAAAGAGAAATAGAGAGGAGGATCTCTAGAGAAAGGAAAGAAAATGAACTCAAGAAGGTAACTTCACAAATCCTAAGATCATGCTAGTATGTGGTTGTTGTTGATGATTATGGTTGGATTTGGTTATTTTGTTGAGTTTGTAAATTTGGAAAGTGTTAATCCTAAGGGGTTATGCTGCCCAAATTTCTTTAAATCATGGGTAAGAAGTGTTTAAGTGAGTTGATCAAGGATTAGAAGTGGAAAAGTACAAGTTTTAGAAGCTAAAACACAAAACTCCATTTTTTCCAATTTTTGACCAATATTTCGGCCAGACCAGATCTGGTAGTAGGAGTTGGATTTTCATGAAATAAATGGTTCCATTGGACTCAGTGGGCAAAAATAGGTGGGGTTACAGTTGGACACTTTTTCGGTAGAGGCCGAAAAAGCATATTTACGAAAACGCCACTGAAATCACTAAATATGGGCTGTCAAGGGTATTTTCGTAATTTGAAAGTGAATTTGGTAATTTCGAGCCCTGAAATGGATTCCTTGGGCAAAAATAAGTCAGAATAGCCCTAGTCAAAATTTTGGGAAAACGTGCCATCGGGCCGGGTAGGGCGGGGCTGGGCCGTGTTCCCGGGGGCATTTTTGTAAATTTTCACCATAGACTAATATAACCACAATAAACACTATGGAAGAGTCTAAAATGATACTTGGATAGGTTATGATCTATTTCTGGTACATTTAATATTTTAGGACCGATTTGGAGGCCGGATACGACACGTTCTTCGAGGCACATTTAAAAGAGGATTATAAAGCTTTGAGGTAGGGACATTATCCTTCATACACTATGCCATAAGTTATGTGATTGTGTGGATGCCATTGTTTTGTAAATGCACTTTATTAATAACATGATTTGCCTAGAGAGAGACTGTTAGTGCCAGAGGTGCACTTACACTGGGAGTTGGCAGAAGTCCAACCGGTGTAGATTGTGGGGCTGGGCACTACTCATGTATACATGATGATGATGTTTTTATATTGTTCATTAATTTGTGCATACCTTGGCGCATGACATATTTACTTTTCGCATTTTCTATGAACGATATTATGTCTCTACGGGGATTCTTCGGAATCTCACCCTATTTTTAAACAAACACCTCAGTGGGTACCAGTGAGACAAAGGGAAAAGAAGTAGATGCCGGAAAGTGATCGACACGTGTCTCGAGGCGAGGAAAAGATCGTGGTCATAATTAGTCTATTTTGTGCTATTTCGGTGAAAAGTGTAAATATTAAGACTTTCGCTGTATTTTCCGTTTCCGTCGGCGAACAATATCGGAATTGTAAACGAACGACGTTAGGATTGTAAATGAATAATTTTATCAGTATAATTGTACTTTTCTGTATGCCCATTGAATTCCGTCGTTATTACTCTTTGATTATCAAAATGGAAACGGGTGTTGACAAAGAGTAGGTGTCAAACTAGCTATTTGAAACATTATTAGTGACATGTCTAAGAATATATTTTTTGGAAAAAAAAAAACACATTTATGTCATTTCCATGGCCTTTAATTTATATCCACCTTTTTGAAGCTGCATGCTTCGTCTCAAAAAAATTAAAAATGTTCTTGGATTGACATCTATGGTTGGTGTGTCATTTCTCAACAAAAAAAAAAAGGGGGGGGGGGGGGGAAGGCAACAGCATAATGAATAGTAAGAGAATTAGACATCTCTCTCTGTTTTTTTTTTTTTGCTGTATGAATATATGGATGAGAAATTTGGTCATTATTGCATGCACGGAAATTCGTCTTTTGAGGGAGAAATTAAAAAAGTTTTGTACAATAACATGATATTGTCTCCTCCATGTGATTATGTTTTGGGTATATATAGTAGCAAAAGAAACCTCAAAATCACACCCCAAAAGAGTGCCATATATATTCTCCATGTGATTAACTAATTATAACCGTCCATTATTTAAGAAAATGAATTCGAGAAATAAAGAAAAAAAACAATTATTCAAAAGGTCAATTATTCCTCATATTTTTCCATGCTCTGTATTTAATTTCTGACCCCCAATAAGTTTGGCAGAGTAACTGAGACGTTTTGTTTGTAAGCTAAGTACCGATTGCAAGTATTCGAACTTAGGATTGAAAAAAAAAAAATCCATTATTTATATTCTTTATACTTGTAATAAGATTATGATAGATTTTTTGATCAAATAAGATTATGATAGATTGATCGTAATATAACAGCTAAAAATATGTTTTGGTTGGCGGTTTAACATAGCGAGTTAATTAATGTGTGAAGAAGTTCCACGTTGAATAAAGTGAAACTCTCTTTGAAAATGGTACTGTAACCGACACCAAGACAAAACGTCCTTGAAAAAATAAAAACAAAAAAGGATTAATATTATTATAAATCTTTATAATTTGATTGAATTTTGATTTTATTTTTAATAATTTTAAATCATTGTTTTAAAGTCCCTTTAGTTTCATAAAAAATATTTGGTTTAACGTCTGATCTTTATGCTTTTAACAAATTTTGATTTTAATATGTATGAAACTCAGACCTTATAAGATTTTAGGGAATAAAACTAATAATTTAAAATTATATAGGGATCAGAACCAAAATTAAATTAAATTATAGGGTCTGATTTCATTTGGTGTCACTAAAATCTAGCAATGAGATTATGGAGAGATCCTCCACTTCAAACAATCTACACTGTACTTGCTAGCTAATGATTTGGCATATAGGCCATACCCAAGGTTAGTGACAGGCTTTTGAAACTAAGAGCACCATTAGCAGCCAATCAAGATTGAATATAGTAGAAGGGCTAGTCTCTTATATCGTGGCGAATTAAGATTCAAATTGCCGCTAGGAGATATCTCCATATTTAGTAGTGCTTGAAAATGTTTCGAATAGGAGACATGAAATGTTTCGTCCAAATAATTTGGTTTTAGCAAGTGTATGATGTATGGGGTAGCCGACGGATGAAGCTTAAGGCATAAATGTGCTGAGTACAACCATGTAATGTGGGATGTGAAGGAATAATGTGCTGTTTTTACATCACACACTGTTGCTCTTTGGGTTATCGATAAGATTCCTAAGACAAGGGTCTTTCATTTTGTAACTTTTGTCTCTCAACAGTCTTGAATTGCCTTCATCATTCATTTCTTTTATTTATATATAACATCAAACTATATCTATATATATATAATTATATATCTCTTTTTATGTTCGGATGAATAAAAATAGGAAGAATACGCCTCCAGTAGGAAACGAAGGAAGGCTGTGCTGATATGGTCTGAAGGAAGAAGGTTGAGATTCCAAATAAAAGAATACTCTGTGTGAGATTCAAAAGGAATTCTGTGTAAATGGTCCATGTATGAAAGAGGACATGGTTCCTTCTATGACCCGGATCAACATCGGTCAAAAATCATCCTAGTTTTATTTATCCTCTTAGTAAATATCTGTACAGACTTTGATTTTGCAAGTGTGTCCTTGTTTATATCTGAATTCCGCATGAAAATTGCATGTTGCCCAGGTCTGCATAAGCTATGATATCAGAGCTTATGGTTTGATAAAATGGAACTTTTAGATCTCTGTTAATCTCATACTACTCTTGTTATTCTATTTGCTGTGATAAAAGTTTACTATCTTTTTATAATTTGTGATAGTTTAGCAATATCTGATATTGTTAGAACACTAAATAAATAAAATCAAATCGAAATATAAAATGAATATTATAAGAAAATTAGAACCTAGAACGTATGAAGTAGAAATAAATAATTTACCTATAAGTTCACATTTATCTTTAATAGGAAACCAGGAAGAAACATGTATATTCACACCTTTTATGCTAGGAGGAAATGGAGACAATAATTGGAATTTAATGAATTGGAATAATATGTATATGATGAAACAAATAGGAACATATATAAATCCGAATATTCATGATCTAATGGAAATATATAATTTAGAAGAAATATTAGAAATGGTCCCAGAAGATGTAAAAGAAAAAGTAAAATTAGAAAAACTAAGTAATAGAAAAGAAATGTTAGAATTTTTAAGTCAGTCATTAGAAGAAAGAATATATAATATGAAAAAGAAAATAGACAGTAATACTGAAGATTTAAAAATAATAAAATCAAATGTAAAAACTATAATGAATTCACTAGGTGTAACAGATATGGAGATAGAAGAACCTGAAATAAAACATGAAAATGATTTATTAGAACCTATAAATCATAAGCATCGAAAATTAAATATGATGAAAGCTTTAGAAGAAATGGAGAAATTAGAAAACACTAAAGAAAGGATATATAAACAAAATATGGATGAAAATGTAAGGCAAACAAGATTAATAGTAGAACAAGTAATGAAAGGACAACAAATAATGAATAGTAATTTATGGACGATTAATGATAAGCTCAATAATTTAGGAATTACAGAAGAAGAGAAAAAACAATTAATAGAAATTACAAAAGGAAAAAATAAAAGAGAAAGTTATGAAAAGAATGAAGAAGTTGAAGAAGGAAGTAAAATTGCAGAAATAATATATTCAAAAGACATAATAGATATCTTTAAAATATATAATCCACAAATAAAAATGATGAATGCAATAGAAGAAGATGATGAAATTGAAAATTTAATGGGATTAGAAGAACAAGAATTAGAACATATTCAAAGAGATTTTAAAAATGCCACAATTATAAAAGGGAATATAGAAGAATACAAAGAATTAAATGTAGGAGTAAGTATTAATGAACCAGGAAATGGAAGTAAAAAGTCAGAATCAGAATCATCTAAAATAAGAACAGAAGCAGATTATAATAAACATAAAGAACAAAGAGAAAATGAAATGGAAAAAGAAGAATTACCACATGATAAGAAAACTGATAACCAAGAATTTGATATAAGATTTGAAATACCAAAAGGAAAAGGATTTATGCCAACGCCTATAGATCAATATGAAAGTAAGAGTATCCCAGTATCAGGAATATGGCAAAATTTAGATTGTGTATTAGACCCTGAAAAAATAATTGAAGAATGGTCAAGAGCAACTATAATAGCATTAATAGGAAGGAATAATTTAGATTTTCAATCAACCAATTTACTTATAGAATCAAGCTTTTTGGGAAATGTATATTATTGGTGGAGAAGTCAAGAAGAAAATTGGAGAAATCAAGTAAGACATATAGCAAAAGAAGAATATAATAGTAGAAAAGAATATTATGTTAAACTTGTAAAAAGATATGAATATGTACTTAGAACAGAATTTGTAGGAAGAAGTAGTATATTAGAAGAACATATAACGAGTAATGAAGCAATAAAAAGATTATATCAGATAGAAATATGTTCATTAGAACCAAAATACTTAAATCCTTATATATGTGAATTTCTGAAATATTATTATGAAATAAAAGAAAATCCAGAAATGAAAAGAATAAAATATTTAGAACTTTTTTTTATAGAAAACTACCAAAACTAATAAGAGATGAAATAATAGATGATTATATGAAAACATTTAAAGAAATTCCAGAATTAATGCCATATATAGATTCCCTAGGAAGAAGAATAGATTACTTAAGGAATTATTTATCTGAAAAATGTAAACAAGCTTGGAGAAATATGAAATATTATAAATAAAATAAATTAATTTTAAGATGCGCAGAATATGAAAGACCACATAGATGGGGATGTAAAGATGAAAATAAAAAGATGAGAAGAAGATATAGTAAAGGAAAATATAAAAATAAAAAATGGAAACCAATGAAGAAATATAATAAATATAGGTATAAATTCAAAAAGTATCCAAAAGAGAAGTTTTATAAGAAATATAAGCCTAAGAAATATTTTAAAAAATATTTTAAGAAAGGAAATAAAATAAATTATAGTAAAAAACCTAGAAAATGTAGATATTATAATTGCGGAAAAATAGGTCATATATCAACAGAATGTAAAGAGCCAAAGGATAAGAAGTTTATGAATATATTAGAACAAGCCCAAAAATATGAATTAGAACCTCTAGAATTCGATGAAGAAATATATAGTGACATAGAAAACCCTGAAATAGAAATATATAAAATAAAAGTAATAAGTGAATCGGAAACAAGTGAAACAGAAGAATCAGAATCAGATGTAGAATATTTAGAAGACTCAGAAGAAGAATTTAAATTATACATGATGAAAGGAAAAGAAATAGAAGAATCAAAAGAAGAAGATGAATATGAAACTTATGAAGAATATAGAAATACATCAGAAGGAAGTGTAGAAAAGAGATTAACTTTTAATGCAAAACAATATGAAAAAAATAAAAGATATGAAATTAAATTTAAGACCTGATCAGATAGTTAATGAAAATTTTATGAGTAGAGTTAATAGAATATTAAAATCAAAGAAGGATATTAAAAGTCAATGTGTAATATTACAAAAGAAACATCCTATAGAATCAACTTTAACAGAAGGAATATTAAGAATACCATTAATAAGTAAAGGATTAATAGAAAATGAAATATCTAAATTACCTTTTAAAGAAGAAGTAACTGAAATCTATATTGCAGGAGTACAATTATTAGTAAAAGCTTATTTTAAAGAAGGAATGGATTCACCTATAGAACTATTAATAACAAATGGAAGAATAATAAGTAGTGTACAAGATAGTGTATTAAGAATGTTAACAGGAAATTTAATATATCAAAAATTAAAATTCACTTTAAACACTAATTTTGCAATATCCAGAAATAATGAACATATAGATCAATCAATAATGATATACCACAAATTAAAAGAAATCAAATTATTAAAAGGTGCTAAAACTATAAGTATAACAGCAATGGTAGGATTAGTATTTACAAATGAACATAAAATATATAATAAATCAGTAGGAAGAGTAAGTATAGAAAAACAATTCATGCCTGTATTAAAAGAAGTAAAAACAGATCCTATAAATATAACCTTACCAGAAATATTAGAAATAGAATTAGATAAAACTGTAAGTATCCATGATAATAGAGGAAAAAGATTAATAGCAAATAACAATTTAGGTAACATATCATTAAAAATAAATACACTAGATAAACCTTTACAAATAAATATAATGAATCCAAGGAGAAGTATTGATATAGCCAGTAGTAGCCGATTAGCTGAAATGTCACTAATAAACCCTATAAATACAGAATTAGTTGAAATAAATCAAAAAATAACAAGTCTAGACATAACTAAAGAAAATAGACAGAATAAAATTATAATGGAAATTAAAAAGAATGGAATTTGGCAGGAAGTAATAACATTAGTGGATGAACATGCAGAAAAAAGTAGAATAGAATTAGGATATATAGAGAATGAGTATGAAGAAACAAATGAAGGTATAAAGACAAATATAATGATAAGATTTAATAAAAGAGATGTAATACAATTAACTTTATGGGTGGAATAAGATTCAAATAAATCACATAAAGTAATATTAGGAAGAGACTTCTTAGAAAAAGTAAAACCCTATAGAAATCAACAAGATAGGATAATCTTTAACATAAACCATCAGACAATTATAATTCAAAAGCTAATATGATGATAAATATACACCAAACTGCAAAAATAATAAGAATAATATTATCAGAAGAAAATAAAGACTATTATTATATAGATGATGAAAAAATAGTAATACCAAAAGCTGATAAAGCAATGATGAATCATATAATACACAAAATAAATAAATGTAATGAAAAAGAAAAAAGGCAATTAAGAATAGTATATCATAACCAACCACAAGACTTTGTAGAAGCTTATAATGCAGTAGTAAATACTATGATGAATAGGAATGATATTAAAAAAGTATTGAAAGAAAGATTAAAAGTATTATCTAAAGCTTAAATGGACAGGAAGATAACATTGTATGATGAAAATAACTGGTATTATTTTAAAAGTAATGAAGGAATAAGAATACCTAAAGTAGAAAAAGGATTAATGAGAAGTTTTATTAATAAATTGAGAAAATGGGAAGAAGTAGAAGAGCAAGCATTAAATCAAGTATTACAAAAAATTGGAGATAATGAACAATTGAGATTTAGATTAATAGGATATACAGTAAGTAGGATATATCATAGAAAAGAAGTAAAAGCTGAATTTAGGAAACAATTAAATCTGTTATCACGAGCTTAATGGATAGAAGAATCACACTTAATGATAAAAATAATTGGTATTACAATAAAGAAAACAATGATATAAGAATATCTAAAAGTAATATAGGATTATTAAGGTACTTAATAAATAAAACAAACAAAACAGATAAAATAGAACATACAGTTATAAGCCAATTGTTAGAAATAGTTCAATATAATGATCAAATGTATATACAATTAGTAAATGAAGTCATAACTAGGAAAAGACAAAGAAGAAGTATAAAGAAAGAATTAAAGAAACAATTAGACTTATTATCTAGAGTTTAATATGGGAGACATTCATATGTTAAACGAAGAGTTAAGAAATAAAAGTAGATTGATTATAGATAATGAATATTGGGCATATAAGAGAAAAGAATATATTACAATTATACCAAAAAATGATAAAAGCTTTTTGAGAATGATAATCAAGAGATTAAGTAAAACCTATAAATGGGAAAATAGAAGATTAAACTTTATTTATGATAATCATTATTTATTATATGAAGAAGAATATGCTAGAGTAATGAGAGAAAGAAAAGATAGAAAATAAATTAAAAAGACATTGAAGAAACGTTTAGAAGTACTATTTAGGATATGAGTAGACCTCTATATTACATACTTATAAAATTTATATATGCAAAATATAGATCTAGAAAATATCATGCGTTGGTTGATACTGGAGCAAACCTAACAGTAGCTAAATATAATGTGTTACCACCAGAATTATGGAAAAGAAAAAACAAAATGTTAAGAATGGAAAGTGCAGGAAAGGAAATCCATATGTTAGAACTAGAATCAAAAGATGTAAAAGTTTAAATAGGAAACTACGAATTAATAATAAAAGAATTAAACCAATATAATGAACCTTCTTGTGATGTAATTTTAGGATTAGATTTTCTAGAACAATATTTCCCTATACATATGATAAGTAAAGCTTTAATATTAACAACACCATGTAAACATGAAGCTTGGGGTATAAGAATAACTAGACCCTATAGAAGGAAAGATGAAAAATTCCAGAAAAAGAATAATGAATATGAAGTTCAGTTCTTACAAAATAATAACCCAGTAGAAATTCAACATATGTTAGCAACCTTAAATATTATAGAAATAAAGACTATAGAACAAAGAATTATAGATAATTATAGTGAAAATCCTTTAATACATTATGAAAAGTCAAAACCGATGGCTAAGATAGAATTAAAAGACTATAGCAAGGAAATAAACTGTAAACCTTATGCATGGACAAAAGAAGATAGAAAAGAATTTATAATGCATATAGAAGAAATGAAAAAATATAATCTCAAAAGAGAAAGTAGATCAGAGTATTCTTCACCAGCTATAATTGTATTTAAACATAGTGAAGAAAAAAGAGGAAAAACTAGAATGGTAATAAATTATAAAAAATTAAATGAATTAGCTGTAAGAAATAAATATCCAATCCTAAGATGAATTTATTATTTAATCTAATAAGAGGAAAAACTATATTTAGCAAATTTGATTGTAAATCAGGATTTTTCTAAATAAAACTTGAAGAGGATAGTAAAAAATATACTGCCTTTAGTACTTCAGAAGGATTATATGAATGGAATGTATTACCCATGGGATTTCATAATAGTCCAAGTATATTTCAAGAATATGTGTCAAAGATGTTATTACCTATAAGAGATTTTGCTGTAATTTATATAGATGATATATTAATATTTTTCAAAAGACGAAAAAGAACATGAAAAACATTTAGAACAATTTGTAAAAATTATAGAAGATAAAGGATTAAATATATCACCCTCAAAAATGGAATTAAGAAAGGAGAAAGTAAATTTTTAGGACAATTTTTAACAAAAAATAGAATAGAACTTCAAGATCATATAAGTCAAAAAATATTATAGTTTAAGAAAATAAATAATAAAAAAGACTTGCAATCTTTTCTAGGATTAGTAAACCAAGCAAGGAATTATATACCTAATTTATCAAAATTAACCTCTAAAATCTCTAAATTAGCATGTGAAAAAACTATATGGAAATGGGATAATAACATAGAAAAAATTGTAGAAAGTATAAAAAGTTTGTGTAAAGATTTACCAAAATTGACAATACCTTTAAAAGAAGAAATAAAATGGATTATATATACTGATGCCTCTGATAATTATTGGGGAGCAGCTTTATATTATGAAGATGAAGATGGAGTTGAAAAAATAACTAGATATACTAGTGGAAAATTTAATGATTCTCAAAGTAGATATCACTCTAATTGGAAAGAATTATTAGCTGTTGTAAAACCTATAGAAAAATTGGAATTATTTATTGTGAATAATAGATTTATAATAAGAACAGAAAATACACAAGTAAAATATTGGTTATCTAGAGGTATAAAACATAATAAGTTGAGTAGTAAAATGTTAATTAAGTGGCAAGCAGATTTATCTTATTATGATTATGATGTTGAATATATAAAAGGAAAGAATAACTTGATTGCTGACTATTTAAGCAGATGGAGCCAGTAAGAAGAAGAAGTCCTATAACTCAGACGAATAAGGAAGATGATTCTTCCCCAATGATGAACCAACTTATAATGAAGATGAATATTCTTGAAATGAATATGAGTCTATTAAGTAGTCAAGTTAGTACCAGTATACAAGGGATTACAAGCTCTATATCTGGTATTAATGATTCACTTAATGACATCTATATTCAGCTTGAGAATTTAAAGCTCTGTAAGGCAGATGCCAATCCACTTATAAGGACAGATGTCCAAAATGAGACTTGTAAGGCTATTGCCAAATCACCTATAAGGACAGATGTCCATGATGTGAACTATAAAGGAAAAGAAGTTGAGACTTATAAGCGAAGTGCACCTATAATGGAGTCATTCACTCCAGGCGAGTCTTCTACTCGCAACACTCAAAGTTTAATCGAGTCATTTGGACTCGAATCACTTATAACCTCTAATTCCTTTGTAACCTCAACTCCTATAAGCCAACCTGTACCAGAAAATTTATCTTTTTCTCAAATAATATTTTTCCAAGAAAAAGAAAAAGAACAGTCCAAGAAGAAAAGTAGTCCTAAAAAAGAATCCAATAATGATCTCTTTGAAATACCCAAACAGTATAATTTCTATAAAGTCATTATCAAAAAGCTGAACCAGCTTTCTTTGTCCCATAAAACCATTAAATATGTATCCCATTATGCTTTCAATAAAGCCATCATATATCCAGGAACTCCTTCAGGAATTGTAAAAACCTTGTATCAATATGGTTTAATCCAAAGTATATACCCATCTAGATCCTTGGAAGAAATTGCAGAATTACCTCAAAAATTAGTAAAAGCTGTTGGTGAATATTTTGATATTGTAACCCAGAATCAAGTATTTATAAGATGTTATTCAACTGTAGCTGAGATCACTTCAGAGAAGTTTTATATGCCTATAAACCTCATTAGGCTGGGAACTACTAAAAAACCACTGGAGTATGAACCAGAGATTAAGGAAGATTATCAGATGATGAAGACTTCCAATTCCGAGTATCCAATATAAGAGCTCAGGATTACCATATAATTTTCCAAGAAATGAACCGTATAAAGGTAGCCAACATGACACCTGGAAGAGAAGAATATCCCTGGGTATATTATTCCACTGATAAAACATGTGTATATTCCTTGGGAAAGAAAAAGCCGACTAATGAGAAGCAGTTCGGTCTCTGGTATGACAATATAAAGAAGAATAAGATGGAGAATACCCCAGACACTAAGAGAAAAATATGCCAAATAATTAATGATTATCCAAACCATGAATGCTAATATTGCCATGAATTTCGAGGAAATGATAAGAGTCCTTCTATCATCTTAGATCCAAGTTTACTCTAGAAGAAGTGTCGGCAGAAGTAGACAAGTATAAGTGTCGGCAGAAGCAGACAAGAAGCAAAAGCAATAGCAGATGGTGGCCGACAAAGTTGAGTTATCTTTTTCTTATCTGTAATCGTTCTTTGACAGATGTCTTGTAATGTTCTTTAAAAGTAACTATAGTTATAGTTATTCGAGTCAATTATAATCAGAGTATGTAACTAGGGTTGGGTCATTAGTCCTATATAAGCCGTTGTAGACTTGTTTGTAAGGCACCCCTCTTGTAAGCAATCATTGAATGCAATATACAGAATTTCTAAAATCTCTCTCTTGCCTCTCTGATCTCTGCGAACAGTTCTCTTCAGTTGCTGTTACCAACATTATATTCAACAGACTATTGTTAAAGAATAACCAGGTATGATGGGCTAAACTCCTTTTAGGGATCTAAGGGGGATATTTTATTCGATCATAAGGGAAGTAGTATAGATTATGTTACTGGGCAATATGTAAAAAAAAAGAGTCTTTTTATGTTCGGATGAATAAAAATAGGATGAATATACCTCCAGTAGGAAACGAAGGAAGGCTGTGCTGATATGGTCTGAAGGAAGAAGGTTGAGATTTCAAATAAAAGAATGCTCTGTGTGAGATTCAAAAGGAATTCTCTGTAAATGGTCCATGTATGAAAGAGGACATGGTTCCTTCTATGACCCGGATCAACATCGGTCAAAGATTATCCTAGTTTTATTTATCCTTTTAGTAAATGTCTGTACAGACTTTGATTTTGTAAGTGTGTCCTTGTTTATATCTAAATTCCGCATGAAAATTGCACACATATATATATATATATATATAATTATTATTCTATTGTATCTTCTTCACAATGCTTAACTTTGCAATTTGATTATTATGACCATTTTAGATTGATTTCCTTTCTTATTTGAACCGATAGCACGATTCTTTAGGAATTTTGTGATAGTTCTTAATATAATGACACTTTTTTTTTTTGAGAAATTAAAGAAGTTAAATAACGGACTTAATCATTGTATATGTTGTATATCATTAGATTAATAATTTACTTTACTTATAAACTGATATATAATCTTATATATGTTATGATTAAATCATTTATTAAATTTTCTTATTCTCCCAAAAAAAAATTATCTAACTTTTATAAGGATCCAACGGAACGGAGTAGTTGATATATACTCCACTACTTTCATTTTCTCATTTAGAGATTCACCGTGTACGTATGTATTCATATATTTGATTTGCCGACAATTCGGTATCTTATGCTGTCAATTACGACTTATTTTGGATTTAAATAATGCCAAATTTCACATATAAAGTATCTCTTTTAGCATATTTTTTTCATCCACAAGACTCGGATTTGAGCTGTTATTTAAAAGAAAACAAGTTTACTCTACTTCACTTTAGTTTATGAATCTTCCACTTATTTATACATCTCTTTTTTTAACTCAACTTGGTTGATTTTCCTCCCCTCCCCCCCTATATTCCAACTCACATTCCATGTATTGAGGGTTTTTCTTTTATCATAATGAAGTTGAAGTATCCACCATTTTTATGGTTCATGAGTTAAACTACTGTCAATCTTATAATTCGACAGTCAATATTATAAGTCCACAAGCTAAAAAAAGTGAATTTATAAATCTAAGAGGCTCTTTCTTTGAGGGCTTGGTTTCAATGCTAAGTATTGTGCTTAGCTCTCACAACTCATCAGATATTGACTGTTAGATCTGATTTAGATGGTCCAAATTTAAGTTTTTAAAAGTCTATATTTTTTAATAAAAATTATTTTAAAGGGTATAGAATATGAAATAATGAGAATCTCTTAACTACTATTCTTTTAAAAAAAATGATTTTTGACTTAAAAAATTATCATTCTAAAAAAACTCAAATCCGAATTGTGCAAAACTAGATCTGAACGACCCAGATCTAATGAGTTGGGAGAGTTTTAGCACTAAAACTAAGTGCCTGTTTAGATTAGCGGTAGAAGCTGCTTTTCTAACTTGATTTACAATATACGAGGTAAGTTTGTGAGCTGTCAACACCCGTTTCCATTTCGATAATCAAAGAGTAATAACGACGGAATTCAATGGGCATACAGAAAAGTACAATTATACTGATAAAAATATTCATTTACAATCCCAACGTCATTCGTTTACAATTCCAATATTGCTCGTCGACGGAAATAGAAAATACAGCGGAAGTCTTAATATTTACACTTTTCACCGAAATAGCACAAAATAAACTAATTATGACCACGATCTTTTCCTCGCCTCGAGACACGTGCCGATCACTTTCTGGCGTCTACTTCTTTTCCCTTTGTCTCACTGGTAACCACTGAGGTGTTTGTTTAAAAATAGGGTGAGATTCCGAAGAATCTCCGTAGAGACATAATATCGTTCATAGAAAATGCGAAAAGTAAATATGTCATGCGCCAAGGTATGCACAAATTAATGAACAATATAAACACATCATCGTCATGTATACATGAGTAGGGCCCAGCCCCACAATCTACACCGGTTGGACTTCCGCCAACTCCCAGTGTAAGTGCACATCTGGCACTAACAGCCTCTCTCTAGGCAAATCATGTTATTAATAAAGTGCATTTACAAAACAATGGCATCCACACAATCACATAACTTATGGCATAGTGTATGAATGATAATGTCCCTACCTCAAAGCTGTGATATTCCCTATTTAGTGGTGTCTCGAAAAGTGTGCTGTCCCAGCGTCCGACTCGGTCCTAAAATATTAAATGTACCAGAAATAGGTCATAACCTATCCAAGTATCATTTTAGACTATTCCATAGTGTTTATTGTGGTTATATTAGCCTATGGTGAAAATTTACAAAAATGTCCCCGGGAACCCGGCCCGGCCCCGCCGTACCCGGCCCGATGGCACGTTTTCCCAAAATTTTGACTAGGGCTATTCTGACTTATTTTCGCCCAAGGAATCCATTTCCGGCCTCGAAATCGCCAAATTCATAGTCAAATTACGAAAATACCCTGACAGCCCTTATTTAGTGATTTCAGTGGCGTTTTCGTAATTATGCTTTTTCGGCCTCTACCGAAAAAGTGTCCAACTGTAACCCCACCTATTTTCGCCCACTGAGTCCAATGAAACCATTTATTTCATGAAAATCCAACTCCTACTACCAGATCTGGTTCTGGCCGAAATATTAGGGAAAAAATGGAAAAATGAAGTTTTGTGTTTTAGTTTCCAAAACTTGTACTTTTTCACTTCTAACCCTTGATTAACTCATTTAAACACTTCTTAACCATGATTCAAAGAAATTTGGGCAGCATAACCCCTTAGGATTAACACTTTCCAAATTTACAAACTCAACAAAATAACCAAATCCAACCATAATCATCAACAACAACCACATACTAGCATGATCTTAGGATTTGTGAAGTTACCTTCTTGGGTTCCTTTCCTTTCTCTAGAAGTTCTCCACTCTCTTTCTCTTTGGCTCAAGATTTGCTTGCTAATCCATGGAATTTATGGAAAGGAAGAGATTAGAGAAGAGATTTATGGAAGATTAGAAGAAGAAACCTTTAAGAAATCTTAGCTTACCTTGGATCTTACTTCTTTTTGCTCTCTAAATCTCCAAGAGCTCCCAAAATCACTCTCTCTCTCTCTTTTCCCTAGTCTTTGTGCGTGAATGGCAAGAAAGGAGGAAGAGAAATTTTATGTACCACTTGTCTTCTCTCATCTTTAATCTCAACCCTTGATCTAGCCAATGGTCAAGATTTTTCCACCTCTCATGTACACTTTAATTGCTCTCATGACACCTTGCATTGCCTTCATGACACCTTGCATTGTGTCATACTTTGTGATCATGAGTATACTTAGATATTATCTCTTCCACAATTTGTGTCATATAATTAATTAAAATTAGACCATTTCCTTTTCCCTTCTTTTTCTTATGCATGTGACAAAAATTAGAGAGAAAGGGGAGAGAAAATTGTTGTGCATATTTACATAATTCACATAATTGGTTTTATGTATAATCCCCCTTAATTTCTCAATTCTTGATTTATTCTACCAAGAATAATCCCATTTATGCATTTTCTTGTATTTTTCCTTGATTAATTGAAATCAATTCCAATTAATTGGAAAATACTTAATCTTGGGCTAAATTGGAAAAATTATGATTTTTCTATCCCCTTTGTAATTTAATTCAATTCTTGAATTAATTTGCCCATTTCCTTATGAATATGAATATTTCAAAATTCACAAGATCCAAATTCATGAATATTCACCATTTTATTGAATATATATAATAATTACAATATATTCTTGGTGAATAAAATTTGGGATGTTACATGAGCGAAATTTTATCTCAATTTGTGTGATCGTTCTTTTCCAATGCCAACTCAAACAGGCTCTAAGTCTCTTTCTTTGAACATGTTACTCTTTTGAAATGGACTTATATATAAAACCAATTTATATGGATTTCGCTTCTCTCCTGTACCCCTTCCCATCCTTTTCCCTCCTTTTCTCTTTTTTACCGTAAGATTAAGATTTCAATAGTCCAGATTTATGATAATATAAAAATATTATTATAATTTTACCTTAAAGATACAAAAATAATTTTTTTTATAACAGATCAAAATAAATCTGAACTGTTAAAATTATTTGGTATCTTTAAGATAAAATTATAATAATATTTTCATAATATGATAAATCTGGATCGTTGAGATCTTAATCTAACAGTGAAAAAGGAAAAAGGAGGGAAAATGATGGGAAGAGGTAGAAGAGAGAAGCCAAATCCTCTTCATATTGATTTCATTTAGTTCATATATATATATATATATATATATATATATATATATATATATATAAACTTATGTTTTCAATGTTGAACGTACAAAAGTAATGAGTAAATGAATGGGAATGTAACGTTGGATTCCCTGTCTCGTCTCACTCCTTTGTTAATAATGTTCCCTCTTGCCCTTTTCTTTTGCACTCTGGTTGAGATTGAGATTGGGAACACACACACATTTGTTATATATATAATTTTAAGAGCCAATTTTAAGTTTTGAAATCACATGATTTTTATATATTTGTTACCTTGTGCGATAACAAATCCATCTTAAGGGCCAACGGTAGTTGGTTTTAATGAGAAATATATTCAATTAATGATGATTACTTTAAAATTTTGATTTTTTTAATTTTATTAGGAAATTGCTAATTTTTAACTGGAAATAAAATAAATATACATATCAAAGGAATTAAAGCAACCAAAAAAAAGAAAAGAAAAGAAATGTGAATGCATGTTTACAATCGCCATCGCTTCAAATACACACACACACACTCTTTTTATCAAGACACAAAAATCATTATGGATGGCTTTTAGTCATCACGCCAAGTTCAACTTTGAACAGTGTACTCTTCTCCCTTATCCATTGGCGATGACATTGATCCCAAAAATAAAAATAAAAAAAATAAAAACTTTGAAATAATTTACCACTTTTATCGTAATAAATAGTGCTGTTATATCATTTTCGAACCTGCACAGAAAGGGAGCTTTCAGCAATCACAACTGGGTTTCTTTTCTTAATTAATTAAAAAATAATTAGTCAAGTAACAATCGTATGTATCATTTACACACCACTTTAATTTAACTCATCAGCTATTTTTTTTACTACATAACAACTAATATATATATATATATATATATATATTTGTGTCCACATTCATTCACTAACCCATGCACACATGCCCCGGATTAAACTAATTATTGTTTTATCAGCCAAGACTTCATGCCATTAAGGTAATACGTCATTAGCAAATCAAAACGGGTTTACATTATCAAACTAATCAGCTTTTGTTTTGTCAAACAAGATTTCAAAACGGCTTTTTATTACTACGGCGGCCCAAGAAAAGAACTTTGAACTGAAGCAAATCTTAGTTCTCATTCATGTAAGTTTATATATGGATATATATACACATAATTACATTTGAAAGATTCAGTTTGAACTCGACATGAGCTTCCTAACACTATGACTTTTCCTAACGGAGGTAGATATTCTTTGACTTCTATCAGAGATACGCCTGTCGGTAAGGGATATCTTTGACTTCTAACACTCCTCCTCAAGTTGGAGTATATATATTGATCATGCCCAACTTGTTACAAAGATATTTAACCCGTGTTCCATGTAAGGCTTTTGTCAGAAGATCTGCCAGTTGGTCGTCGGATCATATGTGCCCTGTAGATACAATATTTTCTTTGTCTTATCATGAATAAAATGACAATCAATCTCAATATGTTTTGTTCGTTCATGGAACATAGAGTTTGAAGCTATATGAAGTGCTGCTTTATTGTCACACCATAGTTTTGCAGGCAGTGTCGTGGTAATGCTAATTTCCTTCAAGAGTTGAAATACCCACATAATTTCTTGTACTGACTGTGACATGACTCTGTATTCTGCTTCTGCACTTGATTTTGACATGACTCCTTGCTTCTTACTTCTCCAAGATATCAGATTTCCACCAACAAATACATAGTAACCCGTAGTGGATCGTCTTGTGGCCTTAGATCCTGCATGATCCGCATCACAGAAACACTACTTTAGTGTGCCCATAATCTGTATATAGAATACCAAGACCTGGAGAACATTTCAAATAATGAAGAATATGTTCTAAAGCTTCCCATTGTGCCACCGTTGGTGATGCCATGAATTGGCTGAGCCTACTAACTGAGAAAGTTATATTAGGACGAGTTACTGTTAGATAATTCAGCTTTCCAATAAGTCTTCTATATCTCTCAGGAAATGAAAAAGGCTTCAATTTCTCTGGATCAATCTTCTTCTTCAAATCATCAGGAAGCTCATCAAACATACTAGCATCAAGATCTAGAAATCATGGGAATGTTGCTTGGTGCAGCTCCAAGCTTTTCAGTCTCTTTTAAGAGATCAAGAACATACTTCCTTTGAGTCAAAAGAATACCTTTCTTGCTTCTCAAGACTTTAATACCAAGAAAGTACTTTAATGACCCCAAATCTTTTGTCTGGAAATGAGAATTCAAGAAGACTTTAAGTTCTGAGATTCCGGAAATATTACTCCCTGTAATCACAATATCATCAACGTATACTACCAAAAGAATCATGCCTGCATCAGATTGCTGGTAAAACAGAGAGTGATCACACTTACTTTGACTTAATCCAAACTTCTTGACGACATCACAGAATCTATCAAACCAGGCATGAGGGTTTGCTTTAGACCATACAATGACTTTCGGAGGTAACACACTTTCCTATTCTCCCCCTTAGCAACGAATCCAGGTGGTTGCTCCATATAAACTTCTTCAAGGAGATCTCCATTCAAAAATGCATTCTTAACATCTAACTGATGTAAATCCCAATGATATGTGGCAGCTAAGGAGATAAGAAGACGAACGGAGGTGAGCTTAGCCACAGGAGAGAAAGTCTCAGAGTAATCAATACCATAAGTTTGTGCATATCCTTTGGCAACTAGTTGAGCTTTTAACAATTCCAATGAATCATCTGCCTTAGTTTTAACAACAAACACCCATTTACATCCAATGGCCTTCTTACCAGGAGGTAGATCAATAAGAGTCCAGGTACTAGCTTGTTCAAGGGCCATAAGTTCTTCTTCCATCGCTGTACGCCAACCAGGATGAGTCTAGGCTTGATGAAGGGTAGTAGGAGTGGAGATGGAATCAAGGGTGGTCACAAGTGAAGAAGAAGTAGGGGACAAATTCTGGTAAGACACAAAAGAGGAAATATGATAGGTACAGTCAGCATATCTTTTGGGAGAACAACGGGGATGATTACCTTTCTGAAGTGCAATTAGTAGGTCAGAAGAGGGATCAACAGCAAAATCAGAGGCAACTGGGTCAAGGACATCAATAGGAGGATCTGGGGAATCAGAAACCAAGGTGTCATGATTAGAATCTGTCGGTGAAGCAGTGACTGGTGATGGCAAAACATTGGTAGCATCAGCATCATTGATGATATCAGGTTCTGGAATAGCAGCTTGTACTGGTGAAAGAGGGGTATGATAAACTAGGACATCATCAGACTCAGTAATGATAGATGGAGACTCAGAGGAGGTCAAAGATGTGAAGAAAGGGGAAGACTCATGAAAGGTTACATCAGTGGACACAAGGTAACGACTAAGATCAGGAGAATAACACCGATAACCTTTCTGAACTCTAGAATAGCCAAGAAAAACACATCTAAGGGACTTGGGATCAAGCTTGCTATCACCAGGACGGACATCGCGAACAAAACAGACACAACCAAAGATCTTAGGATCAATAGGAAACAACTTAGTCATGGGAAATATAGTGGAATATGGAATAGCCCCACCAAGAACAGTTGAAGGCATGTGATTGATAAGAAAACAGGCAGTAGATACAGCATCAGCCCAAAAAGTTTAGGGGCAGAGGAATGAAACATGAGAGCTCGTACAGTTTCTAAGAGATGTCGGTTCTTTCTTTTATCAACACCATTTTGAGCAGGGGTATCAACACAAGAGGATTGGTGAAGAATACCATGACTTTGTATGTAATCGGTGAATGGTGTGGAAAAATATTCTTTTGCATTATCACTTCGTAAGATTTTCACAGGAGTGTTAAACTGGGTTTGGATTTCAGCACAAAAATGATGAAAATGAGTAAACAATTCAGAATGTTGTTTTATTAAGTAAATCCAGGTGGTTCGAGAAAAATCATCAACAAAAGTGACAAAATAACGATAACCAATTTGAGACAGAACTGAACAAGGGCCCCAAACATCAGAATGCACTAACTCAAAGGGGGACGCAGCCTGTTTATTGATGCAAGGTGCCAAATGAACATGATGGTGTTTGGCAAACTGACATGACTCACAATCTAAAGTAGACACAGAAGAAAATTGAGGATACAATTTTTGGAGAGAGGACAACGACATATGACCTAAACGACAATGAACTTCAAAGAGAGATGACCCACCAGAACAAGCAACAGACCGTGGCACGTGATCATCAAGAATGTAATACCCACCAGATTCATAGCCTCTACCAATAATCTGCTTCGTCGATAGATCCTGAATTAAACAATAGTCTGGGAAGAGTGAGATAAAGCAGCTTAAATGACGAGTGAGTTTACTTGGAGATAAAAGGTTAAAGGTGAGATCAGGAACGTTAAGAACAAAAGATAATGAGAGGATGCAGTAGGTTTAACAGTGCCGGAACCAGTAACATGGACAGGAGAACCATTGGTGACAAATATGGATGACGGGTTGGCATAGGGGGCATATGAAGAAAATAAGTGATGATTACCTGTTATGTGATCGGTGGCACCAGAATCAATGACCCACTTAGTTGAAGCAGTAGTAAGATTAGAGGACAGAGTACCTGTGGCTAGGGCCCCTGCAGAAAAAGATTCAGAATCAGAGGTACCAGGTGTCTGGGCAATATGAGCAAGGCTACGTTGTTGATCACGCTGCTGTTTATTTTGTAATTTTCGACAATTTTTCTTAATGTGTCTAGGTTCTTTGCAATAGTTGCAGATAATACTGCCAGAAATCATTGTAGGAGGATTGTTATGTTGTTTGTACCCATAATTCCTATTTTCAAAGGGACCACACCCAGCTAGAGTGCTTGCAGTTGGATCAACAGAAGAGTGAATCAGACTATCAGCACGAAGAACCTGGGAGAAAACATCTTCAAGAGAAGGAAGCTCTTGACTAGACAGAATCTGAGAATGAATAGTCTCATAAGACGGATTAAGAGCTTCAAGGAAACTTATGATAGCCTGAAGTTCCAAGTTCTTAATACGAGTTGAGAGATCTTCTTGTGGAGACATGACTACCTTCATTTCTTCATACATCCTCTTGAAATCCAAGAAGAAATCTTTCAATGATAGGTCTTGCTGTTGGGAACGATAAAAACCTTTACAGACTTTATGAATCCGAGTAATATTTCCTTTGTTAGAAAACATGAATTCAAGATAACTCATAATTTCTTTGACAGTGTTACAATGGCTAACAGAAGACAGAATCTGTGGTTCAATAGAATTTTAAATTTGAAACAGAAGTCGAGCATATGCTCTTTGCCAAGTCAAAAGTTTGGTTTCATCACCAGAAGGAGGGTCTTCAGTTAAATGGGTTTCCATCTCAATTCCCAAAATATAAACTCTAACGGTTTTGCTCCAATCACTATAATTTGTCCAATTTAACTATGAAGCAGTAATCTTTGCAGACATAGGCAACATATCGGAATTTTTAGAATCAGCCATAGTGCAAGTTGAATAATAGTACACGAACAATTCGCACAAAATAACAAGATCAACAAATGAGCAGGAAGAGTCGTGATACAAAACAAATCAAGCTATATTATCTTAAGCAACTGCAACCCACTGGACCCGCAAAGAGATATTAAGTCAAGATATATATATATAGTACCTCAACTAAAGACAAGTGGCCCGTAGACAGAAATACTAACTTGAGAACACTGAAGCTAGTAACAAATTGCAATTCACGAAGGTTGAAATCGAATGCGAGGATCAAAGCTCAAAATCCAAACATTCTCGGATGGTCAAGAAACTTCAGGACAAGGTAGAGTAATCAGAGTCGATCAATCTGTTGGAAGCGCCGTTGCCAACGGTGGCCGGAATAGTGCTCACGAGCTGCTCGTGTCTGAGAATAGCGGAGATGGTGGCGGCGCGTGGCAACACACGCGCAGGCGGACGGCTACCGGATTCTGGGGTCTGACCGATCTAAGGGCTGGTAACATAGTGGTCCGGCGCTTGTTGTCAAAAGACGCTCCGACGACAGTGGATCTGAAGGAGCAAGAGAGCTCAGTCACCGGAAAATATGGAGGTTCTTGCCGGAAAACTTAAAGTTCAGATGCAAGGCGGAGCTCGAGGCTCTGATACCATGAACTGAAGCAAATCTTAGTTCTCATTTATGTAAGTTTACATATGGATATATATACACATAATTACATTTGAAAGATTCAGTTTGAACTCGACATGAGCTTCCTAACACTATGACTTTTCCTAATGGAGGTAGATATTCTTTGACTTCTATCAGAGATACACCTGTCGGTAAGGGATATCTTTGACTTCTAACAAACTTAATTATATTAAGAAATTTTAATGACAATTGAAGAGTGTACAATAACATGCAAATTTCTGTGTAAGAAATATCATTATCTCACTTGTCATTGAGATTTACTGGTAATTAAGTTTTTTCCTTGAGGCCTAAAAGTAATTTCCCCATATATAAATTGGAATTCATTTCTGTGTAAGTATATGATACTTGATAAGATATATATTTTAATAATGACGGATAAAATGCTATGCATTCGACCAGGCAAGGTCGGCAGAAGATTAATCAGATAAAGTGCAAAGTGAAAACAAAAACATTTATACATTTTAATAACTTTTGAAATGCCGAAATTGATTGACATAGCCATATAGGACAAGGACTTGATAATTATATTGTGTGGTGAAAAATAGTTGAAGAGTTATGAGTTGAAGCCACCATATATATATTATGGGAACAGTTGGATAGTATTGTGTCTAGCTTCTGGTGGAATGGTGAGGAAGGGAAGAAGAAAATCTGCTGGTTATCCATGGAGAAAATGAAGAGAAATAAGGTAGATGGGGGGTTGGGATTCGAAGACCTAGAGGCTTTCAACTTAGCTTTGTTGGCAAAAGTTGGTTAGCGAATTTTGCAGAATCCTGACCAATTATGGGCTAAAATGCTAAAGGCTAGATACTTCCCTAGATGTTCCTTTATGGAAGCTACAAAAGGAAGGTCTGCATCATGGTTGTGGTATAGTATTATAGAGGGAAGATCTATGCTAGAAAATCATGTGTGTCAGTATAGGTAATGGTTGGGATACTCGAGTATAGGGGGACCCGTGGATCGGGGTTCTCCCGGGGAAATGATTGAGCTCACTGTGCCCACATGAGGACTTTAGAGAGTTAAAAGTTTCTCAACTGTTCGGTGAAGGAGGATGGAATTTGATGTCAATTGAGGGATGGATTACTAATGAGGAAAAAGAAGCTATACATAACACTATAGTAAGCCAGAGGAATAGAGATGATAGGTGGGTCTGGACTGGGGGAAAAAAGAGTGCATACTCGGTCAAGGAAGGGTATGAGAGTGCAAAATGCAATGTGCTAGGAAGAAATGAAAATATCCCATCATCTTCGAACAATGCCCAGAAGTTGTTGTAGAAGGAGGTTTGGAAACTTAGAGTTCCTCACAAAGTTAAGAACTTTGTGTGGAGGCTTTTATCTAAGGCATTGCCAACTTTCCAAAGTCTATGGAAGAGGAAGTGTTGTGCGTCTGATATATGCTTAATATGTCATACCAAACCTGAATCAAGTGAACATCTGTTTCTATTTTGTGAATGGGCAAGAAAGGTGTGGTATGGGAGCAACTTTTCCTTCAGACTAGAAGAGAATGAGAATATGAACTTAATTGAGTGGGTAGCTAAATGGTTGGGGGATAGTAGATTCACTGATTGGCAAAAAGCCTTGCTAGCTATGAACCTGTGGCAGATTTGGAAAGCCAGAAACTCCTTTATATATGATAACTCTCCAATTGACCCTATCTTTGTATTCTCTCAGGCTGAAAAGTTGCTTCTGGAATTATGGCAGGTACGTGGATGGGGAAGTGCCGGATCTAGACTCCAACAAAATCAAAGCATTGTGCCAGAGGTGAGAATTCAATGGAGCAGACCACAAGGTAATGAACTTAAAATAAATATGGACTGTGCGTTTTCTGAGGTAGATAAGAAGGCAACTGTGGCATTTGTTGTAAGGGATTGTAATGGATGGCTACTAGATGGGGACACCCAATTTGTAGCTGCTAGTTCAGCTTTTATGGCTGAAAGTCTAGCTTTCCTTACAGCTGTGCAGTATGCTTTTGACAATCATCTTACAGATATTATTTTTGAGTCTGACAATCAAGAGCTGATTAAATGCTTGGTAGATGATAAGCCTCCCAATGATTGGAGGTGTGTGAATATCCTTGAAAATATTCAATCCTCAAGGAAATTAATTCGGAACCATTCTTATAATTGGATTCCCAGGAATGCAAACTCAGTAGCTGATTGGCTAGCTAAGACTGCATTAGGAGGGTCATGCCTGACTGAATGGGTTGATAGACCTCCTGAACATTTGAGAAGATTGCTGGATAGGGACGCTAATGATGTTGAAAGAGCACCTGACTGAGACCATTTTAATTTGTAATATATTAGGTTGGTGTATGTCTAGTTTGTTAGTAGGGTATGCTATGTTGTACGTCCTAACTTGTATAAGGTTTTATGCTGCAATGAATTCCTTTTACTGGCAAAAAAAAATATAATGGTGAAGATGAGGATATAACTTTTATTATATTAATACTATTCATCAGCATGATGTAGTGCCATTGGCGTATTATCGTTTCTCTCACTCATTCAATGTGATATATACTTGCAAAGCTTCAATGGCATAATGTTTATGAGCGAGGTGATACGATAAAGGGAAATTAATCACTATGAGTTTTAAAAATGTAATGTAATAATCAAAAAGTCCCACGGCAACAGCATAGCAACATGCACTAAAAAAAAAAAGATTTTTAGCGGCGACAAATTTCGAATTTTTTTAAAAAAATTTAATTTATAATTGTCACGTGTCTCCTCCCCGTGCTGTCACATGTCGCGTCCTCATGCTGCCACATGTCGCCTCCCCGTGCTGTCACGTGCCATCTCCTCATAATTCCTCCAAGTGACTACTCTCCTCCAGTTCGAACCAGCGACCTCAGGGAGCCGATGCCTTCTCGCGCGAGTCTCTGCCAGTTGTGCCGAAATGAACTTGTGTCATATAATTATATATTATTATACATATAATATTATCATATATATAAACATGCATACATATAATTAATTAATTATATACATATAATTAATTATTAATCAAATACAATATTATTAAAAATAATGAAAAATTAAATAAAAACAAAAAAATATTTATATATTTGAATTAAAATTTTTTTAATTAAAACTAATTAATAAATAATAATTTAATATCATAAATATTATTTTTAATATAAAATTATAAATATAATATTAATAAATAATAATATAATTTTAATAATTAAGGTTAAATAGAATTATTTAATAATTAATATTTTAATTTTATAAATATTATTTTTGAAAAATATTAATAAAAAAATGAAATTGATTTTCAGCGGCGACTTTAGTTGTCACCGCTGAAAGTGAGTTTCAGCGGCGACTTTTGATAGTCGCAGCTGAAAGTATTTTAAAAAAAATAAAATTTTGGAAAATTTCAAACAAGACTTTCAGCGGCGACACTAAAATCACCTCTGAAAGTGAGTTTCAGGGGCGACTTTTGATAGTCGCCGCTGAAAGTGTTTTAAAAAAAATAAAATTATGGAAATTTTCAAACAAGACTTTCAGTGGCGACTTAAAAGTGAGTTTCAGCGGCGACTTTTAATAGTTGCCGCTGAAAGTGTTTAAAAAAAATTTTGAAAAATTTCAAACAAGACTTTTAGCGGCGACACTAAAGTCGCTGCTGAAACACACTTTCGGTGGCGACAACACAATGTCGCCGCTGAAAGTCTTTTTTTTTTTTTTTTTTTTTTTTTGTAGTGATGCAATGACATGTCCTGAAGGAAAAGATGACAACAGGTTTAAATTACTTACTTGTTATTAGAATTATCTGATGATTACATTCATTTAATTTATTGGAATCTTGTAGTGATTTTTGCTTGACAAATAGTATCCCTCCAATTGCCACTTGACACATGACAATGCAAGATGTGAATCTATACACACACACACACACACACATGCGAATTAGGAGGAAACGTACATAGGTGACAATATCCGTTGATTTGCTGAATATTGTGATAAGTCAAGACTTTCTTACTCAAGTAGCGTTTAAATCACGTTTAGGTCTTATAATTAAAGATGAATCTTAGGCCCCAGAAATTTTTATTAAAGGATATGAGTTGTAAATATTGATTTCTGGACATGGTTTTTGGAAATATAAGAGTTTTGGTGCAAGCTGCTCTCATTCACATGCAAGTAATACACTCATATTTATAACTGTCTCAATCAATATTTGCAACTGATCATCGTTAGTTAATAGTGTTGGGGTCAACACCTTACACTAGACATGTTGTTGGCCACAGCACCTACAGAAACACAATAATCATATAGTTTGAGTCATGTCTGAGGACACTCTCCTTAAAATCTATTCTGCAACTATCAGTAAAAGAAGTTGCGGCACTCCCCAAGATTAAACGAATTCTTCTTGTAAGAACACAGGGTGAACAGAACTACGAAAAATAATATAACTCAGTAGATATAAGAATATGCCAGAGGAGGAAGTGAGGTGCTTGAGAGTTCAAGAGCAAAAAGCACGTAAACCTCTTATAAACATCTCCTTAGGCAAAATCATAATAGACATTGAGCAGCATGTTAATGCTCATTAATTCACGATAAAGCCATTTAACAATAGAGCAAAACTTCTATCTGAACTTTAGAAGCAATTAGACATTCTAGTCAAATCAGTTTTAAAAACGTTGAGGTATTAATATGTTTTAAGACTACTGTAATATAACAATAATAGCAATAAAGTATAATTAATTAAGGAAATCTGTTCATAATGCTCAATGTCTCCAACGTCCAGTTTTTATATTTTTAAAGCTAGTATATGAATGTCATTAAAACCAATTATATAATTCCTTTAATGAAATTCAAGACGTCTTTCATAAAAACACCTAGTCTACTTTAAACTCGCATGTAAGGAAAATTGCCGAATTTTCATATGGTCTGTCATTATGCGAGTTCATTCATCCTCTTAGCCCATTTAATAATCCAAGATCACTTATTACTTGGACTCTCACAATCCCAAATAGTGTGAGACTTATTTCTGTGACACATACACTTATTATTTCCAATAAATAGTGCCTTATATGTCTAGTGTTGTGGACATAAGAGAGACATGGCTGCAGAACAGCATTTTGTGTTCAATAATAATAATGGAGATAACGACCCAACTGATGATACCACGACCACCTTCCACTCCACAAAGTTTAATTTAATGCCAAGTACTATTATGAAACAATTGTATTACGTCTTGTCCTTAATATAAGAGTTGGTTGATTGATTTGGGGAGATTAAGAAAACTAAGTAAATTATTTTAAAATATTTTTTTTTTATTTTTTTAAAACTAATTTATGTGACTTATAAACTAATATATAATCTAATCATATACATAAATATTTCAAGAGGATCATGTAACATATCCAATAATTAAGTAATGTATTTAGTTTACTTAATCTCCCCAAACTAGTCAAATGACTCTTAGATTATAGAGTAAAATATTCTAACTTCCCTTATGTTTTGCCTTCATTATACGGAATTTCCCTCTATTTTGAAAATACTCCCTCCGTCCATATATATAAAAGCCTTTTAACTGAGTTGTGAGATTCTAAACACTAATTAAAAGTAGTTAAATATAATAATTATGTAGGAAATTTATTTATTTTTTTCCAAAAATGCACCTATTTTTGAATGGATGTGAGAGAGAGTAGTAATGAGCAAAGGATGAAAGAGACTGTATGTATGTAGTATAATAATTAATTAATGACAAAATGGGAAAAAATGTATTTATTATTGAGATAAACTCAAATGGGATCGTACATTTACGGACAAGCACATTTAATTTTTTTTTCCAAAAATTCCTTTATTTATGAATGGGTGAGCGAGGAAGTAGTAATGGGAAAAAGGATAAAAGATGTTGTACGTATGTAGTATAATAATTAAGGGTTAAGATACACCAAATATCTTAAACTATTTTCAGAGGTGCACCTAGCACCCTAAATTATTTAATGGTGCAATTTTGCACCTAATATATTTAAAATGGAACAATCTTCACCCTCACCCTAATAGAACCTTAATGCCATTGAGTGAAAAATCGGACCGGACCGGCCGGTCGGACTGGAAAACCGGTGAACCGGTCTCCAGGCCAGTCCGGTCCACTGCTGGAGGGGTGGAGGGGGTCGAACCGGTGAGGAGCCGGTCTAACCGGTGCGAATCGGTTTGACTCGGCCAAATCGGCGGGAGGCGCGGTTTGGCCTGGTTGGATTTTTAAAAAAAAAACCCCAAAACGTCATTGTTTTGGGTCATTTTGGAGCAGGCAAAGCTCCCTCGCCCGACCCGAACCGAAAACCCGACCCGACGTTTTTGCCCTAATCGAACTTGACCGCTCGACTCCACCAGGCGCGAATGAGATTCTGAAATTCTCAGAAATCAGATTCGTCCCTCGATTCATCCTTCTCGGTCTGAAACTCTGAATCAGAACCAAATTCTTCATCCATTCTCCGTGATTGGTAGCCGAAACCTGGAAATGAAATCGACGGCGACCTTTTGTGAAGTCAATAGGCGGATATGAGTGCTGTGAGCGGTGGATGGCTACCTGCTACTGTGAGAGCTGAAATTCCAAAACTGATCTAAACGCTTATCTGATCAAGACTGTGAAGGCGAGCTGCGACTTGTTTGGTTGTTTAGGTAAATTTTTTTTTTTGAGTTTTGAGTTTTGATTCATTTCTGGTTGGCTTGTTGCTCTGTCCGTCTGTCGTCACTGCTCTGAATCCGATGAGCTGCGATTTTTCATTGATTGGTAGTAACTGAGCTTCTGTAGCTGTTATTCTGACTTGTGAACATTAAATTTTCCTTATTAGTCAAAGGCTCTGGCTTGTCTATTTGTGTTCATGCTTGTCTATTTGGATCAAATTCATCAAAATGCTTGACGCTAGCTGTTGGAGGTGATGTTACTGGAACTTATTGGCTATGTTTGATTAATGATTATTGATATTGTTATGTTTTGATTATGTTTTGATGTTAGTTATGGGTTTGCTTTGAAGAATTAATTAGGTATTTTAGATATTTTGATATTAGTGATAATTTATGAGTTATGAATGTTCATTATTTTGTTATTGTCAATTAAATTGTAATATTTTAATATGACCAGTTCAATCACCGGTTCGCTCACCGGTCTGACCCCGGTTGACCCAGTGACCCTTGAACATGTGCCGCGACCGGTTCATTGACCGGTCCGATTTTTCGTTCCTTGCATTAATGCCGTTTACTTACCTGCCTAACAACCCTAAAGAGCCGCGGACGAATCAACGTTCATTTTGGAAATGAACCAGACCCCTTGGGAACCCAGATTTCTTGAAGTTTCCAGCAAACTTAACCTTGGAGAATGTGAAGTCGTAGATTGTGGCTAAAGATGCATTTTTGCATGAGAAAGAGTTGAATGGTGAAATGGGTATGCAGAAATTCATGAGTAGATCTGGGTTAGAACAAAAAGCAACAATGGATTCAAACATTAATTCAAAAAATCTCATCACAAGCTGCAGATTAAATTTCCTTTAGAACAGAAAAGGGAAAGATGGATTGCAGAGACATTACAAGATATGAACAAGGAGGAAGAAAAGAAAAAATGAAAGGAGAAAAATGTTTTGGATGGCAAAATGAAACAAAACTGATTGTGTCTGTGTGTACGAGATAGATGCCTCGTGACTTGTGTGGATGAAATTTTTAGAAATGTGCATCAACCTCGCTCCATTAAAATAGCTCATGAAAACAGATCGAAGAAAATCCACCCAATTCCACTACTAAATACAATGAAACCTACTTCCTTGAATGTCAAACCCCGCAGCAGAAGCCAAAAGCTACGATTTTGGGGAGGCTTCATGAAGATGTTAGGAAATTCTACACTCTGGGGAAGAACTTGGGATATGGCAATTTGAGATTACGAATCGAGAATTTCATTGGCAACACTTTTTCTTGCAAATCAATATTGAAGAAAAAGCTTGCGTTGGCCATTGGGTATGATCCTCAGTAAACGGCGTTAAAGGCTATTAGACTGAGGGTGACAATTGGACCATTTTTAATAAATTAGGGGTAAAATTGTACTACTAAATATTTTAGGGTGTTGGCTGCACCTCTTAAAATATATCAAGGTGTTGGATACACCTTAACTCAAATAATTAATTGAGAGCAAAATAGAAAAAAAATGCATTTATTTTTGAGACAAACTCAAAAGGGCTTGTACATTTAGGAACAAGCCCATTAAAAAAAGGCTCTTATATATATAGGGACAGAAGAAGTATACATTTAAGTCTAAAAATTAAATGTATACTTAAATAGACGTGTTTATAAATTTTTGTGAATAAATGTATTTAAAAAATTAAAAATAAAAAAAAGGCTTTTAATAGATGCATACTTAAATAAACATGTTTATAAATTTTTGTGAATAAATTAATTTAAATAATTTATATAATGTCTCAAATTTACAGTATTAATAACATATGGTGAACCAATTATGGTGTCGTGGCCAAAAAAAAAAAAAGAAATATGTTTTTAGTCATTTAAAAGAATACTAAATAAATAAGTTTTAATAAATATGATAAAAATTTAAAATTTTATAATATAGTAAAAATTAATAAATGTTAAAATATATTGGAAATTTTGAACATGTATATTAGAGTTATTTTTGTTTGTATAAAACAAAATTTTAGGCAAATATAAATGTTTATTTATTTGTTGAAAGAGGGGTATTTTAGTCAAAATAAATATTTAATAGTAAAACTTAACGGTCAACTAACAGTTGGGTGGATGGAAATTGAATCTCAAATATGTAAGGGAGGTTTTTGTAACATGCATTTTAATTTCAAGGGAGGTCTATATATGTTTTCAAAATAGAGAGAGGTTTATGTGATTTAAATAAAATAGAGAGGTAGTTAATATATTTTACTCTAGATTATATTAAGGAATAGAGGTACCATACTATACATTATATAGGTAATTGAGTGAAGTGGGAGGACTTGATATCTCTAAAACAATATTGATCTTATGAAAAAGGTTATACGAGTAACCCCCTTGGCCATGGGTTCAGCAGGCAAGGGTATCAGACACTCTCACAAATGGAGTGGGTTCGATACCTGAGCACATCATGGCGCTAAGGAGGCATCACATACCTAGCTAAAGCATGTAATTAGAGGCTAATTCCCACGTGGTTAATGCCCTACCCCAGCCAATGACCTAGGCACAATGAGGTCCCAATTGGGCAGTGTGACCGCCAGGCGACTAGGTTGTGTGTGACTAGGCAGGTTCCTGTCATTGGTTTGTGGGTGAGGCCAACCCCTTACCTAAAATTTTTGCACCAAAAAAAAGAAGATTATACGAGTAATAATTAAAAGAGAGCTGCCTCTTATTTGAATTCAATAATACTCGAATATCAAGTAATAGTTGAAACATATTTTAGTTTTAAGTGAATCTTCACCTCCACTACTTCTCGTTAATGTCCGGATCAATTATAATTAAGTCATATCCTTGTTAGTCCCCATTCGATGGGTAACATTTGAATATACGTATTTTCATTTTTCACTGCATATATATCTCTATATTAAATTGACCGTGGATCATATGAGCTGAATATTCTTTGCAACACTGAATGAAACTAACAGGAGGTGATAATGATATGTACATGTAAACAAATGTTTGGCGGATGCAAAGTGTGAGAAAAGATGTATTAATTTTAAAAAATAAGAGTGGCGAGAAAGAATCGAAGTTGAAGAGTGGTTTACATTCAATTGTTCAACAGCATGAAAGTTTACAACTAGTTCAATAGGTTTCATGTAATCCAGTTGCGGGATGCATGAATTTCCAAAGCATTGCCAGAAATCTAAAAGTAAATCTTCTAATTTCCCAATACATTAACAGAAACAATATCATTATCAAAATCTCAAAATCTACCACCATCCCGAGAAAATTAAGAGAAATACGCGATAGACTCGATTTGTTGGAGAGTAACAAATTACAAAAATGAATGAAGAGAATATTTACGGGACTTGCAAAAGCGTCATGGTTGAAGGAAGTCATATTCCCAATATAGTCCTGATCTGATCAGGGGGATGCCTTGCCAATGACCTGGGGTCTGGATACTCATTCTTGGGATCCATAATTGCGTTGTAAATAAGCTCATAAGCTTCAGCCAGTGACCTAGCCACACCAACACAAGCCTCGGAGCGCAACTGAGGAACTAGCATCTGCTCAAATTCCGGCAATGAGCTCTCGCTTCCCAAAATAAGACCAAACAGAGCTTTCAAACACTCTGAAAGATTGGCTGAACTTGTGTCTTCCATCTCTGCCAATGGGACTTCAACCATTTCCTTGTCACCTTGCTTGTTGTGTATTGAGTTATGGAAGTGGGTCATCTTTTGTGACAACCCACATCTGTTTAATATGGCGTCGACTTCTTTGTCCACGAGTACATGCAGGAGGTTATTGATCATCTTTCCGAGCCTTCTCACGTAGTCAGCGGCCACGTCCTGTCCCTCTAGAGGTTGTTTAATAGCACACAGGCAGTTGATGAGAAATATCTTGGATGGGGTCTCAGTAGTCTGCCAAAAGAACACGTCAGACCCTTAATGAAACTTCTATATAACACTAATTCACTATGTTTCAATCAAGCTCCTCCATTAATTTCCTCCACCTTATTTGTTGGTCAAAACCATATCCTTAATTTCACATCAGAGCACGGTAACTTCATTTGTTGGTACGTGTTAATTTACAATTGAGAAATGACAGGTAACTTCAAGGGACACTTCTACCAAAATTGCAGAATAATTACATTTTAGTTTCAATTCTCCTGATAAAATTTGAAGGACATTACGCAATCAAATAATGGAAGCATACATGTGCATGGCAGCTATAAAAAAAGTTCATCAGCGAAGGGCACAAAGCGGGGAAAATCGTGAAACCTAGAAGTAGCAATAATTGGTGAGGGCCAGAAGTGAAGGAAAAAGACAAAAAGGTTAAGAGTGAAGGACCTGAGAGGATGGAGCAGAGCTGCTTGTTGACAAGATTGCATCAACCGAAGATTTGCTAATTTGGCTGGAGTCAGAACTCATCCTACTCCTTCTTGATGAAAGCCCAACACCCTTGGACTTGTGTGCCTCTGCCGCTTGCTCACACATCTGCAATAGACAGGAAGCTATGATATTCTTTGATTTCATTAAAATTAAAGCCACTTCAAGGTTTCTTGAAATGGACCAGGGCCAAGACAGGCCCACAGCTAAGTGTGCTTACAGAAAAAAAGGGGTAAAATTTAGTGCGATGAGTGAAAGGTGAGTACATTCGCAAACAGCAGAGTTTAGCTTAGCAGAACCCGGAAGAAAATCTTGGGATGTTTTAAATTATAGGAATATCTAGGAATCAAAGGCAGAGTTTACACACAAAATCTTTACTATCTTACAAAATCTTCAAAGACAATCTACATTACAAAGGAAGTTACTAGAATCATTTTGTTTCACGCTTGCTAACAGATACTAACAAATCCAGGTGCCAGATTGACAGATGGAAGTATGCACCTGAATTATTGGATCTAGTATTGCAGATATAACTGGATCAAAAGAAGGCTTTTTGCCAGAAGCAGGAACCATCATGCTGTTATAGTTATCAATGATTTCAAGGAGGACAGATACTCCTTCCCTTACTGCTGGAGGAGGGGAAAGATCAACAGCAACAAGAGGGGGATATCGCAAAAGCTTTTCTCCACGACCTTTCAAAATATCAAAAAATGTTTTCTGAGCAGCATCCTTCAGCAACCATAGTGTATTACAAAGTGCAGTTTCTCGCCCAAGCAGATCTGAAATCTGTATGATCATATGAAGCTAAGACAAAAAAAATATGTATGGGGCCAGTACCAAAAAAGGAGAAAAAAATTGATGACAACTCACAGTGTAGCTGTAAAATTCAAGTGTGTTGCTCAGTTTATAAGAGACAATCAGATTTGGTTGGGACTGTAAAACTTGTTCAACTCTCACTTTAAATGGCCTGCAAACTCCCTCAAAAATTCTATCCAGAACATATGTCAAGTCAGATTCCGTCTTCCCAGAGCCATTCTCAGAGCTCTTGGCGAACTGATCCGCTGTTGGTCCAGAATCCACCTGTGTCTGGATCAAGTAACATAAGTAAAAGTTCACGTTCAGAAGCCAAGGCCTGCATGTAGGTGCAATACAATAAAATTAAGATACATGAACAATGAATACTGTAGGAAAAATCCAGTAACAGGAGTGGCTTCAAGCATTCACCCACCAGATTGTCATGACTCATAACAGACTCATACCTGATGTAACCACCCAAGCATATCGCCCACATATCGTAATGGGTCATGAGCATGAACCTCAATAGGTCGAGGCATTCCACCAGGTCCTCCACGGGTAAGAGCACTTATGAATCTTCTAAATAATGCATTACGTCTCATATTGGCCACCTACAAAACCCGAAATTGGTATCTTATGCACAAACAAAGATAAAGGCAATTTGAGTTTCAATTTGAACAGAATATTCTTTAAACAATATTAACAACATTAGCTTCTAATGCAAGATTTGATCTGTGAACATCATTAGGCAGTGGAGGTGATAACTTTCCAAATATCACAATTTTGGTTCCAAGTTGGAATATAGCAGGATTTAAATCCCAACAAAAATTAGACTTGACAAGTGTTAAATGAATTGATCAGTTTCACAATGGAATCACCTCTTCTGCACAATACTTGAAAAGGACAGGCCTTTCTCTGAGGCAGCACACAGCTGTTTTTAGGAGCACACTAATTTCTGGATTGTCAGTGTCACCCAAGTTTCTACATTCTGCCTGAACCCACCTATAGGCAAAATTTACAAATAGTTGTACATCATCAAGTTAGCCAATCTCCATAAGAAAACAACTTTCAAGAGTCAGTAACATGAGGGTAAAAAGTTGGCAAAGAAAAACATGGGGGTAAAAGTCCGGAAGGAACTTTATCTCTGACAGCCATTTAATATCACATGCAGTAATCTCTTTTCTTTTTGGCCAAACATGTGCAGATGTAAAATCTTATTTCTAAAGATTCTACTTACCATATATTAATTAAATTAACTATGCTAACATGTTATCTATATCTCAACACATATTTTAGGGGAAATTTGAGCTTTTTAGTCCATTAGCTGCCCCATTTAAAATAAATTAGACTCTTCACATCAAACTTTTGCAGTTTTAACAAAGCTCTTATTTATTCTCTTTCTGACTATTCTTAAGAACACCTCTTCTACAATATCCAAATAAATATTCTTGACAAAGATTTTGCCAACAAACCACTGAAACATGGGATTATGGACTGCTTGTAATGCCAAGTTATCATGGATTAGATTTTTTTTTTTTTAAGTGAAGATTAGATGGTTGTTATTAAAGTAGAGGAATCTTCACCTGCACAAGCGCTCATAAGCTCCTTCTTGGTACACAGCCATCATATCCTTCAGCTCTAAACCAGCACGCTGGAATGAAATTCTTTAAGTCAATAAAAAATGAAATATTATATTTAAACACAAAGTGGCAGGAAAATAATAGAGAAAAGTTCCTGAAAAAGATCAGCACAAACTGAAAATTGCAGAAGTAGGGAATATATAACAAATATTGACAAAAAAGAAACGGAAGGGCACAGTTTTGTTACTTCAGTTCATTGGCAATTGGGCTTATCTTTTATCAAAAAAAGAAATGGAACGACATAGCTCATCCAACCCAAAAGAATAGCGCATAACGCAGAAATTAAAATATCCGTATCACATTAAAAGTATTGAATTTCAGCACATATTTCAGGTGAAAAGTATAACATCAAAGTCCTTGATAAAAATATAAAGTGAAGATTGAAGACCATAAAGGTATTTAGAATTGAGAAAAGATAAATTTCAGATATTTACTCTGTTTTGGCCCGAAAACAATATAACATGTGCAATTGATTACAAATTGTGTTGAATTGTGCATGCAGCTCAGAGCAAAAATGGGAGGAGGCAGAGATGGAAACGAAAAAATTACCTGATGATGTGTCCTAAGCAACACTTTGCAGTTGGCATGAATTTCTTGGACATGAGACAGTGCTTTGAAAAAATTTTCATTAAGTTCTTCATCTCTAAGTGCACTTATCTGAAGATGATCAACAGTTTATTGTAAGCATGAAGGTGGTATAAGCATGTCATATTTGAATTACAAAATGACAGTTCAGTCTGTGCAAAATATGAAACAATAACTTAAACCTCTTCAGGGGAGAGCTGATAATCACGTAGGAAACATGACACAATCTCTTGCCTTTGCGTAGTAGTTTCAAGTTCTTGTTTGAGCCTCTCTGTGGTACTGATAATGTCACCAGTGGTAGCACTGCAACTATTCAAGGCCTTTGATATCCTGAAAAAGGTTTGAACCTTAATCTTTTTTAATAAAAATATCCTAAAGGGAATATTCTGACCAAATAATGAATTAATTCAAATTGAAGAATAATATAATAGGAGTTTGAAGGTATGCTTAGTAGCATATAGAGCTGTCAAAACGGGTCCAACCCGCGGGCTCAACCCGCGGGCCCGCGGGTTGGGACAGGGTTAGGGTTGGCAAAATGCCAACCCGCGAAAGTGCGGGTCGCACGGGCCCGACCCGCGTGGCCCGCGGGTTGATGGGGGCCAGCCCGCGGGTTGGCGGGTTGGCCCGCAAATTTTTTTTTTTTTTATATATATATCATAATTTCACAATATTTATAAGTTGTCCACTCCTATCTTGATATATTTCACAATTCAAAGAGAAAAAATCTTAGCCTCTTCCCTTCTTTTTTAAACAAAATTATTATATTTTGATTGTTTGAGGATGAATTTATATTTTACCTATAAACTTTGACAAATTTAATAATTTTATCTCTTAAATTGTGAATTATGTTTTTAAATTTTTATAAGAGGAATGATTGATGTTAGAAAAATAAATTTAATAATTCATATACATGTGTCTTATATTTTCGACTACCTCCAAAACATAGAAATTTTTTTTTTTGAAAAAAATATGCGGGCCCGCGGGCTGGCCCGCAACCCGCACCCTGCGGGTTAGGGTTGGCAAAATGCCAACCCGCAAAAGTGCGGGCCGCACGGGCCCGACCCGCGTGGCCCGCGGGTTGGTGCGGGCCAGCCCGCAACCCGCGGGCTGGCCCGTTTTGACAGCTCTAGTAGCATAAGGGGATAATATCCTAATAGCACCGTCAAAGTGATGAACAGGGCATTACTCAAAACCTAATGTTCCGAAAGTGTCAAGCCTCAAACTAAATAGTCTAGCAATTATTGAATCACTTTGAACTGAAGATTTACGATGAAATCAGAGGTAAAATTGATATGGTAAGAGGAAATTCTAAAACGTTAATGACATCATTAGAATGAGTAGCACTGATAACCGAAATTGCAGATCCAAAAATTATCATTTCACTCTGAACACAGAAATTGAATCCCTTGTTCAAACTGTAATTAACTGTCTGATACACTTGCTATCATGGAAACCACGAGTGCAAAGGTAAATTTTAATAGGGTAAGAGGAAAATTGTAATGTCCTAACAACTTCATCAGAGTAATGAACAAAGCGTCAATCATAAATTAATACTCCTGGAGTTGGACTGCCAAGCAAAATATTTCTCGCACGCATTAGCTACATAATCCAAATTTATCTCTCGCATCATTTAGTCCCAAAAATCATGTATTAAAATAGTGAATTACTGCAAGGGTAGCCTCTCTCAACTAACCATTAGCCAATATAATCAAAGATGTAAAAGTGATAGAAAATTCACACCTGTCACAGCATTCAGCAACGGCATTCGCCTCTTCCTCCACGCGATCCAAGGCCTAAAAATGCAATCAAGAAAGAGAAGCACAAAGGAAGTTAGATCAGAACAATGCAAGCAAGTGAAATGCAGAAGTTGTAGCATCAGCAAAGTGTTTATCACCAGTTGGACGACATCGGAGGCAGCGAGGAATTCGAGGTTGATAGAGAGAGAACGCTTTTCGATGGTGGATCGGAGGTTGCGGCGGGATTGAGGAGTGTTGTCAGTGTAGAAGGAAGAGAGGGTGTTGAGGGAGGACAAGAGATCAGGCGAGTCAGTCCTGGATTCCAAAACCTTCTTCAGCTTCCGAGAAGGTCCCGGCGCCAATCCCGTTACCGTCGTACCCATTTCTCAAACTTCGTCTCCTTCTCCTCTGGACTCTCTCTGGTCTTAGATCTTTGATCTACTTCTCATCATCCTTCTGACAAGTGACAACCGCAATTCTGGTCCATTTGCAGTTTTGTTCTATAGGCAAAAGTAAAACCCAGGCTTGCTGAAGGCGGTTCGCGCGATCCGACCCCACCAATATGGATACCCGCGTTGGACAGATGTCATTATATATATATATATAAAAAAACTGAAATTCATTAAGTTACAAATAAGAACTTAATACAAATTAAAGGGGAAATCCCAAATCAGTCATTTTATATTTAAGTCCTTAAACGATTATTTTTTTAAAAAAATAAGTTATAAATTTCAATTTAAAATAAGGATAAAGATAATAAAATACTACCCGAACTTTAAAATCCTAAACCAACAATTTTTTACTAAAATAAGTAATCAATTATTATACTCTTATAATTAATATATATATTTTTATAGGCAATAAAATTAATTTAAGATTTTAAAATTCATATTTCCGTATTCCTTTACAATGCAGGAAATTGTAATTTTTAGGCCTCATGGGGGGTGAGGTCGGAAATTGTGACAGTTGGACCTCGTTTGGCAAATTGGCAAATTAGCACTAGTTGCTTCTTACGTGACTTGCAGTTTACTCCTTTAATCATTTTTATAAGCACAGTTTAACTAATTCTTATATATTAAGAAAAACTAGTTAACTCATTAAATATATCATAAATTAATGTATTTTTCTAATTTTATCCTCATTTATTAATGATATTCATAACCTTCTCTCTCATCTTTTTCTCTTTCCAAGTAATTCATTTTTTCATTATATTGAATAGGGATAAAATTATAACACTATCATTAATTACTCTTTAGTGGACTTATACTACGGATTAGATTTTTTTTCAAACTGAACTTAAAAAAAAAATCAGAATGGTATGAAATAAATATGTGGGAAAAATTTTATGTTACTAAACATGTTTATGGACAACGATTCTAAACAGACACGTGGATTTCACAAAAGTCAAAGGATAGGCACCATAAGGTCTTTGTGTCTGGATAGTCTATATGTAATCTGTTTACTTTTTATTTTTTTAAAAAAATATTTTAATTGATAAAGAATCTAAAATAAAGATTATCTTATAACTAACATTTTTTTCAAAAAATTTATTTAAAGATCATTAGTAACAAATATTAAATCTAGACCATCAAAATCTTATCTAAAAGGTTCAGATGAGATGAGTTCATTCGATAGGCACCAAAATGATTCCTCACAAAAGTCACCCAATTAATCCCCAGTCCAGTTTTATAAAGTGGAGAGAGGATGAATTATTCCACTCTTGTCCCCGCTTTTCCAACATAATTTTTCATGTAGGATGTAAGTATGTTAGAAGAATTTTGTCTTAACTTATGTAAACATACTTTTCAAATGCTAATTCAAACAAACACTTTTATTAGTCACCATATATATATATATATATATATATATATAGCACAATCAATCAATTCAACCTCTTTTGCTCTTACTTTTTGTTGTTTTCTGTTTTTTCCTCGGTCACTTGTTCACATATATCTTTAATGATACAATTTTATTTAATTAATTGTAATATTTTAATTATTGCTTTTGAGAATATTAAATTCAAGTAGCCTATATAATTCGATCTAAATAGTTAAAAATTCTGAACCAGAGAAGAGTAGTAAAGATGCAGGAGAACGAAAGGTGTTGATAACAATCAATCAATTAATATGTCCACAAATGATTTTTTTAAAAAAATTATTATTAATATATTTATGTAAGTACGTAAAGTGTAATTGTGAATTAAAAGGTATTAAAAGGAAGTGACTTATCAGCAAATGATACCTCAATGAAATCTGCTCATAGACAACCAAAGTCATTATTTAAATATACATACAATTAGTCCAAGACCATATGCACGGATTTGGGATGTCTGTTGCCCTATCTCTGCTGCCTCATAATTTTCTCCAACTTTCTAAATATTTTTCTTATTTTTTTTATCATTAGATTTTATATAAAATAAATGATTTTTGGACAAAAAATGATGTAGTTTTCAAATTTTTATTTATAATCTTTAAAAAATAATAAAAAATTCAAACTTGCGCCATTTCTTACACATAACACATTAAAGTGTCATTCATTTTATATAGAGTCTAATAATTAAAAGAGACAAGAAAAAACATTGGGAAGTTGGGAAAACTTAAAGTCCCACGGAGAGGGCAGGAGACACCGCTAATCCCCATATGCAGATGGTTATAGGTATTACTACATGATGGAGCAAATAGTAGGGTAAGGATCAGCAGGGATCACGTAAGTAATGGGGCATGGTGCTGGAGGAGGAAACTGATAGCAGTTATTACAGTTGCAGGGACAACACGGAGACGTCTCTTCTTCTTCATCGCCACCACCACCACCGTCACCGTCACTGCCGCCACCTTCATCGCCACCGCCTTCATTAGGGATCACGTGCTGCAAGTTCAAGAGTTTGGCATAACCAAACTTCTTCCTCATAGAGTTGGTGAGGCAAACGGCATCCACTTCATCTCCGGTCACTATCACTCCTTCTTCCCCGTTCAATAATCCCACTGATTCCACTCCTGCTTTCTTTCATCACCATCAATCACCATACACTTCAAACATATGCATTATTATATATATTACATTATCTATGAACTATAACTGTTACAGTAATTTAAAATCAGGAAAAAGAATTAATATATTACCTCCGTTCTTTAATATAAAATCTTATTCATAATATAATTATGAATGAGATCTTATATTAAGTACGGTTAGTGTGTGGATGTGTGTGTATAAAGCACCTTATGCAGCGGCAGCAAGTTTCAGGGCCTTGCTTCTCCTTTTAGCATCGCTCGCTTCCACCTTTATTGCTATTATTTGCTGCGCCAATAATAGAGTCAGGAGTCTAGCTAGCTACAGCTTAATCATCAAGGCTTTCCCAGCAATATATCAATATATATATAAATATATAAAATCATATTATTATTATCATCATAGTTTTGATTCATTCAAACACATCATGCAAATGACTATATATATATAATTAAGTGAGCTCACCACCATGGTGTTTGGTGTTCTGAATTTTTGAACAGAATGCTGCAGCAGCTTGCTTTGTGATTCTTGTGACTACTAAAACCCGGCCTTGTGGCTGTGTTGTAGCCAGGCAATAAATTGAGAAGAGAGGAGCCCTAATAATATATGTTATATAGAGCGAGAGTAACCGAGAGGATATTTTAATATTTATTTATATTATATTTATAGTTGACTCATCGTCTACGTTCTGAGTACAGACTTTCCACAACGACACGCATGTATCTACGTCATAATTATTTTCTGTCTTTTGCTGGTTTTTCAAACTATAATTTGCCGGTGTGTATACATACATATATGTGTGTGTATGCATGCACGCACGCACATGCATGGCACTTTTTGACAAGAGATTTACTTTACTTTTAAATATAAGACTTTAATCCGTTTTTTTATCAATGACCTTAATCTATTTTATGTGTCAAATTTATAATTTTTATCTCTAAGTATCCTTATTAATTGCAATAACTAGCCAATGGCCCAACAATGATAAGGGGAACCAATTATGGAGCCTATTCTGTGGATATGGACCATAAGCTAGTCCCATCTATACCATCTACCATCTAGATTTCATATTTTTTCATTGAAGATTTGTAAATTTAAAAAATCATTTTTTAAAATAATGTTAGTTAAAGGATCATCTTTATTTTAAATTATCTAGCCATTAAAATAATTTTTTTAAAAAAAATAAAAGTAAACAAATTTAAATTTGGATAATACAAATCGCATATGGATGGTCTAGATAGGGCGAGGTAATGATGCCTATCCTAACTGGTTTCAAGATAAGGAGGTACATATGAAATTAAAACACTACCCTCTTAGAATTGAAGATCTAATGAGCTTGTTTGGATGAGCGATTAAAAGGCTTATAAGTGTTTATGTATGTAAGTCGAGACAATACTCCTCTCACATACTTATCTCGTATACTGTAAATCATGATTGAAAAGCTGCTTTTAAATACTCCAATCGTTATCCCAAACGAATCTAATATTGATACCTCACTTTGATTAAATTCCATGCGAGGCATGAGGCCTGTACGGGTTACATGATGGAATGAATATATTATTATATATATAATAATTCCGGGGATAATGAAGCAGGGAATGGTGAGTGGCGGGACATGGTGGAGGAAGGTGATTGCAGTTACAGGGACAATTCACCTGGTGGTGATGACTGATGACAACAAAAGCTTCATTATATTATCCCCAGAATTATCATTACTATTCCCTCCCTACTGTACCTAATTTAATTATATTAATGAAGTTAATTAAGTTAGTTAATATGACGTATATTTTTGTAAAAAAGGTAGTCATCTTTCTTAATCATCTCATTCATTCAATCTCCTCCTTGATTATTGTTGAGGAATTATCAATAGGGGTAAATTAATAAAAGATTGAAAAATATGCAAATTATATTTTATATTTAGGACCAAAATTAACTCCTCAAATATATCTTATATTAAGGACCGAAAGGAATATTATTATTATTATCAGCTGTCTCTTCATTTTTATTCAATTATCCAATCATCACCGCCCATTCATCTACATTTTATATCACTTTTGAAGAAGAAGGTGACTGATATTTTTGTAATCAAATTAAATTATAATTGCTCAAGGAGTATTGATCTACCTTGGTTTCTATGCAAGCTAGCCAACCGGCAAAAACTCTAATATTAGATTTTTTTTTTTTATAGTACATGAAATATTACAAACACCTCAGGGATTAACCTCCTGAGTCAACAAACAGTCTAAATCTATTATTATCAGTAAATAACAAGCTCATAATAGCTGAAGGGGGTGAATCAGTGATATGGAAATCCATCGCCATATTCCAAGCTTCCTTTGCCATAGCATCAGCAACTGTGTTAACATCTCGAGTACAATGAAGCATCTCCACTTCCCAATCTCTGTCCATCAACATGCGAACTTCCATGATAAGGTGAAAATCAGGGTGTTCCTGAGACACCGTGGCTTGAATCAGTTCTATGATTTCACTACAATCACACTCAATAAGAATTTTTCTGTATCCTCTATCCCATGTAAGTTTAAGTCCCCACAATACACCCCAAGCTTCAGCGGAGACCATCGTCCCATGGCCAATCCGATACATAAATCCCAGCAAAAACTCACCATTATGATCCCGCAAAACACCTCCACAAGTACACTTTCCTAAGTTCTCACTCCTGGATCCATCAGTATTAATCTTTACCCATCCAAGAGGTGGTGGCTTCCAATGGGGACGACCTCCTTCCTCATTATATTTTCTCATCATGCTTATATTTCTCCCTGCTAAACAGGCATGAGCACGGGCTAAAATGGTCGTACTACTCCAAGAAATGTTGTTAAAGCAACGATCATTACGAGCCAACCAGATATATTGGCATAGGATCGTAAACCAAAGACGATACTCAAATCCCTGAAATATGTCCTTTCTCCTTATACACGATGTAAGCCAATCATTCCTATCTGAAATGCCAAAAAACAGCTCATGCCAACTCAGCGGTAAAAAACCATACCATAACTCAGAAACTACAGGGCAATCCCGAAGAACGTGAAGAATTGACTCTCGTGAATTATGGCAAATTTCACAATTACCCGTGGGATGACTACCACGCTGGAACCGTACCATGTTTGTCATTAAACGCCCGTGAAAACACAGCCACAAAAAAGTACAATACCTTTGAGGGACCTTCATTTTCCAAACACATCTCCACCGGTACTTAGCGTGAGGTCGCGGGGTACCCATTAGATATTTATAAGCAGACTTTATGAAAAATAATCCATCAGAAGACCATCTCCATGCTGGGAAATCTTTCACATTTAACTGACAGATATTGACACGTCTGATAGCTGTACATACATGTCCTGGAAGTAGATAATCAAACTTGCTCATATCCCACTGTCCGGATGGAGTAATACAGTCAGCTACTTTCCACTCAGTAACATCTCGTGGTAATGCTCGGGTTGCTAAACTTTGAAGCTTATCCAAATATGGTACCCAAACATCCTTCCAGAAAGAAATGTTCTTGCCATCGGTGACTCTCCATGCTATGCTATCTGTGATCTTCTCCCAACTCTTACGGATACCCTTCCACGTACTAGACTCCGACCGACGCTTCTCAACTTTAGGAATAATATCATCTCCAGTTTTATACTTTTCTCGCAAAAACCTGACCCATAACGAGTCACGTCTATTAATCATACTCCATCCAAGCTTCATCATGAATGCCTGGTTTTGGTAACGAGCATTCCTAAGACCCAATCCTCCATCCTTTTTTCGAGCACACACCAAATCCCAGGAAACTAGATGAGGCTTTCTGTTGGCTGAGCTACTTCCCCAGAGAAAGTTACGACATCGTTTATCAATTTCATCACAAGTCCCCAAAGGAAGAGGCACTGTCTGCATAGCATAAGATGGCATAGCCGACATTACAGAAGACACAAGGGTATGTCTGGCTGCCATCGATAACACGTTGGATTTCCAATTGGCCAGACGAGCATCCATTTTATTCAGGAGAAAATTATACGTTGCCTTTGAGCTTCTTTTATGTAATAAAGGCATTCCCAAATATTTCCCTAGATCCGACGTTGTAGTAAAATTCAAGAAATCACTGATTTCTTTACACCTAATGTGGTTAACATTCCTGGAGAAATAAATTCTTGACTTTCCAGCATTAACTTTCTGTCCTGAAATGTCGCAGAAGTCATCCAGAACGGCCTTCACAATCCCTGCGTGATCTAGATTTGCTTCTGTAAACAAAAAGAGATCATCAGCAAAAAAGAGATGAGATACAAGAGTACCTCGTTTGGATAGCCTAAACGGCTGCCAGTCACCCTCTTCCACTGCCGTTTGGATAAGATGCCCTAACCTTTTCATCATGATAACAAAAAGGTACGGTGAAATTGGGTCACCCTGTTGAACACCACGGGAAGGACAAAACATATCAGTAGCCTCTCCATTCCAAAGCAGTTGCATTTTAGACGTCGACATACAAGCATGGATAACTTTAAGAAGATATTCAGGAATATTGAGTTCCCTTAAACAATCGGTTATAAAATCCCATCTAACACGGTCATAAGCCTTCTCCAGATCAATTTTAATGGCCATGAAGCCCTTCTTCTTCTTTAAAGATTTCATAGAGTGAATGATCTCCTGAGATAGGATAATATTATCCGAGCTCTGACGCCCTTTAACAAAACTGCACTGGTTCAGGGCAATTACTAAAGGCATGACAGCCTTTAGTCTATTTGATATAACTTTCGTAATTATCTTGTACACAACATTGCAAAGACTTATGGGGCGAAAATCACGAATTGTCTCTGGATGGTCCACTTTAGGTATGAGTACTATTTGAGTACCATTGATATGCCGAATCCACATAGGATCATCAAAAACTCTTTTAACTAAGCCAATAACAGATGGTCCCACCGTTTCCCATTGGCTCTGGTAAAATAACGGATTGAAACCGTCAGGTCCTGGCGCTTTTAGAGGTCCCATATCAAACAAAGCTCGTTTAAACTCATGATCTGCAACCAATCTCCCCAGCATACGCAAATTCACATCGTTAATATCAGGATAAGTGCATCTGAAAACCAATGATCCATTATATATGTAGGTCTCCTTATACAAATTTTTAAGAAACTGGCTTCCCATTCTCATAATTTCCACTGCATCATATGTCCACTCCCCAGAGTCAAGTCTCAAGGCCTCTATTTTATTCCTTCTCCGTCTCCCATTAGCCACAGAATGGAAATATTTGGTATTTCTATCCCCATCCACATACCAGTTTGCACGAGAGTATTGAATCCACATGACTTCTTCCCTTGCCAATAGCTTCTCAAGATCGCCCCATAACTCCCCTCGTAACTTCTCAAGATGCTGCGAGATGCCTCCCAAAGACGTCTTTGCATTAATCCTATCTAATCTTTTATATAATCTGTCTTTCATATAAGAGATGTTACCGAAGACCTCTTTGTTCCATAACCTCAAATCCTCAGCAAACTGTTTAATAGATCCGCACCAGTCATCCTCCACCCCCTAATGGGATTCTACAAAGTTCTTGAAATCATCATGCATAACCCATGGGGCAAAAAATCTAAAAGGCCTTCGATTCTTAGCCGTAAGAACATGGGATTCAGTATCAACCAACACCGGACAATGATCAGATTTATATTTCGGCAGATGTGTAACAGTGGCATTAGGGTTATTTATAAACCAGCTGTTATTCACCCATGCTCTGTCTATTCTACTTTGGCTAGTCAAATTGCCCCAAGTAAATTGAGGACCATTAAAACCAATATCAATTAAATCACTACCCAAAAGATAATTTCAGTAAGACCTATCAATACCAGTAGTCACCCTATGATTTTTATTCCAGCGTTCTTCAGGACAGGAAACAACATTAAAGTCACCAATTACTACCCATCCTCCGACAACCAACTGTTGAATATCCTCAAGAGATTGCTAAAGCTGGCATCTAATAACCATATTTGGATGCCCATAAACCACTGTAAGCGACCACTCATCACTTGTGCCTTTATTTACCATTCCATGAATAAATTGATTCCCTGAATAAGTCACAGAGAAAGAAAATGTAGAGTCCCAGAACAACCATATACCCCCACTGAATCCTCGTGCTTCAACGACGTGCATATTCGTCCAACCCAGTTTTCTAGCAATAAGCTTCGCTTTCGTCCCAACTTGTCTAGGTTCAAGCAAAGCAAAGAAATTAACACTATGCCTGGCCACAACATCGCTAATTAACCTGCAAAAAGAGGCACCACCGGCACCCCGGGTATTCCAAGTCATAATAATCATTAAAAACTTAATACAAAGGAATAAGAACACAACCAAACCAGGCATTATTGAGCCATATGACCCTCCTGCACAGAATCAACACCATGTATCATCACGTCATCAATGCCTCCAAGTAGATTAATTCAAGTTTCAATAGATTCCCCTCCTCCTGCTCCTGGGTTAAGAGGATTGGATGCTTGTATACGAATAGTGGGGGAAATGGAATTTATTTTTGTAGCATCCTTTTTAATTTTTGACCCCACCTCCTCACTCGAAAAACTCGACGGTCCAGCTTCTTTAGTCGACAGATGAGAATTCAAGAAATAAGATCTTTGGGAAGCTCCTTCTTCAATCCCCTTCTTCTTATCTGCATGGATCCCACGTGGTTTATTCAGCTTTTTTAAGAGGCCAACATTATTCACAGCATCAGAAATTCTATCACTTCTCCCTTCATTTATAATATCCGATCCATTATTCCCTTTACTCCCTTTATTTGATTCAGATAAGTGACCAGATTTAATCTTTGATTCACGCGATCTTTCTCCTCTTCTCCTGATTTATGTTATCACTATGACCTCCATCATTAATTCCCATATCTTCAGCATTAAGAGCCTCAAAACGTGATCCTCCTCCCATATTCCGAGAACGTAAATCACGTCTAGACTCACGCCCATAATTATTTTTCCCTGCATTCGAGATCCATTGTCTCCTTCTCCTACTCGGCACCACTATCCACTCACCATACATTCCATCAATATTCTCCGGTGTAGTATCTGTAGAAACCGACGGGTTAGGCATACATGACGACTTTGACGTGTTTTTCGCTTGATTATTAGGGCAATGTTCCGTGTCATGACCATATTGCCCACATGAGAAGCAAATCAAATGCAACCCTTCATACACAATCTTCTTTTCTTTCCCATTTATTAACAAGGACGGGAGTAAAGGCGCATTCAAATCGACCTCGACACATATACGAGCAAAACGCCCTTTGGTTTGCTGAAGAGTATTTGTATCCACTTTCAAAACCCGTCCAATTTGGTTACCCACCACATATAAAATACCCTTGTCATAAAAATCAACAGGAAACTTAGGAATTCTTACCCATGCTGCAATTTTAGCGACCTCATCAGCATCAGGATCGAACTCAGATTTCCACGGTTGTACAGCCAGATAATGATCCATGTATAACCAAGGGCCACATGTCAACGCAAAGTCATAATCCTCCTTATTACTCATTCGTACCAGAAAATACCTGGAACCTATCTCAATAGTTTCGACTTCCCCTCTACGTCCCCACAGTTGTTGTAGCTTGCGACCCAATTGATCCTCCCGCACCATCCTTCCAAGAAGTCTAACGAACAACGATGTTGACCATTTCCGCGCTAGCTTCTTCTTAAACTCTGAAGACACAATAATATTTGGTCCTTTTTGCGTCATTTCTACCTCAATCCTTGACTTCCAACCATCCCCTTTCCACCAATCATCTTCTTCATCTGAAGCATCCTTTAACGTTTGATCCTCAATGCATGCATCTTTGTATGATCTTTTGGGCATCTCTGGTGTATTGGTGTCCTCTCCAATAGTATCATCACTCATCCAATCCTCTACTCGTGGGGCTAAAGATTGTTTATTTGTGAATTCTACATCATCATCACGAATTTTCTTCGTATTACGCTCCAATACCTCAATCTTCTCTACCCTTGGAGATGGATTAATTCTCTCACGGCTTCGATCTCTCTCCCTTTCACTCATCACTTACACTGTTTAAAAAAACTCAAGCTTAATATGCAGAAGACCACAGAAACTTTCCCCAGCCGCAGCCCCAAGCCGTCAAAACGGAGGCTGCGGCGAGAGAACACTACAGAAACTACCTCCTTTATCCTTTTCAAAACCAGACCCACAACACTAAACCAGATCACAGACACGACGGAAGAGAGCAAGCCGACTGAACCAGAACCACAGAACCAGATCAAAAGCACGACATATTTGGCTCAGCTCGACGGATAAACAGAACAAGTCACCGGAAAAAAAAATGAAGACCAACCTGGGAGACAATGGAAGGAAACAGCCGACGGTTCAGAATCAGATCCAAAGCAGCAGGCCTACTGAAGTAATGAATCAGATCCAGAGCAGCAACACAACGACAATGAATCAGATCGACGGAAAAGCAAAACAGATCACCGGAAATACAGATCGTCCAGCGCGGTCCTTTTCTGAGCGTCAACAGTCGTGAGTTATACTTCTCGGTTTTTAGGCTCCGATCATCAGCGTCAGTGAACGACCACACAGCCTAACAGTGGACAGCTTCCGATGAAGTATTCGGCAAGTGCAGATCTCGCCTGAAACTGAGACCGTTGCAGCTGCAACAGTCACGAAAGCAGTTTCTCTTTCAGAGCAACAGAGCATTTTGCGTTGTTTTTTCTCAACCAGATCAACTTTTGTTGGTGAAGAGAGAGCTAATATTAGATTTGTTGGTGACTTACTAATGCATACTCCTATACCTTGGAATTCCACTATTCAATGGAATGCGCCTCTTATTAGAGCCAATTATTCTGATGCTGAAAACATCATTTTCTATTTGGGAATGGACAATCATCTTGTGCTTACATAGTGAGAGAAGGCTACAAGTATATATTATCTTGCATCTGTATGTAACACCTCAGTTCCTAATGGAAGAGGATCCTCTCATAATCCTTTTTCTCCCTTTCTTCTTAGAATCTCATCTCTACCCTTAGATAAAAAAATATATGGTTCAGATCAGATTTAATAATTTTTAAAACTATGATTATAGTGTTTTATAATTTTTTTTAAAATTAATTTCGTTTTTATTACAATTATGAATTGTGTAGATCATATTTTAACAGTCTAAATTTACTTATTTATGTTTAAAATAATAGTTTTATAAAATATAAAATCTGGACCATCTATTTTTTTTAAACATGAGGGTGAAGATGAGATTCTGAAAAAAAAAAATGAGAAAAAGGATTATGAGAGAACCCAGACTGATTCCTAGTTATCCTTTTTGGAAATTTTTTCGTCCATATTATTGCCTTTAAAAAATCTACATTAATTCACTAACCAAGATAATAAAGGAATTACTATTTTTGTTGAGATTTTTTTAATCATAGGAGAGACGTAGTGGGATCAAACTAGCTGACCCTTAATCTAAAATATAAGACTTAATTGATTTTTTTAAGGATATTAAGGAAGCTAATTAAATTACTTTAAAGTATTTATATTTATCGTTTTTTCTCCAAACTAATTTATCTTACTTATAAACTGATATATTATTTAATTTTAATAACATATTATATGAATAAGTAATTTATTTCGTTTTTTAAATCTCCCTCAAAAATAATAAACTAGGTCTTATATTTAGGATAAAAAATAGAGGCAGCCCACCAAATACTCCGTGTCAATCAAGCAAAAGGACATACACTGATTACACTCCATTACTGCGGACTTTAATTTCCACTAGCTTAAAGCGACTTGGCTACTTTACGCTCGTTGGCCAAAAAAACATAAAGCTACTTTATGCTCATTTCTATGTAATTTCTTGTTTGGCTTAAGAGTTTGGAGTATGTACATGTGGCAGTCAAGGCATGCAGCTTCTTGACTCTCTAGCCCGCACATCCTCATATATATCTTAGGTTAATTTTGAAGTGAATTAATTAGGTCCCTACGGTATTTATACATTCACGTGAAAAAATTTAATAACGTGACTTATATAAATAGAGCAAAATAATCTTCTTTCTATGTCTTATAAACAGAACTAGTTAGAGGAGTATATGCAAAGACAATGAATGATATAGAAAACATGGGGGTAATTAAATACTATGCTTTGAGTATATACCAAAACTATGATAATTATATTCATGTTTTCCAAGTGATAATATGGATTAGTCACCAGCTGGAGTTGATTTGAAATAATCAACGTAGAGAAAGTCTACTTAGAAAGAGACCTGATATATATACACATTGAAAGTGAAAGCTTTGGAGATTATATTGGCGGTCTTCTTTAATCTTTACTTGTCGGCGGGCCCGTACTTATACTTATCGTGATCATTATATTTTATGGAAAAAGGAGTGAAAGAAAGATTGAACATGCATGTGGGTACTTAATTAATTTGGAGTGGGATTAGGTTGTAGCGGACGTGTTAAGGTCATTTGGATTTGGTAGGAAATTTCCGGGTCTTTTCCATGGAGACTTGCATGAATATGGGTAATACATATTATTGTCCCCATCTGTATGTGAACTTTTACAAGTTTTATGTTAATACCTCCGATCCTAAATATAAGATAAAGTTAATTTTTTTTAGAAAGATTAAAAAAGCTAAATAAATTACTTAATCATATCATATATTATGTATCCTTAGATTATATATTAGTTTATTAGTCAAACTAATTAGTTTAGAGAAAAAAAATAAAAATATAAACACTCCAAAGTAATTTAATTAGCTTCCTTAATTTCTCTAAAAAAATCAACTTTATCTTATAATTAGGATTGGAGGGAGTATATCCTATTCAAACTTTGTTTATTTCATGAATGATGTGCGTCTAGGTAAGAAAAATATTATTACTTTATCCATCAAACTTATAATTTTTTTTTTCTTAAACTAGTATTCCTGTTATTGATTAGGGGGGTTTCATTAATAAAGAAAGTTTTTATTGTAAATAATTTGATATGATATTTTCAAAACTTTAACACGTTAATTTTTTTTTTTACAAACAACTAGCTTAATTAATTTTTTTAATATTTATAAATTAATTATTTAGTTTTCCCTATTAAGGATAGGAGGAAATTAATGTATTTAATATCGACTGATTAATACCAATACATCATTGAATTTGATAAATTCATTGTTGATAATTTATTGATTACAGGAATTTAATCTTTTCTCTCTCTCTCTCTTTTTTGCCATTTTAATCTTTTTTTTCCCACTCCAGCAAAAAAAAAAAAATCTTTTTTCTCACATTAGCCTCATTAATTTCACTTTTTTTCCCATCTTTCTCTTGCCTCTCATATTTAGTATGTTCATTAAGAGGAGATATTTGGAAACAGGGACACATTTTTTTACATAATAACATCACAAATAACCAACAGAGCCATTTTTTTATATATTTTTACAAATTAATTAACTATATCTTATATTCTGACTAAGCAACATAGATTCACTGACCTAAACTTATAGCTTCACGTAGCGTTTAATTACGTTTATGTAATACTACTGTATGACGAAATCTGTTAGTAACGAACGTGCGAATGCTCAAGTTATGAAATGAAAGAATAATTCTCAGAATACTCATATATTAATGTTTCATAATTGATTAGTGAACAACGTTAACAATTATAAAATTAGTGACAACGTACTTCCACCGTTGTTAATATTGTCAATATTAATTAAAGGTAATCAGTGAGTTTGGTGGAAGAACATTGTTACCAACTTTTTGCGAAAGAACCAGTCAACACGAGTGGCTTCCACAATTTGTTTGGTGTGTGTATATACTGTTCACATTCCTGTTAATTTTCACATTAGAGGCTCATAAGTCGTAAAATTTGGGTTTTATAGAAAATTTACAAGTATGGTATTATGGAAAAACCATAACCAGTAAATAACCGTTGAAATGTTTAAGGTCTTATAAGGCCCCTCTTTCAAGATCATATTCTAAATGTGGGACTCATATAATAACTCAATTAGCGCCCTCTGTGCTTAAATCTTACTCTCTTTCCATTTATAAGATGCTTTTAAAATAACTTGTGAAGATTAATAATTAAGCCCTGTACTAGTTAAATATAGTTAAAAATCTTAATTCTTTAAAAAATATAAACTTTTTAAAATATGTTTCATCTAACTCACTTTTAAAAAATACGGGATAAAAATAATTTCTTGCAAACGTTAATTCAAAAAAAATTTGAAGTTTCATGTGCTATCTTTGCAAGCTCTCTTCTTTGTGCTTTCCTGCTCTTTGGCCAACTACTACTGGAGCAAACATTTTTTACACAGATCTTTCATAGGAATCTATTAATAATATACTCCATTTAGTCTTTTAATATAAGACATGTTACAAAAGTTAATTTTGATTTTAAATATAAGGTACATTTCTCATATTTATCAATTTTTTTCTAATTTATCCCTGTTGATACTTGGTGGACAATGAAACTCCTCTGTGTAAAATGGGTAGTCAAAGGCCACCTCTTCTATTTTATTGATTGAATATAAAATGAATCCAACAACTTGGATCATAGAATAATCCCCTATTTATATACACATCCTAAGACAGAAAATAACATTAACACAAGACTACTATACAATGTTATACAGCCCAATTACTCAGGCCCAATATATCAAGGCCTACTCACTCTAACACTCCCCCTCAAATTGGGGTTTATAGATGTTTACTAACCCTAACTTGCCTAGAATTCTATTTTGTGTTTCCATAGTTGTTGACATAGTTAAAATATCAGCATGTTGCTCATTTGACTTGACATGCTTCAAGTTGATCAACTTTAATTGCACTTTCTCTCAAAAAAAAGTGATGATCAATGTCAATGTGCTTGGTTCTTTCGGGGAACACCGGGTTTGTTATGATATGAATCGTTGCCCGGCTATCACAATATACATCAATGGGCCTATCTTGGGGATGCCTTAATTCTGTCCACACAACTTCAGAGTTGGCCGAAGCAAGGGCCCGATACTTGGATTAACACTCCTAGGCCTGGACTTTGCTTCAAGTATCTCAAACATTCAAGGCTGCCGCCATATAGACCTTCATGGGTTGCAGCATAAATTGACTAATTGCCTGCATAGCAAAGCATATATCAGGGCGAGTAACCGTCAGATAGATTAACCTACTTATTAACTGTCTGTACCTCCCCGGATCACTCAACAACTCGATTCTTTGTTTCTCTTTTCATCATAAGCACGCAACTTCAAATTTTGTGCCATAGGCATTCCTAGTGGCCTACAACCACTCATGTCTAAATCTGCCAAAAGATATAAAACATATTTTCTTTGGGAAATTACAATTCCCCTTACTTGACCTAGCCATCTCAATACCAAAAAAATGTTTCATGACCCTTAAATCCTATATTTTGAAACTCTTATGTAAGAATTGCTTTACCTCATTTATTCTTTCCTCAAAGCTATCGGTAATGAGTAAATCATCAACATAAACAAGTACCAAAACAATATCATTACCATACCTCTTAGAAAAGAATGAGTAGTCATACTTACTTTGAGTAAAGCCTCATTGAATAAGGGGCATAGACAACTTACAATTCCACTGGCGAGTGCTTGCTTGAGTCCATAAAAGGATTTATGAAGCCTACAATTCTCCCTCTTTTTACCGAAACTTTAAGGGATGGTCATGTAGACTTCTTCATCTAAGTCTCCCTACAAGAAAGCATTATGCACATCCATTTGATACACATTCCAATTATTTAGTACAACTAGTTTCAAAGATGCACGCACTGTTACCATCTTCACAATCAGGGAAAATGTCTCATGGTAATCAATTCCCTCTCTTTGGCTATAACCCATAGCAACCAACCTTCCCTTATACTTATCTACCTCATTGTTTGATTTTTACTTTACTTTATACACCTATTTACAACTAATGGGCTTCTTACCTTTAGGTAGCGGGACTATATCCCAAATCCTATTGCTTTCTAGAGCATTTATCTCAGTTTGCATTGCCTTTACTCACTCACCATTAGTCGATACCTCTTCTAGCTTCTTGGTTCAGAAACAGAATCCAAGTAACACAGAAAACACAAGTGAAATGAAGAAACATTTTGATATGAGATATCGTCATTTATAAGATAAAGACACTTCATATTACTTTTATTAGAGCCTTTAATAGTCAAATTACACACATAGTCTTTGGCCCATATAGGTAGCCTCCTATCTCTAGAGGCTTTCGTTTGAGATTGGGTGAGAGCTTCCTCTCTTGGTACATGGCCAATCTCTTCATCTACTTGTACCATGTCCCTCCCTAACTCCCTCTACCATACCTTGAGTACTAGGATTTTTGCACAAATAAGGGGTGTCAAGGAAGGTCACATGCCTGCTCACAAAGATATTGTTAGTAGCAAGATCAAGTAAAACAAATCCCTTTTTAGTGTTAGGATAACCAAGAAAGGCACATGGCATGCTTCTAGGCTGAAGTTTATCAGTCACAGTTAAGTTTGTAGCATAAGCAACACAACCAAACACTCTAAGGTGCTCAAAGGTGGGCTATACTCTATATACTATCTCATAAGGCATTTTATATCCTAGCACTTTGGATGGAACCCTATTTACTAGGTGTGCTACCACACTTACCCCAATATTTAAGAAGAACCCCTAATTGCAATATGAGGCTATGGGATATCTGTATTAGAGTGTGGTGTTTTCTTTCCGCAATCCCATTTTGTTCTGGGGTGTAGGGGCAACTAGTCTTAGGAATAATCCCCTTTTCCCCAAAAAATCCCTTAAGTTTATTATTGATAAATTCTGTACCATTATCACTTCGTATTCTTTTAACATGGATAGAAAACTAAACAAGGATGTAAGCAACAAAGTTCTTAATGCAGCTTTCTAATTTAGATCTCATCAAGAATATCCATGTACTCTTAGAATAATTATCAACCATAGTCAAGAAATAATGGTGACATTGATGTGTGGGTGTTCTATATGGCCCCACACATCTATACGCACCAATTCGAAACAAGAATGAGTTTTGATACAGTTAGAAGTAAAAGGCAATTTTGTTTGCTTAGATTGAATAAACGTCGCATTCTTTATTCAATGTAGCATACTTGTCTCTTACAATATTCAAGTGTTTTAAAACAAGGAGTGGAGCATGTCCTAGCCTACTATGTAGAAGCCACAAATCACTATTGCTATCAACACAAGCATTAACAATATTTAGAGAAGCAATATACTTAGGAAAGTTCAAGATATAGAGATCTTCTTCTAGCTTACCAATCACCCTCTTCTTGTCATCTTGAAGGCCCAACACTAAACAATGGCCAGGAAAAAACACAACCATGCAATATTGCCTACGTGTAATCCTAGGTACAAATATGAGATTGAATTTCAGTTGTAATGAATAAAGCATATTAGCTAGGCATATGTCCAGAGTTAATCTAATACTACCAATGTGAGTCACACACACACGATCACCGTTAGGAATTTTAGTTGCCTTAATTAGGCTATCATTAATACGATGAGTCAAAAAGAGACAAATTCCCTATGATGTGTGTGGTTGCACCTTTTTTAGTCTAAAATCCATATACTATTTGTACATAAGCTAGAGACAAAGTTAGAATTTTTCAAACCTGTACTAGTACCAGTTACCGAGTGAATAATGCCTTTGGAGTCCTTTTTCAGTAGATTTAGGAGGTGCTCATATTGTTCTTGAGTGAAGGTAGGAGAAATCATGTGAGTTCCCTGAATTGGCATATTCTCCTTCACGAGTTGCATCTACTCGGAGTTGATTGGCAGCAGCTCCCAGGGGTCTTTTACCCCTATGTCCCTAAAAGTTAGTAAGGTATCCAACCAATCGAGCATATATCCTTATTGTGGCCCTTTTTTTCTACAATGAGCATACTCTACGGTTGAGCTATTACGACCGCAACCATGGCCTCTACCCTTGCCTTAAGCAGACATGGAAACTCCCTCAACTGGTGCTATTTAGGATGAATTGGCTGGGGAATGTTGAGCTTTATCTTCAGTTACCATAGCAAACGCTTGGGTGACAGACTCGTTGGAAGAGGGAGCTGGAAATTGCTACACTGACAGGGATTTTTAGGCTCTGAGGCTACGGTGTACCAAGATTGTTTGGAGTCACCAGAGTGCTTGTAGAAGAAATATTCCTACAACATGATTAGGGTTTCACGGTTACTCTTCTTCAATGAAATCACTAGAGAACATTGTAGCGGTATAGTTAGAGTGTTTTTAACTGGCACGATTTGCACTTCTTCCATTGGTACGACAAGGATTCTAGGGTTCTTGTCTTCTCCTTTCTCAAATTGTGACGCTTTTAATGATCCCTAAGGTTCTTGTTTCGCTCTTCTGAGATTTGTGACTCTTAACGATTTTTAGCAATTCTTAGCATATTTAATTGGGTAAAGATCTAGAGCTCTGAATCTGTGTTTCCCACCGTGCTCTTGAACGGGTTGTGAAAGTAAGCTCAGGTCAGTGATCCTTTTGGGCCTACTGTGCTTTCTTGCTATTGCTTCTTGCAACCGAATCTTGGGTATCTGGGAGTCTTGGGGCCAATTCTTGATCTTTGGGCCTTTAACTCTATAGCAGTGACTTGGAAGCTTTGACTAATTCTTTATTATTGGGCTATGTGAATGTAGCACAGGGAGTAGAATCTTTTTCTCAAACATGTTGTTTTGATGCCATATTGGACAACGAAACTCCTCTGCGTAAAATGGGTAGTCAGAGGCCACCTCTTCTATTTTATTGATTGAAAATAAAATGAATCCAACAACTTGGATCATAGGATGATTCCCTATTTATATACATGTCCTAAAATGGAAAATATCATGAACACAAGATTACTATATAATGTTATACGGCCAATCACTCAAGCTTAATATATCAAGACCTACACACTCGAACAATACTCCCTCAATAATAATCAAGGAGGACGGAAAGGAAGGACGAATTAAGGAAAATGATCAGGGTGTTTTAAAAAATAAATGTCGCATTAATTAACTTAACTAACTTCCTTAATCTAATCAACTTAGGTAGATATGTCTTATAATATTAAAGACCGGAGGGAGCACTTTTAAGACATCTATTTGTAATTAATTTTTTTTATCTGTGATTTATTTTAAACTTTCCCTAGACCTTTTTTTTTTACATTTGTAATAGTGTACGTGCTTGGGAGTCTAAGATGTAATCAAATGATACAAGTATAAATGGAATGAAATGGAATTGAGTAGGATGATGAGGTGAAATAATGGACTAGAATATTTGATTAACCCATGTCATGTGAGTTTTAAAAAACTAGGTTTGAAAATGTAGCGTAGTAGCTCAACCTCGATCGTTTTTGTGAAAATTTTCAAGTTTTTAAATAGTTAAGTGATAAATACCTTAAAGTTGTGAGAAATCATTTTGAGAAATTATTTCTAAGACAAATGAAATAATCTAATCTAATTATTCAATATTTTTGTATTTTTTGGTTTTCACGATAAAGAAGTAAACGGAATCGAAATTAACAACAACAAGAACAACAAGGCAAATTCAATAAACTAGTATAATGATGAAGTGAGATTCCCTTGAGTTGAGGTTTTAGTCCTCCTTGCTTGCTAATGATAAGAATTCAATAATACGAGTCAAAAGGATGGACCTAAGCTACCACTATATCCATACTTGCAATACCTATTTACATCATTCTACCGAAGCAATTAAACGAGCATCACCATTCAGCACAATAAATCTGACTCAAATGAGAAGAATAATTAACTTTCAATTCTAAATTGTAATTACCATTACAAAAATTCAAACCATTCAGTTTAGCCATTTAAAATCCACTCAACCAAGTCGGAATAAATACTTCAACCTACTCCTACTATGAGTCATACAAAGTCTAATTAGTCAACTCCTAGCTTAACCACCAAGTTTATTCACTTGGCATAGAACAATCTAGCTCACAACCATATACTTCACCAAGCCATATAATCATGAACTAGAAAGTGAGCTTAAAGGAATTCTATTGAAGTATAAAAGCTCAAACTATTACCCAACTCAAAAAAATCATCAGAATTTAGTAACTCATAGAAGAAGGAAATGAAGGGGAAGAAATCAACCATCTCTTTAATTCTTGGTCAGCAATTGCTCTTTGCTCTTCAAACCAGTTTAGCCTTAAAAATCTCCATCACTTCGGTCAAGCTCCTTCCTTCTCTTTATCAATTCGGTCAAGCCCGTTCAAATCCCCTTTCAATTTCTGCTAAATCAGCCTTCCATGTGCTCTCCTCTTCTTCTTTCCTCATTCGGTCCAATCTCCTTCTTTCACGTCTCTCCTTTTCTCCATCAATTCATTAGGTCCCTTTAGCCATCATCGCCCACTTTTTCCTTCTCTTTTCTTCAATTATTCTTTTTTCAGTCTAGCTTCTCTTTTCTTTATTTTCTTTAATTTTTTTTTAGGTTGGCATCTCCTTTACACCTCTTGCTCATTTTCTCCAATTAATTCTCTTCCATAGTTCAGCAGCTTGCGTCTTTGTTGTTAGAACCGGCTGACACCCAAGAGGGGGGTGAATTGGGTGTAAGATAAAAACTGAAGTACAATCAATCTTCTCTCTCAGAAGTGAATAGATGAATACTGAAGTACAATGTAAATGATCTCTCTCTCAAATATACATGATGTAGAAAATAGATAAGAACAGAGAGTAGTTAGGTCGGAGTGGATGATTCATAATATAAGCATGTTTGCGTTGTTGTGTTCTCGTTGGTTGTTCTCAACTCTGAATGCTCTTCTATTTATAGTTGATGAAGGATGATGACCGTTTGAGCATTTCAATATATCCGTTGGAGTGTGGCTTCTTCAATTTTGAAAACTAGCCGTTATAACGTTGACGCTCCGCTTCCGTAAATTCACCTTTTGACTCTTCACATCATATCTTCATTGTATTCCTGGAGAAATACATTAAACACTAATACAATGAAGTGTTAGAGTGATTAGAAGCAAGAAGAATGAGTTATATGATCATTCCATTAATTTTCATAATCTTCGGGACATTGTTCTGTTTTCCTAGGAAGCATTACTCGAGTGCTCACTCGAGTGGACATCAAGTTTCTTCACAGGTTACTCGAGTGGCTACTCGAGTGGTCTTGCAAATAATCCGGTAGATTACTCGATGCTTTACTCTAGTAATGTTGGCAGGATTTCAGGCTGAGAGCACTTCAAGTTTTGCTTACCTGTTTACTCAAGTACTGCCTCCAGTAAACATCTATTTTCTGCATAGCTTACTCGGGTATATACTTCAAGTGCATTGTAACTAACTCTGCAGATTACTCGATTACTGACTTGAGTGAAGTGTGATAATAACATTGCAAATTAATCGAGTATTACCTTCAAGTTTTGTTTACCACAGTGCTTTACTCGAGTGGCTCCTCTAGTAACATTGGCGGGATTGAAATGCTGAGAGCAACACATTTCTTGAAGCAGGGGACTCGAGTACTGACTAGAGTAATGTTGGCAGGCCGAGAGCAACTGAAATTTCTTTACCTTGATTACTCGAGTGGCTACTTGAGTAAAGTCTTTTGTTATCAACTAGTTACTCGAGTGGCTACTCGAGTAATGCTCTCTTCTCATGTTGTTACTGGATTGGCTACTCTGGTAATTGGTCACATATCTTTCCATGTTACTCGAGTGGTGCCTTCAAGTGAATTCTTGATTTTGATTCGAAATATGGAAAATTATATATCATCGGAAAGCCCTCATTATCTACATTCCAATGCAACAAGAATCAGCTCCAAACTCGTTGTATACAGAAAGTTATGATCCAAAGAGTATGTACTGTTCTTAGACCATTTCTGAACTCACGAGCCATCACGAGCAGAAACTTCCAGAAGTCATAGCTCTTAGGATATAGCTTTAAATGTGACAAATTATATATCCATGGAAATTTCTTTGAGTCTACTTTCATATGGAACCAGTTTCGTTACAATCCGATGTGTAGTTTCTGAGTTATGTCCAAAATACCGAAGCTGTCCAGGAATATGTCGGTGATTCATGTGTCTACTTTTGAAGCTTATATCTCTCTCATCTGAACTCCTTTGAATGTGATCTTAGTGTCAAAAGTTCATGTTGGAAGTCTAGTTTCATATTCCACTAGTTTCAATTCGATCCGACATGTGGTTGGAGAGATATCATCAAAATACCGAACCTCTGTTCTGCCGCGCAAAAACAGAGTGCCCATTACTTCAAGTGCCACCTCGAGTAATTCATCAAGTAACCCGGCAGATCACTCAAGTAAGGCCTCGAGTAATGACCTCCAAAATGAGGCAGTGCCATATTACTTGAGTGATTACTCGAGTAATCATCTATAGAGGTACCATAACTTCCATATACGTCATTTTAGCATCATATTGACCCATTCCAACTTCCGATTGACCATAGAAATCTCCGATATCACTTCTAATAGCTTGGATCTTGATATTCTCATATGATCTTGCAAGTTCTTCCTTCTTCAATCCCTTTCTTCTTGATTTTCCTCTTGATGATCATTCTTCATCACCCAACTAGATATCTTCTTGAATTGTTGATTATTCTTCATAACCCAACTTCAACCTTCTTCTTTCTTGCTTGACTAATATCATCTTCTTGACTATTTTCCTCTTGATGATTTTTCTTCATAACTTAACTAGATTTCTTCTTCAATCTTCTTCTTGCTCTTGCTTGACTAATCTATACCATCAAATATAATAGTTAGTCAATGTAGAAGATAAGTATATTATACAAACTTTTTGCTCTTAATCCTTGACATATATATTTGACATAATCAAAACTATCCATATCTAACATTTGTTTCGTCATCGTAATTAATCTACAAAAGATACTAGGTGGTGGGATGAATGGAGGATGGAGGATGTCAATAGGTGTAGAGGTGGAAGGAAATGAGATGTGAGTGAGGAATTAACAGCTTTCTTTGTGTGTCAAATATGGAATTTTTTTTCTCTACCAATGGTGGCTGAAATATGGTGATTGATTTAGGGTAGAAAGTAAGTTAAGGGAATGTTTGGATAATGGATGAAAATCTGTTTTAGGATTAGGCGTAAAATTGCAACCACTAAATAAAGCTCTTATTCATTTAATCTTCTCTTAGAAAAAATATGAAAATAAATTCTGCACTTGTGAAGTTTCTCTTTTGCCCTTCATTAAGCTCCAAAATGACATCTTTAACCATGACTAATTGATAAAAGTTGTGTCATATCATCACTTACATAATTAAATTCACAAAGGTAATATCTTATGCTCACAATTAAGGAACGATGTGAATAAAAATATTAATTAAAAATATAACAATTTAACCACTATAATTTTCAAATTATCCTTTCACTAAAATCTCACATTAACACTTAATTATGCCCAAAATATTCAATTAAGTCCCACAAAAGTTTAAAATTAATTACTAAAAATATATAAATATTGAGCTCTATCAATTCCCCCATACTTAAGCTTTTGCCCTCCTGAGCAAAACATCAAACTCAACACTAGAATAAGGAATAAGTTTGAATAAGCATGATCAAGATTCAAGAATCACATTTATCAAATAATAAGTTATCCACATATCCAAATTCAATGAGCATGCTAAAAATTTAAGTAGTTAAAGTGATACAAGGTTTAATTACAATGAGCTCAATTAGAAACTCAGCTAGGATAAGTGTTTGCACTCTTCTCTCATATAAGGGAATTTTTCACTCACATCCAATTTGACCACACTCTACCATAAGCTTGTAATATTTCTAGGTTCTCCACTACTTGCAACAATGGCATAAATAGATCTAAAGGACTTGGTAAGTTTGTAATATTGAATATGCCAAATGATGGAAGAATAAAACAAGCTACCATGCATGCAGCAAATTTAATTAATAGAACCAATAGTACTAATTACAATAGTGTAACTTTATTTTGCCAAAATTTTTCAATTTCAACTCATCTATAAAATTTTTTTATATGAAGTGTCATATATTTTCTTTCTTTTTCCTTGCTTTTGAGACCTTAGGATTAGTGATCAATTTTGATTTAACATCTTTATCTTTACTCTTGTGTGAAGTGAAAATTGTATAATCTAATATTGAACTAGAGTGCATCAAGTCATCTTCACAAGTAAGAGAGGAAGAAGAAAGAGAACTACTCAAATCATTACCACTCGAGGATTTCAAAATTTAAAAGCAATCATTTTGCTTTTCTAAATCAGGTGGCAAATCACAAGATAACACTTGTTAGAAAGATTCATTAACAATTTAACATGCAAAATTTTATCAGTCAAAACTTTAAAATCTGTGTTACCAATAAGACTATAAGTAACTAATCCCATGGAAATTTTATGCATTTGGCATTCTGGACCATAACCATTCTCACTCACATCAACAACATTAGCATCCATGTAAGGTTTAACATTTTCGCAATGCTCATGCTTACAATCATTAAGAGTGCAAGAGGATGCGTCATGATTAATGGTAGAATCAACCACTTCACTAAATGTTTTCTTTTAAAACTTAAAAGTAAATGGCATTTTTGTTCATAACAATTTACACATATAATCTTTCTCACAAGAGCATGGAAAGAAGTAATTCAATGCATTACAATCATCCCTAGTATTATGAAAAGAAACACTTTCTAAAGTTAAAGCATCACACAAAGAAGTAGGACCCTAATCATCAACATATGCAATCAAATCATCACTACTAAAATCAATGAGTTGAGCAATTACATGTTCAAGAATTAGAGGGGATTCAACAATTATTTTTCAATCCACCTCATCATCACTCAAATCATTAATTACTTCATCAATCAAAATAGTAGGAGAGTCAACTTCTATAAGGATAGGACTGTTCCTAAAGGGTAAGAAAGACTCTTCATTGCTCTTTTATACTTGCTTCACTTCTTGTACTTGGATGGTTGTATTTGATTGAATAATTAAAGGTTAGGAACTCTCCACATGTGAAGTTGCATAAAGCTCTTGATTTTGGGATCCTTGCTCCTCATTTTATAGGTCTTGAGGCCAATAGGTTCCAACTATACCTCTCGTTTTTACCCATAACATGTGATTATAATATGCCTTGAAGAAGTCATCAATATCTTTCAATTGCTCTTCTATCTCCTTAGAGTTATCAATTGTTCCTTGATACATGAGTAACTGAAGGTATTGCTCTTGAAGTATATCATACTTTAATATTAAGGTACTTGTTAGGGGATTCATGTTGTGGGGTGAGAAGAGGGTATTTAATCCACTAGGTTGTGAGTTATGAAGTTGAGATAGAGGTTCAAGGTAGGGTGGTGGTGAAGGTTCACAAAGTGTTGGATGAAATGATTGGAATGAAGAATGGAATGAGGGTCGATATGATAAGTAAGAGGGTAGATTTAGGTTGTATGGTGGGGAACAAGAGTCATGTTGAGGTCTATATGGGGGTTGTGGGGGGAATAAAGGGACATGGAAGGGTTGATGTGGTGGAAAAGATTGTTGGTGATAGGGTTCATGATATAGGTTGTGGAAAGATTAATCATATTCTTGACCATTGGAACCTCTCTCTTGACTCTCTAACAAGGCTTGAAGAAGCTCTAATTGATGTAGTATGACTTCAAAGCCTTGTGAAAGAAGATCTTACATTCCGTTGGTGTTACCAAGAGCTTCCCAAGGATAAGAATACAAAGTTTCTCACCAAAAAACCAAAGTAAACCACACAATGACAACTAAGAATATGATAACAAAGCAACAAAATACAAATTTCTTTTTATTTTTTTCAGAGAATTTTATATGAAAATGGAATGCAAAATGACTATGAACATGAAAAACGACCTAAAATACTACCAAACACTCCAACAATTTACAACTAACTAAGACAAACTTAAAAACATACTAAAATAACAAATAAAAAATGTGAAAAAATTCCAAAAAAGAAAGAAAATTCAAAAAAGAAGAAAACCTTCGAATTTGGCTAAAATCTATCAGACCTAATAGCTTAAGCTATTAGTTTTGTTTATAATGCTAAAAAACTTCGAGATATCAAATTTCAGAATTTTCTAGGCAAAACTTTTTCAATTCCAGCAAAATAGGTTTATGCAAAACTCAGATTTTCGCCAAAATTCAAATGAGTGCCACACACTTTCCAGCAAACTAAGACACACTATGACAACTCAAAAGAACACTCAACTACTTAAAAACTTGGTAACCATCCTCCCCCGCAATAGTGCCATTTGATAAACCCATCTCATGTGAGTTCTCAAAAACTAGGTTTGAAAATGTAGCGTAGCAGCTCAACCTCGATCGTTTTTGTGAGGAGATTAATTTTCAAGTTTCTAAATAGTTAAGTGATAAATACCTTTAAGTTGTGAGAAATCATTTTGAGAAATTATTTTTGAGACAAATGAAATAATCTAATCTAGTTATTCAATATTTTTGTATTTTTTGGTTTTCACGATAAAGAAGTAGACGGAATCGAAATTAACAACAACAAGAAGAAGAAGAAGAAGAAGACAAATTCAATAAACTAGTATAATGATGAAGTGAGATTCCCTTGAGTTGAGATTTTAGTCTTCCTTGCTTGCTAATGATAAGAATTCAATAATGAGTCAAAAGGATGAACCTAAGCTTCCACTAGATCCATACTTGCAATACCTATTTAATTCATTCTACCGAAGCAATTAAATGAGCATCGTCATTCATCACAATAAATCTGACTCAAAGGACAAGAATAATTAAATTCCAATTTTAAATTGTAATTACCATTACCAAAATTTAAAGCATTGAATTTAATCATTTAAAATCCACTCAACCGAGTCAGAATAAACAATTCAACCTACTTCTAATATGAATCATACAAAGCCTAATTAGTCAACTTCTAGTTCAACCGCCAAATTTATTCACTTGACATAGAATAATCTAGCTCACACCCATATACTTAACCAAGCCATATAATTATAAACTAGAAAGAGAGCTTGAAGGAATTTCATTTAAGCATAAAAGCTCAAACTATTATCCAACTCAAGGAAATCACCGGAACTTAGTTACTCATAGAAGAAGGAGATGAAGCTTGAATGAAGAGGAAGAAATCAACCATCTCTTTAATTCTTGGTCAGCAATTGCTCTTTGCTCTTCAAACCAGTTCAGCCTGCAAAATCTCCATCAATTCGGTCAAGCTCCTTCCTTCTCTTTATCAATATGGCCACGCGTTCAAATCCCCTTTCAATCTCCACCGAATCAGTCTTCCATGTGCTCTCCTCTTCTTCTTTCTTCATTTGGTCCACTCTCCTTTCACATCTCTTCTTTTTTCCATCAATTCATTAGGTCCCTTTAGCCATCATCGCCCACCTCTTCCTTCTCTTTTCTTCAATTATTCATTTTTTGGTCCAGCTTCTCTTTTCTTTATTTTCTTTAATTCATATTTAGGTTGGCAACTCCTTCACGCCTCTTACTCCTTTTCTCCAATTAATTCTCTTCCAAAGAGACAAGGTGGTGGGATGAATGGAGGATGGAGGATGTCAATGGGTGTGGAGGTGGAATGAGATGGGTTGTGAGTAAGGAATTGAGAGCTTTCTTTGTGTGTCAAATCTGGAGTTTTTTTTTCTTTCCCAATGGCAGATGAAATATGGTGATTGATTTAGGGTAAAACTAGGTTCTGAAACTCGGACCTGTCACTGAACCGGTCGGGGTACTGCGTCAAGGGTCAGTGGATCAGATCGGAGTCAAACTGAGGCTAACCCGGGACTAGACCAGTGAGAAAGTGAATATTTCAGGGTTATTTATATGAAATTTTGAATAAAATATTAAAAAAATAAAAAAAAAAACTAGTTGAACCGCCCAAAAACTGGTCGAACAGCAAAACCCTAATTGAATCGAGGTCAACCACCTGACTGGGTAGGTCGGACCATCGGTAGGCCAGTTTCCAGCTCAAATTAGCCGATCCAGTCCAGCTTTCAAAACCTGAGCTAGAAAGTAAGTTAAGGGCACGTTTGGGTCAAAATCTGTTTTAGGATTAGGCATAAAATTGCAATCACCAAAGAAGGCTCTTACTCATTTAATCTCCTCTTAAAAGAAATATGAAAATAAATTCGGCACTTGTAAAGTTTCTCTTTTACCCTTCATTAAGCTCCAAAATGACATCTTTAACTTTGACCAATAGATAAAAGTTGTGCCACATCATCACCTACATAATTAAATTCACAAAGGTAATATCTTGTGCTCACAATTAAGGAATAATGAGAATAACAAATATTAATTAAAAATATAACAATTTAACCACTATAATCCCCAAATTACCCTTTCATCAAAATCTCATATTAACACTTAATTATGCCCAAAATATTTAATTAAGTCCCACAAAAGCCTAAAATTAATTAGTAAAAATATATAAATATTGAACTCTATCAATGCTACGTAATTTGGGCATTTTATTGTGAAAATGAACAATTTCATTGAACCACCACTTGAAAAACATTATGAAAAAAATCAGTTTGTTTTAATTAAGTATTTTGGAATATTTAGATATAGACGGATGATGAATAATTTTGTAAAAATTGGATGAGATAAAAGCAAGTTTGTGATGATTAAGAATAATTTTAGAGGATATATCTCAAGCCATCTCACTTCCTTTGTTTAAATAAAAAATCTCAAATAATGGTAAAAAAAAAAAAAAAATTCTCAAACCGTATTTCAACCTATATCATTCCATCCAAAAAAAAAAATCCCGAACAATGCCTAATAATAAATCTACACATAAACTCAGGCTTTTCCCCAGAGAAGATGAAAGTGATGAAACCAATATAATTGGAGAGGCTATACTAAGTTAAGAAAACAATATAATTGCCTATTTGTTTTAACTTTTTCAAAATACTTTTATTGTGTTCGAGGTAAAGATGTGAGAGAAATTTTATCTTATTTTATAGAAAAAAAACTTTTAAAACCATGATTTTGATATTTTCCTAAACATGCAGAGAAAAAAAATACTAAGAGAAGCAAGTTGAGGCAGAAAAAATGCATTAAATTTTAAAATAAAGGGGTTGTATATTAGACCAGTCTGGGTGGCTGGCCCAAAAAAAAAAAAAAAACGTCTGGGTCAAAGTGAAAGAATCTTGCCTCCTCAGGACCGGAGGGAGTACTTTTTTTTTTTTTTATCAAAGAAGGGAGTACTTAATTCAGGTTCTCTACACGTGTCTCCGAAGAAAGAAGTGGGAAACAAGTCGTCGCAATCAAAAATCCGGCAAGGGAAAGGCAAAGAAAAACTGTGTATAATCTTCGAAACGAAGCATTGGATTTGTTGTGCATTTGGTGTTTGTTTGTTCCCTGTTTCAGCGAATCGAACATCACCTATCGTCTTCTCCTTCTCTCTTGTCTCTCTGTGCCAATGGCGGCACTATGGGGATCGCTGGCCGCAGGGGGAGACACTTCCAAGGCTCATTTGGCTATGGTGATGGTTCAGCTTTTCAGTGGAGGATACCACGTCGTCACCAAAGTAGCCCTCAATGTTGGAATCAACCAATTGGTGTTTTGCGTTTTCCGCGATCTCATTGCCCTCGCTATTCTTGCTCCCATCGCTTACATCCGGGAAAAGTACACTCTTTGTTATGACGCTTGTTAGATTAGTGTAGTACGATTCATGTTCTTGGTTTTACTCTTTTGAAAGATTTGTTGGAAACTGTTCAGTTCTCGTCTTCGGCTTTTATAATGTCTTCTTCGGTTTCCCTTGACTAAAATCTAACTTTGTAGGGTTTTTCTTTTTTCTGCCCCCACAAATTCTCTATTGTCATTTAGTTCCAGAAGAGTTTAATTAGTTGGGATTGGATGCTCTGATGTCTCTCTTTTGGGGTGGGGTATTGGATTTTTTATTGCTTGTGATGTTAGCAAGGCCTTGTTCTCACCTGTGCTCGTTAATCTCTGAGATATTTGGGCTCCTCTATGTTTATGTGATTCGTCCGCCCTAGTGCCCTATGGTGTTCATAACTTCATATTAATAAATTTTCCACAATGCATATAATTGCTTACGTGTTAACTGATGCACCGATTCTGTTATCTATATTTTCTGGCCGCATGACTTTGGATTGTTGTTTATCCCCAATTTTACGTGACAATGTATGTACAATTTTTTCGATATCTTGAGCTTTCTTCGTGCTAATTTAAACCGTGTAGTATGAACTGATGTATCCTGACTGAGCTTTAGCTTGAGGTCGTCAATTGTCATCTCAACTCTGGTTTTGGAGATGCTTAGTCCATGCCTGTTTGTAATTGTTAGGCATTAGTTTTTCTGGGTTTTTAGTGTTCCCAATGGTGGTATCCATATGAGTTTGGAATATGGACGGTATTTTGTTTATTGGTGGTGATTGCCACGCCAGCCTTGCACATTGATATATTCAAACAGCTGCGATGATATCTTAAATAACTAGTTTTGTTTTTAGCCCCTTATCATAATTTTTGCATTATTTGTGACGTTTTCCATGTTATTTGTAGACAGACACGACCGCCCATAAGTAAGCGCCTTCTGGTATCATTTTTCTTTCTTGGATTAACAGGGTAAGGTTCTTGATGTAGTCAAACCCTTGCTAATAATACTTTTATATTACTGTTTTATTGACTGTTTAGGTTCTTTTTGTTTTGTGATTCATGATCAGGATATTCGGCAACCATCTTTTGTTTCTTATTGGTTTAAGCTATACTAATCCAACTTATGCCGCTGCAATACAACCAGCCATTCCAGTCTTTACTTTTATTTTGGCTGTATTGATGGGGTCAGTTTAGCTATTCTGTCAACTTGTAGATGATGCTACAATGTCTATTACCTAGTATTCTATCTTTCCTTAGAACTCAATCAAACAGACATGCATCCTTATTTGTAGTGAAGAAATTTGTTCATTATTAAACTTATTCAGAAAAGTCAAGATTTATTGTGAAAGTTCTCATTCTTTTTCTTTATTTTCTGGAGCTCTTGTAAATAAACTCAGTGTTATGGAAACTGTTGCAACTTGCAAGTTCCCTTTATCTCTAAGCCTATACATAGTGGTTCCACATTCCTTGTAAATCATAATATAGAATTCATTCAATAATCTAATACAATTCTCTTCTTATTCTCTGCCCTTTTTTCACATATAATTATACTTATATATAAACTTGTCCCTGCAGTACAGAAAGAGTGAATTTACTCAGATATGAAGGTCTGGCAAAAGTTGGAGGAACTCTTATCTGTGTTTGTGGGGCCATTTTAATGGTTTTGTTTCGTGGTCCAGCATTGATAGGATATGCGGATTCGGACATGGTAGCACATAGTGAAATAACTGCAGGAGGTCAACCTGAGCCATATAGATGGTTAATTGGCGGTTTAATGGATCTTGGTCTAGACCATTTTCATCTTGGGGTTCTGTGCTTGATCGGAAACTGCATGTGCATGGCTACTTTTCTGGCCATTCAGGTACCTTATCTCTGTGTTTCCTTTACATGATCGATTTGAGCATGAAGTGAAAATGAGTAGTTATCTATTTCACATCTATTTCACTTCTTGTTTCTATCACCTTGGTAGTTCTTGTTACTTAAAAAATTTTGCCTCTAAACAGAAAATAGAGAACTTTCAATACTCTTTATGTCTTAATATTTGAAGTTCTTTTCATCAGTCTGGTTTCCTTCTACCGGAAATACCACCTTTATTCTCCTATTTATTCTCAAGGGCTAAGGCTTTTGTTTGGTTTATGGTTCCCAGTAATATCAAAAAATGATAATAATTATCTATCTACATTGTAGGCCTATTAGGGCTTGGTCCCCTAATTATTTGTCAGATGTTTTCAATCAAGTCTGTTTTCTTAGATTGAATTATCTTTAGAGCAGCATTCTTGCTGAGTTTGCTAGAAACTGGGCTTACATACAATTGCTTTACCTTTTTTTCCCTTATCCATGAACATCTCATTGGAGCTTCTTGGTAAGCTGCAAGATATCAAGATGCCATCGTGTAGCTTTGTAGGTTTGAAAACCTGCGAATTAAAGGACTTCCTTAGTGTCATTTGTCTTCTAATTTTAATTTGTTTGTATTCTAAATTATTGGTTGCCTTTAGTATTTATAATGGATGTCTTTCCAGTACTTCTATTTGTTTCTTTTCTTTCCCCCTTTCTTCCTTTTAAGTTTTTGGTCACCTGCCCATTTGTTTTAAAATGAAGTTCGTTTTACCAAATGAATCACTGTTAAGTCAGTCACCCCCAATTTTTTTGCTGTTTAATTAGCTAGTACTACTCAAATTTCATGAACTACTTCAATCTTAAATTTTCTTGTGCTTAAATATTCGGCACCTTCTAATTATTGGCATGAATAATTTTCAGGCTCCACTATTGAAAAAGTATCCCGCAAGCCTATCTGTCACAGCATACTCTTACTTGTTCGGAGCTTTGCTAATGGTGACAACAGCATTCTTCATGACCAATGAGTCAACTGACTGGAACTTGACATCATCTGAAACGTTTGCCGTTATTTATGCTGTGAGTCAGCCTTTAATTTCATCAACCCTTACCAGTTATTGCTGATCTTCCTATGCTTCTCAGTTTTGGTCATTTTACTTGCTAAAGTATTTCATGTGGCCTTATATTGAATTTGGACACTGTTCATTGTTTGAACTGAAAATTGACAATATGCCATCTTTGGAAATTATAATCAATCCATAAAATCACTCGACAAGTTTTCTGTCATGCAGTCATACTCATTAAGACATGTTCTTATTTATATATAGCTTTCAAGCTATTAAGGCACTAAATAGTGAGGGGGGAGGGTCCTTTTTGTGGGGACTAAGATGAGTCCCAAGGCTCATCAATCTCAGGACAAATCCCACGACTTAAAGAGATTGTGTCTATTTGAGCAAGAAAGTTGTGCAAGTTCTCTATAATCTGGCAATTTTAAACAGTAATTCGGCTGTCTTTGCATCAATCTGTTAATACCATCGTAGTATTTTTTTTTTTTAAACAGAAATACCATCATAGTATTTTTTAACCGACATATTTTTTGTGTTAATCAGGGAACCATTGCATCTGCCCTTAACTATGGACTCATGACATGGTGCAACAAGATTTTGGGTCCAGCCATGGTTGCCCTTTACAACCCACTTCAACCTGCAGCATCCGCCCTTCTGTCACGAATTTTCCTTGGAAGTCCTATTTTCTTGGGAAGGTAGAGCTCCTATTATTTATTAGATGGATATATATTAATTTGATGAAATGGCTAACTAGAGAGGTCTTCATCTATCCACTAGTCCATTTCTGAGCAAATATTTTAATAAAATGTCTGATCATGTTGAACTTACTATTTCTTTTTAGTTTCTACCAAACAAGGATATAATTCTGGATTCTGGATTCTGGATTCTGGAATACATTTTTATTTGGGTTTCTTATGTAATTTTTTATTTTTGGATCTATGGCAACAGTGTGGTTGGGGGATCTTTGATCATTGCGGGTCTATATGCGGTCACTTGGGCAACTTATAGGGAAAGACATGCAGCACTTGGAGTTATTCCTCAAAGCTCCTGGGTCTCCGAACCAACTATTCATACAGATGCATTAGTGAGCAAGAGTTCATTTCAGTTAGGTCACATATTTTCAGGGTCACCCAAGTTTTCTGATTAAGGAAATGAATTATGATGATACTCATTGAAGAGCCTTGTTACAATTTTTCATCCTGTTACTGCTACTATCATCATTTAAATAGGAAAAGCCGTATTGGGCTTTGTCTGTGTAGATGTTGATACAAAGGAACATGCTAATGTTATTAGATCTAATGGAGCTGTGGTTCTTATTTCAAAATTGAGTTCTGTAATTATGTCCTGATCTTCTATAGAATTCAGACAGGTTTGGACGATTTTAACATGTGAGGCTCCATCTCTAATTGCTTCTACTCTCAAAATTAAATACATTGAGCCCAGGTTGTCAAATGCCCATATAATTTCTCATGGATTTGGAAAGGTATGTTGGACTCTGCTAATCTTATTATCAGGAAATTGGAATGGAAAATTGCTTCTGGTTCATTTATTCCCCTCAACCACCATTTGTGGTGGCCCATGCATCGAGATCTGCCTTCATCTATGAACCTTCAAAATGTGGCTGATCTCATACTGCATTCTTCTTCCAATGTCATTCCAGCTAAATCGAATGTTTCCTTGATCCGAAGCTTGTATTCCCCTCAAATTGCTGGTAAAATTATTTCAACTCCAATGTCTTTCTTCTCTGATGAAGACTCCTTAGTCTGGAAAGGCAATTCTTCGGGCTTCTACTCTTCCAAGTTTGGTTTCATCAAAGGTTTGTTAGACTCTTACTTATCTCCCTTAGCCATTGATCCTTTCCAGAATTTTCTTTGGTCACACTTCCTTATAAATTATTGCTAGTCATTTGGAAGCTTCTTCATAAGGCATTGCCTTCTTCTGACATCTTAAAGGCACATCATCTCAATACATCTGGTTATTGTCTGTTTGGGTGTGACCAAGTGGAAACACTTGATCATCTCTTCATTTCTTGCCCATTTTCTAGATCTGTTTGGTTTGGTTGTCTCTCTATTAGAATTGATGCTTCTTTGCAACAGCTCTATGAAGGTGATAATTTGTTTTTCTTATATGGTATAATCATCCTCATAAACACATTGTGGCATAAAAGGAATCTAATTCTTCATCAGGCTGTTTGTTTGTCGCCAGAATTAGTTGTCAAAGAGATCATTTGTAAGGTTGAATACAATTTCATAGCTCTCTCTTCCAAAAAACCAAATGGCATGGCAAAGAGGAAAATTTCACTTCACCAAGATAGATCCACGGATAATTGGTCTCTAATCCTGCATAGAAGAAGAGAAAGAAGATAATCTACGTGTCATATTCTTATTTGCAGATTTGGATCCCCTTTATGGCACTTCTGTTGGAAAAAAGTAACTCATAACACAATATCATTTCTCCTCCTTTGCCTTAGAGCAACCCTCCATTGGATTCACAAGCATCAGGATCTTTTACTTCAAGATCAGAAACCTTTATGCCTTGTTTGGTAGCATGGAATTGAGAGGAGGGAAGTGGAAGTGACTTCCACCCTTTACAATGTTTGGTGCCATGGAAGGTGGAAGTGACTTCTATCAAAACATCGACCAACCCATGGAAGTGGGTGCCACTTCCACTTCCTTGGTCATTTTTCCCTCACTGTCCTTTTATCCTTTCTTCATCTGTCCGCCAACATCCATGATGCTCCACCGCAACGGTGATGGCGCTGACAAAGATGGTCCTCCGTCTTCTTCAAGCTCCATCTCCCCTTCCCCTCTCAACCTGTCATCTCCGCCATCCTCACCACTTCTTCGTGCGACCGCAATTGTCATTCGATCCTCCGCCGCCCATCCTCTGTGATCTCCAGTGTCCTCATCTCTCGCCTTCCACGATCTCCAGAGTATTCTTACTCTTCTTCGACGAGGGTCATTTTTAGGTAAGTTTCATTTTTGTTTTTCCATTCCACGCTTTTCATTTGTTTGCTTCTACCTTGATGAACGCGACTTCGATTTGGTTATCAGATCTGCAAGCTTCTTCGTCCTCATCAGATCTGCAAGCTTCTTCGTCCTCATCACATCTGCAAGCTTCTTCGCCCTCTATACCCAGTGGCAGGAAAAGTTTGTTTGATGATCCAAATTCAGCATTGTGCTTCAAGATGGTTTAATCTATGTTTTTGGTTCCCATTATAAACATTGATTTCGATTTTGATTTCTATTTAGGAAAGATTTTGGTTCACTGTCCAAGCTTTTTTTCCTGCGATTTTGGCTGCTCTGATTTCGATTATAGACATCATCACTCCTTCTATTTTTTGTTTATGGTTTAAGCTTCGATTTCTGATTTACTTTGATCAAGAAATTTTTTGAAGTCGATTCTCTCTTGGTATTTGCATGCTTGGACATTGTTGTGATTAACTTGGATTATATGGATTGGAGTTGGTAGACTTTCAGTGGAAATTTTGAGCTCTCTTGATTGTTCTTGATAATGATTGAGTTTTGATTATGTGGTGATCATATTTATTTGTTTGGGTTTTGCTTCAACGGTTCTAGTGATCTGGGTTTTGAATTGAGTCTCGTAGAGATTTCTTTTTTGTTGGAGGGCAGTTTGGTATTTACATATTTTAAATAAAAATTATATCTCATTTCCATAGTCGTATCAAACACACTTTTATATCTCACTTCCACCTCCGGTTCAACTTCTACTTCCACTTCAATTTCTACTTCCACTTCCATCAAAAACTCTTCCATGATACCAAACGTGGCATTAGACTTTATCTGCACTACCAAGCTAAACATCAATACTCAAAGCATTGTTTGAGACAACCATAATATTGTCTGCAAGGATATTAGAATTATGCTTTACATCTTTTCTAATGTAACTTCTTTTTTAGCTCCCCTTTCTCTCTTTTTTTATTTTTTAGAAATTCTCTGTCCTTTTGCTTGTGGTACTCTCCAAATGCTTTAAACTTATTAATCTCATTTTGACTTTCCTTCAGAAGGGGTTAAAAAAAACATCTATGATTTATATATGGGTATGGCTTCTGCCTTACCAAAACTGACTTTTAAACCCGAAAGGTCAATTTTGGCAAAATAAATGACCTTTGGCATGGTTTTGGGAGTAAATGACTTTTTGACCGAATGGGCAATCTTTTTCCTAGCTCATGGCTTTTTTAACTTTTCAAATTTCAACCTTATTGATTTTTTTTTTTTTCAACAAAAGTCTATCTAAGTATAGATCATGGTATTATGTTAATTGGTTTTTACTTTAACTTCAATTCATAACATGCACATAGGATAAAAATAACTCTTACAAACCCAATCCAAACAAAACCTACTATGGCAATTGCCAACCCATTTTATTATTTTCTTTCGACATCAGGAGGAAGATAGGGCTTGTTTAATTTTGTTTTTAAAAATAGTTTTTTTAAAAACAAAAAATAAAAAATTTATTTGAAAAACTGTTTTCAATAAGTTGTTTTTAAAAATATAAAAAAATAAAAAGTTGTTTTGAAAACAAAAAAAGTTTAGGTGCTTTCTTATTTTTTTTATTTTTGGAAACCGTCATTTATCTACTATCAACATTTTACTACCGGTGACGGCCACTGCCACATCAATTCAAAAACAGATTTTTTTATAATAACTATCTAAAAAAAAAATTTGTTTTTAAAAATAAAATTGATTTGAAAGAAAACAGAATCAAACACGCTGATAATTGCAATGATGCTGGCAACATGAATTTTTGTTTTGGATGGGACCTAGAACAATCACAAAACACAAAGATATCGTGAAACCTATGGTCATCTTAAAGGAACAAAAACTGACACTAGCTGATGATGAATTCCCTACCCATAAAACTAACATAAGTTGGTTTAGTGGTGTAAGATCCCGCTAGATCCCCTTAAATCTCGAGTTCGAGTATCAAATGAGACACTTATATTAGAAGGGATAGCTACGAATCCTGAATCGAACAGCGGATGATAATATCAAAAAATTCCCAACACTAACTAAATATTGCAATCTTTGTCAAATGACATCAACAAAGAGATTCGTTTCAAGGCGCGTAAGTGTAACCACTGTTAAAATAGCACCGCTCGTATTTTACTTTCTGTATAATCAATTTGGTGACTATTAAATATGTATTCATATAATTAGGTGATTTTCTTCATAAATCACATGAAAGTTAGGCAATAGGTCATGTTTTTATTTATAATCTACTTGTAAATTATGCAACTTAGCATAAATTTTATATTTTATCAAGAAATTGTCCGGCATTAATTATTTCAATATAATTTTTGTATAATGCATTGTACATTTTGTTTATTAATAACCTGAATTTTCATTGCTTTTAGTGTCATTAATTTCTGGAGAACAATTAGCTTTTTAATTTTTTTTGAATATTTGTAGTAATAATAAGACTACTATTCTATGTTGCACTATACGAATGTGGATTGTATTATAGTTTATTCAATAGGTGAATATGTGGTTGTTTGTTAGTTAGGCACGGGTACGTCAAATATATCAAATATAGGAGACGTATGTAACGACTGGAAACTAATGATAATCTATCTAAAATCAAACTATTAAATGACATCAATATTGCACTCATCCTGAAGATTGACAATCCTGAGCTCATCAGAAACTTTAGACCAATCTCCTTGTGTAATGTCAGTTATAAAGTGATCACTAAAGTGTTGAGCAGCAGGCTTCGATCGATCATGGGCAAAGTGGTGGGTAATCATCAATGTAGCTTTATTGCAAGTAGACAGAGTAGTGATAATATCATCATAGCACAGGAAGTGATCCATTCCATGAAGAGTAAAAAGAGTATCTCTGGTTGGTTAGCTATAAAGGTTGATTTGAAAAAAGCCTATAATGGATTGGAATGGAACTTCATTAGTGATACTCTAAGGGCAATTGGCATTAAGGCCAAGATGTTTGATCTCATTATGGCATGAATATCTTCATCCTCTCTACGAGTGCTTTGGAATGGTGAATCTACAGATCCTTTTCGTCCCTCTAGGGGAATCATATAGGGTGATCCAATATCCCCTTATATTTTCACTCTATCCATGGAGCTGTTGCACCATGTCATAAGTGAGTAAATAGAGGAAGGCTCATGGACTCCAATTAAGCTTAACACGAGAGGATCATCGCTATCTCACGTTTTCTTTGCCGATGATTTAATTCTCTTTGTAGAGGTGTCAAGCTTGCAAGTTGATACTATGCTAGCATGCTTGGATCTCTTTTGCAATGTATCAGGGCAAAGAATGAATAAAGGGAAGACCAAGATATGTTTTTCTAGAAATGTTCACCCATCAAGAACTATGGAGCTAAGTAGACAAATGAGGGTGGGATTAACAGGTGATCTAAGAAAATATTCGGACATCCCACTCATTCATAAAAGAGCTTCTTACCTGACATTTGCACCCATTATTGAGAAAACTACAAAAAGTGAGGATGCTTTAATCTTGTTGGTAGGGATACACTCATCAAAGCTGTGTTATTAGCAATGCCCGCATGCTACATGCAAACCATTTTACTACCAAAACATGTAGTCAAGGAACTGGAGAGAGTAGTAGGGGTTTCTTGTGGGGAGATTATGAAGAAAGTCAGAATCTACACTTATTCTCATGGGATCAGATTTTGCAAGAGAAGAATGCAAGAGGACTAGGTATTAAGAATTTAAGAAGACAGAATAAAGCCTATATCATAAAGCTTTATTGGGGACTAATATGTAATAAGGTGGCTTTGTGGGTTAAAGTGCTTTGGGCTAAATATAGGTGTGGTGATAATGAGATGCCTAATGTTAAGAAGCAGAGAAATTCATCACTTACAAGGAACAGTATTTGCACTGTTTGGAAAAAATTCAAAACTGGAATTGGCAGGAAAATTGGGAACAAATGTTCTTTGTCCTTCTGGATTGACAATTGGTCTGAAATGAATATCCCTCTCATTAATATGATACCCAGATATGAAGATCTCATTGTTCAGAATGAGTGAGTGGCTAAGTATGTCTTGGAAAATGGTGGATGGGATCGAAGGAAAATGGAATTATGGTTCCCTCCTCAAGTCATTGATCGACTTGTTGGCGTGCACCCCCATGAGGAAAGAGGAGAGGATAAATTATTATAGAAATCATCCACTGATGGTTGTTTTTCTATAAAATCTGCATATCGTTTTCTTTTCTCAGGTACTCGATTGGATGATGATGGCATATGGAAGATCTTATGGAGGTGGTCTGTTCCAGAGAAGATAAAAACCTTCATGTGGTTAGCTGTTCATGGAAGAGCCCATATGTCAAAGCTGCGAATGCAGAGAGGACTAGAAACTTTGGCTACTTGTCCCTTTGGCTTTGAGAGGGAAGAAGACTTGATGCACATGCTGTGGGACTGCTCAAATGTCAGAGATTGCTGGAAATATGTGGTCAAACAAGAAAAATGGGACATGTTCTTTTCCTTGCAGGGTACAAATTGGATCAAGTGGAACCTAACTCATGAGATTGAAAGGAATTATACTAAGTTTCCATGGTCAACTCTGTTTGGTTATCTATGCTGAGATACTTAGGTCTCATGCTGTAATAAGCTTTTCGATGGCAAGAATTACAACATAAGACTAAATGCAAATCACAGTTTCTTTAGAGCATGCTTGGATAACAATATTCTTAGAACATATGGTATAGATAAGAGGATTAATTGTTCTTATACCAATCTGAATCGCCATGATGAGAATGTCATTAAATTGGAAGTTGATGGCTCAATCTTAGAGATGGAAGAAGTGGGTGTGGAGGATATATTCAGGACCAGAATGACAAATGGCTTGGTGGCTTTAGCTGTAAATTAGTTAATGTTCCTCTAGTGTTTGCAAAGTTACTTGGATGTATTTAGGGTCTACACTTGTGTTGGTCAAAAGGTTATAGGAAGATTAGTTTACTCACTGATTACATAGAGGCTATAAACTATATGTTGAGAGGGTGTGATGGGGACCATTCTTTTAAAGTCATTGTGGATGATGTTAGGTATTTACTCCATAGGGATTGGCAAGTTGTGGTTAACCATAGTTACAGAAAGACTATAACTATAATCCATTAGTAAAGTACTCCCACAGGATAGATGGTAATTTCTGTTTCCTTGATCAACATCCTCCTTTATACAAAAGGCGGACCTTGATAAAGGCTAGGTGTCCTTAGTAAGGCTTTGTTGTAATATGATACGAGTTCAGATGATCAATTAAATAGTGCAAGTATACACTGTCGTAATCAAGTAATATAGAAGTAAATAGAGTATCGTTCCCACGAGGATTGAGCACTAAGTACCAAAATAGGTAATTTTAACTTTATTTAGTCGATCAATTAATTGGTGATTGAAAGCACAAAATAAAAGAAAGACAATTAAATATGAATGCAAATGATATGAAAGCAAATATAAGAAAAACTCCTAGGGATTAGATTTCACTTCACAAATTCCGGATTGAATCACTTATCTATTCTAGCCCAATTTATTCCACATAATTGATAGTCGAGTTTCCCTAATTTAATTACCAGCCTCTTCCAAGGTCAAGCAATTCTATAATCAATTGCTAATCCAATATATTCCTATATGAATTTAAGCAATTAATTATGCATTAAGATTTATGGAACTTAATAAGACTACACAACTCATATGAATATATTCCTATTTCATATGCAAGTCAGGGTTTTAATTATAGGGTCTACACACATGTATCTCCTTCCGGTCTCAACATGCATATTGAAATCATTCAAAAGATGGCCAGTCAATCAAAAGCATTAAGAATAATAATTAAAACTCAATCATGAAGGAGAAATTCAAACTAGATTTAATAAGTTAAGATTCAATCCGTCATTAGTAAGCTACATCATCACCCTAGGAAAATGAAAATTTAGCACATGATGAAATTAAAAACAAAACCAAAATAAATTGACATTATATAAAGCTAGAATGAAAACCTCAGAAATACTGCATAAACTTGAATATTAAATTCTCAAACATAAATATACAACCAAAAGATGAATGAAAAATGAAGAAATCTAGCCGTCCATTGAGGAGGTAAAACCTTCCATGTAGGCGGCATGCAAAATGCAATACAATCCTAAGCCTTCCAAGATGGAGGCATGCAAAAAGTAATAAAATCCTAAGCCTTCCAAGATGGAGGCATACAATACATGAAATTAAATCTAGAAAACAATACAAAGAACTCAGAAATGTCAGAGAAAGATCTTTCCCGGTCAGAGAAGGACCTCTCCCTGCCGGAGAAGGACCTCTGCTTCTCTTCCTCTCTTCCTCTCCTTGAGCTTGGCATTGATATCTATTTATAGGAGAAAAAACGTGTGCTACTGTACTGCTACAGTGTTTCTGGCGACTGCTACAGTGTTCTGGAAGTTTCTGCTACAGTACCCGGCGGCTGCTACAGTAAAGTTGACCGCTACAGTTCCTGTTGACTGCTACAGTGCCTGGCAACTGCTGCAGTACTTTTTATATATTTTTTTTTATTTTTTTTTTATTTTTTTAAAAATGCTATTTATTTGAAAAACAATATTTATTTATCAATCACACCCAAATTTATTATATTAAACGCAAATATTTTCCATAAAATCATCATATAAGGGAAAATAAATATGCAAATATTTTACTTATCATAATGTCTCTTTTGAGACAATGATTCCATATTTATTAAAAGGAAAAATCACTGTCAGGTCCCAAGGAAGCAAAATATTGTCAGAAAAGTCCCTGGAAAAACTGAAATATCTAAAAAGTCCCTAGGGACTTTTCTGATATTATTTTCCAAAGTTAAATGACACACATATCCCTCTTCTATTATCTCTCTCTCTCTCTCTCACGTTTTCAGCTTGCAGATCTGTGCTCTCTCTCTGCAGTTTCATTTTTTGCAATAGTGAAGGGCGAAGCTTTAAGGTGGTTAAAGATTTATGGAATGGGACGTAAAATAGAAGGAAGAAGAAGATGGAAGGAAGGTGGTGGGATTTTTTTGATGCTCAAGCTTCCGCCATTTTTAAAGAAGGAAGGGATGAATGTAATGATGATGATGAATAGTCCAACCTGTAACATCCCTATTTTTATTAGCGCTTAAAAAAAGTTGGAGCTAAAATTTTATTTAGTCAAAGAGTATATAATAAATTAATAATTTAAAATAAGTATAAATTTTAATTATTTATTCTATGCAAAAGAAATAAATATAAAGGAAATACCTTCTTTAAATAATTTTATTATATATATGGGTATGTTTGAGTAAACTTATGTGCAGTTAAAAAAAATAATGTCTGAATATTACTTTTGTTATTTATTTAAATTTTTAAAAATAATATTATTTTAAAGTAAAGAGTCCAACCCTAATTTTACTCCTATATATAAGTGCTCTTTCTTCCCTCTCTAGCCCTAACTCACGGTGCGCGGCACAGAGCCTCTACAGGTGTTCTTCTATTTTCTCTCTCATTCATTTTCTTGTTCGAATATATCTGCCTCACACTGATTAATAGTCTTGTCAAACCTCATTTTCTTACTATCCTCTAATTTTCCCTTGTCTAGTCTTGTCATAGCTCTCCTCCTTTCACTGTGCGTGATGTATATGATTTTAAAAAAAAACAAAGAAAGTTATTTGTGCCTCACACCTTTTTCTTCATTCCGAACTATGTGTGTGTGAGTACATATACAAGTATTTCTTGTCATATAACCTCATCTCCCTCCCTCTATGTCTGTGTGAAATATGCAAGACCGTTTCTCTATATACTTATAAATGAGTCTCTTTAAGATTAAATCTACCCATTGTTGATTGCTGGATCATTTTGACTTTTACTATTATTATTTTTCCTTCTTTCATTATTTGGTTTCAGTCTCTAATGCAACTAAGACATGTGTCTTGTGAGATGAAATGAAATTTCCAGTCTCAACATGAACCCATTTTGGTCATTCTAATAAGTATGAGAGAAATAAATAAATAAATAAATAAATATATATATATATATATATATATATATATATATATATATATATATATATATATATATATATATATATATATATGTATATGACCCCCTTTTAAATTTTTTCTGCTTAAAAAAATAATAGGTATATATATACATATAGTTTTTATGAATAGCTTCTTTAGATTTGTTAAACCCATTTCACTATTGATTTTATGTATGTAGCTTGGCCTTCTTTTTTTTTTTAAGTTTCTACCTTCAGTATAAATTTTTCTGAGCGTCAGGTTATTCTTAACCTTACTTTCTCTACCACTTTCTTTTTGCCAAGTCTTTATTTTTGTCTTTGTCCTCAAATCATTTCTCGTGTCATGTCTTGGGTCTTTCACTTTTAATCCAATCAAACATTTTATCCCTCATTTTTTTTATTAATATATATACACACACATCAGATTTCAAATGTCTCATGGCCCACTTCACTTTGTAGCCCCACACACGTGTGTGGGTGTGTGTAAAGATAATAAGTGGGCTTGTTTGAGGGTAGCTTTAATGTTTAGAATAGTTTTAGAGTATTTTTTTTGACTAAACACTGGAATTCATTAATCCATCAGAAGATTAATACATAAGCCACCTCAAAAGCGACACACACACACACTCACACACACATATATGTATGTATGTATGTATATGACCCCCTTTTAAATTTTTTCTGCTTAAAAACAATAATAGGTATATATATACATATAGTTTTTATGAATAGCTTCTTTAGATTTGTTAAACCCATTTCACTATTGATTTTATGTATGTAGCTTGGCCTTCTTCTTTTTTAAGTTTCTACCTTCAGTATAAATTTTTCTGAGCGTCAGGTTATTCTTAACCTTACTTTCTCTACCACTTTCTTTTTGCCAAGTCTTTATTTTTGTCTTTGTCCTCAAATCATTTCTCGTGTCATGTCTTGGGTCTTTCACTTTTAATCCAATCAAACATTTTATCCCTCATTTTTTTTATTAATATACACACACACACATCAGATTTCAAATGTCTCATGGCCCCCTTCACTTTGTAGCCCTACACATGTGTGTGGGTGTGTCTGTGAAGATAATAAGTGGGCTTGTTGGAGGGTAGCTTTAATGTTTAGAATAGTTTTAGAGTAAATTTTTTTGACTAAACACTGGAATTCATTAAGCCATCAGAAGATTAATACATAAGCCACCTTAAAAGAGGCACAACTAAGAAACTTTCATCACCCACCACCTGCCAAAAGAACAGGTGGAGGTTGATCAAAGATTACAAAATACTTAGTACTATTATGAACTAACCTAGCTAAATAATCCGCTTGAACATTCTGCTCTCTAGATATATGGTTAATAAGAATACACCAGTCTCTGGACAACCATAATCTAGCCTTATCAACGACCTCCTTAAAAGGGTGCCTCTCATCACAACCCCTAATAAGTAACTAAACCGTCTCAATACAATCGGTAAAAAGAAGGATATTCATTAACTTCCTATGCCAACAGATTTGAAGACCCTGAATAATGGCAATAATTTCAGCTATGGCCAGAGGAACCTGTGTTAGTTTACACATATATCCGCATAACCAACCACCATCTTCTTCTCTAATAATCCCTGCACTTCCGCTTTGACCAGAGTCAAGGACTGATCCATCCGCTTCAAGAGTACAAAACCCGGACCTTCATCTCCACTGACTGGCTGATTGTAGAAATTGCAGTGAGTGCCTAAATCCATATCCCAACTTGCCCGAAAGAGGTTGGAGTAGGCATCTAGTAGTAAGACCCGGCTTCTTCTCCAAAGAGCTTTCTGCATCTATCCACCCAAATATCCCAGCAAACGTATCTGAATAGAGTTGCCCATCTGATCTTCTTGGTGAAATCCCTTCCAGCTTCATGCTTGAGGTCCCACTCGATCCATTCCATCCCCTGCAAATTTAGAAAATTATTCCACCTGGTAGGTTTGATTTTGGAAATCCACCTTTCACGAGCGTTCGAACAATCCCGCAGGAGATGCATCAAGTCCTCATCCTGATCACAATGAAAAGGACAAGTTGCAATATCCAACAACCCTCTCCTCGCTCTGAGTTGAGCCGTATGCACCCTTCCATGAGCCACAACCCACATAAAAGATTTAATCTTCTTTGGAATTTTCCATCTCCATAACTTTCTCCAAAATGTTGAATTTGGATTGGAAAAACCTGTATTCAGAAAATGATAACCAGAACTAACAGAAAAACAACCATTAGAAGAAGGCTTCCAGAAATACTTATCTGCTCCCCTCTCATCACAAGGGGGATGTGCACATATAATTCGTTCCACAATATGATAATGGAACCATCTACCCAGCTTGACAGTATCCCATTCTCCCCAGGGATTAACATAATCACGAACTCTTTCACTTCTGTCCACAAAGGCTTCCCTGCCCGGAATAAGTTCAATCAAAGGTTGATTCAACTTTGACCAGTTGTCACACCAAAAGGAAGCTGAAGCACCATTGTCAACTTTGACGCCCACCCCTTTCTGGAATTTGTCCCAAATAGAGCAAATACCTCTCCAAGTGGAAGATATATTACGTCGAGTCACAGGTCCACTTATCTGATCCCACCGATACTTCTCTCGAAGAACATGAACCCATAGCTTTTCAGTATTATTCATCACGTGCCAACATAGTTTCATAATGAAAGCTTTATTTTGTTTACCCATATCACGAATCCCCAAACCGCCTTCTCTCTTGTCCCTTGTAATCTGACCCCAGGAAATGAGATGAAGTTTTTTCTGGTCATCATGTTCATCCCAAAGAAATTTTCTGCTTTTTCGCTCTATCTCCTTTAAAACACCTTTCAGAAGAAGAAAAGTCTGCATCTGATAAGAGGGCAAAGCAGATAGAATAGATTTAATGAGAGTAACCCTGCCCACAAAACTTAAGCACCCTCTTTTCCACCCCGAAATCTTTCTAAGAGTTTTTTCTATAAGTGGCATGAAGGTGATCTTGGAAACTCTTTTGTGAATCAGAGGGATGCCAAGATATTTCCCTAAATCAGTAGTTAGCCGCACACCCATCTTTTGACTCATATCATAAGCCCTTGAAAATTGAACCTTCCTTGAGAAACATATTCTAGTCTTGTCTTTGTTCATCTTCTGACCAGCCATATCACAAAACATCTGTAAGCAATTTAGTATAACCTCCACTTGACTATCAGAAGCCTCCCCAAATAAAATGAGGTCGTCCGCAAAGAATAAGTGGGAAATTTTAGGGCCATTTCTACTAAGCTTAATCGGAACCCATTCTCCTTCAGCCACAACATCTTGGATGATATGATTAAGACGTTCCATGCATAAAGTGAAGATGTAAGGAGACAGAGGATCCCCTTGTCTAATTCCATGAGATAAATTAAAACCCCCAGTGGCTTCCCCATTCCATAACACCTGAAAAGACGGACTTGTAATACAAGCCATAATAATCTCACAGATTTTTCCTTCAATACCCACAGCTCTAAGAGCATCATGAATGAAAGGCCATTCAAGGCGATCATAAGCTTTTTTAAGATCCACCTTAACCGCCATCCATCCCTTCCTCCCAGCTTTCGTCTTCATAGAGTGAATCACTTCTTGAGCCACAATCACATTATCACTACTTTGACGACCCGCAATGAAGCTACACTGGTGATCCCCAACCACTTTATCCATAATATCACGGAGACGACGACTCAACATTTTAGTAATGATTTTGTAACTGACATTATAAAGGGAGATAGGCCTGAAATCCCTGATGGTCTCTGGGTTATCCACCTTAGGAATTAGGACAATGTTTGTGCTGTTTATGTCTTTAATACGCTGAGGTTCTTGGAAGACAACCACCAACTTAGTAATATGATCCCCAAGGGTGGCCCAATATTCTTGATAAAAAACTGCTTGTAAACCATCCGGCCCTGGAGCCTTAAAGGCCCCAAGATCAAAAGTCGCCTCTTTGATTTCCTCCTTAGAGATATCTGCATTAACCCTCTCCAACTCTGTCGAAGTTAAGATCGGAAAGCTATTTTGAGTATTAATGGGGTAGAAATTAGTCAATTCACTCCGAAAGAGCCCTTTATAGTAACTGATTGCCATACTCCTTAAAGAAGCCTGATCGAAAGACCACACCCCGTCATCATTTTTAAGCCCATCAATTCTATTCCGCCTTTTCCTTATCATTGCAGTATTATGAAAAAACTTGTTATTTCTGTCCCCCCACTTAAGCCAACTGCATCTTGATTTTTGGTACCATAGAAGTTCTTCTTGGGCAAGGATTTTATTATATTCCTTCCAAAGCTCATTCTCTGTTTGAGCTAAATGTTGATTATCACGTCTCGCCCTCGTTCTTTCAATGCCCTCAATCCTTTGAATAATTTTCCTCTTCTTACCATTCAGGTTACCCACCTTCCTCACATTCCATTCGTGAGCCTCTTTCGAAAATTTGCCAACTTTGTCATTCCAAGAACCCCTACTCCATGTTTGTTTGACCATATCCCCAAACCCCTCTTCTAAGAACCAGGCAGCCTGGCACCTAAAAGAAGGTTTTGCTCGGTGAGGATATTGAGAAGGAGAAGATTTAACAAGGATTGGTCGATGATCAGACCCAAATCTACTCAAGTGATAAGTGTTAGTTAGGGGATATAAACTATTCCACTCATTATTCATGAACGCCCAGTCAATTTTTTCTTTAAGTAATCCCCGCTCCCAAGTGAATTGATCGCCAACAATTTCAGTTTCAAATAATTGAGACCTTGAAATACAATCTTGAAATTGCCTCATTGAAGTAAAGTTTGGACTAGACCCACCACTTTTGTCATCACTATAAAGGTAGGCATTAAAATCGCCCACCACCAGCCAAGGGATATCAATCGTAGAACTCATTTCGTTAATCTCATCCCACAAAGCATGGCGAAGAATACAAGTAGGTTCAACATAAATACAGGAGAGAATAAAATCCCTAGCATCATTAGCTCCCACCACCCTAACATGAATAGCCAGGGTAGAAGAGGAGATATATTCCAGCTTGAGGTCTTCAGAATTCCACAAAATCCAAATACCCCCAGCATAGCCGGTCGCTTCAAGACGTAACCAAGTATTAAAACCCAACCTAGCAATAATTCTATCAGCCCTACTACCGCTAACTCGGGTCTCAGTGAGGATCATAATTTTAACATCTTTACCTTGGATCATGTCACGAACTCTACCAGGGAAATATTTGGAACCCGTTCCCCTACAATTCCAAGCTAAAATATTTATGTTAATCATAGATAAAATAAGGATAGGTAGAAAACGAACCTGAACTCCACTGCGTCAACTTTCTACATTCGGTAATTCAATGACTTCTCCAGCTATCATGAGCTGCTCACCCTCTGTCACTCCCTGGTGCAATCCATCTTCTGCATTAGGAAGGATAATTTGATCGTCAACCATGCAAGCTTCTTCCGTGAAGACATTAACTAGAGGTTCGGCTGCCATATTGTGCTCCATCAGTTCAAACCCTTGTAGATGGTGTTGAGCATTATCCTGCAGTGTTTCCTCACAAATCTGTTTATTTTCCTCTGGTGATATCTGCTCTTCCATCGATTCCAGGGCCTTATGATCCACTAGAACTTGGTTTGGCTTGTGATGCATGTCCTCCATCAGCTGATCCATCTTGACCGACCCATTAGAGGAATTGGACCAAAAAATGAGCTTATGGGCCCTTTTACTCCCAGCTTGATTGTGTGTTGTTTGGGAAAGAAAATTTTTTTTCCCATGAGAGCTCCCAATCCTCTTGGGCTTTGTTATACTTAGAATTGGGCTAAGTTTTGACTTTTTGGCTAGCCCACAACCATTCCCTTCCAGTGCACTATCGTTTGATTCCTTATCATCTCCTTTCTTCATTTCCTCCATCGTCTTTTGTCCTTTATCTCTCTCATCTGCCGCCATTTTTATACCACTCGGTTCTCCCTTCTCAAAATTCGAGCTGGGATTATCTCTTCGATAGGTCTTCGACTTCTCACCGTCATTTGAGATTTGATTGACGGTATCCTTCTTTCTCCACTGGATATCCGTCTCTTTCTTCTTGCTAAGCTTCGGAATTTCCGGCGGCTTGCTCACTGAATCAATCCGTTGCAAGATATTGAATCTTGAGCCCATACCTTTTTCCCCTTCTCTTCCATGCTATCAGACCGTTGATGATGTCCTACTCTAATTTTTCCTGACCATTTCGGCGTTCTGAGAGCGAGATCTAACATTTGATTTCACTTGCATCTATGTTCCGTACTCCTCCTCCACCGAAATCCCAGGTACCGATATAAGTGGCCTTTTCTCTTCTTTGTTGCTCTTTTCTACAATCATCGGAAAATATTCCGGTGTTCCCTGTTCTGCGTTTACACTCTGTTTCTGTAAATTGAAAGCGTAAGTCTCCAGAGTGTGGCCATAGATTCCGCATTTAAAGCATATTTCGTTGAGTCCCTCATATTCAACTGTATAGACATGGTTTCGTAGTATAAATCTAGATTGAAGCTTCTTGTTTAGATCCACTTCCATACTCGCTCTTGCATATTTGCCTCTCTCAACAGTCTATGTGTTGTTTTCTTGATTAGCTAATGTGTTCATGTCCACTTTAAGCATTTTGCCTATTAGATTGCCAATATCAAACATACATTCTTCAGAGTAAATGTGCATTGGTAGAGTAGGTACCCTTATCCAGACTGCATCCCTTCTCACCTTATTGCAGTACGGATTAAAGTTTGGACTCCATCTCTGAACTGCCAGATAATGGCCTTGAATTAGCCATGGGCCATCAAATAGAAGCTTGGAGCTTAGAGACTTCTCAGTTGTTCTGAAAACAAAATAATTATTGGGTAGATTAATGAGCTCGAAATTATCTGATCTGAGGAGCCACTTCACTCTATCTCTCATCATATGTAAATTTGCTCTCTTTCCCAATACTGTCAAAATAAGGGCATCTCTCCACGGTCTGCATAGCTCCTTCAGTTTTTCATTTGAAATGTTCAGAGAGGGGATTGAACCCAGTTTTTCCTTTTCTTCCTCTGTCAATGCCGGAGCTAGCTCTTCTTCTTCCTTGAGCCATTCACTCATTTGTTCTTCGAAACTCTTCTCATAATCTTTGTCTTCTTGGCCTAATAGCTTAGCTTTATAAGAAATTTGATTCTTGATTGGATTCTTACTATTCTGCCACTTCTGATCAAGAGTTGCTTGTGTTCCATGTTTCACAATGTCCGCCATCAATACATCTGGTTTTCTTAGTCCATGTTTCTCCGCCTTACTTTCCATTAGCTGAGAATCTCCTGTTTACATTTTCTTAATGTTCCTTCCTAATAAATCATCCTCTTCCTTGGAGTTCCCATCCCCTCCATCGGAGTTGATTCCAATCTCAGTAGAACGTGAATGATGCATCACCATCGTCTTTACGTTTTAGAGTAATTTTAGAATAGGAATGAGCTGCATATTAATAGATATATTTGTGGCTTTGTAGACTTTCATTGAGGACCTTAGAGTAACTTTTTATAGTTATCTATAAGTTATGGAGTAACAGGTAACTCTGAATATTCTTCCATATACTTGTGAATTGTGTATGATTGTGAATGACTATTTTTTTTATAAAAGAAAAATGGACTGAATTATATATATATGTGTGTGTTTGTATTATAAATTCTCAAATAAGTAGTGTTACAAGTAAATTTCTATATAACTCATTATATTCATATAATTAATAATTTAATGATAATTAATGTATTATTGGATTATTATTTCCTTTTTAGCATGTTTGAATATGTGATGATATTTGATATGAATGGAAGCATGGATTATTGTACCTTGTCTTTTAATGATATTATATTTATCACTGTCATGGCGGTTGCATCTGTGATGGGTTGGAGTGAGGAGGAATTTGTATGTTGAGATCTTTTACCACGTGGTATGCCATCACTCGGTGCACAATGGATGGCACTTGTCAGGGCCCCTTCTTCCATGTTTTCCTTTGGCCGGGATTACATTGGAGCTGTGGGATAGTGACACCTCCTTAGTTATATTCTTTTAAGGAGGGGAGCCATAGTCCAGACTTAAGCTCTACTCCTTTAGCCGGGTGTATCTTAATAACTGGTGAGCTTGGGACAATCCAATCAAATGGATGGTTTCTGTTGGACTATGTGTTAGCCTATGGCTCCAGTCAGTGGAATAAGGATGGACGGTGATATAAGGGAGGTTGCATCTTACATATTGCATATTGCATAATTGTATATTACATGTTGTGATAAAAATACAGATTGACATAATGATGATTTAAATTGTTTTTTGTCTTGTATGAGGATTATGGTATATACAAATATATATGTAATCAGTTCCTTCTTTTTATCATCTGTGATTTGCTTGTGTACGGTAGAAACTTTCAGTAGTTACTGAGACACGGAATCTTATTCCTATATATTAACACTTTTCAGGTGATTGTTCTAGTAGGGAGCAAGGGAAGGCACCTGTGGAGCGAGCCTTGAAGGCTCTATATTGTGCTCCTTGTGCACCTTTATGCCACTTTATATTTTATTGCCATGACACTCGGATCATTTTTCATCCTAAAATATTTTGATTGATAAATATTTGTTTGAAACTTTGAACTAATAGTTGAAAGTATCAAGTAATTGTTGTTCAAGTTTTGTTTTGATAGAATCCCTAAGTTCATAAGTGACGTTTTTAACGGATTGAACGTTAAGTATATTTGTCTTTTCAAATGAGGTGTTACACAACCCATCCCCCTTTTCCAACCTTATTGAAACCACATCTCATAGTGGTGGGTGCTGTGAAAAAAATTAAATTGTTGTTAATTCGCGCAGTTGTAGTTTTTAATATAACAGTAGTAGTTATTAATACGGAAAATAAGGTTGGGTGTCATGGTGCTCTGTTTTTGGGAGAGGAAACAGAGGAAGTGGTGTGTTTGAAGTGGTGGGGTGCTATGAAAATGCTGATATGAAAAAAAAAATAAATTGTTGTTAATTCGTGCAGTGGTAGTTGTTAATATAACAGTTGTAGTTATTAATACGGAAAATGAGGTTGGATGTCATGGTGTTTTGTTTTTGGGAGAGGAAACAGAGGAAGTGGTGTGTTTAAAGTGGTGGGGTGCTATGAAAATGCTGATATGAAAAAAAAATAAATTGTTGTTAATTCGTGCAATGGTAGTTGTTAATATAACAGTTGTAGTTGTTAATACGGAAAATGAGGTTGGGTGTCATGGTGGTCTGTTTTTGGGAGAGAAAACAGAGGAAGTGGTGTGTTTGAAGTGGTGGGATGCTATGAAAATGATGATATGGAAAAAAATTAAATTGTTGTTAATTCACGCAGTTGTAGTTGTTAATATAACAGTAGTAGTTGTTAATACGGAAAATGAGGTTAGGTGTCATGGTGCTCTGTTTTTGGGAGAGGAAACAGAAGAAGTGGTGTGTTTGAAGTAGTGGGGTGCTATGAAAATGCTGATATGGAAAAAAATTAAATTATTGTTAATTCGTGCAGTTGTAGTTGTTAATATAATAGTAGTAGTTGTTAATACGGAAAATGAGGTTGGGTGTCATGGTGCTCTGTTTTTTTGGAGAGGAAACAGAGGAAGTGGTGTGTTTGAAGTGGTGGAGTGTAATACCCCAAATTTTGGGATTTGAGGCTTGGGAATAAGCCTAAATTAAGTGGACTGCTAAGCTCCGATTTAGCAGGTGTCCCAAATATATTCTCTAATGCTTCTAATATCTTTGGGGTATTAAGAAAGTAAAATAGTGAATTTTGGAGAATATAATTACGTTTTTGGTGAAATCGCCTATGAGGTAGTAAGCTTGTCATGTTCATTTAAATGACCAAATGATGATCAAAAATTATGAAATTTTACAGAATGAAAGTAACATCCTAAGCTTTAATTTGATAGGTCATGTGACTCAATTAGAGCTATACCCAGAAAGATATGAATTTTTGAATTCAGCACAGATAAACTGTGAAATTTCTGGAACAATATGCAAAGATTGAAATTCTCGGAATTTTGTAATTCCAGAAAGCAAAATTCTATATTTTTCCTTGAAACTAGACTCAATAAGGGTTCTTTAGGCTTTGGAATCACTTCAATTCGATTTTTCTATAATTAGTTATGATTTTCAAAGTTTGGGCAGAAATCTGCCAGAATTTTGCAAAAATCTGAAAATTGGGAAAAATAATTAATTAAATTAGATATATCATTATAATCATCCTCCTCCTTCTTCAGCTCATTTCTGACATGAACTAACTGAACATAGAGAGAGGAAGTGTGAAATTTTAGAGAGAGAAAAGGGGAGGAAAAAGCTTACAAAGGTAAGTGATTTCTTCGGTAAATCGGTTCCTAATGCGTATAACTCCGTTCCTAAGCTTCCTTTGCATATGATTTAAGGTTTGGAGGCTCAAATTTGGAGGTTTGGCATCTAGGGTTTTCAGCCACTTTGAGAAAAGCTAGTGGGAGCTTGAGGTAACTTCCAAACTCTTGTGTATTAACTATTTTAGCTGCTGTGGGCAATTTAATCGGTGAAATTTTGCCGGATTGCCATTGGTTTTAATTTTTGAAAATGGGTATGTGGGGCTGTTATGCTGCCTAAATTGGTACTAAATGATAGTTTTAACCTAATGGAATAGTCAATAAAGTGGTTAGGAGTAGAAAGGAACACGTTTACGGAGCCGAAACCGAAAAACCCCGATTTTTCTTGGAAAACCCATATATTTCGGTCTGGGCTATAAATGGGTCTTAGAGTTGGATTTTCAATGATTTGATGATTCCATTGAGTTCAGGAGGGAAAATTAGGTGGGGTTACAGTTGGGCACTTTTTCGGAAAAGGTCGAGAAAGCATAATTACGAAAATGCCCTGAAAACACTGAAAAAAGGGCTGCCAAGGGCAATTTCGTCTTTTGGCAGTGAATTTGGTAATTCTGAGTCCGTAAATGGATTCCTTGGGCGAAAATATGTCAGGATAGCCCAGGTTACAATTTCGAGAAAAGTACAGCCGGACCGGGTACGATGGGGCCGGCTTCCCGGGGGTATTTTAGTAATTTTTCAAGATAGACTCATATAACCCCCAGAAACACTATGGAAGTATCTAAATAGTACATTTGACATTGTAGGATCGAATATGGAGCCCCGAGCTGTTGGCACACAAATCGAGGAGAAAGATTTGGAGGTAGGGGACTTACCTTACTTGCATGTATTTGATATCTTTGCTTGTGTAATGATGTATGTGATTGCTTTACTTGATTGTGTAGAGCATATTTGAATAAATGAAGCTCTGTTTCTGTTTTCGCTGTGGTCATAGTCTTGTTGTATGAAATGTAACACCCCAAATTTTATTCACCAAAAATATATTGTAATTATTTGAATAATTCAATATAATGGTGAATATTCATGAATTTGGATATTGTGAATTTTGAAACATTCATATTCATAAGGAAATGGGCAAATTCATTCAAAAATTGAATTAAATTACAAAGGGGATAGCAAAATCATAATTTTGCCAATTTAGCCCAAGATTAATTATTTTCTAATTAATTGGAATTAATTTCAATTAATCAAGGAAAATAAAGGAAAATGCATAATGGGATTATTCTTGGTGGAATAAATCAAGAATTGAGAAATTAAGGGGGGATTATACATAAAATCAATTGTGTGAATCATGGAATTGTGCAAAACAATTTTCTCTCCTCTTCCTCTCTAATTTTCGTCCAACATGAAGGAAAAAAGGGAAAAAAATTTAATTGATGCACGATCACATGTCATAAATAAAGGGAAATCATGACCAAGATTGAGTACACACAAAATGGAGTGGTGATGGAGTGCATGAGGATAGAAGCTTGAGTGAAGAAATAAGCAACATGATTACATGGTGGAGTGCACATTTGGACTTAGTTGAAGGAATGATGAGTGATTGGAAGATGACACACATGATGACATGTAAGAAGCTAACTTGTCTTGTAAGAGAGGATGAGAGGGACGGATTTTTGAGGAAGAAAAGGAAGAAAGTGATTCAAATTGAGGGCAAGTCAATGGAGTAATTGTGAAGGGAAGGGAATGGTGACAAGTGTCACAACTTGGGCCCTTGATGAAATCAATGGTTAGGAAGGAGGAAGACCAATTTATTAAACCCAAACTCCTTCCTCTTTCATGTACACTTCACGCACAAGTCATAGGAAAAAGGAAGAGAGAGTGATTTTGTGAAGTTTGAGATTAGAGAGAAGGAAGAAGAAGAGGTCAAGGTAAGAAGGTTCCTTTGGTTTTTCTTTATTATGGCATTTCCTTAGATTCTTCTCTAAACCCTTGTTTCTCATGAATCTATGGTGGTGAAGAGACACTTTGAGATCAAGAAGAGAAGGAGGAGGAGCTTAGAGTAAGAGGAAACTAAGTAGCCAAAGAGGGTAACTTCATGATCTTACCTTCTTGAAATGTTGTTGATAATTATTGTTTGGTTTTTATGATTTTTGAGTTGAGTTGTAAAATTAGAAAATCCATAACCCTAAGGGGTTATGCTGCCCAAAATCCTTTAAATCATGATTATGAAGTGTTTAAATGGGTTAATCAAGGATTAGAAATGGAAAAGTACAAGTTTTGGGAGCTAAAACACAAAACTCCATTTTTCCAATTTTTGACCAATATTTCGGCCAGAACCAGAACTGGTACAAGGAGTTGGATTTTCATGAAATAAATGGTTCTATTGGACACAGTGGGCAAAAATAGGTGCGGTAACAGTTGGGCACTTTTTCGGTAGAGGCCGAAAAAGCATAATTACGAAAACGCCACTGAAATCCCTAAATAAGGGCTGTCAAGGGTATTTTCGTAATTTGACCGTGAATTTGGCGATTTCGAGGCCGGAAATGGACTCCTTGGGCGAAAATAATTCAGAATAGTCTTAGTCAAAATTTTGGGAAAACGTGCCATCGGGCCGGGTACGGCGGGGCCGGACCGGGTTCCCGGGGGTATTTTTGTAAATTTTCACCATAGACTAATATAACCTCAATAAACACCATGGAATAGTCTAAAATGATACTTGGATAGGTTATGACCTATTTCTGGTACATTTAATATTTTAGGAACGAGTTGGACGCCGGAACAGCACGCTTTACGAGACACTATTAAATAGGGAATATCACAACTTTGAGGTAGGGACATTATCCTTCATACACTATGTCATAAGTTATGTGATTGTGTGGATGCCAATGTTTTGTAAATGCACTTTATTAATAACATGATTTGCCTAGAGAGAGGCTGTTAGTGCCAGAGGTGCACTTATACTGGGAGTTGGCAGAAGTCCAACCGGTGTAGATTGTGGGGCTAGGCCCTACTCATGTATACATGATGATGATGTGTTTATATTGTTCATTAATTTGTGCATACCTTGGCGCATGACATATTTACTTTTCGCATTTTCTATGAACGATATTATGTCTCTACGGAGATTCTTCGGAATCTCACCCTATTTTTAAATAAACACCTCAGCGGGTACCAGTGGGCCAAAGGGCAAAGACGTTGACGCTGAAAAGTGAGTGGCACGTGTCTCGAGGCGAGGATATGAACATGGTTATGCTTTAGTCTATGCCTTAATATTTTGGATAATTTGTAAATATTAAAACTTCCGCTGTATTTTCTGTTTCCGTCGACGAACAATATCGGAATTGTAAACGAACGACGTTGGGATTGTAAACGAATATTTCTATCAGTATAATTGTACTTTTCTGTATGCCCATTGAATTTTGTCTTTATTACTCTTCGATTATCAAAATGGAAACGGGTGTTGACATGAAACATTGATCATGCAGAAATGTCATTATGGGACATACATCTAGATAAAGCTAACATGTCATACACATCATCTATCATGCATGCGTTATGGTATCTGTTTCCTACTGAGATTCTCTCGAATCTCACCCTCCCCTACCAACAATTTAGACAGGAGACGACAGAAGATATGCAAACAACAATGCAGAGTACCGTATGAGGGGATTACAGTAGTGGAACGAAGACGGGAAGAAGTCTCCGTTTCACTGGGATGAGTTTAGACACCCTAGTAGCCTTGTGCGGCTACCTTAATCGTAAGTATCATGTACAAACCCTTATGGGGAATTTATGTAATCAGTATAGTTATGCTATTCCTGTGTTGCCTACCGAACCGTATGTCGTTTTCCGCGAATACTCTGGTAAAGGTGAAATTAAAATAAGGGCGTGACATGGGGTGCTATGAAAATGCTGATATAGAAAAAAAATAAATTGTTGTTAATTCGTGCAGTAATAGTTGTTAATATAACAGTTGTAGCTATTAATACGGAAAATGAGGTTGGGTGTCATGGTGCTCTTTTTTTGGGAGAGGAAACAGAGGAAGTGGTGTGTTTGAAGTGGTGGGGTGCTATGAAAATGCTGATATGAAAAAAAAATAAATTGTTGTTAATTCGTGCAGTGATAGTTGTTAATATAACAGTTGTAGTTGTTAATACGGAAAAAGAGGTTGGGTGTCATGATGCTCTATTTTTGGGAGAGGAAACAGAGGAAGTGGTGTGTTTGAAGTGGTGGGGTGCAATGAAAATACTGATATGAAGAAAAAATAAATTGTTGTTAATTTGTGTAGTGGTAGTTGTTAATATAACAGTTGTAGTTGTTAATAAGGAAAATGAGGTTGGGTGTCATGGTGCTCTGTCTTTGGGAGAGGAAACAGAGGAAGTGGTGTGTTTAAAGTAGGAATGGTTGATTCTCATAGTGCTTTGGCGGTTTTTCTGTTTACAACTGGTAAAGCATGTTTTCACAACAGATTCAGTGTGTTTTACAACCTCCCACACGTTTCTGCTTTACAACTTGTTTTCTCACGTTAAGAATTTGTAAGGAATTGTGTTGTTTACAACTCTTAAAGTTTGTATTCACAACCCGTTGAGTGTGTCTCACAACCTCCCACTCGTTTCGATCTGACACGATGTTTTCTCACATTAAGTATGACGGATGGTATGTTTACAACTCTAAAAGCATGTATTTACATCCTGTTGAGTATGTTTATTTTTTTCCAACCTCATTTTCCATATTAACAACTACCACTGTACGAATTAACAACAATTTGTTTTTTTTCATATCAACATTTTCATAGCACCCCACCATTTCAAACACACCACTTCCTCTGTTTCTTATCCCAAAAACAGAGCACCATGACACCCAACCTCATTTTCCGTATTAACAACTACAACTGTTATATTAACAACTACCACTGCACGAATTAACAACAATTTATTTTTTTTCCATATTAGCATTTTCATAGCACCCCACCACTTCAAACACACTACTTCCTCTGTTTCCTCTCCCAAAAGCATAGCACCATGACACCCAACCTCATTTTCCGTATTGACAACTACCACTGCACGAATTAACAACAATTTATTTTTTTTCCATATCAGCATTTTCATAGCACCCCACCACTTCAAACACACAACTTCCTCTGTTTCCTCTCCCAAAAACAAAGCACCATGACACCCAACCTCATTTTTCGTATTAACAATTACTACTGTTACATTAACCACTACAACTGCGCGAATTAACAACAATTTAATTTTTTTTTCACAGCACCCACCACTATGAGATGAGGTTTCAATGAGGTTGGAAAAAGGTTGATGGGTTGGAATATTCATCATCATCATTACATTCATCCCTTCCTACTTTAAAAATGGCGGAAGTTTGAGCATCAAAAAAATCCCACCACCTTCCTTCCATCTTCTTCTTCCTTCTATCTTATATCTCATCCCATAAATCTTTAACCACCTCAAAGCTTCGCCCTTCACCATTGTAAAAAATGAAACTGCAGAGAGAGAACATAGATCTGCAAGCTGAAAACGTGAGAGAGAGAGAGAGAGAGAGAGAGAGAGAGAGAGAGAATAGAATAGGGGCATGTGTGTCATTTGACTTTGGAAACTAATATCAGAACAGTCTCTAGGGATTTTTCAGATATTTCAGTTTTTTCAGGGACTTTTCTGACAATATTTTGCTTTCTTGGGACCTGACAGTGATTTTTCCTTATTAAAACCCCAGAGAGAGAGAGAGAGGGGGGGGCCTTCTTTAGTTAGACATGCATAAAGTGATAAAATGGCAAATTTAGTACTAGCTACCTCCTTGCAACTATTTGCCTCATAATTTTTTAAGTCTTTAATTCTACGTTGAAAAACACGGTTTTAGTGACAAAATTTAAATATATAAGTTGGCACAAAAATAACAATGCCATTAACCTAAAATTGACCCCAAAAAAAAAAACCTCCTCTAAATTATAGGGGGCTTTGTGCTTTGAATTTTCAAGTTTCTACAAGTAAATATCTTAATTAAATTCAATTATTTTTCATAAAAAAAATTAAACTCAATTATTATATTCCATGTAATACATTATATTTTTTATCACATAAACTAGTGAATTAGCGATAAAATTAGTGATAAAATTTTAAAATTCCATCCCAAGTTCCATTGTCACTAAATAATTAGCAATAAAATTTTGTCACTAAATTCCATCACTAATTTATTGTCTTTTGTTTATATGCTCCTTAATATTTTATTACTAAATAATTAGCAATAAAATATTATACTTTTAATGATATAAAATAGTAAATTAACGACGGAATTTAGTAATAAAATTTTAAAATTCCATCATATGTTTCAGGGTCACTGGAATTATTAATAACAGAATTATGTCTTACTGACATAAATTTATTAGTTACTAAATTCCATTACTAGTTCGCTGTTTTGTTTATATGCTCCTTAAATTTTATTTCTCCTGTGCAAATAAATCCCTAAACTCAAGTTATACAAATAATTTCTAAATTATGTGCAGATAATTGAATTAATGGATTTACACAATATTAAACATAGAAATTAAGCGAGATTGATTATCAAATTTTAAGGCTACATAAAAATTTTGTATATAATTTATAGAATGTATATACATTATAAAGCAGTGTGACTGCATTGGTTTGCTCGAAATTTTGAAAAAACGAACCAAAAGAAAAAGAAATAACACCAAACTTTATCCATATTGTTGTAGTGTCCGACTGGGATAGTTTATTTTTAGGTAATAAGTGATTATAAATCGTGATTTATGGTATATGAGATAAATATGCGAGAAAAGTTTTATTTCGACTTACATAATAAGTGTTTATTGTTGAAAAATAAACTAATCATGTTTATAATCTCTGTCTAAACAGTAATTTCCCAGGGTGACGCCACGTTTAGATGATGCCGGGTCCCATGAACATGAACGATCCGTCGTCGTCGTCTTCACTAAAGCTTCCTCAGATCACTTTCCCTCACAAAAAGCCCATGAAATCCGTAAGGAACTCGCCGTGGCAACCTCACCGCCGCCGCCACTTCAAGCTCCGGCGACTTCGCATCCATCACCAAAAACCTCGACTCTCCTTTGTTCTCATCGTGCACGTACGTCACCACATACCCATCGTCTTCCTCTGCTTCTGGATCCTGTGTATCTCGCGCCACGAAAAATGGCTCTCCGCCGTAACATCCTTCTCCGAACATTCTGCAAGAGACCGTACAGTCCCGTCTCTCTTCGCCTCTCGACACGTCCAGCTTCACCAGCCCTGAAATTTTCGGCATCGGATCTCCAACCGCCGCGTACACGAACTTGTTCTTCTTTCCCAAATAGGCTTGATTAATCACTGCGAAGTCCAAATTTCTCGCTGAAATTGGTTGTCTCGTGACAATCCCTGTTTTTAAATTGATCCTTACTTTCTCTACCATGGCGTGAACTAGCTCCGTTCTCTCTAGCGTGTGTTCCACGGAGAGAATATTCGGTGCTATCAGAACAATTTCGTTTCCATCTTCACTGTCCCAAGCATTAATGGCGTGAATGATGTTGAAACCCGGAACATCAAACCATTTTATCCGAGACTCATTTTTGGCGTACCGAGGAATCACTCCGATTCACGAAACCTTCGAAGGATCGGAGACCCACCGGCAAGCATGTCAAGTGGATTCATCCCAATCTGTATATCAGTGAAGATGGCGTACTTTTTTGTGATGGCGAAGTCATGCAAGAAAGCGGGTCGGGTCATGGAGAAAACGGGCACGTCGGTTTGCTTGACGCCGTTGGAATCAAATCGGAAGTAAGTGAGGAACGGAGGAACAGGGCCGTAACGGAAACCAAAAGCCTCGTCGGAGTCTGGGTCTATTTTAGGATGTGCAGTCATATTCATGAAAAGCTTGCCGTCAAAATCGTAACGGCCACGAGTCTCTATATCACCATTTGGTGTCACTCTGATTTCATAAGGAAGATCAGATTCTCCCAAAGCAAAAAGACGATTCCCAAACAGAGCCAAGCTCGTGTTCGCCAAACCAATTCCGTTAACGGGATTATATTGTCCCGTTAAGACTCTAGCGGCAGTGAGGGACCCACGAGCCGCAGAAGCAATAAGGCCGTTAAAACCAGAGAAAACGTTCGGAAACAGAGGATAACCAGCTTGGTTCTCAACATTGTATTTATATGTTTTAACGTATCTGCTACAGAGAGTGGCTTTGCCCTGAGAAATGAGAATGGAGTGAAGCATGCCATCGCCGTCGAAGAGATGGTAGGGGCCACGGGGGAGGAATTGTGGGTTAGGGCCGTTTCGAATGTAGGCGCCGTTAAGAGAAGGTGGGAGTGAGCCTTCAATGACGTCACATTCCGTTGGGGGGAGTTCGTCGACGGGAGCGAAGTTGTTTGAGAGGACACGTTTTGGATCAACGGAAGGTTTGATGGGTGGATCTATGAAGTTGTGATGATGGTGTCGAATGAGTTGAAAATCAAGGCAGGTAGAGATTGTTCTGTTGGTGGTGGTGGTCTTCTTTTGATCACCCTTCTTGAAGAGGCAGCTTCTGGTTCTGATGATGAAGTCTTGTGGGTGTTGGTGGAGGGTGGTGGTGAGGGAAGAGTTACGGCGGCGGGTGGGGTCGGCGGAGGTGGCGGTGGCGTGGTTCTGACGGTCTGAGACTGGGGTCTGTCTTCGATTCTGACAGAGGAAATGGAGAGACGGCGAGGGACATAAGGAGAGGAAGAAAGAGAAGATAGTATGAAGGGTCTGGGGGCCATGCCTGAGGAGTGAGAAGGAGTGAGGAAGAGAATGAAAGAAAGCTCAGACGTAGAGAGAGAGAGTACGTAGTGTTATTTATGGAAGAGATGAAGGAGGTGAAGCCAAAGGAGATTTTCTTTTCTTCTTTTAAAATCTGAGAGCCAGCCATAAACGGCCACTGAAGGCAGGGAGATTTAGGAGAGGCTTTGACATAGACGCCTGTTTCATGGAGTTCACACAATAATAAACCGGTAATAAATCGAAAAGCAATCTCCATTTTGGGATATCATCATGCCACACACACGCGCGCACAAATACTTCGGTTTGCTCTGCGGTTGTTGAGGTTTATGGGTGAAAGTAAGGTGTGTTTTACTCAATGAACAAAATACTGGATCAGTCAATGAATCGATCGCGATACAGATTCAAGGGTCAATAGGTTAATCAGAGTTGAACCAGTGGTTGAACCGGCCATATTAAAAGATTACAATTTAATTGATAATAACAAAATAATCATCATTCATAACTCATAAGTCATCACTAACATCAAGATAGTTAAAATACCTAATTAGTTCTTCAAAAAAAAAAACCCATAACTAACATCAAAATATACTTAAAACATAACAATATCAATCATCATTCATCAAACATAGCCAATAACATCAAAATAGTAAAAAAGATAGCAATTTTAATCATTACTCCTTAGGTATCCCTAGCTAGTTCTTCCCACTAATAATAATTGACTACAAATTCTACAACTCATCAAGCTGATCTATTAGAGATGAGTCAATAGGTGCTGGATTGGGGAAATAGTAAGTGGTAGTAACATCATCATTCAAAGTCGGGAGATCAGGAATGTCCCTATCTTCGTCATCTATGCATATGCACAACAATAATTAATATCAATAGTTATGTATAATAAATAATTATATGGTTGGATAATAAATTAGTAACATGATATTAATAAGACATATAATTATATAAACCTTCATTAATCCTATCCAGAATTGATGAAAGTGCAATGCCTTCATTATTAAGAACACTTTCAAGATTTTCTACATCTTCATCATTAAATTCTGGAATGGGATCTTCTTCATTCACCTAAAAATCCACCTCATCAATAGATTCATAGTCAATGGAATCATAACTTGTCTTCTTTTTATTCAATGCACTGATTCAATTTTCCAATGACAAATGATTTTAGTTAAAATCTAAAACTTAATCCATATTAATTAAAAGCATTTTCCATAATATCTAAAGTTACCTATGCTTTAATCACAAGTTATAGTTAGTGTAAACCAAATCATTCAGCCTTTGATACTGCAATCTATTTCTCCTTTTTGTATGAATGCACTCAAATAAGCTACAGTTTCTCTCGCAACTAAAAGAAGCAGACGTTTGCCTAAGAATACGTGTTGCAACACGTTGCAATTCTAGAGCTGAATAGCCATAGTACATCCATCATTCATCTACAAAATAAAACACGTACATAATATTAGTTGCAATCAATTAATATGTTGTTACTTAAACATTAAACAATAAAGATGAATACTTGATTACTTACAAGGATCTAGTTTTTCAGCTCCCTTTTTACATGTCTCTGTACTAAAAGATTTACTGCCATCAAGATATAATGTCACTTGCTTTATTATCTTGTAGCAATCAACATTTTCATCTGAGTTAGCCTCTACCACGTCAATCAAAGCTTGCACTAACCCTAACTTGTGAACAAAATTTGGACCATATATGAATGCCAGGTTCAATAAATAGGCAGCTGCATGGAGATTGGTCTTCAAATGTTTATCCTATCTCGCTTGAATGATACTTGTATAGGGCTTGTAGTTATCTTTATTCCTCTTGAACATCTCGTTAATTCCACTTTTTACCCTATGCATGCCTTCATAAACATATAGAAGTGAAGGCTTCTCATCCGAGTCAATAATTCTCAACAATTTTATCAGAGGAGTTACAATTGTCACAATTTAGTTGCACTCATTCCAAAACCGGCCATCTAATATGACCGCACTAAAAATTTTTCCTGGAGTACTAGATAGCTTATGGTCCACAAAGTGTTTATCAACAACAAGGGCTTGCAAGTCATGCTTGTGCATGTATATGCTGTGCAATGTAATAAATGTAGTGGTAAACCTTGTAGTACCAGAATGCACAATTTCTTTCCAACCTGGCCTTTTCCTCAACCAAGACAAGAATATCATGTGATTGTAAGCAAATACTGTTATCTTTGATGGCTTTGCTGCAATGTCCGACACATGAGGCATGCTTGAAATGTCTTTCAATACAAGATTTAAATAATGAGTAGCTCAAGGAGACCAATAAATATTTCTATATTTCTCCTTGATCAACCTTCCACATGCCACATAGTTGGCAGCATTGTCAATCACCACATGAATAATATTCTTGGAACCAACCCACTCAATCACTTCAAAAAAACAGCGAGAACAAAGTTTTAGCATCTTTGACTAAATCTGATGCATCAACAGACTTAACAAACACCATTCTGTGTGTAGAATAAACTAAGAATTTTATCAAAGTTTGTTGTCTCACATTAGTCCATCTATCCGCCATAAGTGTGCAGCCGTTAATCTTCCATTTAGCTCTATGACTGTCAATGAGTAACTAGCATTCCTTTTTCCATTCCCTCAACAAGTTGGTTTTAAAATCATAAGTACTAAGGGCTTTAAACCCAGGCCCTCCACATTCCATCCATTGCTCTTTGAAATAAAGGGCACTCTAATGCTTTAAATGGAATGCAATTAACTCTAGCCCATTCAGCAATAAGCATCTTTGTAATATCCCAAAAAGTGATTAAGGGCTAATGACTTTAAAAGTGGATATAATTATTGTTGAATAAATACTTTTGGAGAAGGTGTGATGGGAATTTGGATATTTTAATGATTTCAATGGCTTCCTTGTGAAAATTCATGTGGGGAGAGTGTTTATTGTGAAATTGGAACCATTGGGAACAATCGTGCTAAAGTTGAAAACTCTGTCCATTGAAACTCTGTACAGGGCAACCAATTTGTATGGACGTTTTAAATAGACAAATGGTGTCTAAAAATTCTGAAATTTTCCAGTATTAAAGTTCACATGTTAAGCTTCAAAATGAACATATAATTTGTATCATTTTGATTTGTGACCTAAGAGTTTTGGATTTTTGAAGTTTGCCCAGCAAAATTAATTATTTTCTGGAACAGTATGAAAAGATTGAAATTCTGGGAATTTTGTGGTGATTTGCAGTAATGGCCAATATTTTTCCTATGAAGAGGACTTAAATATCTTTTATTTAGCTTTGGAATCACCTCATTTCGATTTTACTAGAATTAGTTATGATTTTTCAAAGTTTGGGCAGAAAATCTGCCAGAAAATCCGAAAATGGGAATTATGACATCATCTCATTAAAAGATGATGTCAGCATGGATTATTAATCAAATTGCTCATCTTCTTCAGCCATTTCACGCCATTTCCAGCTGAAGATAGTGAGAGAAAGTTGAGAGCTCTTAGAGAGAAAAAGAGGAGAAATCTCGCAAGGTAAGCCGATTTCTCCGACGATCTAGCTCCTAACGCGTGTAACCTTGTTCCTAAGCTTCTCTTCTATGTTATTTAAGGTGTTTGAGAAGACAATTTGGTGTTCAAGGGGCTAGGGTTTTCAGCCACTCTTGAGAAAAGCTAGAAGGAGCTTGAGGTAACTTCCAAACTTTCGTATATTGCTTATTCTGGCTGCTGTGGGCAATTTAATCGGTGAAATTTCGCCGGATTGCCATTGGTTTTAAAGTTTGGAAATGATGTGGCCTAGGGGTTATGCTGCCCAAATTGGGTCTTAATGTTAGTTGTAACCTAATGTAATGGTTAATAAAGTGGTTAGGAGTAGAAAGGAACGCGTTTACAGAGCCGAAATCGTAAAACCCCAATTTTTCCCGGAGAACATGTATATTTCGGCCAAGGCTGTAAATGGGTCTTAGAGTTGGATTTTCAATGATTTGATGATTCCATTGGATTCAGTGGGCGAAAATAGGTGGGGTTACAGTTGGGCACTTTTTCAAAAAAGGCCGAGAAAGCATAATTACGGAAACACCCCTAAAACCCTAAAAGTAGGGCTGCCAAGGGCAATTTCGTAATTTTACATTGAATTTGATAATTCTGAGTACGGAAATGGATTCCTTGGGCGAAAATATGTTAGGATAGCCCAGATTAGAATTTCGAGAAAAGTGCAACCGGTCCGGGTATGGCGGGCCCAGGCCGGGTCCCCGGGGGTATTTTTGTAAATTTTCATTATAGACTCATATAACCCTAAGTAACACTATGGAAGTGTCTAAATAGTGCATTTGGAATTGTAGGATTCGATATTTTCCGCCCTCGTGAGCCAACTGCGCTGAAGGACGTCAGGAAAGGATCAGGTAGTGACTCTCTCTCTTATACTATGTGTAATGCTCTGTATGTGTGTGTTATCACTGTTCTGTGATGAATCTTTGATGCTGCTGCGGTTACAGCTGGTGATAGCTGTCGTTTACAGCGCAAGCTGTCGTTTACAGCGCAAGCTGTCGTTATTGTTATTACAGCGTAAGCTGTCGTATTGTGTATACAGCCGTGAGTGCTGTCGTTTGTGGTGAAAACCATGTATCTTTGAGATTGATGTTGCTGTTGTTGCTGGTTGTGATTTATATACATGCTTGGTATTTATACATTGTTTGAGTGGTTTGTTACTACTGAGATTCTCTCGAATCTCATTCCTTCCTATGACTAACCTTTCAGACAGGGCATGTGGCTCAAAGGAGAAGAGGCCGACCCGAAGCACTTAGGACCCTTAGGGGTATAGTTGATTTTGGAATGTTGGTTATATCTTTTGAATTCGGGATTACTGTATAATCTGAAATATGAATAGTATATTCAATTTTGGATGTAATCCCCTAATGGATACTTAAACCTCAGGTTATATATGTATAGAATCCGGGAGTTGCCGGGGAATTGGTTTTACACTCTATCATACGTGAATGTAGATAAACTGCACAGGTGATTATATTCGAATTTTGAAATGGAGACCAGGAACAGGAAAGAGATTTTGAATGATTTTGTGAAAACCCTACCACAAAGTAGGAGATTGAAACGAGTTTAAGTTATCTGAAGGTTTCTAACCTACTTTAATTATTTAATATCGAATTATAATTACGTGTTTAAAGTCAGGGGGTTACATTTTGGTATCAGAGCTGTAGTTCCTGGCAAGGGTAGAGTTGCTAGGATAGATCCCTTAGTTGGCTTTAGGGATAGAAGATTGTCTGTGAATGATTGTTGAATATGCACATGTATGTTTTGTTGACATGGGTATATATATGAGTTTTGTGACTATATGTGCATATTATCTCTGCTAAATTAATGGGGGCAAGTTGTGTGTAGAATGAAGAAAACTAGAGGACGCCCCAATATTCCACGTGTAGACCCTGAGGTGGAGGTCGTCAAGGATAACCCACCGGATGCAATGCAGGAATTAATGGGTCTAATCAAAGATCAGCGGGATATGATAACTGAGCTAAGAGAAGAGCTCAGAGCAGAGAAGGCGAAGAATAAGGAAGGTCCGGTTCAGTCCACTCCGGAGGAAACTCAAGAAGAAACTCGGCATGAGGATACTACTGAAGGATCAGCACGACCCCTGGAATCCCCACCTCGTGCTATTCCGAATCAAGAATCACATGGGATGCCACTTAGAGAGGAAAGAGACCTTCAGTTTTGGGTCACCAGGTTCTGCAAGCATCTGCCTCCTGCGTTCAGAGGGAGGTTTGACCCTCAAGCAGCCGAAGATTGGATGAACAGACTGGAGAAAATATTTGAGGTGCTTAATTGTCCGGATGAGGTGAAGCCACGACTGGCCGTTTACAAACTCGAAGGGGATGCAGACCGTTGGTGGCGGAATATCGCCCTAACCTTGAAGAGCAACAAGATGCCATTGACTTGGGAATTGTTTCAACAAGAATTCAACGAGAAGTATTTTCCCAAATCAGTGAGGCTCGAGAAGGAGACAGAATTTCTGAATATCAGGCAAGGGGACACGGAAAGCTTCGATGATTACTTGTCCCGTTTTGTCCGATTGGCTCGATACTCCTCCTATCTCCGGTTCAAGGATGATGAAGAATGGAGTTCTGATATGCTCATTCGCGGTCTGAGGCGGGAGTTGAGGAAGCGCTTAGCTACTCATCAATTTACCAAGTTCAACAAGGCGGTTGAACAGTGCAGGATTACAGAGAACAACTTGAGAGATTTGTATCCTGCCAGAGCTACTATCCACCGCAATGAACCTAATAAGGGTGCTACCTCACAAAAGCGAAAGGGGCAAGGATCTTCGTCTGGAAGTGGTAAGAAGCCCTACTAGTCTGGGAGCCGTGAGTAGCAAAGAACATATTCTGGACCATGGATTTGTCGTCGGTGTAACCAACCACATCAAGGCAAAACTTGTAATGGCAAAATAATATGCTTCAATTGTAAGCGTGTGGGGCATACTTCTACTGAATGCAAAGAGCCACGACCAGACCAGAGACCGAGGACACAGGGCCGAGTATTCACTATGACCCATGAGGAGGCCCGCAAATCTCCTGAGCTAATACAAGGTAAACTTCTACTTCATGGCCATCTGTTGCAAGTTTTATTTGACTCGGGTGCAAGTCACTCCTTCATTGCCTATGATTGCGTGAAGCGCCTGGGATTGCATGTGCACAAACTGCCATTTGAATTAGTAGTGTCAACTCCAATGGGTATTAAGGCCTTGACCACAGAAGCTTGTTTGAGTTGTGTCATAACTGTGGAAGGGCATCAATCTATTGTAGATTTGATATGTTTACCTCTTAGTCAATTAGAAGTCATTTTGGGTTTTGATTGGTTAATGGCAAATAATATATTGCTTGATTGTGGAAACAAGAGGATAGTATATCCTGTATCTCAGAGGGTTGAAGATGTGGATGCTAGTATGAATTTTCTTTCGGCAGCCAAAGCTGAAAAGTATCTTGAAAAGGGTTGCCAGGGGTATGTAGTGTTTTTCTCTGTGCAAGGGGAAAATGGCGAAACCTTGAATAATATACCCGTGGTAAATGAATTCCCTGAGGTGTTTCCGGACGATCTGAGCGGATTACCTCCAGAAAGGGAAGTTCAGTTCCCAATTGACATTGTACCTGGAGCTGGTTCTATATCCAAGACCCCATACCGCATGGCCCCAAACAAAATGGCGGAGTTAAAGAAACAAATAGAAGATTTGCTTGAGAAAGGGTTTATTAGACCCAGTGTGTCGCCTTGGGGAGCTCCAGTGTTGTTTGTAAAGAAGAAAGATGGGAGTCTTCGCTTGTGTATCGACTACAGAGAGCTGAATAAAGTTACTATCAAAAACAAGTACCCTCTTCCCCGAATTGATGACCTATTAGATCAACTCTCTGGTTCGTGTGTGTTTTCAAAGATTGATCTAAGGTCAGGGTATCATCAGCTGCGAGTGAAAGCAAAAGATATTCCAAAGACTGCTTTCAGGACCCGATATGGTCATTATGAGTTTTTGGTGATGCCATTTGGGCTAACCAATGCGCCTGCGGTTTTCATGGATTACATGAACCGTATCTTTCGGCAATATCTGGATCAGTTTGTTGTTGTGTTTATCGATGACATTTTGATATATTCCAAGAATAAGGATGAGCATGAGCATCATTTGAGAATCGTATTGAATATCTTGTGCGAGAAGCAATTATATGCTAAATTGAGAAGTGCGAGTTTTGGCTATCAGAAGTGAAATTCTTAGGCCATGTTATCTCGCAAGAAGGGGTCTCTGTGGATCCCAGCAAAGTGGAAGCATACTGAACTGGAAGAGGCCAGAATCTGTGGCGGAAATACGCAGTTTTCTGGGTCTTGCTGGTTATTATCGAAGATTTATCCAAAATTTCTCCCGTATTGCGTTGCCGATGACCAAGCTCACCAGAAAAGATCACCCGTTTGTGTGGGACGAGAAATGTGAAAACTGCTTTGTGGAGCTGAAGGAGAGGTTGACGTCGGCACCTGTATTGATTTTACCCGATCCCAGTGTGACATATGTTGTGTATTCTGATGCCAGTGGGCAGGGATTAGGGTGTGTCCTTATGCAGCAGGGACGTGTGGTGGCCTACGCCTCTCGACAGCTCAGACCTCATGAATTGAATTATCCCACTCATGATCTGGAGCTTGCGGCCATTGTATTTGCTTTAAAGATTTGGCGTCATTACCTGTATGGTGTGACTGTGGAATTGTACTGCGACCACAAAAGTCTCAAATATCTGTATGATCAAAAAGAACTGAATATGAGACAACGCCGCTGGATGGAATTGCTTAAGGACTACGACCTGGAGATAAAATATCACCCGGGTAAGGCAAATGTAGTCGCTGATGCTCTTAGCCGAAAGACTGTGCTCGTTGCAGCTATGATGATACAAGAAAGGAAATTGATTGAAGATTTCCGTGATTTAAATTTGGCAAACCAGATCATTTGTGCCAATTACATTGTTTCTCAAGAGGAGAGTGATCTAAGGGCGGAAATTGAAGAAGCTCAGAGTCAAGATGACTGGGTACAGCGCAATCTGACTCGAATTGAACAGGGAAAAGTTTCAGGTTACGACATATCGCCTCGTGGATTGGTTCGTTACCAGAAAAGAGTCTGCGTTCCACTTAAGGCAGAGTTGAGGCAGAAGATTCTGGATGAGGCACACAAGAGCCGATATACTCTTCATCCTGGTATGACCAAGATGTATCAGAATCTGAAATCGGTGTATTGGTGGCCGGGTTTGAAGAGTGACGTGACCAAATATGTTGCAAGGTGTCTCACTTGTCAGAAAGTGAAGATCGAGCACCAGAGACCGCCTGGTTTACTTCAGAGTCCTGAGATTCCGGAATGGAAATGGGAAAGCGTGACCATGGATTTGGTTGTGGGATTACCCAGGATCAGAAACTATGATGCGATCTGGGTAATTGTGGATCGGTTAACGAAGTCAGCCCACTTCATACCAATCAATGCTGGTTATTCTCCTGATAAACTAGCGGAGATTTATATCCGAGAGATTGTCAAACTTCATGGTGTTCCGAAAAACATCATTTCCGATCGAGATCCACGATTTACTTCAAAGTTTTGGAAAGCACTGCATGAAGCCTTAGGTACTCAACTGAGATTCAGTACGGCTTATCATCCTCAAACGGATGGACAATCTGAGAGAACAATTCAGACGCTGGAAGATATGTTGCGAGCTTGTGTTCTCGACTTTAAAGGAAGTTGGGATTGTTTCCTTCCACTGGCTGAGTTCGCTTACAACAATAGCTATCATGCGAGTATCCAAATGGCTCCGTATGAAGCGTTGTATGGAAGACGGTGTCAATCACCTATATGCTGGAATGAATTATCCGAAAGGAAGCTTTATGGGCCAGATTTGGTTGATCAAACCTCAGCACAGATTCGGATCATTCGTAAGAGGCTCCTTGCAGCGCAAAGTAGACAGAAAAGCTACGCTAATAAGAGGAGAAGGCCTCTAGAGTTTGAGGTTGGTGATCATGTTTTTCTGAGAGTATCACCAATTACGGGCATCGGGAGAGCTATCAAGCGGAAGAAGTTGAGCCCGAGGTACATAGGTCCTTTTGAGATTCTTGCAAGAATAGGGCCTGTAGCCTATCGAGTAGCCCTACCCCCGAACTTGAGCAGGCTCCATGACGTGTTTCATGTTTCCCAACTGAAGAAGTACCAACCGGATCCATCTCATATAGTTGAATATGAAGAAGTCGAATTACAAGACAACTTCACATATACGGTAGAGCCAGAGCAGATCATTGATCGAGAAGAGCGACGGCTCAGACACCGAAGCATTCCATTTGTGAAAGTGATCTGGAAGGGAATGACAGAAAGAGAAGCAACTTGGGAAGCGGAAGCAGATATGCGAAGACGTTATCCGGAGTTTATGGCTCAAGTTGTGTAGCAATTTCGAGGACGAAATTTAATTTTCGGGGGGAGAAATGTAATATCCCAAAAAGTGATTAAGGGCTAATGACTTTAAAAGTGAATATAATTATTGTTGAATAAATACTTTTGGAGAAGGTGTGATGGGAATTTGGATATTTTAATGATTCCAATGGCTTCCTTGTGAAAATTCATGTGGGGAGAGTGTTTATTGTGAAATTGGAACCATTGGGAACAATCGTGGTAAAGTTGAAAACTCTGTCCATTGAAACTCTGTACATGGCAACCAATTTGTATGGACGTTTTAAATAGACAAATGGTGTCTAAAAATTCTGAAATTTTCCAGTATTAAAGTTCACATGTTAAGCTTCAAAATAAACATATAATTTGTATCATTTTGATTTGTGACCTAAGAGTTTTGGATTTTTGAAGTTTGCCCAGCGAAATTAATTATTTTCTGGAACAGTATGAAAAGATTGAAATTCTGGGAATTTTGTGGTGATTTGCAGTAATGGCCAATATTTTTCCTATGAAGAGGACTTAAATATCTTTCATTTGGCTTTGGAATCACCTCATTTCGATTTTTCTAGAATTAGTTATGATTTTTCAAAGTTTGGGCAGAAAATCTGCCAGAAAATCCGAAAATGGGAATTATGACATCATCTCATTAAAAGATGATGTCAGCATGGATTATTAATCAAATTGCTCATCTTCTTCAGCCATTTCACGCCATTTCCAGCTGAAGATAGTGAGAGAAAGTTGAGAGCTCTTAGAGAGAGAAAGAGGAGAAATCTCGCAAGGTAAGCCGATTTCTCCGACGATCTAGCTCCTAACGCGTATAACCTTGTTCCTAAGCTTCTCTTCTATGTTATTTAAGGTGTTTGAGAAGACAATTTGGTGTTCAAGGGGCTAGGGTTTTCAGCCACTCTTGAGAAAAGCTAGAAGGAGCTTGAGGTAACTTCCAAACTTTCGTATATTGCTTATTCTGGCTGCTGTGGGCAATTTAATCGGTGAAATTTCGCCGGATTGCCATTGGTTTTAAAGTTTGGAAATGATGTGGCCTAGGGGTTATGCTGCCCAAATTGGGTCTTAATGTTAGTTGTAACCTAATGTAATGGTTAATAAAGTGGTTAGGAGTAGAAAGGAACGCGTTTACGGAGCCGAAATCGTAAAACCCCAATTTTTCCCGGAGAACATGTATATTTCGGCCAAGGCTGTAAATGGGTCTTAGAGTTGGATTTTCAATGATTTGATGATTCCATTGGATTCAGTGGGCGAAAATAGGTGGGGTTACAGTTGGGCACTTTTTCAAAAAAGGCCGAGAAAGCATAATTACGGAAACACCCCTAAAACCCTAAAAGTAGGGCTGCCAAGGGCAATTTCGTAATTTTACATTGAATTTGATAATTCTGAGTACGGAAATGGATTCCTTGGGCGGAAATATGTTAGGATAGCCCAGATTAGAATTTCGAGAAAAGTGCAACCGGTCCGGGTATGGCGGGCCCAGGCCGGGTCCCCGGGGGTATTTTTGTAAATTTTCATTATAGACTCATATAACCCTAAGTAACACTATGGAAGTGTCTAAATAGTGCATTTGGAATTGTAGGATTCGATATTTTCCGCCCTCGTGAGCCAACTGCGCTGAAGGACGTCAGGAAAGGATGAGGTAGTGACTCTCTCTCTTATACTATGTGTAATGCTCTGTATGTGTGTGTTATCACTGTTCTGTGATGCATCTTTGATGTTGCTGCGGTTACAGCTGGTGATAGCTGTCGTTTACAGCGCAAGCTGTCGTTTACAGCGCAAGCTGTCGTTTACAGCGCAAGCTGTCGTTATTGTTATTACAGCGTAAGCTGTCGTATTGTGTATACAACCGTAAGTGCTGTCGTTTGTGGTGAAAACCATGTATCTTTGAGATTGATGTTGCTGTTGTTGCTGGTTGTGATTTATATACATGCTTGGTATTTATACATTGTATGAGTGGTTTGTTACTACTGAGATTCTCTCGAATCTCATTCCTTCCTATGACTAATCTTTCAGACAGGGCATGTGGCTCAAAGGAGAAGAGGCCGACCCGAAGCACTTAGGACCCTTAGGGGTATAGTTGATTTTGGAATGTTGGTTATATCTTTTGAATTCGGGATTACTGTATAATCTGAAATATGAATAGTATATTCAATTTTGGATGTAATCCCCTAATGGATACTTAAACCTCAGGTTATATATGTATAGAATCCGGGAGTTGCCGGTGAATTGGTTTTACACTCTATCATACGTGAATGTAGATAAACTGCACAGGTGATTATATTCGAATTTTGAAATGGAGACCAGGAACAGGAAAGAGATTTTGAATGATTTTGTGAAAACCCTACCACAAAGTAGAAGATTGAAACGAGTTTAAGTTATCCGAATGTCTCTAACCTACTTTAATTATTTAATATCGAATTATAATTACGTGTTTAAAGTCAGGGGGTTACAATCTTCACATTGTGTTGTGCTTCTTCGATGCTAAGGCACTCTTGATGATTGGTTGAGCTCCAGGAGTTGTCCTAGGAGCGAAGTATTTATCCATTGTCTCAGGAGGTTTCCTTTTCTTAGCTCACTATCAACCTCCTCTTCTTCAATTTCCTCTTCTCTTATATCTTCAATTGACTTTTTCTTTGAACTTTCTTTCAAAGACTCTACAATCCGATGACGTACATTAGATGAAACTTTTTTACAAGAAGCAATTTAACCCACAACGCCAGCAAGATGTTGCTTCATCCTGTTTATGCCACCTCCTCTATAGGTATTAGCACAAAAGAGACATGTGTATACATTCTATGTCCCCTCCTTTTTGTAGGCAACATATGCCCATGCAGGATCAGTTTTAAAACGAATTGAGGTAGTGGGAGTAGGAATAGGATTCGTGTTGGAATTGGAAGTGTGCGATTCGGTACTAGGAGTGACATTCTCATTTCCTGAACTCGATATATCCATCTTGCTACATAATAACAAAACAAATATAGAGAAAAAACAGAATAAAACTAATCTTCAACTGAAGTAAAATTAAATTGCATTCAACTTAATTTTTTGTGCTTTTCCAAATCAATCGGCTGGATGTTGTCAGAATCCCAATCAGTGACAACGATAATTGGAGATACACAATCAATTGTAGATACAAAATCAATTCAAAACACAAGTATAACAAACAGAGAGCAATAAGCAGTATGGTGAACAAACATGACTGGAAGAAAAATGGATTAGCAAGTCTATTAATATAGTCTTGGCAGTTTTACTGTGGCTGGCAACAGTTTTGTTTACACGTTATACTTCCTATACATTTAGTGACATTCTATTATACTATTATAGTCATTGACTCATTGGCAAACTGAGAATGAAGGGGGATGACAACACATAATTTTTATATGAATCAAGTTGCGAGACAAAAAACAATAACTTTAAGCAAAATTTTGCAGAGATGGTATAAGAGAAATCACTCTCATCAATATCATATAGCCAAGGCTAACTCCAAGATTCCATTAGTAAAAGGTGAATTAAAAATTAAAAAAGTTGCAGAAGCTATGCAGAAATTCGTTACCACGATTTGAAGCTAAATCACCGAGAGGAAAACGCCGGTCACTGAAGCTGAATCACAATATCACAAAGATCAAAACGTGAAGATAAATGACAGAGAGCAACTCATCACCTCTTGCCGTCTCCTTAGCTTGCCATAGCCTCTTCTTGTAGCCGCTTGCCGTCGCCGTTGACTTCAATGTCGTCGAGTCAGCATTGTATAGTGGAGATCGATGAGTCACTCAATCGCACAATGGGACTAAGTCGCTAGGGCATGAGTTCCCTCTCTCAATCTCTGTCTCCGCGTCTCTGGTCTGGATCGATCGAATGAACGATTGAGTGATCTTATCTCAGTCATCGGGTCGGGTAACCAGATCCAACCCTATATTACTCACTGAGTGAAACGATGTGTTTTAGTCTGGGTTTATGATTGTGAATCACAGGCGTCCAATAATAATGGAGATGAAAATTGCAGCCACTTTATAATGCATGTGGGAGGTTAGTGGTTTTTGTTTTTGTTTTTTCATGGTTAAGGTGCAAATTTACTTTTTTTTTTTTTTTGTTTAATATCGTCTTGAAAGTTTTCAAATCATAATATTGTCGTCTTGACCATCCAAATTAAGTTTGATCATTAGCTGATTAAATATGTTAAGCTGATAGATTTATATGTCATCCAGCTCTGTTTCTATTCAGGTCAAATTATAAATTAGGGGGGAAAAGAAGCATCATCTCATATGAAGGATTGAAGAAAATCAAAAAAGGTGGAAGCACAACAGCAGAAGACTGTCAGCAACGGAACCGGTTTCCCTGCTCATCCGAGCTCTTCGAGATTAGATTTTTTTTAAAACGGGTGATTTTTTAATATAAATTATAAATTAGTATTCAAAATGTTGAGATAAGAACAATGGGTGATTTTTTGAAAACAACTAATAATTACTAATAAATTATAAATTTATAGTTTTTTAAAACAACTAATAATTATAAATTAGTATTCAAAATGTTTTTTGGCCAGCAACTATTGTTCTTATCTCAACTACTCCTATACACGAAGCTAAATTTATAGTTTCGTGTGTAAATACTGCCCTTTTGTTTAAATTAAATTTAAATCGGATAGTAATTTTTTCAAAGCAATTACATCATGGGAAAAACCAGAGAGAAAAATCTCCCATTGATCTTTTTTTTTTTTTTTTTATGAGAAACACCTAAGTTAAAGCACTAGTCCTGGACCTACCTCCTTTTAATTTGGAAGATTTATCGGAGTCCAGACTAATATGGATCGACACCAAATATTTAACACTGATACGTTTCTAAAACTTTAATTAAACTGATATAATTCCTTACTAGTTGAACCAAGTGTTTGGTGATTAGCAACAGTCCTGGTTATGCATACTGGTACAAAATTATCAAGTTTTTCTCACTAATAGAATTTTTATTAGGGAATTTTCCCTAATTTCCCCTTATGCAGCTGGATCATAGTTTTTCTAGAAATGTTTAGTATATTTTTTTACAAAATGACTTGTCATAGAGGGCCTTGCATTCTGATGATACTAAACTCTTCCCCCTTTTTTTCCTATTAAAAAGATAAAATCATATTAGAGGATAAATAAACTATGTTAGACAGAAGAGGATATAGAACAATAACAGAATTACAGCAAGCTCTTCTCTCAAGTCTTTCTTAAGCATGTGGCTATGGATTCAGACTATACATAGGTATAAAAGGGTTATGGGTTGGAAAGTTATCAAATCTCAAGATAAAGTTAATGAGATTTAAAATTTATCCCAATTTCAATAGCAGGGCTTAAAAATGGAGAGAAGATTGGTTTTTGGTGTTTGATGAACTGGTGGGGCATAATAGAATTAGAGTGTTGCTTGAGGAGACCTGAGGGCAAATGGTATTCCTTTGGTCTTAAATGTAGGACATGTGTTGAGGGTGATTTTTTTTTTTTGTTCCTAATGTAAGATCTTTTTTTCATTTTATTTCTTATATGTATTATTTTTCTTCAAACTAATTTGCATAATTTATAAAATGATATATAATCTCGTGGGTTAAAGAAACATTTTAGGAAAATTATGTCACATATATTATAATTAAGTAATTTATTTACTTAATATTTCAAAATTATATAAACATGTATTGCATTAAAACTAAAAGGAATACTATGTACAAATTGTGCCTGAGAAATGAGAAATCCCAATGTTGTCTTGCCAGTGGGGACATTGGTGGAGCAAGTGTGTGGGGAAGCGGCTTCCCTACCTATCCTTTCCAAAGGATTGGTACGGAAGCTCTCCTCGTCTGAATTTAGATTTATTTTTTTAATATATAAATAATCTAAAGTAAAGATAATCTGTTAATTAATATTTTTTAAAAAAATATTTTTTTCATTTAAAAATTACTACCTAAACAAAATTAAATTTAAACCGTTAAGAAGAGATGGGTTTTCCTTATCTATCCAAATGATAGTTAGGAAAACTGGTTCCGAAGTGTGATGGTTTGTTGAAAATACCTCAAAACTTATAAAAAAAATTTAAGAAACATTGCAGTTGTAGAAATTGAATCAAAATGGATTAATTTGACCTATCACCTGAATTCTTAGCTCCATTCAAAGCATTTCAAAAAGCTAGCGCAAAATTAATACAAACCAAGACCTCATAAAATTTATGAATAATCACTCAAAATCAATGCCCGCTTCTTTAATTTATACGTTAATGGACTGATTCAATTGTAATTACTCATAGTAATTTAATTAGGAGAACTCCCATTAATGATATATGTAAAATTAGAAAATTTTGATCATATGGATATCATGAGTGTACCAAAAGAGAAATACTTAGGACCCGTTCGGTACACAGAACTGAAGGCGAGAGAAGGGAAGATACCACACTTTCATGACTCAAAACGCGTTTGGTGCTCCAACAGTATTGGAAGATTAGTTCCCGCCTCTTGCCATGTTCCCTTAAACATGGGATCTTCAAATCCCTCCAAAAATGGTGGGATCTTAAATTATTCCCGGGTGAAAATGCCCCTGAAAGGCAGAGCATTCGTGAGCTGAAGGACGAGCTTAAGGTAATTTCTGGTTTGAATCTAAGAGTGATCTCGCTTCATGAGTTTCGGCAGTGATTCGAAGCTCCGAATCCAAGTTTCGAACCACCGACTTGATAGCTCAAGAAAGATGAGGATTGACCTCTGGTGAAGCAAAGTTTCTGACCTTCTCTATCAAAGACATCGCCTTTGTTCGCAGACCCCTTCGCTCATAGCACAAATATGAGTTCTTTAGATCTCGGAGCTTGGTGAGGAAGACGATGAACAGTACCACGAGGAAGACGATGAACAGTGAAGATGAGGTCAAGTTCGAATTTGAACTTCTGGTGAAGTCAGCGGTATTTTAGGTTTTTCACACAATCTCCCCACTTAAACCACACCATTTTCTTCCAATCAAACATCTCATCTTCCCTCAACCTATGTTTCTTCCTATGTCTACCAAACAGACAAATTTTTAAAGTTCCCTTCCAATCTTCCCTTCCTTTCTATTCATTTCCCTTCATTTCCTTTCCCTCCTAAAATGTTCCTTGTACCACACAGGCCCTTACATACTTTAAGAACGTCACCTCATCTGTACTCTGACTAATTAAAATACAACAAATCATTTTATTTTAATCTTACATGACAGATGAGTCATATGGAGAAATGATGGGAGAGAATTGTGTTTTTTGTTTTTCTAAATTAAAAAGTTTATGTTTTTTAAAATCATAAAATTTGAATCTGCCATGTAGGATTAAAATAAGATGAATTATTGCATTTTAATTAGTCAGAATATAAATGAGGTGACGTTCCTGAAGTATGTAAGTATTTTTCATAGCAAAGTTAAACAATTTGTCATTATTACTATCTCCGGTCCTAAATATAAGACAAATTTGACTTTTTTTGGAGAGATTAAGGAAGTTAATTAAATTACTTTAGAGTATTTATATTTATATTTATATTTTTTTCTCTAAGCTAATTAGTTTGACTAATAAACTGATATATAATCTAAAGATACACAACATATCATATAATTAAGTAACTTATTTAGCTTCCTTAATTTCTCCAAAAAAAAAGTCAACTTTATCTTATATTTAGGACCAAAATAAATATTATTTTTTTTGGCAACACATGAATATCATAGGATTTGAATTCCCTTGATTACAAGAAATACTGTATTAATCATTGGATTGTGATCGAGTGGCAATGTCATAATATATACCATGATCCTATTTATAACTATTTATAAATCTCTTTTAACTAAATCTCACATACCAATGAGAGGTGGTTAACTCAATAATTATGGGATAAATTTTTAATAATACCCTCATTTATGAATAGATATTTTTCAATTCTTTCTTCTCTATCTATTTTTAAATTATTTCTTCATTGGTACAATAAGTAAGGATAAAATTGTCACAATTTCATTTACTATACTGAAACTGGACTTATAAATAAGATTAAATTTTTTTGTCAAAAAAGACTTATAAATAGGACCATGATATATAATAATAATATTTGTGATTAATTTTTTTTTTTATTCAGGCAATGGAGATTTTGAAATTTAAAAATGAAAAACCCGGATTTTGGCTGTATGCCCGTATCGCAGGGCTGCATGTTCCAACTTGGAAGGCCAAGATAGGATCCATTCATCATTCATTCATTCATACAGAGAGAGATCCAAATGCCATTTGCTTCCGTATGCTATGTTCGTTGGCTTGATCCATACATCTTCTCTGTTGTTTCTCTATCGTCCATTTTCCTTCTTGGCTCATAAAGCAAAATCATCTGCCCCCTTTTGCATTTATAATCCCTCTCGTGACCTTCTCTCTCCCTTTTCCCTCACGCTTCTCTTGCTTCCTCTTTCTTCTCTCGTTTCCTCCTTCGTTTCTAACCCATTTGGACTGCGATTGACCTCCTGTCACCCCCAGATCTCTTTCTTCTTCTTCTCTCTGCTTATCACTGTTTCACACACTGTTGTTGCCATTGCTTTCTTGGCCGCTTTCAAGGTGAGATTTTTACCCATTCTTCGTTTTCTTCTTCTTCACGTTGTTTTCCCGATCCTCTGGTTCTCAGTTGACTTGATTCCTAGTCTTCTTTAGGATGTGCGAAGCGCATTCTCTGATTGAAGGCCTAATGCTGCAACTGGGTGCCCCCATTTTACTGGTCAAGTCCATTGAATTGTGTTCCATTCTGAAGTCTTCATGTTTTCGCCGATCTTGTGTTTGCCAGTCCAACGTTTTCGCTCTTAGATTTCTGGGTTCATGTCCGCTGATAATTTATACTTTAGCTTATGATTGGGTCTGAGCCCTGTGGATTCTCTACACGTTTCAGTTCTAGCTTTCTTCAATCGTATTCTTTCTTATTAGGTTGACGGTTCATAGGCTTTTGTTCCTCACGATCAATTCATCTATATTTTAAAATGTCTTTCAGATTTTTCCGTAGTTAAGCGCTGCTGTAACTTTTCTGTCTCTCATTTTTTGAGCTTGGTTTTTGTTATTTTCTTGTTCTTTATTTACTTATATCTCAGTTTTTATCATGCAGGGGAGTAAATAGAGCTAAATTGAGATTGAGGCTGACCAAAATTCAGTTCATCAGCTGAATTAAGCAAAATGACCATTGATATGCCCTCGCCCATGGCCCAAAGTATGAGGACAAACAGACCTTCCTTTAGTTCTAGTAATCTCTACGATGATACCCCTGTTCACAATCATGCTGGAGTTAGCAATGGTGATGACTATGACAGTGATAGCTCCAATTTTGCACCGCCGTAAGTATCATTCTCTCCTTTGAAGATATATTGGAATTTATATAAATAATGATGATTATTATAGTTGTGTTGACTATTTTTTTTTTCTCTGTAAAAAGGATCAAACGTATGTTACTGGGATTGAAATCAAACATATTTGATGATGTTAAAAAATGTAATATTCTATGGCCTGACTGGTACTTAGGGTTTGTAAAAAGAATGAAACATATGTTTAATGCCCCCAATAAGAGAATCTCACAGATTGTCTGAGCTGTTGAATAAAGTTTTACACAGCTCCACCTCTTGGCAAAATTATACAATTTTTTTTGAATGAGCTCAATTTCACTCTTGCATTCCGGTTGTATTGACAGCTATGTTTATAACTTTGTATTTTTCTGCCTTTGCCCTTTGAGTTGTGGGCCTAGTTTTATGACAAGTGAGATGAATTTTCGGTTTGCACTTGCAGCACACCTTCAACTCTAACAATGGCTATTCCAGCTGAACTAGCTGGAGCTGTGCCCTTGATGGATAGATTCCAGGTAGGAAAACGTATATGTTAATTCAGTTATGCATTATACGTCACCATGATCTTCGTCGTTTGCTCTTCTGTTTTCATTTAATATCACTAAGCTTTTCTTAACGTTGTTTTAGGTGGAGGGGTTTCTAAGATTAATGCAGAAACAAATTAATTCTGCTGGGAAACGTGGATTTTTTTCTAAAAGATCTATAGGCCTGCAAACTCGAGAGAAGTTTACATTTGAGAACATGTTGTGTTTCCAAAAGGTAATGAAATACAAATTTTGGTGGAGTATGTGGTCGGAATTCCTTTACACATGAAATGCTAACTCAAGTTTTTTTAGGATCCTATACCAACATCATTGCTCAAGATTAATGGTGACATGGTAAGCCGGGCAACCAAACTATTTCAGATCATTTTGAAGTACATGGGAGTAGATTCACCAGAACGAGTGAATCCAATAGGTCTCGATGAAAGGGTTGTGCTTGTAAGTAAACTATACAAGCACAGTTTGAAGCGTTCAGAACTCCGAGACGAACTTTTTGTTCAATTATCAAAACAAACCAGAAATAACCCTGAAAGGTAGGCATATGTTCTATTTACTTTTAAGCTTCATGCTGGTTGGACTTATAGTTATTGAAGCTGCAATAACTGAGCTATATGCGCATGATGCGAAACCCCTTTCTTATCTCAAAATAGGCAATGGTTGATTAAAGCATGGGAGCTGATGTATTTGTGTGCATCCTCCATGCCACCTAGTAAAGACATTGTAGGATATTTGTCTGAATATGTTCATAATGTGGCTCACAATGTGACAACTGATGGTGAAATCCAAGCCCTTGCGCTAAATACATTAAATGCTCTCAAGCGTTCTGTCAAAGCTGGTCCTAGAAATATTATGCCTGGACGTGAGGAGATTGAAGCTTTGTTGACTGGGAGAAAGCTTACAACTATAGTGTTCTTCTTGGATGAAACTTTTGAAGAAATCACATATGACATGGCAACAACAGTTGCTGATGCTGTTGAGGTGCTTTGAAACTTTCTTTAACCTGTAATTGTTAGCATTTGTTACTTTTAAATTTATAAAATATTATGCAATGTTGAAACATTCAAGAAGGAAAAAATGGGGAGACTATGTATGAGAATAGCAAAGTAATTAGGAAAGGTCTGAAGAATATATAGTCATTTGAAGAATTTACTCAATTTAATAAAGAATATCAATATTCAGCCAATTTCAAATTGATTCATATTAGTGCTGTTAACAAAGGCAATCAATTCCCTAAGCTTGAGGTAGCTACGTGGAATTAGTTTCAGATAAATATGAAGATTTAGTATCAACTTCCGAACGTGCATGGGAAAAAATGATACAATAATGGCAGTAATTTGTGGAAGGGGTTTCACTTGATGTGTATTGCTTTACAACCTAATAATAGTAATTAAAAAACTTTTCTATACCAAGATCCTTTTTGCTTTTGATTCTACTTTAATTTGTAATTTATCAACATGCTTTGCTTTTCTATGCAACACTTGCTCCAGGAACTTGCGGGGATCATCAAATTGTCAACATACAATAGCTTTAGTCTGTTTGAATGCCGTAAAGTTGTTACTGGGTCCAAATCACCGGATTCTGGAAATGGCATGTCTCTTTCACACTTATTGATTGTTATACTCTTTAACTAACTAGAACAAATTGTCTAATTGCTCTTATATTGGCTCTCAGAGGAGTACATTGGGTTGGATGACAACAAATATATTGGAGACCTCTTGGCAGAATTCAAGGTAGCAAAAGATCCAAGTAAGGGAGAAATCTTGCAATGTAAACTTATATTTAAGAAAAGGCTATTTCGAGAATCAGATGAAGCTGTGGCAGATCCTATGTTTGTACAATTATGCTATGTACAAGTATGTCTTTTCTTTCAAACTAGTAATTTTATAAATGTATTTGGAAGTTGATTGTTTGCTTTGAAAAATCACCACAAATACATATTTTACAATCAATAAACCATATCTAGTTTTTGCATCAAACATTTGCCTTCAAGTTCTACATTTGTTGATTTGTGTCAATTAATGCTACAGTTACAACATGATTATATCTTGGGGAATTATCCTGTTGGAAGAGATGATGCTGCCCAACTGTCTTCATTGCAAATCCTGGCTGAAATTGGATTTGTTAGAGCACCCGAAACTTGCACGTAAGTGCCTGCAAAACATAAATACCTTGCTACAATATTTAGCTTCACTTGATTTTATGTCAGCATAATAACTTTTACCAATAATCTTTGCCTTGTTGAGTAAGCTTGACACTTTTTAAAATGTAAACTCTTGAGTCTACTCGGCTAAGATTTATGATTATGTATTTCGCAGAGATTGGGATTCACTTCTGGAGAGATTTCTACCTAGACAGATTGCAATTACTCGAGCTAAACGGGAATGGGAGCTGGACATCCTTTCTCGCTATCATTCATTGGTATGGTAGTAGGGCATTGCCAAACTCAATTACTTTTTTGCTTAGACCTTATTAGTATTTACTAGCTGAGATTTGTAGATTGTGTTATTAATTGGTTGTTAATCTCTTTATTGTGCATATAGCATTAACCATTTTCTACTCATGTGAATCACACTGAAATATAGAAATATATCTATTTTAGCATTCTCCTTTACATGCATAAACAATGCGCTGTTTAATTTCCTTTTTCTTTGATCCGTTTTTTCATAGGAACATCTGACAAAAGATGAGGCAAGGCAACAGTTCCTTTGCATATTGAGAGCACTTCCTTATGGAAATTCGGTTTTCTTTCATGTTCGCAAAATTGATGATCCTATTGGACTTCTACCCGGAAAAATAATATTGGGCATTAACAAGAGAGGGGTAAAGTTAGATATACATACAACTTTTATGCATTTAATTATTATGTGTGCTTTTTTATTTATGTGTTTTTTTGTTCAACTGCAGGTTCATTTTTTCCGTCCTGTTCCAAAGGAATACCTTCACTCGGCTGAGTTAAGAGACATAATGCAGTTTGGAAGCAGCAATACTGCAGTATTTTTCAAAATGCGAGTTGCAAGTGTTCTGCACATATTCCAGTTTGAAACCAAGCAGGTATAAATACCTTAGTTTAGTAAGCACTTAGTTTTATACTTGATTAATATTCAACATGTGTACCGCTAGTTCTTTTTGCCTCACTGAGAATATCTTTTTCTTAATAGGGGGAAGAAATTTGTGTCGCTCTTCAGACACATATCAATGATGTAATGCTGCGCCGATATTCCAAGGCACGATCTGTTGCTGGTGGTTCTGTAAATGGAGATATTGGCAACAATCTAAAGAGTCCTACTTTAGAAATATATGAAAGACGTGTTCAAGATCTGTCAAAAGCTGTTGAAAATTCTCAAAGAAATGTTGATAAAGTAAGTCCAAGCTTCTAGTATCCACAATAGGATGTTAAGCCGGTTGAACAACAATAACCAAAATGAGTTGTTTGCCCTGTCACTTAAGAGTGCTTTTCTTCTGAATCATTGCATCATGGTAAAAGAAAAACCTAGAGGTCAACCATTACATCCACTTTTGCTTTTCACTAGATGGCTGACGAACCAAAGTTGAATTTTGGCATTAAACTAACTATCTGTATGGACATGATCTATTATGTGCACCTTTGACAAAAGCATGTTTAGCACAAGGCATCATACTTAAAATTTGTTGTTCCAATGAAAGTAGGCATAACTTTATTTTCATTCCAAAAGGTGTCTTGTGTAAATTTGCCACTTAATGTTTTAATATTTTAAACTACATTGAATAGTTGGTGGAAGAATTGCGGGAAAAACAACAGCAAGAAGAGAAAATGCAGGAAGAATTGGAGGCATTGAAGGAATCCTTAAATGCTGATAAACAAAGTCTTGAGGAAGTTACTTGTGAATGTGATAGGCTCAGATCAATATGCAATGAAAAGGATAAGGCTATTCAGGTAAATTTCTTAACTTCATGTAACTGAACCAATTTCACTTTTGAAATATTTTTTTGTCTTACGGATTATGAATCTACTAGGCTGCAACTCTAGAGAAAAGGACTATGGAAGTAAGATTGACCAAGTTGAATAATCTGGTGCTAGAAAACACAAAAAAGGAGTCTCTTGAAGCAAATAACCAGGTAAGATACTTTTGAAGGTGTTGTTGTTCATGTGTAAGATAATGTCTGGTTAATAGGACATCTTTCACTTTGACAAATAGGATTTGCATAAGGTTGAAAATGAGCTAAAAGTTAGTAAAGATGAGTTGCTTGCGGCAGAAGAAACTATTACAAGATTGACAAATGAAAAATTGGTTTTGGCACGGAAGCTATCAGAGCTGGAGAAGAGGAATGCTGATGAGGTAATATAAAACATTTAAATATAATTTTATATAATCTTCAATCAATATTCAAGGTGTTTGCTGCAATGCAGAATAGTGTTCTTGAACGAAAATTTGAGCAAGAACGCAAAGCCTTGAAATCTCAAGTGAACGGCCTTGAAAAAAAGCTAGAAGGATTTAGACAAGAATTAGCTGCTGCTGAATCCGCTTTATCAGCCAAGGATGTTGAGTTGGCTGCACTGCAGAATAATTTAAGGGAACTGGAAGAGCTAAGAGAAATGAAAGAGGTTTTGATACTCTCTCTTTTATTTTCAATATTTCAATCATGTGACAACATACTCGTAGGTCTCACGCTCTTAAGTATTTTTATATTTATGATTTCATTATTTAGGACATTGATAGGAAGAATGAACAAACAGCTGCCATATTAAGGATGCAAGGAGCTCAATTAGCAGAAATGGAAGCTCTTTATAAAGAAGAGCAAGTTCTGCGGGAATGCTATTTCAACACAATAGAAGGTGGGCTATAAAAAGTAAATCTTATGTAAAATTTGAGGATACAAGGGTAAGTTTTGTTATATCAGCTTAAAGATTATGGCCTTTATTGACCAAGATAATTTATGTAAAATTTATTGGTAATGCTTTTATTTTGGTTATGTTCCATGCAGTATTTGGTACAGTCTGCTGTAGATGGCTATAATGTCCTGCATATTTGCTTATGGTCAAACCGGGTCTGGGAAGACATATACAATTTATGGAACTGAAAACAACCCTGGACTCACCCCACGTGCTACTGCAGAATTGTTCAAAATTTTAAGGAGAGAGAGTAACAAATACTCTTTTTCTCTAAAGGTATTAGTTTAAAAAAGATTATTTATACAATTTCATTGCTTTTGTGAAAATTTTTGTAATGTATATAGTCAATAAATTCAAAATACTCTGGTAATTAAGTATAGCTTCGTCTGTTGTGTGTAAAGTTGAAAAACTTTGCAAAATGAGGCATTGATTTCTCTTGTATCAATATTACAGGCATACATGGTGGAATTATATCAAGATACACTTGTAGATCTTTGTTACCTAAGAATGCAAAGCGTTTAAAATTAGATATCAAGAAGGATTCAAAGGTGATGATCTCTACCCAGCCATTGTGAATTTCTGCCTGTAGGACCAATATAGTATTGTTATATGAAATGCTTAAAATTTGTAATTACCATTCAAAGGGCAGATGAGTAGTATGCTTTTATTTTGATGCAGGGCCTAAAAATTTAGTAATCTTGGAGCTTTTTTGGTTACAAATTATGTTTTGTTTATTCTTGTTTTCTGACAATCATGATGAAATGATTTGTAGGTTCTTAGTTGTCCATTGTTATATTGTTTGTTTTGTTTTATTTTAGGGCATGGTGGTTGTAGAGAATGTGACAGTGTTGCCAATTTCAACCATGGAGGAATTGAATGACGACATAATAGAGAGAGGATCTGAACGACGGCATACGTCGGGAACTCAGATGAATGAAGAAAGTTCGAGATCTCATCTTATATTGTCAGTTGTAATTGAAAGTACCAACCTCCAAACCCAATCAATGGCAAGAGGAAAGGTATCTTTCTTAAAGTTTGTCTTTGAAATTAACTGTAAATCGTAATGTGGGCGTGTTTTTGATGAAATCTGAGCCCGAGGCATGGTCGACGCTTAATCATATTTTATATTGGATTCAATATGCAGTTAAGTTTTGTAGATCTTGCTGGGTCAGAAAGAATAAAAAAATCTGGTTCCACTGGTAATCAACTTAAAGAAGCTCAGAGTATAAATAAATCATTATCAGCTCTTGGGGATGTCATCAGTGCTTTATCTTATGGTGGTCAACACATTCCTTACCGGAATCACAAGTTGACAATGCTAATGAGTGATTCACTTGGCGGTAATGCTAAAACTCTCATGTTTGTGAATGTATCGCCGGCAGAATCAAACCTGGAGGAGACACACAATTCTCTTATGTATGTCCCTAGATCTTTCTGGTGTGATTTTCCATTTTGGGTTTCTTGGAGTTCAAGTTTTAGAAATTTTATTTTATGCTTTTGGGGATATTCAGGTATGCATCACGGGTGAGGTCGATCGTGAATGACCCGAGCAAGAATGTTTCGTCGAAAGAGGTGGCTCGGTTGAAGAAGCTGGTGGCATACTGGAAGGAGCAGGCAGGCCGAAGGGGTGATGAAGAAGAATTGGAAGAAATTCAAGAGGAACGGCCGACGAAAGAGCGGTCAGATGGCCGGCATTCTTTGTAGGGACTCAGTTTCAGAATCAACCATGCAAGATTGAGAATCAGAAGATCAAATGTTTTGGTGATCAACAATGACGTTGAAAATTTTCTTCTCTGTATTGTTCTGTGCAATATATTGTGTAGCTTGTAGGATAGGCTTATATAATGCTTGTATATATATTGCTAATCCTGATCTCGTTGCACATATGAATGTATACTATACGCTGTTCTCTACTTAAATACGATCGTTTTCTTTCGGCCACGCTTGTAAAAATCATCTCAAAGAGAAGTGAGCCTGATGCATCATCACATTTTTATTTTGAAACAAGTGATTGAAGATGGGAGTTATTTTGTTGTCGTTTTGTTTAATGTATGATATATTGAGTAATAACTGTAAACGCATAATAAATATTATACATTCACACTGGTGAGGTAGTTGTGCAAAGTTTAATTGTTTAAAATGGGGTCAACTCGAACTCTCGAAGTTAGATAGATCATGATTAAGATAATATAACCATGGTACAAAAAATCGGACCGGCCGGTCTGACTAGAAAATCGGTGAACCGGTCTTTAGTTCGGTCCGGTTCACTGTTTGAGAGGGAGGGAGAGTCGAACCGGTACAAAATCGATCAAAACCGGAAAAATCGGTGGATTGACTGGTTCAATCGGTTTGCTATTTTTTCTTTTTTCTTTTTTTTTTGAAAAATGAGATATCTGGTTCAACAAAGAAATTAAAAAAGAAAGAAAACCAAATATCTATACCGATATACATACAATCTATAATATTTTAATAAATTATAAGAACAAATTTTAATTTCAAGGCCACGAAAATTTAAAAAATAAAAAGAATAAATGAAAAAACATTATATATTATATACATATAATATATAATATTTTAGTCAATTAATTTGATATGATTCAAGTAATCAAATCTAACATAATCAATTAATTTTATCTATAGAAGTTTAAAAATATATTAATATATATATTGTTGGTAATAAATTATAATATTTTAATATGACATGTTCGACCATCGGTTAGACCACGGTTGACTAGAGCCGGAAAAAACGGGCCGAACCCGTCGGGCCGGCCCTTTTAGACTCTGGCCCTTTAAGGGCCGGGCTTGTAAATTGTAGCCTTAAAAGGAAGTCGGGCCTAAAAGGGCTGGCCCTGTAGGGCCTCAGGCCGGCCCTTTAATCCCGTTTATTTTTTATTTTTTTGACTTGGAAAGGAAACCATGTTACATTTTTGAATTGTCTTATTGAATCTATATGTCACTTTGTCCTCATATTGTATAGAATATGATTTTTGAGTATATTTTTTTATCTAATTGAATCATATTGTGATTTTTGAGTATGATTTTTGAGTATATTGTTCTGCCTATTTAGAATAAAATCATATTATATATTGTTCTTCCTGATGGAGTATGATTTTTTATGGAGATTGTGATTATTTGACTACTTGAACCTGCTACTCAAAGTGAAACACAATCAAATGTTCTTGAAATTGATGATAGTGGCGAAGAAGGTGAAAATGATAGTCGTTATACTTATGTTGCTTAGAGGTTAGAGTATTTAGCTTCTTGCCTTCTTATACTTTGGCCTTTGTGTGAGTTATTTATAGATATGATTTTACCTTTGATTATACATTAGTAACTATGTTTGTTTGTTGTAAGAGACGTGTTATTTAAACCTTAATATTGACAATATTTATGTATCAAATTAGAAATTTAATCGTTGTTATTTACTAATTATATCTCTTTGGGGAAAATACACAGGAAAAATAGTTAAATATTGTGAAAAGGAATTCTCGGCCCTGCAGGCCGGCCCTGGCCCTGATGCTCTCGGGCCGGACCTTGAAAAACTACAATTTTCCTGACCCCGAGCCCTTTAGGGCCGGGCCTGTTAGGCCCTGACCCGTCAAGGGCCGGCCCTGATTCCCAGCTCTACAGTTGACCCATTAACCCTTGAATTTGATCCAGGACCGGTTGATTACCCGGTTCGGTTTTTTATTCCTTGAATATAACTAATAAAAATGTATAAAAATATTTACATATAACCCAAAATAATGTCATTTCGGGCTTAAAGAAGAAGAAAAAATAAATGCAGCTTGGCTAACCGGGTTCAAAACTTTTGAATTAGTTAAGATTCACTGGTTTGACGATTGAATTAAGTTGGGTTTCCATATCGTGATAACATGAGGTACCAAATCCAACTTTGACATTAAATTTTGAGTCTCACTTGTTTTACGTGAATTCAAATATTGAAATTTGGCCGGTTTTGTTTATTTTTTTGGGAAAAGATAAGAAAATATTAATTAAATTTTAAAATCACAAATCAGTGATTTTTTACTAAAATGAGTAGTTAATTATTATATTCTTCTAGTCAATATCAATACTTCTATAAACATCCAAACTGATTTGAGATTTTGAAATTCAGATTTTTTTTATCTGATTTTTTTCTCTTTTCAAGACACAACCGCGCACCTACCATTGACTTTGTGAAACCATTATCGTAAATAAAAGTTAAATGGTTTGAGATCTATTCATCTATGACCTATCTATTTATTATATGCTCACATGGCCAATTAATCTATTCACAAGGATCATACAATTGAAAAAGACGACATCTGGGATCGATTATTATTTGTATTTCTTCTGAATTACAGACTGCTTGATTAGAAAAGAGCCTCTTTCTGGTCAAGTTGAGCTCTAAAAAAAAAATCAGACCAGACCAGAATTGTTAGTTGCCAACTTGGTTCAACTAATTCTAGGAGCAACTTCAACTAGAATAAACAATACAACCATAAACAGAACAACATATTCTCCGTAAAACATTTCAGACACAACAAATCAAGAAAAGAGCCTGTATACTAAAAAAAGTTACAAAATGGCACAAAAGAGGAAGAAGTGATCATCATCAACACACAAGACTGTTGTAAGTGAGCAGAAAAATTAGATCCTCCCCATTTATACATTTATATATCCCAAAAGGATGACCCAAAAGAATATATAGTTTGTGTTTAAGCTTCCGTCTCAAACCATTATACTCATAATCTCTTTCAAAGTACTACCTCTGGTCTTTAATTTGAACTACAAAGGGAATCTTATATTAAGGACCGGATGCAGTAAATCTCAAACGCACACTCACATTCACTTTGATGAATGTAGAGGATCAGAATCTCTATGAACAGGCGTGTCTCCAGTGGTAGAAGATGGAGTTGTGAGATCACTAATGAAGCTTCCAAAATCAACAGCAGGCCAAACAAAAGCAGGCTTGCTTGGAGGGGCATAAGGCACAGGAACTGCCCCACTTATGATTTGAACTATACTTTGCATCTTTGGCCTCTCAGCAGCAATTGGATGAGAACAAGCTAACCCTAATTTCAATATTCTCTCTGCTTCTTCAACCTCATACTCATTCCCTAGCTTCTTATCCACTGCCTCAAGAATTCTATCTTCACCATACAAATACCAAACCCAATCCACCAACAACTGAAACCCTTCCCTCTTTGTCCATGGCCTCGTGCCACACACCACTTCTAGAAGAACCGCCCCGAAGCTGAACACATCTGATTGTCGGGTCGCCTTCCCTGTGTGGAAGCACTCGGGTGCAATGTACCCCATTGTGCCATGGATTCCTTCTACCTCAGCGTACGAGGTTTTCTCGTGCTCAATGGCTCGAGCCAGGCCAAAGTCGCCCAGGCGGGCGTTGAAGTCTGAGTCTAGCATGATATTGCTTGCTTTGAGATCTCTGTGGACTACTTTTTGATCGTACTCATTGTGAAGGTAGTTAATTGCTGCGGCTACACCTGAGATGATTTTGTAACGCAGGTTCCAACTTAGAGGTGTTGTTGGTTTTCCTTCCTCAAAGAAAAGGTGGTTGTCTAAGCTGCCATTGGGCATGAACTCATATACCAATACTAACACTCCATTCTTGTGGCACCAACCTGCACCATGTTATTCAATTATGAAACTTAGAATTTATAATGTCTTTCAAATAAAAATAAATTCAAAATTTGGCAAAAATTAACAATGAAAAAGACACTCCAATGGAAAAAACTTATGTTTATTTATCATTTTTTTATCTTAATGTAAAGTAAGCTGCACCAACCGTCATTATAACGAGGCAAGGGTTAATTATGTCCCGAAAGCAAATATTTTTTTAAAAACTTAACCCCTCTTCTAAATATTTAGGGACAGAAATTAATCAGGACAACAAAATTCAAAATTAAGGCATAATTAATGGAGTCATATTTTTAATAAAATCAATATTTGACAATCATCCAATGATGGAGAATAACACAGAAGAATTTATTTATCTGATTTCTAGTTTAAATTGATTATCTTTTTTTGGGTCTCTCTTTGATAATATTATATAATATGTATAATATAATCTGAGAGTTGTACCTTCATTTTATGTTATGATAATCTTTAACGAAATGCCTGAAACATTGAATTCTTTTGCAAGGAATCCTTCTTTAGTGGTTTAGACTTGGATGATAGAAAAAAAGGACATTTTATAATATAAATAGGAAAAAGAAGAAAAAGTAGAAAGCTTTGAAATTAAGGGACCAAATCAAAAGTATGTTATCGCCAGCACTAATAAATGATGGCAACAGCTAACATACAAATAAACTATAATCATTGACCACAACTGGCACATGTTAATTATTTTTTGAATTTCTCTAATTTAATCGGTAGCAGACATGCATGCATTATGGCAAAAAAAAAAAAAAAAAAAAAAAGTAAACATGCATGCATCATTTTTTTTTATAGTACAAGATATTCTACAATACATCAGAAGCTATCCTCCTGAGTCAACATGAAAAGCCACTCTGTTTACATCATTAATTAAAAGGGCGGTAATAGCATCAGGGGCGACAATGTGATATGAAGATCAATCGCCATCTTCCAAGCTTCCTTTGACATGGCGTCTGCAACAGTATTAAACTCCCGACTGCAATGTGAAATTTCCACTTCTCAATCCCTATCCATCAGCGTTTGAACCTCCACAATGAGCTGAAAATCAGGATGTTCTCGAGAAACGTTACCCTGAATTGTATCCATGACTTCACTACAATCAAACTCAATCATGATTTTTCTGTATCCTCTATCCCATGCAGCTTTAAGTCCCCACAAAACACCCCAAGCTTCCGCAGATATTATCGTTCCTTGCCCAATCTGATACATAAACCCCATCAGAAATTCACCATTATGATCTCTCAATACACCTCCACACGTGCAAGTCCCTAATTTATCATTCCTAGATCCATCGGTATTAATCTTCACCCACCCAGGCGGTGGTGGCATCCACTGTTGTTGATTCCTTTCAGCACTATAATTTTGAACCAAACTTGTATTTCCACATGTTAAGCAGGCACGAGCACGAGCTAATATGGTATGACTACTCCAAAAAACATCTGTCATTTCAAGCTAACCAGATATGTCGGCATAGTACCGAAAACCAAAGATGAAACTCAAATCCCTGAATAACTTCTTTTCTCCCTGCACACCATGTAAGCCAGTCATTTCTCTCAAAAGAGCCAAAGAATTGATCACACCAATCCATCGGTAAGAATCCTTTCCATAATTCAGAAGTGGAAGGACAATCTCGCAAAACGTGGAGTACAGAATTAGACTATAGAAGATGCTGCAATAGAAATTTGATATTTTATGATTTTTTAAAGAACAAGTATACCTACTTCCTAGCATTTTTATATTTTATATTAGTCTGATCTTTAATATAAGATATCTTCTACAAGGTCATTATTATTCTAAAATAATTTAAGTCGCCTACAAGAAGTGAATATCATCAAATTTTTCTTTTTCAAAAATATCCTTATTAATTATATTGTACCCAGAGGTTATGTAATAAAGAAATTAAAAGTAATTAAAATATGTTATGAATATTAAATATATGGATGTCCATTGACTCATATATAGACCAATTTACTCTTCCAGTCAACTTGACATAAAGAAGAAAAGAAGACTTGACACAAAGCAAAAGCAAAAGTAAAAGAAGACAGGACATAAAGAAGATGTAAAGTAACCATGGTCATATAACCAATGTTAAATATAACCATGGTCATGCAACCAGAGTTAGATTTCTGATTCTATATAAAGGCTTGTAATCGATTGTTTCAAAAAAAACTGAATGAGAACTTCTCTCTAGAAATTCTCTGAATTCTGTCAATCTTTTTTCATCATATATACTTTTATAACACGTTATCAGCACGAAACTCTAACCAACTGAGGTATGATCTTATGGTTTCTTTAATGATTTCATATACCTTGTTTTATTTGATAGATCTGGGATAATCTGAGCCATTGTATGGAATTAGAAAGATACTTTTACCGATTGTTATATAACATCGGGTTCCATGGCTAAGATTGGAAATCGTTTTTATTTTTATATTATTTATAAGTTCTTTTATATTATTATCTTATGACCAGAAGCCATACACATATGATTCCTGAAATTATATGACCAGAAGTCATATTGTTTTAATCTCTTATGATATGATACGGCCAGAAGCCATATCTCTTTTCTTATTATATGGCTAGAAGCTATATATATTTTTCATCCTTTATCTTATTGTACGGCCAGAAGTCATGTACAACTTTTATCCTGAGGATAATAGTTTAATTCTTCATCATGAGATTAAATGGCCCGAAGCCATACATGTTTTAATTTTCTTATCTTGCCTTATGAATTATCTATTGTCTTTATGAATTTACGGTTATTTTTGTTTAAGATATTATATTACATTTTCATATTTCTTTGACTCCTATTTTGAGATTATATGACCAGAAGTCATATAATTTTCATCTTCTATCTTGTTGTATGGCCAAAAGTCATATTCAACTTTTATTTATTCTGAAGATAAATGCTCTGAAGATAAATGGCCAGAAGCCATATGGATTTAATTTCTCATCATGAGACATATTGGCCCGAAGCCATAAAATTTTAATTTTGTTGTAATGTTTTAATTTATGATTTATTTCATGTTTGGACAAAATTCCTATTATTATCATTTGTTATTATATTGCGTTTTTATATCTCACAAGATTTAACATAGTTCAGACTAATTCAATAAAAGGTTATTCATAAAATATGAAATACAAATTTGTGGATCTTGTCATTACCAAAAAGAACTATTTATCTTGAATGGCTGATTCATGATTTTCTATACTACCATTTACCTGAAGGTCTTAAAATTAAATATTTAGTCATATAAGACCCACTGTTCCTTGGAACAATTTAAAAGAAATGTATGACCACCAGAAGATGGTCATCCTTCCAAAAATTCGTTATAAATGGATACATCCAATTTGCTTCTGCAGTAGCAATATCGTGAAAGGGGTTTAATAAATATACTGAATTATTTTCTTGCCTCCAAAAGCTTTTGTTGAAAAATCATGAATCCTATCCAATAAGCTCAACTACATTTCCAGAAGTAAATGTATTAACGAATGAATCTACATGTGGTAGTGGATGTGGAAGTATATGTTGCTATAGCCGTGGGCATAATAGTGGTGGTTCAAATTCCCACCCGAAGTGGGAAAGGTTAAAATAAATCATATTAATAAGACTAAGAATTTTGAGTATGGAAACATGAATATTTATCCATTTCGATGGTGATAATTTCTTAGCATAAATTATATTTGTATATTTGAACATATATTTTATAGTATGTTTAAACTTGAACTTGCTTATATTATATGTATTTCTTTTAATTATGTTTTTTATGCCTCCTTCAATGAAGAATGAATCCTATTGGCATCAATCCTGAAGATTTATGTCTCGTTGATAGTGCAACAACTCACACCATACTCAGACATGATAAATATTTTTCTTCTTTGGTAATACAAGAAGCCAATGTTCATACTATATTTGGTAGTATAAATTTAATTGTAGGCTCCGAAAAAGCTAATATTTTGTTACCTAAAGGAACAAAATTATGCATTGATAATGTATTTTATTCTTCCAAGTCTAAAAGAAACTTATTGAGTTTCAAAGATATCCGCAGAAATGGATATCATTTAGAAACAACAACTAAAAATAATCAGGAATATCTTGTCATCACAAATATAGTTGCTGGTAGAAAATGCATGTTAGAAAGTTTTCCTATTTTTTCTTCTGGTTTGTATTACACATGTATAAGCACAATTGAAACACATGCTATTGAGAACCAGAAGTTCACTAATGCAGACCAGAAGTTTGCCAATTCAAACCAGCAGTTTGACAATGTAAACCAGAAGTTTACTAATGAATTTAATGTTTGGCATGACCGGTTAGGCCATCCCGGTTCAATAATGATGCAACAAATAATTGGAAATTCATGTGGACATACCCTGAAGTGTAAACAAATACCACAATCCCATGATTTCTCATGTGCTGCATGTTTCAAGGGAAAGTTAATTATTCGCCCCTCACCAAGCAAATTAGAAAGTGAGCCTCTCCCATTTCTAGAACGGATACAGGGAGATATTTGTGGGCCAATACACCTACCATGTAGAACATTTAGGTACTATATGGTTTTAATTGATACATCAACTAAATGGTCACATGTTTGCTTATTATATTCTCGTAACTTGGCGTTTGCGAGTTTACTTACTCAATTGATTAGATTAAGAGCACATTACCCTGATTATCCTATCAAGAAAATACGTCTTGATAATGCTGGTGAATTTACTTCACAATCTTTTAATGAATATTGTATGTCCCTTGGAATTGATGTTGAACATCCTGTAGCTTATATTCATACGCAAAATGGACTTGCAGAATCATTGATTAAAATGTTGCAACTAATTGCAAGACATTTACTTATGAAATCTAATCTCCTAATTTCTGTTTGGGGACATGCCATTTTGCATGCAGCAATGTTAATTCGCATTAGGCCAACAAGTTACTTAAAGATTTCCCCCTTACAAATGGTTTTTGGTCAGGAACTTAATATTTTCCATATAAGAACTTTTGGGTGTGCAGTATATGTGCCTGTAGCACCACCACAACACACTAAAATGGGTCCTCAAAGAAGGATGAGAATATATGTTGGGTATGAATCTCCATCAATTATAAAATGTTTAGAACCATCTACTGGAGATTTATTTACGGCACGATTTGCCGATTGTCATTTTGATGAATCACTTTTCCCAATATTAGGGGGAGAAGACAAACAATTGGATAAAGAAATTAGCTGGAATGAATTATCATTAGCTCATTTTGATCCTCGTACAAAACAATGTGAACTGGAAGTTCAAAAGATAATTGATTTACAAAATTTAGCTAATCAAATGCCAGAAGCATTTACTGACCCAAAGAAAGTGATAAAGTCACATGTCCCAGCTACTAATGCTTCTATTAAAATTGATGTTCTTGAAGGACAACCTGCTATGAATGAATCTAAAACACGCCTGAAGCGTGGCAGGCCCATCGGTTCCAAAGATAAAAATCCTCGAAAAAGAAAAGGAGCAAAGAATATAGATGGTCAAGTCGAGGATAATAAAGAAGAGTTAGTAACTCCAGAAAAGTCATCTCCTGAAGAGATATTATCTCCAGTAGAGATATCTCTGGAAGAGAATGTTGTAGTCCCAGAAGAGACCCATGTACTTGATATATGTGAAAATAATGAGATCTCAATAAATTATGTTATTAATGGAATCCGATGAGATCGAAATAAAGTCAACGTTAACGACATCTTTACTTATCATATAGCATATGATGTAATGACTAATAATGAGCCCAAATCCATTAGTGAGTGCCAACAAAGAAAAGATTGGCTCCTACGGAAAGATGCCATTAATGCAGAATTAAAATCATTGGCAAAACGAAAAGTATTTGGACCTGTAGTCCTTACACCTGAAGATGTAAAACCAGTTGGATATAAATGGGTTTTTGCACGAAAAAGAAATGAAAAGGGCGAAATAACAAGATATAAGGCACGTCTTGTAGCCCAAGGCTTTACACAAAGACCTGAAATTGATTTTGAAGAAACGTATTCACCAGTAGTGGATGAGACTACTTTTCGTTATTTAATTAGTCTAGCAGTAGATGCAGGACTTGATTTACATCTAATGGATGTTGTGATTGCCTATTTATATGGATCACTTGACAATAATATTTATATGAAAGTTCCTGAAGGACTTAAGATGCCAGAAGCATCCAATTCAAGTTCTCAAGAACAATACTCAGTTAAGTTAAATAAGTCCCCGTATGGTCTGAAGCAATCAGGACGTATGTGGTATAATCGTCTTAATGAATATTTGTTGAAAGAAGGATACATAAATGATTCGATATGCCCATGCATTTTTATGAAAAGATCCAAAAGTGAGTTTGCTATAATTGCTGTTTATGTTGATGATATCAATATCATTGGAACTCCTGAAGAGCTTCAAAAGGCAATTAATTGTTTGAAGAAAGAATTTGAAATGAAAGACTTGGGAAGAACAAAATTCTGTCTTGGATTACAAATCGAGTATCTCAAGAATGGGATCTTTGTATATCAAGAAACTTATACAAAGAATGTCCTAGAACGATTTTACATGGATAAATCCCATCCATTATGTACCCCAATGGTTGTAAGGTCTTTGAAAGTGGATAAAGACCCATTCCAACCCCGAGAAATTAGTGAAGAAGGTGATGAAGAACTACTTGGTCCAGAAGTACCATATCTTAGTGCTATTGGAGCACTAATGTATCTTGCTAATCACACACGTCTTGATATATTATTTGCTGTTAATTTATTAGCAAGATATAGTTCTTCACCAACACGAAGACATTGGAATGGAATAAAGCACATTCTTCGTTATCTCAGAGGTACTATAGACATGTGGTTATACTACTCAAATGTATCCAAGTATGAACTGGTTGGTTATGCAGATACTGGATTTTTGTCTGATCCACATGATGGTAAATCACAAACAGGCTATCTATTTATATGTGGAGGTGCAGCTATTTCATGGCGATCTATGAAACAGACTATATCAGCCACATCATCTAAAAACATACTATATCAGCCACATCATCTAACCATGCAGAAATTCTAGCAATACATGAAGCAAGTTGAGAATGTGTGTGGTTGAGGTCAGTGATACATCATATACGTACAACTTGTCATTTATCTTCCGGCAAAATGATCCCAACAATCCTATATGAGGATATTGCTGCATGTATCGCTCAACTTAAAGAAGGCTATATCAAGGACGATAGAACAAAGCATATTTCACCAAAATTCTTCTTCACTCGTGACCTTCAAAAGGATGGTGAAATAGATATCCAGCAAATCAGTTCAAGTGAAAATCTAGCAGATTTATTCACCAAGTCACTTCCAGTATAATCTTTGAAAAATTTGTTCATGATATTGGTCTTCAGAGACTCAAAGATCTCAACTGATATTGTCAAGAGGGGGAGTCGATACACGCTGTACTCTTTTTTTCCTTATCTAGGTTTTGTCCCACTGGGTTTTCCTAGAAAGGTTTTTAATGAGGCAGCACATGATGATGTATCAATGAATGATGTACTCTTTTCTTTGGCTAGGTTTTTATCCCACTGGGTTTTTCCTAGTTAAAGTTTTTAATGAGGCACATTCATAATGGACATCCAAGGGGGAGTGTTATGAATATTAAATATATGGATGTCCATTGACTCATATATAGACCAATTTACTCTTCCAGTCAACTTGACATAAAGAAGAAAAGAAGACTTGACACAAAGCAAAAGCAAAAGAAGACAGGACATAAAGATGTAAAGTAACCATGGTCATATAACCAAGGTTAAATATAACCATGGTCATGCAACTAGAGTTAGATTTCTGACTCTATATAAAGGCTTGTAATCGATTGTTTCAAAAAAACTGAATGAGAACTTTTCTCTAACTTCTCTCTAGAAATTCTCTGAATTCTGTCAATCTTTTTTCATCATATATACTTTTATAACAAAATACATTGATTTTAATTGGAGAGTAATCTTAGAAAATAGTAACAACTTTTTACCATTTCAGTGATACAAATTACTTTTTAACTACTTTTTCCCCCAATCTTTATAAAGTATTTTGAAGTGTTTTATATTGAGAAGCAAACTGGCATTTGTGAGTGAGATAACGTTAGAAATCTCCTTGACAGAGACAAAAGTGAACTTTGAGAGCATGACCGACCACAAAGAATAAAAAGATTGCTTTTTTGTGGTTTCCAGCTAGCTTAAATCCGTGTTAAGATCACTTGAAGTTTAATTTTAGTGAGCTGGATGAAATTACATGTTTTTCATGGTTTACTTGTTATATACACACACACATATATAATAAAACCCTAAATTATTTCAAGAAATTCTAAATTTCAGTGAATCCTCTTACGAAGATTTCACTAAGAAATCGCTCCTATAAAAGAAAGAACAGGACCAAAATAGATACCAGGGCGCAGGTTTGGATCAAACATGGCCAAAAGCTAGCCTTTTCTCTTTCAACCATATTCTAATGTGTTAACATTCAATTGTTAGGGTGAAATAAAAAATGATTGAACAATATTATATACAAGTGTAAAGAATTTACGGACCTAAATTCTAGTTAACTCGCACAGACACACGTCAAAATTTAATCTAAAGCTCTCAACTAGTTAGTTGCAATCTTTTTTTCAAAAAAAAAAAAATTCCAACAAATGTAATCTTAAGATTTTCTCAATCTCTAAAACCAAATACCGATTCATTCCAAGGTATTAAAACCCGAATTAGGTATTGAACCGGTCGGGGTATTGGGTTAAGGGTCAGTGGGTCAGATCGTGGCCAAACCTGTGAGAAATTGAAGATTTTAGGTTTATTAGTATGAAATTCTAAAGAAAAGTAAAAAAAAAAATTTTAAATTGGAATCCGGACCGGGCCAGTCTACCTGCCAGTTCACGGGCCGAACTGGCCGGTCCGATCTGGATTCCTGAACCTACATTCATTCAGCTATTAACTATAGCATATCCTGATCTAACTCTAAATTTGGTCTGATGTCTGAATTATAGACAAAACACAACATAGGCTACGTCAAATCATTAATGATTTTCTTCCCGCCGTTTAAGTTTAAGTGGAGATAAAAGTGAGGGAAAAATAAGGAGAAGGAATAATAAGAAAGAAAGCCTAAAAAAATAGTAAAAAAATTTATTATTTTTGAAAATTTTCCCTCCGAGTATTTTGTCTTTCCTAATTTTATCTTCATCGAAACACAGGTAAATGTTCTAGTGGACTGATTTCATATATTCCTGGTTTCAGATAGATTCATAGGGATTCAAATTCAATCATTCAACGAATTAAAAGCACATAGATAGATAGAATGAATCTGCATGAGAACGAAATTAATTACCTAGTAAGCGAACAAGATGCTTATGACGAAGACGATTGATAATGGAGAGTTCAGCCAAGAAATCATCTTTACATTTCATAGCATCTCTGCAGAATTTCTTAACAGCAACTTCCAAATTATTCTCTTTCTGCAAAATCCCTCTGTACACCATCCCATACCCTCCTTCTCCAAGCTTGTTCTTCTCACTGAAATTGTTCGTCGCCTTCTTCAATTCCTTAAACGAATACTCTCTCGGCGTTCCCGGCAAGCTCTTCAACGTCCCCAGAATCTGTTCATCGTCCAACCTTCTTCTTCTTCTCTTCTTATAAACATAACACGCTGACACGCCAAGTCCCACAAGAATCAAACTCATCAATGGCACCCCAATACCCAAACCCATCTTCAGAGATCTAGACTTTTTCTTGTTTTCTGAAAGAATCTCCACTGTCATGTTCCATTTCAGAACACAGTTTAACTGGTAGGTTGTTCCGGTGGAAGCAGAGAACCCCAGGTAAGAGCTCTGTTTCACGATGGTTTTGAGATCTATATCTGAAGTTAACACCGGTTTTTTAGGTTTTGATACTATAGGTCCGTTTCTCTCTGGTTGTTCTTTGATGAAAATGTTGATTTTCTTGCTTGAACCGTTGTAATCTATCCAGATTATATAGTATTTGGCGGTGTCTGGAGCGATCTGGATTCCGAATTGAGACAGAGAGACATTGTTTTTTGACTTGACGCTGTTGATGTTAAGTCCGATGTGGTTGTCGTCGGGGTCGAAGTCTTGTTTGACGGTGTCTAGCTCGACGGCGACGAGGTGGTTGTCGGGGCTTCCGTCGGTGGTGGAGTTGGTGAGTCCGAGGTATTGGCCATGGCTGTTTTGGGGAATTTCGAGGTTCGGAGCAATGACGAAGGCGACGCCTTCGCCGGGAGTGGCGTTGTTGACGCGATAAACGTTGATGAGAAATGAAGTGTTAAAGAAAGCAACTTTTCCGGTGTCTTCCCAGAGCTTGAAAGGTTGCTGGAAGAGGATTCTGCCGGCGGTGTCAGTGAGGTTGATGTTGCCGGCTGTGTCAGGAGTCACCTGAAGCGCTCCGATGTTGATGGACGCCGGTGGAATCACTTTCAAGGTTGTGTAGTTAGTGACGTCAAAGGGGCCAAAGACGTATTGGTTTGTCTTCATGTTGTGAGGTTGGGACATCGCCGCCGGGAAGAGAAGTTGCAGGATGCATATGACGGCGGCGGCGGTGGCGGAGAGGGAGATGCATGGCGGTGGATTCATGTCACGCTTGTGGCGGCGCGGCGGTGGCGGCTGATAATGATGAAGATGATGGTGGTTGGTGCTGCATTGGAGGGAAAGCATTCCCTAAAAGCTAATTAAGTGTTAGTGAAGATTGACGAGAGGTTTTATAATTTGAGAGTGATGTGAGCTTACCAGTTTCTCTCTCTGCTTTTTCCGGCTGCCGGTTTTGTCTGCTAAACAGAGGAAAACGTAGAGAGAAAACAGCTATTATCGACAGTGGTGTGCACCGTTTGTTTCTTTTGATTTCGTTTTTCGAGAAAGGAGAGTGTTCTTTTAATGATAATGTTTTCTGACCCACCAGATTCTCGTTATAATTTTATAAAGGCTATTAAACGACAAATTTGTCTAAACAGTTTTTTTAATTATTAGGTGTAATTGGTGGTAGTATTCTCAACTTCTTCCATTTGTAAGGTGTGTTTCAAAAAATGATGCTATGGGGAACATTTGATCAATGCTTATTGCTAGTTGAAAAGTTGAGGTAAAACCAGCGCCACTAGGCGACATGGTTATTGGAGTGCATTTAGGCACTTCCTTTCCCCCTCCCCTATCGGGTTCGAACCCGCCAGTTTGTAATAAAATAAAATTGAGGCAAGTTTGTATGAAGAAGTAATAGGTACGATGAGCTTTTAATTATCAATATTCAAATCAGAAAAATATCCAACAACACTGCATACTGAATAATAACAGACTTTTTGGGTGAATTATGAAGTAAACGCATGTAAGTCAAATTTTAAGTTAAAAGTGACGCATGGGCTTACTATTCCTTTGCCAATTTACATCAGGGTCTATTCCCATAAAAAACATGTGTCGTTGGGGAAACACTGAAACCCCTTGTAGTACATGAGTCACAAAGGACGATGCCTTGGAAATTTTGATCTACCAATGAGTACAGTTCTCTACAGCTGACTTAAGTATGCGAGTGGGTATCATAATTAAAATTAGCGGTATCCCTACCACGATCCACTAAAATTGAGTCCAAATTGCTTTAATTTGTTTCACTGCCTAAGGGCAGTTCTAAAGTAGTCCATACTTAATCATGATTAGCCTTTGTGGAGTGCTCAATGAGAAGTTTGTGGAGTGCTCAAATAGAGTTAGTTTGGCTACGGGCGAGTCTAAACTTTGTTCAATGACGAGTTGTGGACTTCGTAGTGCTCAAATGGAGTTAGTTTAGCCCTTAGCAACTCAGACAAGGGTTTCCATCCAAATAAGGAAATACAAACCATTAATGGGTCATTAGATTCTTCTAATTTAAACATGGATAACCTAAAAAAACATCAAGCTACTAAAAAAATTTAGGATATCAATTATTTCTTCAGAAAAAATTAAACTTAGGTAAAGCTATACTTTCACCCTAGTAAGAATTATTAAGTAACTATCAACATTTGTGAAATAGTACATAGGGAGGACTACGCAAAATTTAAAAATTTTACAAAAATATTGTGTCAATTAAAAGTTAAAATACTAATTGCACATGACGAAAAACTATCGAGAGAAAAATTTACCATTTAACCTTTTCAGAAATATAAATTAAAAAAGAAGTAGCGTGAGATGGAAAATTGAAAAACCATAATCACTGCTTCTCTGTTATGTTTTCTCCCACCAGTTTTTTGTCAGTAAATTACGTGTCGCATGCATACGTAAATGCTACGAATCTGATTCGAGACTTGAGAATGTGGTCCCTTCATATATGTGGAAAAATCAAAGATCCTTTGAATTTGATTTTGGAAGATGCTTTGAATCTTCATTTTGTTCAAATTTCAATTTTGGCTTCTCTAAACATTTAATGGATTTTTTCTTCAAAAACTTTTAATATGTTTGTGTGTTCTGTTTTTTTTTTTTCCAGATTTTATCTTAGCAATGTATATATTTGTGCATGCGCATATACTTATGTCACAGCTAAAATGTTGTCGTTTTGTTTTAAACTATAATTTCGTTACTTGAACAAAATAAATCTGTTAGTCTATAATTTATTTATCTTAATTTTTAATTTAATCCCTGACTTCAAAAAGTTTAATTGCACCCTGACAATATCTGACATTTAATATGTAATGTTTAAATTCTTAGCTCTTCAACCTGTGTCTTGCGTTTAATTAAGAATTCAAAATTCAAATCCTTACGTGATGAAGAAATATATACAGTTTAAGTAAAAAAAAAAAAAAGTTGGCAAAAGCAAAAAGTTTTTCAAAGCATTTGAATAAAGGAAGAGTATTTGAATAAAAACTTATAACTTCAATAGACAAAAATTTATCTATGTTATTTTTTGTAATTCTAACTAATAAATAAAAGTTTGCCAATGCCTAGCCTAGTGTTAAGAAAAGTTTTTTACAAGTAGAATGTCACTTGTCCATCCTATTTATAACTTCAAGCAATTAGTATATATCTATTTAATTAAAAAACTTTAAAAAAAAGTTGGATTGTGATGTTTGGGCATTCACATCAAATTGCATTTTTATTGGTGTGTGGGGGTGGTGTGTATTTGTATCCATGGATGCACACATCAACATCATTACAAATTCAGTGGAGTCACTTGGCGTAAAATTGATAATATTAATTTTTTTAGGAAAAAAATTGGATATGTATAACAGTTAAGTTGAGTGAAAGAGAAGGCTTTTTTTTTTATATATATATACAAAAGGAAAACAAAAACAAAACTAAAGAATAAACACAAAACTAAGAAAGCTGCATAATGCTAGCCAGCGTGTCAGGGCCCATAATAGTCAAACCAAAGTAGTCGTTCAAAGCTGTCTTGGTAATTAAATCAGCTCTTGCATTCGAATTTCTCTCTATATATTCTATCTTCACAACCCAGTCGCGTCGTAACATTTCTTTCGCTTCCATGATGAGAGACCAATCTTCATGAAGGTCAGAAATATCATTCAGAAGAAGATGTATCACTTCCTGAGAGGCGCTTCTCAATCGAACTTGTCTATGACCTCCCTCCCATGCTCTCTTCAAGCCCAATAAGCAACCCCAGATTTCTGCTTCAAGAGATTCACTAGTCTCAAGCCTTAGACGAAAACCTTCCAATATACTTCCATTACAGTCAATAATAATTCCTCCACATGCACATTTTCCTTAGCATCGAGAATAAGCTCCATCGACCTCTACAGTAATATAACTTTCCACATTATGAAATGTAGAGCCTTCAATTTGAACTTGACTGTTTGCAAGCTTTGTATATTTAATCCTATTCGAAGCTTCCATAAAGCTTCCTAGGATTGCCCTAGCCTTAGCATTAATTTGATTGAGATCCATGCTCAGACAAGAGTGAATCCTCTCATTACGATCCCTCTAAATGAGCCAACAGATTATAACAAAGAGATATTTTCAATGTTCCATATCAAGCCCATAAGAATGTCTCATATTCGCCTGGAACCAGGTATGAATATTACCCGAGAAGAACCTGTCATAGACCGATGGGTGAATGACTTTTTCCCAGATATTCCTGATGTCCTTGCAATCTCTAATTGCATGAATTTCATCTTCCATGAACTCTTGACAACGGTCACAACGGCCGTTAGGATGAAGGGACATACGTTATTTCAAGCTATTAGTGATAAGTCGTCCATGTAACATAAGCCAAGCAAAAAGCTTACATCTTTGGGGAATCTTGAGTTTCCAGACATCACTCCATCTACGTTCTAGAGAGACATCTTCGTGAGAGAGAACACTATATACCGATCACACCGTGAAAGAACCATGCTTTTCATATTTCCAACGAGCTCTCTCTATACCTTCCCTGTCTGTAATTAACTGAATACCTTCTTGAACCTTAGGCCAGTTTTGTTTAATTCCACTCCAGGTGTTGGATCCTGGTTTTTTGGAGTTAATTCGAGGTATGAGATCATCACCACAACCATACTTGCTTCTGATAACTTTAGCCCAAAGAGAATCTCGATCCTTAATCAATCCCCACCCAAGCTTCATCATATAAGCTCGATTATGTTGTCTAATATGCTTCATACCTAGACCCCCTTGTTAGAACCGGCTGACACCCAAGAGGAGGGGTAAATTGGGTGTAAGATAAAAACTTAAGAACTTTGAAAATCTTTTTGCATATTAGAGAAAGCAATAAATATGAAAGTAATGAATCATAAATCAATAGTTAATATATATACTGGAAATATAAGAGCTTAGGGAAGAGAATATGCAAACTGTGATTTATCCTGGTTTGGTCCAATCTACGATGGCCTACGTCCAGTCCCCAGGCTCCTCCTGAGATTTTCAAATCCACTATCTTCCTCAAGTTTAACTGGGTACTTGAGAACTACTACAATCTCACAATTTTAATTCGGGCACTTGTGAAGCCTTTACAATTCTCGTACTGAGTTACTCCCCCTTACACACAGTAAGGTTACAACCGAGTTGCTCCCCCTTACACATCGTAAGGATACAACTTTGATAATGAAAGATTATAATCAATCTTCTCTCTCAGAAGTGAATAGATAAATACTGAAGCACAATACAATCAATCACTCTCTCAAATACACGCAATATAGAAAATAGATAAGAACAGAGAGTGTTTGGGTCGAGATGGATAGCTTATGATATGAGCATGTTTGTGTCATAGTGTTCTCGTTGGTTGTTCTGAACTCTGAATGCTCTTCTATTTATAGTTGATGAAGGTTGATGACCATTTGAGTATTTCAACATATCCGTTGGAGTGCAGCTGCTTCTTTTGTTCATTTTGAAAAACTAGCCGTTAGAACGTTTGACGCTCCGCTTCTGTAAAGTCATCTTCTATCTCTTCTCATCATCTCTTCATTGTATTCCTGGAGAAATGCATTAAACACTAATATAATGAAGTGTTAGAGTGATTGGAAACAAGAAGAGTGAGTTTCATAATCATTCCCATGATTTTCGAAAGCTTCAGTACGTTGCTCTGTTCTTCTGGGAAGCATTACTCGAGTGGTCACTTGAGTAAGCCTTGGTCATTACTCGAGTGAGCCCTTGAGTAATCTCGTTCCAAATATGGCCGAGAGCATTTCCAACTTCATTACTCGAGTGAACCCTCGAGTAATGTTTCTTTTTCATATCTGGTTACTCGAGTAGTCCCTAGAGTGATGTGAGTCATTTCTTGGCTGAGAGCTACTGGATGATTTCTTCTCTGGTTACTCGAGTGATCCCTCGAGGAAGCTCTTAAATAACTTTGCAGATTACTCGATTACTCCCTCGAGTAATCTTCATTCAAACCATGTTACTCCAGTGATACTTCGAGTAAGTTACCTTTTCCAAACCTGGTTACTCGAGTGCTCCCTCTAGTATATAGCCTCTTTGTGTGTTTTCTTCTTTGGTTACTCGAGTGGTGATTCAAATAATCCAGCAGATTAATCGAGTGTTCCCTTCAAGTTTTGTTTACTTTAATGGATTACTCGAGTGCCGCCTCGAGTAACGTTGGCAGGATTGAGATGCCGAGAGCAACATATTTTCTTGATGCAGGGGACTCAAGTATTGACTCGAGTAACATTGGCAGGCCGAGAGCAACTGGAAGTGATTTCCCTGATTACTTGAGTGCTTACTCGAGTAAAGTTGTCAAATAACTGCATAATACTCGAGTAGAACCTTCAGTGAATTCTTGATTTTGATTCGAAACATGGCAAATTATATATCATCGAAAAGCCCTCATCATCTAAATTCCAATGCAATAAGAATCAGCTCCAAATTCGTTGTATACAGAAAGTTATGGTCCAAATAGTATCTACTGTTCTTAGACCATTTCTAAACTCACGAGCCATCACGAGCAGCAACTTCCAGAAGTCATAGCTCTTAGGATATAGCTTCAAACGTGATAAATTATATATCCATGGAAACTTATTTGAGTCTAATTTCATATGGCACTGGTTTCGTTGCAATCCAATGTATGGTTTGGGAGTTATGTTCAAAATACCGAAGCTGTCTAGGAATATGATGGTGATTCATGTGTCAGATTTCGAAGCTTATATCTCTGTCATCGGAACTCCTTTGAATGTGATCTTGGTGTCAAAAGTTTGTGTTGGGAGTCTAGTTTCATATGCCACTAGTTTCAGATCAATCCAACTTGTGGTTAGAGAGATATCATCAAAATACCGAACCTCTGTTTTGCCATGCGAAAACAAAGTGCCCATTACTTCAAGTGCCGCCTCGAGTGATTCATCAAGTAACCCGGCAGATCACTTGAGTGAGGCCTCGAGTAATGACCTCCAAAATGAGGCAGTGCTATATTACTCGAGTGCTTACTCGAGTAATCATCCCCAAAGGTACCATAGCTTCCGTATACATCATTTTAGCTTCGTATTGACCCATTCCAACCTTCATATGATCAAAGAAGCCTCCGGTATCACTTCTAATAACTTGGATCTTGATATTCTTATGTGATGTTGCAAGTTTTTCCTTCTTCCATCTCTTTCTTCTTGTTTTTCCTCTTGATGATCATTCTTTATCACCCAACTAGATATCTTCTTGAATTGTTGATCATTCTTCATAACCCAACTTCAACCTTCTTGATGAATATCTTCAATCTATATCTTTCTTTCTTCTTTCTTCAATTCCTTGCTTCTTGATTTTCTTCTTGATGATTGTTCTCCATTTAGGAGGCATTATAACATCAACCTACAATCATGTCTATGACTAATCTACAAGATATACAACATTAAATATGGTAGTTAGTCAATGTGGAAGATAAGTATATTATGCAAACTTTTTGCTCATATTTGACATCATCAAAACTATTCATATCTAACACCCCTTTCGTTTTCTCAGTACAAACCTTATCCCACGCCACTAGGTGCATTCTTCTTCTTTCATCTGAGGAACCCCAAAAGAAATTACGTGCCTTCTTTTCAATATTTTCACAAACAGGTGCTGGTAGGTTGGTCGTCTGCATGTTATAAGATGGCATCGCAGCTATGACTGATTTAACTAATGTGTCACAGCCTGCAAGAGAAATTCTTGAGGTATGCCAACTGCTTAGCCTATCTTTAACTTTATCAACCAAATGCTGGAAAGTTTCAGTAGTAACATGATCATGGTGCAAAGGCACACCCAAGTATTTCCCGAGGTTCCATGTGCTTTGGAAACCCAACTCTTCGCTCATTTGACGTGCTCTATTATGATTAGCATTATTTGAGAAGAAAACTCTAGTTTTGTTTGCGCTCACTTTATGTCCCGATGAACTGCAAAATATATCCAAGCAATCCTTAATTGTCTCCACTTGGTCCGTATTTGCCTATGCAAAAAGTAACAAGTCATCAGCAAAAAATAAATGGGTAATAGGAGGGCTATTCTTACCTAATCAGAGTGGTTTCCATCACTTAGTAGATATCTTATGTTGAATGATGTATGCCAATTTCTCCATACATATCACAAACAAGTATGGTGAAATGGGGTCTCCCTGTCTAATGCCTCGAGTTGGAGAGAACTCCTCCGATCTACTACCTTCCCAAAGAATTTGCATAGATGGAGAAGATATAGAGGCCTTTACCACCTCTATAAGACTGTTTGGAATTTGGAGTTCCTCAAGGCAACTCATAATGAAGTCCCAACGAACTCGATCATATGTTTTCTCTAGGTCTATTTTAATGGCCATAAAGCCCTTCTTTCCTTTCATGTTTCGCATAGAATGTATCACCTCTTGAGCAATCACAATATTATCAGAGCTGGATCTTCCCGGTACAAAACCACATTGGTTGGGTGAAATAACCTACGGAAGAAGGCATTTAATACAATTAGCAATAATTTTAGTAATAATCTTATAAATTACATTACATAAAGTAATGGGTCGAAAATCTCGAATAGTTTCTGGGTACTCCCTTTTAGGAATAAGCACTATGAAGGTATGGTTGATATCTTTTATTGATGTTGGATTCTCAATAGCACTCTTGACCACTTTGATCACAGAAGGACTTAGGACATCCCATTGACTCTAAAAGAAGAGAGCATTCAAACCATCCGGGCCTGGAGATTTAAGAGCACCCATATTGAAAACCGCTTATTTGATTTCCTCGCTGGATATATTACTCTGGAGACTTAATAAATCTGCTGGATCAATCCTTGGGAAAGGATAGATAGATAAATCTGTTATTCTGCCATCATTTTCCTCACGAAAGAGATTAACAAAGAAGTCAGTAGCAATATGTTTAATTTCGTTTGCATCATCGGTCCATTCATCCGAGTCGTTCATAATTGCTTCAATTTTGTTTCTCCTCCTCCTACCATTAGCACGAGCATGAAAATATTTTGTATTCTTATCTCCCATAGAATACCAATTACACTTCGCTTTCTGAGCCTATAGAAGATCTTCCTGGATGAGGACTTCTTCCAATTCCAGCCAAAGCTTTTTCTGGAGCTGATCCATATATGAGGTAAGCCTTGTCAATGTAGTAAAATTAGCAATCCCATCAAGTCGATACATAAGTCTTCTTTTCTTATGACCAAGGTGACCAAAAACATTATAACTCTGTTTGCCCACTTTTGTAGTGAAATTTTCCACATTAAACTCCCAGCAACGCTCTTGGTCCCATGTATCCTTCACCATTCTTGTAAAGTCTTCGTGAAGAACCCATAAAGCAATAACCCGAAATGGCCTATCCTTTATTACGTAAGGCTCTTTGATTGTAGTTTGCAAGAGAATCGGTCTATGATCAGATTTAAACCAAGGAAGATGTTTGACACAAGCCTCATTGTATATATCCATGAACTTGTTATTTACTAAGACACGGTCAATTCGGCTCTCACACCCTTCTCTCTTCCAAGTAAAGAAAGGACCATGGCAGCCCAAATCCTGTAACTCAAGATTCTCAAACCAACAACACAATTCTTTATCAGCTGAAATAGGATGACAAGCATTTGATCTTCGCTCATGTTGATAGAGAGTAGCATTAAAGTCCCCACCAATTAACCATGGCCAGGAGTTGGCAGAACATAGATTGTTTAAGTCATACCACAACTGCCTTCTTCTGATCGGGTTAGTGCTAGCATAAATCAAAGTAATTAAAATTTTTTCATTACCTCGCTCCACCTTCATATGAATAAATTGTTTAGTCTTGGTAATAGTGGAAACGATGTAACCCAAGTTATTCCAAGCAAAACATATACCCCCACGAAGCCCATCAGCTTCAACAACTTCAAAATAATCAAAACCAAAATGACGACAACGAAGGCGAATCTGAGCTAAGTTAGCTTTAGTTTCAAATAAGGCCATAAAATCAACCAGATATCTCTTCTTCATCTCTTGTATAAGCCCCGGCAATGATTTGGAGCCCATCCCCCTACTATTCCAGAAGAGACAATTCATGGAGCACCATTGGAAGGGGATGCATTGCTTATAGGTCCCCAATTAGCTTCAGTAGAAGAGGTTATTTCCACCCCCGTTTTTTCCTCTAGATGCATTACGTCAATGGGATTCTCCCCTCCTTCAGAATCTAAGACTTGAAATGGGTTAGGTGATTTTAGAAAATGAGGTCTCCCTTCTTGTGCTTCAGTATCCACAGGAATCCATCTTTTCTGAAATTTAGTTCCCTCCCCAAGAACATGGGAACCACCTTGTTTTACTGATACATTCTTTGACTTCCTCGGCACATTTGGCATATGTCTAGAAAACTTATCCAGATTATCGCTTGAGAGATTTTTCCCTTTCTCTAACTCTGGATTTCTCTCCTTAATATCAGCTTCCATTAAATCGTCGTTGATACGTAAGAATCTCCCCCCACCTTGATGAGCAATAACACCGTGATCTTTGTTTCATGATTTGCCACGCCAATAAAACATTTATTATAATTGTGTGGATTGCTGTATACATACTTCAATCACAAAAATTCTTATTAGTGTTATGAATATTAAATATGTGGATGTCCATTGACTCATATTACTCTTTCAGTCAACTTGACATAAAGATGACTTGACATAAAGCAAAAGCAAAAGAAGACAAGGACATAAAGACAGCAAAAGAAGACAAGGACATAAAGGCGATATAAAGTAACCATGGTCATGCAACCAAGGTTAGATTTCTGCCTTTATATAAAGGGTTGTAATCGATTGTTTCAATTGAACTGAATGAGAACTTCTCTCTAGAAATTCTATCAATCTTCTCTCTTATTACATATACTTTTATAACACGTTATCAACACGAAGCTCTAAACCAAGGTATGATCTTCTTATAGTTCATTCAGTAGTTATATATATGTTGTTTTATTTTATAGATCTGGGATAATCTGAGCCACTATATAGAATTAGAGAAATACTTTTATCGATTGTTATGTAACATCGGGTTCCATGGCTAAGATTGGAGATCGTTATTGTTTTTATATATCATTTACAAGTTCTTTTATATTATTATTATTATGGCCAGAAGCCATACACATCTGATTCTTGAAATTATGACCAGAAGTCATAATGTTTTAATTTCTTATAATATGGCCAGAAGCCATATCCATTTAATTTTCTTATTATATGGCCAGAAGCCATATCTCTTTATATGACCAGAAGCTATATATATTATTCATCTTTTATCTTATTATATGGCCAGAAGCCATATCTCTTTATATGGCCAGAAGCTATATATATTATTCATCTTTTATCTTATTGTACGGCCAGAAGTCATGTACAGCTTTTATCCTGAAGATAATAGTTAATTCCTCATCTTGAGATTAAATGGCCCGAAGCCATACATGACCTGAAGTCATGAGATTAAATGGCCTGCAGCCATACATGTTTTAATTTTCTTATCTTGCCTTATGAATTATTTATTGTCTTTATGAATTTACAGTTATTATATTGTATATTTACATTTCATATTTTAATTATTTATTTCTTTAATTAGTTTGAACCATGGTAAACCTAGTAAAATTTGAAATTGTGGTTCTTGATATTACTGGGAAAAATTATTTATCTTGGTTGGATGCGGAAATTCACCCGAATATTTGACAGTAATGGACCCACTTGTCCTTTGGAACAATTTGAAAGAAAGGTATGATCACCAGAAGATGATCATTCTTCCAAAAGCTTATTTTGAGTGGATGCATTTGCGCTTGCAATATTTTAAATCTATAAGAGAATATAACTCAGCTATGTTTAGAATTACTTCTAAATTGAAATTATGTGGATAAAATATTATTGATGATGATATGTTAAAACATTCTCCACATTTCATGCATCCAATTTGCTCCTGCAGCAGCAATATCGTGAAAATAGGTTTCAAGAAATATGCTGAGTTAATTTCTTGTCTCCTTATGGCTGAACAAAATAATGATCTTTTATTGAAAAACCATGAATCCCGTCCAACAGGCTCAACTCCATTCTCTGAAGTGAATGTAGTAACAAATGAATTTTATTGTGGCTGTGGACGTGGACGTGGCTACAGCCGTGGGCGTGGCAATGGCCGATATCATGGAGGTTCAAATTCCTACCAGAAGTGGGAAAAGACTTATAAGAACCAAAAAGGGCTAGAATTTTGAGTATGGCGATATAGATAATAACTATTTGGATGTTGCAGATTTCTTAATAAAATTTTAACTGTTATATTTTATTTAAAGTTGTTTCTATCATATATATTAATTTTAATTATGTTTTTATGAAGAATGAATCCTATTGGCATCAATCCTGAAGATTTATGTCTCGTTGATAGTGCAACAACCCATACCATACTCAGACATGATAAATATTTTTCTACCCTGGTAATACGAGAAGCCAATGTTCAGACTATATCTGGTAGTATAAATTTAATTGAAGGCTCTGGAAGAGCTAATATTTTGTTACCTGAAGGAACAAAATTATCCATTGATAATGCATTTTATTCTACCAAGTCTAAAAGAAACTTATTGAGTTTCAAAGATATCCGCAGAAATGGATATCATTTAGAAACAACAACTAAAAATAATAAGGAATATCTTGTCATTACAAATATAGTTGCTGGTAGAAAATGCATATTAGAAATTTTTCCTATTTTTTCTTCTGGTTTGTATTACACATATATATGCACAATTGAAACACATGCTATTGAGAACCAGAAGTTCAATATTGCAGACTAGAAGTTTGTCAATTCAAACCAGCAGTTTGATAATACAGACCAGAAGTTTGCCAATTCAAACCAGCAGTTTGATAATGTAAACCAGAAGTTTACTAATGAATTTATTGTTTGGCATGACCGGTTAGGCCATCCCGGTTCAATCATGATGCGACAAATAATTGGGAATTCATGTGGACATACCCTGAAGTGTAAACAAATACCACAATCCCATGATTTCTCATGTGCTGCATGTTCCAAGGGAAAGTTAATTATTCGCCCCTCACCAAGCAAAGTAGAAAGTGAGTCTCTCACATTTCTAGAACGGATACAGGGAGATATTTGTGGGCCAATACACCCACCATGTGGACCATTTAGGTACTATATGGTTTTAATTGATGCATCAACTAAATGGTCACATGTTTGCTTATTATCTTCTCGCAACCTGGCGTTTGCGAGATTACTTGCTCCATTGATTAGATTAAGAGCACATTACCCTGATTATCCTATCAAGAAAATACGTCTTGATAATGCTGGTGAATTTACATCACAAGCTTTTAATGAATATTGTATGTCCCTTGGAATTGATGTTGAACATCCTGTAGCTTATGTTCATATGCAAAATGGACTTGCAGAATCATTGGTTAAAAGGTTGCAACTAATTGCAAGACCTTTACTTATGAAATCTAATCTCCTAATTTCTGCTTGGGGCCATGCAATTTTGCATGCAGCAATGTTAATTCGCATTAGGTCAACAAGTTATTTAAAGGTTTCTCCCTTATAAATGGTTTTTGGTCAGGAACCTAATATTTCTCATATAAGAACTTTTGGGTGTGCGGTATATGTGCTTGTAGCACTACCACAACGCACCAAAATGGGTCCTCAAAGAAGGATAAGAATATATGTTGGGTATGAATCTCCATCAATTATAAAATGTTTAGAACCCTCTACAGGAGATTTATTTACGGCGCGAATTGCCGATTGTCATTTTGATGAATCATTTTTCCCAACATTAGGGGGAGAAAATAAGCAGCTGGGAAAAGAAATTAGTTGGAATGAATTATCATTAGCTCATTTTGATCCTCGTATAAAACAATGTGAACTTGAAGTTCAAAAGATAATTCATTTACAGAATTTAGCTAATCAAATGCTAGAAGCATTTACTGACCCAAAGAAAGTGACAAAGTCACATGTCCCAGCTGCTAGTACTCCTATTAAAATTGATGTCCCTGAAGGACAACCTGCTATGAATGAATCTAAAGCACGCCTGAAGCGTGGCAGGCCCATCGGTTCCAAAGATAAAAATCCTCGAAAACGAAAAGGAGCAAAGAATATAGATGGCCAGGTCGAGGATAATGAAGAAAAATTAGTAGCTCCAGAAGAGTCATCTTCTGAAGAGATATTTTCTCCAGAAGAGAATGTTGTAGTCCCAGAAGAGACCCAGGTACCTGACATATGTGAAAATAATGAGATCTCAATAAATTATGTCATTAATGGAATCCGATAGGATCGAAATGAAGTCAACGTTGACGATATTTTTGCTTATCATATAGCATATGATGTAATGAATGATAATGAGGATCATGAGCCAAAATCCATTAGTGAGAGCCAACAAAGAAAAGATTGGCCCCTATGGAAAGATGCCATTAATGCAGAATTAAAATAATTGGCAAAACGAAAAGTATTTGGATCTATAGTCCTTACACTTGAAGATGTAAAACTAGTTGGATACAAATGGGTCTTTGTATGAAAAAGAAATGAAAAGGGTAAAATAACTAGATATAAGGCACGTCTAGTAGCCCAAGGTTTTACGCAAAGACCTGGCATTGATTTTGAAGAAACGTATTCACCAGTAGTGGATGCGACTACTTTTCGTTATTTAATCAGTCTAGCAGTAGATGCAGGACTTGATTTACATCTAATGGATGTTGTGACTGCCTATTTATATGGATCACTTGACAATGATATTTATATGAAAGTCCCTGAAGGACTTAAGATGCCAGAAGCATCCAATTCAAGTTCTCAAGAACAATACTCAGTTAAGTTAAATAAGTCCCTATATGGCCTGAAGCAATCAGGGCGCATGTGGTATAATCGCCTTAATGAATATTTGTTGAAAGAAGGATACAAAAATGATCAGATATGCCCATGCATCTTTATGAAAAGATCTAATAGTGAGTTTGCTATAATTGCTATTTATGTTGATGATATCAACATCATTGGAACTCCTGAAGAGCTTCAAAAGGCAATTAATTGTTTGAAGAAAGAATTTGAAATGAAGGACTTGGGAAGAACAAAATTTTATCTTGGATTACAGATCGAGTACTTCAAGAAAGGGATCTTTGTATATCAGGAAACTTATACAAAGAAGGTCCTAGAGCGATTTTACATGGATAAATCTCATCCATTATGTACCCCAATGGTTGTAAGATCTTTGAAGGTGGATAAAGACCCATTCCGACCTCGAGAAATTAGTGAAGAAGGTGATGAAGAACTACTTGGTCCAGAAGTACCATATCTTAGTACTATTGGAGCACTAATGTATCTTGCTAATCACACACGTCCTGATATATCATTTGCTGTTAATTTATTAGCAAGATATAGTTCTTCACCAACATGAAGGCATTGGAATGGAATAAAGCATATTCTTCGTTATCTCAGAGGTACAACAGACATGGGGTTATACTACTCAAATGTATCCAAGCATGAATTGGTTGGTTATGCAGATGCAGGATTTTTATCTGATCTACATAATGGTAAATCACAAACGGGCTATCTATTTACATGTGGAGGTGCAGCTATTTCATGGCGATCTATGAAACAAACTATATCAGCCACATCATCTAATCATGCAGAAATTCTAGCAGTACATGAAGCAAGTCGAGAATGTATGTGGTTGAGGTCAGTGATACATCATATCCGTACAACTTGTCATTTATCTTCTGGCAAAATGATCCCAACAATCCTATATGAGGATAATGCTGCATGTATCACTCAACTTAAAGAAGGCTATATCAAGGGTGATAGAACAAAGCATATTTTACCAAAATTTTTCTTCACTTGTGATCTTCAAAATGATGGTGAAATAGATATCCAGCAAATCAGTTCAAGTGAAAATCTAGCAGATTTATTCACTAAGTCACTCCCAGGTACAATCTTTAAAATACTTGTTCATGATATTGGTCTTCGGAGATTCAAAGATTTCAACTGATATTATCAAGAGGGGGAGTCGATACACGCTGTACTCTTTTTCCCTTATCTAGGTTTTGTCCCACTGGGTTTTTCTAGAAAGGTTTTTAATGAGGCAGCACTCGATGGTATATCAATGAATGATGTACTCTTTTCTTTGGCTAGGTTTTTATCCCACTGGGTTTTTCCTAGTTAAAGTTTTTAATGAGGCACATTCATAATGGACATCCAAGGAGGAGTGTTATGAATATTAAATATGTGGATGTCCATTGACTCATATTACTCTTCCAGTCAACTTGACATAAAGATGACTTGACACAAAGCAAAAGCAAAAGAAAAAGAAGACAAGGACATAAAGACAGCAAAAGAAGACAAGGACATAAAGACGATATAAAGTAACCATGGTCATACAACCAGGGTTAGATTTATGCCTTTATATAAAGGGCTGTAATCGATTGTTTCAATTGAACTGAATGAGAACTTCTCTCTAACTTCTCTCTAGAAATTCTATCAATCTTCTCTCTTATTACATATACTTTTATAACAATTAGAATGTTTTTAAAAGGGGAAAAAAAGAAAATGGGAAGCTCATGTGCATAAAGCATACTTTTTTATTTAAGTCGTTATTTTAATCAGAAGAACTTTGTCCATATTATATTAAAGAAATAAATGCTTAATTTTATATAATAAGGGTATCCTTCAAAATAAAGTAAAAAGATGCCTTGAATATAAAAATATGGTTAAAGATAAAATGTTGTATTAGTGATTGTCCAACGAACCCTAATGTGTTTTGTCTGTAACTACTCTCTTCTACTTTTTATGCATTTAATTAATTTTTTTTAATGATCAACTTGCAATTAATTATTGTAGAGTTCACACACTCTCTCTCGTATTGGAAAAAAAGGCAAAAAATTAATAAAAATAAGAGATATAACAAAAATAATCAAAAATAAGGAAATTAGATCTCTTTCATTAATGATACGGAGTATTAACTTTAACGAAATTGATTTGATGAAGTGAAATGAGAAATAAAAATAGAAATTTTTATAAGTTAAAAGTGTCATGAAATGCGTAATAGCATTGTTTAGATTACATTATATAATTATTTGACAAATGTATAGTGTTTTGATTTTTTTGTCCCTTGAGAATGGGAATAAGATCCAAAAGATTGAATTGATGATAGTTAATCTTTTAACAATTTTTTTTTTTGGAGTTACAAATATAAATTCATACAATTGCAAATTCAGGAGTTTTAATTGCAACTGAAGCATTTGAATTTAAATGTAACTCTCAACTTGCAACCATTTCAATTGTTATTTTCAATTATTTTCTTTTAAAAAATTGAAGAATCTAACTGTCACGAATTCAATGTTTAGGATTTAAATTTCATTCTTTTTTACTTTAAAAATGCTAATAATACAGACTCGACGTCTCGGCCTACTTGATTTGACTGAGGATGGGGCCACCACAAAATCTTGATGAGTTGGATTGGGTCGGACTGACATATTGTTCTATTTTGTCAGGTTCGGATATATTATTATTATTATTATTATTATTATTATTATTATTATTATTTTGAATGATGACTGATAAGGGACATATTCCATGCGCAACGATAACGTCTTGTCAGTGTTTTTCACCGTCTCAAGGGAGATTATCCAATTTAACTTATTTTGGGGAGTGAATGAGACAGAATGCAACTTAAGAATTTGGCATGCATAAAAGTTTATATGAAGTTTATTTTTGAAGAAATTAGTCATTGGATCCTTCAATTTTTGATTCAGTTATAATTTAGTGTATGTTGGAATAATCTTATTTTTTAGATAAAAGTCTTGTGTAATGTGATTTATGTTTGGATTGACGGTTGTATAAGTGACTTTTACAAAAATAAAACTTATTTGGATTGACTTTAGCATAAGTGACTTTTGTGATAATGGTAAGAGAGAAATTAAATTAAAAATTATAAAAAATTTATAAAAGTTAAAGTTGGAAAATTTGACAATAAAAAATACATAATTTGATGAAATAATATTATATAATTAATTAGATCACATATTCTATATAATTTGATCTCTAATTGAGTCACAAATATGATTGATTTGGGAAGAAGATTTTCTATTAGAAATGTATATTGAATTATATGTATTTGTATTATAACTAAAAACAATTAGAAGATTAGACTAACTTCAAGATAATGAGCATGGTTAATTGCCAAACAAATTTTAAAAAATTCTCAAGAATTAACATTGAACAAAATTCCTCCATTATACCATGAATCCTCTTCTTCTTTTTTTTTTTTTTTGGTCGAAATACCATGAATCCTCTTCACAGCCAAGGATGAGACCAAAATTCTTCACGGACTAAAATCACCCAAAAGCATACCCAGTCATCCTTTCTCAATTTCCAGCATCTCAACAATGTCATGATTCATCACTTTCTCATGTACGGGCCCCGCCTCCATGTGCATTTCTGTTCCTTCTTCTCCTTTCTCACCACCCTCTGCTCTGGTTTCTGGCTATACCCTCTATTGCATTTCTGATCCATGAACCAAAACTTGATAGATTTTTGTCTTGCTCTTGTGTGAGATCGGCTTGATTAATTACAGTTCCACCCAAAAAAAAAAATCAAACAAAGCAAAGAGATCAAGAGAGAATGTTAACCACCAACCAAGAAGAAGAGGAAAAACAGAGCATGTGCTTTTTTAGACGGTGACTTCAGAGGTCGACTTCTTTAGACGGCGAGAGAGAGAGACACAGACAGCCAGAAACTTCACACCCAAACCGACAAACCAGACCACGGCATCTGACCACCCACAACGCCGACATGCCGAAAAGATTGCCCAATCAACGGCGACAAGAAGATGGATGACCTCTGGGAATCGCCGAGAAACAAGAAGAACAGGCGAAGATGGGAGTAAGATGGAGTATTTGATCAGAGAGGGGAGAGAGAAATTCGGACATAATAATGAGGGTGGTTCAAATTGAATAACAGTAAATATGTTTAACGCATAAGCTCCATAAGCTAGCTTTTTGAGTTTATTGGCAAAAGCCACTTTTCTGTGATAAGCCCAATTATAAAGAGGTGCTCCGATGTGCAAAAAGCCAAAAACATGTAAAATTTATGAATTAATTGTGTGTTTGGCAGAGCGTATCAGGGGTTCAATTCCGCTTTTAGCAGGTTTAATATGACTTATACGAGTGTGTTTGGAACAACGATTAATAATTGAGCTTGTTTTAATTGGGCTTGTTGTGATATTACTTTTGGTAAAAGCTAAATCATGTAATGTAATTTATGTTTGGATTGGCGATTGACGATTGGCGATTGGGCTTTTGTAAAAATAAAACTTGTTTGGATTGGCTTAAGCATAAGGGCTTTTGTGATAATGGTAAGAGAGAATGGGTGGAAAAATATTTAAAAAATCAAGTAAATATTTAAAAATTGCTTTAAAATATTAGGTGTTACTGGAAAAATATTTTAGAGTGGGTAGAAATCAATAAATCAATATTTTAAGTTTTGGGTGCTCTTTACTACTAAAAAAAGTACATTAAAGGTAAAATTGTAGTCAGTCTCTTAAGACTGGGTACAACTTAAAAATTATTTTAAAGAGTTAAAAGCACAAAAAAATATTTTAAAGTACTTTTTGAAGCTGAAAAAGTATATTAAAGGTAAAATTATAATAAATCTGATAACATACTAGGTACAACTTGAAAAATGTTTTAAGGGTTTAAAAACACCAAAAAAATATTTTAAAGTAATTTTTGAAGCTAAAAAAGTACATTAAAGGTAAAATTGAAATCAATCTGATAACACATTGGATACAGCTGAAAAAATATTTTAAGAGGTTAAAAACACCAAAAAAATATTTTAAGGGTTTAAAAACACTCAAAATTTTTTTTTTGAGTGGGTACAACTAGAAAGTGGGTAAAATTGTAATCAGTTTGATAGCACACTAGGTAGTGGGTATAACTAGAAAAATATTTTAAGGGGTTAAAAACACTCAAAAAATATGTTTTGATACTACATACTATTTAAAAAAAACATTTTATGGGAAAATCCAATATCATATAACTAATTTCCAAATAACCCAATCTAGCATAAAATGTCATTAGCTTTTAACAAAAGCTTCATTTTCTAGCTTCTCCCAATTGAGCTTTTACCAATTGAGTTTTGGCAAAAGCTCAATTATCAATTGGCCTCTCCAAACACTCAAATTTAAATTCTCAATTGGCAATTAAGCTTATGGTCTTCAATTGGGCTTAAAAAAGGTCCAAACACACACTTGCATCCTTGCCGTTAGTTATCAAAATGGACGATGTTAACCGAGTTAGTCCCCTCCTCTTCGTCTGGGTCCTCTCTGTTTTCCCTCATAGGCTCCTTCATTTTTCTGCAAAAATCATTTTTCTGCTTCTCCCAAGGCAGACAAGAGGGTTCCATTTTGTAGCATCATCTTTCCAAACAACACGGAGTATTAACTAACAAAAGCCTTTGCATCATTACGATTTTAATTATCAAAAAAGTGTTAAACATTGAGAAAATATGGCTAGAATTTGTATAAACATGGAAGTCATACAAATCAGCTGGCATCTCCAAAGGTCCAGAAGTAGCATCGCAGTTTGTGATTGTTTTTATATCTGGGCATTTTTGCCTTATGGCATCATAGAAATGAAGGCATAGTTCCCCAAATAGTTATATTTAGGTTGAGAATGCCCTAAGTCAAAAGTTATAGTATTAGTCTATGAGTTTAGTCCTTGTTCATTGAAAGCAGAAAAATTGTCATTTGATATTTGACTCAGGAGTACCTTCTTGATGGTCAAATTGTTTCAAGAGAAGGATGACTCAATTTGATTCATGTAAGTTGTCGCATTTTACTGTTCCTCTAATCATATGCCAAATCTAATTGAAAAATAAATTCAGGGTTACACCAGTGAAGAGCTTCGATGTGCTATGGAAAATAATAATAATACTATCACTATATTTGAGCATTTATTCTCCAGAAGCGTGCAGTGTAAATCAGAACTGTACCGGCCTTATCCAAGTGTTTTAATCTCAAATCAAGTTATAGGTGAAGATGCTCACATCCACTTAAATACATGGGAAATTCCTGAAGAAGCCACAAAACCCAAGTTCTGTAGTTACAACTGACAAATGAAACGATGATCATGTATTTTCAGAGCAGTTCTGATCTTCATATTCTGCAGTTCGTCTTGCTTGCTTTCTCTAAACATTATATATCTTTGGTGTAACTTTGGCAGTGATTACCCAATACTATTTCAGATTTCAGTAAGAATGGTTGCTTCCACTTCCTATAGAGACTTCAGTAATATGTACAAACAAGCATTGTTACCTTACCAACCCAGGTTTTGCAGGTGAAACCCTGACAACTAAAGGGTTATAGACATGCAATCTTTTGTTCCTCCATAACAGGAAACCAAATGAATAGCCCTTTGAGGGAGAGGCAACTTTGAAATTCACAGTGAAGTTGATTTTCTGTCCAATGCTTGTGAAGATTAGCGTGTCTGGCACAACAGTGATACTAATTCCTGCAGGAGGAGACACTACAGCTGTGTAAATACTCGTTGATTTTCCAACGTTAGTCACAGTTCTTGTCACTGAGAAGCTGTCTTTGAGATTTGACACTGCGATGGATGGATAGTTGAGTTCAGATGCAGATTTGAATGCCCTGTCGCATGTTCTGTTGTTTCTAGTAACAAGATGAAGCGACCTCTCATTGTAGCCAAGTGAACAGAGGAATGCTAGATAATCTTCTGCCTCTATATCATAGATGAGCCCAGGGTCAAGAACCCTTGCAGGGTTCACAAAGCCTGATCCATAATCAAATGCATTGGCACTTCTTTGTTGAGGATCCACTCTGATGAATCCATGGTGCTTATCCAGAATTGTAGCTGCATATTGAAGTAGTAGTTAGTTTCTCAAACTGAAGCAGCAAAGCTTCTGCCCTATATTGATCATTTTTCTTTCTTTCTGGGTTTAAGAGCACTCAGTGGCTGATGGAATTTCACGAAGATAGTATTTATGTTTCTATTTGTGCTGAAGAAGAATCTCTATAATAGAGTTATATAGACCTCAAGAAAAAGACTGTTGTTAATGTAATACCAGTTGTCATGATGGCAGACTTGATGGCAGATGGAGACCATGAAGGATGAACAGCTTTGATTAAGGTTGCAATTCCAGTTATATGAGGACAAGCCATGGAAGTTCCTGAGAGAATGTTAAACTTCATGTTTTTGGCTGCTGGAGACCAAGCTGCAAGGATGTTCAATCCTGGGGCAGTGACATCGGGCTACATAAAATTGCCATAAGGTCAGAATTTCAGTCCTCTAGGAATATTATGAAACGCCCATAATTCATGTCGGATTTCCCTTTATATTACTGGGAATACATCACCTTCAGAATTTCTGGGGTTAAGCTATTGGGGCCTTTGGAAGAAAACGCTGCCACACGTGGTGCAGGCTTTGCTCCTAACACTGTCTTTGCTCTGAAAATCCTTGCCGTAGTCTCACTGTTGAGGATAGAAGTGGAAGACAGTAAGAGAATTGAACGCATTCATATATTTGGAGAAAAAGCAACGCTGAAGAACTTAACGGCATGTACTCATAATCTCTTTTATATTATCTCTTTCCATAACATTATATATCTTCACTTTTGGGAATGTAGAGAATTCAAAAACTAACCGTGTATTGTTGATATAGGAAAGAATATGGTGGGCTGTTCTCGTTCCAACAATGGCTGATGGTATCACAAATGGGATGGCAACATCTTGACCAGTTTCATCTATAAGTATCATTCCAACCCCGCCTGCTTCTTTCACTAAAGCACTTTTCGCTACCTTTGACTCTGTTGACCTCTCTGCATGTCGGCACACCAGAACTTTACCTTGGGTCTTGGTCTTATTGAGGGAACTTTCTATGCAGTAGCTACAAAAACAAAAGAAAAGACAACAAAAATTTCTAATAAGAACATCCTTTTGCATTGATATTTACCCATTTCTCTCATCCAAAAGTACCTTGTGCTTCACCTGGATTGATAAGGAGTGAAATCTCCTGCAGAAGCTTCTGAACCAGAAATTATCCTTGTGAAGGCATTCATTTCCAAGAGACTCAAACTTTCACCCTGTTAGATTTAGCCGGAAAAATTGTCAGTGAAACAATCAGAGAAAAACCTTATTAAATAACTTTGTTGATGAAAAAGTTTCTGATAAAGTGATAAATTTTTACAGTTATATTTACACCATTTCCCAATGTGACATCAGAGGTGAAATCCCTATCAGTGGAGCTAGCAGCAACAGTGATCATCCATGGTGCAAGGTTTGTAACAGAACCAGGATACCCTTCATTCCCAGCCGATGCAACTACCAGCACTCCACGATTCGCTGCATGATACGAACCCACAGATATGGCATCATTAAAGTAGTCTGCTTGAGGAGACTCAGGACCCAAAGACACAGACAATACGTGAACCCCATCTCTGATAGCATCATCAAAAGCAGCCAGCAAATCCACATCATAGCAGCCTGAGTCCCAACAAGTTTTGTACACAGCAATCCTAGCCATTGGTGCTCCTCCCCTAGCTCCTCCACCTTCATATGCATCAAAAGTCACATTATTCCCAACTTTTATGAACTATGCAATTCATTCATAGCACAAAAACTTCTAAATATGAAAAGTAAGTTTAAAATAAATATTATGTAACATAAAAACTTTCATATCAAACTACTGGTTATACCTGCCAATCCCATATAGTTCATGTTGGGCACATACCGCCCCGTGGTTATTGAAGCTGTATGGCTGCCATGGCCGGAGCTATCTCTTGGAGATCTGAAGAAGACTTTTATGTCTGAGTCTGACCCTTCTTCTATTGAATACCCACGCATGTAGTATCTAGCTCCAATGACTTTCCTGCACCACGTGATCATTAACCAAAGATGACACACCTGACCTATGTATAAGTTAATACCCATAAAGTGAAACTACAAGGATGGTTCTTTTTTAGTCTCTTATGAATTGAAAGAATAGTTTAGTTGATGATAATTATGAGGAGGATAAGGTTGAGCTATAAACCTGTTGCAAGAGGAAGCATTGAATGCTTCTCCTGATTCACATTTTCCTTTCCATCCCGGTGGCACCGGAGGCATGTTAACATCACTGAAACTTGGAGATTCAGGCCAAATTCCTGATTCAATGCAAATAACCATTATGATCTACGTTAATTCTTCAATGATGCAATTCGAATAATTTATCTTAGCAAAATTCAGTGTGCATAATAATAGATGAGGAGAGAAATAGAGAAAATAGAGACAATAAATGATTGCAGAGATTTAATTTGTAAAAATAACATTTACAACTAAAATGCTAAAGAAAAAGTGGCAGAGTTTCTGCTAGTTAGGTGAGAAATTTCCTCCAAATACTTTCTTTTAGGGAATATTGAAGAAAATATGTATATTGTACTGGGAGATGAACATGTGGAAGTAATGGTAATAATGCTTAACAGTGAAAGGTAAGAGTGCTAAGTGCTCACCAGTGTCAATGAAACCAACGATGATGTTTGTGTTAGTTGTGGAAAAGAGTCCACATCGGTGGGATCTCTTTGGATGAGGAGGGGCTTGGAGTATAAAAGGAGCCCCCCTCCCTCCTTCTATACTCACCCCTTAACTTGCCTATTTCCTTCTATAAGGCATTTTGTATCTCCTCTTCTCTTATAGAATTTTACTTGTAAATTATTTAGAGTGAAATTAGATTTTGGTATTTCCCTTATTGGTATCATATTTATTATTTATTAGCTGTTATTAGATATAGTAGTTGTGATTTATTATATTATTAAATTACGTCTAGAGACTTTATTTCTAGTTTGTGATTTTTTAGTATAATTGGTTACGCTCTATATATCCCGCTTCCGCAATCAGAGCCAAGGTTCTGTCTGAGTATGCTCTGTGGTTGTAGTGTAATATGAACTTCCACATCAGAAAAGAATTACTTTGGGCTTTTGTATTGACAGCTATTAAATAGTATCTGGAGCAGAAATGACGGACAAGAAGATTGAAGAATCCACATCAAATGTCGACAACTCGTCATTGACATCTTCACTTATGGCAAGAATTGTGTCAAATGCGAAGATTGCAGTTGAAATATTTGACGGATCTGGACATTTTGGGATGTGGCAGAGCGAAGTTTTTGATGTCCTTTTACAACAATCACTAGACTTTGCTATTGAAGAGAGAAAACCAGATAGCATGGGGGAGGGAGGAAGATTGGAGGAGGATCAATCGTGTTCCTTATGGTACCATTCGATCGTTCCTTTCAAGAGAACAGAAGTATCCATACACAAAGGAAACTTCTGGATATAGACCGTGGAAGGCACTGGAGGACAAATTTTTGAAGAAAAGCACTCAGAATAAACTTCATATGAAGAAAAGACTGTTTCGCTTCACCTATGTACCTAGTACCACAATGAATGATCATATTACCAGCTTCAATAAGTTGGTAACAGATTTGCAGAATCTGGACGTGACCTTTGAAGATGAAGATCTGGCTTTGATGTTGTTGGGATCACTTCCTGATGAGTACGAGCACCTGGAGACTACTCTACTTCATGGCAAAGAGGAAGTATCTCTTAGAGACATTTGTTCTGCGCTATACAGCTATGAACAAAGAAACAAAGAGAAACAAAGAAGCGGAGAAGCAGAGGCACTAGTAACAAGAGGACGTACTGAAAATCAGTCGAGATCAAGGAAAGGGAGATCCAAATCGAGGTCCAGACTTAGTAAAGATGAATGTGCCTTTTTTCGAGAAAAAGGCCACTGGAAGAAGGATTGTCAGAAATTAAAGAACAAATCCAAACACAACAATGAGAAGGTTGCTATGGATTCAAATGTAGCTGACTGTGATGATGAAAATTCAGATTTTTCACTATCTACAACGACGCCGTCAAAATCAGGCATATGGTTGTTAGACTCAGCTTGCAGCCATCATGTGTCCCAACCGAGACTGGTTCACTGATTTTCAAGAAGGAGGATGTGGAGTTGTCCACACAGCAGACAACACTTCACTTACCTCATATGGCATTGGTTCAATTCGTTTGAGGAACCATGATGGACTGATCAGAACATTGACTGATGTTCGATATGTACCGGATTTGAAGAAAAATCTCATTTCTGTGGGAACTCTAGACTCAAAGGGGTTCAAAATCACCATAGAAAGTGGAGTAATGAAGATACTTTCCGGTGCACTGGTGGTAATTAAGGGTATACGAAAGAACAATAACATGTACCACTATCAAGGTAGTACGGTTATTGGAACAATAGCAGTGACATCCAGTGATGAGAAGGAAGTAGAAGCGACGAGGTTGTGGCATATGCGCTTGGGACATGCTGGAGGTAAATCCTTAAAAACTCTATCAGATCAAGGGTTGTTAAAAGGATTAAAGCATTGCAGTTTGGATTTTTGTGAGCACTGTGTAAAGGGGAAGCAGACAAGGGTTAATTTCGGAACAACTATCCATAATACAAAAGTTATTTTGGATTATGTTCACTCTGATGTTTGGGGTCCTTCTAAAACACCGTCATTGGGAGGAAAGCATTATTTTGTAACCTTTGTTGATGATTTTTCCTGAAGAGTCTGAGTGTATACAATGAAGACCAAGGATGAAGTGTTGGGAATCTTTCTCAAATGGAAGGTGATGATAGAAACACAAACAGGCAGAAGGATCAAATGTCTTCATACAGATAACGGAGGAGAATACAGAAATGATCCTTTCCAGAAGATTTGTGAGGAAGATGGCATCGTCAGACACTTCACAGTCAGGCATACACCACAACAGAATGGAGTGGCAGAACGCATGAACCGGACTTTGCTGGAGAAGGTTCGATGTATGTTGTCCAATGCTGGCTTGGGCAAAGAATTTTGGGCTGAGGCAATTACATATGCGAGCCACCTCATTAATCGTCTACCATCTTTTGCTACTGGTGGTAAGACACCATTGGAACAATGGTATGAAAAACCTGCTGCAGATTATGATTCTTTACATGTATTCGGCTCAACTGCATATTACCATGTGAAAGAATCAAAATTGGATCCGAGAGCCAAGAAAGCCATTTTTCTGGGAATCATTTCTGGAGTCAAAGGATATCGTTTATGGTGTCCAGAGACAAAGAAGATTGTATTCAGTAGGGATGTTACCTTTGATGAATCTGCCACGGTGAGAAAGGTAGCAGCTGAAGATACCAAGCAAGGTGATGGTGTTTCAAAGCAGGTGGAGTTTGAAGGAAAGTTGATTTTCCCAGTACAAGGTGCAGACGGGGAAACAAAAGAAGACTTTCCTGTAACAGATGAAGAGCCAGTTGAAAGGGAGGTTTCAACTCATGAACCTCAACATTAACGTGAATCAATAGCAACCAGCAAGCCAAAATGAACAATAAGAAAGCCTACTTGTTTCGCGGACATGGTGGCTTGTGCAACTTCAATTGCAGCTGATGATATTCCTTCAACTTACAAGTGGGCTATCCAGAGCTCAGAGAAGGATAAGTGGAGGAATGTCATGAATGAAGAAATGCAGTCCCTTCATCAGAAGGGTACGTGGAAATTGGCTAAACTCCCGAAGGGTAAGAAGGCAATTGGTTGCAAATGGGTATATGCAAAGAAAGAAGGATTTCCTAACCAAGGTAATGTACGCTATAAAGCAAGTTTGGTAGCTAAAGGCTATGCTCAGAAGGAGGGAATTGATTACAATGAGGTATTTTCTCCAGTTATGAAACATTCCTCTATTAGAATTTTGTTGGCTTTGGTAGCACAGTTGGATTTGAAACTAGTTCAGATGGATGTTAAAACTGCATTTCTAAATGGAGACTTGGAAGAAGAAACCTACATGACTCAGCCGGAAGGATTCAAAGTTGCTGGAAAGGAGAATATGGTGTGTAAACTTGAAAAATCGTTATACGGATTGAAACAATCTTCGAGACAATGGTATAAACGATTTGACAAGTTTATGTTGCAGCATAAGTACAAAAGAAGCAGATACGATCATTGTGTTTATTTGCGAAAGCTTGAAGATGGATCCTTTATATATCTCCTCTTATATGTTGATGATATGTTGATAGCTTCAAAAAATCAAGCAGAAATTGAGAAGCTGAAGGTTCAACTAAAAGGGGAATTTGAGATGAAGGACTTAAGAGAGGCAAAGAAGATTCTCGGCATGGAGATAACAAGAGATAGACAATCAAAGAAACTCTTTTTATCTCAGAATGAGTATTTGAAGAGAGTGCTAAATCGATTTGGTATGGATGAGAGAACGAAGCCGATTAGCACTCCACTTGCCCCTTATTTTAAGCTTAGTGATGATATGTCGCCAAAGGATGAAGATGAACGAGAGTATATGTCAAGGGTACCATACGCAAATGCTGTTGGTAGCTTGATGTATGCAATGGTTTGTACGAGACCTGACATTTCACAAGCTGTTGGAGTTGTGAGTAGGTATATGCATGATCCAGGAAAAGAGCATTGGCAAGCTGTGAAATGGATTCTACGGTATATATGTAATACTGTGGATGTTGGTTTGGTTTTTGAGCAGGAAGATGATCGATCTTTAGTTGGGTATTGTGACTCAGATTTTACAGGTGATTTGGACAAACGAAGATCAACTACTAGTTATGTGTTTACTCTTGCAATAGCACCAGTTAGTTGGAAGTCGACTTTGCAGTCAACAGTTGCTTTGTCTACCATAGAGGCAGAGTACATGGCGATTACAGAGGCTGTGAAGGAGGCAATTTGGCTTCAAGGATTGCTTGGAGAACTTGGCATTGGTCAAGAAGACATCATAGTATTTTATGATAGCCAAAGTGCTATTCAATTAGCAAAGAACCAAGTTTACCATGCAAGGACGAAGCACATTGATGTTCGATATCACTTCGTACGAGAAATTTTAGAAGAAGGTGGAGTCATGATACAGAAGATACGGACGAGTGAGAATCCTGCTGATTTGCTGACAAAGGTGGTGACCTCTTTCAAATTTCAACATTGTTTGGATTTGATCAACATTGTTAAACATTGATTGTTGAATTGTAAATAGAATTTGTAATTAGGAATGTAGGAATTTTTCCAAGGTGGAGATTTGTTAGTTGTGGAAAAGAGTCCCTCATCCAAAGAGTCCCTCCTCTTTGGATGAGGAGGGGCTTGGAGTATAAAAGGAGCCCCCCTCCCTCCTTCTATACTCACCCCTCAACTTGCCTATTTCCTTCTATAAAGCATTTTGTATCTTCTCTTCTCTTATAGAATTTCACTTGTAAATTATTTAGAGTGAAATTAGATTCTGGTATTTCCCTTATTGGTATCCTATTTATTATTTATTAGCTGTTATTAGATATAGAAGTTATGATTTATTATATTATTAAATTACGTCTAGAGACTTTGTTTCTAGTTTCTGATTTTTTAGTATAATTAGTTACGCTCTATATATCCCGCTTCCGCAACAGTTTGCTTGGTTTCTGGTGGAGAACCCAAGACTCTCCATAGTTTGATCGTCCAGAAGGCCCATAAAGTCCCATGAATGAGTTGTATGCAGCTTTCTTTTAGAATTAGGAAACACAGAAACCACTCCCGGCATTTCTGTCAATTAATTTGAACATCATACCAATTAATTCTGGGATTAAATCAATCTTGAGGTCCACAATCCATATAGACAAGTCGAGAAATATGAGAAAATCACTCTGAATTACTTGAAATCTGAGAAGCCTGCTCATCCGTCAGCTTCGCTGCAAATCCTCTGAAACCATGTTTGTAGCTATAAACATGCGAAGCTTCGGCTTCCTCAGTGCTGTTCGTCATTCCACATAAGGAAAAGGAGAAAAACAAAAATCTAAAATCAATCTTCGATTCTATTCTTCTGTTACGTTATTCTCACTTCCAACATATGAATGCAGACTGCAGCGTATCTAAATTAATCTGAAACAAACCAGTGTAAATTACAGATAACTGACCTTCCACTGTGAACAGAAGCAAGAATTTGATGGTACTGCTTCATAATTTCGTCAGGGCCTTCGCCATTTTTGCTTCCCATGTAGACTACATAAACCTACAAAAACCCAATCCAGAATTCCTGATTCCATAATTTGCCGTAAGAAAAAATAAGCAGTGGAATTTGAGCTTACCTTTGCAGAGAAGCACACAGTAACCTGAACAACGGAAACAACAAGAAATAGATAAAGGAAGGTAATGCTTCTTCTTCTTGCATATCCAGGAACAGCCATTGTTAGAGTCCTAGCTTGTGGCCCTGTGTTAACCAACTCTGATGCATTGAAAGAAACAAATAACAACGACTAAGCAGTATATATAGTGAGAGAAAGGAAAGAGGAGCAACTAGTGGCAATTAGGTCAAAGCACTATTGAGAAAGGTTTCATGTTAAAACTTAAAAGAATTAATATGAAAAATGAAGAGAGAAATGATAAGTTCTGAGTACAGGTATAAATATGAAATATGAAATATGAAATTTGTTTTTGCCAGTAAAAGAGTAAATTATAAAATTAATCACATAGGTGGGTGACAAATGAAATACTGTTGGGGATGAAGAGCTGGAATAGGAAAGAAAGGTATCATTGATATTCATATAAATATTACAGCGAAAGGGACCTAAAAAAGGACGTTGAAGGAAAATGATAGGAGGTGAAAAATGAAAATGGTAGCCCGGCAAGAAAAAAAATATTTAGATAATGTATCACATGATTATGCCATGATGGTCCCACCCCTGGAATTTTTTTTTTTTACTTATTTGATCTTGAATATAATAGAGAGGGGAACATGGTGTCAACTCAGGATTTTTTATACGTTATTTTGAATTTTAGAACGTAAAAGGTTTTTACCTATTCTAATAACGATTCCTGATATTTAAATTTATATTCTCTTTCTTATAAGTTGAGACCGCTTATTACTTCAATTAATAGTTTATTAGTGATTTTTTTTTTTATATCCATAAGGTAAATGGTGCAATCTCATGGATTAAAATAATATGTTGAAAGAAATATTAAAATAAAGACTAATAATAACTATATTAAGTGTTGAGTTGTGTAATCCAAATGACATCAAACGCATTTTTTTAGGGCTTTTTGTAAGTGTGAGATTGTAAGTTTAACCCTGATTAGGATAACTAAATAATAATAAAAGGATCAAGTAAAACTGATATAATTAATTAAGATTTCCACTCAAAACTTTTAATTTAAGAAGATGGCGTTAAGCTTGAGGTCCTGTTTGTACTCAAATAATCATAAAGATAAAATGTAAGAGTGTTATATATGTTATGAATATTAAATATGTGGATGTCCATTGACTCATATTATTCTTTCAGTCAACTTGACATAAAGAAGAAAAAAAAAGATTTGACATAAAGCAAAAGCAAAAAAACACAAGGACATAAAGAAGATATAAAGTAACCATGGTCATATAACCAGGGTTAAATATAACCATGGTTATGCAACCAGGGTTAGATTTCTGCCTCTATATAAAGGGCTGTAATCGATTGTTTCAGTTGAACTGAATGAGAACTTCTCTCTAGAAATTCTATCAATCTTCTCTCTTATTACATATACTTTTATAACACGTTATCAGCACGAAGCTCTAAATGGATATCATTTAGAAACAACAACTAAAAATAATCAGGAATATCTTGTCATCACAAACATAGTTGCCGGTAGAAAATGTATGTTAGAAAGTTTTCCTATTTTTTCTTCTGATTTGTATTACACATGTATAAGCACAATTGAAACACATGCTATTGAGAACCAGAAGTTCACTAATGCAGACCAGAAGTTTGCCAATTCAAATCAGCAGTTTGACAATGTAAACCAGAAGTTTACTAATGAATTTAATGTTTGGCATGACCGGTTAGGCCATCCCGGTTCAATCATGATGCGACAAATAATTGGGAATTCATGTGGACATACCCTGAAGTGTAAACAAATACCACAATCCCATGATTTCTCAAGTTCTACATGTTCCAAGGGAAAGTTAATTATTCGCCCCTCACCAAGCAAATTAGAAAGTGAGTCTCTCATATTTCTAGAACGGATACATGGAGATACTTGTGGGCCAATACACCCACCATGTGGACCATTTAGGTACTATATGGTTTTAATTGATGCATCAACTAAATGGTCACATGTTTGCTTATTATCTTCTCGAAACCTGGCGTTTGCGAGATTACTTGCTCAATTGATTAGATTAAGAGCACATTACCCTGATTATCCTATCAAGAAAATATGTCTTGATAATGCTGGTGAATTTATATCACAAGCTTTTAATGAATATTGTATGTCCCTTGGAATTGATGTTGAACATCCTGTAGCTTATGTTCATACGCAAAATAGACTTGCAGAATCATTGGTTAAAAGGTTGCAACTAATTGCAAGACCTTTACTTATGAAATCTAATCTCCCAATTTCTGCTTGGGGCCATGCCATTTTGCATGCAGCAATGTTAATTCGCATTAGGCCAACAAGTTATTTAAAGGTTTCCCCCTTATAAATGGTTTTTGGTCAGGAACTTAATATTTCCCATATAAGAACTTTTGGGTGTGCGGTATATGTGCCTATAGCACTACCACAACTCACCAAAATGAGTCCTCAAAGAAGGATGAGAATATATATTGGGTATGAATCTCCAACAATTATAAAATATTTAGAACCATCCACAGGAGATTTATTTACGGCACGATTTGCCGATTGTCATTTTAATGAATTACTTTTCCCAACATTAGGGGGAGAAAATAAGCAGCTGGGTAAAGAAATTAGGTGGAATGAATTATTATTGGCTCATTTTGATCCTCGTACAAAACAGTGTGAATTGAAAGTTCAAAAGATAATTCATTTACAGAATTTAGCTAATCAAATGCCAGAAGCATTTACTGACCTAAAGAAAGTGACAAAGTCACATGTCCCAGCTGCTAATGCTCCTATTAAAATTGATGTCCCTGAAGGACAACATGCTATGAATGAATACAAAGCACGCCTGAAGCGTGGCAGGCCCATCGGTTCCAAAGATAAAAATCCTCGGAAAAGAAAAGGAGCAAAGAATATAGATGGTCAGGTCGAGGATAATGAAGAAAAATTAGTAGCTCCAGAAGAGCCATCTCCTGAAGAGATATTATCTCCAGAAGAGAATGTTGTAGTCCCGGAAGAGACCCAGGTACCTGACATATGTGAAAATAATGATATATCAATAAATTATGTCATGAATGAAATCCGATGGGATCGAAATGAAGTCAACGTTAACGACATCTTTGCTTATCATATAGCATATGATGTAATGAATGATAATGAAGATCATGAGCCAAAATCCATTAGTGAGAGCCAACATATAAAAGATTGGCCCCTATGGAAAGATGTCATTAATGAAGAATTAAAATCATTGGCAAAACGAAAAGTATTTGGACCTGTAGTCCTTACACCTGAAGATGTAAAACCAGTTGGATGCAAATGGGTCTTTGTACGAAAAAGAAATGAAAAGGGTAAAATAACTAGATATAAGGCACGTCTAGTAGCCCAAGGTTTTACGTAAAGACCTGGCATTGATTTTGAAGAAACGTATTCACCAGTAGTGGATGCGACTACTTTTCGTTATTTAATTAGTCTAGCAGTAGATGCATGACTTGATTTACATCTAATGGATGTTGTGACTGTCTATTTATATGCATCACTTGACAATGATATTTATATGAAAGTCCCTGAAGGACTTAAGATGCCAGAAGCATCCAATTCAAGTTCTCAAGAACAATACTCAGTTAAGTTAAATAAGTCCCTGTATGGCCTGAAGCAATCAGGGCGCATGTGGTATAATTATCTTAATGAATATTTATTGAAAGAACGATACAAAAATGATCCGATATGCCCATGCATCTTTATGAAAAGATCTAATAGTGAATTTGTTATAATTGCTGTTTATGTTGATGATATCAACATCATTGGAACACCTGAAGAGCTTCAAAAGGCAATTAATTGTTTGAAGAAAGAATTTGAAATGAAGGACTTGGGAAGAACAAAATTCTGTCTTGGATTACAGATCGAGTACTTTGAGAAAGGGATCTTTGTATATCAAGAAACTTATACAAAGAAGGTCCTAGAGCGATTTTGCATGGATAAATCTCATCCATTATGTACCCCAATGGTTGTAAGATCTTTGAAGGTGGATAAAGATTCATTCCGACCCCGAGAAATTAGTGAAGAAGGTGATGAAGAACTACTTGGTTCAGAAGTACCATATCTTAGTGCTATTGGAGCACTAATGTATCTTGCTAATCACACACCTCCTAATATATCATTTGATGTTAATCTACTAGCAAGATATAGTTCTTCACCAATACGAAGGCATTGGAATGGAATAAAGCACATTCTTCATTATCTCAGAGGTACTACAGACATGGGGTTATACTACTCAAATGTATCCAAGCATGAACTGGTTGGTTATGCAGATGCCGGATTTTTGTCTGATCCACATGATGGTAAATCACAAACGGGCTATCTATTTACATGTGGAGGTGCAGCTATTTCATGCTATCTATGAAACAGAATATATCAGCCACATCATCTAATCATGCAGAAATTCTAGCAATACATGAAGCAAGTCGAGAATGTGTGTGGTTGAGGTCAGTGATACATCACATACGTACAACTTGTTATTTATCTTCTGGCAAAATGATTCCAACAATCCTATATGAGGATAATGCTGCATGTATCGCTCAACTTAAAGAAGGTTATATCAAGGGAGATAGAACAAAGCATATTTCACCAAAATTCTTCTTTACTCGCGACCTTCAAAAGGATGGTGAAATAGATATCCAACAAATCAGTTCAAGTGAAAATCTAGCAGATTTATTCACCAAGTCACTCCCAAGTACAATCTTTGAAAAACTTGTTCATGATATTGGTCTTCGGAGATTCAAAGATTTCAACTGATATTATTAAGAGGGGGAGTCGATACACGCTGTACTCTTTTTCCTTTATCTAGGTTTTGTCCCACTGGGTTTTCCTATAAAGGTTTTTAATGAGGCAGCACTTGACGGTGTATCAATGAATGATGTACTCTTTTCTTTGGCTAGGTTTTTATCCCACTGGGTTTTTCCTAGTTAAATTTTTTAATGAGGCACATTCATAATGGACATCCAAGGGGGAGTGTTATGAATATTAAATATGTGAATGTCCATTGACTCATATTATTCTTCCAGTCAACTTGACATAAAGAAGAAAAGAAGATTTGACACAAAGCAAAAGTAAAAGAAGACAAGGACATAAAGAAGATATAAAATAACCATGTTCATATAACCAGGGTTAAATATAACCATGGTTATGCAACCATGGTTAGATTTCTGCCTCTATATAAAGGGTTGTAATCGATTGTTTTAGTTGAACTGAATGAGAACTTCTCTCTAGAAATTCTATCAATCTTCTCTCTTATTACATATATTTTTATAACTATATATATATATATATATATATATATATATATAATGGTATATATTTTGTATGGACTATTATAATTGTTTAATTTCTTTTTGGATCAATTATAATTGTTTAATTAAAAAAACCTAAAAGAATAGACTTGAATATAATTTAGAAGAAGGAGGCGTCATTGTATGACAAGAAAGCATAAATTTTGGGTGTCCACCGAAAATGAGCATATAGCCCTCACATCGCGGGGACCGCCAGTGGAGCCACACCTGTATGAATATGAATAGAGATCCAATCATGTGACTAACCCTTTTGTTTTTATAATAATTAAAAAACATATTAAAAAATAAGAAAATACCATTGAATTTTAAAATTTTAAATTAATAATTTTTTATTAAAATAAGTTGTCAACTTACTCTTATAATTAATACTTATATTCTTGTAAGTAATAAAATTAATTAAGAATTTAAAAGTTCAAATGATATTTTCTTATATCTTTCTATAAAATTTATTATCTAAATATATTTAAAAACCCAATTTCTTGAGCAGGTGCACACTAGGTAACTCAATCTTCTTCGTATAATTGAGAATAAATTGCCTACAACTACTGAAGAAGAGTTACACGATTAAAAATATGTTGTGCCTGAGTTTTTAAGCCAATGTCATATATCTTTTTGGCAATAAAATGTTGTGGTGATATATTTTTCAGTAAATTTTTAAACATTATAATCATTTTAAAGGACGTTGAGCTATTACCATCAAATTTGATGAGATTACCTTGACCTTTTTTAAATGCGTTGCGTAAAATATAATGATGACTTAAATCTTAAAAAATATTGTCAGAAGTTTCAATTTTTCATAGGAAAAAAATTATATAAGTCTAGGAATTAAGATGCGACGTCTAGTAACAGAAATATTTTTCTGCACGGCGGTTCAATGAATAATCAGGTGTCGGTCATAGTCTTGTGAGTGCATTATTATTTTATTTTTTTTTGGACAAATGTGAGATCATTATTAACTTAACATTGCCATCTAAATTATTGATTTCCCAGAATCTTATGACTTTATGTATGTTAATTTTCAAGTAATTAATCTCAAACACTACTGTTTTAAATATATTTGACTATTTGCTATTATATTTAAATCTTCATTTCCGAAACACTTTCCTAAATAATTAAATGGTTTAAACTGAAATCTCTTACCCTGTGCTAGGTGTCAATCCACACATATCATACGAGTATGTACCAGTAGCCTGGATGTTGAGATCTGAATATAGCATTATTAAAATATATGACTAATTCATAGCTCAATTATATGTAACTTAACAAGGGGTGATTTTATTTGACCAAAAAAAAACAAGGGGTGATTTTTCATAACAGACTATACAGTTTTTTTATACAATACATTAAAAATAAAATAATTATTTATAATTTGTGCATAATGTGATTTTCATATATATATATATATATATATATATATATTGATGCGATACATTGAATATTGGTAATATAGGTATATGAAAAAAGACACAACATAAAAAAAAATTCACGCACATTCTAACTTTCTTGTGTTTTTTTTTTTTTTCATTTTGTTATAATATGACATAGTGATAACTGATAAGTCATTTAAATTTGAAGTCTTAAGAAAAGAAATATAAATATGTAGAATATACATTCCGATATTATAATTAGAATAATATAAGTAGTAAAATATGGTAGTGGACAGGGAAAACAAAACGATGGTAGTCTATTTCAATCATCTATTTGCAACTCAATGGATACAATATTGTAGGGCCGAAAATGACATTATCTATATGTTGTGAATCGATTATTGTCTACTCGTATTAGAACTGACTCTTGTATGAATGATAAATTTTTTACTAAATTATACTATTAGTAGTAGTAGTAATACTAATAATAATAATAAAAGAACTAGCCATTCAAAACTCAAGAATACCCTCTTCGTCACTTTTTATAAGGAAAAATTTTGAAGATTTTAATTCTTTTATTTATAAGGACACTTTACAAAATTTAGACAATGATTTTTTTTTTTTCAAAAAAAAAAACCCTTTAAAATGGATGCTTTTGATTAATCAAGAAAGAAAGTGAGGGAAAGAAGGTATTGATGAAACTCAAAACATACGATAATTCTAAGGATGCCAATTAGTTTTTATGCATATGTATAAAATAGGTAAATTTGTATTACGAAAAGCAAGAGAAGTAGTGATAATCACTCAAAAAGAATTCACATATATAAAAGTTTTAAAATAAAAATGTACATGTTATGAATATTAAATATGTGGATGTCTATTGACTCATATATAGATCAATTTACTCTTTCAGTCAACTTAATATAAATAAGAAAAGAAGACTTGACACAAAGCAAAAGCAAAAAAAGACAGGACATAAAGAAGATGTAAAGTAACTATGATCATATAACCAAGGTTAAATATAACCCTGGTCATGCAACCAGAGTTAGATTTCTGACTCTATATAAAGGCTTGTAATCGATTGTTTCAAACGAACTGAATGAGAACTTCTCTGTAACTTCTCTCTAGAAATTCTCTGAATTCTGTCAATTTTTTTTCACCATATATACTTTTATAACACGTTATCAGCACGAAACTCTAACCAACTGAGAATGAATCCTATTGGCATCATTCCTGAAGATTTATGTCTCGTTGATAGTGCAACAACTCACACCATACTCAGACATGATAAATATTTTTCTTCCTTGGTAATACGAGAAGCCAATGTTCAGACTATATTTGGTAGTATAAATTTAAGTGAAGGCTCCGGAAGAGCTAATATTTTGTTACCTGAAGGAACAAAATTATCCATTGATAATGCATTTTATTCTACCAAGTCTAAAAGAAACTTATTGAGTTTTAAAGATATCCGCAGAAATGGATATCATTTAGAAACAACAACTAAAAATAATCAGGAATATCTTGTCATCACAAACATAGTTGCCGGTAGAAAATGTATGTTAGAAAGTTTTCCTATTTTTTCTTCTGATTTGTATTACACATGTATAAGCACAATTGAAACACATGCTATTGAGAACCAGAAGTTCACTAATGCAGACCAGAAGTTTGCCAATTCAAATCAGCAGTTTGACAATGTAAACCAGAAGTTTACTAATGAATTTAATGTTTGGCATGACCGGTTAGGCCATCCCGGTTCAATCATGATGCGACAAATAATTGGGAATTCATGTGGACATACCCTGAAGTGTAAACAAATACCACAATCCCATGATTTCTCAAGTGCTACATGTTCCAAGGGAAAGTTAATTATTCGCCCCTCACCAAGCAAATTAGAAAGTGAGTCTCTCATATTTCTAGAACGGATACATGGAGATACTTGTGGGCCAATACACCCACCATGTGGACCATTTAGGTACTATATGGTTTTAATTGATGCATCAACTAAATGGTCACATGTTTGCTTATTATCTTCTCGCAACCTGGCGTTTGCGAGATTATTTTCTCAATTGATTAGATTAAGAGCACATTACCCTGATTATCTATCAAGAAAATACGTCTTGATAATGCTGGTGAATTTACTTCACAATCTTTTAATGAATATTGTATGTCCCTTGGAATTGATGTTGAACATCCTGTAGCTTATGTTCATACGCAAAATGGACTTGCAGAATCATTGATTAAAAGGTTGCAACTAATTGTAAGACCTTTACTTATGAAATCTAATCTCCCAATTTCTGCTTGGGGACATGCCATTTTGCATGCAGCAATGTTAATTCGCATTAGGCCAACAAGTTACTTAAAGATTTCCCCATTACAAATGGTTTTTGGTCAGGAACCTAATATTTCCCATATAAGAACTTTTGGGTGTGCAGTATATATGCCTGTAGCACCACCACAAAGCACTAAAATGGGTCCTCAAAGAAGGATGGGAATATATGTTGGGTATGAATCTCCAACAATTATAAAATGTTTAGAACCATCTACTGGAGATTTATTTACGGCACGATTTTCCGATTGTCATTTTGATGAATCACTTTTCCCAACATTAGGGGGAGAAAACAAACAGTTGGGTAAAGAAATTAGCTGGAATGAATTATCATTGACTCATTTTGATCCTCGTACAAAACAATGTGAACTGAAAGTTCAAAAGATAATTCATTAGTGAATTTAGCGAATCAAATGCCAGAAGCATTTACTGACCTAAAGAAAGTGACAAAGTCACATGTCCCAGCTGCTAATGCTCCTATTAAAATTGATGTCCCTGAAGGACAACCTGCTATGAATGAATCTAAAGCACGCCTGAAGCGTGGCAGGCCCATCGGTTTCAAAGATAAAAATCCTCGAAAAAGAAAAGAAGCAAAGAATATAGATGGTCAAGTCGAGGATAATAAAGAAGAGTTAGTAGCTCCAGAAGAGCCATCTCCTAAAGAGATATTATCTCCAGTAGAGATATCTATGGAAGAGAATGTTGTAGTCCTAGAAGAGACCCAGGTACCTGATATATGTGAAAATAATGAGATCTCAATAAATTATGTTATGAATGGAATCCGATGGGATCGAAATGAAGTCAACGTTAACGACATCTTTGCTTATCATATAGCATATGATGTAATGACTAATAATGAGGATCATGAGCCTAAATCCATTAGTGAGTGCCAACAAAGAAAAGATTGGCTCCTACGGAAAGATGCCATTAATGCAGAATTAAAATCATTGGCAAAACGAAAAATATTTGGACCTGTAGTCCTTACACCTGAAATTTGGCTCCCACTGGGTTTTTCCTAGTTAAAGTTTTTAACGAGGCACATTCATAATGGACATCCAAAGGGGAGTGTTATGAATATTAAATATGTGGATGTCCATTGACTCATATATAGACCAATTTACTCTTCCAGTCAACTTGACATAAAGAGGAAAAGAAGACTTGACACAAAGCAAAAGCAAAAGCAAAAGAAAACAGGATATAAAGAAGATGTAAAGTAACCATGGTTATATAACCAAGGTTAAATATAACCATGGTCATGCAACCAGAGTTAGATTTCTGACTCTATATAAAGGCTTGTAATCGATTGTTTCAAACGAACTGAATGAGAACTTCTCTCTAGAAATTCTCTGAATTCTGTCAATTTTTTTTCATCATATATACTTTTACAACAGTACACTCTTAGTCAGTTCAGCTTTATACAAAATTTTAGTTTGATTCCCTCATCTCATAAAATGCTATTACCTTTTCAATCTTGAATGATAATTTTAAATTTTTTATGTCGGTCATTATTATTTAAAAATATTTTGTCAATATTTAAAATTTCATTGCTGACATTTTTTCATTTATTCAATTCCCGGTGTTAGAATTGGATGGTTAAAAAAGATACTTTATAAAATTAATATATGAAAATAAAACTTTATATAAAGTTAAAGACAAAGTATAATTAACTTTTACTTTAAAAAATTTAATAATATATTAACATGATGAATCAATTAAAGAAAAATTAATTCTGGAAGATTATCAAAGGTTTTTGTTACCGTTAACTTCCATCACTGTGTAGGAGTTTCAGGGCACCAAAGTCGACATTGTAATAATGCAATAATATGAGCAGTGATCTCCACCCACCTAATATTCAACTATATTATATGATTAATTTACTTTTCCATGAGTATATATTTCATCAATTATCACCGTTACAATCATTTTTTTATTTCTTTACTGTCGCAAAACACAATCATTGCATTCATAAGTAAGCAATATTAGAAAAGCATAATACTACTAATCATGCTCATCAACTTTTGATTTCATTTTGGGCCCTATTTTTAGTTCCTTGAATTTCAGGGAATCTTTCTTTAATCTCGTCTCCTGTTTTTATCTTAACCTATCTCCTCACCTCTTGTTAAATAGTAAATGTAATGATTATAAAATCACTAATTTAGCCTTTATAAAATATACTTAAGAAATATGATAGAAAAATCACAACTTCTAAACTATGTGATAGATTCTAATATAGTGATTTTATATAGAAAAGAAGATGCATGCTAGTCCATATAGAAAAAACGATGTAATGATTAGTTCTTTAGTGCATGTTTGGTAAACCACAAAATCGTGATTTCAGAAACCATTTTCTGTAAGTCGAGACTAAACTTCTCTCACATATTTACCTCGTAAATCATAAAAGCTATTTCAAAAGTTAATCCAAACATGCGAGCCTTGCTTCAAAGAATACCATATTTATGGACACATTGACAACCTCAAGTTGAAAATTTTGAGTGAACATATCTTTATTCAGCTACCAATAAAAGATACATAATGTTGGGTTATCCCTAATCCATCCTTAATAGATTATGGCCCAGATTCAATACACAAAAGGTAGTTTTCTTCTTTGACTAATAATAGAGGAAATAAATCAATCAATGGGTAACTGTCCGGAATTTTTCATGCCATATAAGGAATACAAGAATTTTAGTATTTTAGAATGTGCAAAAACAATTTCTCATATTCTTCCAAATAGACTCTCCTATTCTCTCTTCTCACCCAGGTTCCTGAACCCGGACTGGCAGGTCAGGCCCGGAAACCGGCGAACCGGCCTGTAAACCGGTCCGGTCCGGGTTCATATTAAAAAAAAATTATTTTTCCTTTAGAATTTCATAATATAAGCCTAAAATTTTCAATTTCTCACCGGTTTGGCCCCGGTCTGACCCACTGACCATTAACCTAATATCCCGACTGGTTCAATACCCGGTCTGAGTTTTAATACCTTGCTTCTCACTTATTATTTGTTATGAAGCAAAATTGAGTCCGATATGTGATTTTGTTCCATATTGGTATACCGATCGCTCGGTTGCTTCATAGGTACGCCTGAAAACCTTTTACATACATTTCATATCATCACTATATTTAAAGTTACTTTGTTGGATTAGATATCAAATTATCAATAGATCGGTAGACTAAAGAAGACAAGCAACTTTTGAGGGCATTATTTGTGATCACTATTATAAAAGTATATGTGATAATAGAGAAGATTGATAGGATTCAGAGAAATAGAATTTCTAGAGAGAAGTTAGAGAGAAGTTCTCATTCAGTTCAATTGAAACAATCGATTACAGCCCTTTATATAGAGGTGGAAATTTAACCCTGGTTGTATTACCATGGTTATATTTAAATGACCATGGTTACTTTATATCGTCTTTATGTCCTTGTCTTCTTTTGATGTCTTTATGTCCTTGTCTTCTTTTCTTCTTTATGTCAAGTTGACTGGAAGAGTAATATGAGTCAATGGACATCCACATATTTAATATTCATAACACTCCCCCTTAGATGTTCATTATGAATGTGCCTCATTAAAAACTTTAACTAGGAAAAATCCAGTGGGATAAAAACCTAGCCAAAGAAAAGAGTACATCATTCATTGATACACCGTCGAGTGCTGCCTCATTAAAAACCTTTCTAGGAAAACCCAGTGGGACAAAACCTAGATAAGGGAAAAAGAGTATAGCGTGTATCGACTCCCCCTCTTGATAATATCAATTGAAATCTTTTAATCTCCGAAGACCAATATCATGAACAAGTTTTTCAAAGATTATACCTGGAAGTGACTTGGTGAATAAATCTGCTAGATTTTCACTTGAACTGATTTGCTGGATATCTATTTCACCATCCTTTTGAAGATCGCGAGTGAAAAAGAATTTTGGTGAAATATGCTTCGTTCTATCGCCCTTGATATAACCTTCTTTAAGTTGAGCGATACATGCAGCATTATCCTCATAGAGGATTGTTGGGATCATTTTTCCTGAAGATAAATGACAAGTTGTACGTATATGATGTATTACGGACCTCAACCACATACATTCTCGACTTGCTTCATGTATTGCTAGAATTTCTGCATGATTAGATGATGTGGCTGATATAGTCTGTTTCATAGATCGCCATGAAATAGCTGCACCTCCACATGTAAATAGATAGCCCGTTTGTGATTTACCATTATGTGGATCAAATAAAAATCCAGCATCTGCATAACCAACGAGTTCATGCTTGGATACATTTGAGTAGTATAACCCCATGTCTGTTGTACCTCTGAGATAACGAAGAATGTGCTTTATTCCATTCCAATGCCTTCGTGTTGGTAAAGAACAATATCTTGCTAGTAAATTAACAGCAAATGATATATCAGGCCGTGTGTGATTAGCAAGATACATTAGTGCTCCAATAGCACTAAGATATGGTACTTCTGGACCAAGTAGTTCTTCATCACCTTCTTCACTAATTTCTCGAGGTCGGAATGGGTCTTTATCCACCTTCAAAGATCTTACAATCATTGGGGTACATAATGGATGAGATTTCTTCATGTAAAATCGCTCTAGGACCTTCTTTGTATAAGTTTCTTGATATACAAAGATCCCTTTCTTGAAGTACTCGATCTGTAATCCAAGACAAAATTTCGTTCTTCCCAAGTCCTTCATTTCAAATTCTTTCTTCAAACAATTAATTGCCTTTTGAAGCTTTTCAGGAGTTCCAATGATGTTGATATCATCAACATAAACAGCAATTATAGCAAACTCACTATTAGATCTTTTCATAAAGATGCATGGGCATATCGGATCATTTTTGTATCCTTCTTTCAACAAATATTCATTAAGGCGATTATACCACATGCGTCCTGATTGCTTCAGGCCATACAGGGACTTATTTAACTTAACTGAGTATTGTTCTCGAGAACTTGAATTGGATGCTTCTGGCATCTTAAGTCCTTCAGGAACTTTCATATAAATATCATTATCAAGTGATCCATATAAAGAGGCAGTCACAACATCCATTAGATGTAAATCAAGTCCTGCATCTACTGCTAGACTGATTAAATAACGAAAAGTAGTCGCATCCACTACTGGTGAATACGTTTCTTCAAAATCAATGCCAGGTCTTTGCATAAAACCTTGGGCTACTAGACGTGCCCTTATATCTAGTTATTTTGCCCTTTTCATTTCTTTTTCTTACAAAGACCCATTTGCATCCAACTGGTTTTACATCTTCAGATGTAAGGACTACAGGTCCAAATACTTTTCGTTTTACCAATGATTTTAATTCTGCATTAATAGCATCTTTCCATAGGGGCCAGTCTTTTCTTTGTTGGCTCTCACTAATGGATTTTGGCTCATGATCCTCATTATCATTCATTACATCATATGCTATATGATAAGCAAAGATGTCATCAACGTTGACTTCATTTCTATCCCATCGGATTCCATTCATAACATAATTTATCGAGATCTCATTATTTTCACATATATCAGGTACCTGGGTCTCTTCTGGGACTACAACATTCTCTTCTGGAGATAATATCTCTTCAGGAGATGGCTCTTCTGGAGCTACTAATGTTTCTTCATTATCCTCGACCTGACCATCTATATTCTTTGCTCCTTTTCTTTTTCGAGGATTTTTATCTTTGGAACCGATGGGCCTGCCACGCTTCAAGCGTGTTTTAGATTCATTCATAGCAGGTTGTCCTTCAGGGACATCAATTTTAATAGGAGCATTAGTAGCTGGGACATGTGACTTTGTCACTTTCTTTGGGTCAGTAAATAATTCTGTAAATGAATTATCTTTTGAACTTCAAGTTCACATTGTTTTGTACGAAGATCAAAATGAGCCAATGATAATTCATTCCAACTAATTTCTTTAATCGTGTCTTCCAGACTTTTGGCATTTAGGTGAATTTTCGCATCCAACTTCCAAGATAAATAATTTTTTTCTGTAATATCAAGAGCCACAATTTCAAGTTTTGCCAGGTTTGCCATGGTTTAAACTAATTAAAGAAATAAATAAAAATAATTAAAATATGAAATATAAATATGCAATATAATAACTATAAATTCATAAAGACAATAAATAATTCATAAGGCGAGATAAGAAAATTAAAACATGTATGGCTTCGGGTCATTTAATCTCATGACTTCAGGCCATGTATGGCTTCGGGCCATTTAATCTCAAGATGAAGAATTAACTATTATCTTCAGGATAAAAATTGTACATGACTTCTGGCTGTACGATAAAATAAAAGATAAAAATATATATAGCTTCTGGCCATATAATAAGATGAAAAATGTATATAGCTTCTGGCCATAATAACAATAATAATAATAATAATAATAATAATAATAATATAAAAGAACTTGTATATAAAAACAATAACGATCTCCAATCTTAACCATGGAACCCGATGTTATATAACAATCGGTAAAAGTATCTCTCTAATTCTATATAGTGGCTCAGATTATCCCAGATCTATAAAATAAAACAGGATATATATAATCATTAAAGAAACCATAAGAAGATCATACCTTCTTTTAGAGCTTCGTGCTGATAACGTGTTATAAAAGTATATGTGATAATAGAGAAGATTGATAGGATTCAGAGAAATAGAATTTCTAAAGAGAAGTTCTCATTCAGTTCAATTGAAACAATCGATTACAGCCCTTTATATAGAGGTAGAAATTTAACCCTGGTTGTATTACCATGGTTATATTTAAATGACCATGGTTACTTTATATCGTCTTTATATCCTTGTCTTCTTTTGCTGTCTTTATGTCCTTGTCTTCTTTTACTTTTACTTTGTGTCAAATCATCTTTTCTTCTTTATGTCAAGTTGACTGGAAGAATAATATGAGTTAATAGGCATCCACATATTTAATATTCATAACAATCACAACAGTAATTGGATGATATGATTTTTTTTTTTTTTTAACGAAATCTCAAATCCCTTCTCATCACTAATCACTGAAAGTTTGGAAGTTGGAGTATCTTGTCATTTCTTTTGCTCTCAAACTCTATAATTATGACCTAAAGAAACAAGAGTATATCATAACTAAAAACACAAATTCTTCTCTATTTTATTTTTATCTTGATGTTTCTATTAGCTATGAATTTATCACCAAGCAATAAAATCTAAAATTAATTATCATGGAGTAATGATATAAGCATTGACTATGCGACTAATTATATATGCTACCTAATGCCCACGTGTAAATTTCAAAATTATCATGAAAAATTATAAAATATATACAACAGTTTGAATCTTTCATATTAAATTTAATGCATTACAAAAATTAAAAAAAAAAAGTACCATTATATTGTTAATTTACAGTATCATATCATTTTTCCACAAATTTGATTATGATTGTACTTCTTTTTTCCATCTACTTTAATTCTTGCCTCTTTTTTTTCATTTGTAAACTATATCATGCATTTAAAATCAATGATAAATCATTAAGAAAAACAAAAGTAAAATCAATCATAGACACACCCTGTAGCTGTAGGATTTAACCATCACTACAAAAAAAAAAAAAAAAAAAAAACGAAACTATCATTTTTCTGTAGCACATCATTTTTGAGGCACAGCTAAAAGATAAAACAATAATTAATAAAGGTCGTTGACTATGGATGTAACACAGCACATTAATGTCTTCTGATAATGAGAAGGTGACTGATTAAGATGATGACCATAATGATGAACAATATAAATAGACAGATCTGTTCATCATGGAGGGCTATCCAAATATATTATAGCAAATTTAAATTTCATTTCATTTTATAACATTTTTTTCCGGAACAGTGTATAACATTTAATTATAACCTTATTTAGATTCCAGAGTTTTATTATGTGTATGCAATTATGCGTATATGTTCAACTCAGCATGACGCTTTATCTTACATCATAAACTGTGTGGTTTCTTGCATGAATGAGAATATTTTGATACAACCATATTTGAAATCTTTATGTCTATGAAGAAACAATAAGATTGGAGAAACAAAGAAGAGGATATTAAAATGGATGTGCAGTTATATAAGAAAATATAAGATTTGAAAAGAAAATGGTTGAAAACTGTTTTAAAGTGGTTTGGACATAGTTGAAGGCGCCAGCGAAGAAAATAGATGGAAAAGCTTGAAATCTTCTGAAAAAGGGGTAAAAGAAGAAAGAAGGGAATGCTCAATGAAATATTTGAACTAGAGCTTCTGATTAATAATTTATTTAAGAATTTAGTTATTGATAGAATATAACAACGTCATATAATCTATATAATTGACTCCACCTATTTGGATAAGGTTTATTGTATAATTATTTTAATATAAATATTGTGTTTGACACAAACATCCTTGATCCTCCTATATCAATCAAATATGACTGGTCATTGGATTGGGCCAACCAAGCCCTATTCAGTTATTTTCTTTCTCACAGCCCAATCTGGGTTGAATTCAATGGTTAATCTGGGCTTTGGGGAAATCATGGGTTTCACCTGATTGTTTGGAATAAAATCACAGGACCAAGGAACCATGGAGGACTCGGTTTCAAGAAAATGACCATAATGACCAATATAGAGTTGGTCTAGTAATGTAAAGCCCTACTAAATCCCCAAAATCTTGAGTTCGAGTATCAGAGAAGGCACTTGTATTAAAAGGGGCGGTCTTGAACCCCAAACCAAATATCGGATAATAATATCAAAAAAAAAAAAGGACGATACTGAACCAAGCATTTGGAGCTAAGCTAGCATGGAACGAATTTATTGGAACTGAAGGTCTTTGGGCAGAAGTTCTGCAACATAAATATATGTCAAGAAGTGAGGATAATTTGCTGAATGTGCAAAGGGGGGATTCTGCTAAATGCAAATTCCACCATACAAAGAGGTTTTATGATTTAGAGTGCTTCTGCTGTCAAAAGTGCTTATTTAATGATTGATAAGTTGCCCTCAAATTCATACTTGTCTTCTTTAAATTACATCTGGAAATGGAGGGAGCAGAAAGAATTCAAGTGTTTTCATGAATTGCTTTCATTAATAGATTGCCTACCAACTCATGAAGGAGTAAATGGATACAAGTGTCACCAATGTGCCCCTACTGCAATGTATTTATCACAATTTGAACATGTGACCTCTAGATCGTATGTCAGCAATATTCACTATTTACTCTAAAGCTCACCTTCCAAGGTAATAGTAAATAATGGGAAGTTTTTTGTGTGAGCATCAGAGATGTTGGCCCCTTCCATGCCGTTGTATTTGCTACAAGAAATGGAGGGTGTGGCGGTGTAATTAGTAATTGCATTTGCTGTTGCAGCATATTCCAAGAGGGATTACTAAAGTGCGGTTGCTTGGGATTATGTCCCTCTAGATTACATGCTTAATTTTGGGTATTGCATATTTCCCGGTTTATAATTTGCGCTGGTCCTTATTAGAAGGCACTTTTAACCACTTCATTAGAACTGAAAAAACAAAGTGATTAATTCATCAAATTTGTTTAAAAATGATAAATAATTCAAAACTTATCCATCATTAAAACAATAAATTATAGCAAAAATTCCATTTGAATACCATTTGAACTTGAAAAACCTCAAAAAGTCTGTTAACACATGGAAAGGAAACATAAATACTAAGAGAGAACTCTGAGATTTTGAAATGTTACACCTTTACTAAAATGCCCCTAACCTTTTTTTCTTATAAAGGCAAGTTCCCCTCACCAGCCGGAGTTCTAGTGATAACTTGAGTAATGTGATTAACTATTTGAGTATAGAGATTGACAACTTGAGCTCCTTAAGTTGTCACTCTATCTATCATAGTTGCGAATTGCTATATGCAAGTTGTAATTGCATTTTTTCAACTTGTCAATGACATTTGATAAGGTTTAAGGAGCTAAAGTTGTCAATCTATATACTTAAGTAATTAATCACATTACTTAAGTAGTCATCAGAGCTCCAACCGGCAAGGGGACCTTGCCTTTAAAAAAAGGTGAGGGGCATTTTTGTATAAACACAATATTTTAAAATCTCATATTCCTTCCTAAAGACCTATGTGTCTTTTCCATATGCTAACAAACTTTTTGGGATTTTGTAAATTCACATGATATTTATATGAAATTTTCCCTCAAATTATATTTTGAAAAGCCAAAAAGAAAAATTACATGAAACTTTAAATAAAAGCAGTCTTAAACAATATAATTAATACCCACTTGATGTACACCACCACAAGTGCACATCCCTAAGTTGTCACTCTTTGATCCATCAGTATTAATCTTCACCCACCCAGGCGGAGGTGTTTTCCAATGTGTACAACTCTCTTTCTCAATATGGTTTTTACACAGGCTTGTATTACCCCATGTTAAGCATGCACGAGCACGGGCTAAAATGGCATTTGTACTCCAAGTATTGTTATTAAAACATCGGTCATTACGAGCCAACCAGATATATCTGCATAAGATGATAAACCAAAGACGAAATTCGAAACCCTATACAACATCCTTTCTCTCCATACACCATGCAAGCCAGTCATTTCTATCCAATATGCCAAAGAATAGATCCCGCCAACCCGGCGATAAGAAACTATTCCAAAATTCAGAAATGGTCGGACAATCCCGTAGCACGTGGAATATTGACTCACGTGCATTATGGCATACTTCACAAGTACCCGTCGGATGACTACCACGATGGAACCGTTCCATGTTCGTCATTAAACGACCATGAAAGCACAGCCACAAGAAAGTACGGTACCTTTGAGGGACCTTCATTTTCCAAACACATTTCCATCGGATACAGACAAATCTTGATTGAAAGTGATTGTAGTGAAGTTATAGAACTTATTCAATCAATGGTGTCTTAAGAACATCCAGATTTTCATCTTATCATGGAGATTCGAGCGTTGATGGATCGTGATTGGGAAGTCGGAATGTTACATTGTAATCGAGATGTCAACACAGTTGCAGACACTATGGCAAAGGAAGCTTGGAAGATACCGATAGATCTCCATATCACTGAATCGCCTCCGCTTGTAATTACGAGCTTATTACTTACTGATTATTATAAGTCAAGATCTCAGGTTGACTTAGGAGGATAGCTTCTGAGGTGTTTTGTAGTTTTTCATGTACTATAAAAAAAATACCCACTTGATGGCTTGTAATAATGGTGACACTTTCCTTTTAGAAAGTGCCTTGTAATAGGAAAGGAGTATGTCACTAGTAACTCAGGTGGGAAAGATGAGGTAGTATTTGTTTGACTATGTCGAAGATTCAAATCAATCTACATGAATAAATATTTGCACGAGGCATGAGATAAATTCGCACCACATTATTTATTAATTTTGATTTTGTATATTAAAACATCAACAATTTAGAATTATATTAGAACATCCGTGGTTCAAAATTTTGTAGGAATATTTAAGAAGGTATTTGATGTTGATTATTTAATTTTTACAAGTTTTTTCTCATAATCAAATTAGTTAAAACTTATTTTTTTCATAAGTACATGTATCCTCTTATTAGATGTAATCTTGTTCGAGGCCCTGTCAAGTACTATATGTAGGCACCTCTCCCAACAAAAATTGGAACCTTAGTTCGCCACGTTATGAGGAACTAATCTCTTCCGCTAGACTCAACCCTTATTGGTTAGTTAAAACTTACTATTAATAGTTTTTTTTTGTTTTTTGGACACATTATTATTAATAGTTCTTTTGTAATCAAATAGTAAGGATTGAAATAGGTCAGGCCCCTAACAGGGGGCCTACGGCCAACCTAACCTATTTAGTAAATTGGTCAGGCTAAGGCCTATTGCTATGCCTATTTAGATAAACAGCTCAAACCTATTTTCATAAGGCCTAGCCTACAAGTCTACTGGCCTGACATATTTAACTTTTTAATTTATGCCACTATATAAGTATATATAATATTATTTAAATAATTTTATAAATTATTTATAAATTTTCCAACTCAGCCTTAATCTTAAATTTCATATTCCATTGCCGTTAACATACTCAAACCTTACATTCATATCAATTATTCACCTCTACCTGTCTTCTCTTTGATTGCTCAAGATAGCAATACCAACTCATTCCCTCTACCTTAATTTGTATCGTCCATTAAAGCATAATAATTGCTATGAGTTTATTTTAGAAGTAAATGAAATATTATAATCTTAGTAAGAAGAATTTGTCCTCATTTACGTGGGAAAAGTAAAAGGTAAAATCAAGTTTTACCTGCTGCTTGTTATGCTTGGTTGATTTCAGAAAATATCTCATTAGTCAACAGACGATTAGTTTTTCTTATTTATACTTGCTCGGATAACTACTAGCCATTATTTTGTTCCTTACTAAGCCCTTCTATTATGACGAGAATAGATGTTGGGCTTTTAAAACATGCTGTAATATTGTAAATAGACTTGAATGACTAGATATAAATTTGGAGGCAAAGACTTTAAAACCTATTTAAAAACCTACATTTTAAGTAGGCATTTAAACAGGTTTCAGGTCTTTTGAAGGCCCGGCTCAGATCTAAAAGAGTCTATATTCAGGTTTAGGCCTAGACTCAGGGTTTAAATCTCTATTGTAGGTTCAGGTCTATTTAGGTAAGACCTAATCTAACCTAACCTATTTCCACCCCATCAAACAGTAATTCCTAACCACATATTCATGTTAATTTGATTAGTGGAAGCATGAAACTAAACCAAACTAATCTGCTATCCAACTATGCATTTGACTGAAGTTATACATTAAAATCAATTTTTTCTATGAGGTTTGAATAAATATGAATGAAAAAAAATATTAAAAAGAAGAAGAAGAAATAATAATCATGTCATTTATAAATAAAAAGAGAAGAACTCAGAAGGAGACGAGCCACATGAAGTAGGTTGACCAAAGGGTAACGGCAATTGAGGCCAACCCATATGTCCATAGCATTATATACGAACATTCACTCTGAGTCCCTCCGAACAATTGGGCCATTGTACCTGCCACATGTAGAGTTACACTACGAACCAATCTTTTAAAACATTTCTAAATCATACTCCCTCAAGTTCTCAATGTAGAAATTAGATACCTCTCAGGGATTATGAAAATTAGTTAAGTTAATTGTTTGTAAAAAATGTGTGCTGATTTTTCTTAAAATTTGATAAAAACCCCATCAATATGTCCAATTTGTAGCAATAATTTGGAAAAGAAATACAAATTTGAGAGATAAAGTGAATTGAAGTCTTACGTTTAAGATCAAAATAAACCTCCAAATAGAGTATCTACCCTTATAGAATTATTCATGAACTACTCTAAGGGTGTGTTTGGTTTGAGGGGAGGAAGGGGAGGGGATGATTGGTAAATTACAATTTTAGACAAGAAAAACCTAAAATTTACCCTCTCATTCTTTTAATTTTGGGTTCCCACCCAAAATTTACCCTCTCATTCCTTTTAAATTTTGGGAGGGAACCCAAAATTTAAATACCTTCAACCCCAAAAAGGTAATTTAACCCCCCCTCCCCTCAAACCAAACACACCCTAAACAACTTAAGCTTTCTGAGTTGAAGCTGTAAGTTTTCAATGTGGAAAGTATGAGTAGTACCTTTAACGATGACTAAAATGGAAGCACTAGACAAGTTAACCCCAAAATAAACTGAACTTTCATGAATGAATTTACTGATTTCAAAAGCAAAAGTTACCTATATTCATAGCAGGCGGAAGTGCATATTGAAGCAGAAGCACAAACTGATATAGAGGATCTGAATTCACCAATCCAATATGTATTGCCCCTTTAACTACCAGGGCTCCCAATATTGGCAGGAAAATATATCGAACTGCTATAATTCCCACGGTTGTCGACCACACACTACCTGTTCCTTTCAGGCCTGTTCCAATGATATCATCATTAACTCAGAAAAGATATTTCCATAAACCAGCACAAAGAAAAGATAGAGATTTTAAATTGAATTATATGAGAAACTCCATGGCTAGCTTTCATATAGTTTACCTCCAAGAAGGTTTGCACCCAGTATTATGGTGACAGTTGGGATGGCTGCATCACTGAATGCAATAGGATAAAGAAATGAAAGTGGGATCTTTTCCATTGAATGATAGATCAATGAAAGACAATTAACTTCAACATTTGGTCAAAGAATGATGAGAGTTGTAATAGAGCAGTGGCAAGTGAAATGCTGTAGGTTTTACCCCAAAAAGTAACAGCCTTTAGGTAAAATCTATGAGGAAATAAAAGTATCTAGAGGAAAAGCTTCTGGGGTTTAAGAAAATGGTGATTGGCAATGACATAGATGATCAGCTAAGAACACTTTTGATTAACGTTCATCTAAAAACTTAAAGATGCAATCTTGCTGCATACCCCAGCATTGTAGCCGAGCTTTCAACCACATGAAGTGGAGCGTCACTTCCAATCAAGAGATTACGAAGCAGGGGGATTAAACCGATGACAAACCCAACAATCTGTAATACAAAGAAGATATATTTATTTGGAGAATTGCAGCAAAACTTTTAAAACATAAGAAGCTATTTTTTTTCATCCATTCTAAATGATCATTATGCTAGTGAGAAGAATATGGGAAAATCAGCATAAAACATTTACAGCCCGGATTAAAATATCTCCTTCAATTCCCATCTAGAATAATCAATACTCCATTTTCAAAATTGGAAAATACCACACTCAATTATCACCCCTCTCCTATATTTCCATTAACTCAGTTAACAGAGATGCATCATTAGACTATCATTGCGCATGGCATGCTCCCATTCCTCTGGAAACAACAAATGAAGAGTTTAAGGCGAAATCTTAAATTCAGTGATAGTTCAGAGGGAATTTCTTCGTTTTCAATGTCGGTGGGAGTATTTATGAAAGGTTCAAAATTGAAGAGCGGTCCTTGCATTTATTGCAAAAGGCTATACATAGAGCTTATCACCAAGGATAGACAGAAACAAGAATGTCTCACTCCCATATAACCACTGTGCATCAAAGATAAATGACCCTATAAATTTTCAAGGTAATGGAAACTATTTCATACCGCTGCAATAATTGATGGAGCAAACATGTGCTTCCAGTTGACGCTTGTTAAAATCTTGCCCAAATAAGACTTAATTTTTTCTGAAATTGGTACCTGGAATGAAATTTCAGAAAGACGTAAATATAATTTTTTATCTTATCATTTGACATGTGAAAATGGAAAATAGAAAACCATGATTTACAATTCTCAATGGCTCATGTTCTTAATTCAGATCATAGGATAGGCAAATCTCATAATATATGCAAGGAAATCAGACAGAACCTAGAATCATGAGTTTTATGAATATCATACTTTTTCTATCGTGCTTTCAGTATATGTTTGCACAATGCCAGAGGCTTGTTGAGTGTTATGTCTTCAACATGCACAGGTTAAAGTGGAAAAAGAAACCAGAAGCATGAATTTGGTTTCTTCTTGTGACATTGATCCTTAAACATAGGAATTTTTTATACTTCTGTTAACTAAAATAAAATCTCCAGAAGAAAATTTCAGCCTTTTCTTGTATACTTTTTTAAATATAATTGCTAGATATAAATATATAATGTTTCTGCCTAGCAAACTATTCTTAAACCATAAACTTTTCAATCAATATGAAATATCTCAGTTTAAGTGAAGTTTGTAGCAACCTTTTTATTTTCTACAGGTTCCACATTAGGAAGCAGCATGGTATATGCATCATCCATAGCATCTTTTGCAGGATTAAGCGTATCTGAGCATCCATCTAGCAGTGATTCTGGATTTTCTGCGGAAGCTTTCAATTTTCTGAAGTCACCAACTGCATTACCTTCTCTCTGGAATTTCATTGCCGAATTCCGCATAATGTTGTACACGTAAGACCACAGAAAAACAGCCCCAAGCTATTGTTCGCCCAAATGAAACCCCATTCCAGAAAACAAGAACAGCATTAACTAGCTGATTTAATTGTGTATTCTATTGAAGTGTATTATTTCAGAATTACACCCCCAAAGAGCCAATGAAGGTGCATACCGCCATAGAAAGTGAAGCGTAGGCCATCCCATACCGGTAGCAGACATCTGGATCACCGAAGGGACTGCCTTTCTCTTTGCAAATGGCCGGGATAATGACAATAGGCAAGTTTCCTAAATTTCCTGTTCATATAAACTCGGAGCATTTATTCAAAATGCCTGCATCAAGCATTGATGTTGATAAAAATTTAATCTTACATAAAACTAGCAAGACAGCACAAAACTGCAAATTCCATAAACCATCCACTTGTGCAACAAACCAAATGCCCTACCAAGTTTAGCATTTTTGTAGAACTACGTTTTGTTTTCAGTACAAGCTGAACTGTGTTAGAAAGGAAGCTTAATTTTAGACACAGAACTAAATCATAGATCTATGAGGAATATATGCACATGCCAAGGTTATTCATTAGTTCTTTAGTCTATCATTTGAAATGTTGGAACTTTCTCCGTGATAACTCCCGAAACATTCACTTCTGCGTTATTTTTTATTGAAAGGGGGCTCATGAATATCAATTCAAAAACTTCCAAGAATTGAATATAGCACAACTCTGTTAAGGACCAAAAGTGCATTTAAGATGCAAAGCATAATGAATGTGACACACAAATTATAGTCTACCTGCTGAACAGCAACCCAGGATAAGACCTTCCAAGCGTTTAGGAGGCCTTAGGAGTTTTATAAGCAGCCAACCTAAGGCTGAGCCTATTAAGACTGTAGCGATAACATTGACTGGCATGAACCACCTATATGTCAGACACAAAATGTAACAAGCCATGAATTAGAATGAGGAAAATCACTCTTCTCATGAGACGTAAATCTGAAATCAATACTTACACCGACTTAAAACTCTCCCAGGTAATAGTTTTTGCCAAATTGCCGCTTACCATTGCAGGATTAAACACATAAAATACCATCTATATCACACAGAGAACTCGTCAGTACGAATTCCCTTTCTCATATATATATATATTCTAACACACACACACACAAACTCTCTGAAGCATTCAAGCACTTACATGATTCACATGCGTCCTTGCAGTTCCTCCCAATATGTCTACCCGATCTAGTGCAAGTAATAAGCCTAGCACCGAAATTAGTAATACTTCGATCACAGGGACAGAGGCAACATAGAAAAGCTGTAGAAACCCCATATTCACGACTCTTCCAGAAATAAACGTCAATCCTACACAAGGAAGGAAACTTATAATTATAACAACAAAACCAGAGACATTTTGTGCAATAGAATCTTTTGCAGTTTTCTACTATAAGAATACCTCAAGATGTCGTGATTTTGCAGGGAGAACACGTTACACACACACACAATACCTGTTCCTAAGAAAAATGAAAAAACGAGGGGAATGGTAGCTGAGAAGTTGGAACAGTGCTGTGTTGGACTGTCAAGTAACACGATGATAATTAGTTGATGCAGCTAAAAAAGCACGAAAAAGGAAAACTGAGTGTTTTTTCCTGCCAGTTTATTAAAATGACGAAATACAGACAGGCGGGACCGTGTTTGTATATTCTGTATTCCTTACCTAAGAAGCTCAACAGAAATGTCTGTTGCTTATAGCAGAGGTGGCTGAACTGTGACCATTAAAGGACGAAAGAGCATTTGAGTAAGAAAAAGCTGAGGACAAAAGATGAAAGAAAAAGCTGGGTAGAGAACAAGGAACAACAAAGCCGCGTTCTTTTGAAGCCGGCTTTACACCCAATTTTCTGTTTGATGATTAGATGTTAGCATGCTGCTTAATGAATGCTATTAAAGTTGAATTTAAAAACAAGTTGAAGCTTAAAAAGTCCCTGTTTCCATCTTATTGGGGAACTGAAGAAGCAAAATGCAAAACAAACATGATTTTCAATACGCGACAAAATTTCGCCACCATTCATAATGGACGGTCAAAAGAGAGCCTCAAGTAACTTAATCGCGTCCATATGATCCATGAATTTGGCACAGAAGTGGACCCATAACCTCAACAAGAATATGCACAAGAACTCAAAAAATAATAGGGAATGAAAGTAGGGTTGACATCTTAATCGTAAAACCCCAACAATATGGATCAGATTCATTCATCTAGCTCTTAATTGCACAAAACGATGCTTTTTCCTTCCACTTGCCATTTACCATTTCCTTTCATATGTCATCTTTGTCGCTACATTTTCTCTGCGCTGCGCATCTTCTTGCGTCCTGCTCCGTTGAGTCAAATTTGATTCACACTGTTAAAATTGCAAAATCGAATTAAAATAGCCGCGAGCGGAGATGTAGGCTTATAGGTACGTAAGTGTGTTTCGATGGACGAATATACGACGTTTAAGTTGTTTTTTATATAAATTGAGATAAAATTCTTTTTACACACTTATCTTGTATATCGTAAATCATAATTAAAAAATTATTTTTAAATATCTCTATCACTATTTCAAACATACATTATATTTCCGAAACAATTGAGAATTAGTACAGCAAGGACTCCGGTAGTTTACTAGTTTTAAGCGAGACCAACTTCGCTTTTAAAATTAGAAGTTCGAATCGCAACTTAAGGGGCATTTGGAATAGTTTATTGTTAGATAATAAGTGTTTATTACGTAAGTCAAGATAAAATTCCTCTCACATACTTATCTCGTATATCGTAAATCACGATTTATAAACACTTATAAGTTAAAAATAAACTATCCCAAATAAATATAACTTAAATTTCTGTGCTCAATTTTGCTACAAATTCTTAAATGGAAATTCTAATTACACGTTAACCCAACATCATTTTGGATAAAGACAAAAAAAAAATCAAGATAAAGACAAAACAAAGAAAATAACCAAATTTTGATTTGGATTATGGATATGGACACGGCGTCTCACAGAGCGCGGGGCCCAACAATTTCCGTAGGCATGCGAAAAACGCCGGCGCTCACTGCCAAAATAAATAAGGAAAAAATATAAATAAATACTACTTAAATTTTCAAATTTTAAATTGATAGTTTCTCAATAACCTAAATTATTAATTTTTTTTTAATCTCGTTATTTTAATTTTCAATAAAATTAATTTTAAATTTTAAAATTAAAATGATATTTAAATGTTTTTTCCTAATAAATAAATAAATCCAACCACCCATCATTATATTTTATTCTTGTCGCTAATATAGTACTCATTTGTAATGCTGATTGGAATGTTTAAAATCAGTTTTTTAATTGTGATTTACGGTATATGAAGTAAGTATGTGAGAGGACTTTTATCTTGATTTACATAAAAAACAGCTTATAAATAATCTCAATGTCAAAATAAATATGCCCTATTGATTCATTCAATTGGTCTTAAAAACAATTTTTGCTTCCGAATACTAAGTTACCGGTAGCTAAGCACCTTATTTGTTAATTTTAGAATTTTTAATATAATACATATTAATTAAATTTAATTTAATTAAAAAATATTAATTAAGTTAGTTAATATAATATATATTTTTTAAAGTACATTAATCATCTTTCTGAATTTTCTTATTATCTTTTTTTTAATTATTAATGAAGGAATATAAATAAAAATAATTTAAAAAATTGATATATATAAAAAATACGTTTAATCAACTTTTTAAAAAGTCTTATATTTTCGGCATGAGAGAGTAGGTATTATATTGAGCTGTGTGCCTTATCGTTTTTGTTTTATTTAAGGGGGTAAAGGGGCAAAAATATCCACAATTTTTTTTTTAAAAGTGTATCCACCATCATAAATTTTTTTTGATGTAAAAGTAATCATAAATTTTTAAAAGGGGGGTAAAAGTGACACTTTCATTAAAATTAACTAAAGGCCGTTAACTCCAGTGTAAAAATACCAAAATACCTCTATCTAAACAAAAAGGTTATGGTGGTTGATGCATTTTTTAAAAAAGTTTATGGGTATTTTTACCCCTTAATCTTTTTTTTATAGGGGTATTTTGATACTTTTACATTTGAGTTAACGTCCGTTAATTAGCTTTAACGGAATTATCACTTTTATCCCTTTAAAAGTTCATGGTTACTCTTATACCTAAAAAAAATTAATGACAGTGAATATACTTTTTAAAAAAATTATAGATATTTCTACGCGTTAACCATTTATTTAATTGGACGTTTTATGTGGCGATTTGGTGGATCCTTTTATTCCCTCCTAGCCAACGGGAGCACGTCTTTAGTCCAAAAAACAAAATGGAGCACGTCAGTCTTGACTATTGATGGCAAGTTTGTTGTTCGTTTGCAAAGCTAGCCCCGCCATGTGGGTCACGTGCGTAGCATTTTATGAAAGTTTCATGCATAAACTTTTGCGAAAAATTTGTTCAACACTCTATATATTTTGGACATGTAAAAATATTAATACTATTAAATTTGACCTATATATAAAAAGGGTGTGGGTCCCATCATAAAAAATAACCTTATAATGTTAAATTTAACTGTGCTGACATTTTTACTCTTATTTTAAATATTTATGTACTTTTACACATCCAAAATATATATGGTGCTAGATGTAGTTTGGTAAAAGCTCGTGAGTATTTTTACCCATTCACCCTTCCTGATTTTTGTTGGGAATAGTTAAGGAATGGTTAAAGTTGCTTTTTTTTTTTTGGGAATAGTTTGTTATTTCTAAGATTTTCGTTAGGTATGAGTACATTGAACTTTTAAAATTTTTTCCAGGTAAAAAAAAAAACTTTTAAAATTGGTTCACAATATACAGTTCAAAATGTCAATAGTTTATTTAAGTTTTTTTATATCTATTTGGGAAGTTTTCTAATTATATATGACCATGTGTGCTATTTTAAAATATCATTCTACTATAAATTTATGAGAAATAAATAGGACATGTAATTATGTGCAATTAAAAAATTTGACAAAATGAAGGCAAAAAAAAATTGACATAATGAGCTCATCAAAAGTGATCTTAGTTTTGTCATTTGAAATATATGTAGATTTTTTTTTTTGATGTATATATATAAAAAAATTAGGCTAAAATATACAAAATTCCACTTAACTTTGTGTCAATTACATATAACTTCCTTATTTAAATTTAACCACATTAACATTTTAATTGTTGACATTAAACCTTATGCTGTTAATTTTATCGTTAAGTCACAAATGGTAACTATCACACCATATTAATGAGGATGACATGGTATCCTCCCTAAAGGGAAAGGAGTCACATCCTACAGGGAATCTATATGAGTTAATAATTTTATGATAATGACATATTTTTACATGATGGTTAAAATGTTATTTTATAATTAAGAAAAACCCTCATCCCCTCTCCTTGCGGCCGCCTATTCAACTTTAAATTCTAAAAACACCCTCGTTCCATAGATCATTAAAGCCAGATGCTGCTATTTTTTGTTTCTGGAGAAACAATCTAAATACTACCGAGCGCTTGGATCAACTGATTATGATTTGTTCCAATTTAACAAGTGATTTCGTGTTCGAACCTTGGATATACAGCCGTGATAATTAGTTAGAGATAGCGAGGTTTCCCCATTGTGGGCCTACATTCCTGCTAATTGGACTAATCGGTTGCTAGTAGTGCCGGATTACGGTAGAAATTCTGGGCCTCGTTCTTCGTGGACATTTTTGAATGGTAATATAGAATGAATTCATTCATTCAAAAAGAATTAAAAAAAATACAAACACATATGCCAGATTACTCACTTCACTATCTTCTGAACAATTATTGCAGAAATCGCAGTTACTAACGTTGGACAAAGAAACTGGGAACTCGAGAAGCGCCTGGCCACTTTAAATTAGATCCCAACAAAGAAACTGGGAACTGGGCCTCGTTCTTCGTGGACATTTTTGAATGGTAATATAGAATGAATTCATTCTTTCAAAAAGAATTAAAAAAAATACAAACACATATGCCAGATTACTCACTTCACTATCTTCTGAACAATTATTGCAGAAATCGCAGTTACTAACATTGGACAAAGAAACTGGGAACTCGAGAAGCGCCTGGCTACTTCAAATTAGATCCCAACAAAGAAACTGGGAATTGGGCCTCGTGTTGATTGTGGAAAAGAGTCCCACATCGGTGGGAGCTCTTTAGATGAGGGGGCGTTGAGTATAAAAGGAGCCCCCTCCCTTCCTTTCTCTTCACCCCTCAACTTGCCTATTTCCTTCTATAAGGCATTTTGTATCTTCTCTTCTCTTATAGAATTTCACTTGTAAATTATTTAGAGTGAAATTAGATTCTGGTATTTCCCTTATTGGTGCCCTATTTATTATTTATTAGCTGTTATTAGATATAGTAGTTGCGATTTATTATATTATTAAATTACGTCTAGAGACTCTGTTTCTAGTTTGTGATTTTTTTGTATAATTGGTTATACTCTATATATCCCGCTTACGCAACAATTGGTATCAGAGCCAAGGTTCTGTCTGAGTATGCTCTGTGGTTGCAGTGTAATTTGAACTTCCACATCAGAAAAGAATTACTTTGGGCTTTTGTATTGACAGCTATTAAATAGTATCTGGAGCAGAAATGGCGGACAAGAAGATTGAAGAATCCACATCAAATGTCAACAACTCATCGTTGACATCTTCACTTATGGCAAGAATTGTGTCAAATGCGAAGATTGCAGTTGAAATATTTGACGGATCTGGACATTTTGGGATGTGGCAGAGCGAAGTTCTTGATGTCCTTTTGCAACAATCACTAGACTTTGCTATTGAAGAGAGAAAACCAGATAGCATGGGGAGGAAGATTGGAGGAGGATCAATCGTGTTGCTTGTGGTACCATTCGATCGTTCCTTTCAAGAGAACAGAAGTATCCATACACAAAGGAAACTTCTGGATATAGATTGTGGAAGCCACTGGAGGACAAATTTTTGAAGAAAAGCACTCAGAATAAACTTCATATGAAGAAAAGACTGTTTTGCTTCACCTATGTACCTGGTACCACAATGAATGATCATATTACCAGCTTCAATAAGTTGGTAACAGATTTGCAGAATCTGGACGTGACCTTTGAAGATGAAGATCTCGCCTTGATGTTGTTGGGATCACTTCCTGATGAGTACGAGCACCTGAAGACTACTCTACTTCATGGCAAAGAGGAAGTATCTCTTAGAGACGTTTGTTCTGCTCTATATAGCTATGAACAAAGAAAGAAAGAAAGAGAAACAAAGAAGCGGAGAAGCAGAGGCACTAGTCACAAGAGGACGTACTGAAAATCAGTCGAGATCAAGGAAAGGGAGATCCAAATCGAGGTCCAAAGCCAGTAAAGATGAATGTGCCTTTTGTCGAGAAAAAGGCCACTGGAAGAAGGATTGTCCGAAATTGAAGAACAAATCCAAACACAATAATGAGAAGGCTGCTATGGATTCAAATGTAGCTGACTGTGATGATGAAAATTCAGATTTTTCACTATCTACAATGACGTCGTCAAAATCGTTAGGCGTATGGTTGTTAGACTCAGCTTGCAGCCATCATATGTGTCCCAACAGAGACTGGTTCACTGATTTCCAAGAAGGAGGATGTGGAGTTGTCCACACAGCAGACAACACTTCACTTACCGCATATGGCATTGGTTCAATTCGTTTGAGTAACCATGATGGACTGATCAGAACATTGACTGATGTTCGATATGTACCGGATTCGAAGAAAAATCTCATTTCTGTGGGAACTCTAGACTCAAAGGGGTTCAAAATCACCATAGAAAGTGGAGTAATGAAGATACTTTCCGGTGCACTGGTGGTAATTAAGGGTATACGAAAGAACAATAACATGTACCACTATCAAGGTAGTACGGTTATTGGAACAGTAGCAGTGACATCCAGTGATGAGAAGGAAGTAGAAGCGACGAGGTTGTGGCATATGCGCTTGGGACATGCTGGAGGTAAATCCTTAAAAACTCTATCAGATCAAGGGTTGTTAAAAGGATTAAAGCATTGCAGTTTGGATTTTTGTGAGCACTGTGTAAAGGGGAAGCAGACAAGGGTTAAGTTTAGAACAGCTATCCATAATACAAAAGGTATTTTGGATTATGTTCACTCTGATGTTTGGAGTCCTTCCAAAACACCGTCATTGGGAGGAAAACATTATTTTGTAACCTTTGTTGATTATTTTTCCCGAAGAGTCTGGGTGTATACAATGAAGACCAAGGATGAAGTGTTGGGAATCTTTCTCAAATGGAAGGTGATGATAGAAACACAAACAAGAAGGAGGATCAAATGTCTTCGTACAGATAACGGAGGAGAATACAGAAATGATCCTTTCCAGAAGATTTGTGAGGAAGATGGCATCGTCAGACACTTCACAGTTAGGCATACACCACAACAGAATGGAGTGGCAGAACGCATGAACCGGACTTTGCTGGAGAAGGTTCGGTGTATGTTGTCCAATGCTGGCTTGGGCAAAGAATTTTGGGCTGAGGCAATTACATATGCGAGCCACCTCATTAATCGTCTACCATCTTCTGCTACTGGTGGTAAGACACCATTGGAACAGTGGTATGAAAAACCTGCTACAGATTATGATTCTTTACATGTATTTGGCTCAACTGCATATTACCATGTGAAAGAATCAAAATTGGATCCGAGAGCAAAGAAAGCCATTTTTTTGGGAATCACTTCTAGAGTCAAAGGATATCGTTTATGGTGTCCAGAGACAAAGAAGATTGTATTCAGTAGGGATGTTACCTTTGATGAATCTGCCATTGTGAGAAAGGTAGCAGCTGAAGATACCAAGCAAGATGATGGTGTTTCAAAGCAGGTGGAGTTTGAAGGAAAGTTGATTTTTCCAGTACAAGGTACAGATGGGGAAACAAAAGAAGACTTTCATGTAGCAGATGAAGAGCCAGTTGAAAGGGAGGTTTCAACTCATGAACCTCAACAGCAACGTGAATCAATAGCAAACAGCAAGCCAAAACGAACAATAAGAAAGCCTACTCGGTTCGCGGACATGGTGGCTTGTGCAACCTCAATTGCAGCTGATGATATTCCTTCAACTTATAAGTGGGCTATCCAGAGCTCAGAGAAGGATAAGTGGAGGAATGCCATGAATGAAGAAATGCAGTCCCTTCATCAGAACGGTACGTGGAAATTGGCCAAACTCCCGAAGGGTAAGAAGGCAATTGGTTACAAATGGGTATATGCAAAGAAAGAAGGATTTTCTAACCAAGGTGATGTACGCTACAAAGCAAGATTGGTAGCTAAAGGCTATGCTCAGAAGGAGGGAATTGATTACAATGAGGTATTTTCTCCAGTTGTGAAACATTCCTCCATTAGAATTTTGTTGGCTTTAGTAGCACAGTTGGGTTTGGAACTAGTTCAGATGGATGTTAAAACTGCATTTCTAAATGGAGACTTGGAAGAGGAAATCTACATGACTCAGCCGGAAGGATTCAAAGTTGCTGGAAAGGAAAATATGGTGTGTAAACTTGAAAAATCGTTATACGGATTGAAACAATCTTCGAGACAATGGTATAAACGATTTGACAAGTTTATGTTGCGGCATAAATATAAAAGAAGCAGATACGATCATTGTGTTTATTTGCGAAAGCTTGAAGATGGATCCTTTATATATCTCCTCTTATATGTTGATGATATGTTGATAGCTTCAAAAAATCAGGCAGAAATCTAGAAGCTGAAGGTTCAACTAAAAGGGGAATTTGAGATGAAGGACTTAGGAGAGGCAAAGAAGATTCTCGACATGGAGATAACAAGAGATAGACAATCAAAGAAACTATTTTTATCTCAGAAGGAGTATTTGAAGAGAGTGCTAAATCGATTTGGTATGGATGAGAGAACGAAGCCGGTTAGCACTCCACTCGCCCCTCATTTTAAGCTTAGTGCTGATATGTCGCCGAAGGATGAAGATGAACGAGAATATATGTCAAAGGTACCATACGCAAATGCTGTTGGTAGCTTGATGTATGTAATGGTTTGTACGAGACCTGACATTTCACAAGCTGTTGGAGTTGTGAGTAGGTATATGTATGATCCAGGAAAGGAACATTGGCAAGCTGTGAAATTGATTCTACAGTATATATGTAATACTGTGGATGTTGGTTTGGTTTTTGAGCAGGAAGATGACCGATCTTTAGTTGGGTATTGTGACTCAGATTTTGCAGGTGATTTGGACAAACGAAGATCAACTACTGGTTATGTGTTTACTCTTGCAAAGGCACCAGTTAGTTGGAGGTCGACTTTGCAGTCAACAGTTGCTTTGTCTACCACAGAGGCAGAGTACGTGGCAATTACAGAGGCTGTGAAGGAGGCAATTTGGCTTCAAGGATTGCTTGGAGAACTTGGTATTGGTCAAGAAGACATCATAGTATTTTGTGATAGCCAAAGTGCTATTCAATTAGCAAAAAACCAAGTTTACCATGCAAGGACGAAGCACATTGATGTTCGATATCACTTCGTACGAGAAATTTTAGAAGAAGGTGGAGTCATGATACAGAAAATACGGACGAGCGAGAATCCTGTTGATATGCTAACAAAGGTGGTGACCTCTGTCAAATTTCAACATTGTTTGGATTTGATCAACATTGTTGAACATTGATTGTTGAATTGTAAATAGAATTTGTAATTAGGAATGTGGAAATTTTTCCAAGGTGGAGATTTGTTGATTGTGGAAAAGAGTCCCACATCGGTGGGAGCTTTTTAGATGAGGGGGGCGTTGAGTATAAAAGGAGCCCCCTCCCTTCCTTTCTCTTTACCCCTCAACTTGTCTATTTCCTTCTATAAGGCATTTTGTATCTCCTCTTCTCTTATAGAATTTCACTTGTAAATTATTTAGAGTGAAATTAGATTCTGGTATTTCCCTTATTGGTGTCCTATTTATTATTTATTAGCTGTTATTAGATATAGTAGTTGTGATTTATTATATTATTAAATTACGTCTAGAGACTCTGTTTCTAGTTTGTGATTTTTTAGTATAATTGGTTACGCTCTATATATCCCGCTCCCGCAACACCTCGTGGACATTTTTGAATGGTAATATTGAATGAATTCATTCATTCAAAAAGAATTAAAAAAAACATACACATATGCCAGATTACTCACTTCACTATCTTCTGAACAATTATTGCAGAAATCGCAGTTACTAACGTTGGACAAAGAAACTGGGAACTCGAGAAGCGCCTGGCCACTTCAAATTAGATCCCAACATCTGTTGGTTTCGTTCCAATTAATTTCTTCCCTCGCCAATTTCTCCCTTCCCTTAGTGCATGTTTTGTTTTAGCTTTGTAAAAGTATTTTAATATTTATAAGATCTGTATATGAAAAAAGTTTTGTTAAAAGTTTCGGCCCCTTTTGCTTTAGCTTTATAAAAGTATTTTGTAATCCAAAGTTATGTTAGGCTACGGCAAGGGGAGGGGATGAGGGTTTTTTTAATCAAAAAATAACATTTTCAGCTTTTTTACCAATGTGTAAAATTGTATGATTATCAACCAATTATTAACTTACATATATGTCATGTAGGATGACACGTCATCCTCATTAACCTTATGTGGGAGTTTCCGTCAATGACTTAGCAACAAAATTAAGGGTAAGGGGCTTAATGTCAACAATTGAAATGTTAATTAGGTTAAATTTAAACTTTAAAATGTTAAAGGGGTTATATGCAACTGACCCAGAATTTATAAGACTTTTATATATTTTAGCCAACAAATTATGTAAATTTTCTTTTGGGAGAAGTACACACAAGTTCTAAAAAAGAGAAAAAATTACAACCAAGTCCCTTAAAATCATCATATTGCATTAATGTTCCATGGGTCCTAGACTAGATTAATTTGTGTTGAGAAAAAAAAAAACCACTTTGTCTTTGTTAATTTGAATAACAAATGACAAGTTAAGATGCCATAATGACAAGCCAGCGAGCAACCAATAAAAAGTCAATGAGCATTCAATGACTCGAGGACCTGCTAATGGTTGCTCAATGACTTGTCATTGTGACATCCTCACTTGTCATTGGTCACCTAAACTAATAAGGGCAAAGGGCCTAAATCCTCTATATGACTTCAATGCAATTTGATAATTTGAAGAGATTGTTTGTGATTTTTTTCTCTTCGTTGAAACTTATATGTAATTCCTCCTAATTTTTTTGTCATCGGTTAATATTTCCTTTACCAGAGATCTGTTTTTATATAATTCACATATAATGAGATTAACTATTGAAAGCAAATTTTCTAAAATTATATCACCTTACCTGATTTAAGTAGCAGTATACATGTTTCTTAATTCTTCATGCATTTAAATGAATTCTAGAATAAATAATATAGCCCATTATACATATTTTATTACACACACTACTATTGATTGACCAAATATACCGATATATGACCTCCAGTCTTAAATATAAAAGCTAGACAAATGGTTCACTTTGATCTAAATATAAGATCCAGTTAACTTTATCTTCGGAATTTATAATTTTTTGCCTAAAGTATCCCTATTATTGCATATATTAAGGAGACTCCCAATCAAAAATTAGTTCACATGCACATGATTGAAGAGAGTAATTTAGGAAAACTAAGAAACATTTATTACAAATAACTAACTTAATTAATTTTTTTAATATTTATAAGTTAGTTATCCAACTCTTATATTAAGAACCTGAAATAATATTAAACATTTATTTGTTTACAAAATATGGGACATTGATATAATTGGGTGAATTCCTCATACTTTACAAAGACTTTAGAAACAGATTCTTTTTATATATAAATTTCAAGTTAAACCTCATTTAAGGATGGATGATTAATATTGTTATTTATGATGTTGATAAAACTGGTCCCAAATCGAAATTTCATTGTCTGGGCCTTAACGGCATAGAATAAACTGAATGAGTGATGCCCACTGCTTCACAAATTGAAAGGGAAACAGAAAAGGCCATTAGACGCTTGTGGGGTGCCTTAGAAAGTGAAGTGGATTTCATCCAAAACTTCAAATTTTGAGCTAAATTACACAGATACCTTCTAAATTATATTTTTATATGCATGGAACCCTCTCATGCTTTAGTTATATATATATATATATATATAGATATATATATATATATATATATATATATATATATATATATATATCTCTCTCTCTCTCTCTCTCTAAATTTTAAGCTATGCGCGGATAAGTGAATATAAAATTAATTATTTAGGAATTATCTGCGTATAAATATAAGAGTTTAGGGGATTATTTTAGAGTTTTGAAAGTTACTGAAGGGGTTAGTATAATGTTTAGTCCTTGTAATATACTCTCATTTTAGTTTTAATCTCTATAATTTTAAATTATATCTTTTTGTCCATCAAGGGTTAGAAGGACTAGTGTTTTATATGAAAAAATGTTTGAGCAACTAAAACCTATTATTTGAAAATATAGAAATCAAAATAATAATAAGTTATAAAAACCAAATATTATATTAATCCTTGGGAGGATTGTGTACAATTTAAACTAAATTTTTTGACATTTTAGCCTATCAAGTCCTGTTTGTTTTAACTTTTCAGAAGTGTTTTTGTGATTTACGAGGTAAATATGTGAAAAGAATTTTGTCTTAGGTTACGAAAAAATATTTCTAAAACCACAATTTAGGGATTTCCCAAAAATACACTTCATCCTTTCCCCACCTTATCCACCATTAACGACGACCAATGATGCCCATTGTTCATTGAGAAAGAATAGATGGAAAGCGAGCAACCCATCCACATCGATGAATGTCAACTTTATGTAGATTTTTTAATTATTGTTATTATTATTATTTGACTTTTCATGTTCATACTTCTCTAGTTTTTCCCCCCTTCACACTACATATAAATTAAAAATGTTAAACCACAATCTCGCATGTCCTTCTTCTTTTTTTTATATATATAATGGTCAAGTTAGCTTGGATAATACAAATTACATAACATACTAAACATCAAAAGGTCTAACTAATGTCTTCTCTGAGAAGAGAGATACATCCTGAATGGGGAACTGGCAAAACTACCAGACCTTGAACTAAATGCTGAGCATCTCTAGCTAAATAATCAACACACTGAATTGCATCCCGGGGAGCATACCCAAGTTCAATGTCCCATTCGGAGTAAAGGAAATCTCTAACTGTGTTAATCACTGTTATGAGTGGGTGATTGAGACCACTATCTCGCATGACCAGTTGATACACCTCCAATGAATTTGTATAAGAAATGACTTTCTGAAATCCATACTGTTTGCACAACTGTAAACCCGTCAGTAAGGCAATAAGTTCTGTTGTCATTGGTGGATCAAATCCCAGCTTGCGCTGAAAACCTAAGGCCCAATTTCCCCCATCATCCCGAATCAGCCCGCCACAAGCTACCTCATGTTGATTGTTGACCGATCCATTTGTATCAAGTCGAATAAATCCAGCGGTAATTGCCATCTACCGTCCTCATCCTCTGTAAAAGAAAAGATCTGGTGCCTCAAAGTGGTAGGGACATTATATTCCATAAACTGGTACATGACACCATGAACAATTCTATCAGACTGGACTCGAGCTCTTTCCATTACGCCCTTGCATCGGTTTTTCCATAACAACAAGCAAATAAGACTGAAAATTCTAGTCCATGGCCAACGGCGAAAATAAGTCTTTCCCAGCAGGACTGACATATTATCCTTGAGCCATACCTGCAAATCAGAAGAAGAAAAAAATCTAAAACAAGAGTTAGGAGTAACAAAATGTAACCGTACCTCTCTCGCAATCTCATAATCACGAAGAATGTGTAAAATGGTTTCGCTCTGGTGACACTCAAATGGACACTCCTCTCAAATTGATAAATCTCTCTTAGCTCTGAATGAGTTGGTAGGAAGCCTCTCATGAATGACATGCCATAAGAACATCTTCACTTTCTCCAGAACAAGTAATTTCCACACTTTCTTCCACAGAATCGGTCGAGTCCTATCCTGCTGGGTAGGTAAGAAATTATAAGCGGCACGGACACTAAAATTTCCATCCGAAGCATTCCTCCAACAGAAAGGATCATCTCCACTGCCACACGGTGGTTAGATTCGACTTATAATGTTAATTACCCATGTTGGAAGAAATTCTCTCCACTTTGACAAGTTCCACGCACCATTTTGCAAGACAAATTCCCTAAGTTTAGCACATGGATTTAGTGTATGAAGATTTTTCTCAACAAAATAGATTAAGGGATCATTAAGCGGAGTCCATAGATCCCACCAGATATTGGTGGTGTTGCCACTTACCAGAGTTCTGCCAATTCCTCGATAAAAGGCGTCCCAGATCATAGTGATACTACTCCACACCCGTGAGGAATTTTGATTCTTACAGACCATTGGATACTCATCATCTCCACAGCCATATTTCCCTCTTAAACATTGGACCTAGAGATGATCAGGCTTTTGAGAAGACCCCAGCACAGTTTCATGATAAAGGCCATATTTTGACGTCGGAGGTCTTTGATACCCAATCCCCCCATCTTCTTTAGCTTGTTTAATTTGATCCCAAGAGATGAGATGCATCTTCCTACCTTCTTGCCCTTAGTTCCAGAGGAAATTTCGACTTACCTTCTCCAATTCTTGTAATATGCCTTTAGGGAGAAGCATAACTTGCATATGGTAGCTAGGTAAGACGGATAGAACATATTTAACTAAAACCGTCCTACCTGCCATGTTGAGAAATCTGCCTTTCCAATTGGTTAGTCTCTTTTTTGCCTTCTGAATGATAGGAAAATGGTAGCTTTGGTAACACGGTGATGAAGAAGCGGTACCCCAAGATACTTACCAAGATCACTTGTAATCCCAATCCCCAGATAATGACTCAGCTCCATTGCCCGATTGAAATGTATATTTTTAGAGAAGAATGCTTTGGATTTGTGTAAATTGATTTGATGCCCTGAAACCTTACAGAAGGATTTCATAGTGTCTCTCATTAGATCAACCTGGTCCTTGGTAGCTTCTCCAAATAAGAGAAGATCATCAGTGAAGAATAAATGAGAAATAACTAGAGTATGCTTGTTAAAACAAAGCCCCTTCCAATTACCTTCTCAAACTTCCTTGTTGATCAGTTGTCCTAGACGCTCCATACAAAGCACAAACAAATAGGGGCTAAGGGGATCTCCTTGACGAACTCCTCGTGTTGGTTGGAAGTTGTGAGATTCAATTCCATTCCATAGAATTCTCATGGACACTGAGGAGGTACAAGCCATGATAAGGTTAACCATCTCATTTTTAATCCTAATGCTGAGAAGTGTGGATTAAAGAAACTTCCAATCTAGTTGATCGTAAGCATTTTCCATATCAACCTTAATTGCCACCATTCCTTTTTTCCTCCTTCTACTTTGTATAGTGTGAATGGCTTCTTGAGCAATGATAATGTTATCAATGCTCTGGCGCCCTGCAATAAAACCGCACTGTTGAGGCTGGATCAAATACTGCATCGCCCTCTTCATTCGCTCTATAATAATTTTAGTGATGATCTTGAAAACAACATTACAGAGAGAAATAGGGCGAAAATCTTTGAGAGTCAAAGGATTATCAATCTTTGGGATAAGAACAATGTAAGTATGATTAATATCCCTCACACTCTCTGGATGGTGCCACACTTCTCAAATGAGATCACACACCTTATCCCCAATATAATTCTATTGAGTTTGGAAAAAGTATGCCTGAAGACCATCAGGGCCAAGAGCTTTTAACGCACCCATCATAAAAGCAGCATTCTTGATTTCAATGCTATTCACGTCCTTATGAATCAATTCATCATCCGCATTTTGTAATGATGGGAAATGCGTAATCCAGTCTCTGGAGTCAAGAACCTGATCATCTCTAGTATAAAGATCTTGGAAGAATTTTACAGCCATATCTCTTAGTTGCTCCTGTTCAGTCACCCAGTTTCCTTCTTCATCCTGGAGAGCTTCAATGCGCTGTTTTTTCCTCTTAATCAACGCCGAGGTATGAAAAAATCTAGTATTCTTGTCACCCCAAGCAAGCCACTTACATCTAGATTTTTGATACCAAAGTAGTTCCTCTTGTACGCTTACCTTGCCATATTCCTGCCATAGTTTCTTCTTGAGCTTGTATAAGCCATTAGAGATATAATTCTATCTGGCTTTATCAATACCCTCCAATCTCTTGAGAAGATTCAGTTTTTTCTTTGGAATACTACCGAGAACATTATAGTTCCATTTGGTAGCCTCCTGTTCAAAACTTATTCTTCCCTGATCCTACTTCTTATTGGTCCAAGATCTACAAACTACTTCGGCAAAGCTGTCTTCCAATGCCCATACAGAATGATAACTGAAGCGGCGCTTGACTTGATGAGAGTGGAAGTTTGTACCATCTGAAATGATTACAAAGCGATGATTAGATTTGTACCGGAGTTGATAGAAAACCTTACTGTGTGGATGACCAAGTTCCCATGCAAGATTGCCGAACACCCAATCCAATCTTTCTTTTACTCCTTGTTTTTCCCAAGTGAACCGATCGCCAACAAAGGGTATTTCCAACAGATTGGAGCTACGAATACAATCAGAAAGTTGTTTCATAGCCTGAATAGAAGGTTCAGAACCCCCTACTTTATCTACTGGGTCTAAGAAAGCATTGAAGTCCCCAATGACCATCCAAACATCTTCAGTAACTTGAGCAATTTCTTGTAAAGAACCCATAAACTCTCTCTTCTGTTTATCCCAGGTTCTCCATAAACAAAAGTAGCAAAAAAAAAGACTCATTTGTTCGCTTATCCAACAAATTACAATGAACAAGTTGAGTGGTAAAAAATAAATAATCCACATGAATATCATTATCATTCTAGAGAATCCAGATTCCCCTTGCAAAACCAGTGGCTGCTAACCGAATCCAATTACTAAAACCCATTTTCCGATTAATAGCCTCAGCTCTATGACCACTTATGTGAGTTTCATTTAAACACAAAATATCAATTTTATTCTTAGTGACTAAATCTTTAATGAGGCGACGAAAAGTCCTATTCCCCACACCCCTACAATTCCAAGAAGCTATTATTATAATTAATAATAATAATAATAGGAATGATAGGGAGAATTACTTACTAATCACCATGCTCCTCTTGAACTCTTGTGAGATATTCCACCAAATTAGTTCGGTCCCCTGCACTCAGTGCTGCCTCTATAAAATCATCTCCAATATCATCATCTAAAGATGGTGGTATTGAGGACTCAATAGATGCTCTTTGAACAATACTGATGCTTTGCTTGCATTTTTCCTTGATAAAGGCATCAAGTGGGTTGGTAACAATTTCCTTGGGGCCTTCCAACAATAACATAGTCTTATTTTGTTGTCCACCCCCAAGTTGTTGTGTTAAAATAGTGTGATTGCCCATTTGATTTAAAGATCCACCTACTACAAGGTGCTCTCTTCGGCCCATGCTTGGTTTAAAAGGCCCAGCGGATTTCTTATGAGTTTATTAGCCCAATGCCTTTTGGTCATGAGTAGCTTTGTAGTCTTGGGCTTTAGTTCCCTCTTTTGGCCCATAACCCTTAACTTGATCCTTGCCTTTTCCTTTTAAAAGAGTCATTCCCTTCCTCTGCAGATTTTGAGTCCCGCCGCCCCTCCTTTAGGCTGATGCAGTCCATACAGTCACGAGATCATGTATTCCATCGCCTTCTTGAATTTTGAACTTCCCTAGTGCTCCCTTGTAACCTACGTCCAAGGGAATGATAGGTTCCCCCTGTTCATTAGCCATACCGCCTCCTTCTTCCAGATCTGCAAGAATTTAGAATCTTGAGATGCTTCGATCTCGCCTCCCACCACTCACCGACTGTGCATCGCTCACAGCTTGTGGACTACAGCCCTGCTCCGATGAACCTCCTAACTCTTGTTTCTTCCACAAGTTCCAATTTCGCCTAGCACTTCCGACAATCATCCACTCACCAAATTTCTCATTGCACTGGGTTGGTACGTCGCCGGCGCTAGTTTGGTGACAATCGGAATCTGGGTTGACGGTTGAGCAGAGCTTGCTTGAGCTATATCGCAATATGTCCATTGACAAGTATCTTTGCGATGCCCATAACGCCCACAGGAAAAGCATATCAATCCAAGAACTTCATACTCCACTTGATACACAGCATGTGCAGCAACAACTCGTGAAACCAGTTTTTTTTTGGAGATTAAGCTTAACACAAATCCAAGCATATTTCCCTCTTTTAATTCTTGCTGAATCAGAAGAGATGGCAGATGGGGTAAGCATATCCACTTTCATTATCTTTCCTATATAGTTACCCAATCTTGTAATAAAATCTCTATTATATCACTGCATTGGTATGTTGGGTATTCGAACCCAAGTGACTATTCTGCCTAATGGGTTATTGAATGGGTTGAAAATGGAAGACCATTTCTGAACCAAGATAGTGTGCTGTTGCACCACCCAGGGACCCTCATAAAGAACCTTCTGATACAATTGTCCCCAACCTTCTTTTTGCAAAAAACGAACTATGAAATAATTGTTGGGCATATCTATAAGATCAAACTGAGATGTTTTCCAGATACGGCTTAGATAAGCCTTCAAAGTATAGACTTTGTACTTCTTACCTAAAATAGTGAGGATGAGTGCAGCATTCCATGGATACACCAAGCACTATATTCCTCTGTTGTGATAGGAATCACAGGATGAATCTTCATGAGAGCCAGGACTTCCTCAGAAGGCTCTGGCATTTCCCACTCCATATTGAGTATATCCAAAAGAAGAGTCTCATCTTCCATACAATCTCCTCCATTGGCTACTCTATTATATCCCAGTAGAGAATCCTTATAAGTCACCTGAGCCTCTTGATTTTCATCAGTCCTTTCCTTTTGAAAATCATCATGTTCCATGGAAACATCATCCTCTGGAGATGCTTTGTCAGACATAATAACATCCATTAGTGCCTGAGAAGAAGATGCATTTTTTGTTTTTTTATTGTTACCGCTAGCTAGGATATCAGACGGCCGATCCGGAGGAAGTTTCTGATGGTTGTGATCACCCATATTTGAAGAAGGAAGAAAAGCACGATCTTCAAGAGAGAGAAGAGTCCAACTCAGTCGCCTCCTGTGATTGCTAAGTTGCCTTTCCACATGTCCTTCTTCTGATCGCCGTCCAGGTCCAACAGGTCTTTCCTGGTTCCTACTAGAAGGCACCCATAGCCATTGTGCGAAACATCCAATGCATATCTATTACTAGCTCAATAATTAATGACAACTGAATATTAATTTATCATTAATCTATATTTTATTATATTTTTATCTATTTTTTATTGGATTACTATAGTTTTCTCAATAACAACTTAACAAGCATTAGCCTTTTTGTTTTTTTTTTTTGTCAAGAGTTTAATTCCTTTCATGACTTATAACACAAAGGACTTTCGCCTCTTTCAGTAAATACACTTGTTGAGATTCAAACTTGTATTTTCCTTTTTACGGAGATAAGACCGCTTATCACATTAACCAACAACTTGTTAAGATAGGCATTTGCTTCTATACTCACATGGATACTAATTAAGCAACATATAATATCGAACACTTAATACGGGCACCTCTCACAATGAGAAATAAAACCTTAATTGGCTAAGTTATGAAAAATTAGCCTATTTCACTTAACCCACCCCCTTGGTAAAAGGATTCTAAAGTTATCTTGATAACTTTTGAAAAGTACATCGTAGATAACATGGATTCAAAACTTGAATTTTGAGTGGAATTAGATATGGGCTCAACAAAAACTAAAAGAAGAAGGCATACTAGTCAAACAAACAAATAACGAGAATGGTTAGGATTTTCGAATTTTATATTAATATGGGTTCCGTTTATCATCTGAGAGCCTTCGTTCTTTTATATAGAGTTCTGCACTACCCATAGGATTTTAAAAATCGGTGAACCAACTTTTTAGTCTCTTTAGTGAATTATATCAAGTAGTGAGTGCAACACATCATTAGATTTTTCCTCCAATAAAAACAAAATCTTTAAAGTAGTGCTCGAATTGTACCTTTAGAATTGAAAATTTTGATGGCCTCCGTATGAATTTGTTTCTCACCATTTTTAAACCTTTTTTTAAAACTACGATTATTTACCCGTGCTCATTATATGAGAAAACTCCCACAAAAGCTCCTTGAATCACACTGTTTGGGGCTTTGGGCAGACTGAAGGGATATAACATTGAAAGAGGACCTTTTGCTATTTAACCGGGTCTTCATCTTCAGTGGGCTATTGATTTTGACCAGAATTCAGATGTCTTCAAATGTATAAATTTGATTTTTGACCAAAACAAAAAATGTATAAATTTGATTCTAATTTTCTTAAAAAATACAAATAAAAAGGGTCTCTGTTTTGTAATCAGCTTTAAGTAATCCTCTGCAGGGCCCAAAAACATGTAGTTTCACGGTGATAATTGCATATTTGCTAAAACTGTTTCTATATTTGCATTTTGCACGGTGATAATTGTTTAATTATGGGCAGATACTAACAGATACTAACGGCCCAAGGTTTTTCTTCAATTACTTTTACTTCATGAACTTTAATGCTCCATGGATTCTTCCGGATGATAAATGAGTAAAAATCACAATTCTTTGTTCAGTGACCTCAGTCTGCCTTCAATAGCTATTCTTCATATATTTCAATGGTAAATATTAGAAATATTTTGAAATATATATATATTCAGCCTAAATATGCATTTGGAATGTCCTTGAACATCAAGCACACTTTTATGTTCATCCAGCCTCTTCACAATCTGGAAGTGACTAGCCATGAAATCAGAAAGTAGGCCCCAGAAAACTAGATTAACAAAAACGTGCTGCAATGATAATTTCCTGACCAAAATGAGCAGGAAGCAGTTATACCAAAACGAAAGCAAATATTTTTGTATCATCACAATACTGGAGATCAAATGCCATAATCAATGATAGATTAATTTCATAGGCCCAATAAATAACAATATTCATCATGAAGTTACAGCAGAAAAGCTATATCTGTCTATCTGAAAACAATGCAAGCCTATGATACTTAGCAATCAGATAATGAATGCCACCATACATGTGAAGTTTCTAATTTGGTTCAGGAAGACCTTCTTCAATCTTCTAATAATCACACATTACTTCTAATTAAGCATCTTTTGAGCTCTGGCCACACCCCAGATAGTCATGGAGCCTTACCCTCCTGAAACCCGACCTCCTGCAAGTAATGTTCAGCATCCAAAGCTGCCATGCACCCTGCACCAATAACATAATTTTCATTATTCTTGGGACAGAAATGCATGTGATGCATACATCTTCCCCTGACAATCAATGTGCATCATCATGTGGAAACTTTATGTGTGGAGGTCAATGACAACCATCAAAGACACAGACGGCACAATCGCTTATAATACAACAACAACATCCCACTAGGTGGGGTCAGCCACATAGATCGCACATGCATCACACGTGGATCACACAGCTCCATTATGCTTTATCAACTATTACTTATAATAATATAACCTAACTTAGTTCCGATGGAAGAAATTGAAATTTCACGACTGAATGATCTGAAAATGCACTGCTCTTTCAAAACTCATGTGACTTTATGTCCAAACATGTTGCAACTACAGCAAAGCTGAAATAGTCAATATTTAGGATTTAGTGATCCATCTCTGTCCTCGTGTTTAACTGTAGAAGTTTATTAAAGTTTAGGTCACCCGGCATATCAACAGTGGGAATCAATAGTTACTTTTCATCAAGCCCAATCCTACAGCAAACACTTGTTAGATAAGGTCTATACACTCATAATGTTTTCAATATTGCATATCAATAATAGTAAAATAATGCAACCTATAAACTTGCTTCACAAAAGATATTGTTATCAATCAACACCATCCTAATCCTGAAACATTCAGCCTCATTAAATCATTGAAAATTTCTGCAACCAAATGGTTGCACAAGGAATATTCATTAGTCCAGACAATGGCCTCTGGTAAACATAACTTATGGCAAAAGGGTAAAGGAGGTGTCACTTGTTTCCACTTTCACACAGAATAGGTGTTACTATATTAGATTAGCACACGTTTAGACAAACAAAACAAGAGATAATTTCAATCTAGAAGAAAAGAAGCCACTTTCATCCGGATCACAATAAGCATTTAAAAAGGATTTCCACTTGAGAACAAACACATTGTCAGACAAACGAAAGACCAAATAGTCACGGTCACAGAAGTAAAGATCAATTTTTGGAAGGAGGATGTCATCTTTCCATATCAAACCTAGAAAAATCTATTTCTCTCTCTCCCTCCCTCCCTCCCTCTGTGGAAACAACCCCCCGGCCCCAAAGGGTGGAAAAAAATTAACAATCTCTTCCCATAAGTAAACAATTGAAACGTGAAATCTCAAAATGTTCTACAAAGAGCTTCATACCAGCATTTATGCACAAGAAATTCTCACGAATATAAAAATCTGGGCTTTCAAATAATAAATTTCATAATTCCGATCCCAGTCAACTTAGATGCATGTATCATTATCAAGTAACTAATTCACTATAGTTTATGAGGAAGAAAAACATTCCTATAAATAACCAAAACAGATATAAGAATTACCAGAGCCTGCCGCCGTAATAGCTTGCCTATACTTCTTGTCCTGGACATCCCCAGCAGCAAAAACTCCCTCAACACTTGGTCTTTGTGGTCCCTGGCTTAGTCACAATGTAACCATCAGAATCGAGTTCGAGCTGACCATCCAAGAATTTCGTGGCAGGCTCGTGTCCAATAGCAAAGAACAATCCGGAAACATTCAAATCAGACACATTGCCAGTTGCTACATTCTTTATCTTGAGTCCCTTCAGAGATGAATCTCCATATGCTTCCTCGACGGTTGAGTTCCATAACACTTCAATCTTAGGATTACTCAACGCTTTGCCCCGCATAATCTTGGAAGCTCTAAAAGCATCCCTCCTGTGAATGATATAAACTTTAGAACCATACTTAGTCAAGAAGGTGGCTTCTTCCATAGCCGAATCCCCGCCACCAATTACCGCCAGCGGTTTGTTCCTAAAAATGGGGGCAGCACCATCGCAAACTGCGCAAGCGGAAATGCCCCGATTCCAGTACCCATTGGGACCATCGCCAGAGCCAGGAAACGGCAATCGCTTGGCGACTGCTCCGGTGGCGACGATAACCGATTCGGCTTCAACGGTTTTGGAATCGGTGAAAACCTGAAACGGTCTGCACGAGAAATCCACCTTAGACACAGTCTCAGTGAAGATCTCAGTGCCGAATCGCTCTGACTGCTTCCGGCAACGATCCATGAGATCGCCGCCCATGATACCGTCAGGAAATCCGGGGAAATTCTCGACGTCGGTGGTTGTAGTGAGTTGACCGCCGGGGGCACGAGCTCTTTTTTTTTTTTTTTTTTGAGTGAATATGAGAATTTATTTATTGCGAGAGATAATTACAGTGAGGATTACAGTGAGGATTCACCCATTTGGGGGTGTACAATGACTTGATGATTACAGTAACCAGAAATCAAATAGAGAAAGCATTGCTCATCAGAGCTTAGTCTATGTGTGCATGCTGGAGAGCCTCCCTCGCCTGTATGATGTGCATTGAGTGGCCTAATGCTTTATTAACAACTCGATGGGGTTGGAAGGATGCTTGCGTGAATAATCTTTTGTTTCGGACCCCCCATAGTTTTCAGCATAGGGTTCCAAAGATGATTCGCCACAAAGGATTGGCTTCTTCTTCGCCAAGATTGGAGTGTAACCACTCCGTAAAGGGTAGATGGAAGAAGGATTCGTTGCGAGCAGTTGGGACGATCATATTCCAACTTGCCCTTACGAATGGGCAGTCTCTTAGAACGTGCAATTGATCCTCTGTTCCTTGATGGCATAGTTCACATCTGTCGCTAGGTGCCATATGTCGCCGTGTGCGCTCCGCGTTTGTGAGTAATCGTTCACATAACGCCAACCAAAGAAAGGTCCTAATCCTTTGTGGGCCCGGCCATTTCCAAGCTAGGTCCCATTGCGGGTGCATCTCATTCCATTGGTCTTTTTGAATTAGTTCATATGCCGATTTGACCGTAAACTTGTCATTGCTAGTCCCTGTCCAGTAAGTAGCATGTGGGTAGCGGATCTGTGTTCACTGGCGTTTTAGTCTCAGCAATTTGGTCAAGTATATCTTGCGGAAGAAGATGCTCGAAGTCAGACCATTTTCATGCACCATTATCATCTACGTAATGATTAATAGGTAGCTGCAGTACAGGTTCAGGGATTGGTGCAAAAGCTAACAGTCGTAGAGCTCATTTTTTAACCATCGTTCTCTCCACTTCCTCACGAACCGCGTTTTTTACTTGTTTGACCGGTCAGAGGCGCGAAATTGGAATACAAAATAAACACGTTTAGTGTTAACTTTTAGCCGCAAATTAGGATTTCACATTGCCTATTGCATTATATTCCATATCATTAAAAAAAATTTCATTTCAGAATTTACTGTTTAAAAGTATGAGAAAGAGATAGTTAAATATCATTTGAATTTTAAAATTCTAAATTGATTTTGTTGACAAAAATAATATAACAATTGACAATTTAGACTTTTGAGAAATCAGTAATTTAAGATTTTTAAGTTCAAATAGTATTTAAATGTCTTTTTCTTTAAAAGTATCTGAAATTTATTTTAAAATTTAAATGCATCTTTTTGAAAATGACCCAAATAAGGATTTCACATTGCATATTGCCTAACTTGTTATTAAGAGTTTTTTTATTGATGATTACATTTCTTTTTTTTTAGATTTCATAGTCATCCTCCTAATATGAAAGTGTATCGGAGCTTTGGCCGGTGGGGTAATATTTCTTTTAAAAATATATATGTAAAATTAATTTAATCATTTTTTTAATTTTAAAAAGGATAAATTGAATCTAACATCTCTCTAAAATTATAAATATTCAAAACACATTTTTATCTTTTAACATTTTAAAAAAAAATTATAAGGGATTTTCCCCATTATATGTTGCGTCGTCTCATCTAATCTTTTTTTTTTTTTTTTTTTTGCGTGAGCAGGGTATCCACCGCCCAATGGACGATGACTAATCCCTTCGCTGCGGGTCGGCCAATTAAGGGCAAACAGCTGGCCACGGGTAGGTTTCCATTCCCAAAGGCGGAACAGAGTTGATCCCAAGGATCGAACCCCCGCCTATTGGTTAAAGGACGAGATGCCGAACCATCACGCCACCACCACGTGGTTCATCTAATCTTATTTTTAATACACAAAGAAAGTCAGCCAAATTGAACTTTTGCAATGGAGGCGCGTGAAAATTTTAAATATTTTATATCTTTTATTTTCAAATTTAATGCTATTATCAATGTTGTTATTTTCCACATTGAGGCAAGAAAAAAAAGGGATATTATTGGTGCTCGCGTGCAACGGGAGGGACAGAATATGCGTTTGTTTATGTTATGGCCTGCCTTCCAACAAAATTACAGAATATAATTGCAATGCGTGATCTGTCTCACATGTCCAAACTTAATCCCCTTCTTAGCCAAATCTTTCCTGTCTTTTTAGTTAGTTAAGTCATTCTACATTCCCATGTTACCCCTCCCCTAAATTCAAGTGAAGAACAATTTCTTTTCCTTTTTTTCTCATGCACGTTGAAGTTATTTTTTACGGAAAATTTTATTTAAATTTAGGTAAAATACCAAAATTTAAATTTAGACTTACACTTTTAAAAAATTGCTAATTAAGCCAAAATTCATGATTTAGGATTCGTAGTGTAATAAATGAAAAGAAATAAATTGCTAACTATTTAGAGGAACGAGACACTGGTGTACTAATGAATATTAGAAGTGATAAGATTGTGACTGATACATTAAATATAAATGTAGAATATTTTTTAGAGAGAATTTAATCTTTGTAAAACTTTTTCTGGAAATAATTTTTCATAATATATGATCCCGGAAAATTAATTAAAACAATGTTACAGACTTAACTTTTTTTTTTTTCAACACAAACTCAGGTGAAAAAAAGATACCAGGGTAACCACTTTTTGCTAAAATTAAAATGAGCCCTTGGATGTTTTTTTTATAAATCTAAGATGAATCTTATCAGTGACCCAAAAAAACTGAAGTTGAGCAATTTGCTATCCTGATTCTGTTATCGCTAAAAATATAAAATGTCTTATTTTGGGCCAAAATAAAATCAATTTTATTAGGGAGAATTACACAAGAGTCCCATGGAAGCAAATATACGAAGAAATGGTCCCGAGAAATTCTGAAATTACTGTGAAGTCCCATGGGACCATTATGTAATAAATTCCAATTGGAAAAAGACATAAACACCCTTAAGAATTGGGCAAAAAAACAGTGTGTGAGGAGCTTCTTTCCTCATTCGAGATTGAACCCGAAAGGTGGCACAGCTCTGGGCAACGGAAGCTAGCACAGCGTGCGACAGTGTTCGTAGGTTCTCTAGAGTTAGGTTTGGCGGCCGGCTGCAACGAGGTTCGTGGGCAAGTCTGATCTTCCGTCATTCGTGGGTAGGCTACGGAGAGGTTCGTCTCGCATCTGCGGTGAGGTTCATCTGGTATCTACTGAGAGGAAGGTCTGGTTTTTAAGTGTGAAAGAAGCAAAACTAAGAGGCAAATAAACTGGGGTAAGTGCTGGTTTTGATTTTTTTTCTTTTTGGTGTTCTTGCTTTCGTTTTGATCATGAAAATGGAAAGAGTTATCTACTTTTGATGGGTATTGTCCTCTGTATGCTTGCAAATTATAAGGGAAGATCTATTAAATGCAATGGATATGGTTTGACAAATTTTGCATTGTGTTTGGGTATGGTTTTGTATGCTTTGTTTTCTGGTTCATGGTGTTATGTTTCTGCAATATAAGAGGTAAGGAATGAAGATGAGGGTCAAAAGTTTGGGGCTACATGACTTGATTTGCGTAGGAAAAAAAGAGTTGTTAATGCAAGCAGCGATAGTTGTCAATGGAGGCGCCTTAACTTGTTAATGACAACTAGATGTCATATTTAAATATTTTTTGTACAACTAAAGGTTTTTTTTATTGATATTTATTTTGGTCATAATAAATTGAAAACTAATGTGATTTTTGTGGGCATTGTCCTCCATATACTTACAAACTATAAAGGAAGACCTACTAAATGCAATGGATATGCTTTGGCAAGAATGTAATAACAGACCTTATTTAGGAGATCCAAAGTTGCTTTCTTTTGAGTCAAATCTAGATGCATCCTTATTTATGAATCTGTCAATTTATACCTGATATTTTGCTTATCTTTGAGTTGAAAAGTAGATTATCCATCAAGATGTGAATCATCCAACATTCTTCTAACTGAAAGCGTGTGGGCCAAAGTTGCAGATTTTGGATTTGTAAAGCTCGGCCCCACAAACTCCGATCAAACACACATTTCAACTAAAGTGAAAGGAACAGTTTGTTATTTGGATCCTAAGTACATGAAAACATATCAACCAGCTCCCAAGAGTGATGTTTACTCATTTGGAATTTTGCTCCTATAAATTGTGTCAGACAGCAAATTAGGGGATTGTAATGATTATATGCACATTAATTGTAAATATGGTAACTTTTTTGTAATGATCAAGTGCAGTCACATTGTATAGATGCGATGTTTTTGGTTATGATCATGTGCACAGTAATTGTAAATATGGTATATTTTGTGTCATGATAAAGTGTAGTCACATTATATGGATGATATGTTTTTGTGTTTGACCAACTTTAATCTTACAAGCTCCACTGACGGCTTCTGGTGTCTTCATTGACAAGTCAAAGAAGCTGCTGTGTAATATGCTTCAGCCAATGTCATATGTGCTGAAGCAGATATGGTCAACACTCACTGTGTCATATGCTTCAGCACATAGACATTGGCTGAAGCCAAGAAGGAGCATAACTCACTGTGTCATATGCTTCAGCACACTGGTGTGTGCTGAAGCATATGACAGACTATGACACTTTACTTCATGAAAAGAATGTGGACGGTTTTTAATTAAGGAATAGGCGGAAATTAGGTCATTTTACCATTTGCAAGTGTTCTTAGGATCTTTGGGTGCTACGGTTTTGGCTTCTTGAAGAATATTTGCATACATGTATTAACAACTCTATCAGCGTACATTGACAACTCAAGGGGCCTCCACTGACAACTCAAGGGGCCTCCACTGACAATTCAAGGTGCCTCCATTAACAACTCATTGGGCCTCCGTTGACAACTCTTCATAATAGCATAACTGTGTTAACAACTCAAGGGGCCTCCACTAACAACTCAATGGGCCTCCACTAACAACTCAAGGGGCCTCTACTGACAACTCAATTGCCTTATATTGACAAGTCAAGGAGCTTCCAATGACAACTCAATGTCCTTCCGTTGACAAGTTAAGTAGACTCCACTAACAACTCTAGGGGCCTCCATTGACAACTCAATGGCCTTCCACTGACAACTCAAGGGGCCTCTATTGACAACTCAATTGCCTTATATTGACAAGTCAAGGAGCTTCCAATGACAACTCAATGTCCTTCCATTGACAAGTTAAGTAGACTCCACTAACAACTCTAGGGGCCTCCATTGACAACTCAATGGCCTTCCATTGACAAGTCAAGGAACCTCCACTGACAACTTCAGGGCCTTCTACTGACAACTCAATTGCCTTATATTAACAAGCCACGGAGCCTCCAATGACAAGTCCAAGTGCCCGCATTGACAAGTCAATGAGGCTCTATTGACAAGTTATAGGGCGTCTATTGACTAGTCATAGGCTTTTCATTAACAAGTCAAGGAGTCTCCAATGACAACTTCAGGGGCCTCCACTGACAAGTCAAGGAGGCACCAGTGACAAGTCATATAATATGACCACCTAATTAATATTGAATATCAACAATATAGGTAAACTATAAATATATGCACATAAACTGTTATTTTCCAATGTGGTCATAACTGCATATATATATATATATATTAACAACTTCATTTGTTTACATTGACAACTCCAGGTGCCTCTACTAACAACTCCAGGTCCATACATTGACAACATAATTTACATCAGATTACAAATTTTCATAATTTTCCCTTATGATTTTGGTGTAAAGAACAGGCCAGAACTTCATCACCTTCTTGCATAGCTAAATAAAAATGCCATCAGCTAGAATCCCAATCACAACCCAGTTTCTTGCTCCATGTCCCTACCCTTCCTGTACAAGATCAAAACTCGCAACCAACATGACACCTGCTGCCATTCTGTTGCATAATCCAGCCCACTGTCGGTCAAGCTCCACAAAGAAAAAGGGTACAACACCTAAACCAGTTGCAAATGCCATTGCAAAAGTGAATAATGCAACTGTTGAAATAGAAACTCTACTACTTCCACCTTTCCTACGTGGGGCAACTGCAGTTAAGATACAGAGATGCAATATAATCAATATAAACAATATATAAAATGCTAGGAAGCTTTCCTTTTTGATATTTTACATTCTTGCCAAAGCATATCCATTGCATTTAGTAGGTCTTCCTTTATAGTTTACAAGTATATGGAGGACAATGCCCATAAAAATCACATTCGTTTTCAATTTATTATGACCAAAACAAATATCAATCAAAAAAACCTTTAGTTGTTACAAAAAATATTTAAATATGACATCTAGTTGTCATTAACAAGTTAAGGCGCATCCATTGACAACTATCGCTGCTTGCATTAACAACTCTTTTTTTCCTACGCAAATCAAGTCATGTAGCCCCAAACCTTTGACCCTCATCTTCATTCCTTACCTCTTATATTGCAGAAACATAGCACCATGAACCAGAAAACAGAGCATAATAACACAAAAAATAGAGCATACAAAATCATACTCAAACACATTGAAACCTTGGCCAAAACATATCCATTGCATTTACAAAACCTTCCTTTATAGTTTGCAAGCATATGGAGGACAATGCCCACAAAAATCAGACACTTTTTTTCAATTTATCATGACCAAAACAAATATCAATCAAAATAACCTTTAGTTGTCACAAAAAACATTTAAATATGACCTCTAGTTGTCATTAACAAGTTAAGGCGCCTCCATTGACAACTATCGCTGCTTGCATTAACAACTCTTTTTTTCCTACGCAAATCAAGTCATGTAGCCCCAAAATTTTGACCCTCATCTTCATTCCTTACCTCTTATATTGCAGAAACACAGCATCATGAAACACATCTTCATTCCTTACCTCTTATATTCTATCGTAGTATGGCTATACATTTCTCAGACTCACTCATCGAGGGGCCCAGTAATATCTCTCTACTAATATGAGGGACAAATTCCATCTTGACTATTCATATTCCTCTGTATGAAAAAACACCAAGCATCGTAGCTTTTATCATCACCCAGTCAAAGGTGACTTTTGTAACCCCCTCAACGTAATCATATCCGGATTACAAACTTTAAGTGAAATAGAGACCAATAAGACAAATCAACAATTAAAATCCCTCATCCTAGAGATGGGGTGTCCAGAAAATTAGTTCAAAACGCAATTAACCTGGTCTCACATTCAATTATCTGATATAATTACCTAAGCAGTTATATCATATAATAAATATCAGAGTGCGTAACTAAAATCCCGGCAACCCCGGGGTTCATATACATATGAAATAGGTTTAAGGTTTCCCAAAATGGGGATTACATATCCAAAAATCACTATGTACAATCCATATACAGTAATCCCAAACTGAATAGATAACCAACATCCAAAACCTAATGTCCCTATAAGCCCTAACCACTCCGGGTTAGCCACTTCTTCCTCAAGCCACTTGCCCTGTCTGAAATATTAGTCATTTGGAAAGAGTGAGATTCTAAAGAATCCCAGTAGTAACAAATCACTCATACAATATATAAACACAAAGCATGTATATTCATCATGAGCAGCAGCAACACTATGAGTCATGGCTCGCGCCACAACCGACAGCACACAAGGCTGTAATCACAATGCACTACGCCCGCTTTTGAGGTGAACACTATGCCAGCTTTCGCTATAATCTCAATGCCCGCTTTCACTGTAATCACAATGCCTGCTTGTGCGGTAATCACTAGGCAGCAGCAACACAAAGCATCACAAGGCATAAAGCTCCACAATGCATCTCAATACACAACGTATCACACAGCAGCAGCAGCAACATCCACACAATGCATGATAGGCAAACATACAATACATTTACACAAAGTATAAGAGAGGAGTTACTACCTGTATCTTTCCTGACGTTCTTTGGCACAGTGGGCTCACACGTCTGGCAAATATCAAATCCTATACCAAATTAGGGACAGCCAATCAATCTCTTTTCCAAATATTTATTTCCATAATACTCTAAGTTGGTTATCATTTAGGACTCTTTAGGTGACTATTAGAGGCCTAAAGATATGCCAAAATGGTTGGAAGAAACTACTCCAAAGATCTTTTTTCGAAAGCAAAACACTAATTTTTGGCTGACTCACTCGAGTGAAGAAGGCCTCACTCGAGTGATACCCTCACTCTCATTCGAGCCCCAGCGAGTGAGACGCAGGAAGTGAGCACCCGAGAGCAACCAGCCCACTCTGGGTGGCCAGCTCACTCGAGCATGGGGATCCGCACTCTGGTGATGACTCCAACATCACTCAAGTCCCCAAAAGTGCAACACCAAGAGTGACGACCCGAGAGCACAAACACTACCAGGTGAATAAGCTCACTCGAGCACCACCCTTGGCACTCAGGTGAGGAGCTCACACTTGCAAGTGTTAGAGCACACTCTTGAAACTTGACCAGTGAGTGAGGATTCGAGACACAACCATAACTCTTAACTCACACTGTCACTCGAGTGATCCCATTCTCACTCGAGTGAGCATCAACATCACTTGCGGTGAATAAAGTGCACTCGAGCCTCCTTCATGAAAACCCAGGCAAAACATAAAGCAGAAAGGGAAAACACAAGGCAGCACTCAAGTGTGTTCTTCCATCACTCGAGTGTTGTGAATCAGAGACCAGAAATGCAGCAAATGACAAAAAATCCCAGATTGGTCAAAACTCATCCCAATGGTTCCCAGACTCTACCCAAAGCTCATACACATTTAGCATTGTCTAGGGAACACATGGGTAACCTCCAAAACACTCCAAAACCATTCTAATCACAATCAAATACTTATGTCTCTATGATACACACAATGCCCAAATTTCATTCAACTCAATTTCAAACTTCAAAATCATATCCAACACTCAAATATCTTCACAATGGACCAATTCCAACATTCTACACTATGAAATCCACACATTCAACATTGACACAAACTCAAGGCAAATTTCTAGATTTTCTCAAACTTATCCAAAAATCATAAATAATATATCAAAATGCATCAAATCCTTACCTCTTCACTTTGCCAAATCCAGAATCTTGATTTTCCAACTTTCAAATTTCTCCAACACACAAACTGTTGGATATGATTAGTTTTGATAATGTCAAATATAGATATTAATTATTGAGAGCAAAAAGTTTACATAATGTATTTATCTCCTACGTTGACTAACTACTGTGTTTAATGTGAAATATCTTGTAGATTAGTCAAGCAAATAGAGAAGAAATAAAGTTGGGTTGAAAAGATTCATGTGATTTAATACTGTGGATTATTCGAATAGTCAAGGCATTATCCGAATAGTCAGTGTGATTTCAAATTCGGTTTCTAAATATGTTATCCGGATAGTAGGATAACTATTCGAATAGTAAGGGCACTATTCGAATAGTATGATGATTATCCGAATAAGTTTTTGATGAATTTCAACATCCAATATCACAAGACTATCAGGATAGTAAAGTTACTATCAGAATAGTAAGATTACTATCAGGATAGTAAGGAGACTATCAGAATAATATTTGACATATTTCAAAGGTGACTATCAGGATAGTAATTGAACTATCAGAATAGTCTGAGTGCAAAAATTCAAATATTATTCGAATAGTAATTGAACTATCAGAATAGTCCATAACTGAAAAAGAGTGATTTTATTCGAATAGAGGAAGTATTATTCGAATAGTTAAAAGAATTATCATGATAATGCATGTGTTATTCGAATAGCAACAGTAGCCTCTGTTTCTTTCAGCACGGGCGATGTTCAGTAATTTGGTCATATCTCCCAAACCACAACTCGGATTGAAGCGAAACCAGTGGCATATGAAACTAGACTTCCAACACGTCATTTTGACACCAAGATCACATTAAAAGGAGTTCATATGTAAAAGATATGATCTGTTGAAGTTGATACATGAATCAGCATCATATTCCTGGACAGTTTTGGTATTTTGGACATAACTCTCAAAATACATATCGGATTGAGACGAAACCAGTGCCATATGAAATAATACTCAAAGAGCTTTCCATGGATAGGTCATTTGACATATTTGAGATAATGAGGGCTTTCCGATAATATATAATGTGCCATGTTTCAAGTCAAAATCAAGAATTTTCTTGAAGGCACCAACTGGTTGATAACAAAAGACTTTACTCGAGTAAGTACTCGAGTAACCAGGTAAAAGACTTTCAGTAGCTCTCGGCCAAGAAACGACTGACATTACTCACTCGAGGGATTACTTAGTAACCAAATATGAAAAATATAGCGGTTGCAGGAATATGAAGATTCATCATCAAAGTGCATTATTCGAATACAACAAGATGTATTCGAATAGTATATCATATCTTGTGTAGAAAGGCTATTCGAATAAGGGTTCAGCTATTCGAATATTAAAGTTTCATTATGAGAAAATATTATTCGAATACAAATGACACTATTCGAATAATATCATTTGTTTTACAAGGCAACTATTCGAATAAGGAATTCACTATTCGAATACACTTCAAATTACAAAAGTTTATTCGGATAGAGAATAAAGTATTCGAATAAATATTACTTATTATCAAAGAAGACTATTCGAATACAACAGATGTTATCCGAATAATTGATTTCCCAGGAAAACAGAACAATGTCCTGAAGATTCTGGAAATCAATGGAATGATTATAACTCATTCTTCTTGCTTCTAATCACTCTAACACTTCATTGTATTAGTGTTTAATATATTTCTCCAGGAAAACAATAAAGATATGATGTGAAGAGTCAAAAGGTGAATTTAAGGAAGCTGAGCGTCAACGTTTGTAACGGCTAGTTTTCAAATTCAAGCAACGGACGAACGAAGCAACGGACTCAACGGATATTTTTTCAAAAAATTGGAAAAGTCAATAGTGGCTGCGCACTCTCCAACGGTTGAGAAGAAAATGTCCCAACAGTCATCTTCAACATATCTATATATGTGGGAATATCCAAACAGAGAAGGACACACACATACAAGAACAACAAGATTACACACGAACGTATTATCAAGTTCATTACTCTGTTTTACATTGTAATTGAAATTCTATGCTTCAGTGATTCTTATTCACTCTAGAGAGAGATATTTCATTCAAACTCAATATTTGTTATTGAGATAACCTAAGGTTGTGGAACCTTGAGTTGGGATTGGATTACAACTTGTAAGGGGGAGAAAGTGTCCAGGTGAAGGAACTTGCTTGTACTGAGGTGCCAAGAACCTACTGAATCTTGGAAGTTATAGTGAAACTCTCAGAGAAGCTCTGAGGACTGGACGTAGGTCAGAGTGGTTGTGGCCGAACCAGTATAACTCCCGGTGTACACTTCGGTGATATTTCTCCTTACTCTTTACTGTTTTAAATTCACTGTCAAAGTTTTATACTTGCAACGAATTTTTAGTATCACCCAATTCACCCCCCTCTTGGGTGAAACGCTTGCTCTAACACAAACCAGCACCTTTCAAGATTATGAAACCACCACAATGGAGCTCTCAATACTATGCATAACATTAGAGAAGAGGATTTGAGCATAAGAGGATCATTACTCACCCAAAATCAAAGCTTTCTCTTCCTCTTTCTTGCCTCAAGGTCGCCGAAAATAGGAGAAAAAGAGAGAGAGAGATGATGAAAGTTGGAAATGATGATAATGAAGCATTTCTCTTCCCTTGCCCATGCTTCCACCGAAAAGGAGAGAGAAGAGAGAAAAAAATGAACTTTTGTCCTCTAGCATCATCTCATGGTCCACCACAATGCCACATGTCAACATCCTATCCATTCCCACTATGAGCTCACAAAGGCTTAAAGTATAGGATTCCGACCCATGGTCAATACATCTCAACCATTGATCTCTAATCACCACATAACTTTATATCAAATTTACATCATATTTCTCCAAAAGTGTTTAATTAAACTAATTACAATCAATATCAAAGTCATTAGCCCTTAATCACAAATTGGGATATTACAACTTTTGACTAGTTCAAAGCTCAGCAACTCTCATGTAGGAATCCATGATGGCTTTAGGTCGAAGGGCATTGTGACGTGGTTATACATGAGATAAGCTTATGACTTAATCCATGCAACTTTCTCATAGCGGGTTGGTACAACACCTTGTACTCTTACAAGTGCCTAAAACTTTGATTCATATCTCCATATCTTATCAAAGTCTTACTGGTCTTATTTCATCTCTGCTCCCACATAGATGACCGATCAGGGACATTTAGGACAATCTTTATGGTTTTTCCAAGGATACAGTCATCACAATGAATATACGAATAATATGATAACATAATGGAGAAAATTCATTAAATTAATAATATTCAAAGTACAATGATTAGCCCCTAGGGAATAATTTCCAACAATTAGAGCACACCGCCCACCTAGAAAAGGTTGGAAGGCGCCGATCAGCCAATCCCAAAGGAGTACCGGTGTTCTGACCGGCGTGTGAACCTCACGCGCCTCACTTTGTTGAGGCGCGTGAACTCCACGTGCCACTACACTATTCGACTCTTAAGCCCCACGAACAACCACTTACGGTGGTTTCCGGTGACCTATTCTTCCAGAAAAGGAATCCCTCCGAATTCCCTCCTATTTTCGACTCTATTCCTAGAAACTCAACTAAAACTAAGGTCACTCCAACGCACTCATGACTGATACAAATCTAGAAACTCAAGTTATCCTCCTCCTCAAATCCCTTCATTATCAGCAGTACAATGATGACACCAGAAATTTTTTATAGTCAAATTATAGCCATTAACCATAGGTTTAATAGAAGAAACTATCTCCAGTGGTCCCAAACCGTACTAAGGTATATTCATGGCAAGCAAAAGGAGAAATATATCAATGGAGCAATACTTCAACCTGACTCGAATAACTCGAATTTCGACGCTTGGTTTGCTGAAAAAAATCAAGTTATGACTTGGTTGTATAATTTTATGACGGATGATATTAGTGAAGGTTATCTCCTAGCAACTACTGCAAAAGAAATATGGAATGCAGCAAGGTGAACCTACTTTTCGCTCGACAACACCACTACCTTAATCCACTTGAAATGACAACTTCGAGATCTAAGGCAAGGTAACTTGACAGTAACTAACTATTATAATGCCTTGTTGAAACTCTGGCAACAACAAGACCTCTTCAAAGTACACCCATGGGAGACTGTCAAAGATACTTAGTTATATAAAAATATAGCAGACGAAGGAAGAATATATGACTTCTTCCTTGGACTCAATGATTCTTTGGAGGAAATAGGAGGTCGAATCATGGGATTAAAACCCCTGCTTGACCTATTTGAAGTTGTCAACCATGTGCAGTTTGAAGAAAGTAGGAAACTCTTGAATTGAAGCAACCTAAGTCCAATTGAAAGTTTGGCTCTTCCAGTAAAAATATTGCAAGACGAAAGAAGAAATAACAAATGGTGCAATTATTGCAAGAAGAATGGTCACATCAAAGAGGAATGCTGGAAGCTACATGGCAAGCCATCAACTGGCAAACAACACCCGACTCCTAATGTCAACCTCACTACAGCTGAGCAAAGAGTGGAAGACACTGATTCCCAAAGCCAGGAGGAACTACAGATGCTCCATAAGATACTAGACAAACAGAATGAGGCCAACCTTATGCCTAGTGTCAACCTGGTACGATTAGGTAATCCTATTATCGCTCTCAATATTGTACAGGCTAGTGAGAATACATGGATTGTTGATTCAGGGGCTACAGATCACATAATTGATAACAAAACTTTATTTCACAACCTTAAATTTTATCATGAACGCCTCAGAGTAAAAGTAGTTAATGGTGTATTCACAAGGGTTAAGGGAATTGGCATGGTAACTTTGTTTAATCACTTGGAAATACACAATTTTCTATTTGTACCTGCACTTACTTGTAATCTAATATCGGTGAGCAAGTTAATTAGAAGTCAAATATGTCAAGTGATCTTTGATGATGATATTTGTGTTATTCAGGATTTAAAATCAAGGAGGACGATTAAGACTTCTAGAGAACGGGATGGGTTGTTCTACCTTAAAGGATCGAACTTGAAAACTAAAGACGCAAAGAAGGCAAAGAAGGCACTAGCTAGCTCTAACTCTCAAAATCATTATGTATACTTGTGACACTGTCGCTTAGGCCACCCTAGTTTTAATTATATGAAATATGTGTTTTCAAGTTTATTCAATAAAAATTATGTTCCTTTTCATTATGAAACTTGCCAACTTGTAAAGCAAACTAGATCCTTATATCCCAAACAACCCTATACACCCTCCTTACCATTCTCACTAATCCATAGTGACATTTGGGGTCCTGCATGAATAAAAACCCTCACCAATGCTAGATAGTTCATTACTTTCATAGATAATCACACTAGAATCACATGGGTTTACTTAATGAAAGACAAATCCGAAGTAGCCAAAGTATTTCAAAACTTCTATACCTTTGTGCTAACCCAGTTCCATACTTCCATTAAGGCACTACGAAGTGATAATGCCAAGGAATATATGAGCAACATCTTTAAAGAATTTCTTGCTCAGCAAGGAATTCATCACCAAACATCATGCCCTTACACCTCTCAACAAAATAGAGTGGCCAAGAGAAAGAACCATTACTTATTGGAAGTAACCCGAACCTTACTAATGGAACGAAATGTTCCTACCGTCTTCTGGGGTGATGTTGTACTCACTACAGCCTATCTTGTCATGCCCTTATCTCATTTTCACCTTTATCAGAGTATTCACAGAAAACGATATGCGGTTTGGTGGGCAACACAGGAATAGCATAAATATACTGATAATATGTACATAATTACATAATTTCCCCTAAGGGATTCATACCTGATAAATTCAAATAATGTAGCCATACAAGAATACTAGGGTATCTAAACCCATCCCAGAAAAACGGAGACATCTTCCCTTCTTCGTTCCTCTATCGCAATCCCATCTCTTGTAGTTTTCGTTTCTGATCTCTGCATACCTTATGTATTCACCTGTCTAAATTGTTGGTAGGGGAGGGTGAGATTCGAGAGAATCTCAGTAGGAAACAGATACCATAATGCATGCATGATAGATGCTATGTGTATGACATGTTAGCTTTAACTAGATGTATGCCCTATAATGACATTTTTGCATGCTCAATGTTTTATATAACAAAACTATGGCTACAGCAAAACAGAAACAGAGCGTCATTTATTCAAATATAATCTACACAATCAAGTAAAGCAATCACATATATCACTACATAAGCAAATATATCAAATACATACAAGTAAGGTAAGTCCCCTATCTCCAGCTTTTCTCCTCAATTTGCGTGCTAGCAACTCAGGCTCTCAGCTCGGTCCTACAATTTTAAATATACCATTTAAATACTTCCATAGTGTTTCTGGGGGTTATATGAGTCTATCTTGAAAAATTACTAAAATGCCCCTGGGACCGGCCCCGCAGTACTCGGTCCGACTGTACTTTTCCTGAAATTATAACCTAGGCTATCCTGACATATTTCTACCCAAGGAATCCATTTCCAAACTTTGAATTACCAAATTTAATGTCAAATTACAAAAATACCCTTGACAACCCCACTTTAAGGGTTTCAGGGGCGTTTTCGTAATTATGCTTTTTCGGCCTTTTCCGAAAAAGTGTCCAACTGTAACCCCACCTAATTTTCCCTCCTGAACTCAATGGAATCATCAAATCATTGAAAATCAAACTCTAAGACCCATTTACAGCCCTAGCCGAATTATATAGGTTTTCCGGGAAAAATTGGGGTTTTTCGGTTTTACCTCCGTAAACGCATTCCTTTCTACTCCTAATCACTTTATTAACTATTCCATTAGGTTAAAACTACCATTTAGTACCAATTTGGGCAGCATAACCCCTAAAGAAACCCATTTCCATAAATTGAAACAAAGGACAATTCGGCGGAATTTCACGATTAAATTGTCCACAGCAGCCAGAATAGTCAATATACAAAGGTTTGGAAGTTAACTCAAGCTCCCACTAGCTCTCCCTTGATATGGCTGAACCCTAGGTGCTCAACATTCAAATTTAAGCTTCCAAACCTTAAATCATATGAAAAGGAAGCTTAGGAACAGACTTATACGCGTTAGGAGCTAAATCGTCGGAGGAATCGGTTTACCTTGTGATTTTTCTTCTCCTTTCTCTCTCTAAAAATCTGAATGTTCTCTCTCTCTTCAGCTGCTGTTTCACGCCAGAAATGAGCTCAAGATGAAGAGGATGATGATATGTTATTATATCATATTTTACTTTAATTTTCCAAATTTTCGGATTTTTACAAAATTTTGGCAGATTTCTGCAAAAAATTTTGAAAAATCATAACTAATTATAGAAAAATCAAAATGAGGTGATTCTAAAGCCTATAGAACCCTTATTGAGTCTAGTTTCAAGAAAAAATATAGAATTTTTCTTTCTGGAATCACAAAATTTCCAGAATTTTAATCTTTACATGTTATTCCAGAAATTTCACTGTTTTTCTATGCTGACTTCAAAAATTCATATCTTTTGGTATATAGCTCTAATTGAGTCATATTAACTATCAAATTAAATCTTAGGATGTCTAATTTCATCCTGTAAAATTTCATAATTTTTTCTCATCATTTGGTCATTCAAAATCATATGACAAGCTCACTACCTCATAGGCAATTTTACTGAAAACATAATTATATTCTCCAAAATTCACCCTTTTACTTTCTTAATACCCCAAAGATATAAGAATCATTAGGGGATAAATTTGGGCTCATACTAAAATGGGGCTTAGTAGTCCACTTAATTTAGGCTTATTCCCAAGCCTCAAATCCCAAATTTCGGGGTATTACATATCTCATTAACCGCATGCCATCCAAAATTCTCAATTACGAGACTCCTATCCAAAAACTCCTTGAATACTTTACAAATTGTCCACTAATCAATTCATTGATGTTTGGTTGTGTTGTCTTTGTTTACAAAAATGATGGCAACAAATTTTCTACTCGAGCTGACGAATGTATATTTCTTGACTACTTCTCTAATTAAAAAAGGTATAAATGCTACTGTTCTACTTCCAAGAAGCTTATTATCTCCCGGGATACTGTCTTCTCAGAAGCAGAAGGTTATTATTCCAAATTACCCATTCAGGGGGAGTATACCGACATTGAATGGCTAATCCTGGAAAAATCCACCTCCAAAGACTTACTACACACATCATCACAGTCACCACTACAACCTAACCTTATAGTCACCATTGACTTATTTGGGACCACAAGTCAACCTAGTCTTATCCAACTTGATCATGAATCTAAACATACTCCACCGCAACCAGAACCCACACCTAATGAACTAGAAACAAATGTTGAGATCGATTCAGGGATGGATACCGAACTATGATAAGTGGAAGAGACTAGACTATAAGTTCTATATGAACTAAACACTGGTAAAACTATCTCTCCCATTCAAAGGAACGACCATGACTCCAATCCGAAATTAAATCCTAAAGAACTGGGTTGGCCTTGGGCTATTGCATTAAGAAAAGGGGTAAGATCTTGTACTCAGTATCCAATTCAACATTTTGTCTCATACGGTAACTTGTCTGCAAAAATGCAATTCTTTATTGTAAGCAGTGTACAGATGAAAGTCCCAGACATATTTCAACAAGTTATGGCTGATCCAAATTGGAAACAAGCTGCAGAAGAAAAGTTGAGGGCACTCAAGGAAAATAAAATGTGGGAGATTACAACTCTTCCTAAAGGAAAGAAACCAGTAGGATGCAGATAGATCTTCACCCTAAAATTCAATATTGATAGAAGGTTCAACAAATACAAGACGAGACTTGTTGCAAAAGAATATACCTAGACATATGGAATTGATTATCAAGAGACATTTGCTCCAATAGCCAAGCTCAATACCATCCAAGTGCTACTATCAATCGCAACCAACTTGGATTGGTCGTTGCACCAACTAGACTTGAAGAATGCTTTTTTGAATGGAAACTTGGAAGAAGAAGTTTATATGGAGATTCCAGATGGAATTTTAGCTCCTAATAACTCTGTGTGAAAACTCAACAAGTCGTTATACGGACTTAATCAATCCCCTATGGCATGGTTCGGTAGATTCACAAGAATAGTGAAAAGACTTGGGTATACTCAGGGACAAGTAGATGATACGTTGTTCATCAACCGTGCTAATGGCAAAGTCACCATCTTGATTGTCTATGTTGATGACATAGTCATTACAGGAAACGATGAAGAATCCATTGCTCAACTAAAACAAGACTTGTCAACTGAGTTCCAAGTGAGAGATCTTGGACAAATGAGGTATTTCTTAGGCATGGAAGTGATAAAAACTAAAAAGAGCATCAACGTATCTCAACGAAAGTATACCCTAGACCTGTTACATGAGACAGGAATGTTGGGTGTCCAACCAGAGGGGACACCAATATATAGAAGAAAGGCGTCACTTAAAGATCAAGCCACAAGGTGTGCCAGTTAGCTCAAAAAGATACAGAAGACTTATGGGAAAATTGATATACTTAACCCACACATATCCTGATATTGGCTATGCAGTTAGAATAGTAAGTCAATTTATGCATCGCCATAGGAAGAGCACATGGAAACTGTATACAAAATTCTTAGTTATCTAAAATTTAACCCTGGAAGAGGAATCTTCTTTAAGAAAGGCATTACTAAAAATATTGAAATCTACACCGATGCAGACCATGCAAGAGATAGAGAGACTAGAAGGTCAACCTCAGGGTATTGCACATATGTGTGGGGAAATCTGGTTACGTGGAGAAGCAAGAAACAAATTGTGCTGTCAAAAAGTAGTGCAGAAGCAGAACTGAGAGCTATTAACAATGGAGTATGTGAAGGAATTTAGGTCATCAGATTAGTGAAGGAGTTGGGAATTCCACATGAGGGGCTAATACAAGTTTGGTGTGACAACAAGGCCAGCATTGAAATGGTCAAGAGCCCAGTCTTTCATAATATGACAAAACATGTTGAGATAGATAGACACTTCATTAAAAAAAAAAAAGATTGAAGCAGGGATCATGACTTTGTCCTACATATGATATGCTGACCAAATTGCAGATATTATAACACAACCACTAAGCAAAACTAAATTTGAAAGATTTCGGTGCATGAGAATGATTGACATATACTCTCCAGTTTGAGGGGGAGTAAGGGGAGTGTTAAAGGCAGAGGTTTTTTCGGTGCCAGTCCTTGATTAGCATAAGAGTGTCGACTTACTTCTATCTCACCGTCAATCACTCTCTGTTAGCCTCTCTGTCTCTCGTGCCAATCTCTCACTTTTCCTTACTTTGTTTCTTCTATATATACACTATAATATCTCTATTTTAGATGTACGAATGAAATGAGTATGAATAAATGGCTCCTCTGATCTAATCCACTTAAACTCCATTAGTTTGTACTTAAATTTAATAACTTCCCGACTTCATTTCCATTTGATACTTGCTGCACTTTACAAGAAAATAATAGTATACAGAATACGGTAAATTAGTAAAATTATATATTGATATACTAAATCAGACAAGATGACTTATATTGGGTTAAAAAAGTACCCTCCCTACCTTATAAATAGAACCCCAACAATAATGCTTGGGCTATTTTTTTATTTTCTCTATTTAATCAAATTTCATACGAGCAATTATTGTGAAAGGTAAAAGTTGGTAAATGACACTGATTTCATTTTGGAGTTGTTAACATTGGGCTTTGTGATTTATTAGCTGAAAAGCAAAGCATTAGTGGATGCCTAATCAGCATGAACAAAATAATGATTATGGGAATATTATTTTTCCATTAAAAAAAACTATAAGAACACGCTTTAGAATGAAAAATCATGTGTATCCAAACACATATGTGAAACATATATATTGTAAAATACTATAAAATTCTACGAAATAATGATTGCATCCTCCCTCCCATCAAAATGTCAACAATAATCTCCCCTTCAGACCTAGCTTTACGTTTTAGTTTATTAGTCAAAAATCAACGGTGTTAGGCGGTAACCCCCTACTTTAATATTCTTCATTTGTGTGCCAGCTCAGCACCAACTAGTTATTGCCACTTGTCATTAGATATGCAAGAAATACATTATAATTTTTACAACTATATACTCTATATGTATAAAAGAAAAAAAAATTGATGACATACAAGCAAAAATCAATTATCTAGAAAATGACTCGTTCCCAATGCAAAACAGCAAAAGTCAAGTCTTATTCAATGTCGGTAATGTTTTGCATAAAAACTAATTAATATATTATCTTTATTTTATTTAATTATCATTATTTACTATTTTTCATTTAAGAGTACAAACATCCTTTTTTAATTATTTTTTTTTTTCATTGTCTATTGTATTTCACTTCATCATTTAGTACAGACCAGATCTTAAGTTGTACTGCATATGCATGAAAAAATTGGATGGAAAGATAGATACTCTTCTTATCTCCAGCATTTTTTAATCTAAAAATGTGACTGGAAAAAACAGAAAATCTATAATAAATAAATGAGAGAGAGAGACTTAAGGCTAAGAGCACAGACTTTTGACCTTTGACAAAATTTCCCAGCCTGATTTTTAGATTACAGAGAAACATTAGTATTTGCAATGCAAAACTTTGATATACACACAAAAAAGAAAAAAAGAAAAAATAATAATCAACACATCCCCAGTTTTCATCTCAAAAGCAAATTAAAACCCTAAACCTAGAGAACTAAATTCGTAGTAATTAAATACCCCACATGAAAAAGAAGCAGCCATTGATCATGAGTTTGAATCTTGAACATGATGAATAACTGCGTCGTCTTGTTGATGAATTTCGTCCATGGAAACAGAGGTTCGTTTGATGAACTCCAAGCAGTCAGCAATGGCTTCCGTGTAAAAAGACGAATTTGACCTTGCATAGAAAACTCGACCACCACACCTCTTGATCCGTTCTTGTTCCTCCTTCGCCGCCTTCAAACTGTTTCCACAGTAGTAATTATTATTCCACCTTGATGAAGCGAACCAAGTTCTTCTGAGAAAAACTCGCCGGAGAAGACGAAGAGGTTGAGAGTAAGAGAGCTTGCACTTATAGAAGAGGCTGAGGAAGAATCTGATCCTCTTGCGTAGCCTTAGAACGTAGAACTTTCTAGGGTTTAGCTTGATGCCTCTGGAGCAAGAAGAAGACGACGACGACGAAGACGAAGATCCTGATCTGCCGCTGCCAACTCTGTTGTAACTCATCAGACCCATGATTTATGGAGACCAATCAAGCTGGAGCTCTAGCTTCTAATTAACTGGTCTGTTCAAATATAAGAGGTTGAAGAAGAAGAAGGATGAGAGAGATTCGTGTGTTTGGACAGGTTTAAGAAAATGGAAGGTAATGTAGAGAAAAGACAAGGGCTTGAGGGGTTATATTCTAAATATCGCCGGGACTAAACTTGAAAACTGCTGGGAACTTGTGTGTTTGTTGTGTGTGCGTATTTATAGGATGAAATGGTCAAATGGACATGTTAAAGAATCTATCTCATTCAGCATTGATTTTTTTTTTTTTTTTTTGGGTTGGGGGTGAATGGTATAGATTTTGTGTTTATTCTTTAATTTATATATTTTATTGAGATTACAGAGACGTCCCTTTTCATTTTTACAATTTACAGAAACCCCTTTCTAGTGTAAGGAATGCATTATGAAAACTTTTTTGAGAAGTGTTGTTTAAATTATAAATAAGTTTCTTTATTTTAAAAATATACCAGCATTCCTTATTAAATGGGGTTAAGTCTAGTGCTAGTATCTCACAATGCAAATCAATAATGTTCAAATCCTGTTAGGAAGATGCTTGTATTTAATGCTCGTATAGGATAGCTTTCAGTAGGAAATTATATGGGGGCAAGGAGAAAATACTTGCATGTAATTTCAGAAAATAACAAATAATTATTCAAATTAAAAATGTGAAATATTATAGCTTTCTAAAATGTCCTTAAAGTGTGGTAAATTTTTTAAACTATTTTAATAATAAAAACATTTAAAATTCCTTGATAATTAATTTCGATTGATAAAAATAATTGAAATTTTAAGTGAGCATTTATATAATTTTTTTAATATTGATTAGTAATTCATGGGTTAGTTGTGCATGGTAGGGCCAAAGGCGCCATGGAAGGGAGACAGGAAAACAAAAGGCAAGAAATGGGATTGAAGCTTTTTCAAAGTGGGTGACTAAAGAAGCACAGGAATGTTGATAATTGGTAACCTAATTAAATGGTGTGAGATTGGTGACTTTAGTTGCTATTCGTTTAATATATATTTAATTATTTATTCAAACTTTTCTTTTATTAATTAGTCTAACCATGTTTGACTTTGCAATCGCCTTTTTGTGCTGTAGCTGCCAGAGCGGCCTTAGCTTTTTCCCATTACCAAACTGTGAAACTTGTGATATGATGTTTTTTCATTCGTTAAATCCGCGCCAACATATATTGATCAAACGAGCATGTTCTCCCGTGCGTTGCACGGAGAGAATAAATTACTGCAATTTTATAATACTCTCATGTTTTTTTTTTCTTATCTTAATGAAGCGAATATTGTTTTCTAAGCGTAACTATACTTGTCAAACATTTACATTGATTGTAGAAGTCTATAATATTATTAGATCACCCCACATGCAACCGATATGAAACATATGTTTAAACATACCTTGTGCCATCATGATTAAATACATAAAGATAGGTTACTTGTTAAACAAAAAAATGCACAACCTAGGGATCCACATTTCGAAAGACTTCCTTGTACACAACATTCTTTGTTCTGGTTGTTGACCCATACTGATCTACACCTAGAACAATCTTTAGACCATGAATGCTTTTCACTCTAGACAATGCAACATATAATTGGCCATGGGTGAAAACTGGTTTCAACAAATACAAGCCGACATGACGCAAAGATTGCCCTTGACTTTTGTTGATAGTCATGGCAAATGAAAGTGTAATTGGGAATTGCCTCCGTTGCATGCGGAATGGCCATCGAGACTCAGAAGGATTCAAATCCATTCGATGTATGAGTACCTTCTCGTTTGGTCTTGAACCATTTAGTGTTATTGCCTCAATTACCTTCTGCCCCAACTTAGTAACACGAAGACGTGTTCCATTGCATAAACCTGTTGCTTGATCAATGTTTCGCAAAAGCATTATGGGTGCTCCTATTTTCAATACAAGTTTATGTGGTGCCAAACCTGATGATGTGATGGTGTTCAAGAATTCAGTTGTGTATAAGTTGTCAAATGAGTCAGCATCGGCGGTTGACTTGCAAACGGTGTCACAACTCAAGAATTCATGTTCTTCACCTGGCAGTAACGAACACATGTGATCATTGATCTTTGTAACCATTTCAATTGTTGGTGCAAGTATCGCTCTGTCATTGAAGTACTCGTTGGAATTTAGATTGTCAAGTAAATTAGCATATGTTGAATGAATAATTGCATTGATTGGATCATTGCAACTTTCAACCAGCATTTCCTTTGGGATCTCAATATCTGCAACACCGTCTGTTGCATCACCTAACTTTCCGTCGCCAACATCTAGTAACCATCTTGAGAACTATTCAATCCTGTTTTTCTCATTTTTGTCATTTGATTGATCCAAGCGCATGTTTTTCGTCAACCGGAAAATTTTGCAGTGTTGCCATAAATGAGAGGAACTTATGCAAGCGTTAACAATTGCTGCCCTAGTACCCTTAGGAATCACAGGGAGAATTTGCCTGAAATCACCACCCATCATAATGCATTTTCCCCCAAAAGGTTGATTAGAGTGCATTATGTCCCTTAAAGTCCTGTCAAAAGCTTCGACGCAATAGCGTTGTACCATAGGTGCTTCATCCCAAATTATTAATTTCGTGCACTTGATAAGGTTTGCTAATGGTGAATTCTGCCAAATTGAACAGACTGAAAATTCTGTTACTTGTATTGGGATTACAAACCGAGAATGTGCTGTTCGTCCTGAGGGCAGTAATGTTGCTGCTATACCACTTGATGCAACAGTTAGCACAATATGTCCTTCAGACCGAAGAGTGGAGGCCAATGCATTCCACAAGAAGGTTTTCCCTGTCCCACCATATCCATATACGAAGAAGAATCCTCCATGTTGTAAATATAATGCTGACATGACGTTCTCATAAACATTCTTTTGATCGGCATTCAGAGCGGACAACAAACTCTCTGATTGTGATTTTAGTTCTTCTCTATCGTACGCCAACTCTTGTACGATCAAGTGGTTGGTAACATCAATGGTGGGCACTTCAAATGGAATTGGAAGTGTGTTGAAGTCATGTAAACTCTTCCCATTAGAACGAAGAAGTTTATCAATCTCTTTAAGGGTAGCTTGTTCCTTTATAGATAACGGGATGTCCACTCCTATGAAATGAAAAAACAATGAACTTAGACGAAAGGGGCAGGGCCATGACATATGTTTTAAGTACATAAAAATTCGCATCAACTATGTAAGTGAAAAGATTAATCATCATACTAACCTGAATTGACTTCATCACGCCGTGGTATGTATAATATACCTTCTGAAAGGAGATGTGATGTTTCTGCCCAAACATAATCAGGCCTCTGTACAGAACCACACAGCAACATTGTCACAAATAGCTTCCTCAAGGAATGGCCTGAAGCCCAATAAGCTGCTTCTTTAATTGCAGCAACGTATTCCCTATCATCATCTAATAAGCCCCGTGCGAAGCACGCCTCCTTGAAGGTTTTATATGTAACACCAGCAACTGTTTTGATTTGATCAAAGGAAGAGGGTCCACGAACTTGTGTGAGCAAGATTCGCAAGTAATATAGTTCTCCAGCTGATGGTGACACATGAGCTATTCTACCAACAGCAAAGCCTCTTTCGCGTATTTTCCACATCCTTTTGTCTCTCTTGTAAACATAATGATTTGGGAATTCAGAGTAGGTCAAAGTTGCTGCAAAAGTATCATCAGCATTAATCATCATCCATGATAGGAACTGTGATTCACATACTCTTGGTTTATCCATCAATTCTGACACATCTTCCGTATTTGTGTAAACAACAAATTGCTGATTTGGTAGATGGAAGCTCAGTCTTTCAACTGCAGGGTACCTATGATGAATATCAAAGCCAAAAATTCGCCAACTTGCTTCGCATGCTGAAACATATCGGCAATTATAATATTGCTGTATCTCATCTATTACTTTGGTGCCATTTTTGTCTCTGCTGTCATCAAATAATCCCACAACAACTCTATCATTCCCTTTACTGATATATTTGAATAGGTATTTGATAGCAGTTGAGTGGTTGCACTTCTCAACGTTTATGTGTGCTTGGTAAAGTTTGAGGAGCATTGGATTGTACGGAACAACAAACCGATTGTCTAGCGGGGTACCCTTTAATTCTATTGTTTTGCCATCATCTCTTCGACGATATGTGGGAAATCCATCATCATCAATTGTTGTATGTTGATTGAACCTCTTTGGGAAATATTTACTGCATTTTTTGTCTTTCATGCAGGGAGCATTAGGCTTCATTGATCCACAAGGGCCATGAATCATGAATTTTTTAACCAACTCGTGAAGTAATGGTGAAGATTCCTTGTCTGGGATTTCCGCTGAAATAATTCTGTCAATTGACTCTGGATCTGACAGCTTTGCGATTGGATCAAGGAAAAGGAGGATATGTGCATGGGGCAAACCCCTTTTTTGGAACTCAATGGTGTAAATCTCTGTGTAATGTAGAAGTTAAGTTGAGGGTTAGATGGATGTTAGAACATGTTCTATATTTTTAAAGGAAAAATAATGATGAAGATAAGTTGTATATAATATAATATAAAGCACTATACCTGCACGAATTCTACCAAAAAGCTTTTTTCTTTTTAAAGTCTTCATCAATGTCCTCAACTTAAGCTCAAAAATCCTAGATAGTAGGTGTGGGCAATCCGAGGGTTGCAGACTCGCACCATCGCAATATCGTTGTATTTCAGGCCAGGCTGGATTACAAGTGAATGTGATGAAAAGGTCGGGATAACCAATTGCTTTGCATATAGCCATTGCATCTTGGTAATTTCGTATCATATATCTAGCTCCTCCAGTGAATGATGCAGGTAGAATGATCCGCTTGCCAATTGAGGAAGCATCTCGCTCTCCACTAATCACTGCGTCTGATAAGCCTTGATATAAGTCCGCTCGAAGGTCTTTTTGGTGCGTCCTAATCCACAATAACCTCTGTGATTCCATCATTGTGTACCCATCAACAATGAACTGCTGGAGCAATCGTGACGCATGTTGTAATGTGGACATTTCATTTTGCCTGACCATTAATCTGTAACAAAGGAATTCTCGAATGCTGACTCTTTTACGTGTATTCGTTACAGTTAAGGTTTCTTCTCTGTGTTGAACATCATCTCTATAACCATCTTCACCATAAGGAAAAAGTAAAGGATATTGCAGAGGTAAATAAGCGGGATGTAATTCGTTGATTCTTTGAATATTGCCTGTGTGTGTTTCCAAAATGATATCTCGCACACTGAACTGAAGATCAATGTCACCCACAATTAAGGCAGCAACTTCTGATGCGGACGGTAAATTGTATGTTCGTCCATCATGCTCTCTACTCCCAATCAAACACATTTTCAATGGACTTGGCGTGGGTGTGGATAGAAATGTTGATGCCAAACGGAATTGTTTGACAAAGGGATTGATATCATCCAATTGATTCTTGATTTGTTGAACAATAAGTGGGTCTATTGAATCTTCTTTTTGGTGTTTGCTGCATGGCAATAAAACCAGTTAGAAAGGGAAGCAAGTATTATATATAGCGAAATTTCGTTAACACAGTTGAGGTAGATAAAATGTAGTACCTTACAGCTACAATTCGATTGGAAACTTCATTATTAGTGTCATGAATATACAGTTGAGAATACACTGGTCTTGCACCTTCTGGAGGAATTAAGGCACCAATGTTGTGGTAGTTTACCCCTGATAGCACAAATGTATACGGTCCACCACCAGAGTTGATTGTATGATCAATTTTACCTCCCATTGAGGTGAAAGAGAACATATTGTTGTATTGCCTGATGTTTGCATTGAAATTCCGGGAAAAAGTTGATTTCTTATTAAAAAATAAGGTTTGCCATAGTGGAGGAGGTATTTCGAATGTTGGGAGGACAACTTTCCCTTTCAAGCAACAGCGTGAGAATGTATCAGCAGTTCTGCTATTCCCATACTTATTCACTCTTTCATTAAACCAAAGCTTTGCATGACAATACTTGCAGATATGAATTGCATCGCCTTCATCTGACATTGTATGGATAGGAAGCAAAGAATTAGGTTTAGTACTGAGTTTGGCAAGTCGTACGATTATAATGGATAATAAAAGAATCTGGCTATACCTAGGTAAACAAATTCCTCATCTACGTTAATTAAGTTGGTCTGGTAACTTGGTTGTGCACGATGGACTGTAATGTCTTCGGAATCATCTAATATGGTCACCGATTAGTAGAAACAACATTATAATAAAACAAAATACCCATTTAAGGATGTAGATAATAATTTATGTACCATCATTATGGTCATGGAATTTGTTTAATGGAAAAGAATGAAACAAACCTTCATCAGAGTCATCATTGCTGCTGTCCGTCTCAATCTGTTGGGAATTTTCACACTCAAAGTTGAATACAATATTCCTATAATGAGCTTCTTGTGGGATTCCTTTTTGAAAGGCATAATAACGCGTCAAAATATGACCATAGTAACAGATAAATAGCATATGAAGTGTTTAGCATGGAAGGGGGAAAATTGTTTGAAGTTGAACATGTAGGTTGAATGAAGTATAGTATATGATACAATTGTATAACATCAGCAACATTCAATAATATGAAAACCATGGAAAGGTACCGATTTTAATAAATGTTAATGGTTTTGTAGTGATAGTCGTTGTAATGATAAAAGTATAGACTAATTATGACAATTGTTAATGTGTTTGCTTTCAAGATCTTGTTCTCTTCTCTGGGTTTATCAACATATTTTGTTAATTTTATTCTACTATCCCAAGCAATTACAATACTTTCGATACTTCATAAACATTTTGTTTTTTAAAATATCTTACATAGTATATAAAAAACAAAGTGTTTGTGTTGAAAGATAAATAAATAATGCCTTAATCAATCATTAGTAACATAATTATAAAGGGAAATGATAATAAGATCCTGAGAAAAAAATTATATTCCCCATGTTTATAAATATAAGTTTTAAACAACTGATTTTAAGTTTACGAAGAAAATATTTAAAATTATTTAAAGGTAATAAATAAGTATTTTTTTACTATACTCTTATTTATAAAGAAGATAAGTGAGAGAGGCAATAAATACAACAAATATAATTAAAGAGTAAAGTTGGAAGTCTATTTAACTATGTTTCGCCCAATGAACTATACTCCTATTTAACCACCATACCTCCCCGGATACTATCAATAGCTCTTTGTACTTTTGAATTGAGAATTTTTTTCAAAAATGGGTTATATTTAACAAAATCTCTAATAAATGCAGAAAGGGACATCAAGTAGATGGTATGTCTGTGGAAAGTCTTCAACAACCATAACTCCTCTCTACCACACATGTCAGTAAACTATGAAAACAGTAACCACACCATCACTCAAAGATATAACAAATAAATGTTGGGTCATATACAAGGTAGAGAACAAACTGGTATAAGAATCAATATTCTCACACTCATGCTGACCTATGTAACTTCAGTCATTCAAACTTTTTTTTTTCTTGTTGCTTCATTCATTCAAACTACACTTTACCAAGACTCTAAACTTGATTCAATTTGGTGATTGTTAATTTTCCTCTGATAGCAAAATAAACGCATCTAATGTATCGAAAAAATGAACGCATCTATCTACTAAAAGGGCCACACAGTTTATATATAATATAAAATATATTTTACTACTCAATATGTAATGTCATACACGCATACTGGTTTCTTGTTTGAAGAGGAATAATGAAAGAAGACATCCCATTTAATATATAATTTCCTTTTATACGATAATATCTCTTAAACCAAATTGCTTACTTTATTTTCATATATGTATATAGATAGATGGATATACGATATTTGAAATACAATATATTTTCCTAAAACTTCAACTCAAAAATAAACATGATGTGTGTGTGTATAAATAATATATGATAATGAAATATATAGAATAGATTGAACAGAAATTGCTCAAACTATCTCCTAAAGTTTTTTTTCCCTTTGCAATTAATAAATTGATGATTTACTAAATTTACATAAGGTTGACCCAATCTAATGTAACAGGTAGGGAAGGATTTATATTTTATGTGAGATAAAAAAAGTAGGGAAACTTAAGCAAGCTTGGTTATCACCTCAATAACACGTAAAATTATTGGTAAGGTTAATTGCATACATACCTGGTTGTGTGTACTGGGGAAATGTGTTTTGCATACTACAACCTTGATTCTGTTCTGGAAATGGAGTATTCTTCTTCCTAAGCGGAAAGGCATCATCTTCACTTTGTTGTAACCCTTGTAATCTAGCGCTTTTCCGTTTAAAGATGTAATTGCCAGAGTTGATAGTAGAATCTTCGTGGGCTGCATAGCATGAGCGTTGAAGGAAACAGTTTGAAAAAAGATATTATCTTAATCTTTTGTTTTTTGGTATGTAACTTAAATGTACATACCACTGAAACGCGTTGATAAGTTGGTCTGGACATTGGTAATATCTTTCAAAGCTCTGGAACTGTTGTGTCTTCGTCTTCCAACATGATTATGATTTGCAGTGTGCATTTGTGATTGTGATGGTTGTGTATGGAATTGCAAATCAGATAAGTGGCATCCATGGATTGGAAGAACTGAAAGATTATGTGCTGGTTCGGTGGGTGTACCGTAGACGTTGCCATTGAAACCATGCAAAGCATCGGTTGTGTTTTCTGTTGGTAAGGTGAAAACATTATTGGCACATGACATAAGTAATAACAGTGAAGAAATAACATAAGTATATGTATGAAACCTTTATCCATGTGTAGGAGATGAGTTTAGGGCGAACTAAAGATATGCTGTTGTGGTCGGGGAATTCAACAGGGAAGGATGGTTGAAGCGTGAGATTAGCATATGCTGTGGAAGAACAGGCATAACCAATATTGATTTCTGCATAGCTCAGCACATCACGTTATTGTTGCTTGCTACATTTATAAAGTGCGATATATGACATGTTTAGGAAAGAGAATCTTTAACATATGAGACAAACAATGTTTTAATTGCAGACGTTGAGTGGACAGGAAAAGGAGGACTATCTGACCAAAGGTGCTGATATTTTGCACTTTTTGTGAGCTGTCATTGTATATAATTAAAATAATGTAAAGGTTACAAATAGAAATTGGTATGTCTGGACCTTTATTTTATTGTTCGTTTCAGTTATAAGGGCAAATAAGTATCATAAGTGATTTTAATATGTTGCATTTAAAAAAATTCAAATCTTTAACCATTATAGCAGATGAATAAATGGAGAATTGCAGAAAATGGAAGTAATGAAGCGGGCTAACGGAAGGTGTAAAAAAAAAATAACATCACAAATGCAGTAAGGTTTGTTATAGATTAATGATGATTCTGTTATCTCAATAAGGAGTACATGTAAGTAAGCGATATGTGAGCCCTTAATTTAATTTTACATATAAGAGTTCACTTGGGATGAGGAACAATCGAAAGGTTGGGTGAATAATTTGTCCTCTTCAAGTCGTGATTTTTTTTTTGCTGTATAGTTTAATTCATTGCTGTTATCATCATATTTTCAAACAATGAAGTTGGGATTGTTTTTTCACAACTATGGGCAAAAGTAATCTCAAAGATAATGTGACTATATTGGATATCATATGTGCTTCATCCACGTCTGTGTAACAATATTTCATAAGATGACATTTGCAAGAAAGGAATAGAATAGAAGGCACAGGTTTGAAGTAACTGCTAATTTTAATGATGGAACTGAAAAAACAATGCTTGTGTACATAAGGAGGAGTGAAATTAAACTGAAGGGTCAACCAATACAACATAACTATAGTACTAATGCGATGGGACAAGTAAAATGCAAGGTAAACTGAGACATCAACAAAGTGAACTAAATGACATAAGTGGAGGCAGGCACGATGCTAATGAAGCATGTTTCCAGGAGGATCGGCTATTTTTCTTGCTTGATAGTCTTAATGAGCCTCCCATCATAATTAGGGTTGCCTGATGTTTGTCCCTCTATAGCAGATTCAGACACTTGAGAATTTATTTTTCTGTAGCTTTTGCGTTTTGGTTTTGTAGGGCCTTGTGTTAACTGTTGTGAAATTGCAGCAAGTGTGTCATCCTCCACATCTATAGCATCATTGACAACTGGATTGGATGGTTGTATGTCTGTACCAGCAACAGTCATCTTTTGCTCTCTATTTGTGTCACTTAGTGATCCCGTTCCCTAGGTTGAGAGACAAAATTGCAAGTGTTACAATGTAACTGACTGGAAAAAAGATGTGATACATGGGAAGATATATGTAGAAGGAGAAGAATGAAACCTGTTCTGTCTGAATCTCAGAGAGTCCATGAGCCTGTGAACGGAAGTTATTAACATAATTAAGTAGAGGAAAGAATGCTTGCTATTGATGGTTACTAAGGATAAATAGAAACTCATTATAACCTCTGCGGATACAGCATTGAACTCATTAAGGAGGTCCTCACAGACAGTGAATTCAGTTGCACTTATGCTAGATCCTGGGTACTTCTTGTTAAATTCATTAAGTTTTAGTTTCAACAACAACTTCTTCCCAACAGGATTTTCAAGGGCTTTTGGGAACCCTTCTTCACGTTTGTCCTGAATGTATAAATACAAGTGAAAGATCAGATGCAAAATAAATATAAAGTTCCAGCCAGCTAGGGGGAAAAGTGTTAAGGAAAAGTTGCCTCAGGAAGGGTCATTTTCATCTGCAATGCAGATTTTTCCAGCAATTGCACTGCAAGTTTGTCCCAAAAGATCACAGAAGTTGACCCAGTGTCATCTTTGACAATATAGTGTAACTTCATCCTGTTAAGGAAAATGACAATGTAAAGGTTAGTTATTATTGACTGTTGATTTACAGAAGGAAGTTAGATCTGTTAGCACAGTATAGGAAGTGAAATATATTGGTTAGCGATGGGATGTACTTGGCTTCAAATGACTTAGGAGCATTGGAACCGGTTGTGGGTTTACAACTGGGGCAAATGAGTGGACTTTGTGGGTCATTATCAGTCTGTTGTTTAGCCTTAGAAGAACACTTGGAGCAGGCATTATAGGTCCATCCATGTTTAGATTCGAACTTTACAATCTCGCAATCAAGGACGAAAGCAGTCCCCTGTCATGGATATGATAAAAGAGTTGAGGCATTAAAAAATGAATAATATAATGTGAGCAGTAAGGAAAAACTCACAGTAGAGAGATCTTTAATGTTAGATATCTGTTGCTTTGTTTGGCTCAGAAGGGAAGAGTTGGTAGAAGGACGACTCAACTGTGTAGGCATTGACTGAGTCATAGCTTCCAGCATAGGGGAACATTGATCTTGGGCCCTAAATAATGAAGTAGATGAAGATGTTAAAAGCAATAAGAAGATATGTGTCATTGATAGTAGATAACTTAGTTTGTTAGTGCAATAGGAAGTGAACCTTTGAATGAAATCACTAATTTCTTTGATTTTTGGGTTGAAGTGAACCCTTGTGGCAGTGAAGGAGCTTGATAACTGACGTTTTTCTGTTAAGAGGAAAGCTTATAACAACTGAACCGAAGGTATAGAGAAAACATACAGACAACAATATGGAAAGAGAGTTAGTGAAAAGTCATGCAGTAGTAAGGAAATTACTATCCTCTGTCCAAGTGAGCTTGGCAAGAGTTAAGAGGACCACAACAGGGCTATCAGTGTTTTGAAGCTGGTCCATGTATGCATCTGAAGCACAGCTGTCAAATAAAACGCATTCAATGTTGTTTTGACTGAAAAGAACGAAGAGTTATTGTTAGGACATAAAGATAAATAAAGGTAAAATAAATATGTTAAAAGAAAGTATGTGGTAAATACTCAATGTCAGACAAGATCATCCTGAGCCAGAACTTGGGATGATTGTCTTTACGTTGCTCCTCAAGAGAACCAATGGATGTAAGAAAAGCAATGACATCTGCAAATGTTAGAGTTTTGATGTAGATGTACAGTGATTTTGGTATAACGCATAAGTCATCAAAGTTGAAGTGATAGTGTAAATGTTACCAAATAAGTAATCAATATCATCTTCCTCAGGAAGAGTAAGTGCCCGTTTGGATTAGCGGTAGAAAAGTAACTTTTTTTGCTAACTGACTTTAAAAAAAGTCAGATAAGAAAAAAGTCAAAATATAGATGTGATTTGTGTTTGGAATTGCGGTAGAAAAAGTGACTTTTTTTCTAACCTTAAACGTGTTTGGATTGGTGTTTGAAAAACCCGTAAAGATGGAAAATGACTAAAAAAGGCATGAATCTTATTGAATACTCCATATATATATTATTTGTATATATTGTGATAATTGAAGTGAAAAAATATAAATAAAATTTGATAAAATAATAAAAGTTCAGTTATTATTGAAAAAAAAGAAAAATACACTAAAGCCACTTCAATTAAAAATGGATAAATTTATATAGAGATGCAGTATAAAAGTGCGTGCTTGTGTGCAGTCAGGTATCATATTATTCAAATGTATTGATACCAATTTACAAAGAATAGTCTATGAGGAATTAAACCGGACATGTTTTCTTTGCTTAACTTCAGTATGTTCACGCTTGCCAATTCATGCTTGAAATGTTTCAAAGTAAGTTCTATTTTTTCATGTCAGTAATGTACAAGTACACACACACACACATATTTTCAAAGTAAGTTCTATTTTTACGTTTTCTAACGTTGCCCATTCATGCTCATATAAAAGAAGATGATAGCACTAAATAAAACAAACAATGAAGCATTTTCAGACCCCAAAAACAAAGTTCAACTTTTACAATGTTTCAATCGATATCAAGTATGGTTATTAACATAGGCGGATATATATTAAACACAGCTCTGCCCCCACTGAAATTTTAGAAATATGCATAGTTGATATAATGCCCTTTTAATTTTCTTTCCACATGCTTTGACAAAGATGCCTTAGTAAGCCAATTGATTCAGACAAAACCTCCAAGCCACCAAAGAATAACAATTTAAATTCAAGCTTCTAAATTGCCGGACACCACTCTAGCCAAGTCATTACCAGATTCACAAATACCCTTGAGAATTTTCTAAATTGATGATAATATAAATAGAATGTCAGTCACATGTATTATTGATTGTTTTTTGGACTGTGATGATACACACACATTTAAAAAGAGCCGCATAGAATAGAAGAAACAGAAACAACAGCAGCCAGCAATTTCATTCAATTTTTCAACTTCATTTCCATCTATCTTTCTTCCATCCCCATCGAAAAAATCCCAAATCAATGGATGTCCAAATCAAAATCATACTTCTAATGCTCTCTGAATTGATTCCTGCATATATATTTATCGCAGTGTTAATATATTTAGTAGCCATTATCCTTCTAACAAGGTCCCAAAATCTCATTTAACTTCCAAAGCATTGATGAAGAAACAGAGATTTGATTATATAAGTAATCGTTCTTGATGAAGAAACAGAGATGAATAAACCACAGCACAGCACCCATTCGCATACATGCAGCAACCACAGCACAGCACCGAAACGCATACACATAGATGAAGAAACATGAGGAAAAGAAGGGAAACAACACCCATACGCAGAAAAATGCCCAAGCTGCACAGACATATATATATATATATATATATATCCCTTTCTTCCACAAATCATGCTAACAAAGCCTCGAGCTCAGATTCAGTAATAATATACAGAGATGAAGAAAACACTGCCTTCAAAGCGTGAACCCAGATCAGGAAATAAGAATGCCGACTCACATCCGGCAACCACAAAGCAGAGGAAAAAACTCAACACAAGAGAAAAAACCTGTCAAACCAATGAAGCTCCGGCGACCGCACGATGTTCGTCGACCTCAGATCGGAACACCCACCAAGGGATCTGATTACCAAACTGCACAGACAAGCCACAGATCGCAACAAGCAACTGAACAGGGGACGGATCAGAGCAGGACGATCGGTCAACGGCCAACGAGTCACGGACGGCGATGAGCTTCGAACCACCGACCACACCGACACCAAACGCCGACGACACCACCACAAGCACGACGGACAGCCAGACGAGGGAGACCAGCAACGGTTGAGGGAGGCGTATGTGAGAAAATGAGAAGAGGTGTGAAAAAACTGGAGAAATCGAGTATTAACCAAGACAAGACCGGTAGAGTGTTCGTTGTACATTAATTGCCCATAATAACTGATTTCTGCCGTGCCTCAGCGAAAAAGCTCGCTCAGTGAGCTTCCATGTTAACTCACGATAATGAAAAAAGCTCGGCAATGTACATCGTGAACCCAAACAAGATGATAAATGCTCACTGGGCTTTTTCTCCCTTACCGCGCGTTTTCCCTCCCTTAACGCTGTGCCAAACAGACCCTAAGAAGTTCAGAAATAGATTTAAATGCGTAAGATGAAGTTGGGATAACAGCTTCTTTTGGTGAGACTGAAGTATGCGTGGTAAAAGTTAGTTTGAATGGATGAGTAGTTGGTCGAAACTTGTGAGAGTTTGATGAAACAATAAAGTTAGCAAATTCATATGTTTTCCCTTCCTGGATTGATGAACCAAAAGTGGTATGCAATGACTTAATGATGGCACTTGCTTGTATGGTTGTCCCCTGGATAAAAAGGTTATGATGGAGAGAGAAGATTTAATAACAGTGGCCATAAACATGTGTATATTTTGGAAGTGAATGAGTTGCAATAACAGATGTGACATACCTCAGAATCAACCAACAACATAGCAACACAAAATATTTCAGTGGGGGCAGTTTTCTGGTACACATTCCATTTCCTTAAGACTCTAACAACAATAGTCCACAGGTCAGAAGCATCATGAATTTCGGATAACAAACTGTGTCCAGACATGTTGGAAATTGGTGGGAAGATAGAAAGTAATGGTATAGAGGAGGAGGAAGAGTTATATTTGAAGAGTGATGTGTAGAAGTGACTTGAATATAATGTTTAAATAGACGATGATGGGGAATAAGGGCGGGAAAGGTGGGGAAATGTTCAAATGTTGGAGGGTTTGAGGGTAAAGGCGTGAGTAATAGATGGAAGTAAAAGATAATTTGTATTCTAAATGGCTTGAAGTAAAGAATAAGTTAAAAAGAATGGAGTTATTAATTCACAGAAGGGAGAGCAGGGGAAAGAGAAAGAAGGAAGTGATGTAACATGGTTGAGGGAAGTGATTGAACGAAGACATGCAGAGAGTCAAAATAATCCAAAACAGAATAGGAGAATACATATAGTAAAAATAATTCCTATTGTCTGAACTATAGTAGGTGCATAGGCGACAGAGTAACAGGAAAAGATGCTGAGGAAGAAGTAAGAAGGAAAAAGTAATGACTTATAGGTGTCACTAATTATGCTAACGATAAATGGAATGATAATGATGACTAACAAATGATGAGTACTGCCAATTAAGAGGAAAAGGTTGATGTGCACATGCGCAGATGGTTGAATAAAGTGAGGGTCCCTTTCTCATATAAGTGTTTCGCCCTGGACATAATGAGGACATATTGAGCGCTAAGGAAAATTGGAATCTAATTAAAGGTAAAGTAATAACATCGTGTTCCATACCTTTCTGTAATTAAAGGTGAAGTAATTAAAGGTAAAGTAATAACATCTAATTAAAGGTATGGAACATAATGAGCCTAAAGACTATGTGTGATATGAAGAACAGCTGGTTTTGGGAGCAGAATAAACAAACCGAAAAAATGATGCAAATAATGAAACAGATCCTAATAATTAAGTTAGATAAACTTTCTCTGAACTAATGGGTAGATCATGCAAAATTAACCTCATCAAGCTTTAAAACATAATCATAAACTCTACTGAACTTTCAAATTATGAAGATAATAAAAATTAGCAAATTTATACCACTTAAAATTTATTTTTATAGGCATATAAATTTCTTAAAGTTTAAATCATATAAATTTCATATAAATTTCATATAAATTTCTTAAAGTTTAAATCACATGAAGTCTTGTACGTAGAATTTATTCTATTTAAAACAAAATGAAAAAAAAACAATCCTAATATTTAAAATCATACATAAGTAGGTTACCAAAAAATTCCAAATCGGAAGTACTTCATTATTCATGCGATTTTTTTAGGTAATAATTAATTTTTAGAAACTGAAAGTCGTAAAAAATAATTTTTCGAATTATTGTAAAGCTCACTTGTATTTTGGATCTTTCGCTTGCCTTCATATAAGGATAAAACTTTTCCAGCTTAGCAGGCCCTCATGCTTCAAATAAAGACACACGCACAGTATAACTGCCCAGCTCGTGAACTTTAAAAATTTCTTAGCATTATTCCACAAACACATCATTAGGTGCTGACCAGTAAAATATTTTAAATCTAATTAAATAATTTTTTTTCCCAAGACACAGACTGTCTGTAGTTATCCAGATAAGTAGGAATATTTGCTTTTAGATCCTTTTTTATTCATAAATAGGTATTATAGGGTCATTAGGTATAGATTTTAGGGAAAATAAAAATAAAGGGCCTAGAGAAAATAATATCTACCGCAAAGAACTGAAAAAATTGTAATTACTTAAAATAACAGGATGTCATAATATAAATTTTAAATTACTAAATTTGCCGTTAATTAAAATGTTCCTTCCTTATCTCTTGTATTTATAATTAAAAAAGTTTACTAAAATTAAAACTAAAACTGCAAAATGAGCTTTCATATTCTTCTATCTTAATAGACCATCAAAAATATATTCTTGCCTATGGTATTTACACATGCTTTTGACCCAAAAATGATGATCAATCAAAGGAGACACATTAATATTACCATTTGCATGAAATAAAGTGACGTGATGCTTTGGTTATGCTTTAAATGTTACCATCCTTTCTTTAAAAGGAGAGGAAAAGAAACTGTTCCTGTTGGGTGATAATTAGAAAAAGAAACTTGGAACTAACATTTTTTATGTCAAGCACATGTCTGTCCATTGTAGTGGCAGTTTGTTTAATTGAAGCTTTTATTTTGTTAAAATTTTTAATTGAAGCTTTAACTGTTGGAACTAACATTTTTTAATGTCAAAACGTCTATTGAAGAAGACTAACAATATCTTACATAAATCATGTGATAAAAGGTACCACAGTAAGAGTGACTGTTTATTATATAAAAAAGCTAACAATTTTCCAATTTTTATACAAGTTTCTATATCCTTTTTCTCTTGCATTGTGGTATCATATATAGCTTAACTCTTGGTGATAGCCGTTATTCTTTATGGGTAATTATTTTTTTTCATTGTTGGTCAGAAAGAGAAATTATTATTTTTTTCATTTGAATTTAGACCCAAGCTAGGAATTGAAGCTTATGGGAGCGATGGCTTATGTTTGTTAATTTCATATCTGTTAATTTTTTTCTAATTTTTCTTTATTGATGTTCATCCAACAATATTTTTTTTCTTATTGCCCATCTGGTTAACCGGAACTTTATCCCGACTACATCCGGATTCGACCCGTGTCGTGCACCTGGCTATGGTGGGAGAGTCTCCCAATGAGAATTTTCTGCATACACAAGACTTGAACTCGAGACCTTACTTAGATGGAACCAAGCCGCTTACCACTTAGACCAACTCCATCATTCAACATTCAACAATAATTAAATAAGACCATGGTGCACGAAGATACTCAGTTGGGTTTGAATGTTCAAAAAGTTATCTTGGGTTTTTCAATACACACTCATGATTTTTTTTCTTTTTTTACACATGATTAGCTGGTTTTGGGAGCAGAATAAACAAACAGAAAAAATGATGCAAATAATGAAACAAATCCTAATAATTAAGTTACATAAACTTTCTCTGAACTAATGGGTAGATCATGCAAAAATAACCTCATCAACCTTTAAATCTACCTACTTGAATCTCCATGTACTTGAAGGATCAGACATAGATTATCAGATCACATGCCTAAGTAATGGAGTGTTTTTGAGAATCGAGTGATTTCCTACTCGTCCTTCCCATCCCTTTTTCTTTATGTTGTGAGGGATGTTGGGTAGGGCCGTGGAATAATAATGGTTTTTTTTTTTCCATTAGAACAATAATGGTTTCTGGTTAAAGTTAACCAAGCATTCTAATGTGATCAAAGTTAACCCAGCTCGTGACCTTTAAAAATTTGTTAGCATTATTCCACAAACACATGATTAGGTGCTGACCAGTAAAATATTTTAAATCTAATTAAAATGAAACCAATTAGATTTCGAATATGTTTAATTAAAGCCAAAAGAAAAGAATAATTTGTTTTTCCCAATACACATACTGTCTGTAGTTTTCCAGATAAGTAGGAATATTTGCTTTTAGATCCCTTTTTATTCATAATTTGGTATTATAGGGTAATTAGGTATAGATTTAAGGTTAATTAAAAATAAAAGGCCTAGAGAAAATAATATCGACCTCAAATAACTGTAAAAATTGTAATTAATTAAAATAACAGGATATGATAATATAAAATTAAAATTACTAAATTTGCCCTTAATAAAAATTTTCCTTCCTTATCTCTTGTATTTGTAATTTAAAAATTTAACTAAATTTAAAACTAAAACTGCAATGATATGATTTTTTTTTTTTTTAATAATGAGCTTTCATATTCTTCTATCTTAATAGACCATCAAAGATATATTCTTCTCTATGGATCTATGGTCTTCTCTATTCTTAATGTCATGTTTTTTATTAGACTTGACCAAACAGTAAATTTGTAATTGTTTGTGACACTGTTGTCAATAATGAAAGACACGTTATTGAATACTTTTTAACAAAGAATACTCAGAATGAATAATAAAAGGCATATCCAGTCATTAAAGTAGATCCATAAATATTTTAATCCATAGATATTCTTCTTATTGACATGCAGAGAGTGAAAATAATCCAAAACAGAATAGGCGAATGCAGATAGTAAAAATAATTCCTATAGTCTGAACTATAGTAGGTGCATAGGCGACAAAGAAAAGATGCTGAGGAAGAAGTAAGAAGGAAAAAGTAATGACTTATAGGTGTCACTAATTATGCTAACGATAAATGGAATGATAATGATGACTAACAAATGATGCGTAATGCCAATGAAGAGGAAAAGGTTGATGTGTACATGCGCAGATGGTTGAATAAAGTGAGGGTCCCTTACTCATATAAGTTTTTCGCCCTGGACATAATGAGCACTAAGGAAAATTGGAATCTAATTAAAGGTAAAGTAATAACATCGTGTTCCATACCTTTCTGTAATTAAAGGTGAAGTAATTAAAGGTGAAGTAATAACATCTAATTATGGGTATGGAACATAATGAGCCTAAAGACTATGTGTGATATGAAGAACAGCTGGTTTTGGGAGCAGAATAAACAAACCGAAAAAATGATGCAAATAATGAAACAGATCCTAATAATTAAGTTAGATAAACTTTCTCTGAACTAATGGGTAGATCATGCAAAATTAACCTCATCAAGCTTTAAAACATAATCATAAACTCTACTGAACTTTCAAATTATGAAGATAATATAAATTAGCAATTTTATACCACTTAAACTTTATTTTTATAGGCATATAAACTTCTTAAAGTTTAAATCATATAAACAAAACTAATAGTAAAAGATTATGTATATAAATGTAAAAGTTTAGTAGGTTTATTATAAAGTTATAAAAGTTAAAGGAAGTTATTTACATATGACATAAAGTTACGGAAGTCTAGTACGTAGAATTTAATCTATTTAAAAAAAAACAATCCTAATATTTAAAATTATACATAAGTAGGTTACCAAAAAATTCCAAATTTGAAGTACTTCATTATTCATGCGATATTTTTAGGCAATAATTAATTTTTAGAAACTGAAAGTCGTAAAAAATAATTTTTTGAATTATTGTAAAGCTCACTTGTATTCTGGATCTTTCGCTTTCCTTCAGATAAGGATAAAACTGGTCCAGCTTAGCAGGCCCTCATGCTTCAAATAAAGACACACGCACAGTATAACTGCCCAGCTCATGAACTTTAAAAATTTCTTAGCATTATTCCACAAACACATCATTAGGTGCTGACCAGTAAAATATTTTAAATCTAATTAAATAATTTTTTTTCCCAAGACACAGACTGTCTGTAGCTATCCAGATAAGTAGGAATATTTGCTTTTAGATCCTTTTTTATTCATAATTAGGTATTATAAGGTAATTAGGTATAGATTTTAGGGAAAATAAAAAATAAAGGGCCTAGAGAAAATAATATCTACCGCAAAGAACTGAAAAAATTGTAATTACTTAAAATAACAGGATGTCATAATATAAATTTTAAATTACTAAATTTGCCGTTAATAATAGACCATCAAAGATATATTCTTCTCTATGGATCTATGGTCTTCTCTATTCTTAATGTAATGTTTTTTATTAGACTTGACCAAACAGTAAATTTGTAATGGTTTGTGACACTGTTGTCAATGATGAAAGACACTTTATTGAATAATTTTTAGAACAGAATACTCAGAATGAATAATAAAAGGCAGAGCCAGTCATTAAAGTAGATCCATAAATATTTTAATCCATAAATATTTTTTTATTGACATGCAGAGAGTGAAAATAATCCAAAACAGAATAGGCGAATGCAGATAGTAAAAATAATTCCTATAGTCTGAACTATAGTAGGTGCATAGGCGACAAAGAAAAGATGCTGAGGAAGAAGTAAGAAGGAAAAAGTAATGACTTATAGGTGTCACTAATTATGCTAAAATGATAATGATGACTAACAAATGATGCGTAAATGAAGAGGAAAAGGTTGATGTGTACATGCGCAGATGGTTGAATAAAGTGAGGGTCCCTTACTCATATAAGTTTTTCGCCCTGGACATAATGAGCACTAAGGAAAATTGGAATCTAATTAAAGGTAAAGTAATAACATCGTGTTCCATACCTTTCTGTAATTAAAGGTGAAGTAATTAAAGGTAAAGTAATAACATCTAATTAAAGGTATGGAACATAATGAGCCTAAAGACTATGTGTGATATGAAGAACAGCTGGTTTTGGGAGCAGAATAAACAAACCGAAAAAATGATGCAAATAATGAAACAGATCCTAATAATTAAGTTAGATAAACTTTCTCTGAACTAATGGGTAGATCATGCAAAATTAACCTCATCAAGCTTTAAAACATAATCATAAACTCTACTGAACTTTCAAATTATGAAGATAATATAAATTAGCAATTTTATACCACTTAAACTTTATTTTTATAGGCATATAAACTTCTTAAAGTTTAAATCATATAAACAAAACTAATAGTAAAAGATTATGTATATAAATGTAAAAGTTTAGTAGGTTTATTATAAAGTTATAAAAGTTAAAGGAAGTTATTTACATATGACATAAAGTTACGGAAGTCTAGTACGTAGAATTTAATCTATGTAAAAAAAAAAACAATCCTAATATTTAAAATTATACATAAGTAGGTTACCAAAAAATTCCAAATTTGAAGTACTTCATTATTCATGCGATATTTTTAGGCAATAATTAATTTTTAGAAACTGAAAGTCGTAAAAAATAATTTTTTGAATTATTGTAAAGCTCACTTGTATTCTGGATCTTTCGCTTTCCTTCAGATAAGGATAAAACTGGTCCAGCTTAGCAGGCCCTCATGCTTCAAATAAAGACACACGCACAGTATAACTGCCCAGCTCATGAACTTTAAAAATTTCTTAGCATTATTCCACAAACACATCATTAGGTGCTGACCAGTAAAATATTTTAAATCTAATTAAATAATTTTTTTTCCCAAGACACAGACTGTCTGTAGCTATCCAGATAAGTAGGAATATTTGCTTTTAGATCCTTTTTTATTCATAATTAGGTATTATAAGGTAATTAGGTATAGATTTTAGGGAAAATAAAAAATAAAGGGCCTAGAGAAAATAATATCTACCGCAAAGAACTGAAAAAATTGTAATTACTTAAAATAACAGGATGTCATAATATAAATTTTAAATTACTAAATTTGCCGTTAATAATAGACCATCAAAGATATATTCTTCTCTATGGATATATGGTCTTCTCTATTCTTAATGTCATGTTTTTTATTAGACTTGACCAAACAGTAAATTTGTAATGGTTTGTGACACTGTTGTCAATGATGAAAGACACTTTATTGAATAATTTTTAGAACAGAATACTCAGAATGAATAATAAAAGGCAGAGGCAGTCATTAAAGTAGATTCATAAATATTTTAATCCATAAATTTTTTTTTATTTTAGATATGGCCACACACATTCTGCTACACGCTTTTTCAATAATGTTGATGTTTTATTTGTATTCTGTTCTTTTGGCTTTAATTAAACATATTCGAAATTGGTTTCATTCTTCAAACACATCATTAGGTGCTGACCAGTAAACTGCCCCGCTGGTGAACTTTAAAAATTTCTTAGCATTATTCCACAAACACATCATTAGGTGCTGATGAGTAAAATATTTTAAATCTAATTAATTAATTATTTTTTCCCAATACACAGACTGTCTGTAGTTATCCAGATAAGTAGGAACCACTTCTATTTAGATCCTTTTTTATTCATAATTAGGTATTATAGGGTAATTAGGTATAGTTTTTAGGGAAAATTAAAATAAAGGGCCTAGAGAAAATAATATCTACCGCAAAGAACTGTAAAAATTGTAATTAATTAAAATAACAGGATATCATAATATAAATTTAAAATTACTAAATTTTCCCTGTTCTAAAAATTTTCCTTCCTTATCTCTTGTATTTATAATTAAAAAATTTAACTAAAATTAAAACTAAAACTGCAATGATATGAATTTTTTTTTAATGATGAGCTTTCATATTCTTCTATCTTAATAGACCATCAAAAATATATTCTTCTCTATGGATATATGGTCTTCTCTATTCTTAATGTCATGTTTTTTATTAGACTTGACCAAACAGTAAATTTGTAATTGTATGTGACACTGTTGACAATCATGAAAGACACTTTATTGAATAATATTTAGAACAGAATACTCAGAATGAATAATAAAAGGCAGACCCAGTCATTAAAGTAGATTCATAAATATTTTAATCCATAAATATTTTTGTATTTTAGATATGGCCACACACATTCTGCTACACGCTTTTTCAATAATGTTGATGTTTTATTTATATTCTGTTCTTTTGGCTTTTAGTAAATAGTAGGATCCCTTGCACTTTTGTTTACACCTCCCTGTTATGTCGATCGTTGTCCCAATTCCAACAACGCTGACTTCCTTTCCAACCTGGCCTACTGCAAATTAAGTATATATGCTCTTAATTATATATATTTATATATAAGTGCTTTGGTGGTTACCTAAAAGAAAGGGAAATTTGAAGAAACGGATGGAATGGGTGAGCAATTTAGATAAAATACTTTACTGAAAAAAAAAAGCAACATATCATCGCATGTCAGACACTTTCTTGCATTGGATTAAAGGTGGTGCACAATGGGTTAGAATTAATTCTGAGATATGGGAAAATTACAGAAAGGGTCCCAAAAGATTTGGTTTTCAAGTGCACATTCATTCCACATTATCACAGTAGCATTTTCGACCATCAGAAGAGTATCACCTTTTTCTTCATCTTATTCCTCTCCTCTCGCTAGCGGTACGTTTCACTACCAAGGCCGAGAGCCAGATGCAGCCTCCCTCTCTCACATCTCATCTTTCAACACCTTCATTCCTCACACCTCCAGTGCCGATACTACCCTCTGTCAACACCCTAGAGCTTTGGCCTTCCCTCTCTCAAGTCACATTTCACTAACTTCCTTCCTTGAACCTCCATTTCCGACAAACTTCTTCCATCACCAAGGCCACTATGGCATAGAGTCTATTACTTAAATTTAAAATTATGATATCACTTCGAATACATTTTCCATGTGTTTATGAGCTGATAGCATTGGTAAAATCAGGTTAGGAGATAATGGCAGCTCATACCAAGGAAAAACGCCATTCAACCTCGGAGCATCACTGTAAGTGCCTATTGTTCTTTACTTTTGATCTTAAAATTGAAAGGGCGGAATTGACCAGGAATATAATTCAAAAAACAATGTGAAGCTGTTAATTTATAAGACACAAACGCATACATCTGAGATAAGCTAGAAATCTCAAGTTCACATCATAATGCTTCACAAGTTTCGACCAGACTTTGCTTGATATCCATGACCTCTGGTATTGGTGGGTCGAATGTAAACGTGATTGCATAACTGACTGAACTTACATTGGTACACCCTGCAAGATGGAATGGGAAGTAAGAAAGGATTAAAACAAACGTATGAAGGTGTGTGTTAATTAGGATGGAAGGTACCTTCAATGGTAGGAGCAATATAGACGACATTTCGAAGGACCAAGAACCGTTGATATCCATTAAGGTCCTGGATATGCTCCTGTAGATCTTCAACCCACGTTTTTCAAATACACACCTTGCTATTATGAGCTCCGTCATGATACTGTCGCGATCAACCTCCGATGTAATGGCAATATATGTGTGTAATGATCTCCCTGCTTCCAGGCGGAGCTTGAGAAGTGATGCTAACAAAAGTGAGGACATGGAGGGATTTATATGGTAAAAAGGGCGGAATTGAAAAAAGGCACAGTTAAACTTTTAAATTTTGAAAAGCAGTCGAATTCATGCGAAGAGGTGGTTTATGATCCTGATGCACGCAGCCCAATGATATAAATGACTTATGAACAGTTACTTTTATCTCTACATAAGTGAAGAGTATTTGTTTATATATTGATGATTATTAATATGAGAATAATATTTGTTTTAATCTAGAGTTACTGTGTATCCAGCGTATGAAATATTTTTTTAGGCACATCTAGTACTTTAAAGTACTCCATCCAGTATTTAACACTACAAAAAAAAAATCCAATTTTATGGGATTTCCGATGGAATCTTTTCCATGTCCGAAGAAATCTTTTCCATGACAAATTATGACGGAATTTTTCATGGAAAATTTAGCCACGGAATTTTTTCAGATGAAAATTCAGTCCGAAAATTTCTAAAAACAAATTCTGACAGAAATTTAAGTAGCAAATTCACTTTAAAAAAAAGGATATTTTGTAGCCGTGACATTGTAGCGGTTATAATTAACCGCTAAAAATATTAAAATTTGTAGTGGTTTTAACATAAACCGCTACAAATTTGTAGCGGCAAGATACGCGCCAAGTGGCGCGACAGATTGGCAGCGTTTTTTGTAACGGTTAGGTAATAAAAATCGCTACAAAAAACGCTGTACATCTATCGCGCCACTTGGCGCATATATTGCTGCTAAAAACTGCTATAAATATGGCGCGAATTTCCCGCAAAAAATTGTAGCGGTTCATAAATAATAACCGCTACAGTTTTCGCGCCACATGGCGCAACCAAGACGCGCCAACAGTGTAGCGGTTATTTGTAGCGGTTTGACCAGCTAAACTGCTACAAAATTCCAAACATTGCGTATTTGTAGCGGTTATTAGTTTGTAACCGCTATAGAATTTCAGAGGTCTCTAAATTTGTAGCGGTTATTTACCTTAACCGCTACAGAACTTCAAAGGTTTTTGTACTCTGTAGCGGTTATTGTAAAACCGCTACAAAGTTTAGCCGCCCTAAGTGCTTTGTAGTGGTTGATGTCGCGGTTATTTTAATAACTACTGCAAATTTTTGACCTATATAACCGCTTCTCCCTTCTTCTTTTTTCTGTTTGCTCATTTTGTTTCCTGAAGTTTCTCTGAGTGTTTTCTTTTAGTTTTGAGCGTTCAGACGTATGTGAAAGAGTTTTTGCAGCAATATTTCTCGGTATTTCTACTTGAGGTAAAGAGATAAGACGTATTTTATTTGTATTTGTATTTTTATTATATTTTTGCAGAATAATGTGACTAAAATATTTTTTTTTTGAATTTTTACAGTTGATATGGCTTTAAGAGAGGATAGGGGGAAGGCACCTAAGGTCCCCAGACTGACTTTGCGGGGTGGCAGCAGCAGAGCAGGGGATAGAGGGAGAGGCCAATGCAGAGGGAGGGCGACCGCAATGGAAGAACAACCCATCCCCCCACAGGAGTCGACCCTACCATAGGCACCGCAAACGATCCCACAGGAAACGACCGCACTAAAGGTGCCTGAGTTTGGGGGCAGATATCAGCGTTGAGGACTACGATGAGGAGGACTTCGATATATCGATTGGGATCAGGGAGATGGAGCAGTTCCTCGATGAGGACGAGGCTCAAGAGCAGAACAACCCACGAGGGTCGTCTTCGCGGTCCATTGGGTTTAAGGTGTAGGTCCAAGGTAAATAAACTTTTTTATTTAATAAATTATTTATTTAAATTCGAAATGTTAAATTTGAATTACAATTTATCTAACGTGCGGTAAATTGTGCAAATGAGCAAGGGAATTTGTCCACGAGGAGGCTGACGTGGCCAGTGTGAACAGCATAGATCAGACACTACGAGTTGTGGTGCCGTGGAATGAGGACACAGACCAACCCATCGACAATGGAGGTCACCTGTTCAACCGCTTCCTGAACGAGCTAGGCTCGAATTGGTTGCGGTTCCCCCTTTACTTCAGGACGTGGAGGCACATTCCGAAGGGGCCGAAGGACAAGGCTTGGGAGGAGGTGGTTCAGGTAATTTTTAATTAATATTTTTTGTAATTAATTCTATTTAATTAATATTTTTTTAATAGGATTTTTGTAATTATTGATATTTAAATAATTTTTTTGCAGCTGCGGTTTGCCGTCCGAGCCAACCGGAAGAGGTGCACCCTCGTGAAGATGGGTGACGGCTGGAGGAATAGGAGGAACCGTCTCTTCCATAGGGTGAATAAGGACGGGACGATGCCTCTGAAGCAGCTGATCAAGAGCGTCCCGGACGGCGTGCCACTGAACGACTGGACGAGTTTCGTCTAGTTCAGGAGGAGCGCTGAGGGGCAGGTAATTTATTTATTAGATTTTTTATATATAATTTTTTAATTGTTAATTATTAAATTATAATTTCAATTTAATTAATTTTAATTTGAACTTTATTAATTTTAAATGTTTTAATACATTTAATAGTTTTTTTTCCAGGCGCTTTCTCATATGTCGAGGACGAGAGGCTTGGCAAATGGTGGTTCATTTAAAGCCACGAGACCTTTACGACATGGGTAAAGGCGATAACATCGCCTACGAGAGTGAGTCAATTCAGCCAGCCGATTTTGAAAACTACTTCCCTGAAGGCGATGGCAATTTACCTCTACTGCAGTGAGGTTTTTTAAGTCCACATCATTTAAATTAAATTTTTTAAATTTAATAATACATCCCTAACAATAATTTTTCTACATAATTTTTGTAGGGATGGCGAGGATGAGTGATCAAATACAAATTATGCTTTTGTCTTTAAAAAAAATTGGAAAAAAATGTTTAAAAAAATAAAATAATATTTGTAGCGATTATTAAACCGCTACAAAAATAAAATTAACCGCTAATAATTGAAAAATGCTACAAAATAAAAATAACCGCTACTAAATAAAAACCGCTACAAAATGGATATATTAACCTCTATAAATGGTACGTAGATCCCTATAAATACCCTTACCACAACTCATTTCAAATACTCCCCCATTTCTTTTCACCTTACCTTTCTTTCATTTTCTCTCATTTACAACTTCTTTTGTATGAGTTGAGAAGCTGAACAATACGATCAAATATGGTAACAAGTTTTTTCATTTCTTTTTCAATACTTCTTTCTTTTGTATAAAATTTATTCTCACCATTTTTTTTCCTGATATTTCGTATCTTTATCTCATTTTCATCTATTTTTCATACACAATTATATTGTAGTAAACAACATAATAGTTCCTTATTACCTACGTATCCTTAATAATATCACCAATACGATTTTTATACTAATCCAATTAAATTAAATTATTCCTTTTAATTTATAAATAAGTTAAACTATTGAATAGTAAGCTAATTAAATTAGATAAACTAATAAAAAAAATAAAATATTTAATTTAATATTAAAAAAAGAAACAAATGATCGTATTTTCTTTAAAAAAAAATTTAAATTTTTGTAGCGGTTATTAAACCGCTACTAATTAACGCGCCTTTTTTTAAACTCAAATTAATTTTTGGCGCTAAATTTGAATTTTCATGAAATCAATAGCGGTTATATAACCGCTACAAATTTCAGCAAAATTCAAAATTAGTAGCGGTTTTTAAACTACTACAAAATAGAAAAAGATTTCATTTTTCTTTTCCCGCGTTCAAAATTTCAATGTTTTATATTTGTAGTATCTCTAAAAAAAGTTTCGCTCATGGGGATATTGTAGCGATTGGGTTTAACAGCTACAAAGTATGTAGCGGTTATTTTTCTTGAGTAGCGATTTTATATAACCGCTTGCAACATACGATATAGTAGCGGTTTTACTAACCGCTACTAATGTTGTTTGTAGCGGTTAAAACCGCTACTAATACCCATTTTTAACCGCTACCAAATCGCGTTTTTTTTTGTAGTGATTTAGCCACAGAATTTCCTAAAGAATTTTTTCCGTGAAAAATTCCGACAGATCGGAAAATTTTGGAAGGCACATTCCAACGGTGGCAATATGCCACGGAAAATTCAGTTTGAAAAATTAAATTTATTAATTTTTAAAAAAATTAATATTTATAAAATTAAAATATTAATTATTAAATAATTATATTTAACCTTAATTATTAAAATTCTATTATTATTTATTAATATATATGTTATTAATATTATATTTATAATTTTATATTAAAAATAATATTTATAATATTAAATTATTATTTATTAAATAATTTTAATTAAAAAATTATTTAATTTAAATATATAAATACTTTTTTACGTTTTTATTAAATTTTTCATTATTTTTAATAATATTATATTTAATTAAAAATTAATTATATGTATGTGTTTATATATATATATATATATATATGATAATATTATATATATAATAATATGACACAAGTTTGTTTCGGCGCAACTGGCAAAAAATCGCGCGCGAAGGCGTCAGCAGACTAAGGTCGCGGGTTCGAACGGGAGGAGAGGCACTCGGAGGAATTATGAGGTGTGGACAAGTGGCAGCCAGGGAAGAGGGATACGTGGAGCTCTGAGGAGCGAACACGTGACATTTGTAAATTAAAAAATTTTTTGAATTTTTTTAAAAATAATTTTTGATTTTTTTTTAAAAAATTTGCAACAGAATCCGTTCCATCAGAAATTCAGTTGGAAATTTTTGACGGAATTGGTTTCTGTTGAAATCCGTTCCGTCGGAAATTTCAGACGGAATTTAATTTGTTTGAAACGCACCTATTAGCGACGGAACGAATTCCGTCAGAAATTCCGTTGGAAATCGGGGTGTTTTTTTTGTAGTGTGGTATAAGATATATTTACCTAATTTAATTAGATTAAGGAAGTTAATCGAGTTAGTTAATATCAAGGTTCTGAAACTTAGACCGGTCACTGAACCCGTTGGAGTACTGGGTCAAGGGTCAGTGGGTCAGATTAGAGTCAAACCGGAGCTAAACCAGGACTAAACCAGTGAGAAATTAAATATTTTAGACTTATTAATGTGAAATTCTGAAGAAAAAATTAAAAAATCAATATTTTTAAAAAAAAAATTAAAAAATGTTGATCAGGACCGGACCCCGAACTGGACCGGTTTCCGTACCAGTTCGTCGGTTCTTGGGCCGGGCCGGCTGATCCGGTCCATGTTTCAAAACATTGGTTAATATGACTTATATTTTCGAAAACATCATAGTCATCTTCCTTAATTCCTCTATTCCCTCTCCTCCTTAATTGTTACTGAGGGAACATCAATAAGGGTAAATTATAAAAAGATTGACAAAGATGAAAACTATGTCTTATATTTATGACCAAGATTAATTCCTCAAATATATCTTATATTAAGGACCTAATGAGTTTTTTTTTTTTTTTTACATCCAACGTCCTGAAATATTTTTTTCAAAAGCACTAAGGTACAATTGAAAGTGCTGGACACCCAAAAAAAAAAAAATAGTTCAAGGTGTTTGATACACCACCGAATACTTTAAGGTACATGCTATATGCATCTAAGAAAATATTTCAGGATGTTGAGTGTATCTTAACGGTTTAACCCTCTAATCTAAATTATACATGGATTCTTAAACTTTGGAATGCATAGATAACCTCCATAAACTTTAAAATTTTACAATGAACGTCTATAAATTCTTACACAATTATGCAAATAACTCATACACGATTAATTTTATATACATTGCTTATCCACACTCGCCTTAAATTTTAGAAGACTATGCATATTTCAATCAAAGTTTAAAGTGCACACATAAAAATTAAATTTAAATAGGCATATAATTGATGATTGGAAATTATCTGCACAAATTTTAAAATTCACTGACTAATTGAGGTTTATTATTAAGTTTTGAGGGTTAAAGGATTATCATCCAAAATTCAGGGTATTTTTGTGTGGTTTAGCCTGTGTTTTATTAATTCTATTGATTCTTAATTGATGTTAGTATATTGTAATTGACATTAATCGCAAATCATAATCAGAATAATTTATTTTTATACAGGCCTCTCTTTAATTTTATAAATATTCGAAGCAAAATTTTAAGTTATCAACAAGTCACCGATCACACCGACTAATTTTAATTTTATCGAATTCTGACAAAATTCTTGATTACTATTATATGTCTTGATAATAACAAGGAACAACTCGCCATGAGAAAAATAACGAATTAATAGGACAATACTTTAGATTTTTGGCGTCCCTACTCTAGGAGTTTGTGACAAAAGTTCTAACTAATCACTAATCATTCCAAATTAGTAGATAATCCACAGTTCTCATTCAACTGTTGATGCTCACTCCAACACAGTTTCAAATTTGTTTTTATGTTAGTTTTGGACCTTACTAGAGACAATGATAGAGATGTGCACTAATTAATCATGTCGGATTCATCCTCAGGAACTTGATTGATTTGTTATTATCAATCACCATTGACATTTATTAACTGCATGTTTATTTTAAAATCCCTTAAACCTGATTTTTTTTATTGTAATTCGGTAATCTCAAAATTGAAGATGAAATTACACACACACACACACACACACACACACATATATATATATATATATAATTCATGATGATAACAAAAAAATAATACATTCCCCCGGCCCCGGCAGGATTATTTTTAACTATGAGAATTAAAATTAATTTATTCATGGTCCTGTTGAAAACATAAATCCCATGCTTAATTTGATCTACCATACTGTATGTCTATTTTGTACTCATATATTTAGATATTATTTCTTTGACCTTTTATCTATTTGTACTCTGCCTCTTATATTTTGCCGAGAAATTACTACTATAGATTTCATTTCAATCGATTCATTGCATATAAATGTGATTTAAGGATTTGTTGAAATGAGGGATTTATAAGGTGGTAGAGTTGTCGAGTCTTGAAAAAAGTTTTTACTATTAACAATGCAAAAATCATGATCATCATTTTAGTGTCACGTTATCACTTATGGCCACATCAACGATTCATTATACTGCTTTAGTGTCATGTTATCTTTAAGAAAAAATTTGATCAAAATTTGATTCATTAATTCATTAAAAAAATTAAAGAGACCTTAACCAGCTCTTAAAATTCAAAATTATGTTTTTTGAAATTTTAATTGGCCTTGGGTTTTATTTTAATTTCTGTTACTTTACTAAATCAACTACTCGTCTATAATTAAATTAATATTTTATGACTTCATGTATATTAATTTTTTTGATAGCTAAAGTATACTTTTTGTCCTTTAAGTTTTATATGAGGTATATTTCTGGTCCCTTAATTTTATAAAATTTACTTTTAGTTTTATAATTATAACACTGTCATGCTAACAAAAAACATTGACGCAACAAACTCAAATGATAACCGAGTAGCTAATAAAGCATATTTAAGTTTTAATTTTTTAATAAAAAATTATATTAAAACAATTTACAACATTTCTATTAAAACAACTTAAATACGCTTTGTCACCTACTCAGTCATCATTTAAATTTGTTGTGTCAGTATTTTTCGTTAGTAACATTAACGATGTTAAAATTATAAAAATAAAAATATACTTTATAAAATCAAAGAACTACCCCTTTTTTTACTCACATTTAAATTTGTTGTGTCAGCATTTTTCGTTAATAACATTAATGATATTAAAATTATAAAAACAAAAATATACTTTATAAAATCAAAGAACTACCAATTTTTTGACTCACATATTACATGTAAATACATGCATTTACTTATAGTAAGAACCATTTCGACCCCTCCTCACTTCTAGCAACAAAGCCACTTAGCCAATAATTAACCCATTTTATATCATATATGAGAGACTAATTACATGGGATTAATGGATACCCACCTCACATCGATTTCTCTTGTCAATTTCTAGCCCAAATTATTTTTTAAGCGCTCCCAAATGAATCAAAATTCGTTCGCCACATCAAGTCACCATTCCACCGACTCCAATGTTATACTGTATTTGTTTGGAATACTGATTAGAATCTTTAAAAGAAATTTTTTAATCATAATTTATGATATACGAGGTAAGTATATGAGATAAATCTTATATCAATTTACATGAATAAGTACTTTTGAAATACCCAAACAAGCACATTGCGTCCAGAATTTGTTTAATCTGGTTGTCACTGTATTGACAATAACGAACTTAGAGGACAGTGGTAAGATTTTAAGCGTCTTTACAAGTTGACGAGTGAAGACAAAAATTGAAAAAAGTTGCACAAAAATTCACTAACTAATCATTCCAAAATAATAGATTGATCCACAGTTAATTATTTTAATTGATGTTCTCTTATCACCTCACCTCGAAAATTGTTATTAACTTTTCTGTTATTATTTTGGAACTTATAAGACAATGATAGAGATTTGCCTCCATCGTGTCGGGTTTATCCCCAGTAAGTTGATCTATTTGCCAGACAAGCTGCGTAAGTTATTATTTTAAAATAATTAAATTAAACAATATGTTTTATTTTCATCGAGTGTTGTAATATTTGTGGGGAAACATGCAGAGGTGGATTTGATGCATGCATGTGACATATTTTTTTAAGGATGTGCCCGCATCCTTATATGCTCACAAGTTCATTGAACTTAGTTTAATTTATTTACTTTAATTAGATGGAGTCTAAACTAAATTGAGATGAAATAATAAAATGGCCAATATTACAAATATCTAAGCCAGGTGTTCAACTGGGCATTAGCCTAGCTCCTTTTCTAATTTTTTAAAACATTATTTATCATTGTTTTTATTTTTTGTTTTGTATATATTATTTCTTATAGTACACAACAAGTCTTTTTATTAATTAGGGAAAATCACACTAACACTACTTAAAAAAAATTTGCAACTATAACACTTCTTTTTACAATAACTGTGGCGCTTAGGGAGCACCACATATCCTGTTACCACTAAAAGAAGTTATGGTGCTTCCCTGAACACCACACATGTATATATATGTTTAAAAAATAAACATTTGATGCTTCCTTGAGAAACTGTTAAGGAAACCCCACATGAAGTCTATATATTTTTTTTAAATTTTTGCTTCATGTGGCATTTTTTTAAGGAAGTGCCATAGGAAATATTATTTTTTAAAAAAATAATTTTTGTTTTTTTTTGTCTTTTAAAACCCTATAATTAAGTTGACAGCACACGTTGAACACATTTCTATATCCACAGCAAAATGAAGAAAGGTAAACCATAATAAGATAACTCCAAAATGATACAAATTAACAAATACTAATTAACAAAATCACTACTACGTAGAATACAAGTGCTAAAAAAAATAATTATTTTACTTATGCAATTCATCAATGTTAACAATTATCATAGCAACTAAAAATTATAACTACTACATATATTCACATACAACCTATATATAATAATATTTAATTTTATCTTATTTATTTTTTAGTATATAAAAATGAGAGTAAAGTTTTTCAAATTTCATAATAAATTAAATATAAAAGATATTGAGCAAATTAAACTATTAATTACTAATAATAAAATTAGATTTGTAAGTTAAAAAATAAAAAAAAAAACAACTTATAGTGTATAGGAAGCTTGAATAGAGTGAGCTAAAACTTCAAGCACAACACCTAAAAAAAATCAATAACGGAAAAAGAGAAAGGCAGAGTTGCATGCATGTTTAAAAATTTAAAAAAAAAAAAGAAAAGAAAAATAGTGGTTAAAAAGACAATGTGTTGTACGTAACTTTAAAATATTTAAAACAAAGAAAAAGTGAGTGGGTACATACTTATAGGATAAAATGAAGCTATAAAGAGAAGGAAATGGAACCAAAAGGGAGGAGGGGGTCAGTTTGGTGCAAGAAATGAGATCAAATAAATGAAGAGGAAGTGCCGAAAATGAAAAGAAAAGAAGGAGGAAATATAAGAAGTGATGAAACAAAAGAATGAGGAGGAACTGCCGAAGTGGGATGATGATGAGTGATAAAAAGAGGAGAATGATTGAATGTAGGAACTAAGAGGATAAGGAGTTATGACACGTGTAGGATGAAGAGTGAGGACTAAGAAGATAAAGGTGATTGAAGCAAATTGCGGGGGGGGGGGGGGGGGGGAGAAGCGTTTGAAAAAAAAAAATATATATTACTTTGTGTGGCGCTTACTAAACCAAGTGCCACACAAAATGCGTAGTAGCCATAACACTTCTTCAAGCAAGCGTCATAGCTGCTACTTTAGTTTTAAGGCCATCAAGCAGCTGTGGCGCTTACCTTAGAAAGTGTCACAACATACCAATTTTTTTTTTTTAAAAAATAAAAAAGATCCAAAAGAAATTGTAAAGTAGTGCCACAAAACGTGCGATACTATTCTTTATTTTTGCAGTAGTGCAAGGTTGAAAATGAGTGAAAGTGATATTATTAATAAATTATGAGATTTTTCTGATATTATTTTCTTTTACTGGACCTTAGCAAGATTTTCCCCATTAGTTATACGTAACAAGTTAAATCTATGGTCACAGTAAAAAATCTTTCCATGGTTATAATATTTTCATTTTATATAAATTTAAAGAAAAATTTCAGAAAAATATTCAAAAAATAAAATTCTAAATCAGTTTTATTTGCTACATTCAATCAACTAGTTACTATACTTGATGAGCAAATACAACACATGGAAGCATATAAGAATTGTTAATTTTGTGATTTTCAAATTCTAAAAGTATTTAATTGAAAATTTTCCTAAATTTAATTAGTTTTAGTTTATGGTGTGTTGGTTTGTTTAACTGAAAGGCGACAATTTTTTTATTTCTTATTTGTTAGTGCAATATAGAATAAAACTAGTCTTACAATTCCTACCTAAAAATAATAATTTTAATTTTTCTTAAAAAATGAAAAAAACACCTAAAGTTATGATCAGGATATTTCAAATTAAAAATAGAGAAAATTTCAGAAAAATACAATTAAAAATGGAAAACTATAAATTGGTGTTACAAATTTATCAAATCCCAAGTCAGAATTAAAATAGGAATTTGGGATTTCTAATTTTGACTAAATGACCAAGATGCCTGAATTGAGAGCACAAATTTCGAAGGTCAATAACAACATCTGTATCTGTATTAACAATATCAAATTTTACATTAACGACTTTACTTTCATGTTTCACAAATTCATATTTCAAAAACCAGAGATAATTTTGAGGACACAAGTTTTAGGGGTCAGTAGCAACATCTGTATCTATATTAACAACATTATATTTTACATTAACGACTTTACTTTTATATTTCACAACTTTATACTCAAAACCCAGGGATAATTTTGAGGCACAAGTTTCAGGGGTTAATAATAACATCTATATCTATATTAACAACATCGGATTTTACTTTAACGACTTCACTTTTATGTTTCACAATTTAATTCAGGACAATTTGGTTATTTCGTCAGAATTAAAAATCTCATATTCCTACTTCAATTTTAACTTAAAATTTAATAAATTCATAGCATCAATTTATCTTTTCCTATTTTTAATTATATTTTTTTTGAAATTCTCCTGTAAAAATAAGGAAGTGCGAATTCGGTGTTGCCGGGAGCCTTCATTCTAGGATTCTACGGGTTTGTCCATTTCCACAAGTTTTTTTTTTTTTTTTCCCCGGGAGAAACTCCTCTTCCTTTAATTTGTTACTAAGTTTCATTATATCACTAATAAAAAATCATTTTTTTGCTAGAATTAAAAACTCGTTTTATACAATTCAACGATTGATCCCTACCATCCATTAATTCATAATCTAAAAAATAATATGATTTGTTATAAGTTTCAGTATATATTGAGCTGGTTTTCATATAAAAAGGTTTTACTTGTAATCAATTTATTTAAAAAAATAATGACAACGATGGAAGTACCACCAAATCAAACGTGTACTCTTTGTTCAGACGATCAATCAGGAATTTCAAACTTATGAATTTGTCATTTTGAAAAACGAATATTGAATTTCCAAAGGGTGGCCACTTAACTCTAATGAAAAATCTCAGGTCTAGGTTTTATCACCATGGACCTCCACCACAAGAAAAAAAAGTCAAGTCTAGGTTTTATTATGTTAAAAATAATGACTCAAAAGTCAAGTCGCAAATAACTTGTCATCTTTGAATAATGCCACAAACTTATGAGTAAATGACTCAATTGTTTTTTCCCAAAAATATTGAGTTGAATTATTTACATTTCTCTTGACTTTTGTCTCAAAGTGTCTTCTATTTCTAAAAGACCTCCTTTAAAAATAAAAGAAAACTAAGTATTTAAAAAAAATAAATTTAAGAAAAGTTTCGATAATTTATTCTTAATTTTCTTAAAAATATTTTAAATATTTGATAGAAATAGAATTATGCAATAATTTTTTTTTTAAAAAAACCTTGTTTTCTTTTACAAATATAGCAAAGATCTATATATATACTTTTAGTTTTGGTAAAGATAAAATAATTCTGTAATTTACTCCTTGATTATTTTATATGTTTTTGCCCTTTTCTCCATCATCTGGCTTGACAGCTGACATATTCCTCTACCGTTCACGAGAAGTGACGGATGCAAAAGGGCTTCGCTGCCCTATACACATGGCAACCCATTTTGTTTTGTTTTTGCTCTTGTTTCGTTTTTTTAAAAATCATCAATCACAGATAAAAATATTTTAATTGTTATAAAAATATATGTGATAAGAGAGAAGATTGATAGGATTCAGAGAAAATCAATAGAATTTTTAGAGAGAAGTTAGAGAGAAGTTCTCATTCAGTTCAATTGAAACAATCGATTACAACCATTTATATAGAGGCAGAAATTTAACCCTGATTGTATTACCATGATTATATTTAAATGACCATGGTTACTTTATATCGTCTTTATGTCCTTATCTTCTTTTGCTGTCTTTATGTCCTTGTCTTCTTTTGTTGTCTTTATGTCATTGTTTTCTTTTACTTTGACTTTGTGTCAAATCATCTTTTCTTCTTTATGTCAAGTTGACTGGAAGAGTAATATGAGTCAATGGACATCCACATATTTAATATTCATAACACTCCCCCTTGGATGTCCATTATGAATGTGCCTCATTAAAAACTTTAACTAGGAAAAACCCAGTGGGATAAAAACCTAGCCAAAGAAAAGAGTACATCATTCATTGATACACCATCGAGTGCTGCCTCATTAAAAACCTTTCTAGGAAAATCCAGTGGGACAAAACATAGATAAGGGAAAAAGAGTACAGCGTGTATCGACTCCCCCTTTTGATAATATCAGTTGAAATCTTTGAATCTCCGAAGACCAATATCATGAACAAGTTTCTCAAATATTGTACCTGGAAGTGACTTGGTGAATAAATCTGCTAGATTTTCACTTGAACTGATTTGCTGGATATCTATTTCACCATCCTTTTGAAGGTCGCGAGTAAAGAAGAATTTTGGTGAAATATGCTTCGTTCTATCGCCCTTGATATAACCTTCTTTAAGTTGAGCGATACATGCAACATTATCCTCATAGAGGATTGTTGGGATCATTTTGCCAGAAGATAAATGACAAGTTGTACGTATATGATGTATTACTGACCTCAACCACATACATTCTCGACTTGCTTCATGTATTGCTAAAATTTCTGCATGATTAGATGATGTGGCTGATATAGTCTGTTTCATAGATAGCCATGAAATAGCTGCATCTCCACATGTAAATAGATAGCCAGTTTGTGATTTACCATTATGTGGATCAGATAAAAATCCAGCATCTGCATAACCAACCAGTTCATGCTTGGATACATTTGAGTAGTATAACCCCATGTCTGATGTACCTCTAAGATAACAAAGAATGTGCTTTATTCCATTTCAATGCCTTCGTGTTGGTGAATAACTATATCTTGCTAGTAAATTAACAGCAAATGATATATCAGGCCGTGTGTGATTAGCAAGATACATTAGTGCTCCAATAGCACTAAGATATGGTACTTCTGGACCAAATAGTTCTTCATCACCTTCTTCACTAATTTCTCGAGGTCGGAATGGGTCTTTATCCACCTTCAAAGATCTTACAATCATTGGGGTACATAATGGATGAGATTTATCAATGTAAAATCGCTCTAGGACCTTTTTTGTATAAGTTTCTTGATATACAAAGATCCCTTTCTTAAAGTACTCGATCTGTAATCCAAGACAAAATTTTGTTCTTCCCAAGTCTTTCATTTTAAATTCTTTCTTCAAACAATTAATTGCCTTTTGAAGCTCTTCAGGAGTTCCAATGATGTTGATATCATCAACATAAACAGCAATTATAGCAAACTCACTATTAGATTTTTTCATAAAGATGCATGGGCATATCGGATCATTTTTGTATCATTCTTTCAATAAATATTCATTAAGGCGATTATACCACATGTGCCCTGATTGCTTCAGGCCATACAGGGATTTATTTAACTTAACTGAGTATTGTTCTCGAGAACTTGAATTGGATGCTTCTGACATCTTAAGTCCTTCAGGGACTTTCATATAAATATCATTATCAAATGATCCATATAAATAGGCAGTCACAACATCCATTAGATGTAAATTAAGTCCTGCATCTACTGCTAGACTGATTAAATAACGAAAAGTAGTCGTATCCACTACTGGTGAATACGTTTCTTCAAAATCAATGCCAGGTCTTTGCGTAAAACCTTGGGCTACTAGACGTGCCTTATATCTAGTTATTTTGCCCTTTTCATTTCTTTTTCGTACAAAGACCCATTTGCATCCAACTGGTTTTACATCTTCAGGTGTAAGGACTATTGGTCCAAATACTTTTCATTTTGCCAATGATTTTAATTCTACATTAATGACATCTTTCTATAGGGGCCAATCTCTTCTCTGTTGGCTCTCACTAATGGATTTTGGCTCATGATCCTCATTATCATTCATTACGTCATATGCTATATGATAAGCAAAGATGTCATTAACATTGACTTCATTTCTATCCCATCGGATTCCATTCATAACATAATTTATCGATATCTCATTATTTTCACATATATCAGGTACCTGGGTCTCTTCTGGGATTACAACATTCTCTTCTGGAGATAATATCTCTTCAGGTGATGGCTCTTCTGGAGCTACTAATTTTTCTTTATTATCCTCAACTTGACCATCTAAATTCTTTGCTCCTTTTCTTTTTCGAGGATTTTATCTTTGGAACCGATGGGCCTGCCACGCTTCAGGCGTGCTTTGGATTCATTCATAGCAGGTTGTCCTTCAGGGACATCAATTTTAATAGGAGCATTAGCAGTTGGGATATGTGACTTTGTCACTTTCTTTGGGTCAGTAAATGCTTCTGGCATTTGATTAGCTAAATTCTGTAAATGAATTATCTTTTGAACTTCAAGTTCACATTGTTTTGTACGAGGATCAAAATGAGCCAATGATAATTCATTCCAACTAATTTCATTACTCAGCTGCTTGTTTTCTCCCCCTAATGTTGGGAAAAATGATTCATCAAAATGACAATCGGAAAATCGTGCCGTAAATAAATCTCCTGTAGATGGTTCTAAATATTTTATAATTGATGGAGATTCATACCCAACATATATTCCCATCTTTCTTTGTGGGCCCATCTTAGTGCGTTGTGGTAGTGCTATAGGCACATATACCGCACACCCGAAAGTTCTTATGTGGGAAATATTAGGTTCCTGACCAAAAACCATTTGTAAGGGGGAAACCTTTAAATAACTTGTTGGCCTAATGCGAATTAACATTGCTGCATGCAAAATGGCATGGCCCCAAGCAGAAATTGGTAGATTAGATTTCATAAGTAAAGGTCTTGCAATTAGTTGCAACCTTTTAACCAATGATTCTGCAAGTACATTTTGCGTGTGAACATAAGCTACAGGATGTTCAACATCAATTCTAAGGGACATACAATATTCATTAAAAGCTTGTGATGTAAATTCACCAGCATTATCAAGACGTATTTTCTTGATAGGATAATCAGGGTAATGTGCTCTTAATCTAATCAATTGAGCAAGTAATCTCGCAAACGCTAGGTTGCGAGAAGATAATAAGCAAACATGCGACCATTTAGTTGATGCATCAATTAAAACCATATAGTACCTAAATGGTCCGCATGGTGGGTGTATTGGCCCACAAATATCTCCCTGTATCCGTTCTAGAAATGTGAGAGACTCACTTTCTACTTTGCTTGGTGAGGGGCGAATAATTAACTTTCCCTTGGAACATGCAGCACATGAGAAATCATGGGATTGTGGTATTTGTTTACACTTCAGGGTATGTCCACATGAATTTCCAATTATTTGTCGCATCATTATTGAACTGGGATGGCCTAACCGGTCATGCCAAACATTAAATTCATTAGTAAACTTCTGGTTTACATTATCAAACTGTTGGTTTGTATTGGCAAACTTCTGGTTCATAATAGTATGTGTTTCAATTGTGCTTATACATGTGTAATATAAACCAGAAGAAAAAATAGGAAAACTTTCTAATATGTATTTTCTATGAGCAACTATATTTGTAATGACAAGATATTCCTTATTATCTTTAGTTGTTGTTTCTAAATGATATCCATTTCTGCGGATATCTTTGAAACTCAATAAGTTTCATTTAGACTTAGTAGAATAAAATGCATTATCAATGCATAATTTTGTTCCTTTAGGTAACAAAATATTTGCTCTTCCGGAGCCTTCAATTAAATTTATACTACCAGATATAGTCTGAACATTGGCTTCTCGTATTACCAGTGAAGAAAAATATTTATCATGTCTGAGTATGGTGTGCGTTGTTGCACTATCAACGAGACATAAATCTTTAGGATTGATGCCAATAGGATTCATTCTTCATAAAAACATATTTAAAATTAATATATATGATAGAAACAACTTTAAATAAAATATAACAGTTAAAATTATATTAAGAAATCTGTAACATCCAAATAGTTATTATCTATATCGTCATACTCAGAATTCTCGCCCTTTTTGGTTCTTTATCAGTCTTTTCCTACTTCTGGTAGGAATTTGAACCTCCATGATATCGACCACTGCCACGCCCATGTCCACAGCCACAATAAAATTCATTTGTTACTACATTCACTTCAGGGAATGGAGTTGAGCCTGTTGGACGGGATTCATGATTTTTCAACAAAAGCTTATTATTTTGTTCAGCCACAAGGAGACAAGAAATTAACTCAGAATATTTCTTGAAACCTTTTTCACGATATTGCTGCTGCAGGAGCAAATTGGATGCATGAAATGTGGAGAATGTCTTTTCTAACATATTATCAGTAACATTTTCTCCACATAATTTTAATTTATAAGTAATTCTGAACATAGCTGAGTTATATTCGCTTATAGATTTAAAATCTTGCAAGCGCAAATACATCCACTCAAAATGAGCTTTTGGAAGAATGATCATCTTCTAGTGATCATACATTTCTTTCAATAATATACCTTTCTTTCCCAGTAATATCAAGAGCCACAATTTTAAGTTTTGCTAGGTTTACCATTGTTCAAACTAATTAAAGAAATAAATAAAAATAATTAAAATATGAAATATAAATATGCAATATAATAACTATAAATTCATAAAGGCAATAAATAATTCATAAGGTGAGATAAGAAAATTAAAACATGTATGGCTTCGGGTCATTTAATCTCATGACTTCAGGCCATGTATGGCTTCGGGCCATTTAATCTCAAGATGAGGAATTAACTATTATCTTCAGGATAAAAATTGTACATGACTTCTGGCCGTACAATAAGATAAAAGATAAAAATATATATAGCTTCTGGCCATATAATAAGATGAAAAATGTATATAGCTTCTGGCTATATAATAAGAATAGATATGGCTTTTGGCCATATTATAAGAAATTAAAACATTATGACTTCTGGTCATAATTTCAAGAATCAGATATGTATGGCTTCTGGCCATAATAACAACAACAACAACAATAATAATATAAAAGAACTTGTATATAAAAATAATAACGATCTCCAATCTTAACCATGGAACCCGATGTTATATAACAATCGGTAAAAGTATCTCTCTAATTTCATATAGTGGCTCAGATTATCCCAGATCTATAAAATAAAATAGGATATATATAATCATTAAAGAAACCATAAGAAGATCATACCTTCTTTTAGAGCTTCGTGCTGATAACGTGTTATAAAAGTATATGTGATAAGAGAGAAGATTGATAGGATTCAGAGAAAATCAATAGAATTTTTAGAGAGAAGTTCTCATTCAGTTCAATTGAAACAATCGATTACAGCCCTTTATATAGAGGCAGAAATTTAACCCTGGTTGTATTACCATGGTTATATTTAAATGACCATGGTTACTTTATATCGTCTTTATGTCCTTGTCTTCTTTTACTGTCTTTATGTCTTTGTCTTCTTTTGCTGTCTTTATGTCATTGTCTTCTTTTGCTTTTGCTTTGTGTCAAATCATCTTTTCTTCTTTATGTCAAGTGGACTGGAAGAGTAATATGAGTCAATGGACATCCACATATTTAATATTCATAACATTAATCAATTATTTGAAACAGTAATGATTTTTAATTTGTAATGCAATTTCAATCAATATATTTTTGCTAATATTTTACTACACTCCTTTCCCCTACTAATGTTATTTCTCTATTTTACTTCTCGTCCTTTCATTAGCGCAAATCATGCATATGCATTTAATATAATTATTTCCATCAACAAAACCAATTTAAAACCACGATATGGCCAAATCCAAAGGTAGAAGCTGAATTGAAAAGTCAGCAGCGCATCTCATAGAAATATAATTATTGTCTGTTATATTTTCTTAAATGAAAATAATTAGGTCAAGTTCTTTATATCTATTTCGTTAAGTTCTCCTATCGTATATAACTACGTGTCTTATTTTTTAATTCATATAACTTAATTATAAATTTATATAAAAAAAAGACACGTAATCATATGTGATTGAATAACTTGATGTAATAGATATAAAAAATTTAATGTAAGTATGGTCGTTTCTTGTATGCTTTTTGACCTTGAAGCCGATTGAAGTTTCAATATATAATGTGTTAAACTTTTGATTGATTTCTTACCAGGCCAGATCAACAGCCAGCCTTCTTGCATGTTCTTGTTTGGCTTCATGCCATGTTGTTTGGTATGAACGGCATACGACTTTCTTTGACATTGAAGCCTGCAAGGACAATACTTAACTTAATGTTGTTTACCTTCCACCACCTTTTGTTTCTGAACCTGGTTTTTAAGCAACCTCTTCTACACTTTCCTGTTAATTACTTAGTTCCTCCCTATATATCTCATGCATGGTTATTCCAATATAATAATACTTTGCTGTGAAGATAATTATTTATATCCTATACTGTACTTATAGTAATGTGGATTTAGTAAGAGGACTGTTGAACAAAAGATCTGGAAAATAGTCCGTTTTATATTGCATAGTTTTAACTGCCAAGGAGCGACGAGCCCCACATCGGGCAGGCAAAGAAGCGGAAGTGCACGGAGCATGTATAAAAGCCAAGCGGTGTGCTTTTTTAAGGGATACCTTTCTCGGCCTTCTGGCAATGAACAAGCGTAGTATCTGTTCTTATCAGTTTAATATTTGATACGTGCCATTAGTCCACATGGTATTGAATTAATTTTTTAAGGGGGGGTCCATTACAGTGGCTTGCTACTGGGATCCCTCGAGCGTCGCCCATGCGTTGCACTTCTGCACGGGCCTGGTGCACCCCACCAAGCCCAAGTAAAAAGTTTCACTCTAATGTATTGGTGGATTGATGATCTGTTGTGCCCAATTAGATTCTTCGCAAAATATGTTTTGTGGTGAGTCCAATTAGATTTGTAGCATGTTACTTTAGTTGTCACTCAAAAAACTTTCGCGTCTCTACGTGCGTTAGTTTTCAGTTTAGAGGAGGATATAGAGAAGTATAGATAAATCCACAGAAAAAAAAAAAAAGGTTCAAGATAAATCGAATTTATCATACCTGGGCCGAAATAAAAGTTGGAAGTTATTGTTCATTGGAACCGTTTACCTTGTCAATGTAAAATTACCAAGTTATATCAAGCTGGACTAACCATTTGTAAATAATAGTAGGGTAATTTATGGCGAAATAATCTTTTAAATTCTATTAAAACAAAAATATGAAGAGTATAGATGTCTAATTTTGATATTGAAGCTTGCAAGGATGCAAATATATGTTGCAATCTAAATTATATTGAATTATTTTGTTATAAAGTCAAAGAATTACATGAGGCATGAATTCAACCAAACGGTTACTTTTCAGATTTTATGTAACGTAGATCCAACCAGTTTTACAAAGCTTGCAATTGCCTAACTTTTATTCAAGGCCCAAAAAAATATTTTTGTTAACATCTAGTATAATCGGTTTGCATTGACCGTGACATTATTCGAAGCCCTGCATTGCGCGGTCGCGTGTTGGCGCCGTTGAGACTTGAGAGAGGGAAAGCAAAGAGAGGCGTTTTGCAAGTTCCCCTCTCACTAGCTGCCATCGATGGCAACATCCGTGCGTACACTTCGCAACCTTGTATCGTCTTCTTCCTTGTCTTTCCGTCTGCTGAGAGATGGCCATTTGACTCCACCAGCGACTAAAACACCAAACACTTTTCGGTCACTCATTCATCGAAGATTGACTCAGCAAACTAGCAACTTAACCAGAAATGACGCTCGCACATTGTCGACGTCTTCTGTGCCTGTCTCCAAACCTTTCATTGCGAATAGGTATCGGAGGAGTTCTTTGAGGCGGGTTCAGCCTCGAAATCGTAAGTTTAACCCAAGGGCAGATGCTATTTCTGCGATCGAGCTCGCATTGGATTCTGTTGTCAAAATATTCACTGTGTCCTGCAGCCCCAACTACCTCCTCCCTTGGCAAAACAAATCCCAGCGCGAAACCATGGGTTCTGGTCAGTTTTTTTGTTTGTTAAACTCACTTTACTGTTCTTGGCTGGCCTATTGTTTATAATTCTCGCATGATGGTTAATCTTTTCTTTACAGTTTACCTCCGTTTATGTTTCAAATTGTTACCCCGGGGAATTAGATATTAGATAGTTAATGGTTTGTGAAGGTGGTGATTCTGTTAGGAATCCTTGATGTATCTCTGTTAGTGTAAATAAGAGATAAATACGGTCGATTTGTACAATATTGTTTGTTTATGTTTGCAATGCATCATGAATGATCAGTACGTGGATAAAATCTTTGCTGCTTCTTCTGTGGGTATACATACTTTCTTTAGTTAGGCTCGTTGTCATCAAACAATCCCTGCAATTCTGCCTCTTCTGGAGTTTGGTGCTGGTTTGGCCGGTGGGCATTCACGTGTGTAGATTGTACCAAGAACCAACTTACCGAAGACTTGTATTTTTAAGAGAATATTTGTATGATCTGTTGGTGTTGATAATTATATTCTATGGCTCTAGCTATTGAATTAGTTTGCTTTTATTTTCCTATCAGAAAAAAATTACATGTAATGTCTTGACATTCTAAATTTATACATTTACCTGTTTACATATTGTTACTGCAATTCTAATTGATTACTTTGTTGCTCTTTACTTTCTCTCTTAAAGATTTATATGATTGTCTTACAGGGTTTGTAATTCCTGGCAAAAAGATTCTTACAAATGCTCATGTGGTGGCGGATCATTCATTTGTACTTGTAAGAAAACATGGCTCGTCCACAAAGTATAGAGCAGAAGTCAAATTTGTTGGTCATGAATGTGACCTAGCTATGTTGATTATTGAAAATAAGGAGTTTTGGGATGGCAAGAATCCCTTGGAGCTTGGAGATGTCCCTTTTTTACAGGAAGCTGTTGCTGTAGTGGGTTATCCTCAAGGTAATACTTTGACAAACATATTTTAATATTACTTTTGTCTTGTATTCAATGAATTCAGGACTGGACCAGCCGGTTCGAATGGTCGGGCTGGGAACTGGCCATATTTCTGGTCTGGAACATCTAAATATTGGCTCATAGAGCCTTCATTTCATTGATATATATGAAAATGGGAAGATTACAGAATATATATAGATAAAACAGAGTGACGGAAAAATGCAGTAATTGACGGAGGCAATAGGCAGAGAGATTAAGGAGAAATAGACGGAGAGAGAAGTCAGAAAACTCATGCTAAACCACTAATCTACTCTTTGACTTTTAACACTCCCCCTCAAGCTGGAGAGTATATGTCAATCATTCCCAGCTTGCACCGAAATCCTTCAAATTTAGTTCTGCTTAGTGGTTTTGTCATAACATCTGCAATTTGGTCTTCAGATCTGATGTAGGATAGACTCATAATACCTGCTTCAATCTTTTCTTTAATGAAGTGTCTGTCTATCTCAACATGTTTTGTCCTTTCATGATAAACAGGGTTCTTGACCATTTCAATGCTGGCCTTGTTGTCACACCAAACTTGTATTGGTTCCTCATGTGGAATCCCTAACTCCTTTAGTAATCTGATGACCCAAATTCCTTCACGTACTCCATTGTTAACAGCTCTCAGTTCGGCTTCCGCACTACTTGTTGACACCACAGTCCGTTTCTTGCTTCTCCATGTAACCAGATTTCCCCACACATATGTGCTGTACCCTGAGACTGACCTTCTAGTTTCCCTGTCTTTTGCATGGTTTGAATCAGTGTAGATTTCAATGATTCTGATAGTGCCTTTCTTAAAGAAGATCCCTCTTCCAGGATTAAACTTCAAATAGCTTAGGATTCTGTACACAGCCGTCATGTGTTCTTCTTGTGGCTGGTGCATGAACAGACTTGCTATTCCAATTGCATAGCTAATGTCTGGACGTGTGTGGGTTAAGTATATGAGTTTTCCGACAAGTCTTCTATACCTTTCTGGGTTGATTGGGACACCATTTGGCTTGATTTCCAGGTGACAACCTTCTTCCATTGGTGTTCCTTCAGGTTGTGCCCCTAACATTTCTGTTTCATGCAACAAATCTAGGGTATACTTCCGTTGGGATACGTTGATGCCCTTTTTAGTTCTTGACACTTTCATGCCCAAGAAATACCTCATTTGTCCGAGATCTTTGACTTGAAACTCAGTTGACAAATCCTGTTTTAGTTGATTAATGGAGTCTTCATTGTTTCCTGTAATGACCATGTCATCAACATAAACGATTAAGATGGTGACTTTGTCATTGACACGTTTGATGAACAATGTATCATCTGCTTGTCCTTGAGTATAGCCAAGCCTTTTCATTGTTTTGGTGAATCTACCAAACCATGCCCTAGGAGATTGCTTAAGTCCGTATAATGACTTGTTAAGTTTACACACAGAGTTGTTAGGAGCTAATATTCCATCTGGAACCTCCATGTAAACTTCTTCTTCCAAGTTTCCATTCAAGAAGGCATTCTTCACGTCTAGTTGGTGCAACGACCAATCTAAGTTGGCTGTGATTGATAGTAGCACTTGGATGGTATTAAGCTTGGCTACTGGAGCAAAGGTCTCCTGATAATCAACTCCATATATCTGGGTATATCCTTTTGCAACAAGTCTTGCCTTATATTTGTTGATACTACCATCAGGATTGAATTTTGGGTTGAAAATCCACCTGCATCCTACTGGTTTCTTTCCTTTGGGAAGAGTTGTAATCTCCCACGTTTTATTTTCCTTGAGTGCCCTCAACTCTTCTTCTGCAGCTTGTTTCCAATTCTGATCAGTCATAGCTTGTTGAAATGTGTTTGGGATTTTTATCCTTGCACTGTTTACAACAAAGTTTTGCATTTTTGCAGATAGGTTACTATATGAGACAAAACGTTGAATTGGATGCTGAGTACAGGATCTTACCCCTTTTCTCAATACAATAGGCCAACCCAGTTCTTCAGGATTTAATCCCGGATTGGAGTCATGGTCATTCCTTTGAATAGGAGAGATAGTTCTATCAGTACTTAGTTCATCTCGAACTTGTAGTCCGGACTCGTCCTCTCCTTGTGGTTCAGTATCCATCCCTGAATTGATCTCAACATTTGTTTCCAGTTCATTACGTGTGGGTTCAGGTGGTGTGGGTTCAGATTCATGATCAAGTTGGGTATGACTGGGTTGGCTTGTGGGAGCACATGAGTCAATGGTGGCTATAAGATTAGGTTGTGGTTGTGACATTGATGATGTGTGGGGTAAGCATTTGGAGTTAGATTCTTCCCAAATTAGCCATTCAATGTCGTTATACTCTCCCTGAATGGGTAATTTGGGATAATAGGCTTCTTCTTCTTAGAAGACGGTATCTCGGGTGATAAAGAATTTCTTAGAACTAGGATAATAGCATTTGTATCCTTTTTGAGTAGAGGAGTAGCCAAGAAATATACATTTGGTAGCTCGAGCAGCAAATTTATTGCCATCATTTTTATGAACAGACAATACAACCAAACACCTTTGGAGGTAATGAATTGATTAGTGGGCGATTTGGAAAGTGTTTAAGGAGTTTTTGGATAGGAGTGTCATAATTGAGAACTTTAGATGGCATTCGATTAATGAGATAAGCTGCCGTGAGAACGGCATCACCCCAGAAGATGGTAGGAACATTTCGTTCTATTAGTAAGGTTCGGGTTACTTCCAATAGGTGACGGTTCTTTCGTTCGGCCACTCCATTTTATTGAGGGGTGTAAGGACAGGAAGTTTGGTGATGAATTCCTTGCTGATCAAGAAATTCTTTAAAGGTGTTGCTCATGTATTCCTTGGCATTATCACTTCGTAGTACCTTAATAGAAGTGTTGAATTGGGTTCGCACAAAGGTATAGAATTTTAGAAATGCTTTGGCTACTTCGGATTTGTCTTTCATTAAATAAACCCATGTGGTTCTAGTGTGATCGTCTATGAAAGTAACGAACCATCTAGCATTGGTGAAGGTTTTTATTCGTGAAGGACCCTAAATGTCACTATGGATTAGAGTGAATGGTGAGGAAGGTGTATAGGGCTGTTTGGGATATGAAGATCTAGTTTGCTTTGCAAGTTTCACAATGAAAAGGAATGGAATTTTTGTGGAATAAACTTGGAAACAAATGCTTCATATAATCAAAACTAGGGTGGCCTGAGCGACAGTGCTACAAGTGTACCTCATGATCTTGAGATTTGGAACTAACCAGTGCCTTTCTTGTCTTCCTTGCATTTTTAGTTTTCAAGTTTGATCCTTCAAGGTAGAACAGTTCATCCCATTCTCTAGAAGTCCCAATCGTCCTCCTCGATTTTAAATCCTGAAAAACACAAAAATCATCATCAAAAATCACTCGACATGTTCGACTTCTAGTTAACTTGCTCACGGATATTAGATTGCAGGTAAGTGCAGGCACAAATAGAACATTGTGTAATTCCAAGTGATCAGATAAAGTGACCGTTCCAATTCCCTCGACCCTTGTGAATACACCATTAGCTACTTTTACTTTGAGGTGTTCATGGCAGAATTCAAGGCTGTGGAATAAATTTTTGTTACCAGACATGTGATCTGTAGCTCCGGAGTCAACAATCCAAGTATCTTCACTAGTCATCACAGCGTTGAGGGCTATAACGGTATTACCTGATTGTATTAGATTCACATTAGGAACAGAGTTTGACATACTCTGCTTGTCAAGTATATAGCTAAGCATACGTAATTCTTCCTGACTATCAGGGAATTCAGGTGCCACCCCTGTGATGCTGGTATATTGACTTGGATCCATGGCTGGAAGGCTTTTAGGAGGAGAAGGGCTAACAGTAGTCTGCTCAGCTTCACATTTCTTTCCTAGCTTCATGATTTTGGCATTTTCCTAGATTGGGATTCGAATTTCAGAAATTCCAATTTAGTCCTTCGAATTTCAAAATGACAAATTGGACTTTGAATTTTAGAAATGCCAATTTAGTCCTTCCAATTTTCAAAATGACATATTGGTCTTCTAATTTCAGAAATACCAATTCAGTCATTCGAATATTGAAAATGACCGATTGATCCTGATGGATTAAATAATCGGCCAGATCTGGCTGAGGGCACAGAGGATGCAAGTTGACGGTGTAACTCGAGCTTTCGGCTGCCTCAGTTTCTGCAACTCGGACTGGTGGTTGATGATGAAGAGCTCGCCGGAGTTGAGGAAGAACGGTGGATATTCAGTGTGACAGAACAGGGGAGATGCGACTCTGCAATTCTGAGGTTTCCAACGACGTTGTTGGTGCTGTGTGACTGAGGAAGGGTCGCTGGAACTGAGAAGACAGAAGTGGTGATCAGCGGTGATTGATGGTGTGGCCCTCCCTCTCCTCTCAAGCTCTCTCACTGATTTCTTTCTCCTCCTCTGTTTTCTCGCTCTCTCACTGATTTCTTTTTCTCATTGCTGTATCTCAGGGCCGCTGCCACTTCCTCCAGCCGCGGATCATGCCTGAAGAAGCTCTGATACCATATTGGCTCATAGAGCCTTCATTTCATTGATATATATGAAAATGGGAAGATTACAGAATATATATAGATAAAACAGAGTGACAGAAAAATGCAGTAATTGACGGAGGAAATAGGCAGAGAGATTGAAGGAGAAATAGACGGAGAGAGAAGTCAGAAAACTCATGCTAAACCACTAATCTACTCTTTGACTTTTAACACTAAAAATCAGCCATAAATTGAAATGGTCAAAACCGACCAGAACCAGTCTGAATAATGGACTAATGTGAACCTATCATCTGAATGTTTAAAATAGAGTTGTTTTTTCATCAAATCGTTAACATTTATCACAATGGTTTTTATTTGCAGGTGGTGACAACATTTCGGTCACTAAAGGGGTTGTTTCCAGAGTTGAGCCCACACAATATGCTCATGGAGCATCACAGCTGTTGGCAATACAGATTGATGCAGCTATTAATCCTGGCAATAGTGGTGGCCCTGCGATTATGGGCAACAAGGTTGTTGGAGTGGCTTTCCAAAATCTGTCAGGCGCTGAGAATATAGGGTAAGTTGTGTTTTTCTTCCTTTATGACGAGTTTAGAATCATCAATCCCCTTAGATATGGGGTATAGATTGACATTGTCCATTATTTACTAATTTTTAGCTTCATATTAAAATTCTTAAGTCTAAAACACCAGTAAGTTGCAATTTTGTTCTCTACCTACAGGTGTTAGATCACATTGCCTAATTAGCGAAATTAAATAAATTTGTGAGGGGGTTGAATTCAATTTTGAACTTGTTCTTGTTTACATACCTCATTAAGCAGCTATTAAAATGAGATGATATATCTTATAATAAGTGATACTTAAAATACAGCATAAAGTGAGATAAATAAAAAATTGCATAATAGAAAGCATATTTTAATATTCACACATCAGTACTCAAGCAGACCAATGAGCTATAGAGCACAAACACTTGCATGACCAAAATTGGCAGGAGTAATGCCTCAACACTGAAACTGACACGTCTTCATTGAGATGCACACAAGCTTCACAAGCCTTAACATCTTTGGTGCGATCTAAGTGATGCTTAAATCAAAATATGCCTTCCCTAAAAGTTTTGGCGAGATAGTTACAGTTGGCACCTCTAACATTCCCTTCAACTTCTACCTGGTGTACCCAACCCAACATTGAACCAATTGCCAGCTATCTTATTCCTTCTAATTATTTTACCAAAAAAAAAAGCGCACATTGCTTAACTTGTGAACAAACCAATTACCTAGAGAAAGAAGGTAGTGTATTCAGAAAGCAAAAACAGCATACTTCTCAAATCTAATACTGCAAAAGAATAAGAATATAGCAAATCTTATGTATATATTTATGAAGCCATGTTGACATTCATGGGTATATTGCAATCTATCAGCCAGAGAAAATAACATGGTGACACCTAAAGATCATCTATTCATATTTATGTATTATTGGTAAATATTAGTGCAAGAATCTCTACAGTCATAGTCTCCAATAATGTCCGTTTGGATTTATCTCTGGAGACAAAGTAGAACAGAGAAGATAACATCTTTAATTTTTTTAATGTATATTTTTCTTTGAGCATAGTTACATGATGTATACGTTTCTTGAGGTTATTTAGAAATCCAGACTTGGGGCATTAGAGTTTGCTGTATTTCACGGATGGACATTGTGGTAAACTGGTAGTTGGCATCCATCAGTATGTATGCTTCAGCTTACATGATAAAATGGCTAGCCATTCAAGTGAACGAGACTGCTTTATTTCTGTTTTTTCTGATCAAGCATAGAAGGCGGGCCTTGGCGCAAATGGTGGGTGCGCTGGCTTTCCGCCCCCAGGTCCAAGGTTCGAGCCCTGGAAACGGCCTCTTGGCAATATGTCAGGGTAAGGCCGCGTACACATAGGGTCTCCTTCCCCTGAGCCCGAGCATTCGGGAGCTGCTTGCAGCACTGGGGTCCGCCTTTTTTTTTCTGATCAAGCATAAATTAATATCATACTAGATTATTTTCTTTCATACTGTATGTTGCAGTTACATTATACCAGTACCAGTAATAAAGCGTTTTATATCTGGTGTAGAAGAAAATGGAAAATATAGTGGATTTTGCTCCCTGGGCTTGTCATGCCAGCCTACTGAAAATGTTCAACTTAGAAACCATTTTCACATGCGACCTGACATGACTGGGGTGCTCGTGAGCAAAATTAATCCACTTTCAGATGCATACAAGGTTTTGAAGAAGGATGATGTCATACTTGCATTTGATGGCGTGCCTATAGCAAATGATGGAACAGGTACGTTTTTCCTTATTATTCTGTATCTGTATGCATACGATCTTTGCTGTATGGATGGCCTATGAGAAGCCTGGACATAAGGAGGATCTATTGACATTAAAGCCTGAAGCTCTAATACCATGACATAATGCTTACACATCTTATTGTATTGAAGGATAAACATACATGGCTATTTATATTGAGGTCATGCTACATAGGAAATTAAATAAATGGTAGCAAATATAATTCCTTAAAAAGATGAATTTAACTACTAAAAGTAATACCCTAACAACTATTAACCTTTGAAGGGCCCGATACACTCCTATATCTGTTGAACTTTCATGATTATGAGCTCGTTCATTTTCTGATGAGCCTTTAAGTATATGCTCATAGTATGGCATGTCTGCTGCAGTTCCTTTTCGAAATAGAGAACGGATTACATTTGATCATTTGGTCTCTATGAAGCAGCCTAATGAACAAGCAGTGGTAAAAGTTCTCTGGAATGGTGAAGAGCATGAATTTAGCATCATTCTTCGTCCTGTAAGTTCCTATAGGTTGTATATATGATTTTTACTATGTCAACAAATGTCTAGCGATTATCCGTGTCTTGGTGTTTTGTTCCATCACATTTTGTTTTGTTCTTTGTAGAAGCACCGAAAGTCAAGATCCGCAATTATAGGCAGTAATTAGTCTTGATTGTACAGTGTTGTGTTGGAGTGTATTCCAATATTTTATTCTATCCAAGAAGGCCAATCAACAACTTGTTATTCTATCTCAAGTGAGCATCTTTTGATCTTTAGTGCAATTTAACATGGCCAATATTTGCTATGCCTATCTCAGTTATGTCTTACTTTTGTAGCGTTGTACACTTTTGTCAAGGAAAGTGATTCCATTTCAGCGTCGATTACCAATAGCATCCCATTATTTTGTGTTGGTTTCATTGGATCTTAGTAGAGAATCAGAATCCTATCATTATATTCAAAATTGCCTTCTTTTTTCTTTCTTTCTTTCTTTCTTTCTTTCTTTTTTTTAATTCTTAACAGGTCCTGATGGATGATATCAATGCTGGGTATGAGCGTCTTGCAGAATTACAGGTGCAAATACATATTTTGTTATTACTTTTATCCTTTGATGAATGTTTATGATGATCTTACCTTAATTTCTTTTTCTTTTGTTTTTTTTTTGCCAAGGATCTTACCTTAATTTCATTTGGCTGATAATCAAATAATATGTGGACTAACTAACATGGTCGGCATGTTTCCTAACCAAGTTCGTTCAATAAATTCTTCCTAGTGCAGCTAGGGTTGGCCTGGTTAAGAAAAAGTTGACTGGTTTCTGCTCCGTCTTGTTTAAATTATTAAAAAAATTTATGGGGACTTATTTTGCAAATTTAAATTTTTAAGGATAAAATTTAATTTTATCAGACTTACATGAACATTCTATCTTTAAAGGTTGTTTTGTAATTTCTCCAAGATAGGGAGAAGGTGATTCACAAAGCTTTATTTGTTGGATAGACTCGGGCACAAATATTCACAAGTTTCTTACTTAGGATAGACTAATGCCATAACCAATAATGAAGTTATATTTTACTCTCGGAATTCAAAGTGTTGTTTTGTAGCTCCTTAAATTTTTCATTGTTGTTCCACAGGTTCTTAAGGTCAATGGAACCGAAGTTGAAAATTTAAAACATCTGTGCCAGCTTGTGGAAAATTGTAGAGAAGAAAGTGTGCGATTTGATTTGGACGATGATAGGGTCATTGCCTTGAACTATGGATTGGCAAAAATTGCTACTTCCAGGATTATGAATCGTCACAGAATACCTTCGTCAATGTCTACTGATCTTGTCGATGAACATACTAATTTACATCTGAATTAGGTTCCTTTGTGGAGATTTTATGCCGATGACTTACCTCTTTGAAGGGTTAATGAATCCATGAGGCCATTAGACAAATAATGAAGAATTTACAACCAAAACAAGAGACAGAGATACTCACAAGTCAAAACTCTCAATTCACAAATTGCTTCAGTGGGTGTTCATTCTTGAGCTTGTCACAGTATAAGCCAGCATTACTTGTGTTTTTTATTGGGCTATTGTTTGTTGTACTAAAATTTTGTGCGCGTGCGTTTTTTTTTTTCCCAAAAAAAGTGATAGTCTTTTGGCATTGCTGAGGTGACGTACTTCTGTATGACATTGATATTTGAGGTGTGATCGCATATCAGGCTCGACCTCGTTTACTGTCTGCGGAGTGACGGGGCTGGCTGAGTAGGATCTTCATGATCGGTTCTGATTCTTAATATAAGATTTTATTTGTAGTATTAAGGACTGAAAGTAGTATTATAAACTTGGTTTAATTATTACGTGAATTTCATCAATTTCAAACTTGCATTATTGCGGTTCATATATGTTGCAAGTCTTTTTTATGATTTATTTTTTAGTGTAATCTTTGTACTGATTGCATTGATGTTTATAGAGCTGAAGAAAAACGATAATTTGGTCCATTTATCTTGTATGACAGTATGAATAACGCGAGGCTTTCATTAATTTAATGTATTTGTATCCCATGTATAACACTATAATTTTATGTATTTGTATCCCATGTATACTCAGCTAAATTTAACTCATTTGAATTGAATTATTTTGATCAGTTTAAATTTTGTACATATTATCTGAAATGTTATTATACTTGATTTAAAACTATGAAATTAAAAAATTTAGCCATAAGCTTAAAGTGTTGGTATTAAACATAAAAAAAGTTAAAATATATAAAAAATTTAATTGTTCAGATTAAATATTTTTGTTGTCCGAATGCTCAAATTAAATTTAAAAATTTAACATTGCTTTTTCTGCCATAACTTTGTTCTCCCACATGGTGTTTGTCTTGGTGGAATGAACGTTCACCGTTTAAATAGAAGGTCTCAAATTTAAATCCACTTTGAGAGGGTTTTAAATATGACTCAATCAAATTAAATTTGGATAACTGAGAGAAAAGAGAAAAGTAAGATGCCAACATGTACTAATCAAATCAGAACACTTGTATGAAAATGAAATACTCGGACAATATTGCAACACTTTCTACATTAGATTAGATCATGACGGTTTAATTTACAGACAACACACTTGTACTAATCAACATTTTTAAAATATCTTTGGAAGCATGCCTCCTGCTTGCAATATTTCTGTACAATTTTATACACACTAATTAAGAGTTTAGGAAATCGACTAGCAAAGTACCCATTGAATCTGTCTGGAACAGGCCCCAGAAGTTGCTGAAAAGGCAAAAACATTTGAAAATATTAGTTTCAACTTCTGTAATTAATCCCAACCTCAACTAGAGAGAATGAACTTATAATGTGAAAGCTAACTCAAACAAGAACCTGAATTTGGGGAGGCAATCGTCCATAATGATTCAGCTTATTTCTCATAACTCGCAATAAGTCACGAACACTGTCAAACTTATACCGCCTGTATTGGCCGATGTTATCAATGAAAGCAGGTTCCATCTTTTCACCCCAATTTGCACCACCTAAAGCCTCTGGCGCAACACTTTCTAATGCCATTAAAAGATTAGAACTAGTTTTCCTGTCTTCTAGTTCCACCCTATCACTAGCATCACGAAGAAATGAAAGTCTCATCTCAGAACTCCACAAGAAAGGATGATGCAGCACTTCAATAGCCCTTGGCCTGAAAATAATACAAGTAGAATGAAATCTTTAATGTTTAACCAAACATGAAACAAACAATATATAATTCCAATTCACTTGACATGTCTAACTGAGTAGCACTTTTTCCATTTATCCATAGCTAAAATGCCAAAGAAACTAGAAGACTTGGCATACTCCTTCTCAAATGAAATAATCAATCATTTCATTCTACCTAATTAAGAAATTCATATCCAAGGAGCTTGAAAAGTATATTTCTACTCGAAAAGAAATTCTATTGAAAGAAATTTATGTACCTTAACTTTGGAGTAGGGCTCAATAAACCAGAAATAAGATCTTCAGCCTCAGGAATGAACTTAACTGGAGAAAGGTCCTTTTTATCATTCACAATATTGAAATCACGTTCCAAACGCTCTCCAAATGGATGTCTTCCCTTAGTTATGCAGAAAAACAGAATACAACCTAGACTAAATAAATCTACAGCTCGCGTTTGACTTCCTTGATGAAGCTGTTCTGGTGCTTGCCAACCAGAACTGCCACAACCTGCAATTTAGTATTTTTTTTTTAAGAAAAAATTAGTAAAGACGTTTAGATTATTAGCCATGACAGCCCTTGGTTAGAAGAAAATGGTCAATGAAAAACAATCATGAGATTTGCAAATGATTCTCTGTCAATGCAAACTAACCATTATTATTAAAGCAAAAATAAAATCTTTTTTTGAAGAACTTACCGGTACCATGATGACTAAAGGAAGATACATCTCCAAGAAGGCGTTTGCTAATGCCCATATCAGAAACTTTTGCACCGAATTGTCTTTCCTTAGTTATCAAAATATTTTGAGGTTTCAAATCACGATGTATTATTCCCAATTCGTGCAAATGAACAAGTCCGGAAACCCTATTCCTGTGTCACCAAAATTAAAAGGATGGAATTCAAAAGGCCAATCTTAATAAAAAAGGCATACAATAAACTAAACTTGAAAAGTAGACATCATTTTATGACCTGTCATACAAAATTCCTCAATGAAAGCTAAATAAGACCCTTTTTGTATTGTTAGCCATTCTGTTTTTCCGCAGTCATATCCACCAATCATTTTACCATACCATTTTATTACCCTCCATTTATGTCATCCTTGATGACCCACCCATGCATTTGACCTTCACTATCACATTGTAAAAACCCTGAATTATTTAAGACAAACACCCTCACACCTCTTTTCTTGAAAATACCCTTTCCTTCCCATAAGTAAGAGCTATATCATCAATAGGAACAGCGCTACTGCAAATCATTCTTTACATGATTGAATATTATAAACCAAACTATCCATATATACCAAATAGAATATGTTAAAAAATTATTCTGAATAGTCAAAACAAAAAAACTTTATACAAACCCGATCAACTTCAATAATAAAGAGGATGGATGGCCATTTGCTTTCCAAAGCTCTTGCATGTTGTCCTTACTCATATTTAATTGGACCTTCAAACATTCAGAAGATTGGTTTACACCAGAAGCTGGTTTTGAAGAGCAATCTGAATAAGTCTGAATCAAATAATCTAAATTGCAGATACAACGTTCCAGAGCAAGATATATAAAATCTTGATCAAATTCAACCCCATGCCATCGGACAATGTTGGGATGATGGTCAGATGCAATAAGATTTTGAATTTCTTTAGTAGCAATATCATGATGGGCCTGGACCAAACGCTTGATAGCAACCGCCCGACCTTCATACATTCCCTCAAGGACTATAGTACCATTACTTCCCTTGGCAATTTCTTCATTTGATATGAAGATTTTACCGATCTGACGCCCATTCGCTCCTTCAACTTTTTCTTCATGCGGCAATGCTTCCCTATCAATTTTGCTACTTGCTATTACATCCTCATCTTCTGCTGATAGATGCTTATTTCGGAAGCGATGCACTTCTTTTAACTCATGACATGCATATGGCATAGCAAAATCCAGGCCATTGTTGGAGGCATATTTATCCTCTGAATCTAATGAAGCCCCAGTAAACAGATTTTCATCATGTCCACAGAACAATGAAGCCTTAAATTCAGCAACATTCATAGTCCACAAAACTTTTCCAGATCTAGGACTTACACCCTGTAGAGAATAATCTGTTCTAATTATTTTAAGCAGAAGCTCCGGAGTGCTTCGCATTGCAGGACCAGCCAGCTCTTTATTCTTTGCACCGACAATATTTGCTGCACTATGCATTTCATTACTCCACAGAGCAGAAAGATTATCAGCAGCATAGCTTCGAACAAGCTCTCCATTTACAGCATCAACTTCAAACAAAGTACTTCTTTTGGATCCAAGAATAAGAACTCCATTATCTAATAAGGTAGGTGCAGCCGCAACAAAATCTGCCACAGATGTTGAGAGTCGCTACAGACACAATAAACCAGTTAGAGGGAGCATGATTAAAGTTGGAACCCAAATAAAGTTCAAACACATTAGTGCAGAAAATTCATGCTTTGTGTGTGTGTGTGTGTGTGTATATATATATATATATATAACATCAGCTGCCTACAGTATACAGAAAAAAGCTAGTAAGCCACAGGCCATCAACTTTCACATAAACAACATTAAATTAGAACAGATATAGAACCAAAAATTCCAATATGTAAACTAAGAATATCAAAAGCCATAGTCTCTCTCAAATAAAACTCAATACGAAGTCCCACTTTCTCCTTACAATTAGGGCTTTTCGTAGGTTTACGGGTTAGCTATAGTTTTTTATTATATGTTTTCCCACAAGTTCGCCATGGCAAGTGTATGTTCACAAATATTAAAGACTTGTATTCCAGCCAAAGCTTAACTGCCAATTAAGCATTTTTCAAAGGCCAAAATTTTGAAGGAAAAAAAAAAAATTATAGGCAACTAAACACAATACACAGAAGGAAAAAGCAATATAATGCATCCTTCTATCCTTTTACAATTATAATATGAAGCCTGACGTAATAGCAAAATCACATGATGCAATGAAAAATTTGTGGCAACCAGAGGAAAATCACTGGATATTTGTCAAAAACCACGGCCAACATGCATTTTCTATGAAAAGCTAAGTTAGCAACAATAAATTGACATCTACACCCCTACCATTTTACCAAAGTGCTCGCTTTGGATATATAGTGCCCAGTCATCTCCACGTTCCAAGACCCCCCAAGCTAATCCACACACATTTTCTTTAACGTTGTCCTTATTGAGAGGAGCTTGATATGAGCGGTAGGTTGGTGATCCAGTAGGAAATGACCATATTACCCTCTTATAATCAACCTCTACCAAGTACATTGTCCCATCTAGGGTAGCAACAAGTGTCGTCTTGGGCTTGCTGTCCAATGACAATATAAAAAGTAAGAACCAAGTAGAGTAATATGGCTAGATTGCTTTTTACCTGTAGAGAAAACTAATATAACATCATTTTGATATTCAAACATAACATGGTGTTGGAAATTTAAACATCATATTTTTTGGTTGAATTCCAAACATCATAACTATGAAAGGTATATGAGTAGCTGTCGCTTTTTTCATTAATCTTTCAATAAAAGAATGAGAAGTTGATAACTCCTACTCTTTTCAATCCATCCAACCCCATCCTCTTCAACATTTCCAAATAAGCACTAAGCAGGAACATGTGGGAAGGAAAAAGAAATAGCATGTTGACTATTTAGATATTCCAAGATCCAATACTATTAACTATTAATTCATCCCTCCCCTTAAGCAAATAAAAAAAAACATCTTGTGGCTGATCTGATTCTGATCTTGTTTCTTTTATTTGCTAATTAGCTTGTTTCACTTATCAGTGTCTTCAGTATAACCGTATCTACTCAACAACTTGATGATCAAAACAAAACACCATGTTTCTTAAAAACCAATTAAGGGACTCCATAATAGTTATTCATTAGTAAAAAATTGGAAAAAAGATAAATATAAGCTGGTCAAATCAGATAAATGAGAAAGAAATTTTAAGAACTCACTTGGAAAGGGAAAAAATAGATCGGCTTGGACGGCTCAAAGGTGGGTGTAAACCATTAAAGCTTTGTTCAGTATGTTCTACAAGTGAGATTTGGGAGCTCTCTGATCTCAAAACATAGTCAGTTAAGCTCCATAACAGCATAATTAGCCAAAGCATAAAGCCTATGATTCTAAAGAGGCTAAGTGTGCTTCTCAAGAGGCGATAGCTCATTTGGCTTCTAAAGAGGCGATAGTTCATTTGGCGACTTGAACGATAAACTCCAAAACAAAGGAATCGACGAATCAATAATTATCCAGAGCAAGAAGATCTGGTCTTGTGTTCTTGTGTTACCTTAGGATAAAGACACAGAAATGGTATGAAGAAGGAAAGGGAAATCACAGGAAACAAAGACTGGCAACATGGAAGATTCGAAGCTTCTTCATACCCTGTAAAATATGGGTGTGTTTGGTTAAGGCTCTGTTTGGAAACACGTTTGGGGTAAATAAGTCTGTTTTGGATAGAAAATTGATTTGTGTTTTTTTTTTTAATGTTTGGTTAAGCTTAAAATAATTACATTACGGGTAGAATAAGCTACTTAAGCTCATCACTGTAACTTTTTTATTAAGTCACTTATTACGTAAGTAGAGATAAAACTCTTCTAACATACTTACTTCGTATACCGTAAATCACGATTTATAAACACTTATTGTCCAAAAATAAATCGCTCATCCAAACATAAATCACATTACAAAAATTGACTTTTTTATTAAGTCATTTTTAATAAGTCAGAATTATAATAAGTCATTTTTCCTACCGCTATCCCAAACACACACATTGGGCAGAAATAAGCCTGTTTTTGGGCAATAAGCTCAAATAAAAACGTGTTTCGTTTTTACAATGTTTGGTTCAGCTTATTTTAATTGTATCACGGGTAGAATAAGCTCCTTATTAAATAAGCTCCTCACTACGTGTGTGTTTGGGATAGCGGTAGGAAAAATGACTTATTATGATTCTGACTTATTAAAAATGACTTAATAAAAAAGTCAGTTTTTATAATGTGATTTATGTTTGGATAAACGATTTATTTTTGGACAATAAGTGCTTATAAATTGTCATTTATGGTATACGAGGCAAGTATGTGAGAGGAGTTTTATCTCGACTTACGTAATAAGTGACTTAATAAAAAAGTTGCAGTGATGAGCTTATTTAATAAGTAGCTTATTCTACCCGTGATGCAATTATTTTAAGCTGAACCAAACATCCAAAAAAAAAAACACAACTCAATAAGTCAGTTTTCCATCCAAAACGGGCTTATTTGCCCCCAAAACGTGTTTCCAAACACAGCCCAGCTTTTCTATTAAATTAATTATTACGTAAGTCGAGATAAAACTCCTCTCACATATTTACCTCGTATACCGTAAATCACAATTTATAAGCATTTATTATCCAAAAATAAATCGTTCATCCAAACATAAATCACATTATAAAAATTAATTTTTCTATTAAGTCATTTTTAATAAGTCTTTTTTTTAATAAATCTTTTTTTAATAAATCAAAATAATAATAAGTCATTTTTTCTACCGCCAAAACACACGTATCTCCTCCTCGCAGGAATAATCCATCGTTGGATTATCGGCTAAGAAAAAGTCAAAAACAAGAAAACAACAACTGAGGTCATGATCTTGGACTTCTTGCGTTTCTCCTTTCTTTCTTTCTTGCTCAGTCACGAGTCACGACAGTTGTCTCTGAAATTCTTCATTGCCACTTCGGCCATTATACAGGAAACCATTTTTTTTCCTGAAATTTTAATTTAAATGTTTCATTTTTTCTCCATTAGATATATGTGTCTCGTTGTTATAAATGAGGGTAGAATTAGAAAGAAAAATACATATCCTACCCGCCACACTTTGGTAGTTCCTTATAAAACTGATTGGAGGGGTGACATAAATTAAATTGATGAATTAACTTTATATCATGTTAAAATATTCAGTTACTTTTGTTTTTATAACCTTGTTAAGAATATAATTAGCGTTAAGGTGCATCAACACTCTAAAATACTTTTTCATGTGTGTTCAATACCCGTTTGAGGGGAGCGTAGGGGAGGGAGGGGAGGGGAGGAGAGTTAAATTACCTTTTTAGGGTTGAAGGTATTTAAATTTCGGGCGGGAACCCAATATTTAAAAAGAATGAAAGGGTAAAACTTGGGCGGGAACTTAAAATTTAAAAGAATAAGAGAGTAAATTTTGAGTTTCTCTTATCCAAAATTGTAATTTACCAACCATTCCCTCCCCTCCCTTCCTTACACTCCCCTCAAACCAAACACATCCTAAGTGCCCATTTGGTTTACGGAATCAGAGGGAATGTAATGTAATATAATGTAATGATGATTACATTAATTCGTTTGGTTTGTCATTAGGGAAAGATGATGCATAAGCATGAAAACATTTGGTTGGATTACGTCCAACAAGGGAATACATGATAATAATACATGAAAAGACAAAATTACCTCTGTCTGCATATATATGTATAATGACTTGAAATTATCTATTATTTTACCAAGTATGTATAATAACTTTATCCACACTTATAATAATCAATCAATAGACAAAATTACCCCTTGTCCATATATATAACAAAAATTTTATTAACTCAACAACCTGTATAAGGTGAATCCTCCTTACGTATATAATAATAAATTAAAGTATAATGCTTGTTTATTAATAATTTCTTTTTGTGTGTATTATGTAACAAGAAGTATAATTTCTATATAAATCGGAACTGAGCCAATAATCCAATATATAAATCCATGCATAAGAACCAATAAGTTAGATCATGTTTTTAGAAATTTAAATCACAAAAAATGTTGAGATGATGTTTACATTGTCCAAAATAGAAAGAAAAAGAAGCAACTAAAGGTGATCGAGAAGTGTACGCACCCAAAAACCCATTTCGTCTACATTATTCAAAATAGAAATAAAAAGAAGCAAATAAAGGTGCTACATAGCTATTCTAGAAGGCTACACACCCAATCACCTATTTCATTTTCAGGGATTATTGAGAATGCAACAACTAATAAAGGAGACTCAGTAATTTTTGCATGATCCTTGTTTATCTCACCCCACGTGAGACCTTGTATTCTCATAAGTTGCCTATATATTTCCTCAGCCCTATTCAAGTTAATAGGACCAATTTTTCTTGAATCCTTCCACATTTCTACAAATTCCCTAGTCCCTACATAAATAAATTGGCAGAAGATTCCTTCAATGCTTCAGCAAGCAACTCTACAGCATTGCGGCCACTCCTTCTCTTCCGTTTTGCTAATGAATGGACACCATTTAGTTGCGAAGGCAGTTAGTCAAATGCAACAAAATTTGTATCTGTGTTGAGTACTTCTTCAGCTTCAACTCTAGAATCTTCTTCGTCATCCTCACTTAGAGATGTAGGCACCTCTGTTGCCGTTCCTGCCGTATGATCCTTAACCTAAACATATGATAGCTCTTCAAAGTGGGGTAAACACGTATTTCTGAAATTTCCAGCATCTTTATTAACCTGAAAAATTTAAAATAAATAGAATGATATAATAATTTAAGCAACATGATTAATAAACAATAATAACAACTTATAACACACCATTGCCTTCGCATATTCATCTCATACATGATATTTAGCTGTCACACACTTCTTGTTTGGATCTCATTCGAAACTAGAAGTGTTTCTATTTTGCACCATATCATATACAATCCGCCAATTCTTCTTGAATGTTCCCAATCTATAATTAATATGAGGATTAGCTTTTAAGCCACAACATGGAAGCTTCACCTCAAGCATCTCCTCTAGCTTGTTTAAATACCCTGTACTAAACCCGATATCTGCGACAAACTGTCCTTGGGTATTTAGTTGTACCAAGCATTCAACTAACAAGCTATCTTCTTGGTTTCTCCAGACATGCTTACTTCCCTTACTATTATCTTTTTATGTCTCCATTCTATGCATAAGAAAGTAAAAAATAAACAACACATAAAACATTATCTATTAATAGTAGAACAAAAGTAATGCAAGTGTAAGATAGGGTCAAACAACACATAAATAATAATAGCCATCAAAATCATAGTAGCAAATAGAGTCAAATAATACATAATCAATAATAGCCATATGAGAAAATATAGTCATATAAGTATGTATTCCAACATGAAGAGTGCATGTCCTACGCAGACTATTATTTACAAACATTATCTATTAGTACTACGACCCCTAAAAGCATTAAACATTTCATTAGCCATATTCTCCCAAAAACCACTCCAAGCATTTGATGGTTCTATAGTTAACATGGGATTATTGTCCTCTTGAGGATTTGGTGGGCCCATTGAATCAAATTCAGCCACAATGGGGTCATCATTCATATTGTCTTGCATAATGAGATTATGTAATAGACAACAAGCAACTATATATCTGTTTTGCATTCGAATATGGTAATATGATGGGCTCCTCAATATTGCCTATCACATCTTTAAGATCCCGAATGCCCTTTCAATGACCTTCCTAGTAGATGAATGTCGTAAGTTAAAACACTCTTATGGAGATTATGGATGTCTTCTATTACGCTACTCGCTTAAGTGGTATCGTTGTCCTCTACAAGGGGCAAGGAAGCCTTCACAATTTGTGTATCCCGTATCAACCAAATAATAATTTCTTGCATATGACATATTACTACTATTAACACACATGAAGTGAATCACATTATACAATACAAAGCTCAAATTCATACCTTGAGGTACTTTGAAACCATTTGGTCTTATGATAGAATCCCTTCAAACTCTGCTATCAGCTGTAGATCCTTCCAACCCTGGAAAGACAAATATAAATTCACATTTTGGAGTGCAAACCCTAAGAACATTAGTAGTTATGTCACCCTTTCTATTCTGGTTCCTGCCCTTTATTTCTACAGGAACTTGAATCTTTATGTGAGTTCTATCAAGTGCACCAAGGCAACCCTACATTTATTCACCAATAAGTAAAATACAAAAAAAAAATCACTTGATAACATGGACACATGGGATTTATGTTTACCTTGTGTAACCCCCGCCGTCATCAAGGCCGTGATTAGTGTTTAAAATACTTTTTACAATTGAATAAGAGATCCTGGATAATTAAAAACTTTTTGCAATACTGGTACAATATGATCTCCATTCATTTTTAAACAAAAGTAATTGGCCTGTTCGGTTTGTCACATATACAATATCAGAGTATTAATAAAATTCCCGACATTCACCCGGGATAACATCATTAATCCAAGAGTTTATAGGGCATCATTGCCATCTCAATTTCTCATACTGAGGATTACACAATGACTACAAACCTATGGTCAATCCAATATATACATACAGTTGTCCAAATGATAACCAAAAACAAAAAAAGAAACTAAGACTACCACCGACAATCCTAGCCGTCCTTGTTCACTTGCTTGTCTCGAGATCCACTTGCCCTGGCTAAAAATGTTATTTGGAAAGAGTGAGATTCAAAAGAATCTCAGTAGCAACAGTTTACGTATATGATGTATAATTAAACAAAGCAAGTAAGCATGTATCACAATGCAGCATAACAATATTCAAGGTCGGGCTCACACCACGTCCCCTCAACAATATTCAAGGCCGGGCTCACGCCACGTCCCCTATTCAATATTCTAGGTCGGGCTTACCGCCACGTCCCCTCGCTCATTCAATGATAAATACATACAAGAAATGCATTAAACATGATAAAGGATAAAGTGTTACTACCTTGTTCTTTCCGTCCTTGATCAGGCGTAGGCCTTCTATGTTCCGGGCAAATATTGAATCCTATAGTCATAATTAAGGACGACGCGTTATTACTTAATCTAATACTCAAATGACTTCAAAACATTTAGTTTTGGTTATCATTAAAGTCCCTTAGGTGACTACTAGAAGCCCAAACCAATGCCTAAAAGGTTGGGAAGTACTATCTCAAAGACCACCCTTTTTAGTGTGCCTCGTAAAACGTGTCGCTTCCAGCTTCAGACTCGGTCCTAAAATATTAAATGTATACAAGAAATAGGTCATAACCTATCCAAGTATCATTTTAGACTCTTCCATAGTATTTCTTGTGGTTATATTAGCCTATGATGAAAATTTACCAAAATGCCCCCGAGACCCCGGCCCAGCCCTGTCGTACCCGGCCCGATGGCACGTTTTTTCAAAATTTTGACCAAGGCTATTCTGACGTATTTTCGTCCAAGGAATCCATTTCCAGGCTCAAAATCACCAAATTCACTTTCAAATTACAAAAATACCCTTGACAGCCCCTATTTAGGGATTTCAGTGGCGTTTTCGTAATTATGATTTTTCGGCCTCTACCGAAAAAGTGCCCAACTGTAACCCCACATATTTTTGCCCACTGAATCCAATGGAACCATCTATTTTATGTAAAACCAGCTCCTACCCCTCAGAACAGTGTTGACCGAAAGTTTAGGCAAAAATTGGAAAAATTAGACTTTTGTGTCTTAACTTCCAGAAATTATAACTAATTCTAGAAAAATCGAAATGAGGTGATCCCAAATCTCATTGAAATATATTTAAGTCCCTTTTAATATAAAAATATGAACCATTACAGAAATTACCACAAAAATACAGAATTTAAGAAATGTTCACACTGCTCCAGAATTGTTCCTAGATTTAACATCAAACTTTGGACAGTCATAACTCCTAGCTCAAAAGTTGAAATTATATAAATTATACGTCCATTTTGAAGCTTGGAATGTGAAATTTAAGACTGAAAAGTTTCATAATTTTCCAACACCATTTGCTATTTTAAAACGTCCATACAAGACCACTGCCAGCACAGAGTTTTTCACTAACCAAACTTGCAACATTTCAACCCAAGTTTCCAATCAACTTCTATCTATCCAAGATGCATTTCAAAACACCATATCCATGACAACAATAACTCAAATACCACAAGACCCTAATTTTCGAAAATAGGTCTAAATTCCCAAAAATTCCAACTTAATCAAATGACCACAAAACTTATATCAAAATGCTCAACTCACTCACCTCTTTAACTTTCTCCAAAGGAGTTTCTTGGTTCACCAAACTCTATATTTCCTTGAGAGCTCAAATCACCACCAATGACAAATCTAAAACCATAGAATTGAAGCTCTCAACACAAGGAACAAGATTGAAGAAGAGAGTTTTTACATTAGAGGTCACTTGGAGGTTCAAAATGGCAAGAACTTACCTTGGCTCTTCCTCTTTTTTCTCTAGCTTCAAGAGCTCCACAAACTCACTCTCTCTTCCTTTTTTTCTATGGCTTGTGCGTGAAGTGCATGAAGGAGGAAGAGAAAATATGTATTAACTTGTCATCTTTCTTCCTAGCCCTTGAACTAGCCAATGGTTGAGATTCCTCCACCTTTCATGTACACCATACCTCCCACCATACTCTCTTGCTTAAGCCATACTTCCTCAACTTTATGCCATACCTCCCTCATCATTGTCTTCAATTGGAATTGGACTAGGTTTTCCCTTGGTTTGGCTCCCAAAAAACGTGCTCCCTCTTGTCTTCCTAACCAAACCAAGTGTCCTTCCAACTAAACCAAACTTGCACTCAAGGTAGCATACCATTGCATCATTATTTGTCCATGTAGCATTATTTTAATGCCATTTGACATGTGCTCACACAAATCCATTATAATTTAATCCCCTTCTCATATGATAATGACACTTGACATTTTAATTCCCTTAATCAATTTCTAACATCTTTTATTTTCAATTTTCGGAATAATGCCAATTCTGGCAGAGTTTCTATCCTAACTTTGAAAAATCATAACTAATTTTGTAGACATCATTTTGGAGTGATTACAAAGCCTATGGAACCCTTATTGAGTCTAGTTAAAAGGAAAAATATTGAATTTTACTGGATAGGAACATATTATTCCCAGATTTTCAATCTTTGACCGCTGCTCCAAAAACTTTCCAGATTTTTTGGATTAACTTCAAAAATTCATATCTTTTTGTACATAGCTTCAATTGAGTCATATGACCTATAAAATTAAAGCTTAGGATGTCTACTTTATCCTTGTAAAATTGCATAACTTTTGATCATCATTTGGTCATACAAAACCACATAACAAACTCACTGCCTCGTAGGCGATTTCACTAAAAATACTATTCAACTTTCAATTTTCAATATTTAATTCCTTTGGTTTTAAATATTCACCATTTCATTGAATATATATAATAATTACAATATATTCTTGGTGAATAAAATTTAGGGTGTTACACCTTGAACCACTTCCACATCTCATAAGTTGAATATTCAAGAATTGGCTCGGGTTTTTTAAATAGCTCCCTTTGTAGGCGGACAATTGCTTTTTAAAACTATCTTAAAATATTGACTTATGGTTTCTCCTAACCTTCCAAATTTAAACTCAATAACTCTAGTTTTGACATGGTGAGCAAGTATATGCAAGAAGATTGCAACTTGCTCATCCATTAACATATGTCGAATTGGTTTAAGACTAGCGGTCTTGTATGTGTCTAGTGCTATATATAGCCACACTAAACATCATATCATGAAACATTTTTTGAATAGCATAAATAATCATTAAGTAGCCTGACATTAAATGAAGAATGATTTGTTGTTACTCTTCATCCATTTTTAACTGTACCCAACCAGAAAAGAGAATCTAAATAAATAAGCAATACCTAACCATGACATATGTGAACCGTAATCTTGATCACAAAAAATTAAATATACAACCAAGTGAGGGAAATACAAGTTGGAAAAATTAAATGTACAAAAACACAGAAATAAAGTAGCCAGGATTAAGCCTCCTCTTTTTGACTCTCAAATTTTAACATGTTGAGTAGAATTGCTCTAAAGTGCTTCATTCTTTACGGGTATGTGAATTTTTACCTGGCCTCTTCATTATAAGAATTAGGAAGTAAAAATATTGTCAGTGCTAATTAACTGTTATCAATTAGATGATGAATCTATATCTACATATAATCTCTAATATGACAAACAAGCAACAGGATGCATTATGCATTTATAGTCATGTGAACACAATAATATAAGTCAGTTTGTTTTTTGCTTTGTTATCAATTAGATGATGAATCTATATTCTATTGGGCCCCATGTAGTTGTTTTTTACTTTGTTCTCTTTAGTCAATTTGTATAAAGAATTACTTGTAATGAAGATGAAAGTAGCAAGAGTGATTTGTTTTATTTCACCAAAGAGATGATCAAGCGGTGCGTCGACGACAGTAAAAAAGGCTAACAAGAATTACTTGGGATGAAGACGAAAGCGGTAGGAGTGCTTTTTTTTTCACCGAAGAGAATAGTAGGTAGATAAGTAAGGTTTATTTGTGGGCAATATGGTCAATTTAAAAAGTTATAATGGTAATATTGTCTTTTCCACTTGATTATAGGATGCCTGCATCCTCATTCTTTAACCCTGACAGTATAATCGTGATTACATCAAATGATGTAATCAGGATTACAAACATAATCCTCTTTACATTACAATAAGCCCAACCAAACGTTGTAATTAGCCTGTCAACAGGATTACATGTAATACTCTCCTATGTAATTGAACCAAACGTGTCATAAAGTAATTTATAGTGCATTCAAAACCCTGAAGTATTTTTTCAAGTACACCTAGCACCCTAAGTATTTTATTGTGCATTTAACACCTTGAAGTATTTTTCATATACGTTCAGCACCTTAAAGTATTTTTTTATGTGTATTCATTGCCCTAAAGTTGCTATTGAAAAATACTTTAGGTGATGGATAGATCTTCACTTAAAAAACTTTTTGGGTGTTAATAATGGGTTTAAAGTGCTCCTTAAAAAAATACTTTATGGTTAAAATTTCTATTTAAAGAAATAAAGATTTTAAGGGCAAATTGCACAACAAAATACTTTAAGGTGTTAGACGTATCCAAGAAATACTTTAAGATGCTGGACACGCCTAAAAAATATTTTAAGGTGCTAGACACATTAAAAATTACTTTAGGATACTGAACGCACTACAAAAAATGCTTTGAGGTGCTGAGCACACCTTAACCCATATAATTATATTGAGTAACAATTTATAAAATATTATTAAATTATTAGAAGGTCCCGCTTAATACTTAAAATATATTTTAAAAACTATAACTTAATATGTTTAGTATGATATTAATATTAAAATATGTGCTTTTGACAATGGTAAAACATTTATTATTCAAAATTTATCCATGCCTCTTTTTCATAAAGTTGTTGTACTCCGTATTTGGTTTTATATAACAACTCAAAGTACCAATCGAATATGTTAAAAAGTATTTTGAATGGTAAAAAAAACTTCTATGCAAACCTGATCAACTCCAATAATAAAGAGGATGGGTAGCCATTTGCTTCCTGAAGTTTTTGCATGTTATCATTTCTGATCTCTATTTGAACCTTCAAACATTCAAAAGATTGGTTTTTACAAGAAAGTGGTGTTGAAGAACAATGTGAATAAGTATAATTCAAATAATCTATAAATTGTATATACAATAATCTGTAACAAGATATATAAATTTTTGATCACTTCCAATCCCATGTAATCGGATAATCTTAGGATGATGTGAGATGCAATAAGATTTTGAATTTTTATAACAACATTATTATGATAGGCTTGGCCCAAACACTTGATAACACCCACTCAACCTTCATATAGTCCCTTAAGGGCTTTAGTACCCACCTGCCAGCCTGATGCTTGATGGGCCATGTTTGATACCATACCTTTCTCCATGTCTGATACAAACTTTGATAACAAACATTAGGAAGCATGTCTGATACCAAGTTTGATGCTGATATCAAAAAAAAGTTTGATGCAAAATCTGAGGACCGTGTCTGATTTCAAAGTTTTCTCCGTGTCTGATACCAACTCTAATAACAAACCTTAAGAAGCTTATATTGGGATATTTTTTTTAATTCATAGGGCCAAGACAAAAGCTTGGATTTAAAGATAACCTAATATACTATACTTCCCACCCACTATGCCATATCATCCTGCATGTATACAATACAACCAGGATGCTGCATTGGCAACACTACTAATCTACCAACTAGTTGGTGTGCGTCCCTGGCCAAAAAATCAACGCATCTATTCGCCACTCTGGCTACGTAATGTAGCTGTACCGCCCCATCCAAAAGAAGCAATTTCCGGGCTTCCCGAACCTCCCATGTGAGAGGATGATATGACTGCTGATATCCCACACAATCAACTGATAGGCCTCTAGTGAATCTGTGTAGGCATGGATGTTCTGAAGACTAAACTGCATACAGAGATTCAAACCAGTCACAATTCCTAATAATTTAGCTCCTGTGGACGAAGCAACACCTAACTGATATTGGAATCCAACCACCCAGTTACCATGGTGATCTCGGACCAACCCACCACACGTAGCCAAGCCTGTGAAATCGACAGAGGCATCTGTATCCAAACGAACGAACCCTGGCGGCGGTGGATGCCAACTGTTATTCTTGACTCGGTCGTCCTGGAACAGCATGTTGCTATAATGCTATCCATGAAAGAAAACAGCCCCTGATGAACAACATCTTGTACTTGTAGACGAGTTCCTTCCATAACACCCTTGCATCGGTTCTTCCATAGGAGCCAACAGAAGAAACTGAAGATTTTACACCAAGGCCATCTCTTAAAGCAGTCAAATCCCATGTTGCGGGATATATTCATCTTAAGCCATACCTGCAAATCAGTTTGAAAAAAACTAAAACGAGAGTTAGGGTGAACAAAATATAACCACACATTCCTCGAGAGCTCACAATCACGAAGTATATGAAGTGTATTTTCCACTCTCTGACACTGATAAGGACACTCCTCACTCTGAGTTAACCCTCTCTTAGCTCTAGATAGTTTGTAGGAAACCTCTCGTGAATCACTTGCCAAAGAAAGAACTTCACTTTTTTCGGTACTGGGAGTTTCCAAACCTTCTACCACTGAAAGCGGACTTTCGGATCTCGTGATGTGGAAATAAATTTATAAGCATGACGCACACTAAAATTCCCATCCGAAGCATTTCTCCAGTAGAAAGTATCAGTGTCATTTCCCCCAGTGGATGAAGATGGGAAATGATATCAATCACCCATTGTGGAAGAAACCGCCTCCACTGTGGATAATTCCAATTACCATCTGGTAGCACAAAATCTCTAACTTTGCCACAAGAGTTTATGCCATGGATATTGCGGTCAACAAAATGTATTAAAGGCACTTCAATTGAGGTCCATAAGTTCCACCAAACATTATTGGATTGACCATCATTCAACTTTCTACCCACTCCTCTATAGAACCGTTCCCACACCAATGAAATACTATGCCAAACTCTGGATGGATTATGGCTGTTATACACCATAGGGTATATCCCATCCTCACAACCGTATTTCACCTTAAGGCATTTGACCCAAAGAGCATCGGTTTTTGTTAACAACCCCCGACACAATTTCATAATAAAGGCCATATTCTGGTTGTATAGATCCTTAATACCCAGACCTCCATTATCTTTTTCCTGTTTAATTTGCTCTCATGCAATTAGATGCATCTTCTTACCTTCATCTCCTTGGGATATTTTAAAATGAAGAAATGCATTTTTTATAAAATCACGTTCATTAAATTAAGGGATTTATATGAAGAGTTGCATAAGGAGTTATAACATTAAAAGTCACAAAGGTTATGTTTGTTCAGTTTCTAAAGACACATGTGAAAGGCTATAACCAGAGATGTGGCAACCACCACTTGGTGAAAAGTTGTGTTGTATTTATGAGAAAACTCTACATAATATAAAGGTATAATTCTTCATATATCTATTCATGAATCAACATATGAGATTCATGAGTTTAACAAATCATTATGACTTTTAATTGAAGAAATGTTGCTTCAAGATGCATCACTTCAAGTCCTATAAATACCCAGTACCGTCAATCATTCTGACATATCAGAAATCACACAACAAGAGATCATTGCTTCTATCTTTGAGTGCATACAAAGATAAAGTCAAATTATCATTTTGTAAAAGTCATTGTTGTCTTACTTGTCAATCCAACTTGCACCTTATAAGATAGGTATTGGGGGAGCAAATTAAGCCCAAGGTACGAAAAACCAGACCGAGCACTAAACCAGGCGAGCTAGTGGTTCAAGGTTAATGGATCAAATCGATGTTAGCTCGGGGTTAGACTGGTCTTAATTAAAATAATATAATTTAATTTAAACTATTTATATTTAATTATGAAAATTTTTAAAAATGATAAAAAAGGTGTTGCAAATATATAAGTTGCAAATTGCAAAAAAAAGTACAATCGAGTTTTCAAAATTTGAAATCAAGTTTCAAGAATTTGTTTTTTTTTTGCCATAAGTTTCAGGAATTTGTTACGTCTTAGATCTAAATTTCTTGAATTCATAAATATAATATGTTGTCATTATAAGGCATTTTCTCATCCATTTATTTTTTTTCCCAAAGGTTCTATGGCCTTTATTGATAGGATAAGAGACCCAGCCCAAACAATCTGATGAAACCCTAAATAGTGAAACACACCATATTAGCCGCCTCCTTTTCTAGTACTCAAGCACCATCTCCTTGCACCCATTGCTCCGTCTTTTTCAATTTTTACCAAGCGTTGAACTGTGAAAATTTTGCCACAACGATTTCAGAGCTTGAGCCTTCACCGTCTCTTGTAGTTATCGAAACTCTCTTTTAGTTCCAGGTTGCTCTCCTTATTTTCTCTTCTACTCCTGTCACCGTCCTCGATTTCTTCTTCGGCATTGCATGCATCTGGAAGTTTTTTTTTTTAAAAATGCAGCCCGGATAACCCATCCTATCCAGCGGGTTACCTGGGTTGTGCTGGTTTAGTCCGGTCTATACCGGGCTGGGTGATGAAGTTGTTCTAGGCAATGGGTATATAATCAATGAATTTGACAAATGTGTTTACAGCAGGTTTCATAATGAAAAATGTGTCATTTGTTATGAATATTAAATATGTGGATGTCCATTGACTCATATTACTCTTCCAGTCAACTTGACATAAAGAAGAAAAGAAGATTTGACACAAAGCAAAAGCAAAAGAAGATAAGGACATAAAGAAGATATAAAGTAACCATGGTCATATAATCAGGGTTAAATATAACCATGGTTATGCAACCAGGGTTAGATTTCTGCCTCCATATAAAGGGCTGTAATCGATTGTTTCAGTTAAACTGAATGAGAACATCTCTCTAACTTCTCTCTAGAAATTCTATCAATTTTCTCTGAATCCTATCAATATTCTTTCTTATCACATATACTTTTATAACACGTTATCAGCACGAAGCTCTAAAAGAAGGTATGATCTTCTTATGGTTTCTTTAATGATTATATATATCCTGTTTTATTTTATAGATCTGGGATAATCTGAGCCATTATATGGAATTAGAGAGATACTTTTACCGATTGTTATATAACATCGGGTTCCATGGCTAAGATTGGAGATCGTTATTGTTTTTATATATTATTTACAAGTTCTTTTATATTATTATTATTGTTATTATGACCAGAAACCATACACATCTGATTCTTGAAATTATGATCAGAAGTCATAATGTTTTAATTTCTTATAATATGGCCAGAAGTCATATCCATTCTTATTATATAGCCAGAAGCTATATATATATATATATATTTCATCTTATTATATAGCCAGAAGCTATATATATTTTTATCTTTTATCTTATTGTACGACCAGAAGTCATGTACAACTTTTATCCTGAAGATAATAGTTAATTCCTCATCTTGAGATTAAATGGCTCGAAGCCATACATGTTTTAATTTTCTTATCTTACCTTATGAATTATTTATTGTCTTTATGAATTTACAGTTATTATATTGCATATTTACATTTCATATTTTAATTATTTTCATTTATTTCTTTAATTAGTTTGAATAATGGCAAACCTGGTAAAACTTAAAATTGTGGCTCTTGATATTACCGAAAAAAATTATTTATCTTGGAAGTTGGATGTGGAAATTCACCTGAATGCCAAAAGTCTGGAAGACACGATTAAAGAAGGGAATAAGGCATCCAACCAAGATAAAGCTAGATCCATGATTTTTCTTCGCCACCATTTACATGAGGATTTAAAAACTGAATATTTGACAGTGATGGACCCACTTGTCCTTTGGAACAATTTGAAAGAAAGATATGATCACCAAAAGATGGTCATTCTTCCAAAAGCTCATTTTGATTGGATGTATTTACGCTTGCAAGATTTTAAATCTATAAGCGAATATAACTCAGCTATGTTCAGAATTACTTCTAAATTGAAATTATGTGGAGAAAATGTTACTGATGATGATATGTTAGAAAAGACATTCTCCACATTTCATGCATCCAATTTGCTCCTGCAGCAGCAATATCGTGAAAAAGGTTTCAAGAAATATTTTGAGTTAATTTCTTGTCTCCTTGTGGCTGAACAAAATAATGAGCTTTTATTGAAAAACCGTGAATCCCGTCCAACAGGCTCAACTCCATTCCCTGAAGTGAATGTGGTAACAAATGAATTTTATCGTAGCCGTGGACGTGGAGAAGGATGTGGAAGTGGGCGTGGCTACAGCCGTGGGCATGGCCGTGGTTGATAGCATGGAGGTTCAAATTCCTACCAGAAGTGGGAAAAGACTGATAAGAACCAAAAAGGAGAAAGCAGTAGGCATAACAAATATGCTGATAATCCATGCTATCGATGTGGTGGCAAGGGCCATTGGTCTCGTACATGTCGTACACCAAGGCACCTAGTTGATCTTTATCAAGAATCAATTAAAAATACTGGTAAAAGATCAAATGTTGAAGTTAATCATGTTGATCAGGGCGAGAATTCTAAGTATGGCGATATAGATAATAACTATTTGGATGTTACAGATTTCTTAATATAATTTGAACTGTTATATTTTATTTAAAGTTGTTTCTATCATATGTATTAATTTTATTTATGTTTTATGAAGAATGAATCTTATTGGCATCAATCCTGAAGATTTATGTCTCATTGATAGTGTAACAACTCACACCATACTCAGACATGATAAATATTTTTCTTCCTTGGTAATACGAGAAGCCAATGTTCAGACTATATCTGGTAGTATAAATTTAATTGAAGGCTCCGGAAGAGCTAATATTTTGTTACCTAAAGGAACAAAATTATGCATTGATAATGCATTTTATTCTACCAAATCTAAAAGAAACTTACTGAGTTTCAAAGATATCCGCAGAAATGGATATCATTTAGAAACAACAACTAAAGATAATAAGGAATATCTTATCATTACAAATATAGTTGCTGGTAGAAAATGCATATTAGAAAGTTTTCCTATTTTTTTCTTATGGTTTGTATTACACATGTATAAGCACAATTGAAACACATACTATTGAGAACCAGAAGTTCAATAATGCAGACCAGAAGTTTGCAAATACAAACTAGCAGTTTGATAATGTAAACCAGAAGTTTACTAATGAATTTAATGTTTGGCATGACCGGTTAGGCCATCCCGGTTCAATCATGATACGACAAATAATTGAGAATTCATGTGGACATACCCTGAAGTATAAACAAATACCACAATCCCATGATTTCTCATGTGCTGCAAGTTCCAAGGGAAAGTTAATTATTCGCCCCTCACCAAGCAAAGTAGAAAGTGAGTCTCTTACATTTCTAGAATGGATACAGGGAGATATTTTTGGGCCAATACACCCACCATGTGGACCATTTAGGTACTATATGGTTTTAATTGATGCATCAACTAAATGGTCACATGTTTGCTTATTATCTTCTCACAACCTGGCGTTTGCGAGATTACTTGCTCAATTGATTAGATTAAGAGCACACTACCCTGATTATCCTATCAAGAAAATACGTCTTGATAATGCTGGTGAATTTACATCACAAGCTTTTAATGAATATTGTATGTCCCTTGGAATTGATGTTGAACATCCTGTAGCTTATGTTCATACGCAAAATGGACTTGCAGAATCATTGGTTAAAAGGTTGTAATTAATTGCAAGACCTTTACTTATGAAATCTAATCTACCAATTTCTGCTTGGGGCCATGCCATTTTGCATGCAGCAATGTTAATTCGCATTAGACCAACAAGTTATTTAAAGGTTTCCCCCTTACAAATGGTTTTTGGTCAGGAACCTAATATTTCCCATATAAGAACTTTTGGGTGTGCGGTATATGTGCCTGTAGCACTGCCACAACGCACCAAGATGAGCCCTCAAAGAAAGATGGGAATATATGTTGGGTATGAATCTCCATCAATTATAAAATGTTTAGAACCCTCTACAGGAGATTTATTTACGGCGCGATTTGTCGATTGTCATTTTGATGAATCATTTTTCCCAACATTAGGGGGAGAAAATAAGCAGCTGGGAAAAGAAATTAGTTGGAATGAATTATCATTAGCTCATTTTGATCCTCGTACAAAACAATGTGAACTGAAAGTTCAAAAGATAATTCATTTACAGAATTTAGCTAATCAAATGCCAGAAGCATTTACTGACTCAAAGAAAGTGACAAAGTCACATATCCCAGCTGATAATGCTCCTATTAAAATTGATGTCCCTGAAGGACAACCTGCTATGAATGAATCTAAAGCACGCCTGAAGCGTGGCAGGCCTATCGGTTCCAAAGATAAAAATCCTCGAAAAAGAAAAGGAGCAAAGAATATAGATGGTCAAGTCGAGGATAATGAAGAAAAATTTGTAGCTCCAGAAGAGCCATCTCCTAAAGAGATATTATCTCCAGAAGAGAATGTTATAGTCCCAGATGAGACCCAGGTACCTGATATATGTGAAAATAATGAGATCTCAATAAATTATGTTATGAATGGAATCCGATGGGATAGAAATGAAGTTAACGTTGATGACATCTTTGCTTATCATATAGCATATGATGTAATGAATGATAATGAGGATCATGAGCCAAAATCCATTAGTGAGAGCCAACAAAGAAAATATTGGCCCCTATGGAAAGATTCCATTAATGCAGAATTAAAATCATTGGCAAAACGAAAAGTATTTGGACCTATAGTCCTTACACCTGAAGATGTAAAACCAGTTGGATGCAAATGGGTCTTTGTACGAAAAAGAAATGAAAAGGGCAAAATAACTAGATATAAGGCACGTCTAGTAGCCCAAGGTTTTACATAAAGACCTGGCATTGATTTTGAAGAAACGTATTCACCAGTAGTGGATGCGACTACTTTTCGTTATTTAATTAGTCTAGTAGTAGATGCAGGACTTGATTTACATCTAATGGATGTTGTGACTGCCTATTTATATGGATCACTTGATAATGATATTTATATGAAAGTCCTTGAAGGACTTAAAATGCCAGAAACATCCAATTCAAGTTCTCGAGAATAATACTCAGTTAAGTTAAATAAGTCCCTGTATGGCCTGAAGCAATCAGGGCGTATGTTTGTTGAAAGAAGTCCCTGTATAATCGTCTTAATGAATATTTGTTGAAAGAAGGATATAAAAATGATCCGATATGCCCATGCATCTTTATGAAAAGATCTAATAGTGAATTTGCTATAATTGCTGTTTATGTTGATGATATCAACATCATTGGAACTCCTGAAGAGCTTCAAAAGGCAATTAATTGTTTGAAGAAAGAATTTGAAATGAAGGACTTGGGAAGAACAAAATTCTGTCTTGGATTACAGATCGAGTACTTCAAGAAAGGGATCTTTGTATATCAAGAAACTTATGTAAAGAAGGTCCTAGAGCGATTTTACATGGATAAATCTCATCCATTATGTATTCTAATGATTGTAAGATCTTTAAAGGTGGATAAAGACCCATTCCGGCCTCGAGAAATTAGTGAAGAAGATGATGAAGAACTACTTGATCCATAAGTACCATATCTTAGTGCTATTGGAGCACTAATGTATCTTGCTAATCACACACGTCCTGATATATCATTTGCAGTTAATTTATTAGCAAGATATAGTTCTTCACCAACACGAAGGCATTAGAACAGAATAAAGCACATTCTTCGTTATCTCAGAGGTACAACAGTCATGGGGTTATACTACTCAAATGTATCCAAGCATGAACTGGTTGGTTATGCAGATGCCGGATTTTTGTCTGATCCACATGATGGTAAATCACAAATGGGCTATCTATTTACATGTGGAGGTGCAGCTATTTCATGGCGGTCTAGGAAACAGACTATATCAGCCACATCATCTAATCATGCAGAAATTCTAGCAATACATGAAGCAAGTCGAGAATGTATGTGGTTAAGGTAAGTGATACATCATATACGTATAACTTGTCATTTATCTTCTGGCAAAATGATCCCAACAATCCTATATGAGGATAATGCTGCATGTATCGCTCAACTTAAAGAAGGCTATATCAAAGGCGATAGAACAAAGCACATTTCACCAAAATTCTTCTTCACTCCTGACCTTCAAAAGGATGGTGAAATAGATATTCAGCAAATCAGTTCAAGTGAAAATCTAGCAGATTTATTCACCAAATCACTCCCAGGTACAATCTTTGAAAAACTTGTTCATGATATTGGTCTTCAGAGATTCAAAGATTTCAACTGATATTATTAAGAGGGGGAGTCGATACACGTTGTACTCTTTTTCCCTTATCAAGGTTTTGTCCCACTGGGTTTTCCTAGAAAGGATTTTAATGAGGCAGCACTCGACGGTGTATCAATGAATGATGTACTCTTTTCTTTGGCTAGGTTTTTATCCCACTGGGTTTTTCCTAGTTAATGTTTTTAATGAGGCACATTCATAATGGACATCCAAGGGGGAGTGTTATGAATATTAAATATGTGGATGTCCATTGACTCATATTACTCTTCCAGTCAACTTGACATAAAGAAGAAAAGAAGATTTGACATAAAGCAAAAGCAAAAGAAGACAAGGACATAAAGAAGATATAAAGTAACCATGGTCATGTAATCAGGATTAAATATAACCATGGTCATGCAACCAGTGTTAGATTTCTGCCTCTATATAAAGGGCTGTAATATATTATTTCAATTGAACTGAATAAGAACTTCTCTCTAACTTCTCTCTAGAAATTCTATCAATTTTCTCTGAATCCTATCAATCTTCTCTCTTATCATATATACTTTTATAACAGAAATGAACTCGTTGCCTCTTATTTAGAGGGAAGCTTTCATACTAGACTACAAAGTCATCGTGCCTCTCTTAAATCCTAATTATAATTTTGTTAAGAAAAATATTCCCTCCAATCCTTAATATAAAACATAATTTAGGAGTTAATATTGATATTAAATGTAAAAACTATTTCATTTTTTTTAAATTAACCCTGTTGATACATCTTCAAAAATAATCAAGTCAGAGAGGGGATTTAAAAAATATGAGTAGAGTGTTTTAGAAAAATCATATCGTATTAATTAATTTAACTAATATCCTTAATCTATTAAATTAATTAATTAAGTATTACATTAAGGATTCGAGGTGTATAGAATTTTTTGTGGCGAATACTTTGTTTTAAAAATATTTTGATTATTAATTAATTAAATTATAGAAACTGAACTAGAGAAAAGAGGAGTTTTTAAGAAATTTTTTAAGCTGCGGGACCGTTTTATTGTTCTTGACAATAACATTGTGGGAACAGCGGACTTGTCGTGGGCAGTACCGAAGGAAAGATAATTGAATATCTTTGATTTTTTTGGGCCAACGAATATCTTTGACTTTAAGAGTGTAAATGTGTAATATACTAATATTATAATTTTTCAACTTCCGGTAAGTCAGCCAAAAAAATTCAAATATATTATTTTAGATATTTTTTTGAAATAAGATCTCCTCATAACTATATTGAGATAATATTATACTAAAGTGGCCTAAACAGTTTCTTAGATATTTTGTGATTAAAGATTTTTTTCCTATTAATGTGGATTAAAAAAAGAGTTGAGCGACGAGGGAGCGACTGGAGACCTACAGGATAGCGGCAGCCCAGGGCTGCGTAGCGCAGGAGCAAAGGCGGATTGTGTAGCAAGAAGCAGAAAGAAGATACGCCAGGATGGCAATGACGAGGAGGACGAGATGGGTGAAACGGAGCAACTACCCAGTCGTACATGGATAAAATCCTAAACTTGGATAGCCAATGCAAGCAAGCAAAGGAGAAAGGCAGTAATGCGATGGAGTCAGCATGGAAAGAATATCTGGATAGTTTGAATGACTTCTTTGCTAACTCAGATGCTGCATGGTACTCATCCCCGAAAGCGGTTGAAGGGGGTGGAGAACTGACTTGTGCCCCAGATTATAAAGCATGAGAGATGAGTATGAAGCATGGTATGTGCCCCATGGAGGAAGTCCCTAATCATCAAACTCTTAGGGATGAGTATGTCCATTTACAAACTTTGACCCAAACTCGAATATATATGGAAGACAACTAGACCATTCAAACTCCTTGATCGGGATAATGACTATTTTATTGCGTCTTTTGAAACTAGTGAAGATCTGGATTATGTGCTTATAGAGGGACCATAGATGGTGGCTGATCATTATGTAATGGTGTAATGTTGGAGGCCTAATTTTGATCCTTGGGCGGCCAATGCACAACGACGAATAGCGGCTTGGGTACGAATTTGATCGGTACCGATGGAATTCTATAATTATGAATCATTATGGAGGCTAGGAGGTTTAATAGGGCGCACATTAAGAGTGGACTTAGTTATATCGTTAAGTTCATGGGGCCAATTTGTGAGAGTATGCGTGGAGTTGGACTTCCAACTCTAGTTACTACCTACGCTAGATATATTCGGTTGAAACCTTCTATTTAGAGTATAAAGGATTACATTTGGTATGTTTCAGTTGTGGTATGTTCGGCCATCACAGGGAGGAGTGCCCCATACTAATGGAGCATACACAAGAACCTACGAAAAATTCCACGTCAGTCAAGGAGGAGATTGTAGAAGAGATGGGAGGTTGGAAGGAAAGCAAGAAAACTAGCCATGCATGACCAATACAGGAGAGTCATACAGAGTCAATGAAATAAGACCGGGAATTAGAGGATCCAATGACATCTAGGATGCTAGTGTAAAAGGCGACGATAGCGACGAAGCTATTTGGATTGAGAATGCTGGTTCAATGACCGGTGAACCGTCGAGTTGTGAGATCCGATAATCAGGGGATGGGCTTGAAATATTATGGCATGAAATCATGCTGTGAAGGATCATCGTGATCCAAAAATCTCAAATACTATCTCAGCGAATATTATGTTGAAAGGGCGGAGAAATTTGGATGGTCCACATGGTATCCATGGGAGAGATAGGCCAGCTCAGCTAGTGAGGGATATGGATGGAAAAGGAAGGAGCAATGAAAGTGGAAAGAAAGAGAACATATAGGTCCCACGGCAGGGAAAGAAAGACAAAAGTAGTACGTTGGAGTGGGTGAGAGTAGAAAAGAAAAAGCCTACTGGACCTAGTAAGGGTACGAACTGAGTGAATAGAAAACACATGAAAATCTTACCTAGGCCTAAACACCAAGTGCGCCTTTTACCTAAGAAATACAAGATCATTGACAATAATCCATTTGCGGCCCTCAAAGAAGAACAGGGTATGAATGGAGAGGAAGAAGGAGCAGGCAACAGACATACTAGGTACCAGGAGGCATTAGGAAGTAAAGAGGTTATGAATTTCAAAGGATCTCAAAATGAAGGAATTTTGTTGTATGTAGAAGAGGCGACTGACGTGTCAACTGACATGAATCTTGATGATGACAAGGGCTCTAAAGCCCACCACCCCTCAAATAGTTCTCAATGAATTGTCTCTTTTGGAATACAAGAGGAACGAGGTACAAAAGCTTTTCGGGTATGGTGCGAGAAGTTGTAAAGAGGTATAAAGTCAAGGTGTTAGCTATTCTAGAAACTAAAGTAACTGGAACCAAGGCCCAGCGAGCAATAAAACATCTTGGATTTACCAAATATGCAGTGGTTGATGCTAGGGGCAAAGAGGAGGACTATGGGTATTGTGGAGAGACAAGTTATGCAACTTTCAGATAATTGAGAGTGGTGAGCAATATATCCACTTGAAACACTTTGATGGTCAAAAGAACAACTTCTTTATTGTGATTTATGCAAACACAAACCCAGCACTTCATCGAAGGCTATGGGCAGATTTACAGTGGTTTAACACATCAATTAACGGAGCCTAGTGTGTTAGAGGAGATTTCAATGGAACATTTTTTACCCATAAGAGAAAATCAACTGCAACTGGAAGCCATGACGTAGACAGGGAATTATGTAGATGGATGGAGGAGGTTGAAGTGACTGATGTTGAGTGCAAAGGACCTCTGTTCACGTGGCACCGGGGCAATTGTGAAAGCATAATCGATAAAGTGATGGGGAATAATAGCTTCAAGAATATGTTCCCTAATGCAATAGTGCTACACCTACCCTTTTTCATATATGATCAATGTTATGTAACCCAGATCGGACTGGCAGGTCCGGCCAGGAAACCGACGAACCGGCCGGTAAACTGATCCGGGTTACCATTTTTTTAAAAAAAAGTAAAAAATTTTCCTTTAGAATTTCATACTTTAAGTCTAAAATTTTCAATTTCTCACCGGTTTGGTCCTGGTTTAGCTCCGATCTGACCCATTGACCCTTAACCCAGTACCCTGACCGGTTTAATACCTGGTCCGGGTTTTAATACCTTGGATATGATCATCAGTCTATATTACTTAAGACTTCAGAAGAAAGGGAACCAAACTATCACCCTCAAAAGCCATTTAGATTCTTTGAGCCATGGATCTTACATGATGACTTTACAAACCTATTGAAGCGAGCATGGAAAAAAGATGGCAGTTGGAAGGATAATGTAAGGGAGTTTACAACAGCAGTTGAAAAATGGACAATGGACATCTATGGACACTTGGGGTTGCAGAAAAGGAAAATCTTGAGAAGATTGGAGGGCCTAACTAATATGACCCATGCATGTTCAAACACACCATCAAGGGATACACTGGAGATCGAACTATGGAAGGAGCTGGAAGAGATTCTAATTAAAAAAAACTGATGTGGCCCCAAAAAGAAAAGTGTGACTGGTACACCCTTGGGGATAGCAACACAAAATACTTTTATTCATGTGTAAATGGAAGAAGGAAAAGGAAGAAAATTGAGGCTATCCAAGACCCAGGAGGTGAGTAGATATATGACGTGGATATAATTAAAAGCATGGCTTTAGAATTCTTTGAAAAATTATTTACCGAGGAAGGGGCTAAATACTAGAATTAAAAGTGATTTCTCCTACCCACCAATCAATGAAGTTCACATGCATAACCTGGGCCATAGCTTAGTTAAGAAGAGATCAAAAGGGCGGTGTTTGATATGGGGGCTCTCAAATCCCCAGGCCCTGATGGTCTTAATGCTCTTTTCTTTCAAACTCAATGGCAACATGTAAATGACTTGATATTTCAATTTCTGAAGCAAGTATACCAGGAACCAAATTTGATCAAGGAATTGAATGAGACCCTTATTGTCCTTATCCCTAAGAAGGATCAATCAGAGATAATTAAATACTTTCAGCTGATAAACCTATGTAATGTTATTTATAAAACCATTACGAAGGTTATGGCTAATAAGATCAAATTGTTTCTCCCAGATGTTATATCTCCAAATCAAAGTAGCTTCGTTCCAGGGAGGGTGAATTCAGATAATATTATCATTGCTCAGGAAGTAGTCCACTCTTTGTGAACTATGAAAGGAAAGCAAGGATTCATGGCTATTAAAATTGATTTGGAAAAGGCTTATGATAGAATTAGGTGAGAGTTCATAAGGGCATGTCTCATAGAGTTAAAGTTTCCAAAGGAAATTATAAATATTATATGCTCATGTATATCTTCTCCAACAATGCAAATATTATGGGAAGGGGACAAGACAACTAAGTTCAGTCCATCCTGAGGCATCCGACAAGGTGATCCTCTATCCCCGTATTTATTTGTCTTATGTATTGAAAAACTTGCTCACTATATACAGGAAGAAATCCATAAAGGCGGTTGGAAACCAATCAAACTACATCAGGATGGGCCTCCGTTGTCCTATCTCTTTTTCGCAGATGATCTTATCTTATTCTCAGATATCAACAGGTGTTTAAATAAATTTTGTGTAGCCTCAGGACAGAAGGTCAACCAACAAAAGACTCGAGTCTATTTTTCAGAGAATATGAATCATACTTGAATCACCTAATTGAGCAACATGGTGGGATTCTCAGTCATAGCGGATATGGGAAAATACTAAGGCATCCCACTCCATCACCAATGAGTAACAAAGGTGACATACCAATATGTAGTGGATAACACTAAAGGATGACTCAGCCGATGGAAGATAAATAATCTCTCATTGGCAGGACGTCATACGCTCATATCTTCGGTAGTCTCTGCAATCTCGATGTATATGATGCACACAGCTATCCTTCCTGCGAGTATTATTGAGGAGGTGGAGAGGAAAGAATGTGGATTCCTATGGGGTTCCTATGATGAGAAGAAAATGGCTCACTTGGTTAACTGGGAGGAGGTTTGCAAGGAAAAAAACAAAAAGGGGGTTAGAGATACGACACCTTAGGATACAAAACCAAGCTTTGTTTATGAAAGTTGGATGGGGCCTAATCCACCAAAATGACTCACTATGGGCCAAAGTGGTAAGAACCAAATATGGGTGTGGAAATGATCTGATGCCCTTGATAAATAAGGAGTGAACAGGTTCAAGGTTATGGAGCAGTGTTAAAGCATTATGGGACCATAGAAAAAGGGTGTGAACGAGTTCTTGTAAGAGATGGACGGGAAATGATTAGGTGGAGACTGGAAAAGCATGGGCAGTATACGATTAAGTCTGGATACCAGCTCCTATACCAGGATGAAACTCCCAAGTCCCCAACTTGGAGTAGATTATGGAAACTCAAAGTTCTCAAACTCTGTAAGACATGTATGTGGCTAATTATGCATAATAAACTCATGACTAATGCTGCAAGGAAGAAAAGAGGGTTGTACGAAAATGATGCTTGCACAGAGCGCAACAATGGCTGTGAGGATGTACTGCACGTGCTTCGAGATTGCCCATGCATCAAGAAAATGTGGAGCTCAATATTACCCCTTTGACTGAAGTATCGTTTCTTTAATCTAAACCTTTAGGAGTGGTGCCATATGATCTTAACTATGAGGGTAGGCAAGGAAGACGTGAAGTAGGCTGAAAAATTTGTTGTTACATGCTGGCTTATATGGTGTCATCATAACGAAGAGGTGTTTAAACAAAGTACCCCAAATGTTCAAAATATCCAGGGTCATGCTGAGTCAATCCTTCACTCTATGGAGCGAGTGTCATCAAAAATATCATAAGCAAATTTGGGAGGATCCGATTCCCTTTAAGAACCTTGCATGATACCTTCACAGGATGACAACCTGCAATGCTTTGTAGATGGTGCGTTTTTGAAATGTCTCAAAATAGTGGCCTATAGGGATGTAATGAAAGATAAGATGAATCAAATCAAATCAGCCTATATGATGACATTACCAGAGGGAGATGCTTTCACAGCAAAGATATGGGCTTGCCTCATGGCCATGAAGTAGGCTTAGGATATGGGAGAAAGAAAGGTCCAGTTATTTAGTGACTGCATGGAAGCCTGCAAAACCATTAAGCATGGATGCAATTGGGCACACAGGGATAGGGAGCTCATTGAGGAGGCAAGAGGCATGGTGCAAAGGGATTGGGAGGTGAGTATTACATGTATCTCACGAGATCTGAATCAGGAGGCAGACTTTCTAGCCAAAAGAGTACTATCAGCAGCGCCAGGAGTTGCATTCATATCCCCTGAATCTTTCATGCAGCTTCTTACGATGATGGTAGAAGAGTAGTTAGTATTTACTGTTATTTTCGTTTTCTGAGGTATCGAGAAAAAAAAGATTTTTTCCTCTGAAGGTGATTTATGATTTTTTTTTTTGTGAGATTAGGGGGAATATTTTCCCCCATAACAAAAATTAATTCCTTTCAAGATATTTTTCTTATGAATAATTCCTTTCAAGATTTAAAGGATAAACAGTAAAAGAATCTCTTTCTTTCAACAAAATAATCACTTCTTTTTTTGTTGGTGTAAGAATTATTGGGCATACCTAGAGTGCGGCTGTTAATCTTTTGTGCCCACACTAATCGGATCCCAGTTACGGAAGCGATTATGACGCATAGCAAATACACCACCGATAGGAAGAAGAGAGAAATATAGTAGAAGGGAATAGGGAATCAAAGTGACAAAGTTTTTGTATGTATATTTCCAATGTCTCACAATTAAATCCCTTACGCCTATTTTATAGTGTTCTATGCACCTTTTCCTCTCTATTGATGTTACCTTCCATCGGAGAGACAAAATATATTTTCGATTGAGAGACATATTGTTTTGGTGCAACAATACCACTTGTAGAGTCATATTCTATCGGTTAAACAATATGACTCATAATGGTTTGGAAAATATTACATATATCCACCCAAGTATTTATAGTATTTATACATTAACCCAAATCATATTGGGCTTGGGTTCAATCCACCAAGGATGGACTAGGCTATTTTCCAACATTTGGCATCAACAAAATGATCACTTTCATGATTAAAATTGTGGACAAATGATTAGGTATAGTGAATACAATTAAATTAACCTTATTACCATGCCTATTTAAAAATGTAATTTTTCAAATTTTCCCTTTCCATATCCCCTGGTTTTTTTTTATTGAATTAAACATGTTTTGCAGGGAGAAAAAAATTGTGCCGCAGCAAGCAATCCAACGCACAAGAGTATAGTGGATGGCTGGATGCCCAACTTTGGTTACAAGTGCGTACAACCATATTCATATATTAATTGTTAACTATCATTTAGCACTCTAAGATATTTTTTTTCATGTGAGTTCAGCAACTTAACAACTTGAAGTATTTTGTGGTTTATTTAGTATTTCAATTAATTTTTCAAATACATCAAACACCCTAAATTATTTCGGGCCTGTTTTCTGGAAAGTGGTAAACAAGGAAAAAGCCACGTTGAAGCTCTACCATCATGTTTAGGTTAGCGTTAAATTGGAACTTGGAATAGCCAAAAACCAGTCACTATAGAAGCCATCTCGGCCTACTTAGTGTGTATTTGGTTGGAGCGTTAAGGCAACAAAAAAGTCCGATTGAGTGAGTTAAGCCAGAATGCAATTAGGGGGGAAAATGAGTGTTTGGGCAGGTGATTTTTCAATTTAGCTTGTGATCCCATAAGCTCCTAAAATTCTATGTGCTCGTTTGTTTTGATGTTTGAGTGTAAAATCGGACTTAAACAGTGGCGCAAACGGACTTGAACAGTAAAAGAGCTAAAAATGGTGTTTGGTTCAGCGATTGGATTTAAGGTAAAAAAAGTCATAAGTTGGAAAAAGTCATAAACCTCAAAATGAAGTTTATTAGAGCTTATGTGCGTGTGTGTAAAATAATATTGATAAGAGTATTTTCATATTTTTGGGATCAATGAGATACTCAAAATCATTTCTAATCACAAAACTTTTTTTATGAAAAATGTTCTAAATAATTTTCTCTTTCTTTAGATAGTAATCTTCTGCTAATTAGAGAATACTTTGGGATAAGAGTTTAGGTAAGTTTTGAGTTTTGTTAATATATGATTGTAGAAATGTAGAGAATAATTAATAATTAATTTTAATCAGTTTAGATTTATTATTTAGTTATTTTATGATTTTATAATCAATTTTGTTTATAAACATATCATAAATTAGTTTCTATATAGTGTTTTTACCCATTAAATTTAGTTTAATTAATTTATTTGGATTATTGGAGATATTATTAAGGTTTTAATCGGTTTATTTTGTTAGATTTTGAGATATGTGAAAATATGAGTTAGGATTTAATATTTAAATTAGAGTTTGATATAATTTATAAAATTTAAGCTTGGGGTGCATAATAGAAAAAACTTTTGGAGTATACCAATTTAAATTAGAGTTTGATATAATTTTATTAAAATTGTACCATTACCATATTTTCAAAGTTAATTTTTGAGAAAATTGTGAAACAATCCCTCCGTGTGTAGATATCTTCACATGTTTCATTTGACAATTAAGTTGACAATGAGGAATTTTTTCACAATTATCCCTTTATTTTTTCTTTTTTCATAATTTTTACAATTTTTTCTCTTAAATAATACAAAATCCACTTATGTAAAAGCCAAACCAAACATCATTCACTTTTATATAAGTTACTTATCCAATCTTCAATCCAAACACTCATCATTTTACTCAATCTAATTTTTTTTTTTTCAATTTTAAGATTCCATAAGTCTAAGTAAAAATAAGTCACTTATCCAATCGTCAATCCAAATATACCTTATATTGGTAAAGCTGGAGCTTTTTTTCAATTTGCCTTGTGGGGATTTAGTACACGAGCATATTTATATAGAAGGAAAATGATTGAGATTTGAATTGTTGCATGTCTGTCCGTGCGTAGCTTTAACTAAAATATTTTTTTAGTGTTTTTAACTTCTTAAAATATTTTTTTGGTTGTATCCAATGTGTTATAAAACTTATTATAATTTTACCCTTAATATACTTTTTCAGCTCCAAAAGTTACTTTAAAATACTTTTTGGTGTTTTTAACCCCTTAAAATATTTTTTTAATTGTATCAAGTGTGTTATCAGACTGCTTACAATTTTACTCCTAATGTACTTTTTTAGCTCTAAAAATTACTTTAAAATATTTTTTGATGCTTTTAACCTCTTAAAATATTTTTCCAGCTGTACCCAGTGTGTTTATCAAACTGATTGCAATTTTATCCTTAATGTGCTTTTTCAGCTCCGAAAATTACTTTAAAATATTTTTTGGTGTCTTGAACCCTTTAAAATATTTTTTTTTTGTACCCAGTTTTAGGAGACTGACTACAATTTTCCTTTTAATGTATTTTTTTAGTTGTAAAGAGCACCCAAAACTTAAAATACTGATTTATTGATTTCCACCCACTCTAAAATATTTTTCTAGTAGCACCTAATATTTTAAAGTAATTTTTAAATATTTACTTAATTTTTTAAATATTTTTCCATCCTCTCTCTCTTATCATTATCACAAAAATCATTTATGTTTAAGTCAATCCAAACAAATTTTACTTTTACAAAAATTATTTATATAATTATCAATCTAAACATAAATCACATTATACAATCTAATTTTTACCCAAAATAAGATTATAAAAAACCAAATTAAAAAAAAACTATTTTTTAATCGTTATTCCAAACACACACTTATTATTTTAATCACGATGAGGAGAAGAAGAGAGGGAAGGGGTATAAAGAAAAAGAAGAGGAGACAGTGAGGAAAAGATAGAGAATGGGTATAAAAATTAAAGAAACAAAAGATAAAAGAGAGAAAACGTGCATAGGGATGATGGGCCAAGATGATAAATTGTTTTTTGGGTCGAATTTCAATTATCCCTCATATATGAGTATTTATTTCAGTCAACCTCCAAAAAAAATTTTGAAACCTCAATACACTCTCTTGAGTTAACATGAAAGTAAGTTACGTGGGTGAAAAAACAATGACGATCTTCTTTTATTTTTTTCAAAATAGCATTTTATTAGATAAATAAGGATATTTATAAGATAAGTAAAGATGTCTACAAGACAAATAAAGAGATTCAAAATAAACTAAGGTAATTAACAAGAATATTTTGGTCATTTACAAGATAAATAAGGGAATTTATAAAATAAATAAAGATATTTATAAGACAGATAAATGTATTCAAAAAAAAAAGTCATAGAGTTAAAAGTATTTTAGTTATTTACAAGACAAATAAAAAAATTCACAAAACAGATAAAGTAATTCACAAGACAAATAAAGTAAGGGCATCATTATCTTTTCCTCAACAAAACTTAATTTTATTTTGACCCATAAGGGTGCAGCGAAGTTCAAATTTTTTTGGGGGTTTGACTAAAATAAAATCCCATCTATGGGGCTAATTGAAATTTTCCCTTAAAGTCTGTTTGGTATGAAGGAATTGGAAGTCGTGGAAATGGAATTGGGAGACAATTCCATGAAGAGGCTTGTTTGGTATAATAAAATTGGGCTCACTTCCAATTCCATGTGGAACCCAAAAAGCCTCAATTCCAATAAGATGACTTCCATAAAAAAAAGCCAAGATTTATAATTCCAAGCCCCTATTTCCATAGTTACCCTCGTGCAGGCTGGCCTCATCACTCACTCACTTACCGGTGACCTCTGTTGCTCATTAGCGACTTCTCCCTCACTGGCAATGGCAGCTCTCCCCTCTCCACCAGCGACGACAGCGATGGTGGCATCCTTTAGCGCCGGCGACGACAACGACGCAACAGGTCTCCCTCACCAGATCAGACGGAGATGACAACGACAGCTCTCACTCGTCGTCCAGAACAGCGACGGTGTCTCTCCCCCTCCTCTTTATCTGATCTGGTGAGATCCAGTGAGATCTAACCTCTCTTCGTCCGATCCTCATCTTCGTCTATCCTCCTCTCCTCCGATAACCAGTGCACGAGGATGCCGATGGCGGTGGTGGTGACGGTTGCCTGCTCCATCAACCTCCTTTTGCGACGACGATGACAACGATTTGGGCACGAGTCGGTGATGATAGTGGGGGAGGCAATGAGATATGTGATCTGTCGAAGCAATAGGTTTGTTTTTTTTGTTGTTAGATGGGTAATGGGTTTTTTACATGAGGGTATTTTAGTATTTTTATATAAAAATTAGATCTCATTTTCAAGTCATACCAAACACACTTTTAAACCCCATTTCCATATCCATATCCACATATATTTCCATTTCCATCAAAATCAATTCCAGCGCACCAAACGGAACCTTAGTTTTTTAGATTATATTATATATGTTGCTTTCTTTTGCTTGTACCAGTTTATTTAGTTATATTTATAGAGTAGAGAGAGAAATTGTTATATGAAAACTTGTTTTCACGGGTTACATGGTATATTAAATAGAGATAAAGTTAGAAATTTGTTAAAATTTAAGGCCAAGTTAATGAGGTTTGAAGTTTTTCTTGGTCTGTGTAAAACATGATGAAATTGATTTATAAATAGGACCATGAAGTATTTAATTTTATTTTATGTTTTAAAATTATCATAATATATAATTATAATATATATGTATTATTTAATAAGATTCATGTCCTTTTCAGTCATTTTTCATCCAAACTCACTTTTCAAATAATTATCCAAATAAGTTTCAGTTTAAAGAAAAATCCTTTTTCCCATAGTCAATCCAAGTATATATCATATTACACTATCTAATTTCTATCTTAACTTAAATTTCTAAAAGTCATATTGAAAAAAGTCATTTCTATCGTCACTAATTGAATCGCACCCTTTGTCGTTCATCTATTACCTTGAAATATTTTTTAGGTGCGTCAACCATCCTAAATTGTCAATTACATAATTACGCCACAAAATACCTTTAGTTTACTACACACCTAAAAAAATAATTTATGGGTATTAGATGGAGTACAAAATATTTTAGAGTATTGAACACATCTGAAAAACTATTTTATAATTCTCTTTCGGTTATTAATATAAGACATATTTATCTCTTTTGATTAGATTAAATAAGTTAATTAAGTTAGTTCATATATTTTCTAAAATACCATAGTTATCTTCTTTAATTCCATCCTCCCCTTTCCTCTTTAATTCTTGTTGAAGGAGTATTAATCAGAATAAATTAGAAAAAGATTAATCTTATATTTAGAATCAATATCAACTGTTTAAATATATCTTATATTAAAGACTGCAATTATATATTTTGACGCGGCTTCTGAGGCTCGGTCAACCTCCCTCCTCCCTGGACCATAACCATGGAGAAACCCCTTCAAGAAGTTACAGAAGCCTTTGCAGGAACAGTGGACCATTTTTTTTTTCCCCACTTTTGACCTGGCGGGGACCATTTTTACTATTGCCTGCAAGCTGCAAGAATAAATCTCTTATCATGTGGACGGATCATCTCGCTCAATCAATAAGGTCCCCTACAAGTTAATATATATATATATATATATATATTGCCTTTGCCAGATGCTTTATAAAGAATCTAATCACCCACACGGCACATATTTATATTGCTGGCTAAGAAATAGAACGTATGTTCATATGCTAGAATCAAACTTCTTTTTTTTTTTTTTTTGAATTACAAAGACAAGAGAGAAATACTCTTGAGACCACTGCGGGTCAGTACCTAGAATCAAACTTCAACATCATCCTTGAGTGACAATATCAATCTCTCTGACAAATGACACGGACGCACTTAATATAGATAGTGACCAATTATTCAATTAACCATAGAATCAAGTTCTGACGTAAAACCCGGCTTATGATAAGTTAAGAGTATAATATAATAAATAGTAAACCTATTGAAGTGTTAATTTTATAATATAATATATTTAGATTATTAAATTAAAATAAATTACAAATAAAATCGTGATTGTGATTTTTATATTAGATTATTAGACTAACATTTTTTAATACAATCAAGATTTTGATATTGACAGTTTCATTCGGTTTTTAGATATTTTTTAATTTATACATATATTAAATTTAAAATTAATAATTTTTAATTATATAGTCATCATTTAAGTTTGTACAGTCATTATCTGAATTTGTTGCGTCAATATTTTTTATTAATAATATTAATGATATTAGAATTATACGATTAAAAATATATTTTATAAAACTGAGGGATTAAAAATATATTTAAGGGATAAACTTAAATAACTAAAAAGATAATTTAATCTAAATGCTATTCAACTACAAACCCGCGTTCACAATTTTTATTTTATTGGAAAGTTGTGCCTCCGGCCGTGACCCACGAGGTTCGGCACATGTGATTAAAAAAGAAAAAAGAAAATCACACAGGCATGAGTTGAACTTTAGAGGGTATATCAATAAAATATTGGTTAATTTGATAAATAACCTCACCTTATTAAATAATTAAGTGTTGGCCAAAAACGAAAATTATCTTAAAATAAGAGTGGATGTTATTAAAGGAAACTAATAGTTATGATTTTTTGGCAAGATAAAAATAGGAAGGGATCCCATAATAGGGCAAGAATACAGAAGTTTAGGAGATTAATTCATTTCCGAATCGTATTCCTAATTAAGAAGTGATAAGAACACAACACTAATCACTGCCACGTCGCTTTCCATTTTGCTATTGTTCCTTTTCTTTGCTTCAACTCTGACTCTCTTTGGTCTTTTTAGCACTGCGTCCCATCCCGAAGCTAATTAATAAATATAATATATATGTTCTTAAAAGCGAAGCATCCCAAAATCAACTTTTCTTCAATTTTGAGCGCCAATTCACACTCGCCGACTTCTTCTATGATTCCATCTAAAATCATAAACAAATCACTGATCTTTTTGTTACCTAGAAAAACTAATGATCTTGTGTTTTTTTCCCCTCTCCAAATCTAGTTGTGTATTTTTTATTGGATTTAAATTCATGAGAAAAAAAAATGTGAGACTCGTAGCAATGACAAGGTCATTGGCTCATTGCCGTCTAACTTGGAGGTAGCTGGTTAAAATTCTGGCAAAAAAATATATTTATAGGTGTTTTGTGTATTTGGTCGCCTTTTTTTTTATTGTTATATGATTTAGTCAAATTTAAGCATTATCAAATCTAATTAAAAATAATTTTTATAAATATATTTCTTACATTTATGTAAACTTGAACACAAAACTTTATGTTTAAGGGAATAAAAGCATTTTGGCATCTTTACAGGGATCAACACTTGTTCGTATCAATTGAGTTTCTATATTTTATTCAGAAAACTTCAATTTTTATTATTGTTTATACTCAATACAGCTCAGCCTTATTGTTTATCATCCAACTGAGTTGTTTCCCCTCAAAACTTAGGGATTGACTAATTGTGAGAAATTTAATAATGAAAATTTATTATTTCCCCTTCATTTGACAATTCTATCCCAAAAAAATCGGATGGGGTTTGCACATTTTTAGTTCAAGAAACTAATAATCAACAAAATATTACGTAAGATACTATTTTTAAATTATATTAAATAATTTAATCGCTTTCTTTAAATCATATAAATAATTGCAGCATATAAAATGAACAATTTAAGAGCCATTACTTTATTTTCTTTTTCATTTTTAATTTTTTTGACATCATTGTATTAATTTAGTCATCAAAATCAAATCCACCATCATCAAAGGAAAGTTTTTCTCTTTTTATTTGTGTAGATTTAAAGGGAAATTATATACAATCATCACATATAAATTAGCTGGGATATTCCAGTTCAAGATTGTTGGGATACATAAAGTAAGTTTAGTTAACACAGTACTACAGAATTTGTAATATATGGTGGTTATTATCTGTTATATATAAAGATTTTAATCTGTCATATATGTGGGCGGTATAAAAACTCAGCACAAATACATTACAGTTCTAAACTGTTATTTATACCGGACCTATTATAACGGTTATAATATAACACCCGTTGTATATGGAAGCTTGGTGAGGTCATGATATGCCCATTGTTGTAATAATAATTAATGGACACATGTGAAAAACCGTCATAATATATGTAATACTTGCATCATACATAATAGTTTCACTTTAACAACCATTATATATAGTTAACATAATAACGGTTGTAACAATCGTGATTTATTGAAGCTAATTTATTTTTTTAAAAAAAAATTGGGGGGGGGGGGAGGCTCTGCTTGATATCCCTTTGCATATACAGTTATATAAAATAAATCATGATATATATTTATATTCATTCATATACAGAATAATGTAACAAATTAGAGTATATTTACTATCATTATTGTACATATATACACTATTGATCAGTTTCTAGAAATTTATAGTCATTCTATATGTATTTACTTTCTCACTGATGTTTCACATATGTCGCCAACTCTTCAGCAACTTCTTCCATCTGTGAGTTACTAAACATAGTTCAAGAAGCATCAAAATATTATGCGCAAAAGAAAAAAAAATGGAAGTTAGACATTGTAATATATAGTTGATCGAATGTATATATAAACAAATTGAGCGTATAAAATACCTTAGTTGTATCAATATTTTTAGGACCGTAAGTGATGATGTCCTTCATGTATTGCATCACGCAGTACCCACAATTATTATTGTTGTCCATTTGCTTTGGACACTATAAAGAAATGAAAAGAAAAATTTGTTTACCAATCATACACACACACTTATATATATGCATAAGTTTGTTAATACCCTTCAACGTGAGGTATTAAGAAGCAAGTGTCAATTCTATTTTGCACCTTCCTAATGAATTCATCCTAATGTTTGCCAATCATACACACACACACACACACACTTATATATATGCATAAGTTTGTTAATACCCTTTAACGTGAGTTATTAAGAAGTAAGTGTCAATTCTATTTTACAACTTCCTAATGAATTCATCCTCTAGAAACCTCGTGTGCCGTTACTTGATATCTCCTTTCATGCCATCACCCTGGTTATTGATTTGGTCAGGGTGGATGAACTTGATCTTGTTTTAGAGACTATGAGGGATGGGGTAATTATGGTGTAGGTGCCTAAAATGTTGAATATATATATATATATATATATATATATATCTCTCTCTTTGCGCGACCTCCGCTTTGACATACATAACGTTTATTAGCGGTTACCGTTATGTATTAAGCTTTATAAATATACAAATTTATAGTAGTGATATAAAATGATATTATAACTAATTATTAATTATTATAGATTACACAAATTTTGTAAAAATCATATTTACATATTACGCTATCATCAGATGGAATTTTTTATGTTTCAATTAAAAATAGTAAAAATAAAAGGACGGGGACGTAAGGGAGAGAAGCCGCTTTCAGGATCCTCTCCGGCTCTCCCTATAATTATAACCAATCACGTGAGGTTGAATCGCCTGAAACTAGGGGTGTTTGGGATCGGGACGGGATCGGGAAATGTCATTCCCGATCCCGATCCCGAAAAGGGTTCGGGAATGATTTTCATTCCCGATCCCGAAAATTTCCCGATCCCGAAAATCGGGAAATTTCGGGATCGGGAATTTTTCGATCCCGAATTTGCCTTGTTTTTTTTTTAAAAAAAATCTCTATATTGAATTTTTTGTTATGTTTCTTTTAGTCTAATATAAATATATAATTTGTCTAATATCATATTGTACCAAAGAAGTCTAATATAAATATATAATTAGTACAATACATGCTTAAAGTTGTCGATTCAGCTGCAAAAAGAACAAAGACAAGAACAAAAAATTAGAATTATTTAATAAATAATAAATGAAATTAACTAAATAAACTAAAAGAATAGATATTACCTTAAGGGTGTTAGGAATTTTCACATTTTATTTTACATTTGGTCTTATTTTCTTAATTATTTTTAAAAAATATACATATGTATATATATATTTTCGGGATCGGGAAAAATTCGGGATCGGGAAGTCCCATTCCCGATCCCGACTTTTTCCCGATCCCGAAATCACATTCCTGATCCCGAAATTTTCGGGACGGGATTTTCCCATCCCGATTTACTCAGGATCGGGACGGGAAGGTCGGGACGGGAAATTTGTGAACAGCCCCACCTGAAACAAAATATCTCGGAATTATCGTACTCACTGAGATAACCTACAAATCAGCCCACTTTAAATACTCTGTGACCTCACCTCGAAACCCTTCATCTGTAACAGCTACACATGACCGTTAATCTGATTCCGTATTCACACGCGAGTTTCCAGGTAATGGAGTGTACTGACAGCCGCATCTTCTCTGTTTTCCCTTAAAAGACCGCTTCGTTGTTAAACATAGCCATAACGTTTCTTTTTCTATGTGCTGTAATCCTGTAACGTGCATATAGCTAAAGAGAGGCATTCAAAAAAACCCCGCACAAATAAAAAGGGCCTCTAAAGTGGAGATAAAAACAGGGAGGGAAGGAGGGAGAGATCTCAACCAGATCAAATAAAAAATCCCAGTTTTGGGATCTAATTTGATTTGGCTTCCCTTGCATTTGCAGACGAATCAGATTTAACCGTTTATCTGATTCATCTGGTGATATCTTCCTCCGTTTTCTTGGTTTCTCGTTCTCTGCTTCATATTCTGATACCAATGGAGGCCGAGAAGAAGTACGTTACCGCCGAGGAGCTCAAAAAGCACAACAAGCCGGGGGATTTGTGGATCTCCGTGCAAGGTAAGGTTTATAATGTTACAGATTGGGCAAAGGAACATCCCGGTGGGGATATTCCTTTGTTGAACCTTGCCGGGCAAGATGTAACTGATGCGTTCATTGCCTATCATCCTGGTACGGCATGGAAATATCTGGACAAGTTCTTCACTGGGTATTACCTAAAAGATTTCCAGGTTTCAGATGTGTCCAGGGATTACAGGAGGCTCGCATCAGAGTTTTCAAAATTGGGTCTTTTTGATAGGAAAGAGCATGTCACTTGTTATACTCTTACATCTGTTGGTGTTATGTTCCTCATTGTTCTGTATGGTGTTTTGAGATGCACCAGTTTCTGGGCTCATTTGGGTTCTGCTATGTTGTTGGGTTTGCTTTGGATGCAAAGTGCTTATGTGGGTCATGATTCTGGTCACTATGAGGTAATGTCAAGCAAGGGTTATAACAAACTTGCCCAGTTAATTTCTGGGAATTGCGTGACTGGTATAAGCATTGCCTGGTGGAAATGGACTCACAATGCCCATCATATTTCCTGCAATAGTATTGATTATGATCCTGATCTGCAACATATCCCAGGTTTTGCTGTATCTTCCCGTTTCTTCAATTCAATAACATCTCGTTTCTATGGGAGGACCTTAAAGTTTGATTCTTTTTCCAGGTTCCTTATCAGTTACCAGCACTGGACATTTTACCCAGTAATGTGTTTTGGCAGGATTAACTTGTTTATTCAAACTTTTCTGCTTTTGTTCTCAAAACGCCATGTCCCAGATAGAGCCTTGAACATTTTGGGAATTCTTGTGTTCTGGACCTGGTTCCCTCTTCTGGTTTCTTGCCTACCAAATTGGCCTGAAAGGTTCATGTTTGTGTTGGCTAGCTTCTCTGTAACATCAATCCAACACGTTCAATTCTGTTTGAACCATTTTGCTGCTAATGTGTATGCTGGGCCACCAAATGGTAATGACTGGTTTGAGAAGCAGACTAGTGGCACTTTGGATATCTCTTGTTCAAGCTGGATGGATCGGTTCTTTGGTGGGTTGCAGTTTCAGCTTGAGCACCATTTGTTTCCAAGGCTTCCTAGGTGTCAATTGAGGAAGGTTTCTCCAGTGGTGATTGAACTCTGCAAAAAACATAATTTGCCTTATAGGAGCTTGTCATTCTTGGAAGCCAATAAATGGACCATTAGGACTCTTAGAACTGCAGCCTTGCAGGCTAGGGATCTGACTAACCCTGTGGCCAAGAATTTGTTGTGGGAAGCTGTTAATACTCATGGCTGAGCAATATGGATCAGATGAAATCCTTTGATATCTCTCTCTGTAACTTTTCTCCTTGTTTAATTTTTGGCCCTTAAATTTCTCTTGCCCAAGGGCCTGCAAAACTTTACTATTCATGTACCTGGGATCTATTTATACATTATTCAGTTTTGGGTTTGCATTTTTACCTCTGTTTCTGTTATTGTTGCCCTCTATTCTGTTGTAGCAGGGTGTTCATTTAAGATGCTTATGCCATCTTTGATCTATGTATGTTATTGCAGAAGATTTCTTCTTCTGCTTCTTTCTTCATTCTCCTTTTTTTTTTTTTTTTTGGTTTTTGGGAAAGAACCGTTCTATTGAACATAATTATGACTCAACCATCATATTTGATTTCAGTTGTAGGTCCTATAAGGATCATGTTGTTGGTGGTGGACCAACATAAAGATTTAAATTTGCCAACACTTTGCTGCACGGTGACGGTGGCAACAGGCAAAGTGTCAAGTGTTTAAAGATCTTAGTTTTACCATAATGATGATTCTAATTAAACTCAGTTGCTCGTATGTGGAGGTGGTACCAGTAATCGACCTTGGGTTCTCTAGAACCTGTAAACTCAAAGCATGAGGATTAGTCATGAGGGTCATGATTACCAGTGATTCTAATTAAATTCAGCGGAAGGGAAGATGATTCTAATTAGTTTTACTGTATTGTCCACCTTGACACTAGAACCCACAACCTTCTTTTTAAGGGAGTCGTAGTTTTGCTAATTGAGTTATAGGCTCTTGTAGGATTCGAACCTAAAGATTAAAAAAACTACGTTAGGGGAATCATATGTTCCTAATAGCAAGAGTCAAATTATATTTTGCATAAAAATTGCTTCAATGCAAATATAGAAGTGGTTGTCAATGACATGGAAGTTAGAATTCGTTCAGTGGGAGGGAAGTCAGAATTCTAGTGGAGAAAGATTAAACTAGAAAACTAATTTCCTGGCATAATTTATCAGTTCATGATTTATCAATCCTTTCTCCTAAACTAGAAAAAGTTGGAATTTTGAGAGTAGTATCAATCAATAAGTCACAACAAAATCTTCTATAACGGTGATTAACTAACTCTATCTCCTTCGTATTTATTGATGAATTATGAATAAGGGAGATTAAAGAAATAACAAAAATGAAGGTCGGGTGGAACATAAAATCTATATTTGTGTGCTATAACGGTGATTAACTAATTCCATCCACCATTTCATATTTTATTATGTATTGGTTTATTTGATTATGGGAATGAGTTTCCTCCTTATTTCTTGAAAATTATGATATCCGCTATTCTCCTTTCTCAACATATATTAACAAAAATATAAAAAGTACGAAAAACTAGGATATCAAACAGGAAAAAATCGTTCATAATTTTCGCTTAAAAGTTTTTCCCGTATAATCACATGGCAAAAAAAAATATTGCTGTTCGCTTATTTCAAGATTTGTTTTTTTAGGTCGGAATTGTTTGTTTCATACTTTCATTTCAAGAATTAAAAAGAAAAAAGAAAAATGCAAACACATTTTTCTTATATATGTTAAAGAATTCGGGGAATAAATCACACTTTTTACTTTTCAGCTTATAAAATATAAATAATATGATTTGCTATAAAATCAATAAATAAAAAAATATCATTAAAAACCAACCTTTTTTTTTTTTTGGGAAAATGTCATTTAAATATCATATGAACTTGCAAAACCTACAAAAATCTGTTAACACTTGAAAATGACATAAAAGTGATAGATATTAAATTGAGATTTTAAAGTGTTGACGCTTTTATCATTTTGCCTTTCAACTTTTTTTTTTCAAAAAAGAATGTTGCCCTTGCTGGAGCATCACTGCCGGCCGACTTCCAACTAGCCTGTAGGCCTGCGGCCGGTCGACCGCAGGAACTCTGGCTGACGGGGGCTTTTTTTGGGGGTGGGGGATGCAATTTTTGTTTTTAAAAAAAATGATTCAGGACAGCAAGGGGTGGGATGAGTGTGGCAAGGGGTGAGATCAAACCCATCCCACACCTTTACCAAAGGGGGCATGGTGGTCATTGGGCCACCAAAGCCCCTTTGATATATATATATATATATATATATATATAATATAATATAAACAAAGATATGATAATTTTGACAAAGTTAATAATAAAAATAACAAAATCTGTAATGGTATTGATTAAATTGGTAATATAAACATGAGTGTGTGTGTGTGTGTGTGTGTGTGTGTGTGTGTGTGTGTGTGTGATATATATACATAATAAAATATCAAAATTGAAGGGAAAAATGGTAAAAAAACACTTTAAAATCCAATTTTGATACATGTCACCTTTATGTCATTTTCAATCGTTAACAGACTTTTGTGGGTTTTTCAAGTTCATATGGTATTTAAATGACATTTTCTCCTTTTTTTTTTTTTGGAGTTAAAAGGGTAGGTTGCCTAGGTTTAGGCAGTGAAATTAAATATGCAACCTCCCGCTTACAAAGGAACATCAACGTCATTAGACTAAATGATTGTTTGAAATCACGTTTATGACTCTTAAAAGTTCTTATTCACATATATCGAGATAAAAATTCTCCCACACATTTACCTCGTATACCATAAATCATGATTAAAAAACTATTATTAAAGACTCAAATCCTTGTTCCAAATTTCAATAGAACTATCAAGTATTGACATCACTAAAACCCAGCAATGCATATGTAACGAGCATTAGAATAGACGTATAGTTTTGGATTTCAACTACATGCCCAGTTGAATGAACAGGGCAAGACAATTTATTGCTTGTTGGGTTGGACTGAATACGGCCCAGCACTAATGTTTCTAAATTATTTAAAGCATAAAAATGTTATTCATCAACAAAAAAACACAAAAAATAAATACTATTATTTAAAATATATTTATTTTAAAAATAATAATACTACCTCATATTATTAAATATAAGAATCAAATAAAAAAATTACAAGTACTAATAAATTAGTAAAGTTATTTATTTTATACAAAATATGTTGATTTTTTCTAATAAGACTGTGGATTAGATATTTACTTTTTTGTTTTTTGCCATTTGGTAATGGTCTTGTCGCACAAGCCACAAGATGGGCTTTTGGTGGCATTGGGTCTTGGGTTTAATCCTGTTGGAATATTTTAAAATAAAGATATGTGTTTTTTGTAAAGTTATGTTCATTAAATTAAGGAATTTATATGAAGGGTTGTATAGGGAATTATAACACTAAATATTGCCAAGGTCATGTTTTTTTTAGTTTCAAAAGATATCTATGAAAATGTGTGAAGTTTGTGTTAGTTTTTAAGAAAACCTTACTTACTATAAAGGTGTAACTCTTCATGGAAGAGTTATTTTAAATAACCATTGGTTATTGAAATTAGTTGGTTCATGAGGGTTCATGAATATAACATATAGTTATAACTTTTAATTGAAGAGGTGTTGCTTTAAAAGGTACCACTTCATGATCTATAGATACCTTGCACCATCACTTTATTTGTGACATACAAGACACATTAGAAAATCACATAACAACAAGAGATCAACCTTTATTCTTAAGTGCATACAAAAATATAGTTAAGTTATCACTTTGTAAAATCCATTATTATCTTAACTTGAGTGTTGGGAGTGCAATCTATACTCAAGGGTTCAAGGGTCTTCATTGTATTTTGCAGGAAATTCTCCCATCAGTCCAAATTGCACCCTATAAGATAGCACAAGTGGAGGCGAATTAAGCTTAAAGGAAAGTGCTGCCCACGCCTTGAAGACATTATACACTATTTTCTTCTTTATCTCTTAACAATCTTTAGGTTTAATCTCGTAAATACAAATGATATATTTGAAGAAGTAAAAAAAAATTGTCAAGTTGGAATAAGGATTTAGATCATTGATCCGCAAGCTACGTGCCTTCCTGGATGGTTTCACCAAACCTATATTAAATCCCAAGTTGTTGCATAGACAACAATTGTATTTGAAGGTGGCAGCGCTTGTGTGGGGAAAGAAATAAAGGAGTAGATGGCATTTCTAAAGCGAAGTGAAATTCTTGTTAGGCTGCTTCCATCATCAACAAAACTTGTCACTTATGCTGTGTTTAATTTAACGGAGATTAGGTTAGGTGAGGTTTATTTAAGTTAGGTTAGGGGAGGTTACAATGTTGTTTGGTTCAAGAAGAGGATAGGAGATGTTTGATATTTTGTTTAGTTCAAGAAGTTAGGTTAGAGGAGTTAATTATAAGTGGACAAAAATACCCTTATATATATATATATATATATATATATATATTTCCATTCTTCTTTTACAATGTATGTATTTCTTGTTATTTCTTAGTTATTTCCTTCATACTCTGTTTCATCAAAGCATGATTAAAAGCTAGGAATAAAAGATGTAATCCCTGAAAAAGGGTCTTAGGATGAAGATCTAAGTTTAGTGTGTATGTTTTTGCATCAATACATACTTTGTATACATAAAAAACACACACACACACACAGCAACAATTCTCATTTTATTACCTTATATTGTACAAGAACATCATTGTCCTTCATTGTTTCATGAACAATATTCCCATTTTCATCTTCAACTATAAGAACTTCTTCAGGCTTTACCATACGACAGATTATATTGCTTCCATGTGAAAAAGACACGATAAATTTGAATGTACCAGTCACACAAGATAAATGTTGCATTTACTGCAAAAAAAGTCAGTAAACAAAATGATTGAGATTGGAATGACATTAAATGTGCTTAACTTTGAAGTAAAACTAATATTCTATATACAGTTCAGTGTGTGAAGACAGAACAATATACTCGAGTACTGACTTGCCCTAGGACTAGGCCCATTAGTTCTAACTGTACTTCTAGCAATAATTATACACTAGCAACAGGGAAAAGACAAAACAAGATGCAAGAGATTGAAAACTAATTTTAGGAATCGATTTTGAGCGGGAGAGGGAATGAAAAAAAATGAAAAGCAGAGGGACAAACGCTTTTTCTAGGAGAGGGAAGTACTAAAATTTTAAAAAATTGTCATGGGTAATTTAGTCACAGTTGTACACAAATATTCTCCCACTTAGAAAAAACCCAAATTTAAAGGTTTTGTAAAGTGGTGGAGGTTACCACTAGAGAACAAAAAAATCTCCCACACCTAACCTCACCTCCTTCCAACCAAACATCTAGTTTTAAACTCCAACCTTCCCCCAACCTAACCTAACCTAATTAAACCTTCAACCAAACACATCCTCAAAGAATTTTCCAAGAAATAGAATAAAAATGGATGGTTTAATCCAGAATGGAAAGGAGTCACTTTGAATTCAATTGGTCAAGGGCAAAGGAGATAGATAAGTATCTTTTTTTTTCCGCATACATTTGGCAAGCAAAAGTTTGAGATGAGTATCCACAAAATATTACATAGTAGGGGAAGAATTCCCCTCAACACAGGTAAGATCTCTCAAAAAATGTAACCTACAACATTCCTGTATTTTCGAGCAGAGAATAACCTGGGAGTTGAGGCAATGTGCCTCCCTAGCGAGTGCATCTGCACATTGAAGAATTTCCCTAGGTGCATGATGAATCTGCAAAGACCAATCATCATAAAGAAGATGTCTAGTGTGCTCAATCAAAGGCTTATAGGGATGGTCTTCACAACTATCTCTTATAAGAGTATCTAAGGCCTCAAGCGAATATGAATATAGACTGATACTAGTAAGATTTAGCTCCTTGCATACTTCAAGTCCTGTCTTGATAGATAATATTTCAGCTATGGATACTGGGTAAAGACCAAGTGATTTTTTAAAGCCCATAATCCATTGGCCTTTGTCGTCACAAATGACTCCACCATATGCTGCATGACTACCTACGGAAACTGAGGCATCCACATCAACTTGAACTGTGCCTGGAGGAGGTGGTCTCCACTGAGCTGGTAAAAGGTGACTATCGGGATACAGTTGATGAAGAAACCTTCCTGAAGATATAGTCTCCATTAATTGAAACATCACCCGTTGAACAATTGAATTTACAGTTGAGGAATATCCGTCAAAGACATGCTTGCAACGTGCTTTCCAAATAGCCCAACATACCAAACTATAAATTCTACTCTATGGCCAGTGTTTGAATCTTCTCTTGGCTGGGTTAGAATTTAGATTCCATTTTATCCATCCCTACAAAGCATAAAAAGTAAACAATTGGTTAAGGTTAGTAAAATTATTCCACACTTCTTTTGCACTCTCACAATCTCTCAATATATGGATAATACTCTCCTCACAAGGGTAACCCAAAGGGCAATATGAAGTGTTTGAAATCCTTCTCTTGGCTCTTAGTGAATTAGTAATCAATCGCCCATGAGCAACTTGCCAGAAGAAGAATTTAATTTTTTTCGGCACCTTCCAACGCCAGATCTTGGACCAGACCTAACAACTACTAAACTCCTCTGGTTGAGAAAGGAGGTTATACGCTACCTTAACAGAAAATTTACCATAAGAAGAGTTTTGCCAAATAACCGAGTCTGTACTCTGTCCCTATGGTGGTAGGATTTGCACCAAGATGTACACCACCCAAAGAGGAAGGTATAACTTCCATTTTTCAGCATCCCAGTTACCATTTGGTAAAACAAAATCCTTCACTTTATCTCCTAAGTTGATTTCATAAAGGTTCTGGTTTACAAACTCGATAAGAGGAACAGGTAGTGGACTCCATATGTCCTACCAAACAAAAGTGTCATGGACATTTGAGATTTTCATACCCACACCTCTTAGAAAAGGCTCCCATACCTGAACTATAGCCTTCCAAGTTGAAGATTGTGTCTTCTTCTTAGCTACCTCAGGGAAAAGATTATTTCCACAACTATATTGGCTTTGCAAATATTTAACCCACAGTGCCTCGGGTCGTGTAATCAACTGCCAGCATAACTTCATAATGAAAGCTTTATTTTGAAGCTCCAAATTTTTAATGCCTAATCCACCGTGTTTCTTGCTTTTCATGATATTATGCCAGGAAATTAAGTGCATTTTTTTTTTGCATTTTCATCTTAGCACCATAGGAAATTTTGACTTAATTTTTGAATCTCTTGCAACGTGCCTTTTGGGAGGAGAGTGGATAGCATTTGATAGGATGGTAGGGTAGACAACATTGCCTTAATAAAAAATGTACGTCTCGCCATGCCTAGGTGTTTGCTCTTCCATGATGATAATCTGGATCATACCTTTTGAGTGATGTGTCGATAGGTATCCCTAATGGGTTTAGTATGAAGTAATGGAACCCCAAGGTATTTACCAAGATTTCCAGTAATACCAATTCCCAACTGTTGACTCAGTTGCCAAGCACGATTGAAGTGTACGTTCTTGGAGAAGAAGACCTTAGACTTGGCTACATTTATCTTATACCCCAAGGCAGCACAGAACCGACTCATTATCCGTTTAATTGTTTCCTTTTGATTTGCTGAAGCTTAACCAAACAAGAGTAAATCATCATCAAAAAAATAAGTGGGAAAGATTTACCTTATTTCTATTTAATTTCAATGGTTTCCATGTCTATCGGTGACATTCTTTCGTTATAAGATATGCAAGTCGTTCCATACAGAGAATGAAGAGGTAAGGGCTAAGAGGATCACCCTGACGAACCCCCCTTGTTGGCTTAAAAGCACATCCTTCCTGGCTATTCCATAGGACTCTCATGGAAGTGAATTTATACAAGACATGATAAGTGTTCGAAGTTCATCTTTGATTCCAATGCAGCAAAGAGTAGACTCCAAAAATCTCCAGTCTAATCTGTCAAAAGCTTTTTCCATATCAACTTTAACAGCAATGAGGGCCTTCTGTCCCTTTCGTGTCCTCATGCGGTGGATAGCTTCTTGTACTATAATAATATTATCACAACTTGATCTTGTCTCAATGAAGCTACATTGTTCTGAACCAATTAGATGATTTATGAGAGGGCATAAATGATTAGATAACAATTTGGTAATCACCTTGAAACTGACGTTGCATAGTGATATTGGTTTCATATCATTAAATGATGTAGGCACTTCAAGCTTGGGAATGAGAACAACATTTGTGTGATTGAATTCTTGAATGATTCCTGGGTTTAGAAAAGCATCCTTCACCAAACGACATATTGATTTACCTACTATGTCCCATTGGGTTTGAAAAAAGTGGGCTTGTAATCCATCTGGGCCTGGAGCTTTAAAAGCCCCAATGGAACTTGGATTTTTTGAGACATGACTTACATTTTGGATTGGAGGAAGCATTTGTCTCTTAATTCTAGAGTAAAAAAATAAACAAGAATTATTGGAACTTGGATTTCTGTAATAATTATTTCAGTTTTATGTCAAAAAGATTGTAAACTATGATAGTGGCACCCTAAGTAATTGTGGTGAAGCAAGTCATGCAACATGTTAATGGACCTATTAATGGAAATGATCTTGTGGAACACAATGGTACTGAATCTGTTGTCTTTCTTCTTGCATGCAAAGAAACTTTTGCTTCTTCTGAATTCAGAAACAGATTTGCCTGCTGTAGTTGGATATTTATTGGAGTATTGGTTTATAGTTTGACTCAACTAATGACTTATTATTATTTTATAATACCCCCGGTCCTACATATAAGAGTTAGTTGGGATTGGATTTGGTCCTAAATACAGGACCTCAATCCACTTTGTCTCTCAGATTTATAATTTTTCCCCAAAGGGTCCTTATTGATTGCACCAATTGAGGAGTTTTTATCTGAGGGTAGTCATGATAAAAGATGGTATTTTAGGAAACCCAACCTATATTTGTTGCAAATAACTAATACTACCTTTAGTCCTAAATATAAGATTCAATTGACTTTTTTGGAGAGAATAAGGAAGTTAAATAGATTATTTTAAAGTATTTATATTAGTCGTTTTTTCTCCAAAACTAATTATTCTAACTTATAATATGATACCCCTCCCATCCTAAATATAAAACAGAGATGACTTTTTTTGGAGAGATTAAGGAAACTAAATAAATTATTTAATTATATCATACGTGGTGTATCTTTAGATTATATATTAGTTTATTAGTCAAATTAATTAATTTTGAGAAAAGAATAAAAATATAATGCCTCGTTTGGTACCATGAAAGAGTTTTTGATGGAAGTGGAAGTGGAATTGGAACTAGAAGTGTAAGTGGAAATAAAGGTGGAAGTGGTTTTTAAAGTACGTTTGGTATTACTGTGGAAGTGAGATATAATTTTTAAAAAAATATATGTATTTTTATAGGAAAATACCAAAATGCCCCTGTCAAAAAAAAAATCCCTCCTCCCTCTCCATCGCAAACCATCGCCGCCGGAAATGGCCAAAAAACCAGAGACAGATCGAAAACAGAAATCACACAAAAATCAATGTTTAAAATCAAAATCTAAACCAGGATCACAGAGGTTAGAGGAAGATCGAAATCTGAAAAATGAGATGAGGCATAAAGATTTCGAATGGTGCAAGCATTTTAAAAATATATTGACACAATTCGCCGTTCGTCTGTCGTCGTTCAACAATGCAAGCATTTTAAAAATATGGTTGAAGCTTGGTACTGAAGGAGGAGACCGAATTCGCCGTCCTCCGCCGCGGATCTGAAGTCGAAGCGTCCTCCTTTGTTGAAAACAAACTTGCGAGTGGATGTGCTCAATGTTGCTGTCCTTGCCGTCGCTGTGCATTGTCACCGCCGTCCTCGTCGTTGCCTAAGAGAGGAAGAGGATTGATAAAGTTCGAAGAATCTGGAGATCGCTGGTGGCTCGTCATCCTATGCCGTCGCTGGTGGCTTGCTGTCCTACGCCTTCGTTGGTGCCTCGCCGTCGCCGTTAAGGGATGGAGAGGGAGGGCGTGGGGTGAGAGTGGAGGGCAACTCGAATGCGTGGTGAGAGGGGAGACGAACGAAGGTGAAGGGTAAAGTGGTATGAAAATATCACTTCTATTGGAACTTAGCCACTTCCATCGGTGAGAGTATGGAACTGAGTTCCACCATTTTTAAGGGAACTGACTTCTCTAGAGAAGTGGGCTCCATCTTACCAAACAAACAAAATCGTGGATTTGACTTCCACTTCCACTTCCCTCCTCTCAATTCCCTGGTACCAAACGTAGCATAAATATTTTAAAGTAATTTAAGTAGCTTCCTTAATCTCTCCAAAAAAGTCAATTTTGTCTTATATTTAGGACCGAAGGGAGTATATAATATAGATACACAACATATACTTTGATTAAGTAATATATTTAGCTTCTTTAAGCTCTCTAAAAAAGTCAATTAGGTCTTATATTTAATACCAGACGGAGTATAACCAATTTTCTTAATCTACCCAAATTAGTCAACTATTTCTTATATTGAGGACTAGAGGTAGTATATCAGATACTGAACTATTGGATTTTCTTGTTGGATATGGGCACATCTAAAGGGTTGTGTCTTTTTCTATTCTTTCCTGAGGGAAAACTTATTTTATGCCTCTAAACTTTTCACCTTTATGTCTTGTGTGGACACAGAAATGCATACAATATGGTGCTTCACAAATTTGGTGAAAGGCTCTACTCTGGACTGGTTACGACCATGACTGCACATCTCAAAGATATAGCCAATTCTGTTGAAACAGCTCAAGGTGAATCCTTTCTGGAAGAACTTAACAGAAAATGGAATGATCATAACAGGGCATTACAAATGATCAGAGACATACTAATGTACATGGATAGAACTTACATCCCAAGCACACACAAGACCCCTGTTCATGAGCTTGGGCTGAATCTTTGGAGAGAAAATGTTATTTACTCCAGCCAGATCAGGGCCCGGTTGTTGAGTATACTTCTGAACTTTGTGCAAAGAGAACGCACCGGTGAAGTTATTGATAGAGGGCTAACTAGGAATATAATAAAGATGCTGTTGGATGTGGGTCCATCTGTTTATGCGCAAGAATTTGAGGCTCATTTTCTTCGAGTGTCTGCTGAGTTCTACAGGGTAGAATCCCAGAAATTCATTGAGTGCTGTGACTGTGGTGAATATTTGAAAAAAGCTGAGAAGCGGCTGAATGAGGAAATTGACAGGGTGAACCATTACTTGGATTCTAGAACCGAAAAGAAGATAACAAATGTGGTGGAGAAGGAGATGATTGAAGATCACATGCTAAGATTAATCAATATGGAGAATTCTGGATTAGTGAATATGCTTTGTGATGATAAATACGAAGATTTGGGAAGAATGTATAACTTGTTCCGTCGTGTTACTGATGGTCTCTCAAAAATTCGAGAAGTGATGACTTCCCACATCAGAGAATCTGGCAAAGTGCTTGTTACTGATCCAGAAAGGTTGAAGGATCCTGTAGAGTTTGTGAATAGGCTTTTGGATGAGAAAGACAAATATGATAAGATTATTAACTTGGCATTCAACAATGACAAATCTTTTCAGAATGCTTTGAATTCTTCATTTGAATACTTCATTAACTTGAATCAGCGTTCTCCGGAGTACATTTCACTGTTTGTAGATGATAAACTACGTAAAGGGCTGAAGGGTGTCAGTGAGGATGATGTAGAGATTACTCTTGACAAGGTGATGATGGTGTTTCGATATTTGCAGGAAAAAGATGTGTTTGAAAAGTATTACAAACAGCATCTGGCAAAGCGGCTCTTATCTGGAAAAACAGTTTCTGATGATGCAGAGAGAAGTCTCTTGGTTAAGCTTAAGACAGAATGTGGTTATCAGTTTACATCTAAATTAGAGGGCATGTTTATGGATATGAAAACTTCTGAGGACACAATGCACGGTTTTTATTTAAGCCACCCTGAGCTTGGAGATGGTCCTACGCTTACTGTCCAGGTTTTGACAACAGGATCTTGGCCAACTCAGCCTAGTGCTCCATGCAATCTACCGGCTGAAGTGTCTACACTTTGTGAGAAGTTTCGATCATATTACCTTGGCACCCATACCGGCCGGAGATTGTCTTGGCAATCAAATATGGGATCTGCTGACATAAAAGCAAACTTTGGAAAAGGCCAGAAACATGAGTTAAATGTCTCCACTTATCAAATGTGTGTCCTCATGGTGTTCAACGATGCTGATAGACTTAGCTACAAGGAGATTGAGCAAGCGACACAGATTCCAGCTTCAGATCTGAAGAGGTGCCTACAATCATTGGCTTTGGTTAAGGGCAGAAATGTCCTCAGGAAGGAGCCTATGAGTAAAGATGTTGCGGAGGATGATTCATTCTTTGTTAATGACAAGTTTAGTAGCAAGTTATACAAGGTAAAAATAGGAACTGTAGCAGCACAGAAGGAATCAGAGCCTGAAAAGTTAGAAACTCGACAAAGAGTGGAGGAGGACAGGAAGCCTCAAATTGAAGCTGCAATTGTGGGGATCATGAAATCAAGGAAGTGCCTCGATCATAACAATCTTGTAGCAGAGGTCACAAAGCAGCTGCAATCGCGATTCTTGGCAAATCCAACAGAAGTTAAAAAGAGGATCGAGTCCCTCATTGAGCGTGAATTTTTGGAGCGTGATGAGAGTGACAGAAAGTTTTATCGGTATCTTGCCTAGATTTGGTTGCAAAGCTTGTTCAGTTTCTGAAGTCTAGCAACAAGTCATATTACTAGCATGTATTTTATCACTTAGGTGAATGTTGCATTTCAAAAGCTCCATTGATTTTTAATGTACATTATATTGTTGTACTTCAGGCTTTGTATTTGAGCTTAGAGCTTATAATCTGCATATCTTAGAAAACTCATGTTATCCTTTATAGCTTTTCTTGGCAGTATTGTTGCGCTAAGCTAGGTGGTTTAACCAATCCAATGCAATGGGCTTACGATTTTCCAGTTGCTCTTGAGAACCCCTAAATGATGCCCACACTCTCTCCTCTTGGGACACTGCCTCCTAGTTTCTCCTCCTTTTACCCAACATAGTGAGCCTTGAAACTTTAGTTCAAACCTGTGACTGGTTGTGTACAAAAAACATTACTCCCTCCAGTCGAGGATCTATTTGAAGAGTTAATTTTGGTTTTAAATATAAGACTTATATTTCGTATATGTCAATATTTTCTTAATATACCCTTATTGATACTCTTTTAACAATAACTAACGAGGAAAGGGAATGAGAGAATTACAAATAATAATTAAGGTGTTTTAGAAAATATATGTCATAATAACTTAATTAACTTCTCTAATATAATTAAACTAGGTAAATATGCATTATATTAACTATGATGTTTACAGTTTCTGTCGAGTCTTTTATAAACAACTCAAAAGAACATGGGGGAAAATTAGAAGACAAATATAGCATATGCCAAACGTAACCTTTTTTTTTAAAAAAAAATGATTTTTTTTCCTAAAATTTTGTTCTCTTTTATTTAGTTTTCTCGAATACTCACTTGATGTAGCAATAACAATTCTTCAACGTTCAGGTCGATAAACTCTGGTGTTTGCAAGTTGTAACAATTGATCTCTGTTTTAAACGGCTTTGCATGGAATAATTATAACGGGAAAAACTCCGAAAGACTTGGCAGAAGCAAAGTAAGAGAGATAATAACGGACAAAGAAGATGTCAATACTATAATTATACCCTACCCTGCTCCAGCCGAGATTAACGACCCTCCGGTCCATAATATAAAAACGTATTTGAGTAGTTTGTATTTGAAGGTGGCAGCGCTTGACAACAATTGTATTTGAAGGTGGCAGCGCTTGTGTGGGGAAAGAAATAAAGGAGTAGATGGCATTTCTAAAGCGAAGTGAAATTCTTGTTAGGCTGCTTCCATCATCAACAAAACTTGTCACTTATGCTGTGTTTAATTTAACGGAGATTAGGTTAGGTGAGGTTTATTTAAGTTAGGTTAGGGGAGGTTACAATGTTGTTTGGTTCAAGAAGAGGATAGGAGATGTTTGATATTTTGTTTAGTTCAAGAAGTTAGGTTAGAGGAGTTAATTATAAGTGGACAAAAATACCCTTATATATATATATATATATATATATATATTTCCATTCTTCTTTTACAATGTATGTATTTCTTGTTATTTCTTAGTTATTTCCTTCATACTCTGTTTCATCAAAGCATGATTAAAAGCTAGGAATAAAAGATGTAATCCCTGAAAAAGGGTCTTAGGATGAAGATCTAAGTTTAGTGTGTATGTTTTTGCATCAATACATACTTTGTATACATAAAAAACACACACACACACACAGCAACAATTCTCATTTTATTACCTTATATTGTACAAGAACATCATTGTCCTTCATTGTTTCATGAACAATATTCCCATTTTCATCTTCAACTATAAGAACTTCTTCAGGCTTTACCATACGACAGATTATATTGCTTCCATGTGAAAAAGACACGATAAATTTGAATGTACCAGTCACACAAGATAAATGTTGCATTTACTGCAAAAAAAGTTAGTAAACAAAATGATTGAGATTGGAATGACATTAAATGTGCTTAACTTTGAAGTAAAACTAATATTCTATATACAGTTCAGTGTGTGAAGACAGAACAATATACTCGAGTACTGACTTGCCCTAGGACTAGGCCCATTAGTTCTAACTGTACTTCTAGCAATAATTATACACTAGCAACAGGGAAAAGACAAAACAAGATGCAAGAGATTGAAAACTAATTTTAGGAATCGATTTTGAGCGGGAGAGGGAATGAAAAAAAATGAAAAGCAGAGGGACAAACGCTTTTTCTAGGAGAGGGAAGTACTAAAATTTTAAAAAATTGTCATGGGTAATTTAGTCACAGTTGTACACAAATATTCTCCCACTTAGAAAAAACCCAAATTTAAAGGTTTTGTAAAGTGGTGGAGGTTACCACTAGAGAACAAAAAAATCTCCCACACCTAACCTCACCTCCTTCCAACCAAACATCTAGTTTTAAACTCCAACCTTCCCCCAACCTAACCTAACCTAATTAAACCTTCAACCAAACACATCCTCAAAGAATTTTCCAAGAAATAGAATAAAAATGGATGGTTTAATCCAGAATGGAAAGGAGTCACTTTGAATTCAATTGGTCAAGGGCAAAGGAGATAGATAAGTATCTTTTTTTTTCCGCATACATTTGGCAAGCAAAAGTTTGAGATGAGTATCCACAAAATATTACATAGTAGGGGAAGAATTCCCCTCAACACAGGTAAGATCTCTCAAAAAATGTAACCTACAACATTCCTGTATTTTCGAGCAGAGAATAACCTGGGAGTTGAGGCAATGTGCCTCCCTAGCGAGTGCATCTGCACATTGAAGAATTTCCCTAGGTGCATGATGAATCTGCAAAGACCAATCATCATAAAGAAGATGTCTAGTGTGCTCAATCAAAGGCTTATAGGGATGGTCTTCACAACTATCTCTTATAAGAGTATCTAAGGCCTCAAGCGAATATGAATATAGACTGATACTAGTAAGATTTAGCTCCTTGCATACTTCAAGTCCTGTCTTGATAGATAATATTTCAGCTATGGATACTGGGTAAAGACCAAGTGATTTTTTAAAGCCCATAATCCATTGGCCTTTGTCGTCACAAATGACTCCACCATATGCTGCATGACTACCTACGGAAACTGAGGCATCCACATCAACTTGAACTGTGCCTGGAGGAGGTGGTCTCCACTGAGCTGGTAAAAGGTGACTATCGGGATACAGTTGATGAAGAAACCTTCCTGAAGATATAGTCTCCATTAATTGAAACATCACCCGTTGAACAATTGAATTTACAGTTGAGGAATATCCGTCAAAGACATGCTTGCAACGTGCTTTCCAAATAGCCCAACATACCAAACTATAAATTCTACTCTATGGCCAGTGTTTGAATCTTCTCTTGGCTGGGTTAGAATTTAGATTCCATTTTATCCATCCCTACAAAGCATAAAAAGTAAACAATTGGTTAAGGTTAGTAAAATTATTCCACACTTCTTTTGCACTCTCACAATCTCTCAATATATGGATAATACTCTCCTCACAAGGGTAACCCAAAGGGCAATATGAAGTGTTTGAAATCCTTCTCTTGGCTCTTAGTGAATTAGTAATCAATCGCCCATGAGCAACTTGCCAGAAGAAGAATTTAATTTTTTTCGGCACCTTCCAACGCCAGATCTTGGACCAGACCTAACAACTACTAAACTCCTCTGGTTGAGAAAGGAGGTTATACGCTACCTTAACAGAAAATTTACCATAAGAAGAGTTTTGCCAAATAACCGAGTCTGTACTCTGTCCCTATGGTGGTAGGATTTGCACCAAGATGTACACCACCCAAAGAGGAAGGTATAACTTCCATTTTTCAGCATCCCAGTTACCATTTGGTAAAACAAAATCCTTCACTTTATCTCCTAAGTTGATTTCATAAAGGTTCTGGTTTACAAACTCGATAAGAGGAACAGGTAGTGGACTCCATATGTCCTACCAAACAAAAGTGTCATGGACATTTGAGATTTTCATACCCACACCTCTTAGAAAAGGCTCCCATACCTGAACTATAGCCTTCCAAGTTGAAGATTGTGTCTTCTTCTTAGCTACCTCAGGGAAAAGATTATTTCCACAACTATATTGGCTTTGCAAATATTTAACCCACAGTGCCTCGGGTCGTGTAATCAACTGCCAGCATAACTTCATAATGAAAGCTTTATTTTGAAGCTCCAAATTTTTAATGCCTAATCCACCGTGTTTCTTGCTTTTCATGATATTATGCCAGGAAATTAAGTGCATTTTTTTTTGCATTTTCATCTTAGCACCATAGGAAATTTTGACTTAATTTTTGAATCTCTTGCAACGTGCCTTTTGGGAGGAGAGTGGATAGCATTTGATAGGATGGTAGGGTAGACAACATTGCCTTAATAAAAAATGTACGTCTCGCCATGCCTAGGTGTTTGCTCTTCCATGATGATAATCTGGATCATACCTTTTGAGTGATGTGTCGATAGGTATCCCTAATGGGTTTAGTATGAAGTAATGGAACCCCAAGGTATTTACCAAGATTTCCAGTAATACCAATTCCCAACTGTTGACTCAGTTGCCAAGCACGATTGAAGTGTACGTTCTTGGAGAAGAAGACCTTAGACTTGGCTACATTTATCTTATACCCCAAGGCAGCACAGAACCGACTCATTATCCGTTTAATTGTTTCCTTTTGATTTGCTGAAGCTTAACCAAACAAGAGTAAATCATCATCAAAAAAATAAGTGGGAAAGATTTACCTTATTTCTATTTAATTTCAATGGTTTCCATGTCTATCGGTGACATTCTTTCGTTATAAGATATGCAAGTCGTTCCATACAGAGAATGAAGAGGTAAGGGCTAAGAGGATCACCCTGACGAACCCCCCTTGTTGGCTTAAAAGCACATCCTTCCTGGCTATTCCATAGGACTCTCATGGAAGTGAATTTATACAAGACATGATAAGTGTTCGAAGTTCATCTTTGATTCCAATGCAGCAAAGAGTAGACTCCAAAAATCTCCAGTCTAATCTGTCAAAAGCTTTTTCCATATCAACTTTAACAGCAATGAGGGCCTTCTGTCCCTTTCGTGTCCTCATGCGGTGGATAGCTTCTTGTACTATAATAATATTATCACAACTTGATCTTGTCTCAATGAAGCTACATTGTTCTGAACCAATTAGATGATTTATGAGAGGGCATAAATGATTAGATAACAATTTGGTAATCACCTTGAAACTGACGTTGCATAGTGATATTGGTTTCATATCATTAAATGATGTAGGCACTTCAAGCTTGGGAATGAGAACAACATTTGTGTGATTGAATTCTTGAATGATTCCTGGGTTTAGAAAAGCATCCTTCACCAAACGACATATTGATTTACCTACTATGTCCCATTGGGTTTGAAAAAAGTGGGCTTGTAATCCATCTGGGCCTGGAGCTTTAAAAGCCCCAATGGAACTTGGATTTTTTGAGACATGACTTACATTTTGGATTGGAGGAAGCATTTGTCTCTTAATTCTAGAGTAAAAAAATAAACAAGAATTATTGGAACTTGGATTTCTGTAATAATTATTTCAGTTTTATGTCAAAAAGATTGTAAACTATGATAGTGGCACCCTAAGTAATTGTGGTGAAGCAAGTCATGCAACATGTTAATGGACCTATTAATGGAAATGATCTTGTGGAACACAATGGTACTGAATCTGTTGTCTTTCTTCTTGCATGCAAAGAAACTTTTGCTTCTTCTGAATTCAGAAACAGATTTGCCTGCTGTAGTTGGATATTTATTGGAGTATTGGTTTATAGTTTGACTCAACTAATGACTTATTATTATTTTATAATACCCCCGGTCCTACATATAAGAGTTAGTTGGGATTGGATTTGGTCCTAAATACAGGACCTCAATCCACTTTGTCTCTCAGATTTATAATTTTTCCCCAAAGGGTCCTTATTGATTGCACCAATTGAGGAGTTTTTATCTGAGGGTAGTCATGATAAAAGATGGTATTTTAGGAAACCCAACCTATATTTGTTGCAAATAACTAATACTACCTTTAGTCCTAAATATAAGATTCAATTGACTTTTTTGGAGAGAATAAGGAAGTTAAATAGATTATTTTAAAGTATTTATATTAGTCGTTTTTTCTCCAAAACTAATTATTCTAACTTATAATATGATACCCCTCCCATCCTAAATATAAAACAGAGATGACTTTTTTTGGAGAGATTAAGGAAACTAAATAAATTATTTAATTATATCATACGTGGTGTATCTTTAGATTATATATTAGTTTATTAGTCAAATTAATTAATTTTGAGAAAAGAATAAAAATATAATGCCTCGTTTGGTACCATGAAAGAGTTTTTGATGGAAGTGGAAGTGGAATTGGAACTAGAAGTGTAAGTGGAAATAAAGGTGGAAGTGGTTTTTAAAGTACGTTTGGTATTACTGTGGAAGTGAGATATAATTTTTAAAAAAATATATGTATTTTTATAGGAAAATACCAAAATGCCCCTGTCAAAAAAAAAATCCCTCCTCCCTCTCCATCGCAAACCATCGCCGCCGGAAATGGCCAAAAAACCAGAGACAGATCGAAAACAGAAATCACACAAAAATCAATGTTTAAAATCAAAATCTAAACCAGGATCACAGAGGTTAGAGGAAGATCGAAATCTGAAAAATGAGATGAGGCATAAAGATTTCGAATGGTGCAAGCATTTTAAAAATATATTGACACAATTCGCCGTTCGTCTGTCGTCGTTCAACAATGCAAGCATTTTAAAAATATGGTTGAAGCTTGGTACTGAAGGAGGAGACCGAATTCGCCGTCCTCCGCCGCGGATCTGAAGTCGAAGCGTCCTCCTTTGTTGAAAACAAACTTGCGAGTGGATGTGCTCAATGTTGCTGTCCTTGCCGTCGCTGTGCATTGTCACCGCCGTCCTCGTCGTTGCCTAAGAGAGGAAGAGGATTGATAAAGTTCGAAGAATCTGGAGATCGCTGGTGGCTCGTCATCCTATGCCGTCGCTGGTGGCTTGCTGTCCTACGCCTTCGTTGGTGCCTCGCCGTCGCCGTTAAGGGATGGAGAGGGAGGGCGTGGGGTGAGAGTGGAGGGCAACTCGAATGCGTGGTGAGAGGGGAGACGAACGAAGGTGAAGGGTAAAGTGGTATGAAAATATCACTTCTATTGGAACTTAGCCACTTCCATCGGTGAGAGTATGGAACTGAGTTCCACCATTTTTAAGGGAACTGACTTCTCTAGAGAAGTGGGCTCCATCTTACCAAACAAACAAAATCGTGGATTTGACTTCCACTTCCACTTCCCTCCTCTCAATTCCCTGGTACCAAACGTAGCATAAATATTTTAAAGTAATTTAAGTAGCTTCCTTAATCTCTCCAAAAAAGTCAATTTTGTCTTATATTTAGGACCGAAGGGAGTATATAATATAGATACACAACATATACTTTGATTAAGTAATATATTTAGCTTCTTTAAGCTCTCTAAAAAAGTCAATTAGGTCTTATATTTAATACCAGACGGAGTATAACCAATTTTCTTAATCTACCCAAATTAGTCAACTATTTCTTATATTGAGGACTAGAGGTAGTATATCAGATACTGAACTATTGGATTTTCTTGTTGGATATGGGCACATCTAAAGGGTTGTGTCTTTTTCTATTCTTTCCTGAGGGAAAACTTATTTTATGCCTCTAAACTTTTCACCTTTATGTCTTGTGTGGACACAGAAATGCATACAATATGGTGCTTCACAAATTTGGTGAAAGGCTCTACTCTGGACTGGTTACGACCATGACTGCACATCTCAAAGATATAGCCAATTCTGTTGAAACAGCTCAAGGTGAATCCTTTCTGGAAGAACTTAACAGAAAATGGAATGATCATAACAGGGCATTACAAATGATCAGAGACATACTAATGTACATGGATAGAACTTACATCCCAAGCACACACAAGACCCCTGTTCATGAGCTTGGGCTGAATCTTTGGAGAGAAAATGTTATTTACTCCAGCCAGATCAGGGCCCGGTTGTTGAGTATACTTCTGAACTTTGTGCAAAGAGAACGCACCGGTGAAGTTATTGATAGAGGGCTAACTAGGAATATAATAAAGATGCTGTTGGATGTGGGTCCATCTGTTTATGCGCAAGAATTTGAGGCTCATTTTCTTCGAGTGTCTGCTGAGTTCTACAGGGTAGAATCCCAGAAATTCATTGAGTGCTGTGACTGTGGTGAATATTTGAAAAAAGCTGAGAAGCGGCTGAATGAGGAAATTGACAGGGTGAACCATTACTTGGATTCTAGAACCGAAAAGAAGATAACAAATGTGGTGGAGAAGGAGATGATTGAAGATCACATGCTAAGATTAATCAATATGGAGAATTCTGGATTAGTGAATATGCTTTGTGATGATAAATACGAAGATTTGGGAAGAATGTATAACTTGTTCCGTCGTGTTACTGATGGTCTCTCAAAAATTCGAGAAGTGATGACTTCCCACATCAGAGAATCTGGCAAAGTGCTTGTTACTGATCCAGAAAGGTTGAAGGATCCTGTAGAGTTTGTGAATAGGCTTTTGGATGAGAAAGACAAATATGATAAGATTATTAACTTGGCATTCAACAATGACAAATCTTTTCAGAATGCTTTGAATTCTTCATTTGAATACTTCATTAACTTGAATCAGCGTTCTCCGGAGTACATTTCACTGTTTGTAGATGATAAACTACGTAAAGGGCTGAAGGGTGTCAGTGAGGATGATGTAGAGATTACTCTTGACAAGGTGATGATGGTGTTTCGATATTTGCAGGAAAAAGATGTGTTTGAAAAGTATTACAAACAGCATCTGGCAAAGCGGCTCTTATCTGGAAAAACAGTTTCTGATGATGCAGAGAGAAGTCTCTTGGTTAAGCTTAAGACAGAATGTGGTTATCAGTTTACATCTAAATTAGAGGGCATGTTTATGGATATGAAAACTTCTGAGGACACAATGCACGGTTTTTATTTAAGCCACCCTGAGCTTGGAGATGGTCCTACGCTTACTGTCCAGGTTTTGACAACAGGATCTTGGCCAACTCAGCCTAGTGCTCCATGCAATCTACCGGCTGAAGTGTCTACACTTTGTGAGAAGTTTCGATCATATTACCTTGGCACCCATACCGGCCGGAGATTGTCTTGGCAATCAAATATGGGATCTGCTGACATAAAAGCAAACTTTGGAAAAGGCCAGAAACATGAGTTAAATGTCTCCACTTATCAAATGTGTGTCCTCATGGTGTTCAACGATGCTGATAGACTTAGCTACAAGGAGATTGAGCAAGCGACACAGATTCCAGCTTCAGATCTGAAGAGGTGCCTACAATCATTGGCTTTGGTTAAGGGCAGAAATGTCCTCAGGAAGGAGCCTATGAGTAAAGATGTTGCGGAGGATGATTCATTCTTTGTTAATGACAAGTTTAGTAGCAAGTTATACAAGGTAAAAATAGGAACTGTAGCAGCACAGAAGGAATCAGAGCCTGAAAAGTTAGAAACTCGACAAAGAGTGGAGGAGGACAGGAAGCCTCAAATTGAAGCTGCAATTGTGGGGATCATGAAATCAAGGAAGTGCCTCGATCATAACAATCTTGTAGCAGAGGTCACAAAGCAGCTGCAATCGCGATTCTTGGCAAATCCAACAGAAGTTAAAAAGAGGATCGAGTCCCTCATTGAGCGTGAATTTTTGGAGCGTGATGAGAGTGACAGAAAGTTTTATCGGTATCTTGCCTAGATTTGGTTGCAAAGCTTGTTCAGTTTCTGAAGTCTAGCAACAAGTCATATTACTAGCATGTATTTTATCACTTAGGTGAATGTTGCATTTCAAAAGCTCCATTGATTTTTAATGTACATTATATTGTTGTACTTCAGGCTTTGTATTTGAGCTTAGAGCTTATAATCTGCATATCTTAGAAAACTCATGTTATCCTTTATAGCTTTTCTTGGCAGTATTGTTGCGCTAAGCTAGGTGGTTTAACCAATCCAATGCAATGGGCTTACGATTTTCCAGTTGCTCTTGAGAACCCCTAAATGATGCCCACACTCTCTCCTCTTGGGACACTGCCTCCTAGTTTCTCCTCCTTTTACCCAACATAGTGAGCCTTGAAACTTTAGTTCAAACCTGTGACTGGTTGTGTACAAAAAACATTACTCCCTCCAGTCGAGGATCTATTTGAAGAGTTAATTTTGGTTTTAAATATAAGACTTATATTTCGTATATGTCAATATTTTCTTAATATACCCTTATTGATACTCTTTTAACAATAACTAACGAGGAAAGGGAATGAGAGAATTACAAATAATAATTAAGGTGTTTTAGAAAATATATGTCATAATAACTTAATTAACTTCTCTAATATAATTAAACTAGGTAAATATGCATTATATTAACTATGATGTTTACAGTTTCTGTCGAGTCTTTTATAAACAACTCAAAAGAACATGGGGGAAAATTAGAAGACAAATATAGCATATGCCAAACGTAACCTTTTTTTTTAAAAAAAAATGATTTTTTTTCCTAAAATTTTGTTCTCTTTTATTTAGTTTTCTCGAATACTCACTTGATGTAGCAATAACAATTCTTCAACGTTCAGGTCGATAAACTCTGGTGTTTGCAAGTTGTAACAATTGATCTCTGTTTTAAACGGCTTTGCATGGAATAATTATAACGGGAAAAACTCCGAAAGACTTGGCAGAAGCAAAGTAAGAGAGATAATAACGGACAAAGAAGATGTCAATACTATAATTATACCCTACCCTGCTCCAGCCGAGATTAACGACCCTCCGGTCCATAATATAAAAACGTATTTGAGTAGTTTGTATTGGTTTTAAATATAAAACATAATTTTTATATTTGTCAATCTTTTACTAATTTATTCCTATTAATGCTCCTTCAATAATAATCAAGAAGGAGAAGGAAGCAGAGAATTAAGGAAGGTGACAGGGTGTTTTAGAAAACACGTGTCATATTAACTAACTTAACCAACTTTTTTAATCTAATTAAATTAAGTAAATATATCTTATATTAAAGATAGAAGGAGTAACCATGAAGATACAATATTTGAAGTAATCTACATTAGACAAGAAAGCTCTTACTAACAATCAATTCCAACTGCATTGGCCCCTAATTTATCGGCCTTTTGATCATCTCCTATGTGCAAGGCTCTGCTTGCCTCTACTTTAACTTGATCTGGTAAAAGGCCAAAAACTCGTGACAAAAAAATCAACAAATTCTAGCTTCATTGCAGGACTAAATGATAGCAATGCAGTGAACAGTGCCACTTTTCCTTAGAATTAATTAAACTCACATGCTTGCAGCATTCCTGCAGAAGTGGTTTTCTAAAATTGGTTTTGATCTATATGATACAAAAAATAGTTCAAGGTAATATTTCTTCAAGTGTTCCCCATCCTATAGTATTTCAAATGTAGCTTTGTAATATATAGATTATTGCTTTGTTATAATCATATGAATATCTCCTAAACTAGCCGTTTTACACTTCAGGCAATAGAAGTTAAAGCAATACACAGATGAGTGGAAATGTGGGACAAAAGAATTTACAGAAAAGTGGTGATAAATTAACAGGTGAAAATATGACAATTATCCACTTGATACTTTAAGACCATACATACCTAAAGCAGCTAGAAATATTCTTGGATCTGGCTTTTCATATCCAACTTCTGAGGATATAATGGTAGCATCAAACCTAAGATAAAAACCCAAAATTTTATATGGATAAATACCAAGAGAGGTTCATGCACACACTGTCTTTCAGAAAACATAGAGGTTTGAGAAGAAATAATCTCCTCCGATATGTCAATTGTCATGTAAATGTTCAAGAATACAATAAAGCTAAGTAAATAAGTAATAACATGTTCAAGGAATTATTGATGCTCACAGATTTAATACATCAAGATCCTTCAATAGCTTCCTTAACCGAGTGTCAAAATTGGAAACAACGGCCATCTTAACTGTGTCACTGCTTTTCATGTTAGAAAGAACAAACGTTGAACTTTTAAAGAACTTAGATAAGTCAGGGCGTATAATTTTAGTGGTGTAGGATAAAGAAATATGTATAATTCATTTGACCTCCTGAATCCTTGAGAAGGGAAATTGTTTCATAAGCTCCATCTGGAAGATGCCACGCATGACCATTTGCATAGTACTGACAAGAACATTATTTAGAATTTCAGACAAAAGGGTCTGAGACAAATTAATTTGGTAAAAAATAATGTCAGCTACTTCAAGAACAGCCTCAAGTTGCAGTATAACACAACCAATACAATTTATTTTCCTTTAGTAACCAAGTAACGGTGTCAGGAAATAACATGAATGAACATTGTGGGCCAGCTAGACAGATCGTCAGAAGCTACAATGTAAAAGGACAAAAAAATCACACTACAACTACAGACATGCAATAGCCATGGTAGGCATTGTCAAAACATAAGCAGTTAGCTTTAGAATCGTCAAGAGTTGGAAAAGAACAATACGCTCATGAGAAGGGTTACCTCATAAACTTCCTCAAAATAATCTTCATCAGCACAACCTGTGGCTTCAGAAACTACAAGCTTCCAAAATGGCCTCCCATCTCCCTGTAATGGATACGACTTAAAAATGTGTTGCTGCTGTATTAAGCACCCTTTTCATGCTGCTTTTCTTTTTACGTATCTTGAAGAAAAGAGATCAACATATGGACTAGATTATATGTTAACGAAAGAAATCTACATGATAAATCATTTGACATCAATGATCATGAAATGGATACAGTAGAAAATTGACTGCAAAATTGACACAGAAGTCACACATAAGCAAGTTAATTTGTAAACATGGTTAATTAAGTACCTTGGTAGTGTTTCAATGAAAGAAAAATATTTCATTATGGAACAACTAGAATCCTGTCTGCACAAAACTGATCTCTAGTAAATCAAATAGGTAATGGCAAAAAGTCATATGTGCTAAGTACAAAATTAGATAAAATTTATAATGATCATATATGCGAATGAGTTGAAGTGGTATTTATAGAAGAGAAAATGGTAGAAAATCATTTTAGGTGATTTGGACATGTTTAAAAAAGCCATTGACTCATTGAGTGCGCTGGTTTCCTCTAAAAAGAAGTCAAGGATGACTGAAGTAAATGCTCAATGAGGTTATAGAACGGGATCTTTTAGTTAATAATCTATCTAAAGATTTGGTTTTCGATAGAGCATAATGGCGTTATGCGATCCATGTAGCCGACCCCACCTGATGGGATAAAGGCTTTGTTGTTGCTGCTGCTGCTGCTAAGTACAAAATCACCAAAACTTTCTCTGACCTCTGGAGGCATAGAGATAAAAACTATATACACTCTATATGACACTGTCCTCACAGTTTCCCAATAATTGTTAGACGATCAGAAGCAATCTCATCCAAAAAAGAAAAGTGGAATCTCCAAATGGACGAATGGGCTTCAAATCAAGGTCAAGTGAATACAGAGCATAAACCTGGTAACGTAACTTTTCGGGCCAAGGGCCAGCAAATGCTCCCTTAAAGCCTTGCTTTATCTCAGCTGGTGTCACGGTCAAACCTTAAAAATGTTAACAGAAAGCCATCAGGGATACTCATGACTCCAAACCAACTAGCAACAAATGAGCGTCATACAGAGTACATTTTTAATGTCGGCTCACTTGATTCACTGGAGCAATACAACTTGGGGATTCATATGGAAAGCCCATAATTTTCAAAATCTAAAAGTGAGGACCGTGCATTGCACAGATATGTTATGATCTAAAGAAGTATAATACTATAGTTTAGTCCTAAAATAAAATTTACTGTCCAATTCAAATTTAACTGCGAATAATTCAAAGTAAAATCACCCAAATAATTAAATACAAACAGCCAAATTATGCAATCCAAAAAAACACTATTCACAAGCCAAGCGTAGGGACATAATTTGGCTTGCCTTTATGTAATAATATATAGATAGTAAACAGAAAATAGTAGATTAGGACTTAAGCTAGTTATTTTCATTCGAAAGTTGGTAATTGCAGAGTAAATTTATAAATCAACAAGCAAAAACTAACCATATTTTCTTCCAATTGCAGCGTAAGTCTCCTCAACTGGCTTTGACAATTGCAAAAGGGTACCTCCAGCGTCCAACAACAAAGCATCATATGCTCTCCCACCAGAATTCGATCCACCTATGACCAAAATTTGAGCAGAAGAAGAGACAAACAGAGAAACTTGAGCAAGAATAGCCGGAACATGTTACATTTCCACAGAAAGGGAATGAACCACTTCCTATTGATCAACGAGTAATCTACTCCTCTACACAGAACAAAAGGATCATATATTGCAGGAGTGAAAACGATGGGTATAAGTAGGGGAAATGTAGTCTGACCGTAGCGAACCGACATTGAAGAGAATCCAAAAAGCTTTGAATTCGAAGGTTTGAGAGCTCTGAATAAAGCGTTACCGGGAGAGCATCTCGCCATGCTTGTCCCCATCCACTCCACTCAAAATGTTTTGTTGTTAGTGGCCTTTGATTTGATGCTGTTACTGTCCTTTTAATTAATGATATAAACAAGATGAATTTTCATGTTGACTCGGAGGATAGCTTCTGATGGATAGCTTCTGATATATTTATAAAATATCTTTTATTATAAAAAAAAATGTTTTGTTGTCAAATACTATGAGGTGTAGGGTGAACAACGACTGTGAGGTTTTCTTTCTGCGTATTTCTGTGGGGACGATGCTTGTAAATTCTCTGATCACACCTGAAGGTATATGTTTTATTTTTTCCAGGTAAAAAAATATGTTTTATTTTTAAAATATTACTTCTTCCTCCCATTAAAATAAAATCCTATTGATTTTTTTTTTAGATTAAAGAAGTTAAATAAATTATTTTAGATTATTTATATTTATCTTTTTTATACTAAAATAATTTATCTAAGTTATAAACTGAAATATAATCAAGGGTTAAATTGCAATTTTACCAACAAAATTTCTTCTAAAGGGCATTTGGTACAAATAAATTTTGGACAAGGTAAAAATACTAATAAACAATTTAAAAGAATATAATTTTACTAAAACCATTAAATTCCACTAAACATCTTTAGGGTTTTCTTCTCTTATAATTTAACGCTGTTTAATCAAATTTAACGGTTTTGGTGACTTTACACTCTTTTAATTTATTTATTGGTATTTTTGTTCATTCCAAAATTTATTTGTGCCAGATGCTTCTCAGAAAAAACTTTATTAATAAAATTGCACCTTAATCTTATAATCAAATGACATACAACATATGCTATAATTAACTCATTTATTTAGTTTCAATAATATTTTTAAAAAAAGTCATCTGGATCTTATATTAAGGATTGGAGGCGGGCAGTATCTTCTAACTATAAATTGACATGAAGTAAATAGGGTTTTTTAAAGTTTTTTCCTTTCCACAACAGCTTCGTGCTTTTTTTATTTACTTTTTAAATTACTGATCTCTGTAGTTAGTTAATTTTGCCCCCGAAAGAGATGATTTTGCTTCCTTCATTCAAATTTTTAGCTTGATTTGGCCAAGGAAAAAAATTTGCTGCTTGGTTGTCCCTATGATCAATTCATTTTAACATGAATTCGTAAGAATAATGAGAAAGAAACCCAGCATAAATCAGCATTTTCTATTAGCAGAAAAAATTGTTGCAAATGTTCAATTACGCGGACACACAACAAACTATAGTTTTGATTGTTGAAAGTTTGAAACCAAACATGCACATAATCTTAATTTTAATTTTTTTATGGTTAAATAAAATCTACAATTTTTTACGTATTACTCCCTTCGGTCATAATTATAAGATAAAGTTGATTTTTTTAGAGAAATTAAGGAAGCCAATTAAATTATTTTAAAGTATTTTTATTTTAATTTTTTTTCCAAACTAATTAATTTGACTAATAAACTAATATATAATCTAAGGATACTAAAAAATATAAACACTCTAAAGTAATTTAATTGGCTTCCTTAATTTCTTCAAAAAAAGTCAACTTTATCTTATAATTAGGATCGGAGGGAGTATTTAAGATCTATTAATAAATGCTATGTATTTATCTGCTCAATTTTCTTAAGATGTTAAAGGCAAAAGATAAACTTTCTTTATCAGATTTGCTTCATACATGGGGGTTAGAATTGAAACTCCAGCAAATAATCTTATAACCTAATAGCATGAAAACTCCTGTATAAGTGGAAGGTTACAAATTTAATTTCGCTTATAATCTTAGGTAGTTAGGTAGTTAGTGTTTATCCTTTTAATTCAAAGAGAATTGAAACTCCAGTTACTCACTTGAATAACAAAAACACCTCCAATAGTTAGGGAACTGGCTTCCAATAAATAAGTGAATTGGAGTCAATTATACGATATTGAACCACATCAACTATTGGTTAAGGTACTGAAAATCAGACTGGACATTAAAGCGGTTGAGGCGTTGAGTTAAGGGTCGATGGTTTAGACTAGGGTCAACCCGGGGATCAGAGCGGGGGGCCAAACCAAGGTCAATTAAAAAAAATATATGATTCAAATGTTCATACATACCATTCAAAAAACTACATAAGAGTTATTTTTCAACTAATAGTCTAATATAACCTTCTGAACCTAATACCTACAAAAATATCATTAAGTACATAAAGATTTTTCCCCAATCAATGCCGAAAACATTCTACAATCCTTTTAAAGTTCCTTATAAATCAAAAACTGTTAGGAAAATATTTTTTAAAAAAAAAAAAAAAGGTCAAACCGTGACTAATCCAAGTTGACCGGTTTTTTCCGTCAACCGGACTAGACCAGCGACTGGTTTACCGATTTTTGGTCTGAACCCGCCAATCCAGTCCGGTTTTCCATATAATGCTATTAGCTTGTAATTTTTGTTAACAAACATGGTGTATAACTTCAAATATTTTTGTCAATATTTATTGGCAATTACATGGACTGTTCTGAGACGCTCAGTAGAACACAGAATTTCCCCAGAAATTAGGTTCGTTATAATTATAAAAGCAAGATTTTTCAATTTTCATGCTTGTGTGCCATGTTACAGATGTGCATGTTATACATTCAACTTCAAACCCAAGGCCATGAAGTATATAATTTAGGAACTTGCAATCTACATAGTTAAACAGAGATATTTCAAAAATGAAATTCTTCTTTACCTAATCAGATCTATTTTAAACATCCATTGAAAAAAACAATTTACAAGATTTTAACCCTGCTAATCACTCTAACCTTTTATGGGGTATAACAGAGGGCGAGACACATATTAGTGCTTACACAAAATTGAATATGCAAACAAATTAATAAAATAAAGTAAGCAAAAATCTCCACTACACACCTACTAAGCCAACGTGAGGAAGCTGAGAAATCAGATCATTCATCATCTTTCTGTTCATCATAAAGCAGCAACAACCGTCATCCGCATTAGTTTACAAGGAGAAGAAACAGTCCACTTTTGAGAAGATATGTATTTTTTGTCCCACCTTTAATCATTGTCACTTTTGACAAACCAAAGCTAAAAAGAAGCCAAATATATTATAAAATATATTCAGCCTTCCGTGTGAATCCCTGCTCATATAAGATACATCGTGTCAGGAGCCAGGTGTGAGTGTTGATTAATTTTGAACAAATCTCCAATTAATGTAAATAAAGGTAGAGAAATTCTTGCGAACCTCGTCTTAAATGGTCCATTATTTGTAAGAATTACACTTACATGCAGTTTCTTGTATACTTGCCATTAGGTTCTCTAGTTACAACAAAACAAATGTATGAGGCTTTACTGATCACAAAACAAGTGTGATTTTTGCATATATATCTGTATTGTTCCCCAACTAACCAGATATTTCTCATATTAACTTCGAAAAACTATGCATGTCATATTATAATTAGAGATCCTCATGGGAAGGATACAAGAAACTATATCTAAGTCTAATCCTTAAAAATAATGGAGCATTAAAAAAATCTAAGAATCGGTTTATAGATTAAAGCAGCCACAAAAGACAACCTTGGAGAGGTTAAACTGATCGAGCAGTATCTGGTTAGGAGGGAAGAGGCCAGTGCCGGAATAGCTTCACAATTGCTCTCCGCTCACAATCCTGCAGAAATTTACGATATTCATATAAATTATCTCATTTAAAAAACTCTATAAAAAAATTATACGTGGATGAGAAATAAGTAGAACTTATGACTCATCAAGAGGTTTAACCAAGAAAGCTTTTCAAAAAAGTTACCAACAGTTAAATACAAAAGCAAGTAATTTGTTAGGTAAGGCCTCTATCCTACAGATGCATAAAAATTAAACCACGAACAAGAAAAATAGAAAATAAAAAATAGCACACCTTGAACATGTACAAGTGAAATGGCCTGTCAGGATTCATTCGCCTGAGTTTTAAATAAGTATATGCAAAGCTTAGTTGATCACGTGATGTAAATCGATCAACTTCATTGAACCAAAGGCATGAAAATAAATTAGACATTGGTGTATGCGCTCTGACTATTAAGGAACCCTCAGGGACATCAGCAAGGTGAAAGGCAAAACATTTGAACCGCGTAACCAATCACATTGTGCAACAAAAATTCCATAATAAACAGAGATACCGAGGGGACCTACAACTTGGAAGAGAATTATTAGCAGCCAAGGGATCAAACTTGGTGAGGCCATCAGATTGGTAGAAGTTAAACTGTTCATCTATTGCTGCATGGTCATACTTATTCAAGTGTTTATTTTGGAGTACCTCCTCCCAAACGCAGTGACGATCATAATGATTTGAGATGGCATATTCAGCCTTCCTCCGCCACAAGAAATATTCAATCATCAGCAATGGATCAGCATTAAGTCGCATCTTGCTGTCAAGCCAAATTGAATACCTAACAATCAAAGATTTTAAATAAGCGTTAAACTCTGGAATGGATGGCCAAGAAACAAGGATGCTACCACAAATTGCAAGAACTACCTAGAATTTGGGAATAGGAGGTGTGATAAAAACTTCGGCACCTTGCCAGTTCTCCGCATGTCCTCATATGGCAAGTTTTTCACAACAACTATTTTCCAGAGGCCAACGTACCCTTTATCATCAGGATAGTTTCCTTCAATGGGCAATGTGGACAGAGTTTGATCATCCAAAAACATAACAAAGCAGACATTATCCTTTGAATATTGACTGATTTGCAACAATTAGGCACATATAATACATGTCAAGTAATTTACAGATGCTTGAAAGCTGACACTATAAAGCAAACACATAAGTTATCAACGTCTTATGGTCACAAAATTAAGGTGGACAAGTAACTTGTAATCCTCAGCACACAATATGCTAATGTTATCATATATTAGATCCATTCAACAAATATAGATCTTAAAAAAAGATGCCCAAATTCATATATTAGACCCATTGCATATTTCTCTGCAGAGTTTATACCACTGGGAAGGTGAAGAAACAAAGATGCAGACTCCTAATCATCTTCTACATACTTGTCACTTATCTAGCTCCAATAGCCAAAAAGATAAGGAATAGAATGGGTTCAATCACTAGAGTACTTTTATTTCTGGAAACAATTTTATCATAAACACAGGCCAATAATACCTGTAAATTCTTATGTACCCCACATCAACAAAAGATTGAAAATAGATGACAGAGTTACCAATCTACTTGTAGGCCTCCTGAGAAAATCAGAGCTTCCAAAAATGCAAGAAGAAACAGCAACTTTACAATTGTACATATAAGCCTTATCTCTTTCATCTAAATCAAATCCAGTGCTTGAATATCCTCCTTCCCCCTTGATAAAACCACAACGAAGTGTTTGGTTTACGGCATAAAATGATTTTTCTCTTTCCTCAAGAGTCTGATGTCCTCCAAATCGAGGTTCAAATAAATTGTTTTCCGACTTCTGTTCCTCTTGGTTAATATATTCGAGTGAGAACAAGGTGTAGTTAAGGTAATTCTTTGGCTCAAGAATGGCATCTACTGATTCCAGAAGCTCAATTTCACAAGGAAAATCTGAAAGATTGATATGTGTAGGAAAACATATGAAAATAATATAGTTAATTATGGAATTAAAATGCACAAATCCAAATAGTAGTGCCTATAAATAATTAAAAAGATGGTCAACAAATTTAAAGGATGAGCAGGTGATTTATTATCATCAAATTAAGAACTCAAAAGGTCCCTTCTTTTTTTCCCAAAAAAAAAAAAAAAATAATGAAGACGCCTCTATGTGATTGAAGCAGAGGAACAGATCCTTGGCAAATCTTAATGATTACATTACAACAGAAGAAAAGAGCACAAGATGCGCCTCAACAAGCTTTTTCTCAGCAGCATTATTGGCTACTTCTTAATTTTCACAGTATAAGATTCCTTATGCTTGTTAAAAGAAAATTATCCATTCAATGTCCAATCCTTCTTCACCTAATTGAATTTGATTTGTGCTCTTTCAAACATGGTTTTCTCGTTGAATCTTAAACTCCCCCTCCCTCTCTCCTTCACTCACTCGCACATAGATCTGATGCAGATGCTACATTTAATTTTGCTATCCGGTTAAATTTTTATTCAGGAATTAATATTTTGTTTTATCTTGAATTATTAGGATATGATAGTCTATACTCTATACCCTAGATAACCATAGTTTATTAGGAGTTTTAATAAGAACTTGATTCATATTATAATTGTGCAGTCTATATGCCAAAAGTAGGAGGTTATCATTTTGCTCATCTTTCCCATCCATCAGTAGTATTTCTACTGAGTTTTGAGTTCAGAAAGTTTTAGTAAATTTTACCATCATTTTGACACTAAATTGTCATCATCTACAGGCTGCAACAGATTCTCAGGAACAGTTGCTATTAAGGTGAGCCCTAATGGGAATGATGGGAAGCTATGTGAACCTTATCATGACAGTAAAAACATTCTATGGATGAGGCACTGAAAAGAGAACTTGATGCCAGGTTCTTTCTCTAAACCAAGCAAGTACCAATCCTACTTGTAGGCTGCACAGTTATAATGTGAATAGATTGCATCTAAACCAAAAGTACTGAATCATATCACAATAATTCACAATAAGATTTTAATTAATAACTCAAAATCTAATCGAACGCAGAACTATTAGGTGTAATATCAGTGTCAAAAAGTATTATAGAATAATGGAAGCACAGCACTAAATTATCAGTATAATGATAACATTGACTTATTGAAGTGCAAGATATTGACTCTTACGTTGCTTCCGATGCTTGCTTTTAGGTGGTCTTCCAACATCAGATGCCGAAATTTCTCCTTTTAAGTTCCCTTCTTTCAGTTTGGGGAGAATTGGGGACTTAGAGTCCAAAATTAGTGCCTTAGAGTCCAAAATTGGGGACTGAGAGTCAATTTTAGCTGTAGAGGAACCATTGCAGGAATATAAGCAACATTCTTTGACACATGACTTACAATTTGATACTACTTCCATAGAACCTTTAAAAATCTCAGTTAAAACAATAATTTTAACATGAATACAAGTTAGTGACCATAAAGACATGAGAAATTAAAAACAAAACTTTACAAAAGAATGAAACAAGGAGCATGATGGAAAGTGATGAATTGGTGGGTCTATACTTATATATGTATGACAGAGCATATGTACATTTTATGTATGTTCCACATTAAACGTTTCAAGTCTCCAGCCTCACCTGAATAAAACATTCTCAGTCCAAAGGCTGTCAAAGATAATGACAGCAGTGCAGTGAGAAGTAACCACGATTTTGATAGTCTCTGTTTACTAAAACGACCAAACCTTCTATTACGACCAAAAACCCGATATCCATGATCAGCAAAGAGTTCACCATTGTTTCTATACTGTGCCATTGCAGAGAAAGTCCCACAATTGAGATTTAAACTGCGTCATCTGCAAAAATATTCCAATGTTTTAACTTTCACAACAAGTAACTCAAAAATTGCTCATCTCACCAATGCACCATCATATCCAAGTTCCAAACTCAAACATGTACAGTCTTCACTACATAGGATCAAACGCTCAAGTTAGAACAACCAATAGTTGGCAGAGGGATGCATTCAACATCGGAACTATAATGATATTTTACAATCAATATTACCATATGGAGCTGGGGAAGTATATCTATTATAATCAATACAACCATATGAAGCTGAGAAAGTGTATCCCACCATTCTACTCCATGAGTATGAAACGCATGGCATTCGTTGAAAATGCCATTTCCAAATAGGAAAGAAAATGAAGAGTGAAAGGGATACAATAACTCTTCAGAACCCCATTAAGTATGAATTCGACATTTCATTTATTAGCCCGTCCTCATAAATAAAACTCAAATGGATTATCAATGCAACATATGAAGATAAATCATAGACATACCAACGACCTTCAGAAAGTGAAATGCATCATTCCTAGCCGCGAGGAAGGGAAAGAAAAAGCGAATTACCAAGTTCAAAAGGAGAAATGAGGAGATGGAAATGCCATAGGAATCAACAAAACAACAATGTTTGACAATATTTTCCAAAACGAGGTGCTTAAACACGAAACAAAATCAAGTACTAGCAAGACCATGCTACAAGAAATCTAAAAAGAATGGGAGATAGAATTAACAGAGAATCAACTCCGGGTTTGGTAATACCTCATCGGAGAGCAGACCGGAGGCGGTAAAAATGATGGGGTGGGTGAAGGATCTAACATGGGTAATATACACACCGACGGAATCTTCCTCACAAAGTAGGATAAATCAATCAAAAGCGGGTAAATCTTTGGGAAGCCGAACTTGTGTGGTCCTTTATCAAGATCCGAACTTCACAGCTGATTCCCAAGCCTGCGCGTTTCGCAGGCAGGGTTGAGCAAAAATGTTTAATTTTTCATGTTTTTTAATGACAATTTGGTTTACTTGTTTCAAGATCCTTGCTTTCGGAAACCGACAGCCTTAAACAGCGTTTTTGTGTGCAGACGGTGATTGTCGAAATGTCGCCGTGATGCTTGGCGTCGCGGACTCTTCAGCTATGTTATGTCGTCAAATCAGAAATGGGATGCACCTTGTGTTGAACGTTTTTGGGAAAATGTCGGCCTTTCTCTATCGGACCTTCAGGTTTTGGCTAGTTACTCCATCCCTTCCAAAACATGTGAAGATGTTGACACATTCGGAGAGCTACCTCCGGTACCTTATTTGCTAAAGAGATTGACGAAGTTAAATCAGATATTGAATCATATCATTATAACATATTATAATATATATAATATATATATATATATAGTACAATTACCCTGTAGTCTCTTATATTCTAGATTAAAATCTCCTTTTAAAAGGCTTTTTATATTTTGCACAGAGGAAGTATTACACTTGTGTAAGATACCGGTATACGTTCCGGCACAGAAATGCCTTTACATTAATTCTATAATTAAATTTTACACATTCTACTTTCTAAATAAAATCAAAATAATAATATACCAATGTGATGAACATTGTTTTGACAAAAGGGGCGCATGATACAAGGGTGTTTTCATCAAGGTATTAAAACTCGGACCGGTCATTGAACCGGTCGAGGTACTAGGTTAAGGGTCAGTGGGTCAAACCGGGACCAAACCGGAGCTAAACCGGGACCAAACCGGTGAGAAATTAAAAATTTTAGACTTATAGTATGAAATTCTAAAGGAAAAATTAAAAAAAAATTTTTTTTTTTTTAAAAACCCAACCCGGACCGGCCGGTCCGGTCCGGGTTTAAAAACACTGGTTTTCATTAGTTTGCCTTTTCATTTAGTATCTTAATCATTAGATCAATTTTTAATTGTTGAGATTTAATGACCATTAGATCAACTTTTAATTATTGAGTTTTAATGATAATTAAATTTCAACAATTAAAAGCTGATCTAATGGTTATGGCATTAAATGAAAAGGGAGGTCAATAGAGATACCACTCTTCCACATGATAAAAGATAGTGGTAGCTAACTAAAAGATATCTATGCTTGAGGTCATCTGTAATGGGAAAGGGTGTCTCTATTGATTTCCCTTTCCATTGAGTGTATCTATCATTAGATCAACTTTCAGTGGTTGAGATTTATTATGGTAGATTTTTATTATAATGATATTATTTACATATTATTAAATATCAACCATTGAAAGTTGATCTAATAGTAGATACACTTAATAGAAAATAAATAGAGAGGGAAATCAATGGAGATACCCCTCTTACAATAGAGATGTTGAAGGTGATAACTTTGATATCCATTTAATAACCACGACGAGTTGGAGAATTAGCACAAAAAATAAACCTGCATTGAGATGAGATTAAAGGTAACACTCGCAATGTCACTGTCACTTCAGATTCGATCATCTCCATCTGGTAATTCAGATCATAGCAGCTGCTCCTAGAATAAATACTCTTCACTGGTATTCACATGAACGCTGTGCAAGCATCGTTTGACAAACCACAATGGTTCTTCTTTCTATCCAAAAAGATGCCCTCCACTCACAACTTTTCTCTCTTCACACGTGGTTTCTCATGGTTCTCTTGCTCTCAAGGAACCTTTGTCGGCCTTTTTTTGTCACTAAGATAACCTCTCTCTCTTTTTTAATATATTACAAGGAAATTAAAGTTAGCTAAGTAACAAGAATAGACTTAAAAATCTCTACCAGAATTTCTGGGTCTAATGCTCAAGCCAACAACATTGTTAAGGGCTCTTTTCGTAAGATAGTATTAGTTGGGAATATAATTTGTGTCCCTACACAAAAGAGTTCCACCTGCCAGCTCCTTTTGGGCATATTCTTAATCTCTAGGATCACTCCGATAACATCCTAGGAAAACTCTCAACTAGGGGTAGCTGTCATTTCTCAATACCTCATCATGAGCAAATTTAATAAATCTTATTTAACTTAAATCTAATATTTAAAGTAAATAATAAATTATGTGCAAATTTTGTATGGGAAAATTGTTAAGCAATCCCTATTTGAAAAGTTTTTTACTTGGAAGGACCTAAGTTTACTTTAAGGATCTAGGTCTTTTAGGGCATATATGAATGGGAATGAATTAACTAAAATGCCGTTATCACCCTACCACACCACTTAGATGCTCTTACACTCTCTTTCCTTACATCATCGCACAATCTCCATCTTCCACAAATTGCTCGTCACCTGTTGCCGTTCACCCTCCTCTGTCACATCAATGGTTGCCTCTCACTCATCATCTTACTCACACCACCTTCTCCTTGCTCATCTTGCTCATGATTGATGTTGGTGATGACAACCTTCTCCAACAATTGTGATAGCAACCTGCTTTGAAAACGGCAACAACAGCTTCTAACAAGAGGATTATGGTTTCTTCGGCCTTCAATATAATATGGAATTTTTTTTAACCATCTCCTTCATTTCTTTTTCTCCTCTACAACCATATCTCACTACCCACAATTTGTTGTTGCCTCTCATTAACCCCTTGTTCAACCAACTAATTTGTAAATCTAGATCTCTGAGTTCAAGTTCTAGAGGTGTGGGTGTGAGTGGCCAGAAGATTTAAATAAGAGGAAATTTGAAAAGTTTATGTGAACAATAAGGAAAGATTGTTTGCACACAAGGAAAGATTATAAAGGGATTATCGTTTGCACTAGCATAATTTCCACTTTTGGCTTAATTTTGGGACACATGGGAAGGCATTTGCACACGGGATTAGAATTCCTAAATTCCCAGTTGATTTCTATGATAAGGGTATTTTACATGTGGTGGGTAACCAGATAGGAAGGGTTCTAAAAGTGGATGCAAATACTCTTAGGCAGACCAAAGGGCGCTTTACCCGTATTTGTGTTGAGGTTGATTTGAATGCACCTTTGCTTCCATCCTTGATGATTAATGGGAAAGAAAAGAAGATTGTTTACGAGGGTTTGCATTTAATTTGCTTCTCATGTGGGAGGTATGGCCATGATACAGAACATTGCACAAATAATCAAGTTATAAACACGTCAAAGTCGCCATGCACGGATAGCACGTAGACTTCTATTTCTATAACACCATCGACCACATCCTCCGAAATAACTGATGAATGTATGGGGAGTGGATGGTTGCGCTACGTCGGAGAAGGGGGCAATGGAACTCGAATGCAAGGAATGGCAATTATAGTCATGAGCATAGGCGTGATTTACATTCTCGAAATATGGGAGGAGGATCTCGCTTTGAGGCTTTAAATGGTGAAGACATGACAATTATTGATGGCGAGGCTGGTGATAACGCATATCAGGGAAAGATTCGTGTGAGTTCAAAGCCTGAAGATAGGTCGCATGATTCTAAAGGTCAGAATGGTCATCTACCTGTATCAAATAAAGGGAGTAAGGGTAATAATAGATCAGATATTGTTAATGTAAGAAAAAAGGAGTGTAATGGTGAAGTTGTGAATAGTATTGGGCATTTTAATAAGTTGACTCAAATACGTGGAAGCCAAATTGCTAAGAAGAAAGGGTTTGAGGAGGGACCTTCCCAAGAAATATTGAGTTCGGGGAAAACAAAAGAAGATGGAACGGCTGGTAATTTAAGTGGGGAAGTGGGGTCAGGCAGAAAGAAGAATGTTATGAAATTACAATCCAATTCCCCCACTATTCGTCTAGAAGCCTCCAACCCTATTGATCCAGGTGCAGAAGGAGGAGAGACTCTTGTACCTCGGGTTAGTCCACTTGGAGGTGTTGATGACGTGGTGATGCATGGGATTGAGGATGTACAGAAGGGACATATGTCTCAATGATGTCTGGTTTGTTTGTGTTCTCCTATTCTTTTATTAATTTTTTAATGATTATTATGACTTGGAATACTCGGGGTGCCGGTGGTGCCTCCTTTCGAAGGTTACTTAGTGATGTTGTTGCTAGACATGGATTTAATTTATTTGCGCTATTGGAACCTAGACAGCTAGGGTTAAAAGCTAAGCTCATTGCTAGGAAGTTGGGTTGGACGAATATGCATGTGGTTGAAGCTCGTGGTTTTAGTAGAGGTATGTGGTTGTTCTGGGATTCTCAATTAAATTTCTCTGTTACTTCTTTAGGGGATCAATTTATTCATGGGGTAGTTAATAAAGGTACTAGGGAGGAGTGGTCAATAACTGTTGTGTATGGGCACCCAAATATGGTTATTAGACGTCAACTGTGACAGTCTCTTAAGGGTATTAGGCAATTGACTATTGGAGGCTGGGTTGTGATTGGTGATTTTAATGCTGTTTCTAGTCCCGAGGAACGTTGGAGTAAGAATCACAAGACAACTATTTGGTATTGATACGTCATTTCAGAATTGGGTTCTGAGTAGCGAGTTACTTGATATTGGTTTTAATAGGCCTCAATTTACTTGGGGCAATCTAAATAGCCAGAGCAGAATAGACAGAGCCTTGGTAAATAACTGCTGGTTTATAAATAATCCTAATGCCACAGTGACACATTTGCCAAAGTATAAATCGGATCATTGTCCGGTGTTGCTTGATACTGAATCTCATGTTCTTACGGTAAAGAATCGAAGGCCTTTTAGATTTTTCGCTCCTTGGGTTATGCATGATGATTTCAAGAATTTTGTTCATACACACTGGGGGTGGACGATGACTGGGACGGATCTGTTAAACAATTTACTAAGGATCTGAGGTTATAGAATAAAGAGGTTTTCATGGCCATTAAGATTGATTTAGAGAAGGCTTATGATCGTGTGAGATGAAATTTTGTCTATGAATGTCTAAAAGAGCTAAAGATTCCTGATTATCTGAGTAAAGTTATTCAAGCTTGTATGTCGACGTCTCAGATGCAACTGCTTTGGAATGGAGAAGCGACTAAGATGCCCATCCAGAGGGGTTAGACAAGGTGACCCAATATCGCCGTATCTTTTTGTTATCATGATGGGAAGATTGGGGCATCTTATACAAACGACAGTTGAAGAGGGTGTTTGGCAACCGTTTAGGCTTTCCAAATGAGGTACTCCTGTCTCTCATATTTTTTTTGCTGATGATCTCATTTTATTTTCAGAAGCAGATCTAGATAACGCAGGGGTTATTAAGGCTATCCTGGATGACTTCTGTGTCATTTCGGGATGTAGGAAAATCAAGAGTTTACTTCTCTAAGAATGTAAACCATATAAAAAGAAAAGAAATAAGTGAGTTTCTAAATTTTACTCAGACTTCGAATCTGGGGAAATATCTGGGAATGCCTATTTTACATGAAAGAAGATCAAAGGCAACGTATAGTTTTCTCCTGGATAAGATGGATACTTGCCTGGCCAATTGGAAGTCTAACATGTTATCGATGGCTGCCAGGCATACTCTTGTGTCATCTGTTATGTCGGCTATGCCAACTTATGCTATGCAGTCAGTGCCTCTTCCTTTGGGGCTTTGTGATGAAATAGACAAACGTTGTCGTAACTTCCTTTGGGGTAGTAGTTCAGCCAGCAGAAAACCTCATCTAGTCTCCTGGGACATCGTCTGTGCAAGGAAGGAGGATGGAGGCCTAGGTCTTAGGTTGGCTCGTTACCAGAATCAGGCTTTCATGATGAAGCTTGGTTGGAATATGATTAATAGAAGAGATTCGCTCTGGGTCAAGCTTTTACGAGAAAAATATAAAGCCGGAAGTAATATTATTCCTAAAGTTGAGAAGCGCAGGTCTGAGTCTAGTACATGGAGGGGTATTCGTAACTGTTGGGACAAGATCAAAGATAGTATATCATGGAGATTTACCAATGGTCAGAACACTTCTTTCTGGAATGATATATGGGTACCGCATTTTGACAAGCTTCAGAGGTTGGTTATCAGTGAACTGCCTAGAGATGTTATTGAATGGAGAGTAGCTGATTGTATCACTTCATCCGGACAGTGGGATATGAGCAAATTTAATTACCTACTGCCAAGCCATGTATGTACAGCTATTGCACGAGTTAATTTTAATCATCTAAATGGGGAGGATTTTCCGGTTTGGAGATGGTCTTCAGATGGAATTTTCTCCATTAGATCCGCTTACAAATATCTATTATGCACCCCACAATCTCACAGTATTAATTGGAGAAGATGTGTTTGGAAATTGAAAGTCCCTCAAAGGTATCGTATTTTCTTGTGGCTGTGCTTCCATGGTCGTCTAATGACAAATATGATGTGTTACCAACGAGGTAGTCATCCCATGGGTACTTGTGATATATGTCATAACTCACGCGAGTCTCTACTCCATGTTTTGTGGGATTGTCCGTTCACTTCTGAATTATGGAAAGAATTCTTACCGCCTGATTGGCGTGATCAATTTTTTGGCATGCTTGAGAGAAATGACTGGCTTACATGGTGTACGGGAAGAAAAGACGTAATCCAAGGATTCGAGTTTCGTCTTTGGTTTACGGTTTTATGCCGGCATATCTGGTTGGCTCGTAATGACAGATGTTTTAACAATAACACTTGGAGTAGACAGGACATATTTGCTCGTTCTCGTGTCTGCTTAACTTGGGATATTACAAGCTTGCTTCAAGATAAGAGTGCAAAAAGGAATCAACAACAGTGACTGCCACCACCGTTTGGGTGGGTGAAGATTAATACCGATGGTTCTAGGAATGACAACTTAGGCACTTGCACGTGTGGAGGTGTGTTGAGAGATCACAATGGTGAATTTTTGATGGGGTTTATGTATCAGATCGGGCAAGGAACAATAGTATCTGCGGAAGCTCGGGGTGTTTTGTGGGGACTTAAAGTCGCATGGGATAGAGGTTACAGACAAATCATGATTGAGTCTGACTGTAGTGAAGTAATGGATCTAATTCAGGGAAAGGTAACTCAGGAACACCCTGATTGTCAGCTTATCGAGGAAGTTCAAACGTTGCTGGATAGAGATTGGGAGGTGGAAATTTCATATTGCACTCGAGATGTTAACACAGTTGCAGACTCTATGGCTAAAGAAGCTTGGAAGATGGCGATTGATCTTCATATCACATATTCGCCCCCTGATGCTGTTACAACCTTTTTATTTAATGATGTAACTAGGATGAGATTTCATGTTGATTCAGGAGGATAGATTCTGATGTGTTTGTTGAATATCTTTTACTATCAAAAAAAAAAGAGAGGAGAATGACAACATTTGCATCTCTCGAATCAGAAATTTTTTTATCACCCAAAAAAAATCAGCAATTTTTGATAGGGAAGTTCCTAGAGAATTGGCTAGCTGCTGCCACCTGCCTTAACATGATCTGGAAGCGTTACATCGGTGAGGGAGGGAGATACCATTATCAAACAAGGGTGGAGGAGAGGAGTAGAGCCGAGAATACGGACCGGGTTGGCTCTCCTTTAAGGGTTCGGGCCTAAACCGGTTGGCCTGTTTAGGTCCACTTCTTAAAAAACCCTAATTTTTAAAACTCACGGTCTTACAAGGCTAGCCCTTTACGGGTCCAGGCCTAAACGGGCTTGAACTCATTTTAATTTTAAAAAAATATTTTTCAAATTTACAATTTATTTATTATTTTACCTTAAATTGAGATACATTATTTTTAAAACTCATAAATTTTTAGTTAAAATAATCATATAAAATCCAAATTAGCCTCTTTTTTAAAGTTTAAATGAATAAACCATTGAAGAAAATTAAATAAATCAAACCATTTAATAAGTGTTTACCTGTTATTAATACTTTATTAGGTACTTAGGTGTCTCTCATATTGATAATTTGATATAATGATATTATATATATTAATTTATTTTTTTAAAAATATTAAATGGATCTAAAAGGGCCGGCCCTGGAGGCCCGCTTCCTATTTTAGCTTTTAAATCATAAGCCCGGCCCTTGAAGAGCTCAGGCCTAAACAAGCCGACCTGACGGGCTCAGCGCAAATTCTCGGCTCTAGAGAGGAGACGACACATATTTTTTTGTCTTTTTTTTTAATTTAATTTTAAAATATAAATAATCATTATACTAAATAATTAAAAACACATGTTTTGTCAACATTTAATTGTTGACTCAAAAATTTCTGTTAGTAGAAGTTAACGGTGTTAACACTAAAGGACTAAAATTATACTTTACAAATTTAAGGGACTAGAATGATATATGATGCAAACTTAAAGGATTAAAACTATACTTTAACCTATATATTTATTACTCTTAATTAATTTTAATATTTTTTCTTGATAAACACGCTATTTGAAACTTATAATTAGGGAAAGATGGAGTAAAATCTTAACTTAGAGGGCTCGTTTATACATCTATAATGAGATATGCTTATGACATAAATCTTACGATGGGCCGGTCCACCACCTAGATCTATAACAAATGCCTATAATTTTAATTTGTGTCTCCACGCCTTACATGATCATCATATGAACATTAACCAAAAACATGCTAGTCTTAATTTATCGTTGTTCGCATAATAATAATTTACCAGTGACGTTTAGAATAATTCTTTAATTTTTTTAATTATTATTGGATTCTTATTATAAAAAAACATGTAAAGGGAGAGGGGGATATGGAAGATCAAGAGTTGGGAGATGATGTGGATTTTGGTATGATGTAATACTCACGTTCTAAATATAAGATGTAGTTAATTTTTTTTGGAGATATTAAGAAAACCAATTTAATTATTTTAAAGCATTTATATTTATCATTTTTTTTCCAAATTATTTTACCTAATTTATAAATTGATATATAATATAATAATACATAACATATGATATGATTAAATAACTTATTTAAATTTTATTAACCTTTTCATAAAAAAAATTAATGGAGCATTATATTTAAGACTGAAGAGAGTATTTACAATAATTTTTTATTTGTCTTCATTTTATTCTACTTTGTTTATCAAATGAGCTGATATATTTCAAATAAACAAGGTAGGTAAATGCAAAGAAGACAACTAAACGACGTCGTATAATTGGCAAACTCAAATACAAAACCTGAGTGCTATGAACAAAAGCAGAGATACTATCAATAATCAATAAATATATTAATAAAAACTCTTCCCTCAAGCCACTCTACTCATCGGCTTATATGTGGCTCAAGACACAAATTCCTGTTCACTAGCCGATATCTTATTTTCAACCATATTATAATTGGATCTCGTGTTGCGTGGAAGGCACTATTGTTTGAAATAAAATAAAAACCCTGAAATTTTTTACCTTAGATTGATCCTTCCCCCTGGAGACACATTGAAAGCTAATTATCTATAAGATAATAAAAAAAACTTTTCCCCCTCTAACATTATAAAAAGTGTTTTTTTGACAAATGAGAGGAGCAGAGTCACGGGTTTTTGCAAGATAGAACGTAGCATGGGTTAAAAGATTTTCTCTCATCTTCAAGATTCATCCCCACATTAATCCATTATTTATCCTCCAACAACCACTCATCCCTTTAACACATAGGCCGACACCATGGGGACGAAAAGGAACACGTTGTGACTTCGGCAAATCAAACCAGCCATATGAACATGCGCTGGAAGTCATCGGTACTTCTATGGTTAGTTTTTTTTATTTTTACAAAGCAAGCACCTTCAATATGAAATCCATTCTTTCTTCAGTGGATACTGTTGCAGGAGCATCGACAAGGCATGGTTGCTGCAAAGATTCAAAATTTATGCCAATCCGTAGCAAGATGTGATGTTTTCCAGTCTCAATGCTTTAAATTAAGTTCACAATTATTAATTTATTCAAGATGGTGTTTTGCAGTCTCATCTTTCTTTAAAATTTGAAAGCAATGTTTGATTTGTGAATCTTTTCCATATTCATGTTGTCTATGCAACGATGCAATGAGATTTATAAAAGAAACTGTTTGTTCCTTTTTTAAAAGCATCTTTCTTCTCTACTCATATACAATATGCTTTCCCTGAATTTATGTGCTTTACATACCCATATGAACACGCCCTGGATCAGTTATTAAGTAATGGCATTCTTTCTTCAGTGGATACTGCTGTAGGAGCATCGGCAGGGCATGGTTGCTGCAAAGATTCAAAATTTAAGCCAATCCATAGCTAGATGTGATGTTTTGCAGTCTCAATGGTTTAAATGAAGTTTACAATTATTAATTTATTCAAGATGGTGTTTTGCAGTCTCATCTTTCTTTGGAATTTGAAATCAATGCTTGATTTTTAAATCTTTTCCATATTCATGTTGTCTGTCAAACGATGCAATGAGATGTATAAAAGAAACTGTTTTTTAAAAGCATCTTTCTTCTCTACTCATATACAATATGCTTTCCTTGAATTTATGTGCTTTCCATACCCATATGAACACGCTCTGGATCGGTTATTAAGTAATGGCATTCTTTCTTCAGTGGATACTGCTACAGGAGCATCGACAGGGCATGGTCGCTGGAAAGATTCAAAATTTATGCCAATCCGTAGCTAGATGTGATGTTTTGCGGTCTCAATGGTTTAAATTAAGTTTACAATTATTAATTTATTCAAGATGGTGTTTTACAGTCTCTTCTTTCTTTGGAATTTGAAATCAATGCTTGATTTTTGAATCTTTTCCATATTCATGTTGTCTATCAAACGATACAATGAGATGTATAAAAGAAACTGTTTGTTCCTTTTTTTAAAGCATCTTTCTTCTCTACTCATGACTCATAGTTGGAACAATGAGGTATAACTGTTAAAGGTTGTTGTATTCTATCAGCCATACCATGGACAAGTGCCTTTCACCCAACAAATCTTCTTTGAAATTATAGAGATGGATGAGTGAGTCTGAAAAAACTGTTGTTTGTTCCTTTCTTTAAGGCACATTTCTTCTCTATTCATGATTCATAGTTGGAACATCTCATTGCATTGTGAATAAACTGTCTTAGCATTTTCCTTGTCTTACTTTTGGCTCATATCTTGTGGCTTCCAAGCCTAAACTCTGATGCAAATAATAACTACATCTTCTGCATGTCACCTATCTCAAATGCATGGCAGATTGGTTTCCAGAGACTAAGGAATTTTAAAGCCTTGAAATGATGACACCTTCAAGAGCTTCAAAGATGACATGCTTGGACGGAAGCTCCCAACATATGTGCTTTATTAGGGTTACATCAAGTATTCTCTCTGCCTTGGAGTAGCTCTGTATACTCATGAGTCGTGATCCAAATTGTTGAAGCTATGTATGATTCTCCATGTCCCTATTTATGTTCTGTGCCAAGCCCAAGAACACTCTGTACTTTTTAAAGAATCTAATTTCCTTTTTCACGTGTAATTTGCTAGACTGTGTTGCGTGTATGTTTATTTAGCTTCTCTGCTCTTTTAAATCAGATTGGTTCAAAATACATATTCTTGGATGAAATGATATTGATCTCTGTTGTTTGGTCATTTTGGTCAATTGTGATTAGCATCATATATCTCCTAATAAGTATCCATATATCTGTCATGTCGTATGTCATATATTGTGAGGGTCTCATGATCTCTCCATAGAATTTGCACACGAAGCCACTCGACATTAGTTAGTACAACATCAGTGAATGAGTAGGCTCTTTCAAAGTCATAGATGTCTCCTCACTCCATACAATGGTAGTATAAACCAAAAGACCTTATGGTGCCATAAACACATTTTAGAAGGAGATAACGTGACTCGTACCATCGCTCACTACCTATGCTATCCTCACTGTGAATGTGGAGGTGGTAAATTTTCTTATTAGTTTGGGCATCACGAGTTACCAGGATCACAACGGGACCAACATGTATATTTACGGAGTTGACTCCCTAATTTCTCCAATGGCAGAGCAAGTTGAAGAAATCAACCTCGCAAAATGGCTCAGAAGTGGCAACGTTTCTGCAAAGGGACATCTTCTCACGTTCCCTTGACCTTTTTAGTTTTGAGGTTGTGAGAAAAGGATAGATCGATGTTCACATACATCCTCGATCGCGTTTAAATAATGTCAAACCAATTAGAAATGTAAGGGGCGAGCTGTTCATTGTAGCTGATGTAGCCTATTTTGACTATTGTTTAGGCATCATTGCATTGCCACCAATACACCAAAGTAAGGGGTGAGCTGTTCATTGTTGGTGTAACCACTGCATAAAACTCTTCATCAAATTTTGCATTTTGACATGTAAACATCATCTAGCTGTCGTTGTATCACATCTACTCAAACCATAGATTGTTGATGCTATATAAGTGGAAACTGTCCTATTACTTGAGAGGTAACTGTGCTTTAGTCATAATATTTCCTTTGCATTTGTATCACCCAAAAACATGTTAATATGCGTTATTATATTTGGCTGTGGTCATCACACCTACTCCATGTACAGAGCAATGGTCATTTAATATTTGATAATGTTTGCTGCTTTATACTTACAACATGAGATCCTTTTTTCATAATCATCTGAGCTCATTTATTTATGGTGTGACCACTGCATAAAACTCTTCATCAAATTTTTTATTCTGACATGTAAACATCATCTAGCTGTTGTGGTATCACATCTACTCAAACCATTGATTGTTGATGCTATATAAGTGGAAACTGTCCTATTACTTGAGAGGTAATTGTGCTTTAGTCATAATATTTTCTTTGTATTTGTATCACCCAAAAACATGTTAATATGCGTTATTATATTTGCCTGTGGTCATCACACCTACTCTATGTACAAAGTAATGGTCATTTAACATTTGATATTGTTTCGAAATACTTGCTCCATGTACAAATCATGAACAGTAAGCTCAATGTCATACTCAGTTGAATTTTGCTGTTTCGTTCAAATATGTATGACCATTGCCCTAATCTTAATGGCATATATGAAAGGGATGAATTTTATTTCACTTTGTGACTTAGCAGGTGTTGTCTTTACCTCAATGTTAAGATAACCAAGTGATTTTCATGCTTTACAATATGGTTTATCAGTACAATTTCAATAAAATTATTATTGTTTACCAAGACTAAGAAAAATCAATTTCAAACAGCAACCCCTTAACATCTATTACTATGTTAACATGAATCACATTACTTGCCTTTTATCCCACTTGCTAAGGCTCATATCGTCATTAAATTGTGTGTTTCCAATTGCTTTGTGACATCAACTCTATTGTCCAATATACCTATTATCCTTCAACTTAATTGTCTTCAACCTATGCGTCGTTGGTAAGTCAGTCTCAATATCCTCTTATTGCTCAATGTAATATTATTATATGTCAGTTTTATTGTGTCATATGTTTTGCACACAATTCAATTGGAGTATATATAAAATACTTGATGCTACCTACGTTGTGTTCAAATAGATTGCCTCAGAAAGGGTATCTCTGAATAGTCAGCTCATTGTCATACTCGATTGAATTTTGGAGCTTTGTACAGATATGTATTACCACTGCCCCCATCTTAATGGCATCTGTCAAAGATAATTGTGCTGCTGTCATATTTTGTTCTTTACATTTTGACCACCGATGAAGATGTTAATATGCTGTATAAATGACACAAAAAATGGTATCTTGGAATTACCATATCTTATATTCCCTAATTTAAAATCCTTATCTCGCCACATATCTATTATTGCTCAATTTATTATCATTATACGTCTGTTTTATTGTGTCATCTGTTTTGCTCCTTCCTTAAACACTTAATATATCATGTTTTTGTTTCAAATAGCAGTAGTGATGTGGCCTGTGATATGTAGTTGCTATTGTTACAACTTTAGTATTACTTACCATACTATCATGCATTTGGATTACAACTTTAACATTATCTGATAAATGCTCCTTTATTTTCTTTCATGCTGTTATTATTCTGAACTTCTGCCAATTTAACTCTCTTTTCAGTACCAACATCCTCTTTCATGTCAGGATTTACAATCCATACCTCCCCATGCCTGAAATGTGGAAAAAGGAGCATTTATCTATAAAGCAAAATTCACCTTTGGCAAACCTTATAAAACGCACAAAATTGATTATTTGGGATGAAGCTCCAATGGTTCAACATTTTTGTGTTAAGGCATTTGACACTTCACTAAGGGATATCATGCACTGTGATACGCCTTATGGAGGGAAGTGCATTGTTATGGGTGGTGATTTTCGTCAGATATTACCGGTCATCCCAAAAGGAACAAGAGGATCCATTGTAAATGCATGTATTAATTCTTCACACTTATGGGATCATTGTACTATTGTTTGCCTCACAAAAAATATGCGTCTGACTTCTTCATCTTCAACAACTGATAATGCCCAATTGGCATGGTTCTCACAATGGTTATTAGATGTTGGTGATGGCAAATTAGGCAACTCTCAAGATGGCATTGCTGAAATTGAAATCCCATCTGAATTGTTGATATCCCATTTCACAAATCCTATTCAAGCCATTGTTGATTCAACCTATCCTAATATCTATGGCCATTTACAGTCAAATGAATATTTCAATGATAGGGCTACCTTAGCACCAACCATAGAAATGGTCAACCACATAAATGACCACTTATGTTCCCTCTTGCCAGGACAAGCTCATAAATTCTACAGTTGTGACTCAATTTTCAAGTCCGATGAAGATAGTGATGGATTTCACAATTTGTATACCACAGAGTTCCTTAACACAATCAACAGCTCTGGTTTGCCTCCACATAAGCTGATTGTTAAAGTTGGAGCACCAATTATGCTTTTGAGGAACATTGATTAGTCTTCAGGATTATGCAACGGAACTCGCCTCCACATAACTCAATTAGGGAAGACTATTATTGAGGCAGTCACTTTGAATGGGTCGAATCCAAATCAAAAGGTCCTCATTCATAGAATGGATATGAATCCTTCTGAAAGTCGATGGCCATTTTGTATGCAACGGAGACAATTCCCAATAACTCTTTCATTTGCTATGACTATCAACAAAAGTCAAGGACAATCTCTACGACATGTTGAATTGTATCTTTGTAAGCCCGTCTTTACATATGGCCAGTTATATGTTGCATTGTCTAGAGTTAAAACCATACAAGGCTTGAAGATAGTAGTTGGTGATAGTCAAAGCAAGGAGAAGAAGACTACAAAGAATGTTGTCTATAAAGAAGTTTTTAGAAATGTGACTTAGTGACACTATGACTATGAACAATGTACTATTTAAACATAAGGTAATTATTACTAATATGTAACGACCTTTTAAGTGAAGAAGGCAATGACATGATTAACAAATTTGGTAGTATTTGAAATTAGCAATTTTTATAAGCACAAGCTCCCCGTGCGTTCCGTGCAACGCACGGGGAGTACACGCTAGTTTTCACGAAGAAGAGTAGATACTGTTACGCAGGGCAGTGCGGTCGCCCTTACAAGAACTGGTAGAACAATGGCTACGGAGCTTGAGGAGCTGATAGGCTTCCTGTCTTCTCCGTCACCTCAAGTAAAGTTTCTTTTTTTCTCGTTTTGTTTCTTTCCTGTGAACTTGTGGGGGAATTATATTCGGAGTTCTAAACAAAACGCATGGATATATATACTACTGGGATTTTTTTCTCTCATGTTCTTACTTCACAATAATTTAGTTCCAGCAAAATCAATTGCGTGATAATCGCTTGGATATAGTACTGCCTTTCTGGGCGTGTGGATTTGGCTTGAACTAGCTTTCTTCAGGATTGCACTGACTTCTTGTCCAGCTTGAAACATCCCTCCCAGTCTCTTTTTATTTACGTAACTATCCACTGAATTTCTTTGCAAACCAAAAATTCAAACAGATGTTTGAGCTAATTGAATTCGAACCTTGGAGGTGGATTCCTATCTATCCTTGATTTTGAGTCGAATAATCAGACTTCAAAATAGGTCCCTTTTTAATGTATTTTTGATAGTATCTTTATAATGGGATTTAATTCATTTTGGACTAGTTGTCTTTGGTTATGTCAACTTATTGACATATTGTCATGATTAATTCACGCGCAGCAATCTTCAAGATTTGGTGTGTGTGAATACGTCACTAATGTATGACGGGACTCTTCTTTTTCTTTTTTAAGAAAATCAAGTATAGAATTGTAGTGAAACACGTTGTTTCCCTCACAGATAACAAAGGTCGCTGTTGATATAGTTCGTGGACTAACTGGCTCTGATGATGGCTTGCAATCCTTGGCCAAATATGCAAAGACAGTGCTACCCGCATTATCTCGACTCCTAGCTGGTCTGAAGGTGCTTCTGAAATCTACTTTTATACAGGAAGAGAGAATCGATTTTGCATGTATTGTTCTTAAATTTTCTGGTGTTTCCAAATCTGAATGCAAAAGAATGAATAACTCAAACTGTTTCTTTAGTGTCAAAAAACTTAGTTAAATGTTCATACAAAACAATGAATTATTGTGGTGTTGCAAGATTGTTCTTTTAGTCTCAGGCGTAGGAATATAGATCAGATAACTAAACTTTTGGAAAATTTTAATTTTATTATCCATGAGCAAATTCACAATATCGGGTAGTACTTGTTCAAGGAATCAAGGTGTAGTTATGTATTAAAAGATCTGCTATGCCCTTCCAGGAGGTTTCTGAACCTTCAGCTGAAGCACTTGTTAATTTATCTCAAAACTCAAATCTAGCAGTAGAGATGGTTCAATTGGGAATGATCAAAACTGCAATGGATGTTTTATACAAGCCAGAGTGTACCATTACTCGCTTGCTTGTCATGCTTTTGGTGAATCTAACACAATTAGATGCTGGTAGCACTTGCTTGCTTCAGGTTTGTTTCCTCTCGTCAATTTGTGATCATTAGGTATTTTTTAGAATTGGTGAAATGGCCATTGCTGTCATTATACAGAAGGTGGCATCTTTCTTTGTTTTTTCCCCTTTTTTTATTCATTTTATGGAAATATCAATTATTGATTCCTGTCTGGTTGTCAGACTGATGATGATAAGGTGAATGGACTATATGTGATGAAGCTTGTCAGGTCATTTTGTAGAACCACCCATGAAAGTCATGGTGCGTCCATCCTATCTCGATGTGAATTTGATCTTCTGCAGAATTAATACAGAATTCTTTTGTCCAGATTTTTGAAATCCATTTGACTAATTGTTTAAATAGCTGTGAAATGGTTTTTTTAACTTAAACCCTTGAGCTTGTAATGCCCTTATTCTATTAACATAATGATTGTGTGATCATAGTTTAATCCACAGTCTAGTTTCCATAGTCACACTGGAAATTTTTCTTTCCCTTCATGTTTACATGGATTGATGAGTAAATAGATTATTAATGGACCAAATAAAGAGTCTTAAGTCTTAACACTGAATTCACTAATAAGCAAAGGCAGATAATGTTCAAAATACAAATCATAAACATCAAAGACATGCCTTGTCCTCCTATGCTATGTCTATAATTAAGAAATAAAAAATAACTACTTGCCTACACACAGTGCTTTCATTCCATACATCCATTACACCTAATACATGCTATAACTGTTTTGATTATTCAGTTGTTCACAAATTATTGCTCTGGTCAGTGATTTTTTTTCTTCTTCTAATTTTTTATAGATGATCCTTTTGAACATGTGGGATCAATAATTGTTAATATCTCAAAGCAGCAAGCAGGAAGGAAGCTTCTGCTTGATTCAAAGAGAGGTCTCTTGAAGCAGATAATTAGACAATTTGATTCAAACAGCTCATTGAGAAGGAAAGGGGTATGTGCAATAACTTACTTTACATTATGTTTTTTCAATCTCTTGCAGTGCTAGAATAACTTGATATTAGCTCTTGAGTAGTATAAAGTAGTATACCATTTCCATTTACTCTATTATCTTGCATACTCTTGAAAGAAGGGGAAAATCAATTTAGAGGTGGCTAAGTCATAGAAACCCTATTTTCCATTTACTCTATTTTCTTACATGCTCTGTTAGTCATAGAAACTCATGTACTCGTGCTGTTGTTGATCATGGCATCCATAACTGAAGCTCATGGCTCCAAACCTAGTAACCCTTTGAACTGAATGAATGAAATCGAACTGATTCATGTTCTTGATCGTCTCTTGAGTGATTGTTGTATGTTAATATTATGCTCCCTCCATGACTGCAGTATTGTTTGTTGTGATTATGTTAAATCACTAAAAGTTAACAGTTGACTGCACTTAGCCGGGACTTTTGGCTCAAGCTGAGATTATTGTTATGCTTGATTGTTTGCAGGTTTTTGGAACTTTACACAACTGTTGTTTTGAAGCTGAAAGTCAGCTACAAAATTTACTGTTGATATCTGAGTTTCTCTGGCCAGCATTACTTCTTCCAGTTGCTGGCCCTAAGGTTACATGCTCAACCTTGTCTGGCCTCAAATTTGTTGGCATTTTTTATTATTGCCAAATAAGACTCCTTCCTGCTGAGCCACAACATTTTAAACTGCTTTTAAAAAAAATGAGCCTAATTGATTAATTTTTCTAGAATGGAAATAATTTTGCTAACGTGGTGTCTATCCATGGCCCTGTAATCTGTTATAAGAAATGAATTCCAAAGCGCTCAATCTTGTGAATATGTAGTGCTGTCATTGCTGTGTAGAATGATAATATGTTTAATAGAGTACAGAAAAAAGAAGAGGCTACTTTCTACAGAATCTTGTCATAGTAAAATATAAGTTTCCTGAATCATATAAAAAAAATCCTTAGATAAAAGGTTCCAACTTGTAATCAGATTCAAGTGGTCTTTGTGTTAATCTTCCTATCCTTGCCCCCCCACCCCTTTTGGGCATTATTTACGAGTTATCTGTGGTTTAGTTTACATGGTTTATATCTTACTCTCTTCCATTAACAAAGTAATTGTTTTGCAGTTATACATTGAGCAAGACACGTCAAAAATGCCGCTTGAACTTGGGACTGCACTCTCAATTGAGCGCGAACCAGTTACTGATGCTGAAATTCGTATTCAAGCATTGGAAGCCATATACTTGATTGTTTTGCAGGTCAATTTGAAATATATATATATATATATATCTCCAAATCTATGCTCGAACGCTATTGATATTTTGATACTGAACAGTGTTTTGAATCTTAGTACTCTCTGTCGATTTAATGGTAGGAAGCAAAAATCTTCTGCTGTTCCTTTTGCTGTAACAGGTGAATTATTCTATTATATGATTGGAGCCAGTATGTTATTGAACCTACTTATTTCGAATAACTCAACATGAAAACCCCTGTTTCTTACTTCCTCTTGGACAGGCTTAAGCGATGGAGATTATAAAAGTCGTATATTAATTAATATGCATATCTGTAGGTTATAATAATGAATGTAGTTAATAATAATAAAATCTCCTTCACCTTTAAGTTAGTATTGTGATACGAAACCCACCCTATTACTGAAGGGTTGTAGGATGAGGCTTCTATCTAATAAGTCTTCCATGTAATCTAGCCTATCATGAAATACATACAATTAAGTAGGGTTCGTTATGCTTTGGGCTTAATATTCAATACAATAACTAATGACTTAAAACCATTCTAGTTTCTATTACCTGATAAACTAGCAAAAGGTTATGCGACATTTTTCTCCGTTTTTGGGCGCTACATGCATGCCTTGTTGGATTGCCTCTGGAATGACCAAGTTTCTGAAATTGAGCCTCAGATTTATGTTGTTGTAATCTTGCAGGAGGCAGGTCGAAGAGCCTTTTGGTCTGTAAATGGACCAAGGATAATACAAGTTGGTTATGAAGATGAGCAAGATCCAAAAGTGATGGGAGCGTATGAGCAACTGGGATCCTTGGTAATGTTTCAGTCTTCTCTAGCCTCATCGCCTTCTGTCTTACTGTTATCAGTGCGTATAATAACCCTGTGAATTTGTGTGTCAGCTAATTCAAAGCGGAGGAACAGAAGAACCATCCAGTGAGAGTACAAATCAGTGATACTTTGGTGTTGTTTCTCTCGGCCTCCCATATATCTCAGAAAGAAATCTGCACTGCAAAAAGGTCATTCTAAGCCAAAATTTACCTTTTTGATGCTAGAAATGCCACTTTTAGAGTTTCATAGATCATGTGGCTTATAGATGTTGTGTAGAACGAGTGAAAGATACTGTTTTTTTTTTTTTTTGGCGTATCTGGGTCTTAGTTTTCATTTCTGATATATATCAAGCATGGAGGATTTTCCTCAGATCACGTATGAACAGGAGCTCTGAATGCTGATGATGATTCTTTGATGGAGTGCATTTTTCATGATCCTAACTATTTACCTTGTACTATTATTTTCCTTTCCTCATCAATGGAAAGAGGGACTAAATTTTTATGGGGAGTGATTTCTAAAGAATCAAACTAGAAGGACCACTTCTCAAATTGAGGGAATGAAAGTTGATTTTTTTTTATTGAAAGTTCTATTTTTCTATTGCCTCCAATTCTAAATATTAGATCTAATTGATTTTTTTTTAGAGATTAAGGAGCTAAATAAGTTACTTAATTATATTATATGTTATGTTTGATTAGTTTGTTTAGAGAAAACCGATAAATATAAATATTTTAAAGTAATTTAATTAGCTTTCTTAATCTTCTAAAAAAAATCAATTGGGTCTTATATTTAGAATCAGAGGTATAAGACATCAAAAAAAATATTATTGAATTATTTGAAACAATAATAATTATATTTGAAACTTCAATTGTGTCATATGTCATACTTTAAAATATATATTTATTCTAACTTTATGTAAATATTTTTTTAATTATTTTATTATGAAATTGATAGATTATGCCTTTAAAATTGTGTTTAAATTCTTTTATTTTTGCTTATTTTTAAAATCATTTAAAAAAATTTTCTTAAAAAAAGTTGGGAAAACTACACTTAGGTCCCAAGGATCAGAAAAAATAATAAAAAAGTCCTATGGTAGATTCCCTTATCAAAAAGCTCCCTAAGGATTACAGTGACATAAATTCTGAATATGAAATTATCTTCTTGTCTCCATTGATTAAAAAAGGAAAAGAGAAGTAGTGGTATATGATTAGGTGTAGGTATTTGTCAATCGTTACTATATAACTTGTCAAAATAGATGCATCTACTTGTCAATCGTAAATTAACAGACTCCAATGTTGTATTTTGATAAGTTTATGTGCCTATAATGACAAGTTATACATTGACAAATGTATGTGCCTGTTTTAACAAGTTTATGTGTCTACTTTGACAAGTTATATATTTACAAGTGTATGTGTCTATTTTGATAAGTTCATGTGCATATTGTGACAAGTTATACAATAACAATTGTATGTGCCTATTTTGACAAGTTATAATTAACAAGTATATATCTATAATTGCAAGTTATGCTTTGATAAGTGTATGTGTTTATTTTAACAATGTTATGTGACTATTTTAGTAAGTTATGCATTGATAAGTGTATGTGGTTATTTTGACAATGTTATGTGACTATTTTAATAAGTTATACATTGACAAGTGTATGTGCCTATTTTGACAAGTGTGTGTGCCTATTTTAATTTGACAACTTCATGGGGCTATTTTGACAAGTTATATATTGGCAAATGTATGTGCCTATTTTAACAAGTATATGCCTCTAATAGCTATGTGCCTATTTTGACAAGTCACAAAGTGTTCATTGACAAACACATCTATATTAACTAAAACAGCTTTCTTTAACAAGTGAATGTGCCTATTTTAACAAGTCATAGAGTGATGATTGACAAATACCTACATCTAATCATATATCTTTGCTTCTCTCTTCCTTTTTTAATTAATGGGGGCAAGAAGTTAATTTCACGTTCGAAATTTATATCACTGCAGTCCTTAAGGAGCTTTTTGACGGGGGAATCTACTATAGGATTTTTTTTTTTTTTTTTTTTTTTTTGCTTTCTTTTCCGGTCCCTGGGAGCTGAATGCCGTTTTTCCAAAAGCGTTTACTGCTGCAATTTTTTTACAACCGTTAAGATGCATAGCATGATTGCATCCACTGGATGGAAACATTTTTTACTAAGACTTTGTGGATCAACACCCTCTTTGGTGGATTCCATAAATGCTAGATGCTTGTGTCAGTAATTTGGCTAAATTGTACCCAATTTTTTTTTTTGATTAAGCTACATTATTATTCATTCATCAAGACATACTTCAATTATATAACTTTATCTACTGGTAAAAAATAATTTATATAACTTTATCTGTTACTGTGAAAATATACTCAAACTATCTCTCTCCCCATCACACTAAATATATATATATGTACACACTCAAACTATTTGACATTAAACTTTCTCTATTCTAAATTTTTAATTATGTATTTTTATTTTTTTTTCAATGAATTGATGACTGATATGAGTGACTAATAATTGTTTTGTTAAGTTTTTTTTTTTTTTACTAGCAGCCACATATTGGTATTGAGCTGCTCAATCTTTGTTTTTTTTTTTTTTGTCAAAAGGTTTAATCATTGGCTTAATGATAAGCTTACCTGCTAGGATATGCTATTTAACCTAATCGGGGAATAAAGTATTTCTGTATTAATATCATTTTGCTTTTTATAAAAAAAAATATTTGTTCAATTTTATTGGTTTACGTCTACCTAAACCAATAAAATTCAACAGGATCAACCACTCTTCAAATTAGGATAATGCACAATTTTTTATTTATAATTTTAGAGTTATAAATTAAATTTGAATATTGGCCATTTCAGTTTTTCTAACTAATAAAATTTCTAACCAGGATTTTTCACCGATTTTTCTTTTTCTAAAAGCAATTTTTTTCATCCAAAATTTTATTATAGAAAAAACAAATCCTTTCCAAATGACCTAATTGGTAACGACTAATAAGATATACATAAGTTTTTCTTATAACTGCTAGTCAAATGATAATGGATAATATTTTGTTTTTTTTCCTCCTAACTTTCGTTTGTTGTTTTGGTTGCTATTACTGTCGTATTTCTGTTTCCAGACTTTGTATGGTTGGCTGTTTATTTATGATATATGAAATAGGGAAAATCCCTATAAAATATCTTGAAAATAGAGAAATCCTAAATCAGTACACCGAAATTACAAAATCCCAGGTTAGTGTTGTGTCAATACGGAGAAGGAATTTGAAATTTTGAAAGCTCGGCGAAAAGACGAATATGCCCTTCAGTTATCCCCCCAACTCGGAATAACAACACCTCCCTCTTGATTAACAACACGGTATTTTACATTAACAACTTTGCTTTATACGTTCACATCTTTGTATCTCAAAATATGGTGTTGTTAATATAAAATACGGTGTTGCTAATGAAAAAAGAGGTGTTGTTATTGGCCCTGAAACTTAAATTATAAAGTTGTGAAACAAGAAAGTAGAATTGTTAATGTAGAATACGTATTGTTAATATAGAGGCTAGTGTTGTTATTGCGAATAAGAAAGTTGAGTTGTTAATGTACAATATAATGTTGTTAATAATGAGACTGATGTTGCTATTGTGAAAGTAAAAAGTGGAGTTGTTAACCAAAAGTGAGGTGTTGTTATTCCGAGCTGAGAGAGAGGGACAACTGAAGGGCAGATTCGTCTTTTCGCCGAGATTTCAAAATTTCAGATTTCTCCTCCAGACTGGCACAACATTGACATTGGATTTTGTAATTTCGGCTCATTGATTTGGGATTTCTCTATTTCTAAGGTAATTTTTTGGGATTTTCCCTATGAAATACTCCTTTTGTTGAAAAAAAAAAGTAAAAAAAAAAAATCTTTTAGCCATTTGAAATCCATAGCCAACAAAACTGAGGTAATATCTCATTTGAAAGTTTTCAAAATTACAAGAAGGTATTACAAGGTGTAACGAAGAAATTGAATAAAAACACATGATGACATAACTTTTAATTTAATCACAAATAAATAATTATCAATATTACCTTTTCTTTAAAACTGTATTACTATATAAATTTATGCATTAAGCCAAAACCTATAATTATATTATGTCTCTTGGCTTAGAGGTGCATCATCCAATATAATACTACTCTGGTCTTAGAGAATGTATTTTTTGGTCTTATTTATAAGGCATGTAGTTAAATTTTTTAACTGACTATACAATTTTACCCATAACTTATTATTAAGTAGATAATTATTTTTTTGAAAAATATGTAGTTCAATAGTGGTAAAGATAGAAAGTTATTACTAAATTTTAAAGTAAAATTAATGAAGTTTTGAATTGATTTAAATAGCAACATGAGAATACCCCATAACCATATTTTAATAATTCGAGTCGTATTTCTAATTTCCGTTTGTCCAAGGAATTCTGACTGGCGCAACGTGTTATCTGACGTGGCATTTGTTTGGGTCCAACGCGCCGTCCAACTTTGAAGTTTGAACGCAACTCAATAACATTCAAATTTTCAAATGTTCCAGAAAAAAAAAATAAAAAAAAATTCAAATAATTGTCTGGTCAAAGGCGGCGTCGTTTTACTGCTTAGGATTTTTCCAATGGTTTGAAACGACCACGTCGAGATCTTCCTCAGGCTTTGAAACTTCAATCCTCTGTCACCACCTACACTATTAGTCTCACTTCAGCCCGATCTCCACCGTTCATTTCTTTTCCTTCCGCCTTTATCACTTGACTCTTTTCCGATTTACTCTCATGTTGCGACACGTTGAAGGTGCTCGATAAAACACCTAGACTAACTAACGTACTCGCAAATTTATAGTGATATTTTGATTATTTTCGTTGCCTTCCGCTTCGTCTTTCTTCTGTAACCTTCCCTTCTCTCCCTGGATTCCGATCACCTTGGGAATCTTCCGTTTGTGGGGAGCCCTAACTCAATATGGTCCCGAGCCAGTAATTCCAATTTTATTGTTATTTGGCTAGCCGATTAATTATAAGGTGGGAGAGTCAGTTTTTGGAGTTAGGGTTTATTTATATGTTCTGTTTTTCCCTCCGTGAACTTCTATCGGGTTTTCATGTGAATTTTTGAGACTGGTTAGATTCTGAGTTCTCTTTTATTTGTTTTTCGAGAGATGGATTTGGGGATTTCGGATGAATTGTTGGGAACCTTTGCCCCAATCTTGGTATATTGGATTTATTCCGGAATTTATGTTGTTCTCGGATTGTTTTCTGAGAATTATCGATTACACCCGAAGAAGGATGAAGATGAAAAGAATTTGGTATCCAAGCTTTCGGTGGTGAAAGGAGTTCTTCTTCAACAAGTAGTTCAGGCTGTTGTGTCAATAATCCTGTTTGCGTTAAGTGATCAAGATTTTTTTTTTGAATTCTTTTAATAGATGGAAACTCTTAAAACTGTCTGATTGTGATGTTAACTATATATGCCTGTTTATCTAAATCCTGATTTTTTAATAGATGTTATGTTTGGGTTGTAGCTTCCAATTTTATCATATGAAAATTGCGTGTGCTTATTTTATGCTACTTCATATGGGGTAATCAGAGAAATTTCACTGTCGTCATAGTCTCCCTAATGGGTGACCAAGATATTAGATTGTTGTCGTGTCTATCTAATATAAATCATAAAGGAACCTTTTGCATCCCTAAAAGCAAAAGAAGATGATAAGTTAGAGAAGTTTTCGTCACTGTTATCTCCCACGCAAACTGATGATTGATTTCCCACTTCGGAAAGGACCCCTACACTTTTCGTTTATCTATTCTTTCCTCTCTGTGAGAAATGGTTAAAATCGTGATTGCACTTTGGTGCTAACTGGTCCTTTTATTTGATTATTTGGGGGTGTTTTCTTGCTCTCTGAGCCAAGCGTGTTGTTGAAAATCACCCCAAAAGACTGAAGAACCCAAATTCAATGATCTTATGAATGTTTTTGCTTTAACTCTTTAATTATGTTGACTTTGTATTTTTTCCTGGGACTTCACGATTATAACAGATTGAAGAGTTTATAGGTTTTCTGGAAAACGAATAATCAAGTATTACTAAAGCACTTACATCAGGAATGGATTTGATCTGCTAATTCTTAATGGAATAAGAGAGGAGGCTAGTTGCGGACTTGATGAGGCTGACTAGGAAGCTTGTTAATGATTAGCTCAAGGCTAACTGATTAGAATTTTGAACTCACAGAATCAAAAGTCTATCCTTCCTTCATGATTATTATAGTAATGAATATACTGCGGCTGTTTTGTGTATCACAAATAACGAGTAAATAAATCGGAGGATGAAATTTGTCATGAGACTTCTTTAGATAACAGTCCATGGCTTGCTAATGCAAACTCATGTCAACAATGAACAAACCACTTGAAACCTTAATCATAGCCAATGTTATGTTTCATTTTCATTTCCGCATAGACCTGGTATTACTATCAAGGTGGCAATGGAAATTGTAGAAGGGATTGTATTTTCCTTTATAATTCCTGGCAATAATATCTTTTTTTTCTTCTGTACATGTTAAGCACTATATTTATAAATGGGTACAATTTTGTTTGGATTTAACATTTGAAATTATAATTACCTTTTTTTGTTACTGTGTAGGTCACTGCTGAAAATGGTGGTGATGGTGGAAATGCTAATGTTGAAAATACTTCCATCCTTGTATTGGTGAGTTTTTTACTGCTATGGTGGTTATGTACACTTGGCAATACTTCATGCACAGATACATGCATCACAACAAGTTCTTATATAAGCACATCCACTCTCAACATCACAGACTTGTTGTTCCCTATGCATATGGAGCTCTCTACAATCACCCTGTAGAGGGGCTTCTTCTCGATACTGTGGGTGGAGCTTTATCTTTTCTTATATCAGGCATGAGCCCACGGGTCTCCATCTTCTTCTTCTCATTTGCCACGATTAAAACTGTGGATGGCCACTGTGGATTATGGCTCCCTGGCAACCTTTTCCATATATTTTTCACAAATAATTCAGCTTACCACGACGTGCACCATCAGTTATATGGCACCAAGTACAACTTTTCGCAGCCATTCTTTGTCATGTGGGACCGAATCCTGGGTACTTACATGCCTTACTCTTTGGAGAAAAGGAAAGGTGGAGGTTTTGAAGCTATGCCTTCTAAAGATTTCAAGGATGATTGATCTTTTGTTTGAAGAGCACATTCTTTGACTGTGGTAGTAGTATTATTTTTACATGTGATGAGCCACACTTACCAAACTTCATCCTTGTATATATACATATAAATGTTTGTGATCAATCTTTTGGCTTTATTTATGTCCATATTAGATTGCCTTTTGATAAGGAAATTGTGGATCTATCTATTCTGGTGGTTTTCCATAATACCCTTCCATTTTATTGCTGGCTTAAGCGCACTTGTTGTCTTACTTTTTTCTCAACTTGTAGTTTTCTTCTACAAATAATTTATTTGTTCTGCCTACCTATCTTTGCGCTTCTATTTGTCAGAAAGTTCAGTTCGTGTTAATCTTTAACTAAAAACTTAGCTTACCATTTGAAAATCTAAGGCATAATTCAGCAGATATTAGACAATCTAAAAGCGGTAGAAAGTTTTTTTTTTTTTTTGATACAAAAGGAAAGCATAAAACAAAACTAAGAAATAAACACAAAACTAAGATAGCTGCATAACGCTAGCCAACGTGTCAGGGCCCATAATGGTCAAACCAGGGTAGTCGTTCAAAGCTGTCTTGATAATTAAATCAGCTCTGACATTCAAATTTCTCTCAATATATTCTATCATTACAATCCAGTCGCGTCGTAGCATTTCTTTCACTTCCATGATGAGAGATCAATCTTCGTGAAAGTCAGAAATATCATTCAAAAGAAGATGTATCACTTCCTGAGAGTCGCTTCTCAATCGAATCAGTCTATGACCTCCCTCCCATGCTCTCTCAATCCCAATAAGCAACCCCAGATTTCTGCTTCAAGAGATTCACCATTCTCAAGCCTTAGACGAAAACCTTCCAATATACTTCCATTACAGTCAATAATAATTCCTCCACATGCACATTTTCCTTGGCATGGAGAATAAGCTCCATCGACCTCTACAGTAGTATAACTTTCCACATTATGAAGTGTAGAGCCTTCAACTTGAACTTGATTGTTTGCAAGCTTCGTATATTTAATCCTATTCGTAGCTTCCATAAAGCTACCTAGGATTGCCCTAGCCTTAGCATTAATTTGATTGAGATCCATGCTCGGACAAGAGTGAATCCTCTCATTACGATCCCTTCAAATGAGCCAACAGATTATAACAAAAAGATATTTCCATTGTTCCATATCAAGCCCATAAGAATGTCTCATATTCGCCTGGAACCAGGTATGTATATTACCCGAGAAGAACCTGTCATAGACCGATGGGTGAATGACTTTCTCCCAGATGTTCCTAATGTCCTTGCAATCTCTAATTGCATGAATTTCATCTTCCATAAACTCTTGACAACGGTCGCAACGGCCGTTAGGATGAAGAGACATCCGTTGCTTCAAGCTATTAGTGATAAGTCGACCATGTAACATAAGCCAAGCAAAAAGCTTACATCTTTGGGGAATTTTGAGTTTCCAAACATCACTCCATCTACCTTCTAGAGAGACCTCTTCATGAGAGAGGACCTTATATGCCGATCGCACCGTAAAGGAACCGTGCTTTTCAAATTTCCAACGAGCTCTCTCTGCACCGTCCCTGTCTTTAAATAACTGAATACCTTCTTGAACCTTAGGCCAGTTTTGTTTAATTCCACTCCAGGTGTTGGATCCTGGTTTTTTGGAATTAATTCGAGGTATGAGATCTTCACCACAACCATACTTGCTTCTGATAACTTCAGCCCATAGAGAATCTCGCTCCTTAATCAATCCCTACCCAAGCTTCATCATATAAGCTCGATTCTGTTGTCTAATATGCTTCATACCTAGACCCCCTTTTTGTTTTCTCAGTACAAACCTTATCCCACGCCACTAGATGCATACGTCTTCGTTCATCTGATGAATCCCAAAGGAAATTACGTGCCTTCTTTTCAATATTTTCACAAACAGAAGCTGGTAGGTTGGTCGTCTGCATGTTATAAGAAGGCATCGCAACTATGACTGATTTAACTAATGTATCACGGCCTGCAAGAGAAATTCTTGAGGCATGCCAACTGCTTAGCCTATCTTTAACTTTATCAACCAGATGCTGGAAAGTTTCAGTAGTAACACGATCATGGTGCAAAGGCACACCCAAGTATTTCCCAAGATTCCCTGTGATTTGGAAATCCAACTCCTCGCTCATTTGTCGTGCTCTATTATGATTAATATTTTTTGAGAAGAAGACTCTTGTTTTGATTGCGCTCACTTTATGTCCCGATGCATTGCAGAATTTATTCAAGCAATCCTTGATCGTCTCCACTTGGTCCATATTTGCCTCTGCAAAAAGTAACAAGTCATCAGCAAAAAATAAATGGGTAATAGGAGGACCATTCTTACCTAGTCTGATCGGTTTCCATCGCTTGGTAGATATCTTATGTTGAATGATGTGAGCCAATTTTTCCATACATATCACAAACAAGTATGGTGAAATGGGATCTCCCTGTCTGATGCCTCGAGTTGGAGAGAACTCCTCCGCTCTACTACCTTCCCAAAGAATTTGCATAGATGGAGAAGAGATACAGGCCTTTACTACCTCTATAAGGCTGTTTGGAATTTGGAGTTCCTCTAGGCAACTCATAATGAAGTCCCAACGAACTCGATCATATGCTTTCTCTAGGTCTATTTTAATGGCCATAAAGCCCTTCTTTCCTTTCATGTTTCGCATAGAATGTATCACCTCTTGAGCAATCACAATATTATCAGAGCTGGATCTTCCCGGTACAAAACCACATTGGTTAGGTGAAATAACCTGAGGAAGAAGGCATTTAATACGATTAGCAATAATTTTAGTAATAATCTTATAAATTACATTACATAAACTAATGGGTCGAAAATCTCGAATAGTTTCTGGGTACTCCCTCTTAGGAATAAGCACAATGAAGGTATGGTTGATATCTTTTATTGATGTTGGATTCTCAATAGCACTCTTAACCACTTTGATCACAGAAGGACCTAGGATATCCCATTGACTCTGAAAGAAGAGAGCATTCAAACCATCCGGGCTTGGAGATTTCAGAGCCCCCATGTTGAAAACCGCTGATTTGATTTCCTCGCTGGATATATTACTCTGGAGACTTAATAAATCTGCAGGATCAATCCTTAGGAACGGATAGATAGATAAATCTGTTATTCTGCCATTATTTTCCTCACAAAAGAGATTAACAAAGAAGTCAGTAGCAATATGCTTAATTTCGTTTGCATCATCGGTCCATTCACCCGAGTCGTTCATAATGACTTCAATTTTGTTTCTCCTTCTCCTACCATTAGCAGGAGCATGAAAATATTTTGTATTTTTATCACCTATAGAATACCAATTACACTTCGCTTTCTGAGCCCATAGAAGATCTTCCTGGATGAGGACTTCTTCCAATTCAAGCCAAAGCTTTTTTTGAAGCTGATCCATATATGAAATATGCCCTATCAGAGTAGTAGAATTAGAAATCCCATCAAGTCGATTCATAAGTCTTCTTTTCTTGTGACCAAGATGACCAAAAACATTATAACTCCAGGTGCCCACTTTTGTAGTGAACTTTTCCACATTAAGCTCCTAGCAACGCTCTTGGTCCCATGTATCCTTCACCATTCTTGTAAAGTCTTCATGAAGAACCTATGAAGCAATAACCCGAAATGGCCTATCCTTTATTACGTAAGGCTCTTTGATTGTAGTTTGCAAGAGAATCGGTCGATGATTAGATTTAAACCAAGGAAGATGCTTGACACAAGCCTCATTGTAAATATCCATGAACTTGTTATTTACTAAGACACGGTCAATTCGGCTCTCATACCCTGCTCTCTTCCAAGTAAATAAAGGACTATGGCAGCCTAAATCCTGTAGTTCAAGATTCTCAAACCAACAACAGAAATCTTTATCAGCTGAAATAGGATGATAAGCCTTTGATCTTCGCTCATGTTGATAGAGAGTAGCATTAAAGTCCCCACCAATTAACCACGGCCAAGAGTTGGCAGGACATAGATTGTTTGAATCACACCACAACTGCCTTCTTCTGATCGGGTTAGTGCTAGCATAAATCGAAGTAATGAAAATTTTTTCATTTCCTCGCTCCACCTTCATATGAATAAATTGATTAGTCTTGGTAATAGTGGAAACACTGTAACCCAGGTCATTCCAAGCAAAACAAATACCCCCACGAAGCCCTTCAACTTCAACAACTTCAAAATGTTCAAAACCAAAACGACGACAACGATGGCGAATCTGAGCTAAATTAGCTTTAGTCTCAAATAAGGCCATAAAATCAACCAGATATCTCTTCTTCATCTCTTGTATAAGCCCCGACATTGATTTGGAGCCTGTACCCCTATTATTCCAGAAGAGACAATTCATGGAGCACCAATGGAAGGGGATGCATTGCTTATAGATCCCCAATTAGCTTCAGTAGAAGAGGTTAGTTCCACCCCCGTTTTTTCCTCTAGATGCATTACGTCAATGGGCTCCTCCCTTCCTTCAGTAACCAAAACTTGAAATGGATTAGGTGATTTTAGAAAATGAGGCCTCCCTTCTTGTGCTTCAGTATCCACAGGAATCCATCTTTTCTGAAATTTAGTTCCCTTCCCAAGAACATGGGAACCCCCTTGTTTTGCTGTTACATTTTTTGACTTTCTCGGCACATTTGGCATGTGTCTAGAAAACTTATCCAGATTATCACTTGAGATATTTTTCCCTTTCTCTAACTCTGAATTTTTCTCCTTAATATCAGCTCCCATTAAATCGTCATTGACATGCGAGAATCTCCCCCCGCCTTGATGAGCAGTAACACTGTGATCTTTGTTTCCTGATTTGCGTCGCCAAGGTCGTTGCACCAAATTCCATGTTCCCAAACCCTCATTCTGACTTTGTGTCAGCACTAACCATTTTGGTTTCTTCCATAATCGTTCGAGTACGTTTTTGATTCAAATCTGTAGCACTGGGAACTTCAGAAAAACTATCTGCGCCCGTAGTCTCATTAACTTGCGGCATAGCTTTAGTCGAGTTAACCCCATTTTCGGAATTCAGAGTCATTGTCTTCTCTACCGTAGCTTGATCTTGTACACTCTCTGGACAAGCATCTTTATGATGACCATATCTCCCACACCCAAAACAAATCAGATGCAAACCCTCATATTCAATACATCGACGATGTCCAAATATGCTAATCGCTGATTTCAATCGTTTCTTAAGATCTATCTCAACACAAATACGAGCATACTTGCCTCGTTCACTTGCATAGGTAATACGGTCAATTTTTAATGTTTTTCCCACTAAAGAGCCCAATCTCTTCAGACTAACCACATTGAAAAATTCAAGAGGAAGCAACGGAATCCTTACCCAAACGGCTGTTTTCCTTTGCACTTCCGCACTCCATGGGTCAAAATTTGGTCGCCAGCGCTGAACTACAAGATAATGATCCGCCACCATCCATGGTCCTTCTTGATAAATCCTCAACATGTCTTCCTCATCCTCAAAAGACACCATGAAGAACCCATTGTCAATATCCCTTGTTGTAAATGGTTTACTAGTCTGCCATAAGCGAGACAAACTAACTTTCATTGCCCAAATAGGAATGTTCTTACCAAGGAGTTTGATAATCAGAGACTTCTTCCATGGTACACACCATAACTCATATTCCTCTCTAGTAAACTTGAAAGTTGGGCAGTCCTCATTGTCAGAATCTTCTTGTACCTCCTCATCGTCAGTCGTTTTCTGAAAAAAAAAAAAAACCTTGCAGTCCCTCAATATACTCAGCCCATGCATCATCAATAACACTGCTCCCTTTCTTGTCCTTTGAGACTTGCACTTTTTCAGAACCAAGAAGTTTCTCCTTGAAAGATTGACCCTGATCTTTAAAATAATCATCATCTTGGTCATTTGGATCATCTGGACGACCATGCCTGACCTTTTTTTTCACTCTCTTTAGCTTTTCACTATTTTCCATTTTCCTCACAATCAAGAAAACTTCTCCTGGAATTTAAAACAGAAAATAAAACACAAGCAAGGCCAAAGCTCAGATCAAAATCAAGAGACCGTTAGCACAAAAGAGCAAAACCAACTGCAAGATATTCACAAGCAACCAGCGACGGCAACCCGATAAACAAAGGAGACAGATCCAGAGGACGCAGATCACAGGAAATAAGACAGATCCAGAGGACACAGATCTAAAATTGATCACATAAAACTGAAAGAATAGGAAAGACGAGCACTTCGCGGAGCCTGGATCAGATGTGGACCAAGGAAGAAGACCTTTGTCTCTCGATCTTTCACTTTGATTTCTTACCCCACACTAAATGACAAAGCGGTAGAAAGTTAACACACACAAGATAAATGAACACAAACATCTACATTCCCCCATTGTACCAAATTAAGTAACGTAGTGGTAGTTGAACTAAATTCATAAAAATAGCCTCACAAACATGTGGAAGGAATCAAAAGCGTCTAAATTGAGATTATGATTTGCATACCAAAGTTAAATTGAGATTATGATTTGCATACCAATGAAGATATGAGAATGGGGAATATGAAGGAAAGCCTGGCGAAGAGGCTCAAACATTGCAACTCGTTGGCCATTCACTTAGCCTTGTGTAGGTGAGTTTTCGTGACAAGAGCATGGATGTGATTATCACAAGTCCAAAGGAAAAATTCTTTAAACGTATAAACCCCACTCCATTTGTGAAATTTCACTATATGAGACTCATAACGAAAAGTTTTGCAACCACATCTACACTTATTCTTTTTCTCAGACAAAGTTAGAATGATTGTGAACTTCAACAGACCACCGTTTATTATTCAAGAGAGACTTGGATGGCTAATCCTTATGGTCTCTGCAATAGTTTTGAATCATACACCAAAACAATCATTGTACATTTTTATCAAGGAAATTAATATATATTGCTAAGTAGGATGAACTAAAGACTTGAGCATTTCTTGTAGCTAAGGCATGACTAATACGATTTCCATCTAAATCAAAATTCTACAACTCCTCATGTATATAAAAATATGTGGCAAGAATTCCCAAGCAGGTCTATTAAGTCTTATTCAAAACATTCATATACTAACTTTGAACAAATATGCCATGATTACTTTTGTGGCTCACAGTAAATATACTGGACACCAAATTTAGAGCTTGTGGAGAGAGAAAAGTTATCATCTTCTGAGGGGTCCGTGAAATGGACACAAAGCTTATCCTTCTATCAATGATAGTGCAGACTCTATATATAGTTATATCATAATACCAAAACCATTATAGTGATAGACACGGGCTAAATATTTTGATGTTAGACATGACCAATTAATATGTTAATTTGCACCACATAAAGCTGGACCTGTTAACATCTTTAGAGTGACATTCTATTTTTTATTAGATAGACATATAACAAGTGTTCTTTTTGTGGACTTGATAGCTTGTCTGCTTTAGCTTTCTCCCTAGTAAATATATGGATTGAGATTCATTGAATTTTCCCCCTCTAAAGTTTCATGCAATTATTTTTCTACAAATTCCAGATATCCTGGACTCTATGGAAGTTTCAGTACTTAGTAGATGATTCACTATGAAGATTAGAGGTGTTAAGTCATGATTTAAAACCCCAACAACAGAATGAAATGAAGTAGCGGAATAGGAGCTTCTGATTTGGGTTTATCAGCTTCAAAAATTTTCAGGTAATTTTATTTTTACAATATCTTTACACACTTTTGATAGATTTCTGCAATATCATTGACTGTGACACAAGAATAATGATAAGCTCAATGGATGGACCACCATATTTATTAGGTGGTTCTGGCATTGAATATGCCTGGCTTCATTCCTTGGTGAGCATTTTGCCGTCACTGTTTCTAGTTGCATGTCACTATAAAGACATTCTCAAGGCTTGAAATTCTCAATTATTCATCTGTGATGAATAAACCTCTCATAATTACACTTTATTTATGTCGAGGACTTGATGCGTGCTCAAGCTTGTATGGAATGTCCTGCCGCCGAAAAAAGGGAAACAAATCACCAACTACTAGTGAATAAAGATCAAGCACATAGAGCAAAACTTTTTCTGTCAAATTGTTGAATTTCATTGTACTTGAAGGATGGTTAACTTTATAGTCAAACACCTTTTTTTGTGCCTCTTTTTCTTTTTGGTTGGATACATTATTTTCAACACCAGGGGGGAAAATACATATAGAAAAGGTAGATCTTATATCATTTGCAAGTGGTCCTTCTAATGAAAAGTATCATCAAAAGTTAAAAAAAGGAAGATAGTTGCACTTTCCAAAACGTAATGGCTATATATCAGACACATCCAGCGTTATAAATAAAAACAAAAGGCTATGCAACAAGCAAGCACTGGATTAGGGATAATTGAAAGAGGCTCATGCTTTGACGACAATACGAGGTTTCCTTTCACAACCTTATCTAAGGTAATATGAGTCCATATGCATCCTTCCAAAATGATCCACTTCATCCTGTTTGTGAACCTGACACAGCAAATACTGATGGGCAATATATATATCCATGTGCAAGCAAAATAATATTACAAGTTTTTAAGAGGAAAACACATGAGACACCTGGACTGAGCTAAAAATGATTCTAGTGAATAAATTTAAAACTCAAATACACCAAGGGAAAATACATAACAAAGTCCAAACTGCTAGTAAATTCAAAGTATGCTAAATGTATAGGGGTTGAGAAACATGTGATGAGCATGAACGTTGAAGTTGGGGTCTGTCATAAGCATGTTGCCCATGAATTGCACCAAGATTTCCCATCTTTGGATCTGCTTTAAACCTTGTTACCTGAGCCAAGGTATCCAACCGGCGATGAATTAGAGGACTATGATTCGGTTTCTCATAGGTTATGAAGGCATCCCCAGCCACCCTTACAGCCTTGTAACTCTTGCAGCCCAACAGGGTACTAGAATGTCTCCTCTGCCTCTGTGTCTCTCTGCTGGCTTTTGCTGTTCCAGCTGATGATGTATAAGCTGCTTTTGTCGTTGGTATTGTGCTTTGTTCTTCGCCGTCCGACACGACAGTGAAATCTGCCGCACTAGCAGTGGCCACACCCCATTCTATGCTTGCCTCACTTGGTGCATAACAAGTAGTAGGGGAGGCACAACCAGAAGCAACTTCTGATGTTTGTCTATTAAGGAAGTGGTTGGTTTTACCTGTGAGACTGTCAATCTCAAATAAATCTGAACTTGCATCACTCTCACTATCATTGTAGTTTCCTGAAATAATGTCAATTTCTACAACTTTATGTGCAGCAGCAGCAGAATCCTTAGAAGGCATTGTGAGCCTTTTATCAAAGGTCAAAGATCTCTTGTTATTCAATATTGGAGAGCCAAACACCTCCAATGATTTCTTTGGCTTCTCTTCCTCCTTTTGCTCAAGTTTCATATTCACCAGTTGATTTACCAGCCCAGAATTCACAGCTGAGAATGCTAAATCAGGCTTTCTGAAGCAAACATCTTTATAGGCCAAGGCTTCTTCACGAGGCTTGCTTGTTGTTTTAGCTGAGTAATCGGAATCTTTATGAGCTCCTTTTCCATGAACAACACCATAAGTAGGATTATCGTTATGTTCACTGGTATCAATAGAATTATCATCAGCACAGTAACATCTGCAGCCAAGACCAGCTAAGAAACTCTTCCTCCGTTGAATTTTGCTGTTCCTGTTCCCGGAAGAGCTTCTCTGAATCCTTGGTAACAGTTTACGTTGGCTGTTCCAAGTTGATTCAGATGCAACGCTTGGAGTTCCATAGTTGGATTTATAGAGATTTCTGGTTTCTAGAGTTTTGTGATGTTGTTGTTGTTGTTGTTCATCTTGATGATGATACTGGTACTGTCTTGGAGCAACTCTAGCACTGTCCTGTTGCTCCGTATCTCCATTGAAGTACTTATGAGCTTCAAAGACTCCAATATCACCATCTTCTTCCCTTTTGCTGATAAAGGAACTACGAACATGCCTGCCTCCTGCTTCTGCAACAACTAGTTTCTTCTCTTCATTGCTTATCAAGTATGAAGAGATGAAGGGAGCATCACGTGGGTGGTTGATTCTGTTGTCAGAGGTGGTGGAAGAAGTTCTTAACTGGTGGAGGCTGCTGTTTGCAGTAATGGTAGCCATGGTTACAGGATTGTTCTTGATCATAGTTTCAAAGTACTCAGAAACAGGAAGAGTATTGAAGAAGATGGTACAGTGCTGGGAATTGCAGAAGGAAAAATTGAAAGAAGGAAAGTTGGGTGAAGCTTTTTGCAGGAACTAATAGCGAAAGGTAGAAGAGAGGAATTGAAATGAAGGAGTGAATAGGAATGAAGGTGGTAGATGGGTGTGTGGCTATATGTGCAGACTCATAAAGGTTCCGCCGGCTATTGTAGAAGTTATAGCCATCATCCAAGGGCTCCAAATATGTTGGAATAGGAGAATTAGAAGCATTATTTTCTGTACCGATTGTATTGAGGCTGTGAATTTGCTCACTAGAGGATGTGACCATAAACATCCTTTTAGAGAGGTCATTGAGGAAGCTAGGTTATGGTTGGTCAGGAATTGGCATGTTCTTATTAGACATATAGCGAGGGATCAAAATACGCAGGCTGACTATTTGGCTAAACTTTCTCATACTAGTGTTGATCATTTTGTAATTTTTGATCATCCACCCCCTCCTTTGGTGGTAGGCGGTGGTGGATGAGGGACCCTTTCGTCTCCTCTTTATTTGGGGAACTTGTTGTATTATTGTTGAGTTATGAATTCCAGTTTTATTTAAAAAATGAAGGAGTGAAGGGAAACATAGGGGGAGGAGGTGTACAAGGAGAGAGGGTTGTGGAATACGAATGTCAAGAAGGTGGGGCCATGTGCTTCTGGCCTAATTGATCCCTCCTCCACAGTTTTCACGCCTAAGCATTGCCGTTAATCTCACTACGTGACTCACCGAGTTTATTGGTTTTATATTTCTAACCTATAAAATCACATTAGTTTGTATTTAAACTTCTACTAACCATCTGAGTTTATAAACTAAGTTTATTGTTTTTATTTTTTTACCTTATAAAATTATGTTAATTCACTCTTAAACTCATATTAGTTTGTTCCTTTTGATAATGGTTAATGGCTTTATAATTATAAATATTAATAGATTTGATTTTAATTATTCATATTTAAAATATATTTAAATTAAATTATTGTACTTTTTTATATTTTTATTATTTTATTATATACTTTTAATACCTATTTATTAATAAAAACAAATTCTTACGAGTTTACCATTTGAGTTCATAATCCGAATTTATGTTTTTATCATAGTTTACTTAAACTCACGAGTTTAACAACCTTGCATTTAAGTGTTCTGTGTTCAGACTAATAAATGGGGAGAAATGGCATATAAGAACTTACGCTCAATGCATATAATTAATTAGTGAGTGTTTCAAAAACACTCAATCGTGGTTTCAGAAGCTATTTTTCGCAAGTCGAGATAAAACTTATTTCACATACTTACCTCATAAATCGTAAAAATTATTCTCAAAACTAATCTTATATAGCCCAAAGGGTCGGATGCATCAGTTCGGGTCAAGTCATTAGTATTTCCCATTTTTACCTTATTCAATTATGGCCTCCACTTTTAATAGTAATTAATAAATTGATGGAAATTTGTAACATAGGCTATTTAATTATTGGTTATTAAAAAATTACATTTTCAAAATGCTTTTAATGCCATTAATCCAAAACATGTCGTAAACACGTTTCAAAAAATTTATTTTTAATATCATCAATTACATGTCATTAACAATTTGTAATAGGGAAAATTAGGGAGAACTGGAGAAGGTAAAAAAATAATAATAATATTTATTGTAAATGAGCTTAAAAAATGTACTTATTTAGAAGAACCAAATTTCAAAATATGAATTTAAAAATACTAAATTATCTTTGGTCAAACTTTCTATATTCTTTTATTCAATCTCTCCCATATTCTATTTTAAAAGGGCGAAGGTGCAAAAATGCCTATGATCTTTTCCAAAAGGAGCTACCAGCACCATAAATAAATTTTGGGTTCTAAAATGCCTACGTAGATTAAAAAATGGGGCTTAAATGCTACAACCATTACTTCATTATACATGGACCGTTTGTTTCAAAAAATTGACCAAATCTGATGACATATACACTGAGTTGGCAAAGTTTGTTTGGAAAATATGACCATAAATAAAAAGAAAGACTCGGCTTTAAATCAAAACCTCTCTCCCCCCATTGACTGGCATTTAGGGAAAAAAAATAGTCGAAGTCCTCTCCTTTTGGCGTCTGATGTCCTCTCTAACTTCAGTGTTGCTTCCTCTTCTTGAAGGTCAATTTCATGATGTTCTACAGGGCAATCCCAAAAACGAGTTGCAAATCTACCTTGAGAGTGGGGAGTTTTGGACATCAAAAGACTAAACTTTCTCATTTGGGCTTGTATGGATTGAGACTCGTCTAGGTGGAGTTTATACCTCTGGAGAAAAACTAAATTAGTTTGGTGGAATACCAATTTGACAATTTCCGAAGAACCAAAACCATGTGATTCGATTTTGCAAGGGACAACACTGTTGTAACCAATCAAGGGCATCACTTGGTCTATATGCATGCTGGGACTAGCCCCTTAGAAGTCATCAACCACTCTGTTAAGTGAGCCATCTTCCTCAACTCTCTCTCTCTCTCTCTCTATAGCATCTTCTTTCTCTAGCACAACTTGACCCTTCCACTATCGGCAACAGCCTCTTGGCCATGACGCCTCTGTACAACACCAAATCTGCATTCTCAATAATGTCAAACCCACATAACGTATGAAATTAAAAACAAAAAATCATGTCTTGAAAGTGAAGGTTGGTGGTTGAAGCTAAGAGGAAGAAGAACGATGATTATTTGCAGAATTGAAGACCTTCGATAGACAAAATTGCTTCAATAGTTGCAAAGGGGAAATGGAGAAGAAGAAGGTTTAGTGTGTTGTTGGAGGAAGAAACGGAGAAAATAAAGGCCGTTCTTGCATCGTTGAAGATAAAGGTTGGTCGTCGTTGCTGCCGCTGTTGCACCAATCAACGTTGCCGGAGGTAGCCTGAAAGACAAATTCGAAAGGGTTGAGGTTACGGTAAAAAGGGGTAAGCCTAACACGTCCTACGACCAAAATAATTAGGTGGAGGATAGCTGGATGAAATGTGGGACCTACAGTCTAAAATAAACGTCTGTTTTACCACTTTAACGGAAGTTGTATTTTAGGACCCATTTAGAGTTTTCATAGGTACTATTTTAGAACCCAAAATTTATTTATGGTGCTGGTAGCTCCTTTTGAAAAAGATCATAGGCATTTTTGCACCTTCGCCCATTTTAAAACTATTTTGAATTTTATTTTTCACCAAAATTAAAATCATCATGACAGGATTTTTTTAACTCTTATTTTTCACCAACATCAACATAATAGTTTTTTAACATAATTAAAATTAGTGAGTTTGAAACATTTGCTTTTACTAAAAAATAAATTTATGTGATTTTAAAAATAAAAAATTTTATATAATATTAATATATTTAATTGGTTAAGCAATCGTATTTGGATTGTTCATATTTTTTGTGCCACTATCTTGAGTGATTTTAAAATCTACAATAACTCTATTCTCTTCATTTCTTTAGCTCCCTCGCTGCAACTGAATGAGCGAAGCTGGAGCACTACTCTTAAACAAACAGTAGAAAGTTCAGTTTTTTATGGTGTTCTCAAGCTCGGATCGAACTCTTAACTCAGTACTCCGACCGGTTCAGTGACCGATCCGGATTTCAGAACCTTAATTTTTTATGTATATACTCAACTTAATTAGGACTGTGAGGAATCTACCATATGTATTGTACCCTGAGATTTTTTTTTTTATTTGCCTTCGTATTGTACCCTGAGATAAATGGGAAACAACCATTAATATGGTTTTAATTTCCTTCAAATTAAAGTGTGCTATGCTTTATGCTTTTAATTTCCAGGAATTTTTTTCTAAAAAATTTCCTGAAATTTGAAAAATTATGGAGCAGAAAGTTTCTCATAACAAAATGAAAATACCATTTTAAGTATGTATTTACCTATCTTTCTCTCCATTTCTGTTTGCTTTCATTTTTTCCTTTTTTAAAATGGAACCTTTAGACATGCCTAAACCCAACTGTGTAGTTTCTTACATAAGAAACTATTTAAGTATTTATGATTTGTCCCCTTTCAGCAGAAAGTGTGCCGACGGGAAAAAAAATAAAAGAAGACTTTCAATATTTCACTTGATAACCGACATCAGATTTTTTTCTTCTTCTGAAGTTGGTTAATACACATTAACCAAAATCAGATCTTTTTTTAAAAAACAAAAAAAGTGGGTTAATACACATGAACCAAAATCATATCTTTTTTTCCTTGTAAGGTGGGTTAATACAGTAATCAAATTAAGTGCTCGTTTGGAATAGTTTATTTTTTTATAATAAGTGTTTATAAATCGTGATTCATAAGTATGTGAGAAGAGTTTTATCTCGACTTACGTAATAAATATTTATTATAAAAAAAATGATACTAAACACATGCTTAAGTGAGATAAAAAAATTTTTCATAAAACAATGAGGAGACAAGGGACATATAGGGGTAGGGGACCAGTTGGTCTTTATATAGCTGTATTTTGGGTATGGAGTTCCCTGATGGTACAATTCTCTTGGTTACACACAATCACACACTCACAATTACTATAAGCAGATAAGGTTTGAGGTTGCAAATCTCTCAAGAATCATTTTATTCATTTCATGCCTGCTAATCTGCTATGTGAAAATCACAAGAGCCAATCAAAATTAAAGGGGTTGGATATTAGTAGAAAAATTATCATTTGGTATTTCCCCAAGAAAATATAATTTGAATTAAATTAATTAATAATATTTATATTTCCAATATACTTATACTCACTCTATACTCTGGTATTTTTTTTGTTGGTATGTTCTTTCCATTTTTATGGGTATACTAGTGTTCTCTTTATATTTATATTGTTTTTATTCAAAAAATGTATTAATGATATGATGCTTTAAGAATATATAACAATATCTGACTTTGAATATTGTACTTTAAAAATATTATCTTGTAGCTTTCAATTCGACATAATAATTAAAAAGATAAATATGATTAAGTAATCATAATAGAAAACATGACAAGAATGGCATTTCTGATTATGCAATGAAAAAAGAACTGTTATTTAAATATCTCTAATTTTCATTGTTACACAAGACATGTTCTTATTCTTTTTTTTTTGCCAAGAGAAGACATGTTCTTATTCATTTCATTTTTTAAAAGAAGTCTCGAAATATCAGTAGAATTCATAGCCAATATCTTGTAGGGGCAAGTCGCGTTATTATTAATTAAACCAATTTAATTTATTGGATAAGAATGTAGTATGTCTAATTCATCTTTTAAGGCTGTGACTTCAAATCATGTTACTATGTCCATGTCCGTTCCTAAATATAAGACTTAGTTGATTTTTTTAGAGAAATTAAGGAAACTAAGTAAATTATTTTAAAATATTTATATTTATCGTTTTTTCTTCAAACTAATTCGCGTGACTTATAAACTAATATATAATCCAATTATTCACAATATATATTATGCAATTCATATAACTTCCTTAGCCTCTCAAAAAAAAAATCAATTGAGTCTTATATTTAGAACCGGGATAGTAATAATTTAGTAAGACTAAAGTATATATTTAATTTTTTAAGTTTGCATTAAGTTTCAGTTTAATCTTTTAAATTTATAAAATGTATTTATAATCCCTTAATCTTAACAATGTTAGTTTTAGTTAATGAAAAATGCTAACTCAGCAACTTTGAAGGGCCACTCTGCCATTTAATGCTTACAAATCATACTTAAATATCAAAATATTGAAATGATTATATCAAAAATTAAAATTTAGGTGTGATTTATCATCATTTAATTGGATGGTCAACATTTAATTTTACCGAACCTAACATTTTTCATTAATAAAAGCCAACGGTGTTAAGATTAAATAACTAAAAATATACTTTATAAATTTAAGAGTCTAAATTGAAATTTGATATAAACTTAAAAAACTAAATATATACTTTAATCATTTAATTACTTAATTAGCTCTTAATTTATAAGTACATTTATAAATATTCTTAGAATCACAGGGCACCCCCTAATTTATCTAAACTTTATTTAAAAAAATTTGCCAAAAGATGGAAAAGAACAATAGCCGAATTTATGGGCCAAATAATCCTTCCTTCCTTATATCATATATGCAAGTCATATTCTGGAATATTTTTAGTTTTTAAAGCTAAGCCACTTTACAAAATTTAGACGGCATTATTCCTAGTTGAGTAGCATGAAAACTTTAATTTTAACAAACTCTCTTAACGGCATAATATAATAAAAGTGACTTATATGTAATTAGAAACAGAGGACTATTGCAAATTTAAAAGATTAAACGCATATTTTAGTTGAATATAAAATTAAGTTTTATAGGTATCCTTAATTTTTAACTAATAATGATATGATTATTAAAAGAATGAATTGAAAAGGCAATGGGAAGTTAGCAGGGGATTGGAATTTTGATAAAGAGAGATGTAAAAGTAACCACACAAAAATAGACAGCAATGACATGGGAGGGCCCATTCATAAATATTGGCATTAAATAGGATTTCATATCAAGCAGGTACCTCCAAAACGGACACTTATATTTGACATATGCATTTATAATGCTCCATTTATACACCACATTTTTCTTCCCAAAATTCACACCACCCCTACTTTTTCCTATCCACAAACCTTCTGGCTCTTCAATTATTTGTAATTTCATTTATGAATACCGTAACTCTTAAGTAGAATGTCCTTAGGCACTATTCAGACTAAATTATTTTTAAGGAGAATCCCTCTTAGATCTTAAGTAAGGAATATATTATCAGAAAGGTCTCTCGATGTTGTAAAACACACTCAACAAGTTGTTAATACACGTATAAGAATTATAAATAGAGATATTTCTGATAATATGTTCCTTGTTTGGGACCTAAGAGTGATTCTCCCTTATTTTTATGTGTTTTTCCTATAGTTTCCCTCATCCCATTGGTGGGACATATATTTTGTGTTAGTTTGTAATAGTTTATTTTTGGACAATAAGTGTTTATAACTCGTGATTCACAGTATACTAGGTAAGTATGTGAAATGAGTTTTATTTCAGTTTGTGTAATAAGTACTTATATTCAAAAAATAAATGTTTCCAAATACATATTTTACTTACAGAAGATAGAGGAAAATTGATGTTATGATTCACAGAGAGTTTTTCTTTAACCTTCTTTTAGTTGAAGCTCAACTCAACTTGAATTCAAATTAGCAAGAAACAATTGTTTTGATTTGTAAAAATAATTTTTTTTTTAAAAAAAAAGACACTGTTGAATGATGAAATTGTGAGGGAGGTGGGTCCACAGACAGACCGGGGGAAGCTGCGGTGATTGAGATTCCAAGGGAGGCTAATAGCACCTGCAGTGCCTTCGTGAGTCGTGAACCTCTTTTTTTTAAAAAGAAAATAAAAAAATTTTGATAAGTTAGGTCTTGAAGACTCATCTGATTCAAATATGTCTCCAACCTCAAAAAGTATTTATAAAGGTACTTATAGATCACCTACCAACAAAATCCTCACGTCATCAAAATTTGAATGCACAACCTTATAATTATCACTCGATTCACAAAATAGTCCAATTTTTGTTGGTGCGTTTCCTGAGCTCTTGTTTCTTCTATATTCACTTAATCCATCCAACAAGACTCAACCCGTCTGTGTCCTAACCACTTGGAAATTGAAATGCTGTCTGGGGGACCTCAGCCAAGTCCCCATCTCTCTCTGCTCATTTAACCATTCAAAGTCCATTCCTCTAAACAATCCACATCATATGTAAATCATTCACATCAATCAATAAACTTCTACAAGCAATTGCCCTAATTGGCCTCTCAATGTACCTGCAAATATTTCCTTGTCCTGGCTGTTAGATTATTTGTTCGTTTGGAATAATTTATTTTTGGACAATAAGTGTTTGTAAATTGTGATTCCCAGAGGTAAATATATAAGATGAGTTTTATCTCAACCTGCGTAATAAAGACTTATTTTTTAAGAAAACGCTTAATCAAACAAGCCTTACATTACACATATGTGTCTGTAGGATTTTCTTCTACCCGTCGGTATTAAGAAAATATTAGACATGATATCCATTGAAGAGAAAATTGTTTAAAAAAAACCATTTATGATGGTTCAGACTTTGGCCGTGTACAAAGAAGGTTGTTGGAAGCATTGGAAGAGAGGATAAATTATAGAGTCCTGTGAAAAGTGGTAGAAGAAGACCAACACTCAATGAAGCAATTTAAGACGTGCAATTCGTGTAAAAACGGAAAACAAAGCTCAGTTAAGAAAATAGGTATAAGATCTGTAGTACAGCTTCTGATGCGTAGTATCAACATTGAGTTGAGCATATCAAGGGTCACTCATAACAGAACATTTGTCAATTGAAATGTGAAAACGCGTCATGGAACCAAGTAGGACAGATTAATAAGAAACATAAAATTTATAATCAGTCAACACGAGCTAGTTATGTCGGGACTACGATGCTTTTCTATTAATTTCACTGTAATGAAGACATGTGGGATGAGCATAGACAAACTTTTGTGATAAGCAAGTGGACATTTTTGAACACCGAAGAGGCTGTGAATTTTGATTCAGAAAAATAAAGAACTAATTACTGACAGGCTTGACTTCTCGACTTACAGATGTAGTGTTGTACAGCAATATAATCACCCTAGGCCAAACCCCAAAAAAAAAAAAAAAAAAAAAAAGAGACTAATATCATAAATAAAACTTAAGAGTACTGCTCTGAGCCTTGTTCATTAATAAATTAACCACAACAACATTGGAGACGCGAATATTGAGCATAATTGCTGTACCTATGCCAGTCGTGATGGTTGGCTAAGCAAAAACTGGCTAAAACATAGTCGAAATCGATCACACGGTTGTTCATGGAAAGAAGCCGGTAGCCAATGGGGAAGCCTGTGTTCAATTTGTATTGTGTGTTTATTGTATGGATGTGGAATTGTCGCCAGCAACCCAGTATTGCTTCACAGCAATCAGTATCTTCTGAGGAACAAGAGGACCGTCCTCGTGGTCAACCAGTTTGGTTTCCCATCGCATGCCGCTAACTATTTTCTTTACCTTAATTAGGACATCAACTTCATCACGGAATATGACAGCACCTTCAGGCCGCAAAATCCGGTCCATCTCCAAAAGAATATCATCTGGATTACATCTGCATTTCAATCATGACACACAAGCTTCAGGCACTTGAAAGGTGATAACAGAATTTCTGAAGAAAGAAAAGGAGATAACTATAACGTGTGCTTCTGCAAATGCCTAAAAATGTAAATCTATGTGAGCAAGTTATAAAGGCCAATCAAATAGGCACAAGAGTGACTTCTGACAACTGAAAAGCTAAGATCAACAAAAATGTTATAGCACTCTCACTACAAGATGTACCCACCAGCTGATGAACTGTCCATGGAGTTGCATCTTAGCCAACAAGTTACACAGAATTATTAATCTATTTCAAGTGTTGATACATTAATTAACAATGGTAACATCCCTAGATAGTCATGATCAACTACTTATAGTTTAGCCATACGCCCATACCTAACAAAAAATGCCAGTACATATTCCATGGCAATTCTGCTATGTAGAATTTGTTAAAGCCCATTACCAGATTTTCAATATCATGGTAGATAAACTAGTACCACAATATGAAAGCACCATAAGTGTAATTAAATTTAGCAACAGGAACACTTACTTGTCCTTGTATAGACTAAAGAGACCATGGGCATGAATGAGATCGTACGTCCTTGGATATGTGGAGAAGGCTTCACACCTGAATCAACAAAAAGTTTAACAAGCTTAATTCCAACTGCTGACAAGTTATAGTTAGTACTCATAAAGAATAGCACATAACAGCATCGGAAGGCTTCTTTGTAACATAACCTTGCTGTTGAAGGATTACAAAATAATTTGAATAACAATATAAAATTTGATGAGTTATAATTGAGTATTTAAATATCTAAGATTCATAGCTACCATAATTACAGAGAGGAGGGGGGAAGTTGGGAAATCATACCAGTCATGATAGAGGCCAACCAGTCCTCGCTCATATATGACACCCAGGGTCTTTTTCTCAGCTATAGTTGGCACAACATTCATAACCCATAATTTCGGAGATTGAATTGCAGCAGCAAAGCTACCTAAGCCAGCATTCATATCCATAATGTTGCGATACCTTCCAGAATCCAGGAGTCTGTTAATTCTCTTATAAGCATTTACATGCTTTTTCCAAGTTTTGTTATCATCCAGATATGTATCAGCAGAAACTCCAGGAACAGAGCCACTAGTAATTCTAGGTGGGATGGCGTACAGTCTTTCTGGAAATGGTTTAAGATCTCTGCCAGAACCATTACTTGTGGGAGTAACGCAAACCTCCATTTTCTTATACCTGTAGAACAGTGTCATTCTAGGTCAGACTTGACTAATCTTTTTCAAGAAAAACTTACCAAGCTTTTCAGCAATTATAGATTTAAAAAAGCACAATTGGATTTATAGAATGAATGCTTTTGTTAATAGTGTTCTCAAACAAGTCTTAAATACATTCATATTATTTTTTAAGACAATAACAACTTGGAACATTGTCATCGTAGAAAGCAGTGCCATATCCTTTAAAAGCACTTCCATAATAATATTTGCAAAAATCAAGCAATCATTAACTGCATATTTTCTTTGCTTCAAATCATGAAAAGGTGATACCAGGGCTAAAAAAGGAAAAGAGAGAAATAAATTGTTCTCTATTTGAATACACAGGGTAATAGTCATTTCAGCAGGGACAATAGGATTGGATGGACTTCCATAAAAATACAGGGCTAAGTCCTTGATAACTGGTTAATTACCTAAGAAGCTTCCTTCCATGGAAAGGGGGGGGGGGGAATTAAACATCAATAATGTCTTGTGTTAAAAATATGTGAAACAATAGAACCAGAGCCATACCAGACATCATCCACATCAGTTGATTCACAGAATTTAACATTAGACTCTTCCTGTCTTCTGCGACAAGTTTCAGAGTCTACAGTCTTCTGCCAAATAGCCATTTCAGCCTTCTCAGACTTCTTCTCCCAGCAAAGAAGCTTAGCAATCTCTTCAATCTTTCTCTGCTCTTCTTCAAGTTCCTCCTTAGGCCGCTGCCAGGCTTTGTAATTGACTTTCCAATGAATAGGGGGACCCGAAAGAATCCAATAACCACCAGGTCTTAGAACACGATCAACTTCCATCATGTACATTCCATCTGCAAATTAACAATCAAAATGCAATACCAAACCACTGCTATCATAATCGCAAGTAATACTCAGTAAAATGTCATGTTAAACAGAGGCAGGTAGGGGAAAAGGGTCATATTGAAGTGAATTCCTATTGAAGCAAGTACTCAACAGTAAGGCAGGAGCATTTAATGTAAAATCCTCACCATTTGACCCCCAAGGTATCAAGCAGCGAGAACAATGAGCCATATCAAACGCTGCAGATGGATAAGGCATCTTTATGGTACCCAGAACACCTATGATAGCAGGTACACCCCTTTCAAGAGCAAACTGTACTTGTGCTTCATGATTGTCCCTTGGTGCAAATGACATGCCAATAACATTTCTGCTCCAAAGATATGCCCCCCAACTGGCCACCTAAGTGAAATAACCAACATAAAGAGTTAAGAATCTAAAGGTAAAACAGAAGCTAATCATGTTGATAAGCAAAATAGTATGTGCAAATAAGGCATAAATAAAAACGTTCAAGAAACTAGGGTGAAATACATACCCCACAACCAGTGTCTAATGCTGTCCTCACTGTACCGTCGTTTATAGGAATTACAGAAGCAATCTGATCAATGTATTTATTGGCACCTTGAGGAAATTGGGTCCCACCACCAGGGAATTTAAACACATTTCCCTATTGAATCCAGTTCTGAATAGCTTTTTCAACAGTAAGGCTCTTGTAGGGTGCATTTGCATAAGGAACATAATCACGGCTCTTTGGCCATGGAAATGGAGTCACATATCCCTTGGGTGCAGGGATCAAACAACGTAACTTCTCTTCCTCGGGAGGGCAGTGTCTCTCTCTGTAGTTCATGTTGTCTCTGGGAAAGGTCATGGCACGCTTTTGATCTTGGCAAGGAGTATAATCAGTATAACGATCACTACATGGTTTATAAACCTTAGGTTTGGACTCAAATTCATCAATTTTGCTAACTTCTCCTCCATGATGAGAGTCAAAACTTAAATTAGGCGATACACTACAGTCTGCATTATTCTTAGTAATTGCCAAAGCTATGCTATCTCCCTTTCCAAAACCGCTCCTCTGCCATGCGCCCAATATATAGAAGAAACAGCACAGACCCACCACTATAAAGATCTGCACAGAACTTCTAGTTCTACCATCAGCAGAACTTAATTTTGCCATTTAGAACCTGAAAAAGCATTAGTTTTTATTCAGAGCTAAGTATATGAGATTAAGAAGTCGTGCTTCCAAATAGCAGGATTAGAATTAGAAGTTCCGAAATGGCAAGGCTATTTACTACAACATCCGTTCAAGATCCAGAGTTCCAGACTGGAAACCAACCATGAGTCAGAGCACGACACTTACATCCAATGAATTAGGCCATAAGTGGCGAATTTCAATAAGCATACAAAAATGGGTTACACGGTCGATCACCGAATTGTTAGCGATCGTCGTTTCGTAATAACATAATTTAGTCAAGCTTCCATGAGTCATACAAATCATGCCAATTTACTTTCATCACCAACACAGAGCAATTACTGGTAAGTACATGGTTAAGGGGCCAAAAAAGGTGGAGCTAAATTTAGATCTGCTCAACAGTGAGTGTTTGGACTTCAGTGGCAACACTTGTTTCTCTTCGTGACCAGCAAGGAAGGCTGATGCAGCCAAAAACCACAATTCAAACATAAAAACATGAAACACAGCTAATTCCAGTCAAGTGAATGGATCCACCTCCAATCAACCACAAAAGAACATATCAAGGACCAGAAGTTAGCTAATCAACTAATCAGAAGCTAATTCAGTCTCATAACGGAGCTAAAACTTCAATTTTAATGCCCAAGAACACAAACGAGTTAAAAAGAAAAAAGAAGATGAAATGAAAGAAAGAGAAGATGAGAAGGAGAAGAAAATAAACCAGTGCTGAAAGCGGAGATCTCTCGCCGATCCAATGAATGAAGGTGCGTTACCCAACAGTTGAAAGATCCAGGATTTCCGAAACAGATAATTTTTTCCGAGAAAACAAACAATGATGTTCAGTGTGATAATGCTACCCACACAGGACTTGATCCAGGAGCGAAACGTGTAAATAAAATCTCTCTCTCTAAACCCTAAAAGCTTCTGCAATCATATAGTAATGCATCCCAGCAACCGGAATGAGCGAAAGAAACGGAAAAGTGAAATATCTCTGTTCTTCCAGCTGAAAATTTTGTGACCGTTCGACTTATATTATTATTATTATTTTTTAACAGGATGACGGAGAATCATTTGTGACTTTGTGCTGCCACGGGTTAACTTAACATGCAAGAATAAGTTTAATGACATGTGAGAAAAAGTGGTGGAAAAATCGATAAAAAAAGAGAAAGTAGTGGAAAATCACGTTCACGTAAGTTGAGATAAAACTCTTCTCACAAGCTTACCTTATATACCGTAAATCACGATAGAAAAATAGTTTCTACCACTAATTTAAATAGCCACTGAGCACCTAGGCATCGTTTGGTACACGGAATTAGTTTTGATGGAAATAGAGATGAATATGGAAATGGATGTGGAGATAAAAATGAGATTTAAAAGTATGTTTGGTATGTCTTGGAATTGAGACCTAATTTTTATATAAAAATATCAAAATGCCCTTACAATTAAAAAAATAAAAAAAAAACTTCCCACAACAGCATCAATGAAACCAAATTTGAAGAACCACCATGGGCCACAATATTATATTTACATCCTCCTCGTCGGAAACATCAAACCAAATCTAGAGAAAATTTGCTTAAACATCAAATCAAACCTAGGAAAAATCTCTTCAATCTCTAACATGAATGAAGAATCAAATAAAACAAAGTTAATCAATTGTTGAATTTTACCCAAAATCAAAGATGATATAGTGATAGACGAAGTTGTGGGTCGAGATCACCGACGAGATCTGTGAATGAAAATGGAAATGATGAATCACCTTTGGGTGTCCACAGTCAAAATTGAAGGCAAGAAATGAAGGAGGGAGGAGGAGGTAGACGTCACCACCGTTATCTAATGAAGGTCGTCATCTTGGTTGTGTGGTTCAAGACGCCGCTGTCGTTGTCCGATGAAGGGTGTCATCATCGCAATTCACAAGGTCCGGCCTTCCATTTGCAAAATCTGTCTAAATGACACAAGCATAAGATCTATGCTCTCGTCATTGCAAGCTCTCATAAGATATGGGTTGTCGTCGGTGTCGCTGAGGGGGCTGTCGTCACCGTTTCTGAAAGGGGCCGCCGTCATAGTAGTTGGAGTGTTATCCCTACTGCTGCTCACCTGCGTCATCGAAGAAGAGGACGTCCAGGAGGCTTTGTCGAAAGATGAGGAAAAGGGTGAGAGGGTGGAAATTGTAAAAAAGTTTCACTTTCATGGAGTTTTCCACATTTCCAAGGATGGAAATAGAATTTTTTCCAATTCCATAATAACAAATACACATTGTCATGGAAATAAATTCTAATTCTATTTCTATACCCTCTAATTCCATCATACCAAACAGGCCACTAAAATATTTTTTCATAAATCCAACTGTGGTGCATCATTTTTTTTTCAGAACCCTAAATTATTTTTTTACCCCAACGTCCGAATAATTTTTTAATTGCATCTATTACCTTAAAGTACATAAATTATTATATATAAAATTGTACAAAAAAATAGTTCAAGTGTGGGATACCAAAAACGGGATGCATCCCAAAATACTTTAAATGATGGGATATATGTGAAAAAATAATCCAGGGGGTTTGATGTACCTTAATCCTAAGATTAATTAACCATCAGGCCAGAAAAAGAAAGATTAATTGACCAATGTCGGTTGTGTAAAGGTCAGCTGAGGCAACTGGTGAGTGGTGACATGGATCCTGGGCCCACTCTCAATCTCACACGCTATCGTGCCTCCCATCACTTTTTTTTTTTTTGATCGGAACCTCCCATCACTTTTTGGATCAATTTCTTAAAAAATGATATTTTGGTGAGATTGAGATCTGGTCACGTCGTCGTCGGTGATATTTAAATTTGTGATCCCGCGTTTTGAAATACGAACCTGATATTTTTCAATAACTAACTGGATCAATTTTTCAATAATATAAATAATTAATATTAACAAAAAAACTGTTTGTTTTTTTAAGTTTACGTAATGTATTTAAGTTTTTCTTTTAGCTATGATCCTCCAAACGTCAAATTAGGAAAGAGGTCATGTGTATAAAATACGGCCATATGGTTTGAACCAGTAGGTGGCGAAAGGAATTTGACGGAGTCAGCAAATGGTTTTTTCACTGAAAATTCCTTTGAATTTTTTTGCATATCCACATTAACTAAGAGAAATTAATATATTACCTCATTTGGAAATGGAGCATTCATTTTCATTCTACTACACTAAATCAACCTTTATAAAAAAAGAACTATCACCCATACCAAAATGTATAGCCTAGTTTATAGTAAAAATTACACTACAAACTAAATTCTACTTTTCAGATACTAGGAGTATTCTCTATTGATAACAAATTCTAATTCCCGCTAAATTAACTCTTAAATTGAATGAAGCATGACAAAGATACCTTTAGTTTTCCATTATTTGATTACCTATACTCTTCATTTCCTTTAGACAATCCCAATTAATGATATGTCATATAGATCTATTCCCTTCTGTTTTAAATATAAGATAGGGTTATTTTTTTAAAAGATTAAAGAAGTTAAATGAATTAATTATATCAGTTTATAAGTTAGGCAAAATAGTTTGGAGGAAAAATGACATATAAATATTTTAAAGTAATTTAATTAAATTTCTTAATATTTTCAAAAAAATCAACTATATCTTATATTTAGAAACAGGAGGACTAACTTTTTAGCAACTGACTGATCCAGTTGACTACACCCAACTAATCCAGTTGACTACACCGGAATTTCACTAGTGCGTACACCCATAGCTCAAACAAAAAAACCATTGGTTAAATTGTAATGACCTACGTCTAGTTGATCCAAACACTCATTGGTTAATTTGATTGACATATATTTAAATCAAAATATTATCAATTTTTATATTTTAATCTTTTTAGTCATAAACTTTTAATAACAATTTATTGATAAAGATAAACTCTTATGAGTTTATAATTCCAGTTCACGAACCCCAAAATAATTGTTAGAAATTTGCCTAAATTCTTGAGTTTCACAACCTTACTTTATATATATATATATATATATATATATATATATATATATATAAGCTTAGATATAGTTAACTATTGTAATATATATTTATCATCATCAAAACTTAAATTGAATATAATGTTATAAACCATTATGTGCGACAATCTTAATAATCAACAAGAGATATTATTATTTAATATTTATTATGCCTTATACATATGTGTGTTTGAGTATGCATGTATATATTTAAATACATATATAGGCATATATGTGACGCACATATATATAGTATGGTAAGGCAACGTGAATGGAAAATTATAAATGGGAAGGTCACCATTGAAGAGGACAAGACGGCACGAACGCAGAGCAAAGCGACCCACTTCTATGGAAAGATTCAACGCAACTTACCATAAAATTATTAAATTATTCAAATAAGAACAGCTATATGGAATTTTTGGCATAAATAGTGGGTCTCTGTAGAGTTAATCCGACCTGGTTGCTTCAAATATGTCTTTATAATTTATATTAAAAAATAATAAAAAAAAATAGGAGAATTTAGATTCCCATGTTCGATTTGACCATAGAATAATGGAAAATGATAAGCTATATTATAATAACAGAACTTTAACTAACCCTCCCAAAATAACACACAGAATTGCAAAGTAACCTAAAATTTTAGGGGAACTGCATAGTAACCTGAAGTTTATAGGTTGGTTAAAGATGAAATACAAATGACTTCCTTGGTTTATCGTCTTAATTTAATGATGATACAAGAAGAGAAATTAATTATTTTTTAAAAGTTGAAAATAAAACAGAGTCTAAGAGTCAATGATAACGTAGTGAGAATTTTTCTGCTTTAATATTCTAGACAAGTACTATTAATATTCGGGTGAACTTGCATACACTCAGTGAGGATCGATCCAGATTTTAGAGTTCTGAAGAGAAAATATTTTTTAATTTAATTTTAATGTGTAGTAGTGGCAAGCACAATGCTAGTTGTTGGCCTAATCAAAGACCAATCCCCCGCATTTTCAGTCAAACTGAATCAGACCGAGTCAAAATGCAACTCGGCCAAACCAGCCTCAATCCATCCCATCTTGATTTTTAAACTCAAAACCTCATTAAGAAAAAATACTTACATTTGTTGTCATGTAACCTAAAAGGCATATGTTTAAATCCTGAAAACAGTCTCTTTATATTTATTGCTCTCCAAACCCCACATGGTAAGAGTCTTGTACATTAGATCGTCGTTTTTTTTAATGTTCGTTAATGTTTTAAACAGAAATGCCTCTAATAAGAAGATTGCTTGTATCAGAAAAACAAAAACACGCACATGGGCATAAAATATAATAAAAATCCATACATTTACCATTAGTCGTGAGGTGACTCCATAACTCCATCCTTTTTTTTTTTGGGGAATATGTGCTTGTATCAGGGAAATAAAAACAAGCACATGAGAAGCCTCACTTCTTTTCTTTTTCTTTTTTTTTTATAATTTTGGGAAACATGTAAAGTTTAGGTTAGTTAGGTTCCAGAGACTCACTAGAGTTAGAACATGCTTCCGAGCTTAAAGAATGCTTACAGAGGTAATTACAGATTATCCACCAATAATATCCTTACGTTAGTGGGATTTAAACCCCCAACTTTATAGTTATGAGCCGACCCCTTTACTAACTGAACCAACTTTTATTGATCTCATTTGAAACTCATAACAATGCATCTCTATTCAAGAATGAATCTGATAGTTAGAATGTAGAAGAAGGAGGGAAAGATGGAGAAGAGAGGGAAGAGACAGAGAAGAGACACAGAAATTGAGAAACACCGACATTATTCACTCTCAAATGATCAACAACCATACAAGTTCACCTAACGGCCCTTGTATATAGGCAGGGGTAAGGTCTTAATATCCTAATATCCTAACCACCTATAACTACAGTGGCTAATAGGATTAGTTGATGCCACTCACTCACTAATCACTTATATCAATTATGTCACAATTATCTTAATCCCTGGTATAGAAACCAAACTCAAATGTGTTTATTCCAAATCTTTATGTTTTACAATGAAAAACAAACACCTATTTATACTAAAACCACAATCTTATAAATTCTTTAAATAATGAGAAAGTCAGATCCGGCAACCACACACCAACCCCCCTCCCTGTTCACAACGTCAGTGCATATATCATATGTAATATTTTCATGTCAACGTTGGCTGCTCTGTTCACATTCTCTCTGTTCTGTTTCATTCCCCCAGGGTTGGACAGAACTCATCCTCGAGTCAGATCAACATCATTAATATACAGAGTTAGATCCGCAACATTGAAAGTGGCAGAGACACCGTAGGCACCAGGCAATTCCACTTTGTAAGCATTATTGTTAATTTTCTGTACTATCTTGAATGGTCCATCGGCTCACGGAGATAACTTGGCGTTTGGTTGTTTAGGAAAACGTTCCTTCCTCAAATGTATCCAGACCAAATCCCCCACATTAAAGACTTCATGTTTTCGATGCTTGCCTCGTTGTGCCTTGAGTTTCAAACTCTGCTTCTGAATCTTATTACAGACCTGCTCATGTAATTTCTTAATTTCCTTGGCCCGCTGGTCCGCATTGACACTATATTACTGCTTATCAGAAGATGGTGTCAAATCAAGTGGGCTGAGAGGACGGGTGCCATAAACAACTTCAAATGGACACTTTCCAGTTGCTTGATTGACTGAGTTGTTGTAAGCAAATTCAACTTGAGCAAGAATAAGATCTCACTGCTTCAAGTTCTTTCCAACAAAACTTCGTAAAAGATTTCCAAGAATTCTGTTAACAGCTTCTGTTTGTCCATCAGTTTGTGGATGGCTAGCACTGCTAAACTGAAGTTTTGTTCCCATCTTTTTCCATAAAGTCCTCCAGAAATGGCTTACAAACTTGATGTCTCTATCAGAGGTGACGGTTTTTGGAATTCCATGGAGACGAACAATCTCCTTGAAATACAAATCTGCAACTTGAACCGCATCATTAGTCTTCTGGCAAGGAATGAAGTGAGCCATTTTTGAAAACGGTCAACAACCACCATTATAGAGTCCTTTTGTCTCTAGGTCCGAGGTAACCCGAGGACAAAATCCATACTCACATCCTCCCAAGGTGCTTTGGGTACTGGCAATGGCATGTATAACCCAGTATTTTGACTTTTGGATTTAGCCAGGTGGCATGTTCTGCACCTTTGGATATGCTTGTTGATATCCCGTTCAAGTCTTGGCCAATAGAAGTTCTCCTTTACTAAGGCTACAGTTTTATCTCTACCAAAATGACCAACTAATCCGCCATTATATGCTTCCCAAATTATAGCTTCTCGTAGTGAGCAACGAGGAATGTAAAAAGTTTTTCCTTTGAATAAAAATCCTTCTTCCCTGTAATACTGCTGAAATGGTTGAGATTCAGTGGCACTCCAGGCACCCTGGAAATCTGGATCATCTTGATATAACTCTTTTATAGTTTCAAAACCCACTACTTTGGTTTGCATAATTGTTAACAAAGCATGGCGATGACTAAGCGCATCAGCTACTGAATTTAGGATTCCAGCCTTATGTTTGAGTAAAAATGGATAGGTCTGCAACATTTCACTCCAAGCAGCATGCCTTCGATTGATCTTCTGTTGAGAATTCAAATGCTTAAGTGATTCGTGATCAGAATAGAGAATAAACTCTTTATGCAATAGGTAGTGGCTCCAATGTTACAAAGTTCGAACAACAGTATAGAATTCTTTATCATAGGTAGAATATTTGAGCTTAGCATCATTAAGTTTCTCGCTGAAGAAAGAAATTGGGTGGCCTTCTTGACTCAGAACAGCACCAATCCCAGAGTTAGAGGCATCGCAACTGACCTCAAACACTTGGTCAAAATTAGGAAGAGCTAGCACAGGAGTTTCTGTCAAGCGTTTCTTCAGTTCTTCAAAACTTAATTGAGCCTTTTCTGTCCATTGGAACTTGTCTCCCTTGATGCAATTTGTAAGGGGTACAGCAACGGAACTAAAATTTCGAATGAACCTCCTATAGAAGGAAGCTAATCCATGGAAGCTTCGAACTTCTTGGATAGATTGCGGAGTTGGCCAACTGTTAATGGCTTCAATTTTGCTTGGATCCACTCATACACCTTCTGCAGTGATAATGTAACCCAGAAAAATGACTTCATTTGTTAAGAAAGTGCATTTCTTCAAGTTGGCATAAAGTTTTTGTTCACGAAGAGCTTGCAATACTTGACGTAAGTGCTCTATGTGATCTGCTATGCTCTTACTGTAGATAAGAATGTCATCAAAATAGACAACAACAAACTTGCTAATGAAAGGATGAAGGACCTGATTCATCAGGCGCATAAACGTGCTAGGAGCATTTGTCAACCCAAATGGCATCACATTCCATTCATACAACCCATCTCTGGTTTTGAAAGCGGTCTTCCATTCATCTCCGGGATGAATTCGGATTTGATGATATCCACTACGAAGGTCAATCTTAGAGAAGATGGTAGAGCCATATAACTGGTCGAGCATGTCATCAAGCCTGGGTATCAGAAACCGATACTTAATTGTGATCTTGTTGACTGCACGACAATCTATGCACATTCTCCAGCTTCCATCTTTCTTAGGAACTAGCAGTACAGGTACGGCACAAGGGATGACACTTTCACGGATCAATCCTTTTTTAAGCAATTCTTCAATTTGGCCTTGAACTTCAGCATGTTCTTGAGGACTCATTCTGTAAGCTGGCCTGTTAGGAATTACTGCTCCTGGAATAAAATCCATAGCATGTTGAATGTCTCGCATAGGTGGTAATCCCGACGGAATTTCATCTGGAATCACATTAGGAAACTCTTCTAACAACGGCTGCACTTCAGGTGGAATGACAGTTCCGTTATTTGTCTCAAACAATAGAAGAAAACCCATTACTTGGCTTTCTGTTTTGGTCACCTTTTCAACTAAAGACACTAATGGTTTGGATTCATTTTTGCCTTTATTGTGTTTATCAGGTGTCAAAGGAGCAAGTTGAATTTTCACGCCATCCTTCTGGAAGGAATCTGTGTTTGCATGACCGTCATACAGAACATGTCGATCATATTGCCAAGGTCTCCCCAAAAGAAGATGATAAGCGTCCATTGGAACAACATCACACCAAACTTCATCATGATACCTTTTACCGATAGAAAAAGTAATAAGGCATCATTTCAAAACTTTTACCTCGCTGTCCTGGTTAAGCCATTGAAGCTTGTAAGGGCTCGGATGGTTGTGAGTCGGTAGTTGCAATTTTTCTACTATGTAGTTGGAGACTACATTTTCACAGCTTCCATTGTCAATAATGATGTCACAGACTTTACCCTGAGTTGTGCAGCGGGTATGAAAAATGTTGCGACGTAGCCAAGGTTCTTCTTTCACAGTGGCTGTATGCAGACTTCTCCTAATAACAAGTGATTCACCGTGATTTGTAGGAGTAATTTCCTCATCAAATATTGGCTCTGTTTCTGGCATAGGCTCCCTTTCTTCGTCAAATATTGTAGAAGCTTATACTTCCATAATAGTGACAACTCTACGGTTAGGACAGTTAGAAGCGATGTGACCGAATCCTTGACATTTGAAGCACTTAGGTGCTTTGGAGTTGAATTCCCTAGTAGCCTTTGGTGGAGGCGCATTTGAAGAGCTAGGATGATGTATTTGTGACTTATTCCCATCAAAAGGAATTCTGGTTGAGGAAGACAGTTGGTATGGAGGCCTTCTGGTCATCTGCATCTAAATACGGATGGTTAAACGGATGACGTCATCCAGAGTCCAGTATTGCTGGAGTTGTACTGGATGGGCGATGTTTGTATTTAACCCTCCAAGATAACGAGCTATTGTTTGCTCCTCCCTTTCTTATATATCACATTTCATCATAAGTTTCTCAAACTCCCTAGTATATTCCTCTACAGACATAACCTTTTGGCGGAGATTATGTAACTGAAGGAAATTATCTTGATAATAATTTTCTGGAAGAAACTTATGTGAGAGCTCGCGTCACATCTTGTCCCACATTCGTATCTTGCTCTTTCCCTCTCTTTCATGCCTTCTTTTGAGATTCTCCCACCATATGGAGGCATGTTTCTTCAATTTGATGGCAACAATTTTAACTTTCTGCTCATCTGGAATCTCTTTGTACTCAAAGACTCGTTCAACTGTTTGTAGCCAGTCAATGAATTCGTCCGGTTGGAGTCTTCCCTCTAATTCAGGAATGTCTACCTTAATGTCATTGAAGCGGAATGGTTGTTGGCGAGGACGATGACGGTAGTCAGAGGATGACGAACTGTAGCTATTCAAATCATCTTCTGAGTGGTCTCTACGAATTTCGAGCAAAGCTTGCTGTTCTGTTATAGTGGCTTCTAGTTCTTGAATCTGGCGTCTCATTTCCTCCATCTCAATCTCAAGTCTATTTTTGCGTCTTGGAGGCATTTTGCAGTTTGTCTGACAGGTTATGACTTTAAGTACGCAGTTATTAGATACAAGGTAGAAGGGTAGGGGAATGATTTGTGTCTATGGAAAAGTTAGGGGTAAAATAGGAAATTTGGGTAATTAGGGGCAACAATGTAATTTTGGGCAAAATCTGGGGTCAAAATGCAATTTCAGAAAGTTCAGGGGTCTGAAATGTAATTTTGGCAGAATCTGGGGGTCAAAATGTAATTTCAGAAAGTTCAGGGGTATGAAATGTAATTTTTCCAGAATATTGGGGTCAAAATATAATTTTGGCAGAATTTAGGGCACAAAATGTAATTTTAACAAAATTATGGTTGACCGTTATGTTGACGTGGCCAGAGTGACACGTGGCAGTCCTTGATTGGTCCACGTTTTGTTGACTGATGACGTGGATGCTGATTAAACAGGCTGGCGTGGCAATGCTGACGGTGATGCTGGCGTGGCGCTATTGACACGTGGCGAATCTGATTGGATGACGTGGCACTGACTGGTCAGACAGTGATGACGTGGCAGCTGACTGGGTTGTCTTTAACCTCTGGACTTCGTCGACTGTCTGAAATTCCGGCGACGTCCGTGGAGGCGCGTGGAGGTGTTTCACGACGGTGACCAAGGCTATTCCTAGGTTTTTCGGCCTTCTGAACATGATGGTGAGGTCGGTTTCTTCAAAAAACGCTCCGAGAGTGAAAATCCGACACCCCCTTTTTCTTACATTTTTTGTTTCTCACACACTCCTCACTCTTTCGCTCTCTGGCTCTCTAGAACTCAGCTCTGATACCAAAATGGTATAGAAACCAAACTCAAATGTGTTTATTCAAAACTCATATGCATTACAATGAAAATCCCACACCTATTTATACTAAAATCACAACCTTATAAATTCTTTAAAATAATGCAAAAGTCAGACATGGCAACCATTCACCAACCCCTCTGTCGTCGTTCCCTATTCACAACGTCAGTGCATACATCATATACAATATTTTCATGTCAACGTTGGCTGCTCTGTTCACATTCTCTCTGTTCTGTTTCATTTGTGTTTTAAATATTTTAAAGTTCAAACCTAATAACTTGGTCAAAAGCTGGTATGTGAAGTTTCCTTCCTTAGACCTTTATTGGATACTTGTATATTGGATTCTCAAAACCGGTGAAGTCACACTGGGGTTTTTAAGTTTGTGCAAAAGTAGACCCATGGGAAAAAAACAAAGCAGAGAGATTGGTAGAACATGTTTATATTTATATCTCTATATACATATATATAAATGAAAGTGCAAAAAGGAAGCTTCTGATATAGACTTGTCACTATTGGCAAAAAAAAAAAAAGATATAGACTTGTCACTAGATTTATGGGTACAGAACTAGCAACTATGATGCCTGAAAAATTGGTAGAGACCCACTTCGTATATACCTCAAAAGACAATGCTTATGCTCTTACACAATGCTAACATGTGAAAACTTCAACAAGAAAATGTATCAATTTGGAACTGTTACTGTATCCGGTCCTTGACATAAAATCTTATTTAGTGCAGATAATATTATGAATGAGATCTTATGTTAAAGACCGATGTAGTTCTTGATTGAGCATAAGATGAGGTTACTGCTTCAAACACTTACCGTTAAAATCTTTGAACAAGTTCCTTCAGAAAATGGAAAGATCAAAATATTTGAGATGAAATAACGGACAGTTTTAACATAGAAAACAGAGTAGTTTGGTTGTTACCTAGAGCATGCATGGTCTGGCAGTTCAAGATATCAAGTTTCCTCATTTTCTCTTCGTAACTCTTGTGAACTTTCTGGATTTCTCTGATATGACTCTTGAATTCCAGTTTCTCTTCAATCTTCAGAGGCTTTAGATCTTCAACCAATTTTGGGGACTCACCATCTTCTCGTCCTTCTTCTTCTTGTTCTTCTTCATCCTCTAAAATTGTAGGAAGCCCTCCTTGTCTTGCATTTCTCAATTCCGTTTTCATTTGTTCTACCAATTCGTCATCATCCCATTCATCATCATCATCTTCTTCTTCTTCTTCTTCAGAAACTCACTCACCCAATTTGTTCTGTTCATCCTTTGAGCCTTTCTTTTCAACTTCAGTCTCAGCTTTCCCAGGTGCTAATTCTATGAATTCATCTATGGCTCTTAGCTTTTCCATCAGCTTGAGGGTCTCTGGCTCCAATCCTTCAAAACCTCTTTGATATGCCAGAAAATCATATGTGATTAAATCATCAATTTTGTCACTGTTAGCCCATATGAGACCACTTGAGCTTGATGATTCTGATTCTGAATCAGACTCAAATGAATTGTCATAGAAATCTAAATCATCTTCATCTGATGAATCTCTCCCATGAAAGATCTCACTTTCTAGGCTAAATTGATCAGAACTTGAATGGCCGTGGAACATCCTCTGCTCTTGAATGTATCCCTCTTTTTCTTCTTCTGATTTAGTCTCAGAAATTCCTGTTTCTGAAACATTTGGACTTGAATCAAAACTTGGCATACTCTGTTGTTGAGCTGATTCTTCTAGAAAAACTGGTTCCTGCTCTGATTTAAGCTCTGAAATTTCTAGTTCAGAGCCATTCGGAGATGGATGACATTCTGGAAAACTCTCTGCTCCAATAGACTTTTCCTCCTCTGATTTGAGCTCTGCAATTTCTATTTGAGATGCATTTGGACATGGATGAAATTCTCCAAAACCCTGTGCTCCATCAGATTTTTCTTTCTCTGATTTGTGCTCTGAGATTTCTGTGTTGGAAACATATGGACCCACAAAGAATTCCCCAAAACTAAAGGTCATTGTTGTTGTTGGCTCTTCTACGAACCCAATAATATCCCTTCCTGACACGTATTCAACCTTATTAGTGATTAAAGCAGAGCTCTCTGTTTCATCATCATCTTCTCTCTCAATCTCTTCGCCCTCCATTGAAGCAGACTTGCCTGTTTCTTTTTCCTCTTCTTCATCCTCCATGACAACAGAGCTCTCTACTCCTTCTTTCTCTTTTTTCACACCACCATGGTAAAGTTCTGAGTCAAATTTTGTGTTATCTTCGAAATCTTTTTCTCCTTCATTCATAGAAGCAGAGAAATATTCTTCTTCTTTCTCTTCCTCTTCTCTGCTCTTCTCTGAAACAGAACTCTCTGTTTCTTCATCTCCACTTTCTTTGATGTTGATGTTGTCATCTTCAACAAAATCATTGACAGACTCAATTAGAGTAGAGTTTTTCATTTCTCTTTCTTCACTACCCTCGTTGACATATTCGTTGCTCGGAAACAGGAAATGAATGAGCTCTTCTCTGAACCCATCAATCTGAGAATCCTCCTCTGGTTGAGCGGAAAGCTCATTTTTCCCATCTGCTTTTGCAATTCTGAAACCCAATAAAGGAAACAAATTAGCTAAATTATTCATCAAGAACCTCGAAATGTCAATAAACCCAGATTAGAAAACTCATCAAACCTGGAAATAAACTGGAGAATCAACCCAAACGAGTAAAGAACATAGTTGCAAATGAAAACTCGGAGAGAAGTGAAAACCCGGAGCATGTTTCCAAGAACAGAATGATTTACGAAACATGCTTTGATGGAATCAAAGTGGGTTTTAAGCAGAGACAGGTTGTTGTTGGTACCCATCTTCAGTGATAAAAAACCCAATCAAATCAGATTCTGTTTGGTTTGCCAGAGAAAAATCTGAGCCAGCAAAATTAAAAGAGTTGAAAGGAGAAGAAGAACATGGAGGGGGAGGCAAATTTGGATTCAAAAAACCATTCATTTCATTGGAGGAAAGTGGAATTTGCGCACTTGCATACAACGAAATCAGTGAGAGACTAAGAACTTAGCATAATTTGATATTGGACCAAAAGGAGGGGCGAGATTGTGGGAGAAGATTGAGCCTAGTTGTTCCAGGACGAAGAAAGCAACGTGCGGACATATATACCGGTTCTCGCATAGGAATTCTTAATATTGCCATTCATCTTAACTCTCAAATAAAAACCCAATAACTCAGGTTATTTTAATACTAATTGATTGATTGACTTATAAAAAAAATCACATTTTATTTTGGTTTTAAGAACAATAAACGTATTAATTTAGAAAAAACTAAAATAAAATGATTAACAATTTTTTTTTTATAAAATGATCAACAAATATTTTTCCTAAAAGAATAAAAAGTGATTTTTTTTTTTTTGATGAGTAGTATTAAAAGGATATGAGTTATTGTATTTTTGTTAGACAGAGTTCAAATGATATGACATTCTAGGATATATAAGTATTTATATATATATATATATATATATAAGGGGTCGGTGAAGCGAAGTTCTCTCTCTGAAGTTGTTACTTGCTTTCCGGTGCCTTTCTTGGCACTTTTCGGCATCATACGACACTTTCTCAACCCTCCTCTTGCAATCTCAGCAGTTCGTCTTGCAAGTTGTCGCCTTTTCCTTCAGGAAGTCTGTTGCTCTCGTTTGTTCTTCTCATGCCGCCATCAACTTCCATTCCCTTTCTTTCCATCTCCCACCACCTTCCCAATTTCCACAACCATTAAAAAACAAAAAGGCTGTCATTTTTCACTTGATTTCTTCCCTTCTTTGAATCTTATGTGGGCTTTAGTTGATGGGTTTTTCCGTCCTAATCCTGTCTCTATTCTCTTACTACTTGGAGTCTTTGATTTTGGCGTGTTGGATTGGGTGTGTGAAGCCAGGTTTTGAAACCGGACCGGATCGGCTGGTTTGAGCCAAAAACCGGACAACTGGTGGTTCGACTGGTTCGGTTCGATGGTTGACCTTGGTTCGATCGGTTTTTGGAAGGTTCAACCGGTTTTTTTAATTATTTTTTAAATATTTTATTCATAATTTCATATAAATAATATTGAAATCTTCACTTCTTCACCGGCCTAGGCCCAGATTAGCCCCAGTTTGACATTCATCTGACCCATTGACCCTTGACCCAGTACCCCAACTGATTCAGTGACCGGTTCGGGTTTTATGAACCTTGACTGTGAAGCCTAATTTGAGTTTCCTGGCTCATCTACCCCCTCCTTCTTTTATTTGACAGCCCTCTGTTTTTTGGTTTTCCATATTTGTGTTGGTCAGGCTATTTGATGCTTTCTTTATGGCTTTGGTTTGGTCTCTTGTGTTTTCATATAGTTTGTTGCTTGTGTTAGGATTGACAGGCACAGCGGAAGAATTTTAAAAATTTTCACCGATCCTAATTGAAGATCTATCAACGACGTTTAAACCAAGTTGGAAGGATTCATACCTTTTATGATTCAGGGTTTTCACGATCTCTAGGAGCCAACACGTCAGGTCCGCTTTCTCTACCGGTATCCACATGAATGCTCACCAACCGAGACTGCGTGCTAGTGCCTCTAATATCTCCTAGGGTTTCCCTTGCGGCTCTCAATTCTCATGTGTATCCCAGTATATCCACTATATCAAGTTTATAACCTATGAGGGCTATTTTTCAAATTTCAAAATTAATCATCATTAATTTTGAAATTAATTAACTATTAATTATCTTGATGAGCTAATTAAATAAATTCAGTTTAAATTAAATCTGTCCAAAAGTTTTAATTTAACCTATTTATTTAATCCAAATAAAGAGCCATTAGATTTAAGTTATCTTCATAAATTAAATCTGAGATACCATATCTTTATCATGTTAGTTATTAGATTTAATTTATCTTAATAAATTAAATTTAAACCTAACACAATATAATAATATCATACAACATACATACATACATACATACATACATACATACATACATACATACATACATACATATAATTTGTCTACCCTAATTAAACATTATCTCGTGTTGGGTCATTATTGTGTGCGATCCTATAGGCCCATGTGAAGTTGGCAGTGGGGCCAATAACTGTACTAACCCACAAGTCGGAAGTGGTCTCTAGCAAGACATCACGACTACCCAATTCATATGAGGATTGTTAAAACGATGCAACATGTCATACAACCATGTCACGTCCCTTTTGTCACTAGATATATCAGTCAAGGATGAGACATGGATAATGTCATCCTCTTATTCCTGACTATTACTTTCTCGATTCATAAGTAGTCTGACAATAGAAATGAAAACTCCTTTCCATTATAGTATGGCCATATATTTCTCAGACTTACTAATCGAGGGGCCTAGTAATATCTCTCTACTAATGTGAGGGACAAATTCCATCTTGATAATTCATATTCCTCTGCATGAAAAACCACCAAGCCCGATTATAGCCTTTATCATCACCCGGTCAAAGGTGACTTTTGACTAATTCAAAGCTTAACAACTCTCATGTAGGAATCCATGATGACCTTATATCAAAGGGCATTGTGACGTGATTATACATGAGAAAAGCTTATGACTTGATCCATGTAGCTTTCTCATAGTGGGTCGGTCCAGCACCTTGTACTCTTACAAGTGCCTAAGACTTTGAATCGTATTTCTATATCTTATCAAAGTCATACTGATCTTGTTTCATCTCTGCTCCCGCATAGATGACCGACCAGGGACATTTTAGGACAATCTTTATGAATTATCCAAGGATACAATTATCACAGTTAACATGCAAATGATATGATAACAGAATGGAGAAATTTCATTAAATTAATAATGTTCAAAGTACAATGATTGGCCCTTTGGGCACAATTTCCAACAGCTTGGGTATGCTTTGCTCTCATCTATGACTTATGGAGTTGAGGAACACTCACTTTGCTCTGTTTTTGACCTCTAAACTTGTTCGAGTGCCATCTTTCTCTTCCCACGAGAACCCATGAACCTTGTTGGTTTGCCTGGGTAGCTCATGTGCTTTAGGAGACGTGCTGCTAAACCCGCCTCTATGCTCTTGTTTGTTCTTTCCTCACTCTGTTGGTGCTGCTGATAGAGATGGGTAGCCCTCTTTTGCTGGCTCCAAACCTTCTTCAAAGCCAAAGTCATTTATTGTTGTGTTGTTTCATTTATCTACTTTTGTTTGATGTTGGCTGGTTCCTTTTCTGTTGTGTGCTTTGTTTTATTGGTTTGTTGTCTTCTATTTTGGGTTGCTAGCTTTGTATTTCTATATCATGTCATGTGGCTCAAGTTTATGTAGGAACCGGCTTCTCTCCTATACCCTTAGCCTCTACTGCCCTCCTTTGCCATGGAACTTCGTTGTTTTGGCGCAAAAACATGAAGCAGAAGACCTTTTTTGTTTTAAAACAGTATTCAACATCCTGAAGTATTTTTTTTATTACCAATCAATTCCCTACAATATTTTTTCAAGTTCTCCAAAATATTTTTTCAATATTATCCAGTATCATGTAGTATTTTTTTTAGTGCCAGTTAGTACTCTAAAATATTTTTTGTGGAATATTTTAAAATGTTGGCTGCTCTAAAAATTAGTTTAGGACACTGAATAATATTTTAGGATTTTTTGATGCACTTACCACCCTAAAATATTTTTTAATACTATCCAAATAAAAATTAGTTTTGGATATTGAGTCAATGTTAATAAAAAATATTTTAGGATGTTGAATGCTAGATATTGTGTGGTATTAAAAAATATTTTAGGATGGTAAGTGGACTAAAAATTTTTGTACGATACTGAGTGCTATTTAAAAAATATTTCATGATATTGGGTGGTACAACAAAAAAATATTATCCAGTATCATGTAGTATTTTTTTAGTGCCAGTTAGTACTCTAAAATATTTTTTGTGGAATATTTTAAAATGTTGGATGCACTAAAAATTAGTTCAGGACACTGAATAATATTTTAGGATTTTTTGATGCACTTACCACCCTAAAATATTTTTTAATACTATCCAAATAAAAATTAGTTTTGGATATTGAGTCAATGTTAATGAAAAAATATTTTAGGATGTTGAATGCTAGATATTGTGTGGTATTAAAAAATATTTTAGGATGGTAAGTGGACTAAAAATTTTTGTACGATACTGAGTGCTATTTAAAAAATATTTCATGATATTGGGTGGTACAACAAAAAAATATTCCAAGATATTGAATACTGTTTTCCAAAAAAAAAAAGTCTTTTGCTTCATGTTTTTGTGCCAAAACGACGCAATTTCATGGCAAAGGAGGGCAGCGGACGTTAAGGGTATAGGAGAAAAGCCAGTTCCGTTTATGTAATCACTTTATTGTGTGATATGGATTTTGATTAGAGCCGGGAATACAGATCAGCCCGTTTCCTAAAAAATACCATATTTTTTAGGCCCACGACCCTACAGGGCTAGCCCTTCACGGGCTCGGGCCTAAACGGTTTAAACTCTTTTTAATTAAAAAAAATCTTTTTCAAGTTTTACAATTTATTTATTATTTTTTTTAAATTGAGATACATTATTTTTAAAACTCATAAATTTTTAGTTAAAATAATTATCTAATGTCCAAATTAGCCTTTTTTTAAAGTTTAAATGAATAAACTATTATAGAAAATAAAATAAATCAAACCAATTAATAAGTGTTTGTCTTTTATTAATACTCTATTAGGTATTTAGGTGTATCTCATATTGATAATTTGATATAGTGATATTATATTTTTTAATTTATTTTTAAAAAATATTAAACAGGCCTAAAAGTAAGGCCGACTCTTTTAGGTCCGCTTCCCTTTTTAGCCTCTAAATCATAGGCCCGGGCCTAAACGGGCTCGGTCCGATTTCCTGACTCTAATTTTGATCTTTTTATAAAATAAAAAAGGGTATATATATATATTGGGAAATAAAAATAAAGGACCTAGAAAAAATAATATTTATTATAAAGGACCATAAAAATTGTAATTACTTAGAAGGACCAAACATCTTAATATAATTTTAAAATCACTAAATTACCCATAACCAATCCTCCTATATTGTTTCTTATATTCATAATTAAAAAAATAACTAGAATTAAAACTAAAACCACCCATCATAACATGATCATATTTTTTTGATCAAAAAAATAAATGATTATATTTTTTTTATTTTTAGTATATTATTTAATTAACAACAGTTGAACTCATATTTTTCAATCTTTATTTTTCACCTATTAATATCACCAAGTTGTCCGATTTATATTATAATGTTGATATCAATTAAGCTCTTTTCTCGAGAAAAAAATTAAGGTTTTTTCATAAAAACAAACATTAAATTCATTTCAGTTTTTTCAGAATATAATATATTACTTAGATTTTTTTAAAATTTTATTGTCATTAAATGAATGTTTTAACCCATATAAATTTCTTCTAAAACAAAAATAAATCATATAAGCTTTTTTGGTTTAACATAAATGATAAATTATAAAAGAGCTTGCTTTTTATTAAAATTATATAATTCTATTTGTAATTAAAATGTTTGTTGATTTTAAGAAAAATTATGATTTTTACATAATTGAAGAATGTGTAAATTTTTTATCATAGATATATGTGCAAATTGAGAGAATTGAATTTTATATTAGTATTAAAAATAGAATGTGGGAGAAGGTAGGAGGGAATGTAGAAGATTTTGTTAGGAGCATTTTAGCATTTTTTATTTTATATTATATTTGATCCTTCTAAATAATTACAATTTTTATGATCTTCTTCATAAATTTTTTTTTTTCAGATCCTTCAATCTAATTTTCCCAGTATATATATATATATATATAAATGATAGTAGCAGCAAGGGCATTTCCGGTACAAAAGTAACAGGTGGTCGTTCCTCAGACCCAGTCTCACGGCCCGGCCCGCTTGACACGTTTCAGCTGTTGGGCGGCGGGGGAGTGAAATATCTAAGGTATTTCATTTATCACGCTAATTCAAAGGTATTTTATTTTGGTGTTATTGAAAATAAAATTGTGTTTTCAACGTTGAAAGTGATGGAAAGATGAGTATAATTAAGTAATGATGACAAGGATGATATGGGCACAATGAATTTTGGGTAATAAATGAAGTCACTAGGGAAACCAAAATGGGGGGCCACGTGGTTGATTTTTTAAGTATGTGGTTTTAAATTCTTTGGAAGTGGTCCTCCAATTGAATTCACAAAATTTCGGTATTTATTTGGAATTACTTTTTGCAGGGGCTAGTGGGAAGCTTTTTATATTCCTCACTCTGCCTAATTTCTTTATACTTTGTTTTTTTTTAATGATAACTGAAATTCATTAAGTTATAATTAAAAACTTAATATAAAATAAAAGGTTAAATTCCCTAAATTAATCATCAACGACTGCCTCCTCCAACGAAGGTGGTGATTGATCAAAGAAGACAAAAACCTCCGCATTAGTATGCGCTAATCTAGCAAGATGATCGTCATTCCTATTCTGTTCTCTAGGAATGTAATTCAATAAAATATGACAATCCCTAGACAATTATAATCTAGCTTCTACAATAATAACACCGAAAGGATGGTTTTACTCTCCACCTCTCGTTAACAAATTGATAGCCTCAATACAATCAGTGTGGATCAGAATGTTTCTGTATCCTCTGCTCTAGCAAATCTGAAATCTTTGGATAATTGCTAAAATCTCTGTGATAGCAGGAGGAACTGTCAACAGCTTACACGTGAAACCACCAAGCCAAGCTCCTTCCATATCACGTAAAACTCCCGCACAGCTACATTGACCTGAGTCCATAGCCGATCCATCTACCTCCAAGTGTACAAAGCCTGCCTGCTTGTTTCTTGCACTCTGATATTCACATGACTGGTGAGAGTAAAACTTACAATGGGAAAGCAGATCCTGATCCCAGCTAGCGCGAAATGTAACATCCTAAATTTTATTCACCAAGAATATATTGTAATTATTATATATATTCAATGAAATGGTGAATATTTAAGGCCAAAAGAATTAAATATTGAAAATTGAAGGTTGAATAGTGTTTTCAGTGAAATCGCCTGCGAGGCAGTGAGATTCTCATATAGTTTTGGAAGAACAAATGATGACTAAAAATTATGAAATTTTATAAGGTGAAAGTAGACATCCTAAGATTTAATTTGATAGGTCATATGACTTAATTGAAGCTATGTACAAAAAGATATGAATTTTTGAAGTTTGCCCAGCGAAATTGACTAATTTCTGGAGCAGCGTTCAAAGATGTAAAATCTGGGAATGAGATGATCCCAGACAGTAAAATTCCATATTTTTCTTTGAAACTAGACTCAATGAGGGTTCCATAGGCTTTGGAATCGCCTCAAAACGATGTCTACAAAATTAGTTATGATTTTTCAAAGTTAAGGCAGAAAATCTGCCAGAATTGGCATTATTCCAAAAATTTGAGAAATAAAGTAATCTTCCTTTTTCTCTTAATTATTTTAGAAATTTAGGGATGAAGGAGGAGAAGACAAGTGTTAAAATCCAATGAGGCCAAGTGTCAACACCACATGAAAGATGATGGAGATAATTGTTGTGTCATAAGTCCTTACTTATGTCATAAGGTTAGGTGGCCAACTTTTGAACCAATTGACTTGAGTAAATCGAAGGAACACTTGATTTAGTTGGAGCATAAGAGGGAGCACGCTTTTGGCCAACCAAGAGAGAAGGAAATGATAATTTAGGTTGAGTGTACACAAAAGGGAAGCATGGCAAGGTTGAGTGCACACAAAAAAGAAGTATGGTGCAGCATGGAGGCAAGTATGGTGGTTGACATGTGTCACCATAATAACCTTAGATGAGATCAATGGTTTGGAATCAAGGGAGCATTTTTATGAAGGCTTTCTCTTCCCTTCCCTTCATGCATTTTCGTTCAACATAGAGAGGGAGAGAGTTTGGAGAAACTTTGAAGAGTTAGAGGGAAGAGGAATAAGAAATGTTAAGGTAAGAGTTGATTCTTAAGCTTTCCTTGTAACATTTCCCCTAGATCCTTCTCTAAACCATGTTTCTTCATGAATCTATGATCTTGAAGACTCATTCTTAGCTCAAGGAGAAGAGAGAGAGGACGTTCTAGAGAGAGAAACAACAAGGAGCAAGAGGTAATCTCCAAAATCTCAACTTCTTTGTGTATTGAAGTTGTTGTTGGTGATTGTTGTTTGATTTATGTGATTTTTGCTTAAGTTGTAAAATTGGAAAAGCCATAATCCTAAGGGTTTATGCTGCCCAAAATCCTTTAAATCATGATTATGAAGTTTTTAAATGAATTAATCAAGGATTAGAAGTGGAAAAGTACAAGTTTTGGAAGCTAAAACACAAAGCTTCATTTTTCTATTTTCCCTTTAATATTTTGGCCAGACCAGAACTGGTACAAGGAGTTGGATTTTCATGAAATAAATGGTTCCATTGGACTCAGTGGCCAAAAATAGGTAGAGGCCGAAAAGGCATAATTACGAAAATGCCACTAAAATCCCTGAATAGGGGCTGTCAAGGGTATTTTCGTAATTTGACAGTGAATTTGGTGATTTCGAGCCTGGAAATGAATTATTTGGGTGAAAATAAGTCAAAATAGCTTTGGTCAAAATTTTGGGAAAACGTGCCATCGGGCCGGGTACGGCGGGGCCGGGTTCCCGGGGGCATTTTTGTAAATTTTCACCATAGACTAATATAACCACAATAAACACTATGGAAGAGTCTAAAATGATACTTGGATAGGTTATGACCTATTTCTGGTACATTTAATATTTTAAGACCGAGTCGGACGCCGGGACAACACGCTTTACGAGACACTATTAAATAAGGGATATTAAAGCTTTGAGGTAGGGACATTATCCTTCATACACTATGCCATAAGTTATGTGATTGTGTGGATGTCATTGTTTTGTAAATGCACTTTATTAATTAACATGATTTGCCTATAGAGGGGCAGTTAGTGCCAGAGGTGCACTTACACTGGGAGTTGGCAGAAGTCCAACCAGTGTAGATTGTGGGGCTAGGCCCTACTCATGTATACATGACGATGATGTGTTTATATTGTTCATTAATTTGCGCATACCTTGGCGCATGACATATACTTTTCGCATTTTCTATGAACGATATTATGTCTCTACGGGGATTCTTTGGAATCTCACCTTATTTTTAAATAAACACCTCAGCGGGTACCAGTGGGCCAAAAGGCAAAGACGTTGACGCCGAAAAGTGAGTGGCACGTGTCTCGATGCGAGGATATGAACGTGGTTATGCTTTAGTCTATGCCTTAATATTTTGGATAATTTGTAAATATTAAAACTTCCGCTGTATTTTCTGTTTTCGTCGACGAACAATATCAGAATTGTAAACGAACGACGTTGGATTTGTAAACGAATATTTTTATCAGTATAATTGTACTTTTCTGTATGCCCATTGAATTCCGTCTTTATTACTTTTCGATTATCGAAATGGAAACGGGTGTTGACACGAAAGAAGCTGACTTGTGCATTCTGTGAATAAAACTCAAGCTCCTCGCCAAAGACATTCTTGCATCTGGATACCCATATATCCCAACAGACATAACCAAACAAGGTCGGATGAATTAAAGAAATCCATCGCTCCCGAGCGTTCCTACAATCTCTGAGCATGTGCATCATGTCCTCCTCTTGGTTACAGCCGAAGGAACAACTTGCCGAATCCAGGAGGCCTCTCTGAGTTCTCAACTTCGCCGTATGTAATCGATCATGAGAGGCTAACCACTTAAAAGATTTGATCTTCTCTGATTAAATATTATTCTATTCAAGGCATTGTCTTTTTTTTTTTTTAAATCTCAAATTAGTGATTTCTCATTAAAATCTCAAATTATCAAATCAGAGGCTAACCACATAAAATCTGAGGAACGACCACCTGTTACTTTTGTACCGGAAATGCCTTTGCTGCTACTATCATTTTTCATATATATATATATATATATATATATATATATATATACTGGGAAAATTAGATTGAAATCTTGTTCCTTATTTGAAATATGAGAATCTGAAAAAAGACCTCCAAAATTTTAAAATCTCAAATTAGTGATTTCTCATTAAAATGAGTTGTAAATTTCTTATTAAATGTAATCAATCCCTTGGAATAAACCTATTTGAGATTTTGAAATTTTGGAAGTCTTTTTTGAGATTTTACCTTTTTCGTTTTTTATTAATTTGTCATTTTTATATTAACAAGATAATTTTGTAAAATATATTATATATATTTGTATTTACAAATTTTATAGTTGATTTAATTATATAATTGGATAAAAATATAGAAACAACTCGAATTTAACCTAAAAATTGTAATTTAATTTAAAAAAAGTTGGGTTCGCAAGTCTCAAGTGGCAAAATATTATTCCATTTTGAGATGAGCTTTTTCAATCCTCTTGGCTTGCAGCCTAGGGGAGGCCTTTTCCCCATACTTCACATTGCTTAGGGCATCATGGTGTGTTTGATTACTTCATGATCCCATTAACAATTTAGGTATTTAGAGTACTCAACATATCTAAAAAAATATTACTTAATAATTTAGGTATTTTAGAGTGTTGGATATATTTGAAAAACTACTTTAAGGTGTTAGTAGCACCAAAAAATAATTTAGGGTGCTGGACTTATATGAAAAAATACTTTAAAATACCATACATACATAAAAGTTATTTTAGGATATTGATAGCATCATAAAATATTTTAGGATAGTGACTACACATAGAAATATACTCAAAAAAAATGTAATGTGGGAACTACTCATTGCCGGCTGAGAAAAAGGATGAAGTTACAAATTGTCAAGACAAAAATCAGTAAATTCAAATTGTTTTACTGTTTGAAAACGCGTTTAATTAACTACTATTATTTCAAGAGTTTGTATGATGATAGGACAGCAACATCTATTTTTTATAGGAAAAATAACACGCAGTTCCCAAGAACCGAAAATAATTATAGTGAAGTTCCACAGCATGAAAAAATAACTGAATATATTGTAAATCAACTTAATGAGTTGTTATTTCATATTTTTAGAACTTCATTGTAATTATTTTTTGTCCTTGGGACCTGTGCCTCATCTTCCCCTTTTTATATGGTACGTCGAGATTGTATGTGTGCCATTATATATATATATATATATATATATATTACTTACTCTCAAGTTAGAGTTTGCCGCTGTGCGAGTTTTTTTCCCTTTGCTAGGGTTTCGCCGCTATGCGATTTCCTTCGAGCGGATGATGATCTCCGCCAGCGGATTGGGGCCTTAGGATCCACGGTGGAACCTATCGAAGATCCACCCACGCGCAATGAGGAGCATGATGGAAGCTAGCTGTTGGGGATTTGCAACCACCTTGAGGACACCAAAAGCAAGGTCACAGATGGTCTTAAAGGTATCAATTGATCGATCTGTAGACATTGAGGTAAGTGATTTGTTCAAGGTTTCATTTTTCCCCAACATCGCCTGGTCAGGCTTAAGCTTAGCTTCTGATAGGGTCGTTTTGATTATGATTGAATTTTCTACACTAAATTTGGTTTGCTGGTCTAGAATTCTGATGGATTTGGATGCAATTGAGTTTGATTTATATATTCGTGGGCTTTATTATAGTTCATCTCTATGCAGTGAGGATTATAAGTTAAACTCCAGCATTCATGATGCATCGGTTCTATTAACAATAGTATGGAAGGGTTTTGGGGGGAGACAAACTGTCAGATTCAAACTCAAAGTTCAGGGCTTGGAAGTTTGATTCAAAATCTGGTTATGATTTATCAATGGTATTGGTAAGGGGCTGGGGGTGATGTATGGATTTGCTCATTTTTCTAGCTGTAGTTATGCTTGGTTAAAGTACACATGCTATGTTACTAGTAATCTGGGTATGGGAGGTGAGCATGGTAGTATGGCCAGATGTACTGCTCTAAATGGCTATATGGTTTTTAGATGATAGATTGATCAATTTTTGCTTAGTCAGTGGGCTTGTACACACTGTTCTTCTTTAGGTAGACATTTGTCTGTTCAGTGCTCTTCGCAACACTGTTCATATTTGGTTTCAATGTATGCCTGTTTAGTGGGTAGGGAGACACTGTTCATCATTGGGCTGGAATTATATTTCTTTCATTTATGGCCATACTGATTGTACACTGGTTGCTATTGTTTTTATTGATGAACTTTTTGAGTATTATCTTGTCTCAAGGAAAATTGTCAGGAACCTCTGTTATAGAGGGATCCTCATAGAAGCCGATTCTGGGCGTTTGGCATTGTGGAAGACTAGTTTGTTTAAGGATTATGTTCTTGATACTTTGGAGAACCTTTATTGGATTATGTTTTTAGTTTCAATGTTGTATGGTTCTCGTTTTATCTTGTTTTCTTAAGTTATAGGTTGATCTTTCAGACTTCTAAGTGTTATAATTTCGGTTTATTTCAATATATTCTGTCCCTTTTCGGCTATATATATATATATATATATATATATATATATATATATATATATATATATATATATATATATATATATATATATATATATATATATATATATATATATATATATATATATATATGACTTACTCTCTCCCTCTCTTTTTCCTGTTATATTATGCAATCTTGAATTAGCAAGTCCAAAGATATTTTTCTGCGACATTAATCTTCTTCTCAGAAAACATAAAATAATTATAACGGGTTTGACCAACCAAATGTTTTTATATAGACAGCACATCAAATATTTACTATTCCTTTCATAAAATAAAAATAGTAACTTTTTTAGGAAAATTAACTTGAAACATTATTCAATTCAATTTACAAAAAAAAAAATTAGTAAAAAATGTTATTTTTAAAAATCAACAGATCATATTTGATTATCAAGAAACCTTGTTATGTTTTAATTTTTAATAGAAAAATTGCTTAACTTTAAGACACCTTTTTACAAAATATTTAAATAAAATAACATATCATACGGAATAGGTGACATTATTTATAAATCATAAGTAATATAATGGACGAGAAACCTATTACTACCACTACTATTTTTAGTATAAATTTATTTTGTCAATTTTTTCATTAAAATATATCTTATATTAAAAATAGAAAAGAATATTATTTTCAAGAATAGACAAAGCATATGGTTATTTGCTTTTCCTAAGCTAGGGGCTCATTTGAAAATAAAATATTTTGCCAAACTAAGGGAGAAATTTATGTTTGACTCTTGGCCCAGGGTCAAAATCGCTCGTTTAGTAAGCGGGTCCAAACCCTATTCGACCCACATACGAGGGCTCATGTTTGACTGTTTAATTGAGCATGTTAGTGATGTAAGCCACATGATGCAAATTACTCAGTCCATCCGATCTTAAATATAGGCATCTTTTAAAAGATTTTTTTTTTGTTGATAATCTGAGTCCACTAAAGAATTTTAAATTACCATATTTTAATTTTGCTCTGTTGCTCTGTTGATTATATTAGTGATATGTACACATGAGAGAGAGAGAGAGAGAGGGGGGGGGAAGTTAAAAAGATCTTTTAATTTATGATGGATTTAATGAGTTGACTAATCTTTTTTAATTTTATTGGAGTGGATGAAAATTATTACTAGCATTATTTATTTGAGATAATGATTGGACCTTCTAAAAACACTATTTATTTAAATTAAGACAAAATTCTTTTCACATGCTTATATAATTATCCCGTATACAGTGCAAAAACATTTAAAATAAGCCAATTCAACCAATGGCTTGAAAATGAAGGGTCCGCACTCCCTATTCATAAAAAAGACGAGTATGGGATGGACCCATTTTTTTTATGCATTCTTATTTATTTTGATTAAATTATATGTTATACTCTGAAAATTTTTATCACCCGGTATTTTAAATTAATTAATTTTTAGTCCTGTATTTAGAAATATTTTTCTTACAACACCAGGATCCTAAAATATTTTTCCAGTAGCACCTAATATTTGAAATATTTTTTAACACCAAATATCTTAAGCTAATTAATTTTTAGTACATGGAGTATTTTTTTAAAAACAAAATAAAACAAAAAAAATCCAAAACTTGAGGTGATGAGCTTTCCCTTGCTCATCTTTTTGATGAGCAGGGAATATGGATCCGTAAATGAATAGGTAACCAATTTGTTTAACCTGTTTCCGAAATTGAGGAAACATAAAAAACTTCACCACTCTCCGTCAAATGTTGATAAACTATACGATCATATTTGGTGAGTTAGACCAATTTTGTTTCAAAAATAACGAGATATAAATATATATAATATGGGCAGATTTGAAAATAACAACCAATGATTTAGTATTAAGTGTTGTGCGAGTGCGTGCGTGTGCGTTGGTAAAAAGGAAGGTGATAAGGAGCAAGTAGAGAGAGAAGATCGAGGAGATAGCGAGGTGGGTGATGAGAAGTTAGATGATGCTATACCACCTAATTAAATTGCAAAGTGCAGCTAAACCAAAGGACATTTGATTGTGGTAGAGTGGTTTTACAATTAGAATAAGACGTGTGGGTGAAGAGAGAAGTAGTTGATTAAACGGAGAATATCAATAAGATTGAATTAAATGAAAGTTGTTATGAAAATAAGAAAACTTATGAGATTTGAGGTAAGTGGGAGGAGTAAGAGTAGAGAAAACTAGAGAGAAAGAGGGAATAATTTTTATTCATATAAATGCCCACAAGCCGTTATCACAAAACCTTTTACTTATAAGCCTCCAAAATCAACAAAGAGGTACATAGAATAAAGGGTTTAGGGGGATAATTTTACTTCGAAAGTGTGAAAAAGGTAGCAATTTTGTCCTAACTACTATCCTAATTAATTTTAATTGTTAATTGACCAATTATATTGGGTTACAATTCACATGTTATTCATATCATTTTTGTTAAAATGCAAATTTTTCCTGAAAGTCCATATATCATCTACTTTTTTTTTTTTCAAAGTTAGATGTAAAACTTATGGGGTAAATTTGCACCTTAACAAAAATAACATTTAGATTGTCAGCTCAATATATTTGATCAACTAACAATCAAAATTAACTGGGATAATGGCTAGAATAAAATTGTGCCTCTGTGACAACTTTCGGTGCAAAACTACCCCTTAACCTTAGAATAAATAATAAAATGAATTCTCATAACTATACAATATGTAACATTTGAACTAAGAAATAAAAAAAATCCTAAATAGAGAGGCTGTGGAGTGTAAGATATGAAACGCAATCGAGAGTTGAGAGAGGCTATGAATATCCACATAGTTTAATATTTTATAACAGATGGAAGTTAAATTCTCAACAAGAAAAAAATTGAAAAAGTTGAGTTGCAAATTAATTCTTTTTTTTTTAAAAAAAAATAAACGTGAATGTTAAGGCTTGAGAATGAACGTAGAGGGAGGGATGATAGAGACCCAGCCACGCGTTGCCGTCTTTGATCATCAGAAGAAGCGTTTGGTCGGTTCATTTGCTGGGCCGCGTCACTCTCCCCATTTTCTAATCACTTCATTTTCACTCTTTTTACTTCACACCCGCCTGCCTTCATTTCTCTGGTTGCTAATCACGCCTCCCTCTCTTTTCTTTTTCTTATAATCAAACACATTTAATTAGTATCTCAGTCTTTATCAGAGGACAAGACGTTCTTCTCAGTAAAAACAATTAAAATAGTAAATTTATTATAAAATTTAAATAATTTATAATATCACCCTTATTAACCATATTAAACTTTAATATCGTATTAATTTCAAATTTTTTATCCTCTTTTACTATCCTTACTATGTGTATAAGATATAAAAATATCTAATATTCATTACAACTATTAAAACGGTTTATGAAAAAAGATAAAAATACTTTTTAGAGGAAGCCGTCTTATGAAAGAAACTAAGGCCCTGTTTAGTACGTGGTATTGAATTTTGATGGATTAAGATAGGAATAGGGATTGGGATTGAGATTGGGAGTGATGTTTTAAAAATATATTTGGTATGAGGTGTTAATTGGAGGGAATGATTTTACCAATTTTATTTAATAAACAAGTACTAATTATAAAAAGACTCAAATACCCTGTCATAATCCCAAACTTGATCAATCAACCAAATCCTCAGGGAAATCAGTGTTGAACTCATCGTCACGATCGTCATAATTGGAAAGTTTTACCTAGTAAAAATTTCAAATATATTTCTGAAGAACCAAGTAAACAGGGTATATTTATTGCCATGAAATCAGTAAAACAGGAAAATCAGAAGGCTATGGATTCAAAGTGACCAAACAAATAAATAAAAACCCATTTGCGAAGCTAACGAACATTAAAGAGCTCTCGTCTAATAGGTTCGTGGCTTTGACTTCTGATATAGAGATAAGAGACATCTCAATATCACAATCAAATCGCTAATTAATAGCCAACAATGCACATCTTCGACGGAGAGAAAGGGGAAAAGTGATCGGTGCTGAGGTGACGGAGTGGGCGACGGAGTGAGAGGCAGTGAGGGAAACCGTGTGAAGTTGAGACATCGATGGTGAGGGGAAAAAAAGAGGTAGTGAATATTTGAGAGGGATTTTAGGTTATGATTGGGGTGATTTTTGTCTAGAAATATTTTATTTAAGGGTATTTTTGTCTTCACAGCAATCCCGGGATTCAAAACACAATACTAGGGGGAGGTGGCTTTGCAACAATCCCACTTTCGTGGTATTCCCAATCCCTGATTACCCATAGTTCCTTATACCAAACGACATATTCTGACTCAATCCTTGATCCAATCCCACTCCCTGTCCTCAAATACTACGTACCAAACAGGGCCTAAGGGTTTGTTTGGTGTGAGGGATTTGGAGGGGAGGAAAAATTTTTATGAGTTGAATTTTAAAAGATTGAAGAAGTGGGGTAATAAAATTTTAATAAAGAGAATATATAAAATAAAAGAGTAAGAAAAATTAATTAAAAATTTTTAACCCAAATTCTCTAATTTTTTAAAATTCAACGTAAAGATATTTTCACTCTGCCCATTTTCCCTTCCTTCCCTTCAGACCAAATAAGCCCTAAAGGAAGTACCCATTTTAAGATATTTTAAAAATGTGTGGTGTGTGTGTGTGTTTTTTTTTATTTACATATTGGAATATAATATATCATTATTCCTTTCTTGTTGCCCATCATGCTGCTGCCTGTCTCTCTCACTTGGTCAACATTTCTTCACCTGAAAACCATTGCCTCTCATTTTTCCTCTTTCAATATAAAACGAACTTAGTAGTTAGAAGTGGGGCCTGACATCTTTTTATGTCCTTACAAAAGCTTTTATAACTACCAACTGTTGCAACCTGCACCAGAAAGTTCATATATATTATTTTTAGCTTTGGAAGTTTTGCAAGTACAGAAGGATAATTTATGATTTTAAAATATTATTTTGTGAGGTATGTAATATTTACTATTTAATTTAGTCTTTATGGTTGAGGAATTTTTTATTGTATGTATTATAAAAAATATTTATTTGTAATCATAATAAATCATGTAATTATGTTATAATTATTTATTTTAAATGCCCCATATATTTTTATATTGAGAGTCGCAAACATATTATTTGTTGATAAATATTGATGAGACCAATATTAAGTACCCTTATCACCAAAGTGAAACAAGGGGAAACAGCTTCGCTTAAAAAAAGAAATAAAAATTGAAGACAAATCCTGTGCTAGTCAATGTGAATGTAACAAAATAGTTGGAAACACGCAACACTCTCCAATGTAAATCAATGTTTGGTTTTGTGGCCTAAATTAACAAGCTGTCATCATTCAAAATTATGTTTATAAGTGAAGGAATTATCATAATTCAAAATTATAGTTTTTATTTTGCCAAAAAATGATAAATACTGGGGGATTCGGTTTGCATCTATAAATCAATAAATATAATTTATTGATGATTATTTTATAATTTTTTATATGTCTTCAAAATTGATTGATTAAGTAATCATACTTAAAAATGATTTGATTATTTGTTAAATTTCATTTATTATTGATGCAAATTATTGATTTGATGTTTTGATTTAGAAATAGCAACATCATCGTCCCACAATATAGATGATTATTTCTCAATATTTTCTTATTTCCTTTATTTATATTTTTTTCCATATTAGATGTATTAAACAATTATATTCGTTCATGTCCCCCTCCGTAATATCCTGAATTTTGGGATTGGAGGCTTAAGAATAAGCCTAAATTAAGTGGACTACTAAGCATCGGTTTAGCAGGTGTCCCAAATCTATTCTCTAATGTTTCTTATATCTTTGGGGCATTAAAGAAAATAAAATGGTTAATTTTAAAGAAAGTGATTATGATTACGATGAAATCGCCTATGAGGCAATGCGTTTGTCATATGATTTTTTATGACCTAATGATGAGTAAAAATTATGAAATTTTACAGGGTAAAAGTAGACATCATAATCTTTAATTTGATAGGTCATATGACCTAATGATGAGTAAAAATTATGAAATTTTACAAAAAGATATGAATTTTTGAAGTCAGCACAGAAAAACTGTGAAGTTTCTGGAACAACATGTAAAGATTGAAATTCTGGGGATTGTGTGCTTCCAGCTAGAAAAATGCTATATTTTTTCTTGAAACTAGACTCAATAAGGGTTCTATAGGCTTTAGAATCACTTCAATTCGATTTTTCTAGAATTAGTTATGATTTTTCAAAATTTGGGCAGAAAATGTGTCAAATTGCCAATTGTTACGATTTTCGGAAAAATAAATGAATTATTATAATGTTATAAGATATCATAATAAAAGGTCATCATCTCCTTCATGCTCCCCAAAACTGATGCTATTTCAGATGTGAAGAGAGAGGAAGAGAAAAATTGTAGAGAGAGAAAAGGAGGAAAAACTTACAAAGGTAAGTGATTTTTTCGGTAAATCAGTTCCTAATGCCTATAACTCCGTTCCTAAGCTTTATTTGCATATGATTTAAGGTTTGAAGGCTCAAATTTGGATGTTTGGCACCTAGGGTTTTCAACCATATCAAGGGAGAGCCAGTAGGAGCTTGAGGTAACTTCTAAACCTTCGTATATTGACTAATCTAACTGCTGTGGGCAATTTAATTGGTGCAATTTTGCCGGATTGCCGTTGGTTTTAAATTTTGGAAATGGGTTTCCTTAGGGGTTATACTGCCCAAATTGGTACTAAATGGTAGTTGTAACCTAATAGAATAGTCAATAAAGTGGTTAGGAGTTGAAAGAAATGCATTTACGGAACCGAAATCGAAAAACCCTAATTTTCCCTGGAGTACCTGCATATTTTGGTCAGGGCTATAAATGGGTCTTAGAGTTGAATTTTCAATGATTTGATTATTCCATTGAGTTCAGGAGAGAAAATTAGGTAGGGTTACAGTTGGTCACTTTTTCGGTAGAGGTCGAAAAAGAATAATTACGAAAACTCCCCTGAAACCCTTAAAGCGGGGCTGTCAAGGGTAATTTTGTAATTTGACATTGAATTTGATGATTCCAAGTCTAGAAAATGGATTCCTTGAGCAAAAATATATCAGAATAGCTCATGTCAAAATTTTGGGAAAAATACAGTCAGACCGGGTACGGCGGAGCCGGGCCAGGTCCCCGGGGGTATTTTGGTAAATTTCCAATATAGACTCATATAACCCCCAGAAACACTATGGAAGTGTTTAAATAGTACATTTGACATTGTAGGATCAAATATGGAGCCCCGAACTATTTACACATAGATCGAGGCACGCGTTTTAAGGCGGAAAAGGGTTAAGTTATGGAACTTGTCTTATTTACATGTATTTGATAGCTCTGCTTGTATAGTGATGTATGTGATTGCTTTACTTGATTGTGTTGAGCATATTTGAATAATGAAGCTTTGTTTCTCTTTATAATGTGGTTATAGTCTTGTTACATGAAACATTAAGCATGCAGAAATGTCATTATGGGGCATACATCTTGTTAAAGCTAACATGTTATACACATAGCATCTATCATGTATGCATTATGATATCTATTTCCTACTGAGATTCTCTCAAATCTCACCCTCCCCTACCAACAATTTAGACAGGTGTATACGGAAGGTATGCCGACAATGAAGGAGAGCACCGCATGAGAGGAATGCAATGGGAAAACGAAGACGGGAAGGTGTCAGTGTTTCACTGAAATGGGTTTAGACACCCTGGTAGCCTTGTGTGGCTACATCATTTGTAATTATTAAGTATCAATATATCAGTATATTTATGTTATTTTTGTGTTGCCCACCGAACTGCATATTGTTTTCCGCGAATACTCTGATAAAGGTGAAAATGAGATAAGGGCATGACACCCTCTTTATAATGATAATCTACTTAATTATATTGAAAATTCATTGCCATTCTCTTTACCTTTTTTTTTTGCCATGAAGTGCTAACTTTAACATTTTATTGTAGTTAGCTTTCATTTTTACATTACATTTTTTTGTTGATTTTGGTGATTCTTCTATTTGTTTAAAATATCTGATTTCTCATTTCTCAAGTAAAGAATAATGCCCCACGTGTCCTCGTAGTTGACCCAAATCAATTTTAATTAAATATTCACATAATTGCATTTTAATTAACATATTGTATACCTTAGAATTATTAATCAATACAACTTCAATAAAAAAATGAATTATTCATCAACATAATATAACAGCTCAAACTATATATTCTAGCCAAAGGGTATTCATAAATGGCAAAAAATAATAAAATCAAACTTAAGTAGGTAGGTCCAAAAGGCAAATATTATCATACTATAGGAGTATAACCTAATATAATGTAAAAACACCGAATACAATTAAAAGCAAAGTAGACTAGACTGCTTAAATGACACTTTCAAAAATTCAAAACAAAACGTGGGAACTCATTTTTCTATTTTTATATTCTTAATGATTGCTTTATTGGACCTAAAGGTAGGGGTAGACATATCAGACAATTCCACTTCCCCATTATCAATCAATGGAGTGTTGTCTCTCTTCTTTCTCTTTTAAGGAGTGGTTGAAAATCTTGATGACTAAACTATTAGAAGGTCATCACCTTTTTGAACTTTTTCCGCTAACAACAATGTCGTCAAAGAGCTTGAGGCATGTGTTTCGACTTTGGAGAGCTGGAAAAAAGACCCGAAGAATAATAGAATGGCAAACAAATGAACATATAATCAAGTACTCAATCACAATATAACCTACTATCAACTATCTTTTTCTTACTGTTAATTCTGAGTTTGTAAACCCTTTTATGTCCTTACAAAAGCTTTTATAATTAATATACACGAGACGAGTGAAGGGGGGAAACAAGGAAATAACACACTTTTTTTTTAATTTGGACAATTTATAAGCACCCACCCCTATTTGGCCACGTGAGGTGCCGCCATTTGAGCTAGAAGCTACTAAGAGGAAAATTATACTCATTTTGGTTTTTAATATAAGACATATTTATCTAATTTGATTAAATTAATAAAGTTGGTTAAGTTAGTTAATATGACATATAGTTTCTAAAACACTTTAGTCATTTTTCTTAATTCTCTCATTCCCTTTCCTCCATAATTATTGTTGAGGGACATCAATAGGGTTAAATTAGAAAAAGATTGATAAATATAAAAAATTTATCTTATACTTAGGACAAAGATAAACTCTTTAAATATATCTTATATTAAAGACCGAAGTATCTCTTGTCCCACAATTAGGGATGAAAATAGGTCAGGCCCCTATCAGGCTGCCTACAACCTAGCCTGCTTAGGGCCTGGCCTGGCCTGTTTATTAAAAAGGCCAGGCTAAGACCTATTAAAAGGCCTAAATGTATAAATAGGCCAGACCTATTTTTTTTTAAAGCCTGGTCAGTAAGCCTTCAGGCCTGGCCTATTTACACAAAAAAAATATAATTTTATTTACATCACATATGTATATACACACAATATTTAATTTATATGTTTTTTATACTCATATTTATATGTTTTTCATTCTTATATTTTAATTTTATTTGCCAACTACTATTATATTGTAATTTCTAATTTAAAGTTATAATAGGTAATTACTATATTACCCATGTTATTGATTTAATGATTTTTTTTATTGTTTTCTATTATACCTTTTTTACTCAAAGACTTAGATAGTTAGACCTAGCCGTCATCTCATCATCTTTTTAAGTATTCTTGTTCATGCTTGCTACTCCTTTCGCTCCTTCTGTCGCAACCCAAATCTATCGCTCTGCTTCATGCAATGCATAAAAACTAATCAACATTACTTCAGGTATCTCACTGTTTGTATTTCTTTTCCACTCAAATATCTCTTGCCACTTCAACCATTATTTGTTGTTCAATATTGTTTCATTGTAGCTTTGCGAAACTCATGACGACTTTGTGCATAATTTATTAATAAAATTTATTTTCAACTCATAATAAAACATAAAAAAATGTCAAAAGTGGTCCCCTTGGTGGAAAAGTGTATATCGTCTACATCATGTCCACTGTATGTGTTGGCATCATTTTGATATATTATCTAATTTCCAGCATGAGTTGTCTTTTCAAGGTTTTATTATATTGGTATATGATCTTCCTTTTTTGGTTTATTTTATTTGACTTTTTTTGTTTCGATGAGTTTATTTAAATAATGACAAACCCATTGGAACAAAATTTTTTCTTTTATTTGTATTTGTTTGTTTTTATTTATTTTACTAGCTAAAGGGAAGTTGTGACCCAATTGAATTAGTTCACAGATTTTAGAGAATGATTTGAAGTTTGGGAAAATTCAAAAGCATAGTTTGAAAAATATTTCTTTCTTTCTATTCAAGAGATAGGTGTACAGTCATGTAATAAAAATGATTCCTACTTTATATAGTCTATAATTATTTTGCTTTGTTATTTTTTTAAATATAGAATAAGTCCTTGTAATGGATAGCCGCAATAACAACACAAGGGAATATGCTCCTCCTCAACCTCAAGGACCTCAAACTGTATAACAAATTAGTGGGCATGTGGCAACTCCTTCAAATGATGCAATAAACATTAACAATAATGCCTCTCAACAGGTAGTAACTGGGGGTAAAGAAGATTCTGTTATCACAAAAAAAATGGCAAAAAACTTCATTGGTATGGAAAGATTTTGAAGAAGTTAAACTTGCTAATGGTGTTAAGAAAGCAATGTGTTTGTACTATAAAGAAAAGCTAGCTACTGGTGGAAGGGGAGCTAGCACTAGCCATCTTAAGAGGCATTCGGTGAGTTGCTTTAAACGTAGGTTGTTTGTCTCTCGACAAAATAAGCAAACCACTATACAATTTTCTCCAAGTGAATCAGGAATTAATCCTTTTATTGATCCTGGCACTAAGTACTCTAATAAAAAGATGAGAGAAATCTTAACTACTGTTATTATGGTGCATGAGCGTCCTTTTAGCATGGTGGAAGATGATGTTTTGATGTGGGCCTTTGAATATGCAAATCCAGATTTTAGAAAAGTCACTCGTAAGACTGTTAGAAGTGATTGCCTAAAATTGTATGAAGATGAAAAGAATACTTTAAAAAAAGTATTGAAAAATGTGAGCAAGGTAAGCATTACAACAAACATGTGGAAGTCAAGTCATCAAGTAGCTGAATATATGGTTGTTACTGGTCATTTTGTTGATGATATGTGGAATCTTCAAAAGAGAGTTTTGAGTTTTGTTAAAGTTCCTGCTCCAAGAAGAGGAGTAGATATAGCAAATGCAATTTTCAAGTGTTTGAGATCATGGGGTATTGAGAACAAAATATTTTCAGTTTTTATTGATAATGCTAGCTACAATAACACTTGCTTAAGAACTTTGAAAGAGAATTTGTCATTGAACAATAAGTTGGTACTTGGCGGGCAATTATTTCATGTTAGATGCTACGCACATATCCTAAATTTGTTGGTGCAAGATGGCCTTGGCACAATTAAAGATGTCATTCACAAAGTTCGTGAAAGTGTCAAGTTTATAAATGCCTCAGATGCAAGGCTGAAATCTTTTTGTGAAGTTGTGGAGTTAAAGGGATTGAAAGAAAGGAAGCTTATTCTTGATTGTCCTACAAGATGGAATTCTACATTCTTGATGTTGATGACTGTAATAAAATTCAAGCATGCATTTTCTACTTATAATGAAAAATAGCCCCATTATACTTATGCATCCAATCCTGAGCACTGGGAAAAGATTGAGAAGATTTGTCATTTCTTAGAAGTTTTTAATGATGCCACTCATGTCATCTCAGGTAGTGAATACCTTACTTCTAATTTATATCTTGCTGAAGTTCATCGGGTGAAACAAGTGATTGATGATACAATGGAGTCTCTTGACCCATTCATGTATGAGATGGCAAAACATATGAAAGAAAAATTTGATAAATATTGGGGAGAATGCAACTTATTGATGGCTATTGCAAGTGTTTTGGATCCAAGGATCAAATTCTTGGCTCTTGAGATAAGCTTTCCTTTAATATATAAATCAGAAAGTGAGGCTATATGAAATGTGGAAAAGGTGAAAAATGCATTAGAGGAATTATATCTTGAGTATGTGGATTTGTATTCCTCATCTTTTGCATCTGATGAAGTCAATGTTGATAACATTACCATAGCAGATACTAGTGCACAACAAAAAGATAAAGGAATGCAATGAATGTTGAACATGATTCATCAAGGGCATTCGATTCCTCCTACAAAATCAGAGTTGGAAACTTATCTTGTAGATGATCCTTATATTCCTTCTTCTGAATCTTCATCTTTTTGTGCTCTAGAGTGGTGGAAGAACAATAATGCAAATTTTAAAGTTTTATCAAGGATGGCATCTGATATACTAGCTATCCCTATCTCAACTGTGGCATCAGAATCCACATTTAATGTTGGGGGAAGGATAATTGATGAATATCGTGCTAGATTGAATGAAGAATCTGTTGAAGTTCTTTTATGTAGTGGGGACTGGCTTCGTTACAAATATGGGTTGAAGAGAAAATTGAACGTACGAATATTATATAATATACTTATTTATTTATATTTGTTGCAAGTTGGTTGGACTTGTGTTGGAACTAATTATTTATTTTAAATTAATTCTTTTATTGTGTAGGAGCTATCTAAACAGGAGGAGATTATACTGAAACCTTGATCTTGATGTTATTATGTTGTTTAATTTTTTTATACACAATTTTCATTATGGTGATAGTATCTTTTTATGATATTTTTATACATCGTGGATGTTGAATTTTTGTGTTTATCACTATATTGATATGAGTATATTTAGTACTGAATTATAAATGATACATTTTCTATTACTAATAATTAGGATTATTTTAATTTTATGTAGGATTTAAATAGGCTTTAAGCCTGTGTAAAGCCTACAATTTGTAAATATGTTGGTTTTGAAACCTACTAAAAGCTCACATTTATTTTGGTTTCAGTAGGCTCGAAGCCTATTTGTGGTCTTCAAGACCTACAACATGAGGCCTTTTTAAAGGCCTACATTGTAAGTAGGCCTGTAAAAAGGCTTAGGCTTAGCTAGGCCTCATGTAGGCTCAGGCCTGAGTATAAAAAAACGCCTATATGTAGGCTCAGGCTTCAGATTCCCATTACAGGCTCAGGCCTATTTAGTCAAATCCTGGCCTGGCCTGACCTATTCCCATGCCTACCCACAATTCCTTTAAATGCATAACGGTCAAAAATTGAACTTAGTTTGTTAGTACTTAGTAGTAGTATCCAATCCCATGTACGAACATATATAGTACAAAGACTAGAAATTAATTTTTGTAATAAACAGAGACTATCATAAAACTATACCCAAAAGGGAACTAATTCATAAATAAAAGCATTATATTAGGCCCCTTACATCCATTGGCAATTGAATAAATTAAACTCCTATATCCTAAAGCTGGATATTGTCAAAAAAGAAATTGAGGCCTTCTCATGCATAGAGTGGCCACTTGGAACTAACCAATTGGTGCCTGAGTCTACTTATCTTAATTAACACGGTCACAAGCGACTGATTAGATCAAGTGATTAGATGGTTGTTAACTCCTCCGCTAAAATGGTTTTTTATCCCTAGCCCCACAATGATTTAAGTTGTTTAATTTAAATTGTTCAGAATGCAATAGGAAAAAATGAGGGAAAAGTCCCCCATTAAAAATTTATAAATGAGAAAGACTTAAGTCAAAGTATCGGTATTTTGTTTGTACGGTATACTCACATACTCACACATTGCATTGACCTAGATGATGGAAGATAAAAAATATTTAGCAAGACAGAGTATATGCAATAAAATTTTGATTTGAGAAAAATTAGAAGTGACATACAAGTTAAATTGGGAGATCAGTGTATCCATCAAGTGACAAAATTTAGATATTTGGAATCTACTATACAAAAAGATGGTGAAATCGATGAAGATGTTAATTATAGAATTCAATCTGAGTGGTATAATGGAGAAAAGTTATTAAAGTTATTTGTGATAAAAAAGTACTTAATACGATAAAAGGGATGTTTTATCGCATTGCTATAAGTTCTATAATGATTTATGGTAGTGAATGTTGGGTTTGAAGCGGCAACATGAGTATAAAGTGGAGTTAGCTAAGATGAGGGTACTGAGATAGATTTGTAATCATACAAAAAATGATAAGGTTTGAACTATGTAATGAACATATTCTTAGAAGAGTTGGGGTGACATTTATTGAAAAGAAAATGGTAGAAAATCGTTAGTAGTGGCTTGAACACATTTAAAGAATGCCATTGGATGTGCCATTAAGGAGCTTTGATTAAGCAATATGGAATCCTTTAAAAGAGGGTAGAGGAAAACCAAAAAGAATACTCAATGAAGTTATTGAGCGAGATCTTTTGGTTAACAATCTATTCAAAGATTTGATAGTTGATAGAGTACAATAGCATCATGCAATCCACATAGCTAACCTCACTTAGTGGGATAAGACTTTGTTGTTGTGTAGTCATTGTAATAGAAAAAATTGAAAAAAAAACCATTAAAAATATTATACATGAGAAAGGCATAAGCCAAAGTATCGGTATTTTGTTTGTACCAATATATTCATATTGAATTGACCTATATCGAGATGGGGCGAACCCTAGTTACATCCCTTTTCTCTGCTAGGGTTTTGGCTCTACCACTCCTTTGGTGGGGCTCTCTTCCCCTTCTAGTGTGGGGGCTTCTCTTCCCCTTTAAGTGGGTTTTTTCTTTGTGTCCCTATAGAGGTTGTCTAACACTTCTCCCTGGTGGCCGTTGGGTGAGAGTACCTCCCCAACAGTGGTTGGAGGTGGGACTGGATGGGTGTGTCGCATAGAAAAGATGAATTAGGGGTATGGAAAATTGGTGTCAGAATGGTGAAGCAAAGGAGATTGGAGATTTGGACCACCTTCAACGAAAATACTTTAGGAGGTAACAAATTTGGCGGCACCACTCTTAAATGCTATGGTCTTTGTGATGTGGATATAGTGGAGGATATGAGATAAGTGCTTCTTAGGTTAATGGGGATGATGTTTATGAGTTATATGCGAGATTGCCTTCAATGGAGGCCATTAAAAGAAATGAAGCCAGATGCAATGGAGCGATGAATAACAAAGCAATCATGATGCTGATGATTATAGTAGAAGATGTTAATGATTCATATGGTGCTTTGTAGTGTTAGAACTCATATTTTGATGATAACAAAGATTGGAATGATCTATAAAAGATTTGATGATGAGCAAAAGAGTTTTGAACAAAGAAATAAAGTAGTTGGTGGCATGCAGAGCCATCACTCGAGTGGGAACTTGAGTGATGAAGAAGGTTAAGAAGTCACAGAACAAGAGAATAAGCCTCTGCAGAATTCAGAAGGGGTCACTCGAGTGATAACCCTTCACCACTCAAGTGATGTGTGGTAAAAGTATCTAGAAACTCTCGATCAGATTTTGAGAGATGCACTCTAGTGATCACTCGAGTGATGACCAAGAATCACTCGAGTGATTAGGTCAGAAATGAGCCAATGACTCTGCCAAGATTTAGAAGGGATCACTCGAGTGATGTCCCTATATCACTCGAGTGACCGCTTGAGTGATATAGTTAGAATAACTGCTCCAACTCTCTACCAATTTTTGAAAGGGATCACTCGAGTGATGGCCCTCGATCACTCAAGTGATAAAGTCTAGAATACATGATTATGATTTGTTGTTTATTGATTTGTTATCTATATGATTAACCTTTCATTGTATTAGTATTCTAAGTATATTTACAGGTAAATAATGAAGAGATCATGCTTTGAGAGAAAGTTAAACGTAATGTCTGTAATGCTCACCTACCACAACGGCTATTTTTCAAATATGAAGAACGGTCAAAAGAAGCTGCGGACATGTTGAAATGTGTCCAACGGCTATCACGACTTAGCTATAAATATGGGAACATTCAATGAAAAACATACACTACTGACAACACACAAACATACATCGATCAATACATTCATAGTGGTATGTTTCTCATATTCATTCTTTGTACTTCAGTGTTCATACATTTACTCTGTGAGAGAGATTTTCATTACAAACTCAATATATGTTATTGAGACAATTCAAGGTTATGGAACTGTGAGTTGGGGATTGGATTACAACGTGTAAGAGGGAGCAAGTGTCCATGAAAGGAACTTATTGTGTACTAAGGTGCCAAGAACCTACTGAATTTTGGATAATATAATGAAACTCTCAGAGGAACTCTGAGGACAAGACGTAAGTCAAAATGGTTGTGGCCAAACCAATACAATTCCCATTGTACACTTTGGTGATATATTTCCTAGCTCTTAACTGCTTTAAATCCTGTCAATTTTTATATACGATTCGAATTTTCTGTGGTCACCCAATTCATCCCCCCTCTTGGTTGAAACGCTTGCACTAACATGTAGATGTTGATGGAAGGACAACAGAGGCTCGGACAATGGTTCCGGTGGACTACACAGTGAACAAAAGGGTTTGCAAGATCCTGTTTATGGAAACTCCTTAAAGTCTTGGATGCTAGTTGACAATGTGATTATCTCCTTGAGAATTAATGGTCTCAAAGAATTCAATTAGGGATCACTATTGTGAGTGGATCCCATCGAAGCCTATTTGGTAACAAGCTAGGTTACCAAACCTTCAGTATTTAGGTTTTGCCTATCAGCATAGGTAGAGAAACCTCTAATAGAGTTGCAGATTTTCAGTGGAAAGACATTTAAGAATCTTAGTTTGTTATCGTTTATATTTGTACTAGTATCTAATTTCCCTTTAGTGTTTTGCTTCTGTTTTCTTTATTAGGATTAGTTTGCATTTTTTAACAACCCAAATTTTATTCACCAATAGTATATTGTGATTATTATATATATTCAATAAAATGGTGAATATTTAAGGCCAAAGGAATTAAATATTTAAAATTGAAAGGTGAATAGTGTTTTCAGTGAAATCGCCTGCGAGGTAGTGAGATTGTCATGTGGTTTTGGAAGACCAAATGATGAGCAAAAATTATGAAATTTTACAAGGTGAAAGTAGACATCCTAAGTTTTAATTTGATAGGTCATTAATCAATTGAAGCTATGTACAAAAAGATGTGAATTTTTGAAGTTAGCCCAGAAAATCTGAAAAGTTTCTAGAGCAGCGGTCAAAGATTGAAAATCTGAGAATGATATGATCTCAGCTAGCAAAATTTCATATTTTCCCTTTAAACTAAACTCAATAAGGGTTCCATAGCCTTTGGAATCACTCCACAACGATATCTACAAAATTAGTTATGATTTTTCAAATTTAGGGTAGAAAATCTGCCAGAATTGACATTATTCTGAAAATAGAAAATAAAATGTGCTAGAAATTTAATTAAAATGCCAAGTGTCATGATCATATAAGGAGAGGATTAAATTATAATAGATTTGTTTGAGCACATGTCAAATTGCATTAAAATAATGCTACATGGACAAATAATGATGAATTGAGTGTATGGAGGAGTGTAAGATTAGACTTAGTTGGAAAAAGCAATTAGTTTAGTTAGGGTATAGGAGGGGGCACTTTTTTTTTTGTAACAAGAAGGGAATCTAGCCCAATTCCAATTGAAGCTAAATGATGAGGGAGTATGGCATAAAGTAAGAGGGCATGGTTGGAGGTATGTGAGGAGGAATGGTGCATGAAAGGTGGTGAAATCTCAACCCTTGATGAGATCAAAGGCTAGGAAGAAAGAAGACTAAATTAATAAACATATTCCCTTCCTCTTTCATGCCATATTTCGTCCAAGCCACCAAGAGAAGAGAGTGAGCGAGCTTGAGAGTTCTTTGAAGATTTAGAGAGAAAGAGGAAGAAGAAGGTTAAGGTAAATAAGTGTTGATTTAGTGATTTGGTTACCTATTCTTGTGTAACACTTCCTCTAAAATTCTCTTCTTCATGTATTCATGTGTTTAGTAAGACAAATCTCCAAGGAAGAGAAGGAGTTAAGGTGCCAAGCTTGGAAGCAAGAGGGTAATCTCATAAACTTGCTCTCTTGTGGTTGTTGTATTGTTATTAGTGATATTTTTTGACTTTTCAAGTTTCTTGGTTAGGTTGAAAAATTGGAAAAGCTATAACCCTAAGGGGTTATGATGCCCAAATCTCTTTAAATCATGATTAAAATGTGTTTAAACAAGTTAATAAAGGATTAGAAGTAGAAAAGTACAAGTTTTGGAAGTTAAAACACAAAACTTCATTTTTCTGTTTTTCTTGAAATATTTTGGCCAGCACTGTTTCGGGGGGGTAGGAGTTGGATTTCATGAAATAAATGGTTCCATTGGATTCAGTGGGAAAAAAATAGGTGGGAATTACAGTTGAGCACTTTTTTGGTAGAGGCCGAAAAGGCATAATTACAAAAACACCACTGAAATCCCTAAATAGGGGTTATCAAGGGTATTTTCATAATTTGACAGTGAAATTGGTGATTTCGAGCCCGAAAATGGATTCCTTGGGCAAAAATGTGTCAAAATAGCCTTAGTCAAAATTTTGGGAAAACAACTATAAGAAACACTATAAGAAACACTATAGAATAGTCTAAAATAATACTTGGATAGGTTATGACTTATTTCTGGTACATTTAATATTTTAGGACCGAGTCGGATGCCGGAAACGACACGTTTTACGAGGCACACTAAAAAAGGGATTTAACAAACTTCGAGGTAGGGACTATCATCTTTCATACACTATGTGAATAATTATATGTATTTGTTACTGTATTTCGTGATATGATTGCGAGCTAGAGGCACAGTACCTAGTTGTGGTTCGCTACCCAACATAGGTATATCGGAAAATCCTAGCTGTGGTCAATGACTCAGTTGAGGTATATTATCAGAAATTCTAGCTGTAGTCGATGACTTGGCTGAGGTAAATATATATGAATCGAATCGAACTTTTATTTTTGCCTAATATAGTGCATTGCATATTTAATTTTTACATTTTATATGTCGATCGTATGTCTCTAGGGGATTCTTCGAAATCTCACCCCTTTTCAAAAACAAATATCTCAACTGGTGCCAGTGGTTGAAGGGCAAAGATGTAGACTCTGGGAAAGGAGTGGCACGTGTCTCGAAGCGAGGACAAGATAGTGGTTATAATTTAGCCTATGTTTCGATATTTTAGTGAACTATGTAAATATTAAACTTCCGCTGTATTTTCTGTTTTCCGTCAACGAACGACATCGGAATTATAAACTAATATTTTTATCAATATAATTATACTTTTCTGTATGCCCAATAAATTTCGTCTTATTACTCTTCGATTATCGAAATGAAAATCGTGTTGACACATTTTCTAGCTTAGCTTGTTTCTTAGTAGGTTGTGCTCGTCCCTGTTATAATTGTTGTACTTAGACCTTTTATTTTAATGAATTTCCTTGTTAGAAAAAAAGAAGAAGAAGAAAGAATTGACCTAGCTATATCATGAGTGACTAATTTTAGGACATTTCATTTTTTCTTTAGGATCTTATAGTAACTTTTTTATTATTTTTAAGGCCACACAAAGCGCATATATGGACTTTAAAAGGATCTTTACTTTTAATTTAGGAGTAAATATATTTGAAATAATGTAGGGGAATAAAAGTACTGAAGTTGAAATGTCCAATACAAAAAATACAGATGCTAGTATAAATCAAGGAACATGAAGTCGGAGAGCACAAATAAAAGTCAAAGCAGATTCGAACATATGGGCGGCCCGCGATCAGATTGCGTTTCCATTCCATTTTTCGGTCGCTTTCTTAGACTTTTTTTTAAAGAAAAATCTCTACATTAAATAATTTTGGCACTATTTTTTATTTATGTTTCATCATGTACTTTAACTCATTTCTTAAAAAAAAAAAAAGTTTTGCAAATGAGAGAGAATAGGAGAGGAAAAAGAAGCCCGGGCATCTAAAAAACGATTAAAAAAACAAAGATAAGAAGGAGTGAAATGTAGGCTGGCAAATAAGATAAAAATGTTTGAGCTGTCAAAATCTCATTCATTAGTGCATAGATGAGGCGCACACAAGAATTTCTCAATAAAGGAGAAATACATAAACGAGAATAGTTGTAATGGAAATAGATCGAGCCGACGTAGAAAAGTGTTAGAATATATGTGCTGCCGAGCCGAGACATGCAATCACGCGTGGTTGGTTGGTGGACTTTTGATCTAGTGAGGGGTCAAGAGTCAGGGAAACATGCCTGTGCATCGACATGAAAGGAGGCACTCACTTCCACTTGTGTGTATGCACGGCCTTTGGGGTCAAAGTTTTCATCACATGGGTTCCGCCAGTTTTTTTGTTATGGGTTCTGTCAGTTTTTTGTTCGATACAAATGTTAGCTGATCTTAATTAAGATTTGATATTTTTTTAGTCATCTGTTTGTTGTAAGTTTGTTGTAAGGGCCTATCATGTCCCTCAAGAGTTTCTCCTCTTGTCAATGTAATCCAAAAAAAAAAAAGTTTTCATCACATGATCATTTACTTTCTATTCTCTTTAATATAATATTTAGTTGATTTATTTTTAGAGATTAAAAAAATTAAATAAATTTAAAAAAATGACAATCAGGTCCCAAATAATAAAAATTGCAATGAAACCACATGAAACCTGACTAACAATAATTCTAAATGTGCAAAATATCATTTTGCCTTCTTTTATTTGAAATGAGCATATCCATTGCGCAAGACAACCTAGTTAATGAAAGAGGGAAAAATGATATTTTTTACATTTAGAATTAATATCACCCAGGTTCCATGAGATTTCATTGCAATTTGTTAATTTCAAATGACCTAGTTGTGATTATTTCCTTTACATGGGACCTGGTTGTCATTTCCCTAATAAATTATTTTAAATTATTTATATTTATCATTTCAGTTTAAATTAATTTGTTTGACTTATAAACTAGTATATAATATAATGATATACAACAAATATTTTGATTTGATACTTTATTTAGCTTAACTAATATCTCAAAAAAAATTAACTGGTCTTGTATGGTAATATCCTCTCAATCATGAAGTTCACAACACGAGCATTCTTCTTCAATTTAATGGGCTTAATGCTAAAAAATAAGCCCAGATGGATTGGATTTGGACTGGTATTTTAGTTTACATCTCATGGGTCTTTATCTGGCCCAACCCACTAGTCGGGTATTGATCCAATCATATGGAATCTGACCATATCAAGTCCTTATTTTCTTCCCTCACAACTCCGTGGACTGTTCACTCGGCTATTATGGATTCACAAGTTTGGCCGGTAAAACCGTTTCTCACATTCTATTGTGTCAAGATGCTTCATTCGTCTTCCTACTATCATTTGATTTGTTAAATATCACTTGGCAGGAGATCTTGACATTACTTTATCTTTTTTCTATCAAGGGTATTAAGACAATTATGTTGTCTTATTTTCTCAAGTTTTTTGAATTCATATTGGCGTTTTAACTATATGCAATTTGTAAAAATCATTTACTTAATACTACTATCATTTTGTCTAGATTCAAAAAATAATGTTCGTCTTGCCAGCTTGTTTAGATTACCCAATGTTTACTTTTACATTTTGGGCCTGTTTGGTTGGTGGTGAAAAAATCTGTTTGCGTAAGTCAACACAAAACTATTTTCACAAACTTACCTTGTATACCGTAAATCATGTTGAAAAAGCAACTTCTATTGCTAATCTAAGCAGACACTAAGGAAGGAAGATAAAGAAATAAAAACATTAATATAAGTTTGTGCGGGTTTTAGGAGTAATTAAAATAAATGTTTTTACCCTTTGCAAGACAAATCTTGTTCAGCATAAAATTATTTAAAATAAGTTAATTCAAACAAGTGTTCAATTCGATGTTAAATGTAAATCCCTTTCTGAAAGAATTTTTTAATTCATAATAAATCACTTATAAAATAATTAAATATTTATTTATCAATTTTACCCTGATAATTAATATTTAAACGCGGCTTTATATTTTCCTCCATCTCTCAAAACCTTAGTTGTGTTTGCTTATGTTTGACTTCTTGTGTGCACAGACTCACTCCTCCCGTTCTTAATATAAAACATATTTAGAGATTTGATCTTGATTCTAAATATAAGACATTTCTATATTTGTCAATCTTTTCCTAATTTACTCTTATTGATACCCCTTAACAATAATTAAGGAGGAAAGGGAATGAGAGAATTAAGGAAGATGATTAGGGTGTTTTAAAAAACATATGTCATATTAACTAACTCAACTACCTTATTTAATCAAATCAAATTAAATAAATATGTCTTATATTAAAGACCGAAAGGGTATTATACTAGGGTAATATCACCCTTTAACATAAATACACTTGGACTCTCCTTGGCACAAGCAGTGGGAGACTTTTCTATTTACACACCTAGACATGAAAATTGCAAACATAGAATTAAGGATTAAGGTGTGAAAATACACATGATTTTATTTACCAAAGTTTATCTAACATCAAATGATTTTTGGAGGGATAAAAGTGACTATGAAGTTCTAAAATAAGTGCAAAGATACTCATTCACCGTTAATTAACTTTTAAGGCTGACATGGATACTGATTGGAGAATGCTTTAAGAGAAGAGTTGGTTCTAGTGGATTTATTCTTCCACAGAACCCAGAAAGCCCCTCATGTCGTTCCCTGTAGATCTCTCTTGGATTCTTAAAGATCATATGTATGTTGGATTCTCTGCTTCCACTGGTGTTCTTGCTAGCTGGAAATCAATGGTCCAACTCGATCTCTCTTCTCTCCCACAACTTCTAGGTCTGAAAAGAAAGCTGACAAAGCTCATCATCGGCGTAACAGTGCCGGTTATACTGATTACATTATCGGCGATAGCCATCAGTATTTACTTGTTTAGAAAAATAAAAAACGCTGACATAATAGAAGCTTGGGAGCTAGAAATCGGACCAATCGATAAGGAGCTTCCTGGAAAAATGTATTTTTACACTTTAACCCCAAGATTAATTCTAATTCATGCTATAATATTAACAATAACTCCTACTATTACACCACTCGGTTGGCTCACATAATGTTAACTAGGACGTTGAAATGATATACTTTCCTGCTTATGTAGGCTCAAGGTTACATTATATTCATTTTATATTTAAGTCGTGTTATCCTTTTTTGAGGAAAAAAGGGTCAAAATTGTGATTTCCTTTCCCACAAAATATCAGATGTAATTATATCTATATTGATATTATCATTGCCTATAATTATATATGCATGGGGCTATGTGCGTTGGCCAATTTTGAAAGAAAACCTATCCCGCATGGCTTCTAATTTTTAGTTGTCGATATTAATGATTGAAAATCATACTTCTCATCCATAATATAAGAGTGAATTAGCATTTTTTAAAAAATATTAAGAAATTTAAATAAACTATTTAATCATAATATATATTATGCATCATTATATTATGAGAAAATTAATTCCTTGATCCTTATAATTCTCTCCAATTTTGAATTAGGTCCCTGTTTCATTTTTTTTTATTAAGTCCTTTAAATTTATTCCGTTAGTCCTAATAAATTTATTTTTAAATCTGCAGTTTCCCATGGTGTCAAGCAGCGATTTAGATGAAGAAGGTGGCCTCCGTTGCCGCGTTGGGATGGTGTGGAAGGTCGATGAAGAAGACCAATAGATTGGGTGCTGTGTGAAGAATTTAAACATATTTAAGGGCGTTTTTGTAATGTGAAATAATTTCTCAGCAAACTATCCTACGTGGATGCTTAGTCACTAGTGGTGTGCCACCTCAGGGTTAACTAACAGATCTTTTAACACTGTTATCTCTTATTAAATGGTTTTTAGCAACAGGGACTAATGGATCTAACCAAGTAAACTTAAAGGACCTAATAAAAAATAAAAATAATGTAAGGACTTGATTTAAAATTGGGGAAAACTATAAGGATTGGGGGATTAATTTTTCCTTATATTATATGTCAATTTATAAGTTAAAGAAATTATTTTAAAAAGGAATAATAAATATAAAGACTTTAATGTAACTTAATTAATTTCATTAATCTTTTCAAAAAAAAAAAAAAAGCCAACTGATTTTTATACTAAAGACTAGAAGCCATACAAGTTTATAAATATTACATGTATATTGTTTTTATTAGTTCACCAGCATCCGGCTACAACCGACTAGTTTGATTTGTACGAATATAGGCCCACTATGAAGCACTTTGCTGCCTTCAAGTAATCAATTACATATATAGTTTGATAAATAATCAATTAATTGAATTTAAAACAATTATCAAGTGAGTTAACATTCGCAAAATCTATTAATAATTTTTACCACCAACAAAACCGCAAACCGGAAGTAAAAATTAGGTTTATACTTTATACCTCACGGGGCATGTAATAAATTTAAATATGATTAATTTTGAATTGAAATTATAAGTATGTTTGGATTGGCGTTGAGATTACTTAGAAGCTGTTTTTCATGTAAATTGAGATAAAACTCATCTCACATACTTACATCATATATCATAAATTATGATTAAAAAACTGTTTTTAAGTATTTCAATCATTGTTCCAAATGAGCACACATGAATTCTATTGACTTTAAGGTTTATTATATGTTATAAGAAATGTTAAGTTATACTTAAGTGTTTTTTTTAAAGGACTCATTATTCTAAACTAATTTATGGTTTATCTAGCATCCTCGAATATTTTTCTCATAACATTTAATATATTAAATTTGGGGTGCTTATTATTGCGGAAAAAAATAATACCTTGATGATAAAATTGTACCAAAAGCTTTAAAATATTATATAAAACTAAAAGATATTTGAGGGCGTTAGATGAATCATAAATTAATTTAAGATAATGAGTCCTTCTACAATTAAAAAATAATAATAATAAGCGCTACTTCAAAAATATTTGAGGAGGATGTACTTATCTTAAGTATTCATAGAATAAAAATATGCTTCAATATTTTCAATTAAAAACAGCAAAAGGAAATTAAATTAGTTAAGAGGTTGGAGTGTGTGAGTGTGAGTGTGGCCCATCATTTGTCTGCAGAGAAAAGGCTGCACCGCAAGCATTCAGCAGTCTAAAAAAACGCCATGCAGAGAGCCATATCTCGTGGAAACCGAATGGTTTAAAAATTAAAACGGAAAAAGGATGCAATATGATAATATTAATAATACAATAAAATAAACCATTGTGGCTCCCTCTTCAAAGACATTATGATTATATATTAGGGCATTAAACTGAGCAGTTCATTAATTAATTATAATTGCTAATTAGAGACTTGTTAAGTGGCCTTCTTGCAGGGGGTTATGATTAGGAGTTTTAAGAAAACAACAAAACTTGCCGCTTCAATGAACCAAACCCAATTTTGGAAAGGTGGCTGATTATGAGTCTAAGTCTATCCTTGTCTCTGTTGCTTTCCACTAATTACCACGATCATTAAAGCTGAGCATCATGCTTGCCTTCTAAGCAAGTTTTACCACTATACTCTAATCACACTTAATCACACATCATTGTCATATATATATATATATATATATATCCTACACACACACACACGATACACTCCCTCTAATTCCCATTACATGATACTTTTGCAGGAATTAATAAATCACAATTAACTCATTAATATTTAATAAGACTCAAATGCACCTTACATGCATCTATCTTTTCATGGCAAAAAGTAAGTAATATTAGTTCATCTGATCCTTAATATAAGATATATTTACTTAATTTGATTAGATTAAGGAAGTTAGTTAATGTGATATGTATTTTTTAAAACACTATTCTCTCATTCTCTTTCTTCCTTAATTATTATTGAGAAAGTATTAATAAAGGTAAATTAGGAAAAAATTGATAAATATAAAAATTATGTTTTATATTTAAGACTAATATCAACTCCCCAAATATGCATTATATTAAGCATGATTGGAGAGTGTGTGTGTGTGTGTGTGTGTGTGTGTGTGTGTGTGTGTGTGTGTGTGTGTGTAATTAATGTACTTAGATGTTCAATAATATTTTTCTTTTTACTAAAAGTAAGTATCATTCTTGAAAACATGAACACATTTCAAAATTAAAATATGAATGCTTTTTTTTGAAATATATTTTTATAGTATGATCTTAAATGTAAATCATCAATACTTACTTCACAGACCGATAAATCCAATAACGATAATTAAAAACCCATATTTAGTTTTTTTCCTTAACAATCTTAATAAAAAACATCTTACTAAAAGGGCATTTAATTAATCACAACCCACAAAATAACTGAGTGTGTGTATATTAGTAATCAGTTTAGTGTTTTGACCAAATTAAAGTAACCTGAAAATTACTTTCTCCACTATTATATATAAGATATACTGTAGAAGTTTTTTTTTTTTTTTTGGAGTGGCTTGGATGTCTGAATTTTAACAATTATTTTCTGTTTTACTCATTGATTATACCTTATATCACTATATTAATTATCTTTGCAAACACTTTTTTTCTTACTTATTCTCTCTCGTTTAATATTTACTATTTCTCTCCATACATTTAAAAAAAACGTGTTTTGGAAATAAAATACCGTTGTTACACATTTATGGGGTTTAACTAATTTTAACCAATATTTTTCTCCATATAATTTAGTCATTTATATCTTATATACTCCCTTCAGTCTTATTTATAAACAACTTTCCTTTTAATTATGCAAAACAAACTGGTAGTTAAAAATAAGCGTGTCAAAATTGCCATGTTTTTTCCATATATGCCCCTATTTATGAAAAAAAATATAGGAAGGAGAATAAATAAAAAGTATGAGAGCGAATGAGTATTTAATAAAAGTTTAATAGGAAAAAGAAGCTTATATTTTGAGACAAAAAATGAAAATTGTTTATAAAAGGGACCAACCTATAAGAGAGAAAGTTGCTTATAAATAGGACTAGAGGGATTATAAGACTAGTGGAAGTATTAAATAAGGTTATTTTTTTTAAAAAAAATATTTTAAAACTATCGAAGGACTTATTTTTGCCGATAAAACTGTCAAAGGACTTGGAACTAACTGCTATAAAAAGGGAGCCAATGCTAAAAAAGTTATGTATTATGTCTTGTATTTCTTTGGAAAAAATTTTGTGGCAAAATTTTATCTGCTGTCAATTCCAATTTACCATTTTGGCTGTAAAAAAATTTCCGATTTATCATTGTCTATTACCATATTTTTGTTGACAAAATGAAGAAAAGTTTTGGATTTTACCTTACCTATAAATTAAATATTTGAACTTTTGTTAATTTTTAACCAAATAACGGTACTTCGCCAAAATAATAATAATAATAATAATGGTTCAGTGAAATTGCTTACAGAAAATATTTGTGACCCGTTCAAATCATCAGCAAATTACTTTTAACAAGAGGAGTTCACCAAACAAAAAACATAGAGTAGATCTTAACAACGGGTGTTAAGAAATTAAAACCCAGTAGTAGGTCCAATAAATAATATCTCTGAGTAATTCATAAATTCATCATTAAGAAGAGTAAGAGAGTTAGAGGTTTGGTTCATGCAATGTTCACCAAACTCATCAATGGCATTATCTCCAACACGTTAATTCTGCAAAAGTTGCTTCCCCCCATAAATGAATAGCGACAGAAATTGCAGAGATATACTCATATCATCACAAGTTCCACCGCATCAATAAACTTGGACAGACAGGTATGGGCATTTTGGGAGGTGCATCCTTTAAGTAAATTAAAAGCTTCCAATAAATAAATTCCATGAATATATCATTAATAATTCATATCCAGTTTCAGTACTTGCAAGCTAGAGGAAGACAACGAATGAAATGAAAGATCTCTAGGAAATTATGTTAAGATTTTCAGAAGCTGTTATTATGAACAGAGTAATAATTAAACACCATATACTAATGATGAAGAAAAACTAGATCTTCCTATATGGACGATCAAGAAGAAGATCCATTAACAGAGACTTGAAGATTAATACAGCTACCTTCATTCCTGTGATTATCGTCGTTGTTTATATCACAATCAAACCCACCACCACCTCCTCGATTATCATCATCACCTTCATTGACGATTTTCTCAGTTTGGGTGTTCCCAATTTCTGATTTATTCCTCAAAGTGTTCTTGTTGTTGTGCATCCAAACTTTGAACACTCCTCTGGAGACACCAACCTCATTGCAGAAATCTTGGATCATTCTATCATCTCCTTTCTGCATTCTCCAACCCAATTTCTCAGAGAACTGAAGCATCTTCTCCTTCTGTTCTTGGCTGAATTTCGTTCTGTACCTCTTTCTCCCACCCAGGCTCTCCTTCTCCGTCGTGATTGGCGTCTTCATCGCCGAAGAATTCATGAAGCTCCGGTGATGCTGCTCGTCGGACGGTCCAGGATAAGCGCTCCCGAGTGCTATCAACATGTGCGGTGCCGATGTGTGGAAGGAAGAAGGAGGGAAATGCGAGACCGGTGGCGGCGACGGGCTAGACAACGGGCTGGGACTGGTGCTGCTCGGGCTTGAGCTTGGGCTAGTGCTCGGGCTTAAACCCCGGGGAGCTAGCGGCGGTGGTGGAGGCGGCAGCGGAGGGTAGAAGCAGCTTAAGAAGTTGGGGCTGGCAGAGTGAGGCTCTTGGGAGTCACGGCGGTGGAAGTTGCGGTGGCCAGCCGCACGCGGCGCATTTGAGGGAGCGTGGGTCACTGGGGTTGGAGGCGGAGGAAGGCATGAACTCGCCGCAACCATCAAGCGCGTGGGCGCCGATGCTGGCGGTGTGGTTCTTGAGGCATTCCTTGTAGGAAACCACGGCGGGCGGCGGCGGATGAGGAGAAGGGTGGTGGTGGCGCTTGAGGGAGCCGTTGGTTAAAGACAGAGACTTGTTGGTGTTGGTGGGGTGGGTAGGCGGTGGGGTTGGAGTATGGAGAGAATCAAAGTGGGCGGTGGCGGCCGGTGAGGCTGTGGTGGTGGGGGTCAGGTCCATGTCTGAAAAGAAAGAAGAGGATAAAAAAGGAAGAAGAGAGTGATTAGGGTTTAGGTTGAGGATAAAGCATTGTTTAGAAGAAAAGAGGTAATGAGAAGAATGGGAAAGGTTAATGGTTATGGAAAAAGAGATTGTTGTGGCGGTGATGAAGCTGAGAAACGGGAACGTGATGATGACGGTTATAATGCGAAGTCAAGACAAGATTTGAGGTCTGAATACAACTGAGAGCAGACACGCATCCACAGGTTATACAAAAGCCCATATAATATACTCATAAATATTTGATCTCTTAAATAAAAAGTTCAGTGTAAAATTAAATGTGACTAAGTACTTTAATCTTATTGGGCACAGAGTATTCATTTTCTGCTCCTACTTACAAGACTTGGTATTAAATTCTATACATCAATGTAGAATTTTAACATTAATTTATTATTGTGTAGATACTCCATAATCAAATTACGTGATTTAATAAGATGATTAAAATTAATTAAAAATAATAAATGTGTTTGAAATAAATTTTTATTTTTTTAATATGTTCTTATTTATGAGAGGTAAGTAAGAGAAATATATAAAGTAAATATAATTATCATCAATCTTTTAGTTAATGAAATATACTCCCCCTAATCCTTTTATAAGGAATATTCTTTTTCATAGGGGTGTTTGTTAATATAAGGAATAAATCATTTTTGTCTAAAAAATATGCTTGTCTGACATATTTATTATTTTTAACTGACATTTTGAACCGTAAGATTTTGGTAGTTGTACTTTATAAAAAAAATCGGAGGGAGTATATAATTAATAAAGGGTAAAAATGAAAAAAACTCATTAAATGCTTTTTTTGTTACAAAAACTCATTAAATGTTAAGACAACTCTTATCAGACTCTTATAAAAAAGATCAGCACAATTCAAATTTTGGGCTATTGTAAAATGAATATGAGGGAGTAGTTATTTTATTGGAGAGTATGCAGTTAAACAAGGATAAAATTAAAAAGTTGTTGAATTTTAAAGTAGATTAATAAAATTTAAGATTTTTCTTAATATGCGTAAAGCATAATAGAAGTTCCTTATAAATAAAATCAGATGAGTATCTCAATGCGGAGTTGTTTGACTAATTTAGGTATATTGAGAAAGTAAAATAAATTGATTAATTTAAACAAATGTAACATAATCTCAATAAAACACTGGTGTCCTTTGCATGCACTTTTTTATTAATAATACAAATTAGTAATTATCCGTGACAAAATTTGTTTGGAGAAAAGAACATGATGAATATAAGCAAAGTCCCCTAAAATTTTTTCTTTTATATGCGTTTTTGTATTTACATAAATTTATATTTAAAAGTTTTGAGTATACCATTCTAATCCTATTTATAAATTCAATTTGAAAAAAATAAAAAACTGGTTCTCATTATAAATCCATTTTCAGAGCAATAAATGAAAGTGTTACAGTTTTTCCTTTCTTAAAGGGAGAGACAGAAGAAAAATATGAACAATACTCATCCATAATTAAGGGCAAAATTGAAAAAATTTGTCTATTTAATTCATATTTATTGAATTAACTAATTTTTTTTGAGTACATGAGAAATATGTAATTAATTTATAAATAGGATTAGAATGATATTCTATAAAAAAAAAACCGACTCCAATCATTTCAAAGCTAAGAATGTTGTTCATAGAATCTTAATTAAGCATGTTTAAAGGTCAACAATCAATATTTCCAGTTTTTCCCGAATATTTATTTCATGAATTTTATTTTAGAAAAATTGCTCATAAATACCTATTTAACAAATTAATTGTTAAATGGGACTTGAAGAACCAAGGTCCTTTAAGGAAAATAAAATAGGAAGTAAAATAACCACATTGCCCTTATGTAATCTTCCTTTGTATTCAGACAATCTTTCCTATGTGTAAAAGATCTTCTCTTGTGTTTAGATAATCTTCTCTAGGTGTAAAAAATCTTCCCTTGTGTTCAAATAATATTCTCTTGTGTGCAATATATCTTCCTTATGTTCAAACAATTTTCCCTATGTAATATTTCTCTGTATTCAAACAATCTTCCCTGTGTGCAAACGATCTTTTATTCTGTTCAAGCAATCTTCCTCGTGTGTAAAAGATCTTTCCTTGTGTTCAAGTAATCTTCCCTATATGCAAAAGGTTTCAGTTGACAAATAAATTTTTAATGAGGTATTTATGGATAATTATCACTTTTATTTTCAGTGTGCGGACAATAAATGGCGCGGAATAGATTGGGTGAGAATACATTAGTGCGGTGAGTGATTTGCGTATGAATGTGCTTCTCTAACTTTATTATAAATCATTTGTAATTCATCTTAGTAACTTTATAAGGCAGTTCGTTAAATTCTTACGTGAATGTATAAATTTTACTTTTTATTTACTATTATGTTAATTTTATTCTCATAGGTATAATATTAATGTATACCACTCTACATCTAAATATAAGTCATTTGCACCCATTCTTGGGTTGAGCCCATATCAATGAATGCATTAAATTTATAAAAAAAAAAATTCTATATTTATCCTTATTAAATTTGTTGTCTTTCTAATTTACAAATAATTTTTTCACCTCACTCTACTCTTTCTCTCCTTCCAAAAGAAATTAAATAGGGGTAAAATTGATCAACTTCATTAATTATCTTATAAGTGATTTACATTTTGAACCAAACTTTTTTCTTATAAGTGACTTACATTTAGGCACATAGTGGTATGACCTTCGGTTCAAAATATAAGAGACAAATAACTAAAATACGCAATTTAAAAAGCTAGTTAAAATCAATTAAAGACAATAAAAATGTAAAAATTATAACTTACTTTCCTAAAAAATCCCTATTTATGAAGAGGGTGAATAGGAGAGAGAATGAGTGGAGATAGATATAAGAAAGAAGTGTAAAAAATAAATGAGAGAAGCCTATAGTTAACTAGGAGTAAAATTTAAAAAAAAAAAAGCATTAAATGATGAGACAAAAGTAATGTGGCTCTTATATAAAAAAACCACACACTCTCATGAATTTACCTTTTATATTTTAAACCAGAATGAGTATTAAATAAGGGTAAAGTTAAAAAGTTATTATATTTTAAGATAGAGTTAATGAATGAAGTTTAAGGTTTTTTGTTGTTGTGTGAAACATGTTAGAAATAATTTGTAATAAATAGGATTAGAGGATTAGTAAGGAATGCATTAAATTAACAAAAAGTTTAAAATTTATCATTATTAAAAAAATTTTAATTATTCATTTACAACTAATTCTTAACTCTTACTTTTTCTCTCCTCCTCCTCCTCCTCGTACAGCAAGAATTAAATGTTAGCAACATTGAAAAACTATCATTAAATACATTACAGGTGACTTATATTCAAGATAAATTTTCCCGACAAGTGATTTATAGTAAGGATCAAATCAGAACTATAAAATTTGTGATCAATACTTTAATTTTGTTATAAATATTAGGGAGAATTACAATAAGATCCTAAGGAAAGGAAAAAATAAAAAAAATGATCCATATAGATTGTAAAATGAAAAAATGGTTACTTTAACAACTCCAGGAATCTGTACTAACAACTCGTTAACAACTCCAGGAGTCTGTTTTAACAACTTCATGGAATCATTTTTTCATTTTGCAATCTATTGGGACCATTTTTTCATTTCTCTTTTTCTTTGGGACCTTAGTATAATTCTCCCTAAATATTATAATGAGTGAATGTTATACCTTAATATTTTTGAAGTTTCCCTCTCATGTTTAATATCATTATAACCTATAATGATATCAAATGATTTTTTTTTTTTATATTTATTGCTAACTACTCAAATGTTTTCGTGTTGTAACTTAACATAAATTAATTCTTCTATTTATGAAACTCGTAACTCTTGGATAGATTTAAGACATATAAATAGAGATTGAACACAAATGATTGTGCGCAGCAACATGAATGAGAATTCTCTTCCATATATTCAAATAAAATTATGTTTTTTGTGAGGGGCAGAGACCGCCCTCTCATGCGGCTTTTCGATATATTCGTACTCCTTGTCACGCATACCACCTTCCTGTTAAAGAAATATCTAGACGATATCTTATTTTTAATTATTATTTCTCTATTTTTTCCTTATTTAATTACCCTATGTGACTCGTGCTCTCCCCCACCACAAATTCTCTCTTTTATACAATAATCTGTATTATTTATATCATATTTATTTTTTTATTCTCTCTCTTCTATAATCTCTTTATTATAATAATTTCTTTATTCTCTCACTTATTCTCTAACTCATCGTAAACAAGAATATTTTAATAAAAAATGATTATAATTTTGATACATTTTTGTTCTTAACCGATGTTTTAAAGCATAAAATTTGGTTAAATGTTCCTTATTAAAAAAGAAGAAGGGAGTATTGTGTTTTGGTTTCTAGTTTTGGTGTTTGTATTTTTGCTTTCGGCCGCTTATATCCATTGTCAGGGGTGTGTATGTTTGGCCAAACTCATATATTTTTTTATCTTTAATATAAAATATAGTTATTTAATTTGATTATATTAAAAAAATAATTAATATAATATGTATTTTCTAAAATACCTCAATCAAATTTTTTAATTCACTCATTTTATCTCTTTATTAATTATTGTTAAAGAAACATAATTAAAAAATATATTTTAAAAAACATTAAAAAAAACCCTCATATTTAGAATCAAGCCAAACCATTTAAATATAAAGGACCAGGAAGTAATAATATTAATATGGATAATGATGACAGAGAGAGTACGGGGGTTACGTGGCGAATGCCCAGGGACGTGAAAAAGCAGAAGGGAGGGCCAGCTCATAAGTCCGCAAATGCAAACATATATGAATTTTCTTTATCTCGTTCATGTTACTTCCCAATAAGTTTTTTTTTTTTTTGACCAAATCCTTCCCAATAAGTTTACATATATCAATCCCTTATTTTTGTTCTTATCACATGTCTTGTCATTGTGTTGGTTTGAAATAGTTTATTTTTAGATAATAAATATTTATAAATCGTGATTCACAGTATACGAGATAAGTATATGAGAAGAGTTTTATCTCGATTTACGTAATAAGCACTTATATTCAAAAAATAAGTGTTCCCAAATATACATATTATCTCTCACTGTACTTTAGGACTTATTTGGTTTGAGGGAAGGGGAGGGAAAGTGGGTGGAGGGAAAATTTTTTTAAGTTGAATTTAAAAAAATTAGAAAAGTGAGGTTAAAATTTTTTAATTAATTGTAATTTTTAATTAATTGTTCTTACTCTTTTGTCTTATATATTCTCATTATTAAAATTTTATTACCTTATTTCTTTAATATTTTAAAATTCAACTCATAAAAATTTTACCTCCCCTCCTTTCCCTTCCAAATCTCTCACACCAAACAGACCCTTAATTACTCCCTCTCCCTTTTAGATTTATTATGTGTTTGGATGAAATTGGAAAAAAAAAAAAAACCAAACACCTATTAAAATGGAAAAAATGTGATTATTACGACAAAACCATAGTTAGTTAAAAGCCACGGGCTCTGCCTCTGTGCTTAGACGGCTTACTGATTTTTATTTTCTGAAAACAGACATTATTTCTTGTCACACTTAAATGTTTCATTTATATGTATAGGTGTGTGTGTTTAAATTGTATAAAATAAAATAAAAAAATTCACATATTGTACAAAGACCAACCGTTAAAAGTCACTTGATACAAAAAATAGTCAATAACTAATATTTTCAAAAATCACACTCCAAGGTGGGTATATTATATTTTATCACCTACTTTCACATAAATTGAATTGAATAGAGATGCGTTTGACAATGGTTGATATATTATATATCATAAACTAGCTGAATCGTCCAATATAATCTAGTCTCGTCTGATTCTCATAACAATGATTATTTCTAGCTATTCAACCCAACCACGCACCAATAATATTGCTTATTGCATGCTTATTAATGAAGTATAATTTCGTCACTTTAAAACAAAATAGAAGAGTTTAATAACATCAAGTCATCAACATCAAAATAAGGAGATTAATGCTCCATTTGGTATGCTGTAATTGATTTTTATAGGAATGAATATGGAAATGGGTTTACAAAATATGTTTGATATATTATAGAAATGTAACATCATTTTTTATTAAAATATGTATTGTTTGTATTAAAGGATCACAATGCCCTTCAAATTTTTTTTGAACTAAAGCACCAAAATGATCCATCATTGCTGGTATCCAAACTCCAGAATCTTCTACCATGGAAACTCTTTGAGCTCCAGCCGATAAGGTCCTTCACCCTCCATAATGCAGTGAAGATTCATAAGCCATCGACAAGAGCAAAAATCGAAGTTCAGTAAAACATCAAACACCCTTTTTATTAAAACATAAGGAAATCGAAACTGACGCCCATATGGTTCTATTCCTATTTCATAATAACAAGCACCGAGAAATCAAAACCATGAAATAATAAAAGTGTTGAACAATAAAACCATGGTTCTCTTGCTATTTCAGACTAATACCGACACCCATATGGATTTCACCATTTTCTTTGGTTCCTGATTTTTTTTCAGATTTGAAGCTTGCTATTTCAAAGCAAAAATGTAGGGAAGAATATGAGTTTCAGGCTGTTGAATCCAGATCTGTGGAATGAGGGGAACATAAATACAGGCCATGGTGGCATGGTCGAACCAAGCTCTCCCTCCATTGGCAGCGGCGTGGTTCTGTAGTCTTTAGATCTACCGATTGCAAACCAAGGTGGGAGATCAAAGGAGGTGGGTTAGAAGAACGAGTTCATGATGCCGAAAATCATAGGCAGGCTGCTATCGTGGCTTTTGCTCGCTGGCGATGGTTTGGGCTAATGGTGGTTGTGCTTGCCGACCATGGAGTTGAGGTTGACGTCTTGGCTTGGAGGTCGGTGATTATGGGAGGTTACGTTGGGGCTGAAGATGGGAGGGGCAAAACTAGAATTCTATGGAATTTTTTAAAATTCCATGTCATATGATGGAAGCTAATTTCATCAATTTTGATGGAATTGATTTCTTTATGGAATCCAATTCCACGTCTCATTTGTTGTACCAAATGGTCCACAAGCATGAAATTCAATTCTAATTCTAATTCTATTTCCATCAGGTCAATTTCAGAGTACCGAATAGGGTATAAGCAATACGACTAAACAAACACATAAATATCAATGGTTTTTTCTTTATTTAGAAAAAACAGTGACCGATGATGATGTGAGGTTACAAGCAGGAGGTCATTAACTAATTAGCACCAATGGTTCCTTACTTCCTTTGATCTTATTATATATATGTAAACTTTATGCTATATTTTTTTATTTTTTAAAACAAATAAACTCCAATAAGTACTCTCATATCCAAATAAGAAATAAAAGTCTCCCAATGAAATGATAAACTTGCTAATGCGAATGAAAATTGATAATTTATTTTCATGAACTCAATATTCGCATCAGTTTTTGTTGCAATATTTTCGTTATCGGCTTTAGTCTTTCTATCACATCATTTTATAAACTACACCCCCCCCCCAAAAAGAATTTGTATAATTGGACTAATTAAATTAAACATCTTTCATTTTCCAAACTTTAGAATATTCCAAACACTTGCACATTTAGAACACCTAGAGAAAACGACAAGACATTTATTAATACTTTTATAATTTCTGTTTTATATTTATTTCCGCCACAAAAAATATATAGTGCAATTAACAAATGAAAGATGTACACCCACATACTCGTATAATATGATTATATTGCTCTAATTAAGCTGACTTAAAATATGTCATTGTTAACCACTGAACTCTTGAATCTACTGACAGAATATGCATACACAATAATTACTCAGACGTAGTAAGGATTTTTCATTGTGGATATACGTTCCCACAACCTTAATTAGTTGATTTGTTAATAGTGCCGGATATCCTGGATAAATCCAAAAAAATGTCATGTCATTAATTAGTTTTTTTTTTATTAGCCCCCGAGGTGCGGACACAGGATTGATGTCAACACCCGTTTCCATTTCGATAATCGAAGAGTAATAAAGACGGAATTCAATGGGCATACAGAAAAGTACAATTATACTGATAAATATATTCGTTTACAAACCCAACGTCGTTCGTTTACAATTCTGATATTGTTCATCGACGGAAACAGAAAATACAGCGGAAGTTTTAATATTTACAAATTATCCAAAATATTAAGGCATAGACTAAAGCATAACCACGTTCATATCCTCGCCTTGAGACACGTGTCACTCACTTTTCGGCGTCAACGTCTTTGCCCTTTGGCCCACTGGTACCCGCTGAGGTGTTTATTTAAAAATAGGGTGAGATTCCGAAGAATCTCCGTAGAGACATAATATCGTTCATAGAAAATGCGAAAAGTAAATATGTCATGCACTAAGGTATGTACAAATTAATGAACAATATAAACACGTCATCGTCATCATGTATACATGAGTAGGGCCCAGCCCCACAATCTACACCGATTGGACTTCTGCCAACTCCCAGTGTAAGTGCACCTCTGGCACTAACAGCCTCTCTCTAGGCAAATCATGTTATTAATAAAGTGCATTTACAAAACAATGGCATCCACATAATCACATAACTTATGGCATAGTGTATGAAGGATAATGCCCCTACCTCAAAGCTTTATAATCCTCTTTTAAATGTGCCTCGAAGAACGTGTCGTATCCGGCCTCCAAATCGGTCCTAAAATATTAAATGTACCAGAAATAGGTCATAACCTATCCAAGTATCATTTTATACTCTTCCATAGTGTTTATTGTGGTTATATTAGTCTATGGTGAAAATTTACAAAAATGCCCCCGGGAACCCGGCCCGATGGCACGTTTTTCCAAAATTTTGACTAAGGCTATTCTAACTTATTTTCGCCCAAGGAATCCATTTCCGGGCTCAAAATCGCCAAATTCACTGTCAAATTACGAAAATACCCTTAACAGCCCCTATTTAGTGATTTCAGTGGCGTTTTCGTAATTATGCTTTTTCGACCTCTACCGAAAAAGTGCCCAACTGTAACCCCACCTATATTTGCCCACTGAGTCCAATAGAACCATTTATTTCATGAAAATCCAACTCCTTGTACCATTTTTGGTTCTGGCCGAAATATTAAGGAAAAATGGAAAAAATGGGGTTTTGTGTTTTAGCTCCCAAAACTTGTACTTTTCCATTTCTAATCCTTGATTAACCCATTTAAACACTTCATAATCATGTTTTAAATGATTTTGGGCAGCATAACCCCTTAGGTTTATGGATTTTCTAATTTTACAACTCAACTCAAAAATCATAAAAATCAAACAATAATTATCAACAACAACTCAAGAAGGCAAGTTCATGAAATTACCCTCTTTGGCTACTTGGTTTCCTCTTAATCTAGGATCCTCCTCCCTCTCTTATTGATCTCAAAGTGTCTCTTCACCACCATAGATTCATGAGAAACAAGAGTTTAGAGAAGAATCTAAGGAAATGCCATAATAAAAGAAAACCAAAGGAACCACCTTACCTTGACTTCTCCTTCTTCCTTCTCCCTAATCTCAAGCTTCACAAAATCACTCTCTCTTCCTTTTTCCTATGACTTGTGCGTGAAGTGTACATGAAAGAAGGAAGTGAAAATATGTACTAATCTTGTCATCTTTCATCTTGGCCATTGATTTGATCAAGGGCTTCTAATGTGACACTTGTCACACTCTCCTTTTCCTCATAATTTCTACACTTTATTCCCATTAAGTTGAGTCAATGTCTTCCCTTTCTTGCTCCAATAAATCCGTCCCTCTCCCTTTCTTTTCTCCATTAGTCCATGCTTCTTTTCCTATGTTCACACTCTTCATGCAATCATGTGTCCTCTTCCAACCACCCAAGTACTCCACTCCTACACTCAAGCTTTTCTTCCCATTCTTACACTCAACATTAACCTACCAACTCACTCAACCTTATGCCATCATTGAGTTGTGCATGTAGCTTTGTCAACATCACCTTCATCTTGCTTCTTGGATTACACTTTCCCTCTTCATTCCTTCTAGCCCATCACGCATAAAGAGTGCTTAAGAAACCAAATTGGGTTTCATGTAATTGCCTTGGTCAAGTATGTAACTATTTATTTGTTTATTGCTAATAACACATGTGCTCATATCTTAGAAATTCTTATCCCATAAATCTTAATTTATTCCACTAAGAATAATCACATTATGCATTTTCCTTTATTTTCCTTAATTAATTGAAATTAACTCCAATTAATTGGAAAATAATTAATCTTGGGCTAAATTGGAAAAATTATGATTTTGCTATCCCCTTTTATAATTTAATTCAATTTTTGAATTAATTTGGCCATTTTCTTATGAATATGAATGTTTCAAAATTCATAATATCCAAATTCATGAATATTCACCATTATATTGAATTATTCAAATAATTAGAATATATTTTTGGTGAATAAAATTTGGGGTGTTACAGTTCTCCTCTACTTAATTAAATTTCGTCCCCGAAATTTGCTACACTTATACATTCATGAATTCCGGGTAATTCTTCTTTATACTTTCTTCTGTTTCCCACGTAGCCTCTCTGTGTGATAACCCTCTCCAGACGACCTTGACAAACGGAATGGTCTTATTTCTGAGCTGTTTTTCCTATCGATCAATTATTCGATCAGGTACGACTTCATAAGTCAGATCTTCACTCATTTCCACATCTTCGTACTCTATCACATGCTCTGGATCAGGTTGATACTTCTTCATCTGAGAAACATGGAAAACGTCGTGTAGCCTGCTCAGACTTGGCAGCAAAGCGATACAGTATGCTACAGGCCCAATCTTCTCTAAGATTTCGAACGGACCAATGTATCTTGATTGTAGCTTCTTCGCTTTCAGTGCTCTGCCGATACCCGTAACGGGTGATACTTTCATGAACACGTGGTCACCGACTTCAAATTCTAGAGGTTTTCGTCTCTTATCTGCATAATTTTTCTGTCGGCTCTGAGCAGCTAACAACATCTGCTTAATCAGCTTTATCCGCTATCAATGCTATCTTACGGCTCAATGCGTCAATGACAACATTAGCTCACCCTGGACAACATTTATATTCCAGGTCTTAATCTTTCAACAACTCTATCCACTTATCTCACCTCATATTTTACTCTTTTTGATCATACACACATTTCTATCTTTGTGGTAGCAGTACATCTCCACAATTACGCCATAAAGGCAACATTTTCGAATTTAATACAAACATTATTATCATTTACTCAAGATTATGGATGGGATAGTTCAATTCCTGAAGCTTCAGCTGACATGATGTATACGCCCTCACTCGGCTTGCATCAATTCTCATCTCAATCTATGCCTGCTTGCATGCGGGACTCAATTCCCTTCCCAATCCATGCCATCTAGCATTAGTGAAGACAACAAAGGCCCACTATGGATCTGGGATTATCAACATTGGTACTTTAATAAATTTTCATCGTCAGCTCTCTGAAGCTCTTCTTACAATCATCATCCCATGCATAATGTTGAGTTCTGAGAAATTTTGATATAAACATCTCATCTTTTTTATTGTCACACCCCGCACTTCCCCCGCACTTCCCCAATCCCAGGGACTACGAGCAGACTACGAACGTGAACTCATCAGGAATTTGTGGCCCCTCCAACTCAACCACATTTCTTTTTCCTCCTGCAGCCTCGAACACACGACCCTGAGGGCATAAGATCGCGGTCCTGACTAAGGCTACTACCATTGAGTTACTCATAATAATCAACAGGACTCAAAACACTACGTATCACAATCACAGTTTTCGGCCTTATCGGTTCAGTACTGCTTCCACTTTACCATGTTCAATTCTATTCATAATTATTACTCATGTGTCATTTTACTTCGTGAATTCACCAATAGGTCAACAACCAACCAGATTTCGTGGATTATCGCTAAGCTATGCAGTCATGCAACAGTAGACAATCAAGTCCACTAATGATTCAGGTCCCTTGACATTCCTTATGCCATTCATACATACATTGACTGTGACCATCCTGACACCCGTGAGTGTAGGCACATTCTATTCGTATGAGAATCTACACATACTTACTAATTCTACTACCTTTCTAAGGTAGCCCATTCATATACTCTGGAATAAATTCCAGAGAATTCGTCAGCCTACCAGGCTATTAATACACGATTCACCATCATCTTCTATTCATACCTTTCTTTTCTTCCCCACTGCTCAATATAGCCAATCTAATTTTAGTTAATAGCTCTATTCAAATACTCCAATTATATCTTGAATTAAGATATTAGGGTAAGTTTTCACACCCATAGATGTGATCAAAATCAACTATTCATATACATTCAACCCAGAATGTTTTACACAGTCAAATACAACATATATGTAAGTCCTAATCCCAATCTACTCGTAGACTACTCGTAGAACATATCCCTTACTTTAGATTGCTTCGAGGGTAATCTCAGGCAACTCCCGTATTTTCTCATGAGTAATCACTTCTTTGCCTCAGGCTTTTGAGCTAAGCTCCTTGGTTTGTTGCTGTTGTGGGCAATCTCTAGCCAAATGACCTAGCTTTCCACAGTTGTAGCAAATTCGTAACCTGATTAGGCATGGTTCATCACCATGTGGCTGGATGCAACGCCCACACGTCTTATTTCCAGAGGATCTCTGCTTGCTACCGCTATCATCACGATATCGCTTTTTGTTATTGCTTCCAGAGGGAACTTCCGGATTCTAGGAAGGACTCCCACTACCAAACACATCCTTGTAGTTGCCACTTTTATTGGGGTACAAGCTCAACAAGTTGTTCTCAGCGAGTTGACTTTCTTCAACAGCCTTGGCAAACACTGTAAAGTGTTTAGAAATCAATTTCTTTCTCAGTTCTAGCTTTAACCCTCGTATTAGAATATCAGAGCTCCACTCCTCGTCGTCTCGATGTCTTAGGTACGAGGAATACCGAGACAATCGGACATAACATGCCAGGTACTCATCAAAGCACTCTTCATTATCCTGTCGTATGTTGAGGAATTCCTTTTCTTTTGCTAACTTGTTTGGTTGAGAGAAATATCTTTCGTTAAATTTCCCCTGGAACATTTCCCATGTTTCTGGAATATTCCATGCCTGTAGAGTCAACGTTGTATTCCTCCACCATATATTCGCCTCTCCTTTGAGTTTGTGAGCGGCTAGCTGAACTTTAATATCATTGGTGCACATCAGCCTTGTGAAAATTTGCTCCAATGCGGATAACCATTCTTCTGCTTGTAAAGGATCGAATCTCCCTCGGAAGGTAGGAGGTTGTTGTTTCTCAAATCGTTTCACCCAAGTTTGAAAAACATTCATTTTGTAAACAAATGCGATTGGAAGCTCCTGATGAAGTTGCGCAGATGAACTATATTCACCTACTTTCCTTTCAAGATGTTCTAATCTTCCCTGTCTCCGTCATAACTCACGCAGCTCATCTCTCAGATCATTTATCACAAGTTGTTGTTGTGCCATCTCGTTCCGTATTTGGTGCGTAGAGTCAGGGCTAACCCAAACTCCCCCATATTTAATTAGGTCATTGCCATGCATAAACTTTAGTGCTTTACTTGGGGTTTTCCCCTTTTCTTCTTCTTTTTCATTGGCATCATTCATCATGCTTAAAATTCGATTGCTGATGATAGATATGGTTTTTAGAAAAGTAGATTTGTACTCTCATAATATTGAATTTGATGGGAAAGGGGTATCTCTATTTCTCTTACCGTTCACTTCCCTTCACTTCTTCATTTAGACCATTAGATCAACTCTGACAGTTAAGATTTAATATCCTATAAAAATATTATTATAATATTAAATAACAAAAAGTGTAAATAAATAAATTTAAATGATTAAAATTTAATCTAACTAGTTCATATATTTGTACTTTTATTAAAGTATTATATATATATATCTATATATTTATTTAACTTTTTATAGGATATTAAATCTCAACAATCAGAATTGATCTAACGGTGTAAATAAAGAAATGAAGAGAAGTGGAAAGTAAAAGAAACGGAGAGGCCCATTTCCCGAATTTGATTGATATTTATACTAAAGTCAGAGTTACGGAGATCCAAATTGGAAAAAAAGAAACGTGTTCAGCGCTTAACAAGAAAAGAATAAATAGAAAAAGACGACAAGAAGAATGACTACAATGAGAATGAGAATAACTGGATAAGGACCTTTTGGGGGGGGGGGGGGGAGAAAATGTATGTATGGGTATATTTAGCTAACCTGGGGCAAAGCTATTGAAAAATAAATATTCAAAATTACATATTTGAGTTGGAGCTTAATTGATATGATCTCTCTCCAAACAAATCAGCATATTATCCTCTATTAGCTATGCCCGCTTAAATAATATTTTAAATTTAAGTTTAGTGCATGAATAAAGAAATCATGTTGTGAAGCTTTCTCTAATCGGGTAAATGACTTGATTCAAATCCAAATAAATCAAAAGCATCGAATATTAGGTAATATGTTAGAAAAATCACTTGATAGTTGTTATTCCTCTGGTTCTATATACTCCCCACGATGTTTATTATAAGCTTGAAATAACTTATTTACGTTAATTAAGAAAACTATTAAAATTAGTTTATGATAATAAATATATATTATTTTTCAATTATGCCCTTATGTGTAAAGGAGATAAGTGAGAGAGAATAAATGTAATAAATACAATGAATTAGGGTAAGATTTGAAAAAAAAAAAACAATAAATGTTTTAACAAACTTAAAATAAAATTTATATTTTAGAGCACACACCTTCACAAATTTTTTTTTTAAAAAAATTGATTAAAATTGGTTAAAGAAATAACTATGTAACATGTGCATTTTATTTGGGAAAATTCCAAAAAACAACATTGCAAAATAGAAAAGGACAATTTAATACAGCGAAATTTGGAATTCCCATATCAGTGTTGTGTTAGAGCAGACGAGGGATATGTGATATGATATCTTGTCACAATGACTTTAATGCCCTCAGTGACAGGGAAAAGAGAAAAAATCAGAAGAGTGAAGGCCGAATAACTGTCAAATGAGAAACCTAAGGGACGACGGAGAGATGACGAGAACGATGGTGTAGTGACGGTGGTCAGTGGCGATCTGGGGTCTCTTGGAAGGGGGTTAACAGAGAAAGGACGAACATAGGAGGTCAGTGGCGTGGTACGATTCTGCGACCTGCAGTCTGTCAAGGGGGGTTGGAGCGTTGTTCCTGCGAAGATGTTAATGAAGGAAGCGGAGTCGTTAATGACGAATGTGGTGTTGTTAATAGTCTAGGAGGTGTTATTTTTGGACATCCACATTATGACTTTCCATGTAGTTCCAGTGAAGATTTAATCAAGGATGTGGAGTTGCCAATTGTAACATCCCAAATTTTATTCACCAAGAATATATTACAATTATTATATATATTCAATGAAATGGTGAATATTTAAGGCCAAAAGAATTAAATATTGAAAATTGAAGGTTGAATAGTGTTTTCAGTGAAATCGCCTGCGAGACAGTGAGATTGTCATATAGTTTTGGAAGACCAAATGATGACAAAAAATTATGAAATTTTACAGGGTGAAATTAGACATCCTAATCTTTAATTTGATAGGTCACATGACTCAATTGAAGCTATATACAAAAAGATATGAATTTTTGAAGTTGATCCAGAAAATCTGGAAAGTTTCTGGAGCAGAGATCAAAGATTGAAAATCTGGGAATAATATGATCATTTCCAGTAAAATTGCATATTTTTCCTTGAAACTAGACTCAATGAGTGTTCCATAGGCTTTGGAATCGACTCAAAACGACGTCTACAAAATTAGTTATGATTTTTCAAAGTTAAGGCAGAAAATCTGCCAGAATTGGCATTATTCCGAAAATTTGAGAAATAAAGTAATCTTCCTTTTTCTCTTAATTATTTTAGAAATTTAGGGATGAAGGAGGAGAAGACAAGTGTCAAAATCCAATGAGGCCAAGTGTCAACACCACATGAAAGATGATGGAGATAATTGTTGTGTCATAAGTCCTTACTTATGTCATAAGGTTAGGTGGCCAACTTTTGCACCAATTGACTTGAGTAAATGGAAGGAACACTTGATTTAGTTGGAGCATAAGAGGGAGCACGTTTTTGGCCAACAAAGAGAGAAGGAAATGATAATTTAGGTTGAGTGTACACAAAAGGGAAGCATGACAAGGTTGAGTGTACACAAAAATGGAATGATGGTGTACATGAAAGGTGTTGCAATCTCAACCATTGATGAAATCAAGGGCTAGGAAGAAAGATGACAAGGTTAATAAAATATCTTCCCTTCCCCTTCATTCACACATTTCGTTCAAGGCACAAGGGAAAGAGGAAGAGAGAGAAAGCTTGAGAAATAGAGAGAAGAGGAGAGCTCAAGGAGGAAGAAGTCTAAGGTAGGTATTGTTGTTCTTGTGTTCAAAGCTTCCTCTCTTGCATAATAGCTTCTCTAATCCCTTTTTCTCTAGGGATCACCATGTTAGCAAGCTAATCTCAAGGTTGAGGGGAGAGAGAGGACGTTCTAGAGAGAGAAACACCAAGGATCAAGAGGTAATCTCCAAAATCTCAACTTCTTTGTGTATTGAAGTTGTTGTTGGTGATTGTTGTTTGATTTATGTGATTTTTGGTCAAGTTGTAAAATGGGAAAATCCATAACCCTAAGGGGTTATTCTGCCCAAAATCCTTTAAATCATGATTATGAAGTGTTTAAATGGGTTAATCAAGGATTAGAAATGGAAAAGTACAAGTTTTGGGAGCTAAAACACAAAACTCCATTTTTTCCAATTTTTGACCAATATTTCGGTCAGACCAGAACTGGTACAAGGAGTTGGATTTTCATGAAATAAATGGTTCCATTGGACTCAGTGGGCGAAAATAGGTGGGGTTACAGTTGGACACTTTTTCGGTAGAGGCCGAAAAAGCATAATTACGAAAACGCCACTGAAATCACTAAATAGGAGCTGTCAAGGGTATTTTCGTAATTTGACCATGAATTTGGCAATTTCGAGGCCGGAAATGGATTCCTTGGACGAAAATAAGTCATAATAGCCTTAGTCAAAATTTTGGGAAAACGTGCCATCGGGCCGGGTACGACGAGGCCGGGCCGGGTTCCCGGGGGCATTTTTGTAAATTTTCACCATAGACTAATATAACCACAATAAACATTATGGAAGAGTCTAAAATGATACTTGGATAGGTTATGACCTATTTATGGTACATTTAATATTTTAGGACCGATTTGGAGGCCGGATACGACACGTTCTTCGAGGCACATTTAAAAGAGGATTATAAAGCTTTGAGGTAGGGACATTATCCTTCATACACTATGCCATAAGTTATGTGATTGTGTGGATGCCATTGTTTTGTAAATGCACTTTATTAATAACATGATTTGCCTAGAGAGAGGCTGTTAGTGCCAGAGGTGCACTTACACTGGGAGTTGGCGGAAGTCCAACCGGTGTAGATTGTGGGGCTGGGCCCTACTCATGTATACATGACGATGATGTGTTTATGTTGTTCATTAATTTGTGCATACCTTGGCACATGACATATTTACTTTTCGCATTTTCTATGAACGATATTATGTCTCTACGGAGATTCTTCGGAATCTCACCCTATTTTTAAACAAATACCTCAGTGGGTACCAGTGGGTCAAAGGACAAAGACGTTGACGCTGAAAAGTGAGTGGCATGTGTCTCGAGGCGAGGATATGAATGTGGTTATGCTTTAGTCTATGCCTTAGTATTTTGGATAATTTGTAAATATTAATACTTCCGCTGTATTTTCTGTTTCCGCCGACGAACAATATCGGATTTGTAAACGAACGACGTTGGGATTGTAAACGAATATTTTTATCAGTATAATTGTACTTTTCTGTATGCCCATTGAATTCCGTCTTTATTACTCTTTGATTATCGAAATGGAAACGGGTGTTGACACCAATTATATCACATGTGTTGTTTTGAACCTAATAGCATTGGCAAACAAAGTTGCAACACGCAAAATATTAACAACACTACATTCGTTATTAACGACTCCACATCCTTGATTAACATCTTCGTAGGAATTAAATAGAAAGTCATAATGTGGATGTCTGAAAACAACACCTCTTGGACTATTAACAACACCACATTCGTCATTAACGACTCTGCTTCCTTCATTAACATCTTCAGTGAAACTATATGGAAATTCGTAATGTGGATATCTGAAAACAACATCTCTTGGACTATTACAACACTACATTCTTCATTAACGACTCCACACCTTTGATTGACATCTTCACAGGAATTACATGGAAAGTTGTAATGTGGATGTCCGAAAACAACACCCCGTCAACTATTAACAACACCACATTCTTCATTAGCGACTCTTCTTCCTTCATTAACATCTTCACAAGAAGACCTTCTGAACTATTAACAACACTAGATTCATCATTAACGATTCCACATCCTTGATTAACATCTTCGCTGGAACTACATGGAAAGTCGTAGCATGGATATCCTAAAACAACACCGCCTGGACTATTAACAACACCATATTCGTCATTAACAACTTCGCTTCCTTCATTAACATCTTCGCTTCCTTCATTAACATCTTCGCAGGAACAGCACTCCAACCTCCCTCGACAGACTGCAGGTCGCAGAACCGTACCACTCCGCTGACCTCCTATATTCGTCCTTTCTCTGTTAACCTCCTTCCAAGAGACCCCAGATCGCCGCCGACCATCGTCACTACACCATCGTTTTCATCATCTCTCTGTCTTCCCTTAGGTTTCTCATTTGACAGTTATTTGGCCTTCCCTCTTCTTATTTTTTTCCCTTTTCCCTATCACTAAGGGCATTAAAGTCATTGTGACAAGATATCATATCCCAGATTCCTCGTATGCTTTGACACAACATTGATATGGGAATTCTAAATTTTGCTGCACTGAATTGTCCTTTTCTATTTTGCAATGTAGTTTTTTGGAGTTTTCCCATTTTATTTCTCAAAAATACCTTACTTATGGGGAGAGAGTGGACGCCATAATGAGAGAGAATAAGTAGAAAATCAAATAGATGTATTGTAATATCCTAATTTTTGATTAAGGGCTAATCATGATTATTGTGGATAATTATGAATTTAATTGGAATTATTATGTGTTTTATGGCAATATTAATTAATATGTCATAATTAGTGAAAAATTGGAAGAATGGAATTTTTGGCCATGAGTTGGTAATTAAGGGAGAAATTAATTATTAACTAAGAGGAAAAATGAGAAGTGTAATTAAATGGCTAATGGATGGATTAAATAAGTTAATTAGTGACTTATTGTGTGAGAACCAATGGCATGTGGACATGTGTCAAGTGTAGAAGAGAAAGTGACATGAGAAAAGTCAAAATGGGGATAAAATATCATTTTCTCTCTCCTCTCTTCCCTCCTTTTCGGCCGAAGCATGGGCATGAGGGAAAATGATGATTGCTTCTTCCTCATCACACTCCAACTCTCTCTCATTTTCTCTCTCATGCGTCCTCCATTTGTGGCCAAGAAAGAGAAAGATAACCTTGCAATTTGGGTAAGTAAATGGCCTTCATTGCTCAAATTCTTTCCTCTAATGTTGTTTCTTGTATAAAGAGCTTCATTTTGATGTGTATAGTTTGGCCATTGGTGTTAGTTTGAGCTCCCATGAAATTTTGGAGATTTGAGAATCAAAGAGTGTCTTTAAAGAAGTTGAAGAGGTATGTGAAACCAATCTATCTATCTAAGTTTCATGCCATTTGAAATAGTTTATAATTTCTGAAAATTTTGGTTTGAATCCGAAAATGAGAGCCACTATTCATTTGGTATGTTTTTGGCATGAGAATGGTATCTTGGAATAAGTTTACGATAGATAGATTGATTAGTGATTGAAATGTGATGTTTGGATGAGATTGACATTTTGTTGATTTAGTTGCCCAGAACCTAAAGCATGATAATAGAGTAGGATTTTGATGATTATGATGATCCCATTGAGTTTATTGAGTGTTTTTTTGTGGGGGATGGCTTTAGGTAAAGTTTTGTATCCATAGGGATCAATTGGGCAAGTGTTAGGAAGTTTGGTCTGTTTCTGCATTTTCTGGTTCTGATAAAATCACTCGAGTGATTGGGGATTCACTCGTGTGAGGGATGATGATCACTCGGGTAGGAATGAACAATGCTCGAGTGCTGTGCGTATCTTCTATTTCTCTTCAGTTTTTCTGTTGTGCTTTCTGGAAATCCAAGAGTGCATAGTCTCACTCGCAAGTGAGGGATGAATATCACTCGAGTGAGCCTCCTTGTGCTCGAGTGACTGGTGCATTTGGCACCAAGAACTTGCCTCTCGGGTTGTCACTCACTGGCATGGTGCAAGAGTGTGCATTCTCACTCGCGAGTATGGGGTATCCGCTCGAGTGAGCTATAATATGCTCGAGTGCAGTGAGCCATTTGGGCTACTGCCATTTCTCTTATGCTCTCGGGTTCTCACTTTCTGAACATCACTCTCAGGTGCTCGAGTGAGGCATTTGGCTTTCACTCAGGTGAGGTCCAGTGTGCTCGAATGATCCTGTCTCTGAAAAACTTCTTTGTGCTCTCGGGTGTGCACTCACTGTCTCTCACCCTTTGATGCACGAGTACAAACTGTACCATCACTCGAGTGAGGTCTCCTTCACTCGAGTATCTGTACAATTTCACTCGAGTGCCTCAGTAGAAAATGTCAGTTTGTCTTTCCAAAAAGGGGATCTTTGGGATAGTTCTTCCAACCCCTTAGGGCTATTGTTAGAGATGTTCTCGAGTACTAAAAGAGCAATAATGATAAACATTTAAGTGTTAAGAAGCTATTGAGAATTAGAATAGGGAAATAACTCTTCATCACTGATTATGAATATAGGATTCAATATTTGCCCGATGCGGGAGAGACCGATGCCAAGGAACGCCCGAAAGGACTCAGGTAGTGACTTTTCTCTCATGTTGTGTATGATACTTGGTATGCATGTTTATCATTGTGAATTTGTTATCGGTCATAGAGTATTACAGTGCGAGTAGTTCAGCGTGAGCCGTTGTAGGGGGCAATGCTCATGATACCTACCCCGGCCGTTGTATCTGCCGCTGTAAGTGCTGAGGCTGCGTTATGGAATCGTGGATTCCTATTTGAGATCCAGCCTGTGGGGTTGTGTTGTGAAATGTGTTATATGGATCCTAGCTTTGGTGATATATGTGATGTGTTCATATGGATGTACAATACATCAAGTAGTTCAGCATGAGCCGTCGTAGGGGGCGATGCCCATGATACCTACTCCGGCCGTTTCAACTGTTGTTGGGATTACTGTGTGTTGTATGGATGATTTACTTCCATGCTTTGATGTTGTGGATATTATGAGTGATTTGTTACTACGGGGATTCTTTAGAATCTCACTCTCCCAAAAAAATACAAATTTTTAGACAGGGCTGAAGGATCCAAGGGAAAGTAGGCGATGAAGAGCAGTTAGAGCTCCAGTTTAAGAGTTTATTTTGATTAATGGTTATCAATGTAAAATTCATTGGATATTTTGTGGTAAATAGTTGTATATTTTGGAAGTATAGTTTAGTTTTGTGTAATCCCCAAGTAAAGGGTATGAATTGTGGGCTTTGTGCCTTTGTATAATCCCTTCACTAATTAATGGAACCCGAGTGAGTCAGAAATTTACTTTGCACTCTAATATTTGTAAATGGAATCCATCTATACAGGCCATATTTGTTTAATATTGTGAATATGAGACCATTGTGAAAAGTTTTCGAAAATCCGATTTTTGGGTAAAAGATTACCTTAATAAATCCCAATTTGAAATATGGTATCTAATTTTAGCATAATTATGTGTTTAAGAACTTAATATCGGCCTAAAGTGGGAAGGGGGGTTTACATGTATGAGAGATAATTAATGCACCGATGTAACACACACATATATATACATATACATATACATATGCATATATATAGAGAGTTATTCTTTGGGGGGGTTGAAAAAAGTTGCAGAGTTAAGTGTATCTTATAAACAGGACTATATCTGATCCTGTTTATAAGGTATTTACAGCATGTTTTTTATAGACTAAAGAAAAATTTAAACTTCATTTTACCTTTACATTAAAATTTAACAACTTTTTTGGTGAACCCTTACACCTAACTCACTTAAACCTTTTTGCATAAAAAAAATAACTTTTCAACTTTAACCTTATTTAATTACATACTCTCCAAGAAAATAACTATTTTTAAGTAATAATAAATAAAGGATCAATTATACATTCATGTAAAAAAACTTAATGGCGTGACTTATAATTAGGACAACAAAATATATTATCTCTTTGTCTTATAACTAGGATATAGTATATATAGGATGAGAGGCAGTATTAATTATATATTGACATGTATAACTAGTAGTAGTTGATGTATAAATCATGGATGAATTTATGGGAATCAAACTTTAGAAGAGTCCATGGCTTGCATTTAAGTGGAGGAAGCATGACCACCAAAGGTGACGTGACCGTTCAGGCCTACTCAATGGGGGCGTTAGGACTAGTCGGTTGTCGGGGGCCCATGTTGATAAATCCAGTATTGGCCTTCAGGTTAATATTGAATACCTGAAAGTTGGTTGCACCGAAGACCAAAATGGTCCATTGCATTTCCATAAAAAAAAAAAAAAAAAGGTGGAGGAAGCATGGTGATGAAATTTTCAAATCCAAACAGCGGTCTTAATTATTAAGCATGTGATTCCTTAAGAAGATGGCAATCAATCACATAACGTGGTTTTGTTGATTGAATCAAACTTTGACTTCAACATTGATTTGCAATTAGCTAGGTTGCTATTAATATATATCCTTACTTTGCTAAACCAAATAGTGTGTCTCATTCTTAGGCCGACAATTCTAGAACTAATAGCACTAACATTTAGCACCAACCCACTATTTGTCCTTTCCCATTATATTTCTTTTCTGGTGTTATTATCTGCATATAATTTAAAATTTTTATTTAAAAAGTGTAATTTAAACTGAAAAAAAAAATACTCTCTCATATCTTAAATGTAGGAGTTTAATTGGTTTTGTTTTGTTCCTTGTAATCAGCTTGATCCGGCCTTGCCTATGGTTCATGAAATCAGGATTGTTCTCTCATTGGCCTGGCTTTATTCCCAAGCTTTCTGTTTCTGGTTCATTTTTCCAGAGATTTTTTTCAATACCCCAAAGATTACCCATATCTTGACCTGCTCAGTGGCATACATATATATATATATATATATATATATATATATATATATATATATATATATATATATATATATATATATATATATATATATATATATATATATATATATTCCTGTTTGCTCCTAAATATTGGTGTTGCCGAATAGTATAAGGAGCCATATATACATATATCTTGTACATTAGGACAAGGTTGTTTGTTTGTTGGTTTGTGTCATTGTGTTGTGTTTGACCTCTGTGATAATGAGATTCGGTCGAATCATATATAGTCAATAACCATGGTGCTTTTTTTGGTTTCATCATTTTCTCTTCTTAATTGGTTTAAATTTTGATGGTGATGCCTTATTATTAATTACTCCATATATCTGGATTTTGAATTATAGAGTTGCAGGTTAATTATAATTCAGAGCATGTATATTATTCTATATGCTTCGAGGAGTAGAAGAGGTGAATGTTTCAAGAGTACTCTAGTTCCATCATCATTAAAATTATGGATCCAAGTGCATTATATTGATCTTACATATGTTATTGCATGCATGTATATATATGGAATCAAATCCAGTAGTGTTATTACTTCATTCGTTGAAAACAAATTCAAGTAGCTTTGCGTACGTAGTGCAAATTTCCTGCAATAGAATTGATGTTAGATTTTGTGTGGTAGGCGTCGAGTTGATTGATGCTTATGATCCTATAAATATGTGTGTGCTTGCTTTGAATGAGTGTAAATGTGTAATGACTTTTAATTAATTAATTGGATTGTTTTTCTCTTTACATTATCTAGAGTTTTTGCTTTGTAGGATTTGAAATATGTATATACTTTGGAGTTGAGACTTGAGTTTTTGTAGTTGCGTTTTATGGAGTGTTACATAACTCTCTTCGTGACTATGGTTGTGCCGACTGGGGTTTCTAAATTGTTAATTAATGTAATTAATTAAGACAACCCCTATGTTGTTTGGATATTTAATTAGAATAACTTGTCAAATAAGAGACAACATAGTTTTTAATTTCAAGAACTTAACAAAGTAACCAAAATAACGTAACCATCCTTGTTTTGTGTGCATCCATGTATATATATATATATATATATATATATATATATATATATATATATATATATATATATATATATATATATATATATATATATATATATATATATATTTTTACCAGCATCCATGTAATATATATTAACATCATATATTATCTTGAGTCTAAATTACTGATCGATTAGTCTACCATACTATAATATCTTGTAGTTGTTGGAATTCAAATGCTTAATATATAAAAAGCATGTGTCAAATGTTAGCAAGTGACTTTATTAATACTCTTTTCACTTCTTTTTATAAACAACTTTTTTTCTGTTTGAATCTAAATTACTGATCGATCAGTCTACCATACTATAATATCTTGTAGTTGTTGGAATTGAAATGCTTAATATATAAAAAGCATGTGTCAAATGTTAGCAAGTGACTTTAATATTCTTTTCACTCCTTTTTATAAAAAATTTTTTTCCTGGTTGTGTAAAATGAATTTATGGTTAAGATTAGCTAAAAATAATAAATGTGTCAAAAATGTCATATTTTTTCCAAATATACCCCTACTTATGAAATGAATATAGGAGAGAGAATAAATAAAAGATTTATAAGAGAAAATGAATAATAAATGATTAAATGAAAGAGAATTAGTAATAAGTATATGATAATTAATGTAAAGTTATAAATTTAATAGGAGTAAAAAAAAAGAAAAATGTAGTTTAAATTCTGACACACACAAAAAAATTGCTTATAAAAAGAACCGAATGAAGTACTTTTTTAAACAAAGTGAAAGCAAATATATAAACAAAAAATCATAATTATATGAGAAATTCGTAACAACGAGGCTACTTTTTAATTTGTGTTTATCTCTTCTTTCAATTAACTTGGCTATCATTTTGAGAGAGATCAGAGGGAGAGAGATAAATGCAATTTTTTCTCATTTACGATAATAAATGATAGTAAATGACTCTTATTATCACTGTAAACTGTTAGTTACGATAATAAAAGATTTATATACTCATTCCCTGTAAATTGTCAACTTGACAGTTGACTTATTGACCAATTACAAATTAAATTATATTTAAAACCTTAAATAAATTTTTTTTTTGATAAAAAAAACCTTACATAATTGAATACCAACAACTTAGACGGTATTGAATGCCAATTAATTAATGTACATGCAAGAATGAAATTTGTCGGGGCAAAATTCTGAATGTAAGAATGTATCTGCTTTAATTGTTGGAAAAAAAAGGGCATATAATATAAGTTAGTAATAGTAGTATTAAATAATTTTATTAAACTGTTTCTATTCTCGTTAGTTTAGGGTTTAAGGTTTAGATTGTCAAATTCATGAGTTTAAATAAATTCGTAATTGTAAAATTATATCATAAACTCTCTTTTATCAATATAAATAGCTATTAATAGTGTATAATTAAATATAAAAAATTGACATCAATCTGATTTAACTATATTTTAAATTCAAATAATTGAAATTAAATTCATCAACATTCATAATCTATCATACTAAATAAAGAATTTTTTATGAAATTCACATATAAAATCATTGAGTATGATCGAATCAAAAAAGTTAGCGGGAGCTTAATAGTGAGTTAATGTTATTTTGAAAGCTAAAAACATATATAAAAACAAAATCCGATGTGTTAACTCACGAATCTGACCGAGTTTACAATTATTATGAGTATAAAAATAACTCGACATGATTTTGAAAGATTGAAACGTTAAAACAGTAAATTCAGTGGAAAATACTTATAACGATAATACTTATAAATACTTATAAATACCCTATGAGTATCACTAGTGGAAAAATGGCTTTTCAGACCGGTTAAAATTGACTTTTTAGACCGGTTTTAGATTCGGTCTTGATACAGCCGGTCTTAAAAGTATGTCACTTTTAAGACCGGTTTGGTAACAGGTCTTAAAAGTCTCACTTTTAAGACCGGCTTTATTAATAACTGGTCTAAAAATAACAATTTTAAGACTGGTTGTCATGAGCACCGGTCTTAAAAGACCTCTTTTGTAAGGCGTGTCAGACACATTTTTAAGACCGGTTATAAAAATAACCGGTCTTAAAAGTAATTTTTAGACCGGTTGTAAATAAAACCAGTCTAAAAATTACTTTTAAGACCGGTTATTTTTATAACTGGTCTTAAAAGTGTTATATTTTGTTTTTTTAAATGTGTGTGATTAGGTTTTTACCAGAACGCATCCTTGAATTGCTATCTCCAATGTCATACTTATTAAGTGCCATATGGTGTTCAGTTTGCTTCCACTTACAATGTCCTTTTACTTTAACCTTCCACTTACCATTTCCTTTTGCTTTAACCTTCCACTTACCAATTCCACTTACAATGTTCAGTAGGCATAAATGAATTCAACCATGTCATATTATGCAACCAACAAGTCAATTCATCAAAATATACAAAAACCATGTTAAAACCAACAAACATGTCAAATCATGCAACCAAAATATTTGCAACCAACCAACATGTCAATTCATCAATATATACAAAAAAATTCCTTAGTTTTACAAAAACTCACTATTGTAAAAGTTCATAAATGAATTCATCACAACAATTGCGAATGTGCTCAATATCTTCTTCTGAAAAAGGGTCAGCAAGTTCAAACATCTGAAACACCAAAGCCAGTCAAAACATTAACTTTACTTTAAAAAATAGAAATAATACAAAATTTTTGAAATATATATGCATTTACCTCTTTAGTAAGTTCTGTTGTGCCTAGGGTAATAATATTATACATGTGCCTCAGAATATACAACCCACACAAGTTGGACCCCGGTGGTTGCCTACGGGTCTGAAAAATAATATGATATCATTAAAACAAGTATAAAATTAAAGCATGACTTATTATTGAATACATTCTTAAAACAAACCAATATGTAACTAACCTTTGGCAAGATCCATGTTGGGTCTTTTACCTCACGCATAGGCCTACCACAAGCAGTGTGTTGGAATGTCCGCATAGCCCTATATCATCAAAATCACAAAGGTTATTTATTTTACACAAATTCCATAAATTTTGCACATGAAAGGTAATTAATAATGCAAGAAAACTTACGCGTTCAAGCTCTTCTTCAATTCACTAGTTGGCTTGCTGAGGTGGAGGGAGCATAAGAGGATGACAAAATAACTCTTCTTGCACAAAATAGCCAATTGCCAATGATCACTGAAAAAAGGGAAAACTTTTAAGCAAATATTCATCAATATGTATATTATGAAATCTAAATTTGTTTCTTACCCATGCAAATATGGAGCCAAGAAACACTCAATTGAGGTTTCACTAAGCCTGTGCGATAAGTATGTGTGTCTGATAGAAGAAGTGGTCCCTTTGTCGTAGAGTTGATGTGGGCATAGGAGTCCAGATTTATTGGTTTTGCCAGAGTCAATCAACCTACGATGCATGCACCTACAATAATTCAAGCAAGGACATTAAATCAAAGTTTAACGACGTAATTTGTAAAATATTAACTTCCAATTTAAGAAGATACTTACATAAAAAAGAGCTGGACAATCGAAATCGTAAGCTGTTGTAGAAGAGCTACCAGGGACATCAAATCATCCCTCTCAAGATAGCATGACGCCCCTGACTTGCCAACAGCTGACTCAGTAGGCCAATCTCTTGTTGCAAAGGACGTATCATATGCCATCAGAATCACTTGCTGCATGACATTCAATGGAGGCCGTGAAACATCTTGAGTGGAGGGAGGTAGAGGTGGAGGTGGAGGTGGAGGTGGCGGGGATTTCTCAGCTCGATCAGAAACAAGGTTCTTTGGCCACAAGATGAAAGAGTTGATGATATCGCCTACAACCTTGAAGTCATCAACAGGGATAGGGAGAGGTGCATCTGCAATGATCACCTCTTCAACTGCCACTCTGACTTAATCATCCTTTATTTCTTTGTGGTGGACAGTTGATCCCAAGTTGTGCATGCTCCCCGTGCAACCAATCGTCTTAGAGGATCCTCCACAAACAAGTCACAAGGCTCACCAATTTCTTTTCCAGGACCCTCTGATGACTGACCAATGCAACTCCCTTTAGTGCTCTGTTTAGGGTTTAGGGAATGAGCCTGGGCAGCACTGGTATTTGCTTGTCTTGTGCTCGTCATGATCATCCATCCTCCTTCATCTTGTTGGACCTTTCTTCAAATCGTGCATCAAATGATGCTTCTGCCTCAGCCCTAGCTTCCGCCCTCACAGTGGCCAATATACACTCCATCTCCTCCCTAGTCACCATACTACTTGAGGAATGGCGGGTGGGTGCTCCAAAGTAATCCCTTATGCCTACCCCTCCTCCAACCCCCCTAACACGGTCGGGATGCTCTTTTTTTCCTGTAGCTACGGTCAGGATGTCATTCCTCCCATCCGACCTAAATGATCCCTTAGCTTGTTTTTTTTGAAGCTCCTCCTGTAAGACACATACAGATGACAAACGTTAGTAATGAAATTTGTTTACTAAATAATTAATAACAACAAGTCAACAACAATACTTACAATTTTCTCACAAACTATACGAGATTGTTCACTCGTATAAGACCCGCTCCTCTTTCGGCGAGCGAACAGCCACTTCTTTTCGCGACGTATCAGAGATGGTGGAGAAAGAAGAACAGAAGGATCGGATTGAGCTGCTTCTTCCAATCTCTTCTATTTGGCCGCCAACAAGTCCTTTTCGGCCTTTGCATAACCCCCACGAGACATTGTATGGGGCAATCATTCTTTCTACCAAGCTCTTGGGCCTTTTGCCTTTTTTCCTGCGAATAAGAAATCAAAATTAAGTCACCGTAAATCAATAAAGACAATTCATAATTCATAAGTAAATCAAATGCAAAATAAGTAAAGCTCACCAATGCTTCTGGAGTAGTCCGAAGCCGTCTGAATTCTTGCCAAGTCTGTTCGTCAATAAAAGAATATTGGTTGCACGGATTAGGACGAGGCTGACCTTCTTCCACCTCGATATGTACGTAATCATTGGCTAATCTTGTCTTAAACTTCCTCCAGCGTTCATCACAATACGTCATTGTCTTCTCATACAAGACATCACTCTCAAGAATGTTGTAAGTGAGCTGGATAGTTTCCCAAATATGTTGCTTCACTCTTTTATCCACATTTCTCCACTGCTCTATCAAGATGTTAGGCTTGTTACGTGCTAGGAGGCCGACAAAACTCCTATACCGTTGAGCATTAGACCCGATTGGTTTCCAATATCTATCAAACTCAATCGGAATCTTTTCCCCAGTATTCCGATTGAGAGGAATGTCTGTCAATCGGGTGGCTCTCCTACCCCTTCGTCTAGGCCGGTTACGTGGCTCATTGTGTTCCTGGCTCGGAGCATTGCTAGGCTCGCTCTGATTTGGATTAGTTGGATCGGGAGTACCCTCACTAGGATGACTCATTGTTAGGGACACTATTTAAGGAAATTTTGCTACACGGTACTTATTGTTATAACACGGCACTATCTACAAAGGCATCGTTCAAAAGCAATTCCCAAGTTATGCAAACATGAACAAATAATTAATTGCAATGTACAAGTTGATAACCAATATCAACTAAAGCAATAATTAAGATGAAGGAGGAAAGATTAATTGCAATTGCAAAAGCAATTCCCTAAAGCAAGTTTTCATATTGGTAAAGATTTTAAATTCAAATTGCATGGCCGAATCAAAAGAAGGAAACCAGAAGCTACAAAATCAATATAACAGAAGTAACAAGCTTAAACCAAACAAAATAAAACCCAGTTTAGCAAAATCAACTAGGAGCTACACCACTGTAGTCTTCAACTAGGATCAAAATCAAACAAAACAAAACCAAACAAGCTTAAACCAAACAAAACAATATAACAGAAGCTACACCACTAGAAGCAACAAGCTTAAACTATAGTCTTCAACTAGGATCAAAATCATCACTACAACTCTCAAATCATCACTTTCAAATGGAATAATTAACCCAGGTCCACTAGAAGCAACAAGCTTAAACTATAGTCTGTAATGCAAATGGAAAACCACCAAAATAAACCCAGGTCCACAATTTCAGAATAATTAAACGGTACCTTAAACCTTTGCTCGACGATCCTCTTCTTCCTCTGGATTTGAACAGTCCTTGGCCACTTGCTGCAGGAATCGAACAAAGAAAATGGAGGCCAAGTCATCTCACAATTTCAATGAAAAACCCAAAAACGAAATGGAAACACAAACCTGACAATAAAAACGAGGTTGAGAACAAAACCAATCGGAGGGAACAAACGACGATAGCCTTTCGACAATGTATTCAACCGTAAATCTCCGTTGACGATGATGAAGTTAAGGACGAAGGAGAGAAGGGGAAAGGAGGAGCTGCCGCGAGACGATGCTGGGGTTTTGCTGATGTGCTTGAATTTTAGATTTCGGAGTCAAATTTAGGCGCCTTTTGAAATCCAGGTCAGTTTTAAGACCGTTGTCAATTACAACCGGTCTTAAAAGTAATATTTAAGACCGGTTATATTTAAAAACCGGTCTTAAAATATATATTTAATACCGGTTATTAAAAAATAACCGGTCTTAAAAATTGAAACTTTTTAAAACCGGTTATTAAGTAATAACCGGTATTAAATTTTTAATATTTAAGACCGGTTTTCATTTACAACCGATCTTAAAAATAATAAAAAATTTATTTTTATAATTGCCTTTAATTCAGATAATATTTTCTAGATCGGTTATTTTTTGAACCGGTCTAGAAAATATATTACATATATTTATTTTTTTTAATTGTATATATTTTAAGACCGGTTTTTGTTAGAACCGGTCTTAAAATTATTTTCAAGATCGGTTTTTACTATAATCGGTCTTAAAATTATTTTTAAGACCGGTTTTAAATATAACTGGTTTTAATATTTTATCATAATTACAAAAATGCCACCAGTCATATTTTTAAGACCTTATCTGATATAATCAGTCTAAATATTTCGGTCTAAAAATTCTTTTCTGTACTAGTGTATTTTGTTTTTAAGAGTTTTCTTTGTTATACGTACTCCTGCATATCTATCTCTTGTGGGGCATTTGGAAATTTTCTCTAGTGATAGAATAAGCTGTTTGTGGTCCATTTAATTGGTGGAACATTCTTGTTCGAGCACAATGCACAGCCACATGATGTGGTCAAATTTTGATGGGTCCGTTCGGCCGACATTAATTATTAGATTATTAATGTACAATTAGAGAATATTCTAAGAAGTTTTCGTTTTGGGCCTGAGCAATTGATGCTAAGTTGATAGCCTATAATTATGTCCCTTCAGGGACATCCGACAAAAATAACCTATAATTAGGATATTCTATTTTTTTACCTATCGGATATTCTTTTTTTGACAATGACCAATGGGATATTCCAATTTCCACATGATGATTATATTTTTATTCAGGCTACAGAATCGCTATACTTTTTCTCTGGAAAAGGACGAGTGATGACAGACTCATAATATCCACGAATTATACATGTTTATGGATTTGTCAACTAATGCTATTTTTGCTATTATAGTTGAAGGTTAATTAGGTGTACTTTTAAAACTGTGTAAGGTCATTGTTATCGTTCACAGTTTTTTAGAATCTAACAAAAAACTCTTTTAAATTTTTATCTGGCGTAGATAATTTATTGATATAAATCAATAATCACTATTATTTTATCAATAAAATATGACAGATAAGCAGTTATTTATAAACAAATTATAGTTACCGATTATTTAATGATTAAGAAAATACCACTCTGATCGTATTTATAAGTCATTTTTAATTAAAAAATTTGGTCATATTTATAAATCTAGTTTCAGTGTAATAAATGAGACTGTGGCAATTTTTTCCCTATTTATTATACCAATGAAGAAATAATTTAAAGATAGATAGAGAAGAAAGAGTTGAAAAGTACCCATTTATAAATGAGGGCATAGTTAAAAATTTACCCCATAATCATTGAGTTAACTACCTCTTCTTGGTATGTGAGATTTATTTAAAAGAGACTTATAAATATGACCAGAGTGATAACGTTTATCAAAATATAAACTTGAAAAGTTAGGTATTATTAATGCGTTTCTTGTGTTTGTTCAAATTTAAAATTTTAAAAATAATTTAAAATTAAAAGATTATTTGAACATATATTAATTATGAAAATAAGCAATTTTTTAGGTTTAAATTTTCTAATGTGATGTTGGCAAAAAAAAATTGTAATGTATTAAGAAGATCCATTCAAAAAAATTTAAAAAAAATTAATTAATAACATACGTGGTAAAATAAAAATCTCCAGTTTATTCCAGAAAAATCTTGTGATTATTTGTAGTATTATCCTACGTGGAACGAGCCAATATCTAACCTGAAGCGCCTTTAGGTGCTTCTCCCCCAATCCGGGTTCGAGCTCGGTCGCCGATGTAATAAAAAAAAAAATCGATTTTTTAATTTTCAGTGGCATTCATACTGCCACGTGGGCCCCAGTCTGACGTGGATAGATGGAATCAAAACCTATTGTTTTTTTTTATATATAAAAGGAAAGCATAAAACAAAACTAAAAAATAAACACAAAACTAAGATAGCTGTAAAACGCTAGCCAATCTGTCAGGGCCCATAATGGTTAAATCAGGGTAGTCATTCAAAGCTGTCTTGGCAATTAAATCAGCTCTAGCATTCAAATTTCTCTCTATATATTCTATCATCACAACCCAGTCTCGTCGTAGCATTTCTTTCGCTTCCATGATGAGAGACCAATCTTCGTGAAGGTCAGAAATATCATTCAGAAGAAGATGTATCACTTCCTGAGAGTTGCTTCTCAATCGAACCAGTCTATGACCTCCCTTCCATGCTCTCTTCAAGCCCAATAAGCAACCCCAGATTTCTGCTTCAAGAGATTCACCATTCTCAAGCAGTAGACAAAAACCTTCCAATATACTTCCATTACCGTCAATAATAATTCCTCTACATGCATATTTTTTTTTGGCACGGAGAATAAGCTCCATCGACCTCAACAGTAGTATAACTTTCCACATTATGAAATGTAAAGCCTTCAACTTGAACTTGATTATTTACAAGCCTCTAATATTTAATCCTATTCGAAGCTTCCATAAAACTTCCTAAGATTACCCTAATCTTATCATTAATTTGATTTAAATCCATGCTAGAATAGAATAAAAGTGAATCCTCTCACTACATCCCTCCAAATTAGCCAACACATTGTAACAAAGACGAAAACCTATTGCTTTTGCAGTAGTGTTAATTGCCTAATTCTAGTACCTTGGTTTGCGGGTTAATATTTTTTTTATTGAAAAAAAAAAAAAAAAAATCAAGCGCCTGGTGACGAAGGAGACGACGAAACCAGGGGGCAAAATGGAAAGAGGCTTTGAAGATTCATGAATTGAATCTCGTGTTCTTTTGGCTTTTCTTTCGCTTTGCATGATCCGCTTACTTCATTATTGTAGTTGAAGCTCTTGGTCGTCTTCCTCCTCCTCCTCCTCTTCTGCTGCGTGAGATTTGCTGATTTTGCTTTGCTTTGCCACTGATGATGATCGAGGAAGAAGTTGAGAGCTGCGCGAGTGGAGCCGTTCAATCACATAAAGCTCATACTCGTCATCACAGCCAGAAATTGTAGGTGTACAATGAGGTGCTCCGTCGAATTCGAGAGTCCAATCATGAGGAGGCCAATATTCCAGATTTTGATGATCAACTATGGCTTCATTTTAATCGTCTTCCCTCTAGGTTTTGGATATTTCTGCTTATCTCTACGTTTCCCTTTCCGAATTGTTTTACCTTTTTATATTTCTTCACTTCTGTGATAAACTCAAACGAGGCAGCTCCTGCTGAGAAAACCATGGAAAAACCGAAAAAAGTGTTGCGCAGTTATTAACAGGTCATTTATGACCAGGAATTGAGTATACTCATGCCTGCTGGATGTTTTCTTTGTCTTCTATATTTTAATCATTCAAGTGTAGTTGCCAAAGCGTTTACCCTTGGCGGCAACATTTTTGTGTGCTGATTGTTAGTTTGTTATTTTGCAGGTACGCATTCGATGTGAATGTGGAGAGGGCAGAAGACGTTCTTGCTCATATGAGACTCCTGAATTTGGCAGAGGACCCTGCTAATCGACCTGCGCTTCAAGTTCGCTTAGTACAGGTAAAAACAACTAAATTAATGTTAGAGTTAAATTAATGTTTACTTAGTCTCATACATTTATCACGCCCTGAATAGCTTACTATTCACAACAAAATCGTCTCGAAAGTTCAGTACTATGACATGTTTTACTTTCATTTTTTCAACCTTCCCACAGTATACATGAAATTGAATGGGTTTATCTAGATTATCATTTCAGAAAAAGTTGTATCGTAATTTGCAAACTATACATTGTATCATCATTGTTATCTTAAAAATCTCTATTATAACTGATATCCGAGTAACAACTATTTTCTTAGCTGGCCGGAAAAAACATAACTTGTTCTTTCAAATTCCACTGGTTATTGTGCTATAAAGCTCTTGAAGTTGTACAGTTCTATGAGTTTGGCGTTGAGGTAAATTATCATTCTGCATACCAGGAATTCAAGTTTTAGAAGGATGCATAGAACTTGTCTTTCTCAGGGTATGCTTAATGCCTCAAACATCCATTAGAAGCTCATGTTTCCCTTTTTCAACTCTCCTTTGTGGTGATTTACTTTTTATTTTTGGCCGAAAATTAAAAGAAAAAAAAAAACAAATGTTGCTACTTTTTACCAGCACAACATTTGGATCTACGAAATTCATGGCATCTTTATAAGCGCCTAATTGCCTCCTATCATCCGTAGTGCAGGTACAACCCTTTGGTAGTGCAAGTTATGGTAACTCTATGCACTCAGATGCCTCTGAGAATGAAGATGCACAGAGCTCTTTTAAGCAGGGGTACGGTTCATCATTTATATCCCATTTACATGTACTTTCTAATCTTGCTGCTGCTCAATAGGCATAGAACATCTCATCCATTTAAATGGATGGCTCTATTTACTTGTTCTTGTCCACATTGTTATTTATGCCATTAGTTCATTTCTAATGTCATCTTTCTGTCTCTCTTTCTCTTGGATAGAAAGAGAATTCATCTGCCACCTACTTTCGGTTCATCCTCTAATCTTGAAGCTCTTTCACGTAAAAGAAGTAAAAATAATATTGAAGATGAGGACGGTGCTATGGATGTGGTACCATATCCTTTCCAGTAGGTATTTTGGTCGCCTTACTTTCTGTTATTTTTCTAGAAGAATATTGTGAAAGACCATGGTTCCTTCCTCTTTTATTACTTAAGCTAGGTGCCTATGATGGAATTGTTAAAAGAGGGATTACATTTATCAAATGGCTGCTTTGTTTTATTAAGAGATAGATAAAATAGAATCAAATCTCTTATGGTTTTATGCCTTTCATCCCGTTGTTTGAGACATCTAGAAGGAGAAGATTTATTATTACACGTATTGATCTGATGTATAAAAAGGAAGGAAGAGGGAGAAAGAAGTGGAAGAGAGAGAAACAGAGGGAGATGGAGAAAGGGGAGAGAGAGAACTTCAGAACTCAATTCTTCTTTGCTGATAAGCCATGTTTACAAACTAACCCAATCCTATTATTTAGACCCAAGACACTAACAACCCCTAACGGACTCCTAACTAACTCTCCTCTATTAATTTCATTCCTTAACATGACCTCGTCATAAACATGTGCAATTGTTAAATTACAAAATATGTTGAATGTTCTGTACACTCAATCAAATGGAAGACTTTGTGAAAGGGTTTATTTATTCATTTGGTTTCGGACAATGTTGTGGGTGCAGACGCTCCAGGTATTAATTAAGGGCTCTGATTTCAGTTCATCGTAATTTAGTCTCTTTTAGTGGAATATGCGTTTTTTGATCTATTAAGCGTATGGTAGTTAATATTTGCATTTCCTTTACTACTCAAGTTTTTAAGTAGTTCTTATGATGTTGTTTACTAACTACTAGGCCCATGCATGAGATTACTTTTTCAACAGTTGACAAGCTTAAAGTCCTAAGTCAGGTAAATAATTCTTTTATTTTCTAAGAAAATTCCGTTCAACTCGCTTAGACTGGTGTTTTTTAGTTGAAATACTTTTGAATTATGAAATAGAATACTTAAGTTTCACACACTATGCTTTCTCTCCTTCACCGATAACCTCATTCTTTATTTATATTCGAGTTAACTGCATTACTTGGCGAGATTGGATTGAACATTCAAGAAGCTCATGCATTTTCCACCAACGATGGCTTTTCTCTTGATGTATTTGTTGTTGATGGTTGGCCTAATGAGGTAAGATGGAAATAGCTTAGCAAATCTGATTTGATACAAACATCGTGGTCGTCCTATTTGATATTATCATCCGGTATTCCGTTTGGGGTTCGTGATTGCCCCTCCCTACACAAGTGTCTCTTTTGGGACTCGAACTCGAGACCCTAAAGGATCTAGCAGGCCTTACACCGCTAGACCATATTTTCTAGCAGGATGTTTAACTATCGTGTTTCAACAGCCTACTATTAGTGCATGGCTGTATATATTGATATAACGTTTTTCTTTGGTTGACTCGTTGAAATCTAACCGCTCATCTGTTTTTTTGTCTTTCTCTTTGCTTCTGGAACAATAATAGGATACTGAGGAGCTCAAAGCTGTATTGGAAAAAGAAATTTTAAAATTTAAGGTAAAGTATTCCACGTTAACCTTTTTTTAATATTTAACTTTCCAGATTTTTCTAGAAAGATATATTAAATATTTTTTGTGATGTTTCTGCAGAATGAAACCTCTTCAAGATAAGGCTGGATGATAAGATTGTTGTAATTGTTTCATAAAACAATAATACCTTATATTAAATCCGGTTACATTTAAGGGAAGACAAGTGTTGATATTAGTTTTTATCTGCTCTAACACTGATCATAATAACTGGAAAATATTGACCCGTAAAAATTTCAGGATAGCTACTAAAACGGTTCAAAAAGAATCTGCGTAAGTCTGCTAGTGGACTATGGTATATCACGTGATAAGCCCAACTTCTTTCAACAATAATGCAATCTATTTGTTATAACCAAAGAATTCACATATCAAGGTCAATCTATATATTCCCATGACCTTCCCCTGAATCTCTTGTAAATGTGACTAATATAGATCATATTGATGCTCGTGATTGATTCTTCTGTTTTCCATGTTTCGATATATTACGTTTATAATGTTTCAAATCACTGCTAAATCTCATTTATTAGTTTGTTTTCCCTGCAGAATACATGTTTTCTGTTACATAGCCATGGTTAGAGATCTGCCTTTAGTTATCATTTCTCTTTGGATTTAAACATTCTCATGTATGGAATATATTGTTGGCCCAACAGGAGCAATATCTGTCAAAACAGGGCACACATTATGCTGCCGATGACCATGATCAGGAGAGGATGGAACGCCTTCCTCGTTGCATTGAAATACCGTCTGATGGAACTGATGTCTGGGAAATTAATACCAACCTGTTGAAATTTGAAGACAAAGTTGGCTCTGGATCATTCGGTGATTTGTGAGTTATCACTTGTGAAATCCATTGGACCTCTAAGTATAGCTTCTCTGCTGAACTCTCTTGTCCTCTTTCCTTTATCTTCCTTAGGTACAAAGGCACATATTGCAGTCAAGTTGTGGCTATCAAAGTCCTCAAACCTGAGCGTACAAACACAGATATGTTGAGAGAGTTTGCATAGGAAGTTTATATCATGAGGTTTATTAACATACCTGAATGTGATTGATGGAGATATAGTTCCTTGTGACAGACTTTTTTTCTTCCTCCACTTTTTGGATAATGGCGCTATGATTTTAGGACAAGTGTTCCATTTTAACTAAGAGTATGTTAGCGTCAAAGAGGCCGCCTCTTTTAGTATAAATTGGAGATGGTGATACAAGTGTGGGAATGAATTGAATACTAATGAGTGTTTGTTTACTTTTAACCTGCATCAGTTAATTAATTTTGATTAGGATAAACTAATTTAAATATTTTTCTTAGACAGGATTAGCACCTAGTTGAAATCTTAGGTATCTTTCTGCTATCATCTATAAATATATAGCTTTTATCTCATAACTTTAACTTCAGATAAAAATTAAATCCTAAATATCTACATAGTACAAGAACCCCTCTAAAATTTAAAAAAAAATGGCCAAAAAATGTGGACACTCACTTTGAGATGGTAAAGCTTCTCATAAAGCTGATGCACTTATTAGCAAACCCGTGTCTTCTCCAAGGTTCTGAGGCAGAGCTTCCTATTTTGCTGTCATGAACAATTACAAGGAAATCGTGCACCACTGTTGTGTCCAGGACACAATCTGACTACACAAACAAGTGAAATTGAAGCTGCTGCACAGAATAGTGAAAATGAAATCGCTGCATAACCAACAAAACCATCTGTCCAAGTTATCCTTGATGACAGGGAATCGATTACTGAGAATTCTTGTAAGTTTCGATACGGCATCCTTATCAGTTTTGACTGACAATTCTTCCTTTGCCTATGATAACTCCGTTTGCAGGAAGATTCGACACAGGAATGTTGTGCAATTCATTGGAGCATGTACTCGACGACCAAATCTGTGTGTTGTTACTGGTAAATAACAGTGATACCCCAGAACTTATGATGCCATGCTTTTATATTGTTAGCTTTTATCAACAGACATTTTTGTAGGAATATCAAGTTATATTGTTTTTTTGGTGAAATATCAAGTTATATTGTTCATGCGTAAAGATAAAAGATATATTACTTTCAAAATTTTTAATCAAATCATGATGTATCATGTAATCTTATTTCTAAGAAGATTTGGCTTCCTCTCAATCACCTCATGATTCCAGTTTGAATATTTGCTTATGTTTACGCCTTCATCAGAGTTTATGTCTAGAGGAAGCCTATATGACTTTCTGCACAAACAAAGAGGTGCATTTAAGCTTCCTTCTATGCTAAAAGTGGCGATTGATGTTTCCAAGGGAATGAACTATTTGCACCAAAATAATATCATACACAGGGACCTCAAGACCGCCAATCTGCTGATGGATGAAAATGAAGTAAGATGACTCCTTGGATTTGTTCTCATTGATTACCTGTTTCATTTCATCATTTGGTCAGCCTTTGTCTTGCCACTCTCTTTATAACATGGTTTATGAAGACTTCCCTGTGAATGAAAGATTATATTGATCTTTTGTTGCCGATATCAAGCAAATCTTTTATTCACAGTTAATATCAAATGTGTTTTCTGGAATTGAAGCATCTCCAACATGATTATTTCATCCGCACTTGAATATCATATCCTTCTTCATTAGGTGGTGAAGGTTGCTGATTTTGGGGTTGCCAGAGTGAAGATACAATCTGAAGTGATGACAGCTGAAACTGGAACTTACCGTTGGATGGCTCCAGAGGTACGGATTTTCTTGGATGTCACGTTACTGCTTGATTCCTTTTTGAGTGAGATTTTATGGCAGAAGAATGCAGTATCCTTGTTTATCTATAATACATACTGTTCAACAAGTGGTTTTTTAGGTTAATAAATACTTGGAAATCTATTTGTAAGATACAAGAACACAAGATATAGGAACATCCATTTGTTTTTGTTTTAAATAATATGTAGAATATTCATCTAATGCTCAAATTTTTGTGTGCGCACGTGCGTGCTAAGTTCTCAAGAAATCAGGATGTCTTCTTATTAGTATGGAAAACGGGCAAAAATTAGAAAAGGCAGGAAAAATAGAAAACAAATATAATTAAATGCTCGTTAGCTGGTGGTGCATGATCAAGGCATGGAAGTGATTGCATGGTTATCTTCTGATTTGATTATGAATTCCACTGTGGTAATACACCAAATTCCTTCTCATTGATTTGGTTTTTTGCTTGAAGATCATTGAACACAAACCTTATGATCAGAAAGCAGATGTCTTTAGCTTTGGAATAACTCTTTGGGAGCTTCTAACCAGAGAAGCAAGTCCTTTCCATTTTTCTTATCCCAAACAACGGTCCTGGATTTTACTGTAATCATGTTTACTATTTCTTATGACCAGCTGCCTTACTCTTACTTGACTCCATTACAAGCAGCAGTAGGCGTGGTGCAAAAGGTTTTCATTCTGTTCTTTTCATGGATCATCTTGCCAACCCAATTTTCTTATCTATGCGTGATGATTATGTGTTTATAATTGCAATTAGGGTCTAAGACCTACAATCCCCAAGAGCACACACCCAAGACTTTCTGAACTTCTCCAACGTTGCTGGCAACAAGATCCAAAAGATAGACCCGAATTCTCCGAAATAATAGAAATTCTTCAGCTGATAGCTAAAGAGGTAAAACACTATTCGCACTCGAAGAAAAAGCTAAACCAAGTCTAAAATTTTATATGATATGCTTTAAACAGGTTGTTGATGAACAAGCAAATAATCACAAAGATAAATCGGCCCACGGCTTTCTCTCAGCACTCAAATGGGGCCATCACTGACATGGATGCACCATGATTGTATATCATTCTTGCGTTCTCTTATTCTCTGATTTAATATTTTTAACACAATATACAAATGAAAAGTTAACCGAGTTGCCACCACCTTGTATTAGGGAGTCGGCGGATGATGCTAGGTTTGGAAATGTACATTAGAAACCTTATTGTCTGTTCCATTTTTTGGCATGGTAGCGGTTTCTATTATTAAAAAATAAAAAAGTTAACCAAGTTGTTTCTTCATGCAAATGAAGTTATGTTTTAATATTTTTTTCAACAAAATGTTGCATATTAGATTAACAACCACGAAGCTCTGGACCTGTAGAAGATGCATTTAGAAGGCAGCGCGCTTAAAATCTACCTAAACAGCAAACAAGCCTAAGCCTAGTTTTGTCTAAACTAGTGGTATTGTTTCATTTAGACTCTTGCATACGCGATGGCCCAAATCTAATTGTTTTAACCCAAAACAAAGATTTGAAGCGCAACTCAAAGTTGTTACTGCCCAAGGGAGGTGGTTGAATCACAAATTCATAAAACTCCAGCAAGAAACCTTATTGTGAACAGTTCAACTGTTGCAAGTCCCGCCTTGACAGTTCACTGTTCTATTGGGAGTCCTTTTTAAACCAAAGAATCCCTGCACAATGGGGGAAAAAATTACAATCATCGAGAGTTAATTTGTAATTTTTAATCATCAGGAGTGTGCCTTGTAAGTGGAATTGGTGATAAGTATGTATTCAATCCTGAACGATGCTATTATGTGGCAAAACAAAATTTGATTCTGACATTCGGCCACTCAACTACAATCGAACTGTGAGAATTTCCAACATATTAGGTTAAGGTAGGGGGTGTTCAAATAGAAGACCGGACCCCCCGGTCCCAATTTTTGGCCGCGATGTAAATTGCATCCCGGTCTCGGTTTGGTCCCGATTCCATAATCCCGGGACCAAGACCAAACCGGAAAATCCCGGTTTTTTTTTAAAAAAATTAAATTTAAAAATATTATTATATTAGTTAACTTTTCTATAATCTAATGTTTAAAGTGATCATTTAACACCTACTAAAGTCCTAATAATCACACAAATTGATCTAGAATTGAAGAATAACATTTTTTATTACAGTTTAACTCCAACGAAATATGTTATATACATTTTATCAAATGATAATTTAATTTATGAGGTAAAAAAATATAAAAATAAAATAATAACTTAATTTTTAAGGAAAAAATTTAAAAAAAAAGGGGGGACCAGGACGGAATCGGGATCACAAGGTGTGATCTTGGTTCCAATAGATCCCGGTCCCGGCTGAGACAGGAAATTCCCAGAATCAAAATGTCTGGGACCGGAGCCAGACAACCGGGACCGGGACACTTTTAACACCGCTAGGTTAAGGTATTGAAGAAAGAACTTACAGCAGCTACTAAGTCAGTAGCAGCCTTGACAGACCTTCCACCACCTTTTTGTGTGTTTGGAACAGCGTTTGTCAATTGGGCTTGTTGTAATATTACTTTTGGTAAAAGCCAGATTGTGTAATGTGATTTATGTTTGGATTGGCGATTGTCAATTGGGCTTTTGCAAAAATAAAACTTGTTTGGATTAGCGATTGTCAATTGGGCTTTTGTGATAATGATAAGAGAGAAATGAAATTAAAAATTATAAAAAATTTATAAAAGTTAAAGTTGGAAAATTAGACAATTTAAAAATGCATAATCTGATGAAATAATATTACATTGTCAATTGGATCACATGTTCCGTACAATTTGGTCTCTAATGGAGTCACTAATATGATTCATTCGAGAGGAAGATTGCCTGCCATAATTTGTCGCGGAAGGATGTTCATCTACACTATTATTATCTACATCAACGAGATTCCCAGCTTCACCTTAGCGAAACACTACGTCTTCAATATCATTTCTCCTAATAAAATTATGTAGGGCCATTGTTGCACAAACAATGCGGACTTGTATCTGATAGCTATACTTGCACATTTTTTGCAACAATTCAAATCGATTCTTCCACACTCCAAAAGTCCTTTCAATAGTAGACCTTAAACTAGAATGGTAAAAATTAAAGGTCTCGTTAGCATTTCTAAATCCGGGTTGGCGGCTAAATTCTGACAGATGATAACGCTCACATCTATAAGGACCAAGGTACTAGAGCTGGGAAAACGAGCCGAGCCCATCAGACCAGCTCGTTTAGGCCCTGGCCCTTCAAGGGCCGGGCTTGCAAATTGTGGCCTCCAAAGGAAGTCGGGCCTAAAAGAGCAGGCCCTGTAGGGCCTCGAACTTAAAAGGGCAGGCCCTGTAGGGCCTCGGGCCGGCCCGTTAAGCCCGTTTATTTTTATTGTTTTGCTTGAAATGGGAAACCGTATTACCTTTTTAAATTGCCTTATTGAATCTATATTTCACTCTGTCCTCATATTGTATAGAGTATGATTTTTGAGTATACTGTTTTGCCTAATTGAATCATATTGTGATTTTTGAGTATATTGTTCTGCCTATTGAAGTATAATTTTTTATGAAGGTTGTGATTATTTGACTACTTGAGCTTACTACTCAAAGTGAAGCACAATCAAATGTCTTTGGAATTGATGATAGTGGTGAAGAAGATGAAAATGATAGTCGTCACACTCATGTTGCTTAGATGTTAGAGTGTTTAGTTTCTTGCCTTTGTATGTTTTGGCCTTTGTGTGAGTTATTTATAGACATGATTTTACCTTTGATTATACATTAGTAACTGTGTTTGTTTGTTTAAGACGTGTTATTTAAACCTTAATGTTGAGAACATTTATATGTTAAATTAGAACTTTAATTGTTGTTATTTACTAATTATATCTCTCTAGGGAAAAAAACGCAAGAAAAATAGTTAAACATTGTGAAAATGACTTCTCGGCCCTGCAGGCCGGCCCTAGTCCACATGCTCTGGGGCCGGACCTTGAAAAACTGTAATTTTTCTGACCCCGGGCCTAAAAGAGCCGGCCCTTTTAGGCCCTGGCCCGTTAAGGGCCAGCCCTGTAGGGCCGAGTCGACCCTGATTCCCAGCTCTACAAGGTACCCAAGTTGTGTCGGATAGCCATCGTCAACCAAATAATATTTGCCTAATAAAAGTTTAAATCAATCCAAACTATTAGATTCATTAAAGTGTAAAATGAAAGTAATTGAATGGAAGGTGACGGAGATATACCTACAGGTGGATGAGGGAAGTTCATAGATGGATTAGAAACAGCAGATTCGAACACACGAGCATCATGTGCAGTACCTTCCCAGCCCGCCATAACAAACGTAAAGCACATATCCCAATTGCATACAACCATTACATTCTGTATTGGATATCCCTTTCTGCCAATATATCTCTCGCGGTTCGTATCAGTGATCACACACCTAATGTGGGTTCCATTTATTGCTCCAATAGCATCTTGGAAGTATGGATAATAACGAGCATCATCTTTTTATTTTTGGGTGGCATACATTGAATTCGGGATGGCACGATCTGATATTTTCCTGCGCTAGACTAATGCAAGCATCTAATACCTTGTGCAAAAGCCTACTGACCGTTTCCCCTAAATGTTGAAAGAGCTCTTGAACCACCCTATTGCCTACTCCATGGCCGACGGTGAGCAAGAACATGGCAACCATTTCTCTATTTCCCTCTTTCGCATCTCTTCTATCTCATTCCCTCTGTTCCTATTCTTCTCTATTTCCCTCTTTCGAAACAATTTACATACCCGAAACACAAGCATTCAGTTGGTGTTCGAAGCACTGAGCACATTTTTTTTCTAGTTAACACAAGAAGCTAAACAAGGCATATAGTCAAGCAGCAGATCACATCGACGGAGCAGATCGACGACAGGGACAGTTAAAGAGAAATGAAACAAGATGAAGGTTAAATGAAGTTTAAAACCTCAGCAGCCAAACAGATCACGCCGACGGACAAGATCCACAACCACAGCACCTTCAACTAGAGATGGCGACTTCAACGCCAGCCAAGCAGAAACAGATCACTTCCACCAGATTGGCCACCGCCAGAGTCAAGCACGACGAAAACCACCAAGAAACGAACTTGCCAACTTCAATGGAAGCTGCCGGACTTCAACTCCGCTGCTACTCTGACAGACAAGGAGACAAGAAGAAGACCCACATCCGACGACACGCCAGAACACCAATTTGAACACCACGCCGGAAAATGGGACACCGCTATTCGGAGCTTCTGGAGCTGCAGCCGCTACCGCGAGTTGGAGTGCTGTGTCGAAATGAAGAAGGGGAGATTGGTATGGTATAACGAGGAGAGAGAGAAGGAGGGTATCAGGGGGGTAGGTGAATAATTTAAAAAGCATTAAATGATTTTAACGGTAATATTTGATTGAATTTTTGATAAAAGCTCCAACATTGAGCTTTTGTGAAACGTGTGTGTACAGTGATTAAATTCCCAAAAATCCAATCCTTAATCTTATCAACCAAACATGAAAAAAAAAACACTGCTAGCAATTGGGCTTTTATATGCCCAATTGGGCTTAAGGGCACCCAAATCCTGTAACCAAACACACACAAATACAAACTTGTAAAAGTACAACATCAACATCAGAACCAAACTTACCCAAACGTGCATATAGCATACAGAGTCTAAACCTAGCAAATGAAAATTGAAGAGATTGTACACTTACAACAAGAATCTCATCACGTTTTAGAAGGTAATGATACTTAGGCAAGGGAGAATTACAATTATTGTTATTTTTCTTTCTTTAAGCTTTCTTCAGCCTTAATTTCAGCTTTCACTTATTTATTCTCAGCCTTTATATTCTGCTCCTTATTTCTGTCCTTTTCCTACTGCACTTTTTCCTTTCAGTCTTTTATTCTATCTATTTAAATTCTGCAATTTAAATTATGTCTTTTCTTCTCCGTTCCTTTTCTTCTAAACGTGGTAGTAGTAGTTCTTCTTCTACCCCACTAAACAACTCTACGCTAAACGATGAGGAATCAAGATCTTCAACTTCTAAACAAATTTTCAAAGAAGAAATTTCTTTTGAAAATATAAACCAGAAAGTGGATGATTGGGTTTTACCTCCAATTGCCTTAAACGCACTTTATCAAATGCAAACTCAAGATAAGAAGTGGTTCTCCAAGTCTGATTATATAATCAGAACAGTTGAAGAATCAATTCCTATTAAACCTGAAAAAGGAGAATTTTACCTTCTTTCTCAAAAATCAATTGATAAACATAAGAAAGATTATAACTTTTTGCACATCGGAAGTGTTCAAGTTGCTATTAAACCATTGATAAGAAAAGGATTAAACGTTTCAGGACTAGTATGCCTCATGGATGCTAGACATTATGAATTTTCAGATTCTCTGCTTGCAGCAGCAGAATTCGGACTTCATAATGGTCCTGTCTACTTTAATTGTTATCCAGATAGGATGGCAGATTTAAAAGATGAACAAGTTCTTGAAGTTCTTAAACTCAAACTTCAGCTAAACGGTTTGAACATGAAACCAGGATCTATACCTGCTACCCTAACATATAGGGTACAGTATAAGGTCTTAAACTCATCCAATTCCTTAGTTTTGATACCACCTGATAATGGCCAAACAATAGTCTTTTTATCAGATGAACAAAATGCAAACTTGACTGTTCCAAAAACAATTATGTGGGATGATGTTGAATTACCAGATGATTGGACTATGGATAAGGCTACAAAGCCAACTCCTAAACCTATATCTCAGGTAAGCAAAATCATTCAAACATCAGATGGAACTGTTAAACTTTCTTTTGATAGACCAAGAAGATCTTGTAGTCAAGCTACCAGAACTGAGCCTTCATTATATGAAGATTGTAGGTCTGTTAGATCTGAATCTTCAAGATATTCTTGTCCTTTACATAAACCACCATCTATCATCTATGCACCTGCACCTAACACATTAACTCCCCGACAAACTCTACCAAAAGTACCAACGGTCATATATGCACCTGCACCACCCACGGTAACCCCACAAACAACCACAAACGTTTCAATTCAAGGAATCGATAATTCTTTAAATATCCCACACACAAGTTATGAAAAGGATGATGACTTAAAATCAATTGAGTCTCCAACCTATTCATCTCTTGGGGAATCAGGGGAACCTTTTATTATAAACGTTTTAGAAAATATTTTCCAAATTGACAAACAAACTTTGCAAAAGGAATTTTACTCTGAGAAATATACCTTTCAGAGAGAATGGTTTCTACGAAATTTCAAAAAACTTGCTAGAAAAGAAATTCAAGAAAAATTCTACAGGTTTCTTGAAAAGGTACAAGAAAATATTCCATTCTTTGATTGGTTCAATGCATATGCAGAAGATCAAAACCTGGAATATCCTTTCTTACAAACCATAAATATGACAAAGAAACAATGGAAAACTTCTGAAGGTGAAACTATTTCTTCTGAGTTTCTTCCTCCAAAAACAGTGCAAATACCACAATTGGCTGATGACAAACGTCAACCAATTATGGCTGCACCTTTCAAATTTAAAAATATTGAAAAACCCATTGATCCAATGGATATTAAGAATATTGTTGAACAAAACAATTATACAAACCAATATCTTCAGATATTAGGTGATTATTTTGTTCAAACACCAATTTCTTCGAGAAAAGTCGAAACTAGAATTGAAACACCGCTTTTTAAACCTTTTCAAATTAACCCAAAAATTAAGTCAGATTTTCAAACTCAAAGATCTGATTTATTAAGAAAGGTTAACCAACAAATTAGCCAACTTCAAACTATGACTATCCCAGACACACCCCAGTCGTCATCAACCAAATCGAAAGACGTCATGACTTTTGAAAAAGATTCCCAAATTGGAGACACAGACTCTAACCCTTCTGAGTCACAACTCCAAATCAACCATCAACACTGGAAAAAGCCTTCAAAACTCTATTACCATAGAGCTAGCCCTCCAGACATTCTGGTTGAAGAACGAATAAACCAAAATTTTAAGTCCTTTAACGCTGACAATATCTATGAATGGAACATAGATGGTCAAAGTGAGACAAACATTCTACAAATCCTTCAACAAATGTCTATGGTAAGTACAGCATACCAAACTCAACATGATTATTCAGACGAGATGATTACCAATCTTATAGTTTCCGGATTTACTGGACAACTCAAAGGTTGGTGGGATAATTATCTTTCTTCTGAAGATAAACATACCATCTTTACATCTATTAAAACTGAATCTGATGGAACACCCATTACCTCAAACGGCCAACCCATTCCAGATTCGGTAAACACTCTTCTTTTTACAATTATTAAACATTTTGTTGGAGATCCATCTATCTGGAAAGATAGGTCGGCTGAACTTCTTTCGAATCTTAAATGCAGTACCCTATCTGATTTCAGATGGTATAGAGATACTTTTTTGACTAGAGTACTCACCAGAGATGATGCTCATCAACCATTTTGGAAAGAAAAATTCCTAGCTGGATTACCTAAGTCTTTAGGTGACAAAGTTAGAGAAAAATTTAGAAACCAAAATGATGGCAACATCCCTTATGAGCATTTAACATATGGTCAATTGATCTCTTATGTCCAAAGGGCTGCTCTTAAGATTTGTCAAGATGACAAAATCCAACGACAACTTGCAAAAGAAAAAGCCACAGATAGGAAAGAATTAGGAACTTTCTGTGAACAATTTGGCTTTCCTCCTTGTAAGCAATCTAAACTTCATCGTAAACCTTACCATAAAAAGAAAAAACATTTCCACCAAAGATATAAGCCCAATACACCTCCTCATAGACTTGAAAAGGAATTTCGCTCAAAACCAAAAGTTGATTTTCCTAAACAAACGAAAATTACTTGTTTTAAATGTGGTAAACCAGGTCATATTTCCAAATATTGTCATTTGACTCGAAAGTTGAAAAAGATTAAGAGTATTGAAGAACCTCTTCTAGAACAAATAAACAATCTTTTGATTGAGACTTCTGAATCTGAATCTGAAAGTAGTTCTTCTGAGGATCTTAACCAAATTCAAAACGAAGATCTTCCAGAAAACTCTTCTTCAGAAATTAATGTTATCACGAAGGAACATGATTTACTTCTTGATATCATTACTAAACTCCCAGATTCTGATAGAGGAGAATATTTGTTCAAGCTAAGAGAAGTTCTCAATCAAACTCCGACTTCTTCAAACTCTAAACCTCCTATTCTTTTCAACAAATATGATTTAACAAATGTTTTAAACAAATTTAAACATTCTATCAAACCTACAACCCTCCAAGACCTTCAGTACGAGGTAAATAACCTCAAAACTGAAATCAGTCTTATTAAACTACAACAAGACACCCATGCAACTGCTATATCCCAAATACAGGATTTTCAACTTGCAACTCAAACTGAAGGGCAACTAAAAACATCATCTGATCAAGAAGACAATAATCTTTCTGAACCATTTTTAAACTTGATTTCAAAAATATCAATTCAAAAGTTTTATGTTCAAGCCAAGATTATTATTAACAATGATTTTGTCTTAGACCAAACTGTTCTGTTTGACACAGGAGCTGATTCTAATTGTTTTAAAGAAGGAATCATTCCTACAAAATATTTTGAGAAAACAACCGAAAGGTTTAATGGTGTCAATGGCTCACGCTTAGATGTCAAATATAAAGTTTCAAACGTTGTTATTGAAAATGAAGGTTTAAAGATTCAAACCCCATTTATATTAGTTAAAGATATGGGAACCCAGATTATTCTTGGGGCGCCATTTGCAAGGCTATTATTCCCATATATGACTGATGAAAATGGAATTTCAAAAGAACATCTGGGTAAAACCATCTTATTTCCTTTTACTCAGAAGCCCAGAGTTAAGGAATTAAATCTTCTTTCTTCAAAACAACAACAAGTTAACTTTTTGAAGGAAGATATCTCTTTCAAACATATAGAAGCTCACCTATGTCAAGCACAAATTAAACAACAAATCCAAACTTGTCTTGCGAAAATCCATCAAACTATTTGCTCGGATTTACCAAATGCGTTTTGGAATCGCAAAAAACATGTTGTTGACTTGCCTTATGAAACAAGTTTTTATGAAAAACAAATACCAACTAAGGCACGACCAATCCAAATGACTGCAGAACTTCTTGAAACCTGTAAAAAGGAAATTCAAGAACTTCTGAACAAAAAATTGATTCGCAAATCTAGAAGCCCTTGGTCTTGTGCTGCTTTTTATGTGAATAAAAATGCAGAAATAGAGCGTGGAGCTCCTAGACTTGTAATCAATTACAAACCATTAAATGAAGCGTTACAATGGATTAGGTATCCAATCCCAAACAAATCTGATCTACTTAAACGTTTGTATTCTGCAAAAATCTTTTCAAAATTCGACATGAAATCTGGATTTTGGCAGATTCAAATTTCTGAAAAAGATAGGTACAAAACTGCTTTTACTGTGCCTTTTGGTCAGTATGAGTGGAATGTTATGCCTTTTGGTTTAAAAAATGCTCCTTCTGAATTCCAGAGAATCATGAATGAAATCTTTAATGACTATAGTCAATTCATCATTGTATACATTGATGATGTTTTGATCTATTCTCATTCTATTGAACAACATTTCAAACATGTTCATCATTTTATTAAAATTGCAGAAACAAATGGTTTAGTAGTTTCTAAGCCTAAAATTAGTCTTTTTCAAACTAAAGTTAGGTTTCTTGGTCATTGGATTTACCAAGGGTCCATAACGCCAATTGAACGTGCAATTCAATTTGCAGATAAATTTCCTGATCAAATCATTGACAAAACACAACTTCAACGATTTTTGGGATGTCTAAATTATGTTGCTGATTTTATTCCTCATCTTAGCAATTTCATTAAACCGCTACATCAGCGTCTTAAAACGAATCCTCCTCCATGGACGGATATCCATTCAAATGTTGTCAAACAAATTAAACTCCAGGTTAAGGAACTTCCTTGTCTTAGCCTTCCTGATCCTTCTGCTTACAAAATTGTTGAAACTGATGCCTCTGACATTGGTTATGGTGGCATTCTTAAACAGAGTCTGGACGGCAAAGAAAAAATTGTTTCTTTTACATCTAAACATTGGAATTCTGCACAGCAGAATTATTCTACAATTAAAAAAGAAATTTTGGCAATTGTTTTATGCATTTCCAAATTTCAATCTGATCTTTTAAACCAAAGGTTTTTAGTTCGCATTGATTGTAAATCAGCAAAAGATGTTTTACAAAAAGATGTTAAAAACCTTGCATCTAAACAAATTTTTGCCAGATGGCAAGCGATTTTAAGTGTTTTTGATTTTGACATTGAATTTATCAAAGGCACTGCAAACTCCTTACCAGATTTTCTTACCCGTGAGTTTCTTCAGGGTAGGTAGTGAGTGAACCAACAAAATGCCCAGAAAAAAGAAAGAATCTGATGATAAACAAAAGAGTGATAAACTCCCGAGTATCATGCAAGATGCTCAAAATCAAACAGTCTCTAGTACAAGTCTGGAGGCGATCATGCAACAACTTCTGCAACAATATGGATCCTAAACACAAGGATCACAACAGCAGAAGCAGTCACAAGCAGAGTCATCTACTCCATCTGGGTCATCAATCCAGAAACCCCAAACTAAAGCAACCTCTACAAATGAGATTTTAAAATCTTATGAACAGGCGTATGCCCAGAGGAAGCTTCCAAATCAAACATGGGAACAGGTAGTGAAAAAAGGGAAAAACACAGCCCTTGTACCATTCTCCCCAATGACTAAACAAGAATATGATAGGTTAAACCAAGCACCCCAAAGTCTACAAGCTTGGCCAAGACCTTCTACTCCTCCAAATCAAACGCAACTGACAACTGCAGCTTCTTCTTCCAAAGCAATTGTCAGTTTACCCCAAACACAAACCAGCACACATACGCCTTATTCCCATAAAGAGGCTTATGCAAAACACATTCTACAAGTGGAACCAGAGTTTTTCCACCAAAACCCAAATCAGGTAGCCGTGAATGTCTTCCCTCCAGGATTTCATTTCAGGCCTTCTGATTTGACAAAAACTAGAGAATGGTATGAGTTAATACTGGTTCATACTGGGTCCATCCTAGTCAAACGAAAAACAGATAAAAGAACTGGACCAATGATTACTCATTCCTCTCTCCAGATTTTAAAAGTTCTCACCCCTTCCCAGTGGGGACAAAATTTACTTAAACCAAAATTTTGGGAACTTGATTATGAACCCAAAGGATATACTTACTGGGATTATGTTGATGCATGGTCCAATGTCTTTTGGGATCAAAATGAAATTTTTACACATACTTGGTTCATCTACTTTAAAACAAAAACTGAGTATGATTTTCCTCAATGGTTTGTTCACTGGTGGGGATTCTTTGGTCCTGTACTAGAGATATTACTGCCAAAGGTTGTACAAGCCTTTGAATTCTTTAAACAAAAATTCAATATTGGTGAGGATCCTTTTCCAATTGATCTTCACTATTTTTCAAAATTATCTGTATCCTGGGTTTTTGCCTGGAATTACAGATTTTCTAGAACAAATCAAGGCTCTCCCCTCTTACCAACTCTACAAAGACTTCCCTCGGTAAGATGGTGGGCCAAATTTGACATCAGCAGAATTGACAGTAGAGCAGTTGATAAATGGTTCAAAGAAAATCCTCAACATCTTTGTATGACAGAACAGAGTAAATTCCTGAATCAAAAATCGAGGATTACTTCTATGTTAGCTGGAACCACAGATAAGGCTAACCTTATCAGTCAACTCAGCTCAATGCTACAAGTTCTACAACAACAACAAGACCAAACGGCTTCGACCAGTCAACCAATCTCTTCAGCAGCCTCAGACAATCAAGAGGATGATGAAGAAGAATTTGTTGTAGACTTAGATGAAGATTAAACGTTCAGAGACTTAGAATTATTTTTATTGTAGCATCAAGAGGATCTGTGTTTATGGCATTAAACTCTTTTGTTAGCGGGTTAGTATGATTATTCTTGATTTCAAGAAGACAATAAAAATAATTCTAAGTCTCCGAACGTTTAATCTTCATCTAAGTCTACAACAAATTCTTCTTCATCATCCTCTTGATTGTCTGAGGCTGCTGAAGAGATTGGTTGACTGGTCGAAGCCGTTTGGTCTTGTTGTTGTTGTAGAACTTGTAGCATTGAGCTGAGTTGACTGATAAGGTTAGCCTTATCTGTGGTTCCAGCTAACATAGAAGTAATCCTCGATTTTTGATTCAGGAATTTACTCTGTTCTGTCATACAAAGATGTTGAGGATTTTCTTTGAACCATTTATCAACTGCTCTACTGTCAATTCTGCTGATGTCAAATTTGGCCCACCATCTTACCGAGGGAAGTCTTTGTAGAGTTGGTAAGAGGGGAGAGCCTTGATTTGTTCTAGAAAATCTGTAATTCCAGGCAAAAACCCAGGATACAGATAATTTTGAAAAATAGTGAAGATCAATTGGAAAAGGATCCTCACCAATATTGAATTTTTGTTTAAAGAATTCAAAGGCTTGTACAACCTTTGGGGGTAATATCTCTAGTACAGGACCAAAGAATCCCCACCAGTGAACAAACCATTGAGGAAAATCATACTCAGTTTTTGTTTTAAAGTAGATGAACCAAGTATGTGTAAAAATTTCATTTTGATCCCAAAAGACATTGGACCATGCATCAACATAATCCCAGTAAGTATATCATTTGGGTTCATAATCAAGTTCCCAAAATTTTGGTTTAAGTAAATTTTGTCCCCACTGGGAAGGGGTGAGAACTTTTAAAATCTGGAGAGAGGAATGAGTAATCATTGGTCCAGTTCTTTTATCTGTTTTTCGTTTGACTAGGATGGACCCAGTATGAACCAGTATTAACTCATACCATTCTCTAGTTTTTGTCAAATCAGAAGGCCTGAAATGAAATCCTGGAGGGAAGACATTCACGGCTACCTGATTTGGGTTTTGGTGGAAAAACTCTGGTTCCACTTGTAGAATGTGTTTTGCATAAGCCTCTTTATGGGAATAAGGCGTATGTGTGCTGGTTTGTGTTTGGGGTAAACTGACAATTGCTTTGGAAGAAGAAGCTGCAGTTGTCAGTTGCGTTTGATTTGGAGGAGTAGAAGGTCTTGGCCAAGCTTGTAGACTTTGGGGTGCTTGGTTTAACCTATCATATTCTTGTTTAGTCATTGGGGAGAATGGTACAAGGGCTGTGTTTTTCCCTTTTTTCACTACCTGTTCCCATGTTTGATTTGGAAGCTTCCTCTGGGCATACGCCTGTTTATAAGATTTTAAAATCTCATTTGTAGAGGTTGCTTTAGTTTGGGGTTTCTGGATTGATGACCCAGATGGAGTAGATGACTCTGCTTGTGACTGCTTCTGCTGTTGTGATCCTTGTGTTTGGGATCCATATTGTTGCAGAAGTTGTTGCATGATCGCCTCCAGACTTGTACTAGAGACTGTTTGATTTTGAGCATCTTGCATGATACTCGGGAGTTTATCACTCTTTTGTTTATCATCAGATTCTTTCTTTTTTCTGGGCATTTTGTTGGTTCACTCACTACCTACCCTGAAGAAACTCACGGGTAAGAAAATCTGGTAAGGAGTTTGCAGTGCCTTTGATAAATTCAATGTCAAAATCAAAAACACTTAAAATCGCTTGCCATCTGGCAAAAATTTGTTTAGATGCAAGGTTTTTAACATCTTTTTGTAAAACATCTTTTGCTGATTTACAATCAATGCGAACTAAAAACCTTTGGTTTAAAAGATCAGATTGAAATTTGGAAATGCATAAAACAATTGCCAAAATTTCTTTTTTAATTGTAGAATAATTCTGCTGTGCAGAATTCCAATGTTTATATGTAAAAGAAACAATTTTTTCTTTGCCGTCCAGACTCTGTTTAAGAATGCCACCATAACCAATGTCAGAGGCATCAGTTTCAACAATTTTGTAAGCAGAAGGATCAGGAAGGCTAAGACAAGGAAGTTCCTTAACCTGGAGTTTAATTTGTTTGACAACATTTGAATGGATATCCGTCCATGGAGGAGGATTCGTTTTAAGACGCTGATGTAGCGGTTTAATGAAATTGCTAAGATGAGGAATAAAATCAGCAACATAATTTAGACATCCCAAAAATCGTTGAAGTTGTGTTTTGTCAATGATTTGATCAGGAAATTTATCTGCAAATTGAATTGCACGTTCAATTGGCGTTATGGACCCTTGGTAAATCCAATGACCAAGAAACCTAACTTTAGTTTGAAAAAGACTAATTTTAGGCTTAGAAACTACTAAACCATTTGTTTCTGCAATTTTAATAAAATGATGAACATGTTTGAAATGTTGTTCAATAGAATGAGAATAGATCAAAACATCATCAATGTATACAATGATGAATTGACTATAGTCATTAAAGATTTCATTCATGATTCTCTGGAATTCAGAAGGAGCATTTTTTAAACCAAAAGGCATAACATTCCACTCATACTGACCAAAAGGCACAGTAAAAGCAGTTTTGTACCTATCTTTTTCAGAAATTTGAATCTGCCAAAATCCAGATTTCATGTCGAATTTTGAAAAGATTTTTGCAGAATACAAACGTTTAAGTAGATCAGATTTGTTTGGGATTGGATACCTAATCCATTGTAACGCTTCATTTAATGGTTTGTAATTGATTACAAGTCTAGGAGCTCCACGCTCTATTTCTGCATTTTTATTCACATAAAAAGCAGCACAAGACCAAGGGCTTCTAGATTTGCGAATCAATTTTTTGTTCAGAAGTTCTTGAATTTCCTTTTTACAGGTTTCAAGAAGTTCTGCAGTCATTTGGATTGGTCGTGCCTTAGTTGGTATTTGTTTTTCATAAAAACTTGTTTCATAAGGCAAGTCAACAACATGTTTTTTGCGATTCCAAAACGCATTTGGTAAATCCGAGCAAATAGTTTGATGGATTTTCGCAAGACAAGTTTGGATTTGTTGTTTAATTTGTGCTTGACATAGGTGAGCTTCTATATGTTTGAAAGAGATATCTTCCTTCAAAAAGTTAACTTGTTGTTGTTTTGAAGAAAGAAGATTTAATTCCTTAACTCTGGGCTTCTGAGTAAAAGGAAATAAGATGGTTTTACCCAGATGTTCTTTTGAAATTCCATTTTCATCAGTCATATATGGGAATAATAGCCTTGCAAATGGCGCCCCAAGAATAATCTGGGTTCCCATATCTTTAACTAATATAAATGGGGTTTGAATCTTTAAACCTTCATTTTCAATAACAACGTTTGAAACTTTATATTTGACATCTAAGCGTGAGCCATTGACACCATTAAACCTTTCGGTTGTTTTCTCAAAATATTTTGTAGGAATGATTCCTTCTTTAAAACAATTAGAATCAGCTCCTGTGTCAAACAGAACAGTTTGGTCTAAGACAAAATCATTGTTAATAATAATCTTGGCTTGAACATAAAACTTTTGAATTGATATTTTTGAAATCAAGTTTAAAAATGGTTCAGAAAGATTATTGTCTTCTTGATCAGATGATGTTTTTAGTTGCCCTTCAGTTTGAGTTGCAAGTTGAAAATCCTGTATTTGGGATATAGCAGTTGCATGGGTGTCTTGTTGTAGTTTAATAAGACTGATTTCAGTTTTGAGGTTATTTACCTCGTACTGAAGGTCTTGGAGGGTTGTAGGTTTGATAGAATGTTTAAATTTGTTTAAAACATTTGTTAAATCATATTTGTTGAAAAGAATAGGAGGTTTAGAGTTTGAAGAAGTCGGAGTTTGATTGAGAACTTCTCTTAGCTTGAACAAATATTCTCCTCTATCAGAATCTGGGAGTTTAGTAATGATATCAAGAAGTAAATCATGTTCCTTCGTGATAACATTAATTTCTGAAGAAGAGTTTTCTGGAAGATCTTCGTTTTGAATTTGGTTAAGATCCTCAGAAGAACTACTTTCAGATTCAGATTCAGAAGTCTCAATCAAAAGATTGTTTATTTGTTCTAGAAGAGGTTCTTCAATACTCTTAATCTTTTTCAACTTTCGAGTCAAATGACAATATTTGGAAATATGACCTGGTTTACCACATTTAAAACAAGTAATTTTCGTTTGTTTAGGAAAATCAACTTTTGGTTTTGAGCGAAATTCCTTTTCAAGTCTATGAGGAGGTGTATTGGGCTTATATCTTTGGTGGAAATGTTTTTTCTTTTTATGGTAAGGTTTACGATGAAGTTTAGATTGCTTACAAGGAGGAAAGCCAAATTGTTCACAGAAAGTTCCTAATTCTTTCCTATCTGTGGCTTTTTCTTTTGCAAGTTGTCGTTGGATTTTGTCATCTTGACAAATCTTAAGAGCAGCCCTTTGGACATAAGAGATCAATTGACCATATGTTAAATGCTCATAAGGGATGTTGCCATCATTTTGGTTTCTAAATTTTTCTCTAACTTTGTCACCTAAAGACTTAGGTAATCCAGCTAGGAATTTTTCTTTCCAAAATGGTTGATGAGCATCATCTCTGGTGAGTACTCTAGTCAAAAAAGTATCTCTATACCATCTGAAATCAGATAGGGTACTGCATTTAAGATTCGAAAGAAGTTCAGCCGACCTATCTTTCCAGATAGATGGATCTCCAACAAAATGTTTAATAATTGTAAAAAGAAGAGTGTTTACCGAATCTGGAATGGGTTGGCCGTTTGAGGTAATGGGTGTTCCATCAGATTCAGTTTTAATAGATGTAAAGATGGTATGTTTATCTTCAGAAGAAAGATAATTATCCCACCAACCTTTGAGTTGTCCAGTAAATCCGGAAACTATAAGATTGGTAATCATCTCGTCTGAATAATCATGTTGAGTTTGGTATGCTGTACTTACCATAGACATTTGTTGAAGGATTTGTAGAATGTTTGTCTCACTTTGACCATCTATGTTCCATTCATAGATATTGTCAGCGTTAAAGGACTTAAAATTTTGGTTTATTCGTTCTTCAACCAGAATGTCTGGAGGGCTAGCTCTATGGTAATAGAGTTTTGAAGGCTTTTTCCAGTGTTGATGGTTGATTTGGAGTTGTGACTCAGAAGGGTTAGAGTCTGTGTCTCCAATTTGGGAATCTTTTTCAAAAGTCATGACGTCTTTCGATTTGGTTGATGACGACTGGGGTGTGTCTGGGATAGTCATAGTTTGAAGTTGGCTAATTTGTTGGTTAACCTTTCTTAATAAATCAGATCTTTGAGTTTGAAAATCTGACTTAATTTTTGGGTTAATTTGAAAAGGTTTAAAAAGCGGTGTTTCAATTCTAGTTTCGACTTTTCTCGAAGAAATTGGTGTTTGAACAAAATAATCACCTAATATCTGAAGATATTGGTTTGTATAATTGTTTTGTTCAACAATATTCTTAATATCCATTGGATCAATGGGTTTTTCAATATTTTTAAATTTGAAAGGTGCAGCCATAATTGGTTGACGTTTGTCATCAGCCAATTGTGGTATTTGCACTGTTTTTGGAGGAAGAAACTCAGAAGAAATAGTTTCACCTTCAGAAGTTTTCCATTGTTTCTTTGTCATATTTATGGTTTGTAAGAAAGGATATTCCAGGTTTTGATCTTCTGCATATGCATTGAACCAATCAAAGAATGGAATATTTTCTTGTACCTTTTCAAGAAACCTGTAGAATTTTTCTTGAATTTCTTTTCTAGCAAGTTTTTTGAAATTTCGTAGAAACCATTCTCTCTGAAAGGTATATTTCTCAGAGTAAAATTCCTTTTGCAAAGTTTGTTTGTCAATTTGGAAAATATTTTCTAAAACGTTTATAATAAAAGGTTCCCCTGATTCCCCAAGAGATGAATAGGTTGGAGACTCAATTGATTTTAAGTCATCATCCTTTTCATAACTTGTGTGTGGGATATTTAAAGAATTATCGATTCCTTGAATTGAAACGTTTGTGGTTGTTTGTGGGGTTACCGTGGGTGGTGCAGGTGCATATATGACCGTTGGTACTTTTGGTAGAGTTTGTCGGGGAGTTAATGTGTTAGGTGCAGGTGCATAGATGATAGATGGTGGTTTATGTAAAGGACAAGAATATCTTGAAGATTCAGATTTAACAGACCTACAATCTTCATATAATGAAGGCTCAGTTCTGGTAGCTTGACTACAAGATCTTCTTGGTCTATCAAAAGAAAGTTTAACAGTTCCATCTGATGTTTGAATGATTTTGCTTACCTGAGATATAGGTTTAGGAGTTGGCTTTGTAGCCTTATCCATAGTCCAATCATCTGGTAATTCAACATCATCCCACATAATTGTTTTTGGAACAGTCAAGTTTGCATTTTGTTCATCTGATAAAAAGACTATTGTTTGGCCATTATCAGGTGGTATCAAAACTAAGGAATTGGATGAGTTTAAGACCTTATACTGTACCCTATATGTTAGGGTAGCAGGTATAGATCCTGGTTTCATGTTCAAACCGTTTAGCTGAAGTTTGAGTTTAAGAACTTCAAGAACTTGTTCATCTTTTAAATCTGCCATCCTATCTGGATAACAATTAAAGTAGACAGGACCATTATGAAGTCCGAATTCTGCTGCTGCAAGCAGAGAATCTGAAAATTCATAATGTCTAGCATCCATGAGGCATACTAGTCCTGAAACGTTTAATCCTTTTCTTATCAATGGTTTAATAGCAACTTGAACACTTCCGATGTGCAAAAAGTTATAATCTTTCTTATGTTTATCAATTGATTTTTGAGAAAGAAGGTAAAATTCTCCTTTTTCAGGTTTAATAGGAATTGATTCTTCAACTGTTCTGATTATATAATCAGACTTGGAGAACCACTTCTTATCTTGAGTTTGCATTTGATAAAGTGCGTTTAAGGCAATTGGAGGTAAAACCCAATCATCCACTTTCTGGTTTATATTTTCAAAAGAAATTTCTTCTTTGAAAATTTGTTTAGAAGTTGAAGATCTTGATTCCTCATCGTTTAGCGTAGAGTTGTTTAGTGGGGTAGAAGAAGAACTACTACTACCACGTTTAGAAGAAAAGGAACGGAGAAGAAAAGACATAATTTAAATTGCAGAATTTAAATAGATAGAATAAAAGACTGAAAGGAAAAAGTGCAGTAGGAAAAGGACAGAAATAAGGAGCAGAATATAAAGGCTGAGAATAAATAAGTGAAAGCTGAAATTAAGGCTGAAGAAAGCTTAAAGAAAGAAAAATAACAATAATTGTAATTCTCCCTTGCCTAAGTATCATTACCTTCTGGATCCATAGTGGTATAATAATTAAAAATGTATCAGTGTTTATGGATTAAAATAGTTTGTTAAGAAATTAGTAAGATTCCTTAGATCTTACTCTAGCCAGACTTGAGGTATATAAAATATTTATTTATCATACACTACTGCGTGGGGCACAAACACCTGCCTCAACACACGGGACTTATGGCAACCTCAACCCACGGATTGACTCATGTATGATAAATAAGAACTATATACAAAGTGCTATCAAGTACAGATCTTCGAATCATACTAACCCGCTAACAAAAGAGTTTAATGCCATAAACACAGATCCAGATCTAAGTATTACGCTTAGAGAGAGAACTAGAGAGAGAAGAGAGGGAGGAGACTCGCCGGAGGACCTCAGAGCTTCTCTCTCTAGTTCTCTCTCTAAGCCTAACCGAACCTGCCTCAGAATGAAACTGAATCGGCTTTAAATAGACAAGCGAGGATACTGTTTAGGGTGACTGGTAACCGGCTGGTGACCTGTACTGTTTGCACAGTTCCGGTGAACAGTCGACCGGTAACTTGTTACTGTTTAAACAGTTCCGGTTGGTACTATTTGCACAGTATCACCTTTTCTAAAACGTGATGAGACTTCAGCAACGAAATTGGCATTCTTTGTCATACCTGCATAAAATGATCATAAAATCCATATCAGGAATATTGAAGACATCAATATTCAAAGAAAACATCCCTATTTCCTGTGATCAGGAAACTCTGGTACGGAACCATATTCATCCTAAGGTTTAGAATTAAGGCAGGAAACATTGTCAGGACTAACATTTTTGCTCAAAACCAAATCGAATATTTTAAATATTATCTAAAGAAATGTTCAAAATACGCATTACTCCTGTTAGTTAGCTGAATTGAGAATGAGTTGGCAACAGCAGCGAGTAATCAATGACCAATAAGCATCCTGACGGAGGAATCTAATTCTTTTTTTTTTTTTTGATTAGGCACCCATGGGGTGCTGGCCAGGATCGAACCTGGATAGTGAGGCATTTAAGCCTCAAGCCTTGCCATCTGCGCCATAGTGCGCTGGATGAAAGGAATGTGACAACTTCGACATTGGAAATCAGTTAAAACAGTGGCTACTTTTTTTTACCAGAAAAATTAAACAGCAACTCAAAGCAAAATAACAAAAACACTATGCCCATAAAAACATAACCCTAACCCCAAACATCAGAACAAGGGGAGTTAAGAGCAGCGGTCATGGTTGGAAAAAAAAAAAAGGGAGCAGCGGTCACCAACCGCCTACCGCCTCCCCTCGCGCAGAAGCAGAGCCTACAGGCCACAGGAAAGAAAAACGCCGCCAGTGGCAACAAAACCACCATAAGGGAAAGGTCCCAACCCTTTTATTGGCAAGAAATCAACCAGAGCGGTTGAAGAGCAGATATGAGAGATGCCCATAGTTGCAGAACCATCCATGGACACGGGCAAAGCAGACACAGCAAGAAGAAGAGGAAAAAAGACCAGCGACCACACAAGCAACAGATCCTAATGGACCAAGAGCTTTCTATCACTAGCACTCTGGATGCGCCACCAGCCCACCAACAAACAGAGCTAACAACAGCCTATGAGGAATAGATGCAACAAAGTCGCAGTTAACCGTCACAATCCCGCCCCCGCAAACGCAAATCAGAGTAGCTAGATCCATATCTATCAAAACCGCCATCGAGCACGAGCTATTGCGAAAACACCCCATAGATCTGCTTCTTTCCGCACGCTCCATCAGCAAAGCCAAACAAAAGACAAGAAAAACGGAAAAACGACACAAGGAGGCCCAAAGCACGAGCGTCCCCTCAACCGGCGGAAGTCGGAGAGGGAGACACCGTGTACTGACACTCGCACAAGACGAGACGCAAACACTCACCGCCCTTGAGAGAAGACTCGAGGGAGGGAGCGACCTTTAAACGGAGTGGCTACTTTCGCTACCAAACCTATAAATTAATTTTTAGTATTTTCACTTCAAAAGAGATATAGCTGAGAATTTCTTGCGTGCCATGCATTGCAAATGCTCGCTTAGAGAGAGAAAGCGAGAGAACCTAATCCAACTCTGTACATCACATGTATGGTGTGTTAATTGTTCCTGGAGGGTGTCCTGCTTTGAATTATTCGGGAGTTCTACATTCAAACAAGCTAGCAAGTGAGGAACGATGAGTGATTTCGGATTCAATCGGAATATTTCTGGAAACGTCAATTTCAAAAGGAAAAAAAACAAAATTTCTGAACTATGTACGTTACAGATGAGTGCTATCTAACCTCACATCCAAATAGCGATGCCCAAAAAGAAGTTGCTCCTATGCTACACGCAATGGCACCGACTTCGGAGCTACAACGGTCTTCAAATTCCCGTTCGGAGAAGCTTTCGTGCTTGAGAATCCAAACGAACACAAAAATTGTGTAGAGGAGAAATGAAATTCTGCATGCAATTGATCATGAACATTAAGAAAAGAAAGTAGAACAGAAACACATGAAATAGAATGATGTAAAAATTGTGTGAATTAAGTAAACTTAGATGACGATCCAGCTTGGGGGAGCAGAGAGAAGGGGAGGGAAGGAAGCCGGAGATACGAAGCGACGTCGTCTTCATGGTTTAGTGACGGTTGTTTTTCCGAGAGCTTGAGAATGAGAGGCTTTCAAAGTTTCAATTGCTAAGCGGAAAAGGAGAAAGAAAAGAAAGCGCGCGAGAAACCAAGAAGCGTGGGTTATCACTTCCTGTGTTCATTTGAAATAACTTATTTTTAAGTAATAAGTATTTATAAATCGTGATTCACAGTATACAAGATAAGTATTTAAGAAAAATTTTATCTCAATTTATAAAATAAAAATTTATTTTTTAAGAAAACGCTCAATCAGATCAGCCGTATTATGAAAATGAGGGCGCCAAGGAGCAGCATTCTTCGCTAATGGCTTAATGCCACGTGTAGTCTATTTTGGGGCCAATTTTGTTCATCTCTACCACTTTCTTTTTTGGGAATCCGCTTTCCTCCTTTTCTTTAATATAAATGTTGACCAAATCAAATGATCATAGAGCCACCTAAGTTTTTTTTTTCAATTATGTATTTGGCTATGTTTGATAAAGAAATATTTTTGTCCAAAAAAAAAATAAAGAAATATTTGAAAAGGCCATTTATAATAAAATAGAACAGACTGATTATCAAAAAAATAGAACGGAATAAATAGAAAGTTAGCCTTCCTACTCCTTCACGTGGCAAGATTCGTTCTACCTATAATGGCCATTGGGCATCACTACTTGATATATTTTCTTCTCGGCCTTTCGGCTAAGATCAATGCTTTAAATTTGACGGTGATAACACAGTGAGATACATCAAATGCAATGAAATGTGGAAGATTTAATTTGTTTCTCACACTTGAAGCCCATTATTTAATGCATCATGGTGACAAGATTGGGCAATGAAATGGGTCTCCTTGTTTCACACTACTGGCCCGAATTCCCCAAAAGAAAAAATGCCATGCTCTTATGCTGCCCAATAACACCTCTTTCTTTTTCTTTTTTCATTTTGGAGTGAAATCAAATGACCCCTCTTTACATATATTAGATGGAGATTGAAGTTTCATTGCTCATGATACAATTTATTTTAATTTTTATATTTTATATTGATATTCAACATTTTTTCTTTTCCATTACAAGCTTGATAGGATATAGGATTTGAAGCATTGAAATTTTAGGTCATCACAAAAATAAATAAACAAAAATCAATCAGTATATGACAAGTTGCATTGCTTGATTATAAAAGTTGTAGTTTATTTCATACTGTGGATAATACATCGGAAAGCATGTATAGTTTTTCACCAATAAGGTAAATAAGGACATAAATATGAGAATGTAGATAAAATATGGCTCAAGAAAATGATTGTCCCAATCCTTTTTCTTTTTCCAACATTTTGTTCAGAGCCTTCACTATTTGTAAGTTTTTTTTTTTTTATCATTTTTAGAGTTTTTGTTGGGTTTTATCAACCACCCCAAATGTTTTCAAGTACTCTGGAAACAAATGCTTAAATACGAATACCATTTTTTCCATTTGGTTTTCAGAGCACGGTTAATGATAAAGAAAACGTTTCGTTTCTTCCTGAACAGAACATCATACATTATTTAACTAAGCAATTCAGATTTCTGGACGAACTCGGTGATAATATGATATGACATCTCCAACGCATCGAAACAACAAAGTTACTTCTATTTGGCACTGAACACCGTCTTAAAGCACTTTATTTATCTATTCATCTATTATGATTGACGAAGATATACAATAACATGATTTTTTTTTTTTTTCTTCACCACGATTCCAGTATTTACTATTTCCTGGTATCAAAGTTATTACTGCCTTGGGGAAGTTTTTGAATCACAAATTCATGAAACTCCCAGCAAGAAACCATACTATATACAGTTTAACGGCTGTAAATCCCGCTTTGACACTTCACTGTCCCGTTGGAAGTCCATTTTGAGTCCAAGCAGCGTATCCACCAGCTATGTCCGTAATTGCAGAAAATCCCTGCACAATCAAAAAGAAAAAAAATTACAATCGCTGAAAGTTACTTTAATTTGTAATTTTTAATCATCAGGGTTTTAGCTTGAAAGTGGAATTGGTGAAAAATATGTATTCAAATCTGAACGATGCCTGTACGAGGAAAAACAAAATTTGATTATGACATTCGACCAAATTTAACTACAACCAAAAAACAATTAGGATTGCTAAAATGTTAGGTTGTTTAAGAAGTAGCTTACAGCAGCTAATAAGTCAGTAGCAGCCATCATAGACCTTTTACCTAATTGACAGCCCTGTACAACCACAGTATCAACATTAGAACCAAACTTTTCAAAACATGAATATAGCATACAGAGTCTAAACCTAGCAAATGAAAATTTAAGAGATTGTACACTCACAACAATAATCTCATCATCCTTTCTAAAATGAGATGACTCTTCTGCAACGAAATTGTCATTCTTTGTCATACCTGCTCAAATGATCATAAAATCCATATCAGGATAATTGAAGATATCAATATTCAGAGAAAACGCCCCCATTTTCCTGTGATCAGAAAACTCTGGTGAGGAACCATATTCATCCTGAGGTTTAGAATTAGGGCAGGACACATTGTCATGACATGAACTTATTCTAACTTACATGGAAAGCAGGCAAGAAAAAGTATCCCATACCTTACAACCAAATCAAATATTTAAAATATTATCTAAAGAAATGTTCAGGCTACGCATTGCTCCTGTTCGCTAAATTGAGAATGAGTTGGCAACAACAGCAAGTAACCAATGACCAATGTTAGTCAAAGAAAGACGTCCACCGGCCACAAATGTATTCACACATGAATTGATTATTTTGTACAGTAGCAAGAATATGTTTCACATTACGATTCATTGTATATAAATAGGTGGTTTTACAATTCATAAATAAGAAGAGTTTTCAGTTTATTACATGGCATCAGAGCCTGTTTAGAACTTATCTGAAAATCTGAAATTTCCGGCCAACCTCCATATTTTCCGGTGAGCTTCCTTGTGCATTCCGGTGAGGCTTCAGATCTCCAGTCACCATCACTCCATCTCATACACGCGCCAGCTCATCAGAACCGCCGCCTCCAGATCGGTCCGACCACCAAGTCCGACGGCCATCTGACTGCGCGTGAAGTCTCACGCGCCTCCACCATCTCCGCCGTGCAAATACACGCGCCGCGCGTGTGGGCTTCTCCGGCCACCGTTGGCGACGTGGTTTGCGGCGCTCCGATCGACTGAGCCTCCTCTTCCTCCTCCTGAAATTTCGTGGCCATCCGACACCATTTGATTTTTTGCACTTTGCTCTTCTCATCCGATTTCAACATCCGTGATTCGCAATTTGTTACTAACTTCAGCATTTGAAGTCAGTATTTCTGTCCGTGGGCCCCCCTTGCATTAATTGAGGTACTATAAAGATATATATATTTATTGGCTTCATATCTCTCTCTGCGGATCCAGTGGGTTGCAACCTCTTTAAGTTAATCTAGCTTGATTTGTGGTGTATCGTGACTATTCCTACTCATTTGGTGATCTTGTGATTGTTTGTGCGAATTGTTCGTGTGCTACTATTCATTATGGCTGATTCTAAAACCTTTGATATGTTACCTATGTCTGCGAGGATTACTGCTTCACAGTTAAATTGGACAAATTATAGTGATTGGAACAAAACTGTTAACGTTTATATTTTGGGGATTGCAATGGAAACCCATTTAACTGCGGATCCTCCTTCTGGTGATGAAACCAAACTTTTGACTTGGAAAAGAGCAGATGCTCAACTTTTGTTCCAAATTCGAAATTCTATTGAACCACGAATTCTGGCTTCTGTTAGTCATTGTAATTCTGTCAAAGAAATCATGAATTATCTTGAATTTATGTTTTCTGGAAAAGGAAATATTACTCGGGTTCATGAAATCTGTAAAGGTTTTTATCGTTCTCAACAGCAAGATCGTCCCTTGAAAGATTTCTTTCTGGACTTCAAAAGAATGTATGAGGAAATGAAAGTACTTATGTCTCCGCAAGCAGATCTTTCAACTCGAATTAAGAACTTGGAACTTCAGGCTATCATGAGTTTTCTTGAAGCTCTCAACCCATCCTATGAGACTATTCGTTCTCAGATTCTGTCGAGTCAAGAGCTTCCTTCTCTTGAAGATGTTTTCTCCCGGGTTCTTCGTGCTGATAGCTTGATCCACTCTTCTGTAGATCCAACTGCAGGTGCTCTAGCTGGACGTGGTCCCTTTGAGAACAGGAATTATTGGAACAAACAAAATACTCATTCTCCTACAATGACTTCTGGCAGTATTATTTGCAATTATTGCAAGGAACCTGGACACATTAAGAAAAATTGTCGAAAATTGCAAAATAAACAGCAGCGTGATCAGCAGCGTGGCCTTGCTCATGTCGCCCATATACCTGGTCTCCCTGTTTCTGGATCTTCTTCTACCGGGGCACTAGCCACAGGTACTATGAATGATCAGCAGCGTGGCCTTGCTCATGTTGCCCATACACCTGGTCTCCCTGTTTCTGGATCTTCTTCTACCGGGGCACTAGCCACAGGTACTATGTCATCTGGTCTCACTACTGCTTCCACTAAATGGATCATTGATTCTGGTGCCACCGATCACATGACAGGTAATCATCACTTATTCTCTTCATATGCCCCCTATACCAACCCATCATCCATATTTGTTGCCAATGGTTCTCCTGTACATGTTACTGGCTCAGGAACTGTTCAACCAACTGCCTCCCTCTCATTATCCTCTGTTCTTAACGTTCCAGATCTCACCTTTAACCTTTTATCTCCCAGTAAACTCACTCGTAAGTTAAACTGTTTTATCTCATTCTTCCCTGATCATTGTTTAATTCAGGATCTATCGACGAAGCAGATTATTGGTAGAGGCTATGAATCTGGTGGACATTACATCCTTGATGATCAGGTTCCACGTTCTGTTGCTTGTTCTGGTGGGTCGTCTCTGTTTGAAGTTCATTGTCGTTTAGGTCATATGTCGCTTTCGTCTCTCCGAAAAATGTATCCTCAATATTCTTCTGTGTCTACTTTAGAATGTGAGTCCTGTCAGTTTGCAAAACATCATCGTATTCATTTACCACCTCGCGTAAATAAACGGGCTGCGTCCCCCTTTGAGTTAGTCCATTCTGATGTTTGGGGTCCTTGTTCAGTTATGTCTCAGACTGGTTATCATTATTTTGTCACTTTTGTTGATGATTTTTCTCGCACCACCTGGCTTTACTTAATGAAACAGCGTTCTGAATTGTTTACTCATTTTCGTAATTTTTGTGCTGAAATACAAACCCAGTTTAACACACCTGTGAAAATCTTACGAAGTGATAATGCAAAAGAATATTTTTCCGCCCAATTCACGGATTACATGAACATTCATGGTATTCTTCATCAATCATCTTGTGCTTATAACCCTGCTCAAAATGGTGTTGCTGAAAGAAAGAACCGACATCTCTTAGAGACTGCTCGAGCTCTCATGTTTCATTCCTCAATCCCTAAAAGTTTTTGGGCTGATGCTGTCTCTACTGCTTGTTTTCTCATCAATCGCATGCCTTCGACTGTTCTTGGTGGGGATATTCCATATTCTGTTCTGTTTCCCACATCTAAATTGTTTCCCGTTGATCCAAAAATCTTTGGCTGTGTTTGTTTTGTTCGGGATGTCCGTCCTACTGTTAGCAAACTTGATCCCCCAAGTCCCTAAGATGTGTTTTTCTTGGTTATTCTAGAATTCAGAAAGGTTATCGGTGTTACTCTCCGGATCTCCGTCGTTACCTTGTATCTACCGATGTTATGTTTCATGAGTCCTCTTCTTTCTTTAAGACTTCGTCCGTCTCTGAGACTCCCTCTGTCATGGATAATTCAGATGATATCCTAGTTTATCCTGTTCTTCTCTCACCAGTACAGGCTGCTGTTCCGGAACCTGACATCGTCAATGATGCTGATGTTACTAATGATTCACCTCCGCCACCTCCTGCTTCGCCAATTGATTCTGTAGATGTCTCCCTTGTTCCTGCCTCTGTTTCCGCCAATCCTCCTCTTGCTGTTACTGAAACACTTGTTCCTGCTTCTATTGGTACTACTTCTGATGACCAACCTATTGCACTTCGTAAAGGTACACGTCCTCATTATCCTCCCAAACGATATGCTGACTGTGTCTATCCTATATCATCTTTCGTCTCTTATCAGTCTTTATCAACTGTTTCATCTTCTCTTGTGGCCACTCTTGATTCCATTACCCCACCTACTAACCTTCACCAAGCTCTAGCTCACCCTGGTTGGCGTGCCGCAATGGAAGAAGAACTCTTGGCATTGGAAACAGCTGGTACCTGGACTCTTGTTGATCTCCCTCCTAGCAAGAAAGCCATTGGATGTAAATGAGTATTTGTTATTAAGACTAAGGCTGATGGTTCCTTGGAACGACTCAAAGCTCGCCTTGTTGCCAAAGGATATGCCCAAACTTATGGTATTGATTACTCCGAGACTTTCTCTCCTGTAGCCAAACTCACTTCAGTTCGTCTTCTTGTTTCTTTGGCGGCTACATATCATTGGGATCTGCATCAATTAGATGTTAAAAATGCCTTTTTAAATGGCGATCTTCTGGAAGAAGTTTATGTTGAGCAACCACCTGGGTTTATTGCTCAGGGGGAGAATAATAGGAAAGTGTGCTACCTCCGGAAGTCACTGTATGGTCTCAAGCAAAGTCCTCGAGCCTGGTTTGATAAATTCTGTGATGTGGTCAAGAAGTTTGGGTTACGTCAAAGCAAGTGTGATCACTCTGTGTTCTACCAACAATCTGATACAGGCATGATTCTTCTCGTAGTTTATGTTGATGATATTGTGATTACAGGAAGTAATTGTTCTGGAATCTCAGAACTTAAAATCTTTCTGAACTCTCACTTCCAGACAAAAGATTTGGGATCATTAAAGTACTTCCTTGGTATTGAGGTTTTGAGAAGTAAGAAAGGTATTCTTTTGACTCAAAGAAAGTATGTTCTCGATCTCTTAAAGGAGACTGGAAAACTTGGAGCTGCACCAAGCAACATTCCCATGATTCCGAATCCTTTTTTGGATCTTGATGCTAATATGTTTGATGAGCTTCCTGATGATTTGAAGAAGAAGATTGATCCAGAGAAATTAAAGCCATTTCCATTTCCTGAGAGATATAGAAGACTTATTGGGAGACTGAATTATCTAACAGTAACTCGTCCTGATATAACCTTCTCAGTCAGTAGGCTCAGCCAATTCATGTCATCACCAACAGTGGCACAATGGGAAGCTTTAGAACATATCTTGCATTATTTGAAAGGCTCTCCAGGTCTTGGTATTCTCTATACAGATTATGGGCACACTAAAGTCGAGTGCTTTTGTGATGCGGATCATGCAGGATCAAAGGCCACAAGACGATCTACTACAGGTTACTGTGTGTTTGTTGGTGGAAATTTGATATCTTGGAGAAGTAAGAAGCAAGGAGTTGTGTCAAAGTCAAGTGCAGAAGCATAATACAGAGCCATGTCACAATCAGTACAGGAAATTGTGTGGGTACTTCAGTTTTTGAAGGAAATTAGTATCATTACAACATTACCTGTAAAACTATGGTGCGACAATAAAGCAGCACTTCATATAGCATCAAACTCTGTGTTTCATGAACGAACAAAACATATTGAGATTGACTGTCACTTTATTCGTGATAAGATTAAAGAAAATATTGTGACTACAGGGCACATAAGGTCTGACGATCAACTGGCGGATCTTCTAACAAAAGCCTTAAATGGAACACGGGTTAAATATCTTTGTAACAAGTTGGGCATGATTAATATATATGCTCCAACTTGAGGGGGAGTGTTAGTCAAAGAAAGACGTCCACCGGCCACAAATGTATTCACACATGAATTGATTATTTTGTACAGTAGCAAGAATAGGTTTCACATTACGATTCATTGTATATAAATAGGTGGTTTTACAATTCATAAATAAGAAGAGTTTTCAGTTTATTACAACCAATAAGCACAGTGACAGAGGAATCTAATTCTAGATAACTTGCAAAATGATTCTCTCTTGAATATTATATCTTGATGCCGAATGAAGAACATAAACAAATAAATAAATCATGAATGGAATGTGAGAACTTCGACCCTGGGAATCAGTTAAAACAGAGTGGCTACTATCGCTACCAAACCTCTAAGTTAATTTTTAGTATTTTTTACTTCAAAAGAGATATATAGCAGAGAATTTCTTGCGCGCGATGCACTGTAATTGCTCGCTTAGAGAGAGAAGGCGAGAGAACCTGATCCTAATCTGTACATGTATGGCACGTTAATTGCGCCTGGAGCGTGTCCTGCGTGGAATTCTTCAGGTGTTCTACAATCAAACAAGCAGGGAACGACGAGTGATCTCGGATTGAATCGGAATTTTCTGGACACGTCAATTCCGAACCAAAAAAAGAAATTACTGAACTATGTAGGTTACAGATGAGTGCTATCTAACCTCACATCCAAATAGCGATGTCCAGCAAGAAGCAGCTCGTGTGCTACACGCACTGGCACCGACGTCGGAACTACGACGGTATCCAAATTCCAGTTCGAAGCAGCTTTAGTGCTTGAGAATCCAAATTCCCATAAATTCCCGTTATGGGCCGTATGGGATGTCTTGATCTTTTCTTCTCGGCCTTTCGGCTAAGATCATGACATCCCACGCAATTGGGATGAGAAAAAAACAGAGTGAGGGACATCAGATGCAATGAGATGTGGAGGATTTTTTTTTTTTTGCTCAAAGGATGTGGAGGATTTAATTCGTTTGGAAGATTGATATTTTTCTCTTAGTTTAACAATTCAATCCCTATAATTTTTTTAAATTGCAATAACAAAAGAGAAATCTCTTGGGGGCCATTCAAGGCCACTACATCAAACATAAAATACAATCTAAATCAACCAAATCTTATTTAAGGTCAGCTAACATTGAAACGAACAAAAAGCTGAGGGTTGTTGCAACATTACTAGCTCATTGTTCGAGTCTTCTACTAATTTAGCCAAAAAATCAGCACATTTAAGCACTTCCCTGTGCGAGTGATGAATCTAAGTCCCAGTCAAGATAAATTAGGTGTCTAACGTCCTCTAGTTCCGGGTTGAGAGGATGAACTGGACCATTTGAATGGACTAGCAATTGAATAGCTTCCGTTGAGTCAGGGTGGGAGGGGGGATAAATTACAATTTTATCCAACTGAAACCCAAAATTTACCCTCTCATTTTTTAAAATTTTGGATTCCCTCCTAAAATTTACCCTCTTATTCCTTTTAAATTTTGGGTTCCCGCCCAAAATTTAAAGACCTTCAACTCAAAAAGATAATTTAACTTCCCTCTCCTTCCTTCCCTCCCCTCAAACCAAACACACCCTCAGTGTATAGTCTAACCTTAGTAAACTTCAAAGATTGACATATTTGAACTCCAGTCTTTATGGCTTGAATCTCGGCAGCTGTTGAGCCAACTGTGAATCCTATGTTATCATGAAACACACAGATCCACGAACCATGACTGTCACGAACTACTCCACCTACTGCTGACTGTCTCTGACTGTCCATAGCCACATCCACGTCCACTCTAATAAATCCCTCTAGAGGTGCAATCCATCTATTTGAAGCTCTATAAGGAATTCTGAAAACTTTATGCTTAAGTCGTCCGTCTTCGACTGCTTCATGTAAGAAATGGAGACTTCTATGTAGTAATCTTTGGTGTAGATCGCAGGTTCCTTCCATTGCCTTCTTACATCGGTGCTTTTAAATGAGCCAGCACAGCGAACCAAATGCCTTCTACCAAGTCCATTGGCCAAATTTGCGAACGCCAGGCGAGTGCTGCATATTCCATTTGAGCCATACGTGCAAATTACCAGAGAAAAAAAGCAGAGTAATACATTGGGTTAATACAAGAGAGCCAGACTTCACTCGTAAACTCACAGTCTCTCAATGTATGAATAGTTGTTTCCTCACAGTTACACGCAAAAGGACACTTGATATTGTTGCTCACACCCCTCTTTGCTCGGGTTGAGTTCGTTGGGATTCTCTCTTGGAACAACTGCCACATGAAAAATTTGACTCTCTCTGGAATAAGCCACCTCCAGATACTCTGCCAGAAAGGATCGCTAACTGAAGATTGCACATGGTATATCATAGAGTAAGCAGATTTGACACTAAAGTTTCCGTCAGAAGATTTCCTCTACCAAAATATGTCATTCCCCGGTAAGTTGGGGGGATTTACTAACTTTATTTTCTCAATCACCCACCACGGAAGGTACGTACTACATTTATGTAGGTCCCACATACCATCTGGCCTGACAAACTGGCTAACCATCTCTTCCGGATTAATTAAGTGTTGGTTTCTGTCCACGTAGTATATAAGTGGCTGATCAAGTTGAGTCCATAGGTCCCACCATGCATTAGTAGAATCACCACTTTGGAGTTTACTTCCCACTGCGTTCCTGAAAGAGTCCCAAACTGATGTTATTGCCTTCCACACAGCTGATTGATTTCTTTCCTTAACAACTCTTGGAAGTCTGCTATCCCCACAACCATACTTTGATTTGATAACTTGCACCCATAGGGCATTGGGCTTGGTGATTAAGTCCCAACATAACTTCATAATGAAAGCTTCATTCTGGGTTGATAGGTCTTTTATCCCAAGGCCTCCATCTTTTTTGTCTTTCTTGATATTTTCCCATGCTACTAGTGCATTTTCTTACCTTCCCCTCCTTAATTCCAGAAGAAGTTTCTACTCAAATTTTCTAACTCTTGCAACCTTTAGAAAGAATAGTAGTTTGCATCTGGTAGAATGGGAGAGTTGAGAGGACAGACTTGATCAACACTGTTTTGCCAGCCATACAAAAATTTTCCCTCCCAGGATGAAAGTTTATTCTGAAATTTTGACACCAGTGGGGCAAAGGTCAACTTAGTGGCTCTTTTATGCAGTAAGGGAACTCCTAAGTACTTGCCCAGGTCTGCTGTGATGCCGATTCCCAAGGTTTCTCCAAGCTCAACTGCTCTTTGGAATTGAACGTTTCTTGAAACAAAAATTTTTGATTTGGGAAGGCTGATTCTATGACCTGACACCTGACAAAATACATCATCAAGTTTCACATTTTCTCCATCTGGCTAGAGGAAGCTTCATTGAATAATATCAGATCATCTGCAAAAAAGAGATGAGAGAGTTTCCGTCCTGACTGATTGAGTTGTAACGGTTTCCATCCACTGTCTTCCACCTCACAATTTATCAGCTGACTAAGTCTTTCCATATAAAGGATAAAGAGATATGGACTCAAAGGATTACCTTGCCTCACTCCTCTTGATGGCTGGAAAGGATCTGATAAAGAACCATTTCAAGAAACTCTCATTGTAGGAGACGAGACACATAACATCATGAGATTCAAAAAGTGTTGATTCAGACCCAGACTCTGCATATTAAATTTCAGGAAATTCCAGCCTAATCTGTCATATGCTTTTTCCATATCCACCTTTATTGCTACATACCCTTTCCTCTTTCTAGTAGTTGCCATGGTATGGATAGCTTCCTGGGCTAGGATGATGTTTTCATAGCTTTGTCAGCCTCTAATGAAACTACATTGAGTAGGGTGAATCAAGAAATCCATCACAAGCTTAAGCCTATTTGCAAGCACTTTGCTTAAGATCTTGTAACAGACATTGCATAAAGAAATAGGCCTGAACTCTTTTAAAGAACTAAGGTTATCAACTTTTGGAATCAAAATGGTATGAGTTTGGTTTATAACTTTGATTTTTCCAGGATCCGCAAAAATGGAATAAATGAGCTCACAGATCCTTGATCCCATAATAGCCCACTGAGTCTGGAAGAAGTGCGGTTGCAACCCATTTGGACTTGGAGCTTTGAATGCCTCCATCTAAAATGCCGCATTTTTTATTTCTATCGCAGTAACATCCCTCTAGATATTTGCTAGTTGAGCTTCATTTAATGGAAGGTAATTTATCTGCTAATTAGACACATAGAGCACTTCTTGGTCCGCTGAATATAGATTTTTGAAGTAGGTAAGAGCTGAATGTTTCAGCTCCTCTTGATTAGTAATCTAGTGGCCATGATCATTTTTTAGCATCTCAATTCTATTTTTCTTTCTTCTTATCTTTGCTGTAGAATGGAAAAAAGACGTGTTCTTGTCACCATAATTTAGCCACTTACATCTTGACTTCTGGAACCATTGGAGTTCTTCTTGATTAACAACTTTTATGTATTCTTACCATAGCTTTGCTTCTAATTTGACCAAGCCAGCATGAGGGTGAGCTATAATTGCACGTTCGACACCCTCCAGACGCTTGATCAGAGTTCTTTTCTTTTTAGGAAGACTTCCTATAACATTTTTGTTACACAATGCTGCATCCTCTTAGAATGTATTGTAACCATCAATCCAATTTTTGTCTTGCTAGGCAGAAGTTACCAAATCAGTGAATCTCTCTTCTAAACACCATGCCGCTTGATATCTAAACTGATTTGTAGGGGTTCTCAGGTACTCACTCCCAATAGAAACCACAATCACCCTATGGTCTGACTTGTAACGAAGATGATGGAATGTTTTATGGTTTGGGTGCGATAATTCCCATGTTAAGTTACAGAATGCCCAGTCTAGTCTTTCATTCATTCCTTTCTTAGCCCATGTGAATTTATCGCCCACCATTGGAAGCTCAATCAAACTACTTTCATGGACACAATTTTGGAATGGTTGTAATGATCTAACCTGCACAGTTGCACCACCCATTTTATCTGAGGGTTCAAGAAGGAGTTAAAATCTCCTAAAACCAACCAGGCCTCAGGGGTGTTATCTTCCAATACATGAAGGTCTGACCATAGGTCTTGCCTATAGCTCCATCTATAAAAGTACAACAAAAGCATTCACCAGACTTTATATCGGTCAAACGACAATGAAGAAGCTGGGTAGTGGAGGAAATATATTCAACAGAGACCTCACTATCATGCCATAACAACCATATCCCACCAGCGTAGCCAGTTGCTTCCACCCTCAACCAGTTGTTGAAACCTAATCTACTCACAATCAAATCAGCTCTCAGACCACTTACTCTGGTTTCTAGCAGGCCCAATACAAATATTCTATGTTTCTCAACAACATCACGAAGAATACGAGGGAAAGATTTACCAGCTGCCCCTCGGCAATTCCAAGCAGATATAATCATGGGAAAGAATATGAATTGAAAAATAAGAGGAGGGGTCACTCACTTATCTAGAGGAATATGCCCTAAGATTGTGCGGCTTCTGCTCTTAATTTCTCTTAAGTTCCTTCTCGGTTTGCTTTCTTCCTTGAGTATGTCTGTAACCCCCTCACCGTAATTATATCCGGATTATGAAATTTCAAGTGAAATAGAGACTAATAAAACGAAAACAACATTTATAATCCCTCATCCAAGAGATGGGGTGTCCAGAAAACCGTTCAAAAACATAATTCATCAGGTCTCACATTCACTTTCGAATATAATTACCTGTGCAGTTATATCACATAGTAAATATCACAGTGCGTAACTAAAATCCTGGCAACCCCGATGGTTCATGTATATATATAATGGGTTTAGAATTTTCCGAAATGGGGATTACATATCCAAAAATTATATTTACATCCCATATACATACAGTAATCCCAAACCAAAAACAGATAACCAACCCCCAACCAAATGTCTCTAAGAGGTCCTAACCACTCCGGGTTGTCCGCTTCCCTTTTGAACCACTTGCCCTGTCTGAAATGTTAGTCATTACAAAGAATAAGATTCTAAAGAATCCCAGTAGTAACAAATCACTCATACAGTATATAAACACATAGCATGTAAGTTTATCATGTTCAGCAGCAATACAATGATGGCTCACGCCACAAACGACAGCGCTCACAGCTGTAATCTGAATGCACTATGCCCGCTTTTGCGGTAATCACTATGCCAGCTTTCGCTGTAATCATAATGCCATCTTTCACTGTAATCACTATGCCCACTTTTACGGTAAACACTATGCAACAGCATCACGAAGCACAAAAGCACCACAAAGCTCTACAAAGCATCTCAAGGCTTCATAAAGCAGCATCAGCAACACAATGCATGATAGTCATACATACAATACACTTACACAAAGTATAAAAGAGGAGTCACTACCTGTATCTTTCCTGACATTCTTCGGCACAGTGGGCTCACGAGTCTGATAGATATCAAATCATATAACTAAATTAGGGACAACCGGGCAATCTCTTGTCCAAATACTTATTTTCATAATACTCTAAGTTGGTTATCATTTGAACTCTTTAGGATGACCATTAGAGGCCTAAACACATGCTAAAAGGGTTGGAAGAAACTACCCTGAAGACCCCTTTTCGGAAGCACAACACTGATTTTCAGCTGGCTCACTCGAGTGAAGATGACTTCACTCGAGTTATGAGAAACCTTGCACTCGAGTGAAGATGACCTCACTCGAGTTATGAGAGACCTTGCACTCTTGTGAGAATGGCTCTCACTCACGGGTGTTTGACAGTGAGCAACGAGCATGACCAGAAAGTGCTCACAACACTCGAGCATAAAGCTTTGCACTCGGGTGATGACTCCAAATCCACTCGAGTCCCCGAAAGTGCAACACAAAAAGTGACGACCTGAGAGCACATACCACTTCAGAGGAGGAATCTCACTCGAGCACAACCCTTGGCACTCGAGTAAGAGGACCACACTTGCGAGTGTCAGGACACACTCTTGAAACTTGGCTAGCGAGTGACCACCCGAGAGCAACCCTTACCATGAACTCACACCATCACTTGAGTGAACCCATGCTCACTCGAGTGATCTCCTATATCACTCGCGGTTAAGGAAGTGTACTCGAGCTTCCTTCATGAAAACCCAGGTGAAATGCAGAAGGAAAAGGGAAATCACATTGCAGCACTCGAGTGAGACCCCCTCACTCGAGTGATGCCTATCAGATTGCCAGATCGCAGCAACTGACAGAAAATTCCAGATTTACCAAAATCAATCCTAATGGTTCCCAAACTTCACACAAAGTTCATTTCCACTTAAAATGACATAGGGAACCCATTGGTAACCTCCAAAACATCCAAAATCTCAGTCTAACAACAATTCATACTCTTGGGTCTCTATAACACACACAACACCCAATTCCAATCAACACACTTCCAAAATTCACAACCATATCCAACACTCAAATAACTTCACAACAAACCAATTCCAACATCATTCACTATAAAATTCATACATTCAAAATTGACATAAAACCAGGGCAAATTCCAGAATTTCTCAAACTTCACCAAAAATCACAAATAATATACCAAAAAGCATTGAATCCTTACCTCTTCAACTTGCCAAATCCATAACGTTGATTCTCCAACTTTCAATTTGCTCCAACACTCAAACTACCACCTTTCAAGATTCTGAAACCACCAAGATGAAGCTCTTAACACTATGAACAAGTTTAATGAAGAGGATTTGAGCTTATGAAAATTCTTTCTGCTCTTTGGTTTAATGAAGATGGGCACCTTTTGGGTTTGACTTTATTTTTGAAAATTCTTTCTGCTCTTTGGTTCTTTCCCAATTCTTTTTGTCATCGCAGAGAGCAAGAGTCTTTCCTGCAAAATCAACCTTACCCACCTTCTCCCTTTTGTCATTTTTTTGAATTCCTGTACACTCCTTTTCGTCATCCCATTCAGAGATCACTTCGAATCTAGATACGCTGGGTCTCACTCCCATCTTTTTGCCCTGCTCCGTACTCGACCCTCCTACTGACACACAGCGCCTATTTCCTCCATTTCTAGAGAGTCGAGATTTTTTCTGGCCACCAACAAACATCCATAGGCTGAATTCAATGGTTTCTGTCGAGGGAGGAGTTTCAGTTGACATCGTTGTAGCTATCTGCACTGATTCTAATGGAAATTGCTGAGGGATTAGTGCTTCACCCTCATTTTTCTTCCATGCGCATGCTTCTTTTTTATGTCCATATCTTCACATGAAAAGCATATTAGATCTAATCCTTCATATTTGACATTAAAAAATGAGGATGCCAGGAAGACTCTTGGGATTAGTCGTTTCTGAAGATCTAGTTCCACACAAATTCTAGCGTACCTCCCTCTTATCACTTTATTAGTGTTATCATCACGATAGTTCATAGTATGCAAGTCTGCTTTGAGTGTCTTCCTTATCATGTCTCCCAAACGAGAGATGAATTTCTAAGAGTAAAAAATGAGAGGGATATTTGGGATTCTAATCCACGTTGCAATCCTTCGAAGGGGATTTTGGAATTTGATCAAAGTAAGGTGACCATCTTTGAACCAACACAGTATGCTGAGCAATCACCCATGGGCCATCAAATAAGATATGTTTATACTGAGCACTCTAGTTTTCAGCATTAGTGAATCTTACCACATAGTAGTTGTTTGGTAGGTCTACCAACTCAAACTCATTAAATTTCTGTACCCTACAAAGAAATTCTCTCAACTTGTGGAAGTTGAAATGGGCCCCCAACACTGTGATTATCAACGCATTATTCCAAGGTTGGAAAGCTTCATTAAATTCCACCTCAGTTAATGGCATTGAAGGATATACATGCAGGAGCTTTTTTGTTTCTTCTGAAGGTTCTGGCAGCATCCACAACTAGTGTCTTAGGTCAGAAGAAAGTTGGTCGTCGCCTGAGTTTGGAGATTTGTAAGCAATCCCATTAAAATCTGATCCTTTAAACCCTAATAAAGTGTCTTTATATGAGGATTGATTCCTATGCGATGCTTGTTCTGAATGTTTCCCCTGTTTCTCACTCACTTCCTTATCCCCTGAGTTTCCTACATCAGGCTTCGAGATAGATATAGAAACATCTTCTTTCACTACCTTCGACAGCTTCTTCAGAGCAGCAAGCAAAATGGGATTCTTCGACGGTCTGTCTAGCGGTATCCTGCGAGTGGCTTCATCCATCGAGAATTGTAGACGGCACGAGTTCCAAGGGAGAGAACTCATAATTAACCCCCTTTCATCCTTATAATTTTTTTTAGATTGTAACTCAATTCCTAAATTTTGACTTGATGCATGAATCTCTATAAAACCATTCTCTTTAGTATATAATATAAATTTCGACTTAACGCGTGAGTCTCTATAAAACCACTCTCTTGTATATAATATAGGGTGCTTTAATTAATTCATAAAAAATAAACAGTGACAGTTAACTCATTAAATATGTCTTAGATTGAAAGTTTTGTTCACTTTTACCCTTATTAAAAAATGTGTTTAAAAAATTAATGAGTGGACAAAATTAGAAATAAGCATTAATTATATGAACAAGAAATGAGCACTAATTATATGGACAAAACTAAAAAATTGAGCATTCATTATCTTGTAAGTGACTAATATTTTGGACTAAGTCATTCTTCTATAACCACTCTATATTATGGACCGGAGGAAGTATTTAAAATATGAGTCACTCTTTGCTCTCTCTCAACTCTCATATCGTTCGAACTTGAAACCATGTGGATGAGGAATTTGTTCCTCTCAACTAACCAACATGACACTTGAACATTGACAAAATATGAGTCACTCTAACTTAGGCCACAAGTTCTTAACTTCCATTATAGGCCACAAGTTGATAACTAACCAACATGACAATTGATACATGCCTACATTTATAGGCAACAAGTTCTTAACTTCCATTACAAGAATTAAAACAAAAGAGTAAACCTACATAATTGTATAATATAAAGTCTTTGCAGGTAATATCCATTAATCATAGAAAACTCCCACTAAAACCATTTATATTATAGGTTATATGACTTTAAGTGTAGAATTCCGAAAGGTATTTCTTAAAAGATTATGGACATCCACATTTATATTGTAATATTTATAACATGTAAGGAGTATTTTATATTGATATTGAAGATTTTGTTCCCTTTGCTATTGCAAGATTGATAGGATATAGGATTTGAAGAATTATAAAAGGTGTTGCTTATTTATGTTGCGGACAATGCATGGCAAACACATGTACTACTTCTGAGATTTATCATGAGGCACATCGCACATCCAACCATTTTATTAAAATTAAGGCATGGTATTTAATTTAAGTGACCAAATTTTATTAAAAATAAAAAATAATTTTATCCATATATAAAATCATGATTTACATCTGAAGAAGCAAAAAAAAAAAATATGACAAATTTTAAATGTGGACAGTCTTTAAATAATGTAATTTATTTTTGTGCCTACCGAATCCATGGCTTGATGGAGACCGTGTTACCTTCCACTCCTCAACACGGGAGTTCGAACAAGGCACATTCCCCATTTTTATCTCAATACTTTATTTTTTAGACCAAAAAGTTTATTTTTGGAAACATAGCTTTACCCATAAATATTATTTTACTCATAATATATTTTACAATACAAATTAGGGCCTACATTTAGAATATCAATTACTAATGACGATTAGGATAAATTAGTGAGTGTGTTTGTTAACTTATAGTCATTGTTATCAAACTTGCAGGTTGACTCTTCGTGTTTACCATTTTTACGTTCTCAGCTTATAAAATCATGTTGAGTAGTTAGTAAGCTCGTGCCAAATGTAAACTCAATTAAACTTACGAGTTTATACACCAAGTTTACTGTTTTTACGTTTCTAACTTACTAAAAACCAAGCTAACTTTTTCAATTTAATATGTTAAATTATGAATGTTGGTGGAGTTAATTTCAATTATTTAGATTTAAAATATATTTAAATTAATTTTTTTATCATTTTTATATTTTAATTATATAATTATATGCTATTAATAACCATTTAATGATAAAAGAAAATATTACGAATTTATGATCTGAGTTCGTAATACGAATTTCATCACTGTTTCAAATTTGCTTAAAGGCACGAGCTTCACAACATTACCTATATTTACCTTGGTTAAAAAAATCAAGGGTTAAGGAGTAAATTTACCAACACAGTTTTAAGGAAGGAGTGTCTGGCACAATTATGTTTTAAAGGGGGCAAAAATACACATAAGGAATTAAAAGTGGAGCATCCAACACAAAACCGTTAGATTTGATCTAACACAGTTAGGGGTTTTCTTCTCTTATAATTTAACGCTGTTAGATCAAATCTAACAGTTTTGTGCTGGATACTCCACTTTTAATTCCTTATGTGTGTTTCTGCCTCCTTTAAAATATAATTGTGCTGGGCGCTCATTCCTTAAACCTTTGTTGGTAAATTAACTCCTTAACCCAAAAATCAATACATCTCCTTGATTAGTACGTGTTTTGAGGTCCTCAAAATCATATATAAGCTTGCATGGGATAGAGGATACAGGAAAATTCTTATTGAGTGTGATTGCAGTGAAATCATGGATCTGATTCAAGCCACGGTGTCTCAGGAACACCCAGATTTTCACCTTGTCATAGAAGTTCGCAAGTTGATGGACAAAGATTGGGAAGTAAAGATGCTTCATTGTATTCGAGATGTTAACACAGTTGCAGATGCTATGGCAAAGGAAGCTTGGAAGATGGCGATGGATCTCCATATCACCGATTCGGCCCCTACAACTATTATGAGCTTGTTAATTACTGATAATAATAGGTTTAGACAGTTTGTTGACTCAGGAGGATAATTCCTGAGGTGATTGTAGTTTTTCATGTACTATAAAAAAAATCATATATAAGCAAGTTGCTAATATATAAGATAATCTACTGCTTTCAACTATGGTGGGATGGAGGAATATGAACCTAACAAATTGTGCTCATCTAATTAATTTGCTAACAACATCTGACCCGTAGAAGGATACAGTAATATAAATCCGGCTATTTTGCTAAAATATATATACTACATCCGGTCCTAATTATAAGATAAAGTTGACTTTTTTTTGAAAAAATTAAGGAAGCCAAATAAGTTACTTAGTCATATCATATGTTATGTATTCTTAGATTATATATTAATTTATTAGTCAAACTAATTAGTTTGAAGAAAAAAATATAAATATAAATACTCTAAAGTAATTTAATAAGCTTCCTTAATTTCTCCAAAAAAGTCAACTTTGTCTTATAATTAGGACAGGAGGGAGTATATAAATCGGGCTATAATATTTTTGTATAAGAATCAGAGGATACTTGTTTTTTAAATAATCTTATATGTAAGGACATTAAGAGTGTGTTTGGATTAGTTTTTGGAGAATAGCTTCTCGAGAAAAAGTGGAGAATAGCTTTTAGAGAATAGATTATGAGCATAATAGATTATGAGAAAAAAATGATTTTGATAAAGTGAGAGTGTTTGGATATTGTGATCAGAATAGTTTTTTTTATGGTCAAATTACTAAAAAGAACATTAACTTTTGTGATAATTACATATAAAGAATAAGATTATATTTTATGTATTATTTAAAGGTTAAGATCCAAATTTAATAGTCAAGTTTTTCCTGAAGTGCGTCTAGTACAAATAAGTTCTGGAAGATGCAAAAATAACAATGAACAATTTAAAAGGATGAAAATTTAACAAAACCGTTAAATTTGACCTAACTGTGTTAAATTATAAGAGAAGAAAACCCCTAACTGCATTAAAAAGGATGCATTTGAACCCATTATTTAACATTAAATTTTATAATTAATACAAAAAATAAAATAAATTTGTCTTTATGTAATTTTAATTAACATAACTAATTTTTCTAATATAATCAAAAGATAAATAGGTCTTATCTTAATGATAGGAAGGAACATTAAAATTCTAAAAAAAAAAAGTAGATAAACGAGAGAGAATGTCAAAATTCTTTTAAAAAAATGGATAAGAGATAGTGGCGTGGGGCCCATAAATATAAAAATGATTAATGAGAGAGAGAGAGAGAGGGTGGGACCACATAATAAAAAAAAAATAACTTTTCCTTCCAATCATGATTTTGACACTAAAACAATGGTGTCACTAAAAAAACAGGATTATACAGAAATGTTGAGTGCTTGGCGGTTTTTTACTTTTTTGACAAAACCCTTTTTTCCATTACATCCAAACACACTTTTTTTTTGGGTAAAAATTGGGCAGCATGCCGCTACTTACATAACTCAACCAAAAATACCTTGTGGGTAAACAGTCCCTGCTTGATCACTAAACAGATATGGCAGTACCCCTACAGGGGGATAATCAACATAAATTACATCATTATTACAAGAATATCTATTATTTGCCATCCAGTCTGCTACAGAATTACCTTCTCTGAGGGTGTGACAGAAGCAAACCTGTATATTTCTGTTGCATTGTCTAATCCATGTGTTAAGGATCCTATTGTCAGACTTGTCATGATTCCAAGCTTCTTGTAGTAGTAGAATGGCCGAGATTGAATCTCCCTCAACCATAATTCTGGGAATCTCCATATCTTGGGCCAATTTCATGCCATGTACTGCTCCCCAAAGTTCTGCTATGAGAGCATTGCAACATCCTAACTTCTTACTAAATCCTCCTGCCCAGCTCCCATCAGCCTTCCTCAGAACCCCTCTACAACCGACATCTCCCGGACAACCCTTCGCAGACCCATCGAAGTTCAATTTCACCCATCCTTCACTAGGGAAGCACCACTTCACCTCCTGAGGATATTTTCTTAGTCCTACGTCATCATACTTCCTATTAGCTGTTATACACTCATCTACGTATTTACGAATGACTAACTCAGGACGGTTAGTCATGGAAAAGTTATCCTCAAATAATAACCTGTTCCTCCAATTCCAGATCATCCAACAACAAACAGCAAATATTATATCCCATTCCTCACTTTTGGATAAATTATCTAGAAACCAAACATTCATAGGAACAACAAAAAATTGAGGAAATACCTTTGTAGCACCTATTGTTTCCTATAACTTGAGAGCTTCTGTGCAACTTCTTAGTGCATGATCACGATCCTCCACTTCTGTTCCACACCTCCCACAAGGTGAGTTTCCCCTAAGAAGTCTAGATCTACGTGTGCTTGTTAATAAGCGGTCCTGTACTTCTAACCATAAGAAGATTTGGATTCTTTTAGTGGTTTTGACTTGCCACACATATTTCCATATATCTTCTCTAGCCTTATTTACATTTCCTCTTCTTCTATTATACAGTTGGGCTACTGAAAAGTCTCCCCCATTCCCTCCTCTCCATACTACTTTGTTATCGCCATCCTCTCTACAAGGGGGAGGTATGGCTTTGATTAATTGCATCACATTTCCCGGAATCTTCCTCTCCAACCAGGACCAATCCCAATTCCCATCCCTTCCCACAACCTGTTGTACCCTCAGATCCTCATCAATAGCATATTCAGAATCTACACAATACTCAGCCAATCTCCAGTTGCCTCCTAACCACTTATCCATCCAGAATTTCACATTCATCCCATTTCGTACCTCCCATCCCACCTCTTTAGTAATGTCTGGCAAAACCTTTGCAAGTTTTTTCCAAAGTAATGAGTCATGGTTTTTCACTCTACTTTCTGTAAACAAATCAGCCCCTCTTCCATATTTTGCTTTCAGAACTCTAGTACATAACCCCTCCGGCTTGGCTAACATATTCCATCCTATTTTGCCCATCAAAGCCTCATTCATCTCTCTCATTCTCCTTATACCTACTCCCCCTTCCTCCTTGGGTCTACAAACCCCCCCAATTGACTGCATGCAACTTCTGTTTATCCTGATTAGAACCCCAGACAAAATTCCTTTGTAGCTTTTCTATCTCACAACACACACCAGATGGGATATGTTCATGTTGCATTTGGAAGTTCGCCACTTGAGATGTGACTGATTGGACTAGAGTGAGCCGCCCTGCTAACGATAAGGATTGCGACTTCCATCCACTAAGCTTTTTCTGAACCTTATCAATTAGGTACTGAAATTTAGCTCTAGAGTTTCAACCATGGGTGATATGCGCCCCTAAGTATCTCCCTAGATCCTCTTTCCGCTGAAATCCACTCATGTTACAAATTACGTTTTGTTCATCTCTAGCCACATTCTTAGAGAAGAAAATGGATGTCTTACTCGGATTCACCTTTTGACCTGAGACTGTACCAAACAAATCTAGACACTCTAGAGCATTGGACATTTGCTCCACACTTGCTTCACAAAATAATAACAAGTCATCCGTGAATAGTAAGTGCGAGATACTCACCTGGTTCCTTCCTATTTTTATAGGTTTCCATTGTTTGGTATCCACCGAATCTGCATTGATGTGAGACAATTTTTCCATCGCTAAAACAAATAAGTACGGTGAGAGTGGATCTCCTTGTCTTATTCCCCTTGTAGGTTTGAATTCCTCTTTTCTGCTACCATTCCATAGCAACCTCATCTTAACTGAGTGTAGACACGATCTAATGATGTTAACCACACCCTCGGGTATCTTCAATTCTTCCAACACCTTCAATAAAAATTCTATGTTTAGCCTATCATAGGCTTTCTCCAAATCAATCTTGATTGTCATATACCCTTTCTTTCCACTCATTTTATGCATCATGTGGGAAACCTCCTTAGCAATAATGATATTATCTTGAATGTTGCGTCCTGGCACAAAACTAGCTTGATAGGGAGAAACAACCTTCGTCATTAATCCTTTCAGTCTGCTCACCAAGATCTTCGTCAGTCCCTTGTATAATACATTACATAGACTGATTGGCCTAAATTGAGAGATTAATTCAGGATTGTCTGATTTAGGAATCAATACCAAAAGAGTAGAATTCAAATCTCCCACCCCTTCCGGTCTCTCCCAAATTCTCTTCATCAACTCAACTACCTCCTTTCCAACCACATCCCAATTTTTCTAATAAAAAATTGCTGGAAACCCATCCTCTCTAAGGGCTTTAAGTCCTCCTATGTTAAAGAAGACCCTCCTTATTTCCTCTTCATCCAGTCTTCTTCCTATCCTTCTCAACTCATCTTCTCTAACTTCCCCCCACTGCTGTTTAGTCACATGCCATATTCTACTATCATTTTCTTCTGAAAACAAATTTCCATATAAGTATTGAAACATTGCACAAATAGATTCTTCATCCTCTACCCAAATTCCTTCATTATTCTTGATACTTTTAACCTTGTTCTTTCTCCTTCTAGCCATCGTCTTATTATGATAGTATCTTGTGTTTCTATCTCCTTGACTAATCCATACTCCCCTAGATTTCTAGAACCACAATAGTTCTTCTTGTTTTAATGCCCCTACCAACTCCTCTTCCAGTTTCCGCTCTAAATCTACTAAGAAGGGGATAACAAAACGGTCTGCACTCTTTTGAATACCCTCCAATCTTCTACTCAACCCCCGTATTCTAAACCGTATGTGCCCAAAGACCTCCTTACTCCACACCTTCAGTTGTTTTTCCAGCTCCTTTAGATTAACACGAACATCTCTTCCTTTCATCCATTTACCAGAGAGAAATCCTCTAAAGTCCCCATGATTAAGCCAAGCTGCTTCAAACCGGAAAGGTCTATCTCTCACTAATGTATCTTTGCAACAAGTTCCCACAATTAGAGGGTGGTGGTCAGAATTCACTCTTATACCCACTTTAACAGTAGCATCGGGAAATAATTCTTGCCAAGTCATGTTGCATAAACATCGATCCAATCTTTTGAACACTTGGTCGTGTCCTTGCCATTTAGGTCCCCTCCAAGTGAAGAAAGGTCCACTAGCTCCTAAGTCAATGAGGCCCTTGTCTTCAATCCAATCTCGGAATCTTCTACAACGACCCTCATTCACTCTACCTCCTCCTATTTGCTCCAAACAACCACTGATTTCATTCCAGTCCCCTGCAAGTAACCAAGGTTCAGATATATTTGTAGCAATCTCTCCTAGTTTTTCCCATAACTCACCTCTTTGATTTTCATGGGGATTCGCATAAACTGCAGTAAACAACCAAGGTGGATGGTTCTCCATGTTTAAGCAACCGTGAATAAATTGCATATGCCTAAAAAGCACATTCACAACCAATTTCGGATCGTTCCACATAATCTAAATTCCACCTACAAATCCTACAGTCTCCATAACTTCTGAGAAATCAAATCCAAAAGACCGAATTAGAAATCAAATCCTAATCCCGCTAACACGAGTCTCCAGAAGAACAACTATATCACCCTTATGTAGATATAATAGATTTTTAAGCGAAGCAAACTGATTCCAGTAAATTAGGCCCTATTTATCATGAAAGAAATGTAACGGACTACACCAAACTGATTCCAGTAAATTAGTCCCTATTTATCTTATTGTATTTCTAATTTTCTATCTCCTCCAAATAAAAATAGAATATGCACAGGAATATTCCCCTTTGACCCGCTGCCTCGGTCAAAACAATGCTCCTCCCAAGTCCCAACGCTGCGGCATCATCGTTGAATTTCTTGTGATATAGGTAAAGCCAACATTTCAATTTAAATTATATGATTTTTTTATTTTGTTATTATCACTCAGCTTTTAAATAAAAGTATTAATATATTATATCGTGATTCTCATCGATTAACTTCTCTTCTTTTTTTTTTTTTGCCAAAGCATCAATTAACTTCTCTATATCTTACAAAATCTAACAATAGAGGGTGAATTAATTTTTTTATAAAGATTGACTTAAACTGAACATAGAAATAAATTATCAAGGCTAAAATTATTATTTTCAATTTTATTGAAATATATATAATATGATTATTATTTCTGTCCAGTGAAATATATATAATTATTAATTTATCATAATGCAATAAAATTTAATTTAAGCACAATTATCTTTATTCTATTTAAGATTAAGATATGATCATGAGTTTTGATTCTTGATACTCTTGATTCTAATTATAAGATAAAGTTAATTTTTTAAAAAAAATTAAAGAAACTAATTAAATTATTTTAGAGTATTTAAATGTCATTTTTTTCAAATTAATTAGTTTAACTAATAAATTAATATATAATATAAGAATAATTAAATAATTTATTTAATATCTTTAATCACTAAAAAAAATTAATTTTATCTTATATTTAGTAACGTATGTAGTATTATTCATTTTTCAAGCTTTCTATTACCAAACCCGTTCTCATCGTCAATTCTCCACCATTACACGCAAATCCTATAAAACAACCCGTAACCCAATTTCTTCAATTGCGGTCAATTTCCACAACTGCAGAACAACTCAGAAGAAGAACACAATAATGAGTGATACCGATAATATTTCCGAACTCGAAAAACTTGAATTACTCCATAAATTGGAGGTCTTCAAGATCAAAGGCAGAGACAAGCAAGGTCGCAAGATCCTTCGCATCATTGGCAAGTTTTTTCCAGGTAAATTCGCTCATTTCCAGTCATCGTTCTTCGTATTCTTCGTAATCGGTGGATCATATCTTTGGTTTCTCTCGTCGTTGCAATTCTCTTAATCAATTTCTCTGCGCGCCAGTGGTGAGCTTTGAACTTTTGAAAAGGTACTTGGAGGACAGAATTTTCCCGAAATTGGAGAAGAAAAATTCTCGGTGGTGTATGTTCATACCGGCGTTCACCGGAGCGAGAATTTCCCGGGAGTCTCAGCGTTTTTTAGTTAGTCAACGTTTTGAGCTAAATTCAAGAATTTAAAGAAGGGAAAAATCATTCTAATTCAAAGAATCTTAAAAAAAAAAAGTAGAAATAAAATAAGAATAGTCAAGGCAGAAGGGAATAAATAAATAAATAAAAATGGGAGACATGGTATTAAAAGATTTGATTTGGGTGTGGTAGGTTGTACGGGAAGGTGAGGTACGTGAGCAGGCTGGACTATCTGTGGGAAAAGGTGAGGAGGAACGAGGTGGAAATCCCAGAGTTCGTGTACGATCACGATGAAGACTTGGAATATCGGCCCCTGATGGATTATGGATTGGAGAGCCATCACGCCAGGTTGTTCCAGCCAACGTCTAACGATTCCTCTATCTCCACCTACTCCATGAGGTGCATCTCATAGGATCATTACCCTTGGAACATTTCACAAAACTGGGGAGATAGCTTTTTCTTTTTCTTTTTGCTATGTTCATACTAAAATCTCGTCTTGCATATGAATTCCCCCGCTAAGTTTTATCTTGTTTTGAATTTTTAGCTAGGTAGGTCCCGCGTAATCCTGTGTATAGATATTTTGGAATTAATATATTAAGTTGTATTTTATTGTTCAGAGACCAACCTTATTTCAATAAAAGGATTGGCATATTTAACTGCTCTTTTGATTTAATTTAATGGGAAAATGATATATAAATACCTTTTCAATTACTAAATTCTTAAAAAGTTTGTTAACACTTATAAATAACAAATTTTTTTAAATAAAAAAAGAAAAGGGCACCTCGTCGGAGCACCGCCATCCCACTACCGAAGCTCTGACGCCTATCCCACCCCGCCATCCTACCCATCGTCGGGGTTTTGGCGCCAGTGGCTGGAGCTCCAGTGGCAATTTCAATAATAGAATTAGTTATTTTGGTATAAAGATTGACAACTTAAACTCTCCAAGTTATCAATGTTTATACCCAAGTTACTAATTGATATTCTTAAATTGTCATTGCTTATATTAAATTTGTCAACGATGTCTGATAGTTGTTAAAAACTTGAGTATAGATAATGACAACTTGAGTAAAACAATTAGCTTATACCTTTATTAAGTGTAGTTGACAACTTGAATACAGACAGTTAACAACTTTAGATATAGAGATTGGCAACTGCAACTCTTCAAGTTGTCAATCTCTAAGCTCTAGTTTCTAACTGTTATACTCAAATTGTCAATGACGTTAAAATATGATAGTTGCTAATTGCTAATTGCTATACTCAAATTGTTAGCTGCGGTTGACATAGGTGTTGACAATTTGAGTATAGACAATGACAACATAATAATAATAATTAACAAAACACAAACAAAAATCTAAAACAAAAACCCAGCCTTCCTAAAATTCCTATGATCATCAGTTTCGTATTTTGACCTTATCTTCAATTGGCGAGCTTGTTTTCTTTTTTAAATCAGGCATGCCCATATCAGTATGGTAAAGTGGATAGAGTAATACTCTTTCAGAAAAGAGGAAGCACATCCTCACACAAAAATTCAGACGTCAAAAATGGAGATGAACATTAATTTATAGGGAAACAGAGCATTTGACTCTTGAAGTCATGCTTTTTCCGATAAAAGACACTTGGAACAACCTTAACGGCTAAGTTAGAAGGGAGCATTTTTTTTTTTTTTTTGGGTTCAACTTAGAAGGGAACCTTTGACCAAATGAGAATGTTGGAATAAAAGTTGGAAAATGCCATAAAAATCAACACAGTCCGTCCCTTCGGCCCTCTATGAGTGTGTGTGTCTGTGACGCTCACATTCTCAAAAACATACTTTTCATGTATTTTTTTAAAATATCCAAACATCTTTCAAACTCCAACACATTTATTTTCATCTCCAATATGAATTATAAGTGCTAATAAATAATGTACTTGGCTTCTATTAACTTGTGTCACATTTCGTTTACTTTTGTATTTTTAATCTTTTGTAATAATTAACTATTTTTTTTTTTCAAATTTATAAATCATTCACATTCCCCTTTCTAATAAAAAAACTTGTGTATCGCATAGGGTTATCCGTTTAGTTTTTATCAAACAATAAGTTATATCTTCCCATACCTTGCATGAGAAATGTTGCTCAAGGTGAGACATACCAAAATATTATTTGAAAAAGAGATCCCCTCACAAGCCTTTTCCCTCATAATCTCATTTAGACCGTTAGTTTCTTTTAATTGGGGTCGTCCATTTGTTTACTTTTAAAATACAATCGGACCGTTGGTTTCTTTTGCTCATGGCGGTTCATTTGTTTACTTTTAAAACACAATCAAATTCTCAAAAAATGCCAACCTTCTTCTGCAAATTTGTGCCGAGCTTGATAAGAAATATTGTCGAAGGCAAGGTATGAGAAAAATAACTCATCTTTGTCATAAAAGATTATATCTTTTGGATCTTTTCATGACTAATGTCCCAAAATCTTTAGTTTAGGGGTTTTTTAAGATGCAAACTTCTCTTTATTTAAAGTGGAGGTTTTTTTGTTATTAAATTCATAAAAGATACCATATTGTTCTTGCTTAATACTGGAAGAGATTTATCTATTATCTTTATACAAGAGAAAGATTAATAATTTTTTTTTGTTGGAAACGATATCACCAGGGAGCTACGTGTGGAGACAATAGAAAGATTGATAACTTAATCTTGGCACAAGGTTACATCTTGGGTTTTGTCTCATATACACTTCAAACATTTAACCAAGATCTTGTTAATTTAAACTTTAAGTTCAGCCCTTTTTTTAATTTTTGTAATTTTTATTTTAATTCTTGTAATTTTTATTTTATCCAAGAACTCAGTGTGTTGCATATAGATTTATTTTGTAGGTTTTAATATATGGAAGTTGACTTGACTCCTAGATTAGGAAAAGAATTTGATAATCTAGATGATGCATGGAGGTTTTGAAATGAATATGCTTATAAATTAGGCTTTAGTGCAAGAAAAAATGGGTTGACAAAGAGAAAGAAAGATAAAAAGACAATTATTGCCTACAGATATGCGTGTCCAAAAGAGAGCAAATGAAGGCCAGATAAAATGTGCACCTCAACCACCAACCATTGTCTTGGGACCAAGACCAAATGTAAAGTTGGGATGACAGTTAGTTTAGTGGAAGGTAAATTCAAGGTCACCAGCTTTATAGAAAAGGCATAACCGCCAATTGCATCTTCAAGAATCCGTGCATATGATGAGGTCTCAACAAAACATACAAGATGCATAAGCAGATGAGACTGATTTGGCTAGGGATGATGGACTTCAACAAAAAAGCAACTTTTGACCTTATGAGTAAGCAAGAAGGTGGACAAGTTAATCTTGGTTTCACTCGAGTTGATAAAAAAAATTATTTGAAGGTTAAACGAAGAAGTATGAAGGATAGAGAAGTTGGATGGTTATTGAATTATGTTGAAGAATAGATTATAGAGAACCCTTCATTTTATCATTCATATCAACTTGATATGGAAAATCAAATTACAAATATTTTTTGCGCCGATGCTCATATGCTTGTAGATTATGTTTATTTTGGAGATGTAATTTCATTGGACACCACATATTGCACAAATAATAATCATTCAAGTGGTTGAATGATTATTATTGCATATTTTCAAGACTCAATCACTTCAAAGGTAGTGTAATTTTTGATGTAGATTTGTTATACGATGAAACTACAAAATCATTCAAGTGGTTGATGGAAACTTTCTTGAAAGCAAACAAGCCAAAGAAACCCGCAACAATTTTTACTGACCAAGATCAAGCAATGGCAAGAGCACTACGTGAAGTTATCCCTGAATTGAAACATACACTATGCACATGGCATATTGAGCAAAATGGAATTAAACATCTGGGAAATAAAATAAAGGAGGACAACTCATGGATGAAGTCCATATATGAAATCAAAGAGAAATGGGCATGGTGTTATATGACGCACTCTACTACTCTTGGTCTACATAGTACACAAATAAGTGGAAGTGTTAATGCAAATATCAAGAATATTACAGACCCAAGCGGTACAATGAGATGAAATGTGAGGATGAAGCAGGGAGAAAAAGTCAAGATTGATAGTCCAAAGTTTGCCTATCATACGCCAAGTTTCTAAGATTTACATCGTCTCGGTGTTAGAATTGTTCTATGATCAATTTGAACTTGTTTTGCCACATATATATCCTGTCGAGATAAGAATGGTCCATTGTTCACATACACAGGTACCATGGGTAATGAAGACAAAAAGTGGACATTGACATTTGATCCGACGGATGATTCAGTATAGTGCAGTTGTAAGCATTTTGAATCTATTGGGATATTGTGTTGTCATGCTTTAAAAATATGAGGCCAATGAAGTGAGGAAACTTCCGAAAAAATATATTTTGAAAAGATGGACCAAAGATGATAGAGATGGTGTAATACATGATATTAGAGGAAGTGAAATACAAGTGGATTCTAAGCTTTAGAGCACACAAACATATCAACAATTATGTCATATGATGATAACATTAGCGGCTGAAATGTCTGATTGCCTAGAGACTTCTGCCTTTGTCCACAACTCTATAAAAAAACTTCATAGAGAAGCAAGAGAATTTCGTTCCAGGCTAAGAAATTCAAATGATGATGACAAGAAGGAAGAAGATAGAAGTAAGGTTAAAGGTGGCAACCAAGAAAACAAGAAGATGGAGTTAAAAGATAAACTACTCAAGAGCATTAAAAAGAGAGATGGAACAAAGAGAAAGAAAAGATTTAAGACTAGGCCAGAAAAATTGGGAAAGAAGAGTAGGACACTAAGCAAGGAAAGAAGTGAGGAATTCTCCAATTTCACGTTTTACATCTACAACATTGCAAGCACTACTTTAAGTACATTCATTTACTAGCATGTTGACGGCGAGTTTTCTAGTCCAAAATTAGATTTATTTTGTTATTTGTTCTATTAGTGTATATCAACAAGAGGAAATTTTTGAATAACGCTTTTTCATGTTAATAATATGTATACTTTGTCTTTGTGATTTATAGGCTCCCTTAGATTATCCAAAACCATCATTAGAGGCATTAGAAGGAGAGGAAATTTTGTTGTCAGGTACCCAAAATACCAAAAAAAAACAAAGAAAGGAATTGCATGAGTGAAGGGGGAAAATGTCACTTTTATTAAAATCAATGTGTATACTACATCAAGATGCTAAATACAAGTGTGATTTTCCAATACACCCTCTACTATATCAAAATATTGTATTACAGTTTTTTTATGGCCCTATACTAACATCTACATTGTTCTTCCTTCTTCCTTGTTCTTATTAGGTGAAGGTCCATCTTCCATAACAGCCTCAACAATGTCCAGTTCCTCTAGGTGAACGTGAATCTCAATTTTCTATAGCTTCAACAACGTCCAATCAATTCCTAGTAGGCAAAGGTCCATCCCCTATAGCTTTAGCAATATTTAATCAACATAAAGCACTTGGCAGCCACCACTTGTAATGAAAATTCAAATTCCCGCAATTTAGTCATTCAATCCATTAAGTTTCTTTCTGTAATACAGTCACTACAACAATTTCTAATTTGTATGACATGATTGTGCTGCTGTAACAAATTGTATTATGAAGGCAATCAGTTTAACTCTTGCAATGTTGACAACTATAGTTTTAAAATCTGTTCTATTACTCTTTAGTGGTCACATTTCCTTGATTTACTATTTTTGCATCATATTTGATATGGGTTAAAAAACTAAGGTCATTATAACTAAGCATAGTGTCATGCCCAAGTTGTCCAGAACTATTGAAGCCGAATGAGTAAACAACCCCTTTTGAGGTCACTGTAATACTACGACCAGGACCTGCTATCGCCTGTGATTTCTCTCTCCTGCAACATGCTTCTCCAGCCCGTAAATACCTCAGAACAAGTTTCCAAGAGCCTCCACACAGTTGCTTCAATTCTTGCTGTTGTTTACTGGTCATTGGCTTAAAAATAGCTCTCTTCTTGCACATGTCCAGTGCAACAAGCTCAGATATTGACAAACTCAAGTTAGGATAAAAGTCCTTTGGCTGCCTAAAAAAGGAGCATGTTGCCTGCAACAACAGCGTATTAAAGTAGGGTAAAAAAACAAAACCAAAGACATAAACTTCAATTCCATTCAAGAAAGACATCACAATTATATATAGAGCACTTGCCTCCAAGCTAGCAAAGTCCTCAGGATCCAAATTACATGATGTGAGGACATGAAGAACAATATGTGGGTGGCTAGCAGACAAGGAAAACTCTCCAGGACTTGAGTTTCGATAGCAATGGTGTTGCTGTCTTTGAAATACTTGAAGAGATTTATCTATTTTCTTTAAAACTTGGGCATAGCCTTTTAAAACTTTTGTGTAGCATCTAAATATGACAGCATAGCAAGCTGAAACTTAGACGGTTAAAGATGTGATCAAATTATTGTGCACCAAAGCATAACTTGTGAAATAGACTCACTGCTACATAGTTAAAAAATAGGTGTTCATGGATATTTTCAAGTGAAATAGATGGTAAGTATCATTGCCTTTTCCCTTTTAGAAGTTAGCCTTACTACTCATTTTAAACTCTCCAGTTATTCTGCTAAGGACTTTAGATTCCTAGGAGCTCTAAAATGCAACCCCAATAGAAGGCTATAATCAATAATTTGTTGAGACTCCAAGAACTCGCGGTCCACTCTAATTTGACTGCACCAAAAAAACAAACTTATGCTTATGACTATGATGCATTCCTATGCAATTAGTCACAGAATTTAAATCTAACTGCTATCATGCCAATACCTTTGTACTTCTATAACAATAACCTAAGTAAAATCCTCAGGACCCAGTAACAATATTATACAATGTCATCCAAAACAAAATATTGTTTTGAAAAAAGAAACAGAAGACGCGAAACACAATTGGGAGAAACAAGCATGTTATATAAAACTATGCTTATAAAGAAACGAGTGTGACTGATTCTTGATCGAAATCTTGGAAGTAAGTAAAGATTAAACAACTTATTCGATTTGAAAAAGAGATTACAATTTCAAGCTAGAAATGACAGTTGCCAACGATGCTTAAGACTGAGCGATGATGGTGGTGTCTGGCAGCGTCCGATAGTGGATGACGACGATGAACACTGCATCCCGTCAAGCCGTCATCAAGTACGATAGAAGCGAATGAGATGCGTTAGGGATTAGGCAAAATTGGGAATTAAATGGACAATTTAGATTATGTTATGAATATTAAATATGTTGATGTCCATTGACTCATATTACTCTTCCAGTCAACTTGACATAAAGAAGAAAAGATGATTTGATACAAAGTAAAAGTAAAAGAAGACAATGACATAAAGACAGTAAAAGAAGACAAGGACATAAAGACAGCAAAAGGAAACAAGGACATAAAGACGATATAAAGTAACCATGGTCATTTAAATATAACCATGGTAATACAACCAGGGTTAAATTTCTGCCTCTATATAAAGGGCTGTAATCGATTGTTTCAATTGAACTAAATGAGAACATCTCTCTAACTTCTCTCTAGAAATTCTATCGATCTTCTCTGAATCATATCAATCTTCTCTCTTATCACATATACTTTTATAACACGTTATCAGCATGAAGCTCTAAAAGAAGGTATGATCTTCTTATGGTTTCTTTAATGATTATATATATCCTGTTTTATTTTATAGATATGGGATAATCTGGGCCACTATATGGAATTAGAGAGATACTTTTACCGATTGTTATATAACATCGGGTTCCATGGTTAAGATTGGAGATCGTTATTGTTTTTATATTATTATTATTATTACTATTATTATTGTTATTATGGCCAGAAGCCATACTTATCTGATTCTTGAAATTATGACCAGAAGTCATAATATTTTAATTTCTTATAATATGGCCAGAAACCATATCCATTCTTATTATATGGCCAGAAGCTATATATATTTTTATCTTTTATCTTATTGTACTGCCAGAAGTCATGTACAACTTTTATCCTAAAGATAATAGTTAATTCCTCATCTTGAGATTAAATGGCCCGAAGCCATACATGGCCTGAAGTCATGAGATTAAATGGCCCGAAGCCATACATGTTTTAATTTTCTTATCTCGCCTTATGAATTATTTATTGCCTTTATGAATTTATAGTTATTATATTGCATATTTATATTTCATATTTTAATTATTTTTATTTATTTCTTTAATTAGTTTGAACAATGGCAAACCTGGCAAAACTTGAAATTGTGGCTCTTGATATTACTAGGAAAAATTATTTATCTTGAAAGTTGGATGCGGAAATTCACTTGAATGCCAAAAGTCTGGAAGACACTATTCAAGAAGGGAATAAGGCATCCAACAAAGATAAAGCCAGATCCATGATTTTTCTTCGCCACCACTTACATGAGGATTTAAAAACTGAATATTTGACAGTGATGGACCCACTTGTCCTTTGGAACAATTTGAAAGAAAGATATGATCACCAGAAGATGGTCATTCTTCCAAAAGCTCATTTTGATTGGATGCATTTACGCTTGCAAGATTTTAAATCTATAAGCGAATATAACTCAGCTATGTTCAGAATTACTTCTAAATTGAAATTATGTGGAGAAAATGTTACTGATGATGATATGTTAGAAAAGACATTCTCCACATTTCATGCATCCAATTTGCTCCTACAGCAGCAATATCATGAAAAAGGTTTCAAGAAATATTCTGAGTTAATTTCTTGTCTCCTTGTGGCTGAACAAAATAATGAGCTTTTGTTAAAAAATCATGAATCCCGTCCAACAGGCTCAACTCCATTCCCTGAAGTGAATGTAGTAACAAATGAATTTTATAGTGGCCGTGGCCGTGGTCGTGGACGTGGACAAGGACGTGGACATGGACGTGGGCGTGGCTACAGCCGTGGGCGTGGCCGTGGTCGATATCATGGAGGTTCAAATTCCTACCAGAAGTGGGAAAAGACTGATAAGAACCAAAAAGGGGAAAGCAGTAGGCATAATAAATATGCAGATAATCCATGTTATCGATGTGGTGGCAAGGGCCATTGGTCTCGTACCTGTCGTACACCAAGGCACCTAGTTGATCTTTACCAAGAATCAATTAAAAATACTGGTAAAAGATCAAATGTTGAAGTTAATCATGTTGATCAGGGCGAGAATTCTGAGTATGGCGATATAGATAATAACTATTTGGATGTTGCAGATTTCTTAATATAATTTGAACTGTTATATTTTATTTAAAGTTGTTTCTATCATATGTATTAATTTTATTTATGTTTTTATGAAGAATGAATTCTATTGGCATCAATCCTGAAGATTTGTGTCTCGCTGATAGTGCAACAACCCACACCATACTCAGACATGATAAATATTTTTCTTCACTGGTAATACGAGAAGCCAATGTTCAGACTATATCTGGTAGTATAAATTTAATTGAAGGCTCCGGAAGAGCTAATATTTTGTTACCCAAAGGAACAAAATTATGCATTGATAATGCATTTTATTCTACCAAGTCTAAAAGAAACTTATTGAGTTCAAAGATATCCGCAGAAATGGATATCATTTAGAAACAACAACTAAAGATAATAAGGAACATCTTGTCATTACAAATATAGTTGCTGGTAGAAAATGCATATTAGAAAGTTTTCCTATTTTTTCTTCTGGTTTGTATTACACATGTATAAGCACAATTGAAAGACATACTATTGTGAACCAGAAGTTCAATAATGCAGACCAGAAGTTTGCCAATACAAACCAGCAGTTTGATAATGTAAACCAGAAGTTTACTAATGAATTTAATGTTTGGCATGACCGGTTAGGCTATCCCAGTTCAATAATGATGCGACAAATAATTGTGAATTCATGTGGACATACCCTGAAGTGTAAACAAATACCACAATCCCATGATTTCTCATGTGCTGCATGTTCCAAGGGAAAGTTAATTATTCGCCCCTCACCAAGCAAAGTAGAAAGTGAGTCTCTCACATTTCTAGAACAGATACAGGGAGATATTTGTGGGCCAATACACCCACCATGCGGACCATTTAGGTACTATATGGTTTTAATTGATGCATCAACTAAATGGTCGCATGTTTGCTTATTATCTTCTCGCAACCTGGCGTTTGCGAGATTACTTGCTCAATTGATTAGATTAAGAGCACATTACCCTGATTATCCTATAAAGAAAATACGTCTTGATAATGCTGGTGAATTTACATCACAAGCTTTTAATGAATATTGTATGTCCCTTGGAATTGATGTTGAACATCCTGTAGCTTATGTTTACACGCAAAATGGACTTGCAGAATCATTGGTTAAAAGGTTGCAACTAATTGCAAGACCTTTACTTATGAAATCTAATCTACCAATTTCTGCTTGGGGCCATGCCATTTTGCATGCAGCAATGTTAATTCGCATTAGGCCAATAAGTTATTTAAAGGTTTCCCCCTTACAAATGGTTTTTGGTCAGGAACCTAATATTTCCCACATAAGAACTTTCGGGTGTGCGGTATATGTGCCTGTAGTACTACCACAACGCACTAAGATGGGTCCACAAAGAAAGATGGGAATATATGTTGGGTATGAATCTCCATCAATTATAAAATATTTAGAACCATCTACAAGAGATTTATTTACGACGCGATTTGCCGATTGTCATTTTGATGAATCATTTTTTCCAACATTAGGGGGAGAAAACAAGCAACTGGGTAATGAAATTAGTTGGAATGAATTATCATTGGCTCATTTTGATCCTCGTACAAAACAATGTGAACTTGAAGTTCAAAAGATAATTCATTTACAGAATTTATCTAATCAAATGCCAGAAGCATTTACTGACCCAAAGAAAGTGACAAAGTCACATATCCCAGCTGCTAATGCTCCTATTAAAATTGATGTCCCTGAAGGACAACCTGCTATGAATGAATCCAAAGCACGCCTGAAGCGTGGCAGGCCCATCGGTTCCAAAGATAAAAATCCTCGAAAAAGAAAAGGAGCAAAGAATATAGATGGTCAAGTTGAGGATAATGAAGTAAAATTAGTAGCTCTAGAAGAGCCATCTCCTGAAGAGATATTATCTCCAGAAGAGAATGTTGCAGTCCCAGAAGAGACCCAGGTACCTGATATATGTGAAAATAATGAGATCTCAATAAATTATGTTATGAATGGAATCCGATGGGATAGAAATGAAGTCAACGTTGATGACATCTTTGCTTATCATATAGCATATGATGTAATGAATGATAATGAGGATCATGAGCCCAAATCCATTAGTGAGAGCCAACAGAGAAGAGATTGGCCCCTATGGAAAGATGCCATTAATGCAGAATTAAAATCATTGGCAAAACGAAAAGTATTTGGACCTGTAGTCCTTACACCTGAAGATGTAAAACCAGTTGGATGCAAATGGGTCTTTGTACGAAAAAGAAATGAAAAGGGCAAAATAACTAGATATAAGGCATGTCTAGTAGCCCAAGGTTTTACAGAAAGACCTGGCATTGATTTTGAAGAAACGTATTCACCAGTAGTGAATGCGACTACTTTTCGTTATTTAATCAGTCTAGCAGTAGATGCAGGACTTGATTTACATCTAATGGATGTTGCGACTGCCTATTTATATGGATCACTAGATAATGATATTTATATGAAAGTCCCTGAAGGACTTAAGATGCCAGAAGCATCCAATCCAAGTTCTCGAGAACAATACTTAGTTAAGTTAAATAAGTCCCTGTATGGCCTGAAGCAATCAGGGCTCATGTGGTATAATCGCCTTAATGAATATTTGTTGAAAGAAGGATACAAAAATGATCCGATATGCCCATGCATCTTTATGAAAAGATCTAATAGTGAGTTTGCTATAATTGCTGTTTATGTTGATGATATCAACATCATTGGAACTCCTGAAGAGCTTCAAAAGGCAATTAATTGTTTGAAGAAAGAATTTGAAATGAAGGACTTGGGAAGAACGAAATTTTGTCTTGGATTACAGATCGAGTACTTCAAGAAAGGGATCTTTGTATATCAAGAAACTTATACAAAGAAGGTCCTAGAGCGATTTTACATGGATAAATCTCATCCATTATGTACCCCAATGATTGTAAGATCTTTGAAGGTGGATAAAGACCCATTCCGACCTCGAGAAATTAGTGAAGAAGGTGATGAAGAACTACTTAGTCCAGAAGTACCATATCTTAGTGCTATTGGAGCACTAATGTATCTTGCTAATCACACACGGCCTGATATATCATTTGCTGTTAATTTACTGGCAAGATATAGTTCTTCACCAACACGAAGGCATTGGAATGGAATAAAGCACATTCTTCGTTATCTCAGAGGTACAACAGACATGGGGTTATACTACTCAAATGTATCCAAGCATGAACTGGTTGGTTATGCAGATGCTGGATTTTTATCTGATCCACATAATGGTAAATCACAAATGGGCTATCTATTTACATGTGGAGGTGCAGCTATTTCATGGCGATCTATGAAACAGACTATATCAGCCACATCATCTAATCATGCAGAAATTCTAGCAATACATGAAGCAAGTTGAGAATGTATGTGGTTGAGGTCAGTAATACATCATATACGTACAACTTGTCATTTACCTTCTGGCAAAATGATCCCAACAATCCTCTATGAGGATAATGCTGCATGTATCGCTCAACTTAAAGAAGGCTATATCAAGGGTGATAGAACGAAGCATATTTCACCAAAATTCTTCTTCACTCGCGACCTTCAAAAGGATGGTGAAATAGATATCCAGCAAATTAGTTCAAGTGAAAATCTAGCAGATTTATTCACCAAGTCACTTCCAGGTACAATCTTTGAAAAACGTGTTCATGATATTGGTCTTCGGAGATTCAAAGATTTCAACTGATATTATCAAGAGGGGGAGTCGATACACGCTGTACTCTTTTTCCCTTATCTAGGTTTTGTCCCACTGGGTTTTCCTAGAAAGGTTTTTAATGAGGCAGCACTTAATGGTGTATCAATGAATGATGTACTTTTTTCTTTGGCTAGGTTTTTATCCCACTGGGTTTTTCCTAGTTAAAGTTTTTAATGAGGCACATTCATAATAGACATCCAAGGGGGAGTGTTATGAATATTAAATATGTGGATGTCCATTGACTCATATTACTCTTCCAGTCAACTTGACATAAAGAAGAAAAGATGATTTGATACAAAGCAAAAGTAAAAGAAGACAATGACATAAAGACAGCAAAAGAAGACAAGGACATAAAGACAGCAAAAGGAGACAAGGACATAAAGACGATATAAAGTAACCATGGTCATTTAAATATAATCATGGTAATACAACTAGGGTTAAATTTCTGCCTCTATATAAAGGGCTGTAATCGATTGTTTCAATTGAACTGAATGAGAACATCTCTCTAACTTTTCTCTAGAAATTCTATCGATCTTCTCTGAATCTTATCAATCTTCTCTCTTATCACATATACTTTTATAACAGATTATAATAAAACATATGGTGGAAATACAGTTTTAAATTATATGACGTGTCAATTGTTCTGCACTTAGATTATTTGGACGGATCTAATTTGGATGCCGAGGCACGCACTTCTGAGAGGATTCGGACCCATTATTTGATTGATTTTGATGTATAAAAATAAAATTTAATAAGAATCTCTATTCATTTAAAAAATTTTAAATTAAATGTATTCTTTAGAAATTCAATTGGTTGGTTATAAAGTTATCAACATCTTAATTAATATTTAATTGTCATTGAAATAAGAGTTATTGTTATATTAGTATCCCGATTTTGATAAAAAATATTAGTATCCCGATTAATATACAAATTGATAATATTCCATAAACTTCCTTTTATATATTTCCAAAAATCTATAATGCATGTGAAAAATAATGATTTTCTTTTTTGAATATATAAGACAAGAGACAACTCTTGAGTTTGGTCAAAGAGACCTTACATAATCCCAGAAAAGAGTAGTCTAATCAATGTAAGCTTAAATCGGCTAACATTTGGTTCGAACAACAAGCCGGTGGGTGTTGAAGAAACAATAACACATTGTTCGCCTGCTGAGCCCTCTTGGCCAACAAATCAGCACTCACAAGTGCTTCCCTTAATGATTTTCTTTTTGAGGCATAATTGGTTGCTCATGCCATAATCATAATTATTCAAGAAAGTCAAAAGTCATTTTATTTTTAAAGTCAACAATCTTATTTTGAAATATTTTTAATTTCTCGATGAATACCCTAATTGTAATTATTGCGGTATTAATATCACAATCTTTAATCAATATTTGAAAACTTCATTTTCTACCTTTGCGGTATTAATGCCATTGATGAAGATATAATTTTTGTTCACCAATAATAAAAATTGTGAATCACTATTTCAAAAACAAATCATTATCATTAGGACATAATTTTTAAAAATTAGTGCACTATAACATAATGGGTTAAAGAGCAAATTTACCAATAAAGCTTTAAGGAAGGAGCGTCTGGCACAATTATGTTTTAAAGGGGGCAAAAATACACATAAGAAATCAAAAGTGGAGCATCCAGCACAAAACCGTTAAATTTGACCTAACAATATTAAATTATAAGAGAAGAAAACCCCTAACGGCGTTAGGTTAAATTTAACAGTTTTGTGCTGGATGCTCCACTTTTGATTCCTTATGTGTATTTTTGCCCCCTTTAATACATAATAGTGTCAGACGCTCCTTCCTTAAAACTTTGTTGGTAATATGCTCCTTAACCCTAACCTAATTATTAATATAACTTATGGAAACATGGAATGTGAAGTTCCTTGGCATGCTTGGATCAAATTCATGGAATATGAAGCTCCTTGGTATGCTTGGACCACATTAATATAATTATAATTCATGATTTGGTATAATTTTAAATTCAATTTACTTCCTTTCTTATAGTCAAACCTCAATAATAATGGATTGACAATTTTGATGGTGTGATTATCTGACCTGTTTTTGAGTTGAACGAGTTTCTAAGCGGGTATTGAGGAATACTTACATACTTCAGGAACGTCACCTCATCTGGACCCTGACTAATTACAATACAACAAATCATCTTATTTTAATCCCACATGGCTGATGGGTCATCTGAAGAAATTCAAATTTTATGATTTCAAAAAATAACAACCTAAGGAGGGAATTGCGTTTTTTATTTTTCTAAATTATCAAGTTTGTGTTTTTTAAAATTATAAAATTTGAATTTCTTTATATGACTCATCAGCCATGTGGGATTAAAATGAGATTATTTTTTGTATTTTAATTAGTTAAAGTACAGATGAGGTGACACTCCTAATGTATGTAAGTATTTCTCGCGGGTATTACAAGATTTTTAGTATAGAATTGATTGATGATTGATACTAACAGTAAAAATGCGCGGTTAGTTGAGATGATAAGTGGTTTGAGCTTGTAAGATGGAAAACATAAGTTTGCGAGAAGCGAACTTATTGGGAGAGATTTAATCTTTACGCTCAATTTATATTTTCGAAGAAGTTGTCACATACTTTAATAATTTTATAATAAAACCTATGTCATTTTTTAGTCATTTTATATTTAAATATACTTTTTTATTGTATAATCTAAATAAGTATATAAAATGCAATCTAAACATAAGTCATATTGTACTAATCAATGTTTTAAAAGCCGGACCGGGCATTAAACTGGAGAGGTCAGCGGGTCATGGTTCATCCGGTCGGATCGGTCGAACCGCTAACATACTGATTAAATAAAAAATAATATTATATACATATATAATTATATAAATGAAGAAATAAATACAAAATTATTATATTAATTTGAAAATAAATATAAATAAGCTTATTTCAAGACAAAAAACGTAAAATAAGCTGCATGTAATACATCTCAGTGTTAACGACCGAATGCTCTATAAAGTAATCTATTAAATTAATCTAGTATAAATATTATGTATAAATATAATAAGTAGTGAAGGAAAAAATAAATATAATAAATATAAAGTTGAAAGATAATAGTTGGCAAAAAGATAATAAAAAAATTTCAAATCTGCTCGGTCTATATTCATGAGTTAGTGCCTCAGTGGGCAAACACGTTATTTATGGGTTAATAGGAGTTTCTATTTTTTATTTTCATTTGTGCCATTTTATTTTTTAAATTTTAATTAAAAACAATATTCTTTTCTCATCAATAATCTAACATCCAACGGTTAAAAAGCAGCATCATAGTTTTACTCTTTTATCTAGTGGTTAAAAGCAAATATTCAATTGTTTCTCTTTCCCATACTTCTCCCCTTTCCAATGCAACCTACTCGTACTTATTTATTGTACCCATAAAGGAACTTTCAAATCAGATTATTGTATCCATTTTTATTATTTATTTTTTTTAATCAATTTTTTTTTATTTCTTCACTCACTCCGTCACTTGTTTTCTGAATAGTTTTCCTCTCTCCTTTGAGTTCTTTCCTTCTGGTCCATCATCTTTGCAGTGGTCACCATTTTCTAACTTCATAACTGTGATGAAACTTACACAACATCATATTTCTTAAGCAAAAATAGGTAAAGTTCTCCTTTTTTTTTGTCATGCTCCCCTCCTTCTAGCTCTCTTGTTCTTTCTCTTCCTCTTTTACTTTCTGTTCCCATCACAGTGTGTTGGAGTTGTTAACCCGGCCGGTTATCCTAATCCGCCTCCGGTTTCCGGATTAAAGCCTGGCTCTAGGCGGCTCATCGCAGTCTAACTGGTGAAACGATCCAAATCTATTGACCGACTCGCTACTCTTTTCGGCCGACGGTCGGACCGGCCGAACCGTTCGGTCCGGTCCGACTTTAACAACATTGACACTAACTGACTTTTACCATATCTTAAGTCTGTAAAAATCAAATTAAATAAAATCCATTTTTCACAGTGCTAATCCAAAATCAGTCTCATATCTAAACTTTATGGTATCAGGAAAAATAAGTTGGAAATGTGATAAGAAATAGTGAATAAAATACTACAGTATAAAATATCAATAATACATATTTTTTATTTCTATTTTGTTTAATTTCTCAACATTCTTTATAGTTTATACTTAGTTAAATGAGAAACCCCTAGGCTTAAAATGAGCACGAATATCTCAAATATTTTTATCTTACTAATATCCAAAATTGTTAAACGCAGATAGAGACACATTTGAACAATTTTTTCCCCCAACATTTTAATGATGGTTGATTAAAAAAAACTAATCTCTTCAGTCCTCTTTACAAGAATTTTTTATGAAGCTTATTTTTTTTATTTTTTTTTAAAAATTTTAAATTGTCTTGCGCATTATTATTTATTTACAAAAATACCCCTATCAATTACTCCGAAAAATAGAGATACTCCTACATTAATTATATGGAAAGAGATTACCCAACAATTTTAAGGATAATACTACTAGAAAAAAAGTATAAATTTAATACCATCACCTAAATTAACTGAATACTTTAATTTTTTTGTAAATCGTTTAAAAGGATCCTATGGGACCAGAGGGAGTATAGTAAATAAAAGTTTTTGCCCTAAAAGTTTTCACTAAGGGGCAATTTTATCCCATAAGTGTCAAAAAAGGAGCAATTTTGTATGTCATTATCCCAACTAATTTTGACCGTTAGTTGATCAAATATGTTGAGCTGACAATCTGCATGTCATCCGCGTTATTTTTGTTAAAGTACAAATTTATCCTGAAAATTTTAAATCTAACTTTAAAAAAATAAAGTAATTGACATATGGATTTCCAAGGTAAATTTACACCTTAATAAAAATGATATAGATGATAAAGGGATTGTCAGCTCAGCATATTTGGTCAACTAATAGTCAAAATTATATAAGATAATAGTCATGACAAACTTGCTCTCTTTTTGACATTTCCAGGACGAAATTGCCCATTAACACTAAATAAAAACATATCAGGCCGTTTAACTCCTGATTAGAAATAATGCTATTTTATTCTTCTTCCATATGCTTGAAGTTGAATGACCCCTCCTCCGTTCTATAATCTTGCACCTTCATTTCCTAACTGTAACCAAAGCACAAATACCACAGACTAGCTATTACTGTTTCAGCAAGTCCCTTCTGCACCACCAATGGCTTTATAACCTAGTGTCATGAAAACTTCTTGATAAGTAGGAGGACATCAGGTATTTAGACTCATTATAACAACATTTAATTAACCCAATCACCATTTTTTTCATATATAACCCTATTTTGAGAGATTAGTGCTCCAAATCAATGACATTTGATGAAAAAACTACCATGAATTGCAGTTTAACAACAATGTTTTTGTATCAATTATATACACATTGGTGACGTCTAGATAAGCTAAGGCACAGTGTTCAACAGATTAAACATGTCAAACAAGTAATGAAGAATCAAGTTATGGGCTCTGAACGTAGAGGAAAAGGCACTATAATGTACCTGTAAAAAGAGTCAAATATTGTTAGAGTGGTTGTGTCCTCCGAATCTGAGCCAAGAAGGGGGAGGCCAAAAAAGTTTTGGACTAGATGGATCAAGTTCATAGGTCATGATGCTACCATCACCCAAGTAGTACACTCCAACATAAAACACATCAGTGAAGAAAATGCAGTTTCCTGCGTACCCAGCAAAATCATTAGCACAAACAGAGAAACTACAGCAATCTCCCAATAGAAAAACTGTGTCTTTCAAATCCTTCACATCCACCCATGTTCCCTACTCTTTTTTTTATACATAAAGTTGGAAACTCTAAAAAACTCAGCCTACATCAGTAGGAATACATTGATCCAGCTCTAAAACAGCTGTTAACTCAGGCGTTGAATACAAAATAGGGTGAAACCCCGTTACACATGAAATTACCTTTTTCGCAAGGAAGTCGGCAACCCTATTTGCATTTCTTGGAACAAACCTCAATTCTATCCTCCATTCTTGTTGCAGCATGGAACGAACTTCTGCTATTGTATCAGCGTCCGGATGATTCTGGAAATTCTCACAATTGATCAGATCAATAACTTCTTTCGCATCGGATTCTAATACCACTCTACGTTTTCCTTGATCCCAAGCTGTCTTCAATCCTAGAAGAATACCCCATATTTCAGCGGTAACATGAACCCCCAACTCCAATCTGTGCATAAAAGCCATAATAAAAATCCCGTTAGCCTCTCAAATAACTCCTCCGCACCTAGCACCAGTTTTCCCTGAAAATGCTCCGTCTACGTTTACTTTAGTCCATCCTTCCTCAGGTGGCACCCATGTGGCCCTTCTATCCGTAACTAATGTGCCTTGTAAGTTGATTCCGACTAGTTTTTCACTTGCCTTTTGAATGCTAGCTATAATGGCATGGGCATGATTCTGTAAGCTCTCATTACTCTGATTCTTCTGCTCAAAAAGACGTTCATTTCTCCTTTTCCAGAATAACCAACATAAAGTTACAAACCAGTCACCCCAATCCAAGCGTCGAATATTAAAGTTCAACCACTCCTTGAGATTAAGCTCAAAGAAAAAATGATCTCTTGGCAAAGTTATCTTTTCCATCCACAAATGTTTAGCTTCATTGCAGTCTCGAAGTACATACAACACCGTTTCCAGACCCTTCTTACACCAACCGCACACATCATCAGCACACATGCCTCTTCTGTATCTCTCCACGTTGGTAAGAAGCTTGTTATGAGCAACGAGCCACATAAAAGTTTTACACCTTGGAATAGTGTTCAGCTTCCAAATTTTTTGCCATAATACTTCCTGGTTCTCTTCTTCATTTGCAATAACTTTATATGCAGATTTCACCGTGAATTCTCCATTTCTTGTGTGTTTCCATCGAACAATCTGTCTCCCCTGCTCAATTTTGGAACCCTCCTGCACAAATCTCCATGCTGCCTTGATCCCTGTCCATGTATTCGATCCTATCCTCTGCATATCAATTTGAGACATCAAATCATTTCCACATTTATATTTGCTTCTAATAATTCTTACCCATAAGTCATCCTTTTTCTTGATAAGATTCCATCCTAATTTGGCCATAAATGCATGATTCTGGGTTTTAACATGTCTCAATCCCAAGCCACCATTACTCTTTGACTTGCACACCGTTTCCCATGAAACAAGATGAATTTTCTGCTTTTCCTGCGTTGTACCCCACAAAAAGCTTCGATTTTTACTCTCAATCATATCACATGAACCAAGAGGTATTGATGCTATTTGCATTGTATAAGCTGGAATAGCTGATGTGACAGCCCCTACCAAAGTAGCACATCCAGCTAAAGATAACGAATTTACTTTCCAATTAGATAACCTCTTCTTTACTTTATCGACAACCTCACTGAAGCTCTCCTTAGTCACCCTTTTATGATGCAGAGGAACTCCCAAGTATTTACCAAGATCTGCTGCCATTTGGAACCCCAGAATATTGCTTAACTCAGTGCGTCGATTGTGATTCATATTCCTGGAGAAGAAAACTCTAGTCTTCAGAGCATTGACCTTTAAACCTGAGCTTTCACAGAATTCATCTAGACAAGCCTTAACTTCATTTGCCTGGAAAACAGAAGCTTGACCAAACAAAATAATATCATCAACAAAAAATAAATGAAAAATAGGAGGCCCATTCTTGCATAACCTTATTGGTAGCCAGTTCGTCGTCTCCATCCTATCTTGAATCATATGAGCCAGCCGTTCCATGCAAATTACGAATAAATATAGAGATAAAGGGTCCCCTTATCTCACACCACGGGAAGTTTTAAATAAATCACCTTTATCTCCATTCAATAATAATTGCATTGAAGGCGTCATAACACATTGAGAAATAATTCTGACCAGAATAGGAGGAGATGAAAGATCGTTCAAACATTGTTCCAAAAATCTCCAATTCAGCCTATCGTAAGCCTTCTCCATATCAATCTTAATTGCCATGTAACCACGTTTACCCTGCATAATCCTCATAGAGTGAACAACCTCCTGTGCTACGATAATATTGTCGGAACTGTGTCTGCCTGGGATAAAGCTGCATTGATTAGGGCTAATAATTTTTGGAAGGACAACCCTTATACGGTTAGCAATCACCTTGGTAAGAATCTTGAAGATAACATTACATAAACTGATAGGACGAAGATCCCTTAACTCTTCCGGAGATTCCTTTTTTGGTATAAGTACTAGAAAAGTATTATTTATGCTTGCAATTTCTTCTGGATACTCCCAGAGTTTTTTAATAAACCCATAAATAGATGAACCAATGTGTTTCCATTGACTCTGATAAAAGAGGGCATTAAAACCATCCGGTCCCGGCGCTTTCAACGCTCCCATATTAAAAACCACCTCCTTAACTTCTTCATCCCGAATATCTTTACCTAAGAGATCGAGGTCTTCATCTTCAATTCTTGGATATGTATTGTGGCAATTGATTTTCTCCCTTTGCATTCGTTCCTCTGTAAACAAAGTAGTAAAATAAGAAGAAGCCATCTCTTTAATTAATTGCACTTCATATACCCATTCTCCATCCTGATTACGAATAGCTCCAACAAAGTTTCTTTTTCTTCTTCCATTAGCTCGAGCATGAAAGAATTTTGTATTTCTATCTCCACTCACTGACCATTCAGAGCGAGCCTTTTGTGCCCATAATAATGATTCCTGCAATAAGACACCCTCAAGCTCGCCCTATAAAGAAGTTTGAAGGTTTTGAAGTTCCATAGAAAGCCCATAATGTTTCTCCGCTCTAGTAATTCCATTAAGACGACTCATTATCTCCCTTTTCCTCTTATCCGTATGACCGAACACATTTTTATTCCAACTTCTACAATCTTCAGAAAATAGAGTGATCGCCTCCTTCCACTCTCCAGTCGTTCTCCAATTTTCCTTGACAAATGCTTCAAACTCATCATGTAATACCCAAGCCGCGATAAACCGGAATGGTTTATTAATCTGACTCGTCCTGCTTAACCCTTCCAAACGCAACAGAATGGGACGATGATCAGATTTATACCATGGTAAATGAGTAACACTAGCATTAGGAAACATTTCAAACCATTGATTAGATCCAAGAACACGATCAAGTCTGTTCTGAGAATCAGTTCTATGCCACGTAAATTCAGGTCCATCAAACCCGAGATCATTTAGAATAGCAGTATCAACAAAATTAATAAACTCTCTATCCGGCCCAATATTCTCACCCACAGACCTTCTTTCATTCGTCATCAGAGTAGCATTAAAATCACCACCAAGAGCCCAAGGCCCGTGTATCCTATTACGCAACTCAAATAGATCTTGCCACAATTTTCGTCTTTGCATTAAAATCGGGCTAGCATAAATAAGAGTCAAATCCCACGTTCTACGATCATTCCCACAGATTCTGATATGCATAAATTGAGAATTCTTCACTAATACCTCAACTTTTCCCACCTTTTCAGACCAAACACACCAAATCCCTCCCTTGAAACCTTCTGCATCAATAATCTGAACAAATTGAAATCCCAGCTTACCAGCTATTTGGACAGCTTTATTCCCACTGCACCTAGTTTCAAAAATAGCCATAAAATCCACATTATGGAACTGAGACATTTCCCTTATGAGATTAGGAAAAAGGCGAGCTCATGTGCCCCGCGTATTCCATAAAATGAAATTCATTAAGACAGATTATTAATTTTTGGGGCGGAATCCCCCATCAAAGCATCTTCATCCACTCTAACAATCCCACCTTCAAACAATTTAAATGAAGCAGGGTCATCATGATGATTTGTAGTTATCATACCTTGATCCACGATATAATTAGCCTTTGACACTCCATTAGTTTGCAACATGTTCCCCTATTCCATCTCCAAGTTTAGATTCTCCACTTCATTAAAACGTGATTCTTCAGTAGCCTTTATGGTTTCACTAGGCCTGACTTCCAACACAGAAAAAGGATTTGGGGAGATCAATTCGGTAACATCATGGTTCCCAAACCCCCTCCTTTTGTTACATCATGTGAAGGTAATTTTCCTCTAACCATGTTCATTTTTTCTCTTGCACGTCTCTTAATCCCTGTTAGTCTTTTTTCTCCCACTGGAACCCACTTCTGCTCTGTAACATTCTTGTTAATATCCATCCCAACTTGACGCCTTCTCTCATTTACTCCCTCACCCTCATCCTTCTTTTCAACCGTCTTTCCCTTATCCTTGGCTAAATTAAGATCATTTTTCTTTTGCGAACCCTTCTGACTTGTAATCCCTTTTTTACCTCCTCAATTCGAGCTTGATCCTACAAAATCCACTTTATTAAAATTTCCACTAACATCCCGTCTAACCAGCATATGTGGCCTAAAAATTCCACCCTTTAATTCACTTTTCTCAGTAATCTCAGCATTCTTCCTCAAATTATCCCTCACCTCATCAGAGGATTTTTTCGGAGCTTTATTTGGACGAATCTCCCCATTCTCCTTCATTTGATCTGGAACTTTATGTTGACATACCCCTATATGATGGCCATATTGCCCACAGTGAAAGCAGACAAGATGTAATCCCTCATACTCAATCTTCCTGTCCTCCCCAAAATGGTTGAAAAAAGGCAATAAAGGTTTCTGCAAATCCAACTCCACACAGATTCTAGCAAAGCCTCCTTTCTCTGAAAATGCTGTAGTTCTATCAATTTTCAGAGTTTTCCCCACAAGGTTTCCTAGTCTTCTTAGAGATTCAATACTGTAAAGTTCCACCGGTAAATCCGGAAATCGAATCCACACAGCTATTTTCTTTTGATAATCCGCCTTCCAAGGATTAAAGTTTGGCCGCCAACGTTGTATCATCAAATAATGGTCAGCAATCATCCAAGGTCCTTCCAAAAGAGCGTAATCCCTATCCTCTCTTGTAGAGAATGACACAATAAAATATCCATTACTTAAAGGGGTAACTTTCATCGGACTCTTTGGATTCCACATTCTTTCCATTCTCTGCCTCATAAAACCAACTCTGAATGACTTCCCCAAAAGCTTAACAATCAGAGAATTTATGTATGGTTTACACCAAGCTTCATATTCTTCCGCTGAAAATTTTAACTTTGGATATTTCCCTCCTTTTTGCCAAATGTCACCTGCTTCATCACCATATATATCTTCTTCTTCAACCTCAATATTCTCAGACGTGCTTTTGCTACTCATTTTCTCACAATAATCTTTCCAACCATTAAGGGCATTACAAGCTGACATGTTAATTTCCAGAAATTCGGAGTCTCCAAGACTCAACAGCTTGTCCCGGTACGAGAATTTAGCCCCAGGATTATGGTTACCATCAACATTATCAATCCCTTCCCTCCTACTTCCTGATTTCTCTGCCTTGCTGTTAAACACTGGAGACTGACCCCCATTACCATTCTGACTCCCAATACCCCCATTGCCACTCCCCTTTCCCCCGCCGCTTGCACCAGACTCCCGTTCACCGTTTTCTCTCATAATTGGAAAAAACAAACAAAAAAAAACAAAAAACAACAACAACAACAAAAAACAGAAAACTGATGAAGGAAACTAACCAATAACACCAGCGAAACCCGAAGCAGCAGAACCTGATCAGACTCTAAAACACTCGTCGCTGCAATTGAGATCCGTTGATATCCGTTGCCAACGAGTGTATCTGGGACCAAACACCAACGATGGACCGATACAGGAGCAAACGTTCAATATAGAATACCTCAATGAAACAAGTCGTCGGACCTTCTGCTTCTAACGCCGAGCACAGCCACCTTTGGAAGCAAGTCGTCGGACAATCAGGAGCAAACGCCGATCACCTCCACCACCGATACAGGAGCAAACGTTCAATATAGAATACCTCAATGAAACAAGTCGTCGGACCTTCTGCTTCTAACGCCGAGCACAGCCACCTTTGGAAGCAAGTCGTCGAACAATCAGGAGCAAACGCCGATCACCTCCACCGTTTTCCGACCGATACAGGCACCGAATTCCGACCGTTACAGGCAACGGTCGAAATAAACTCAGACTCTCTCTTTCTAAGCTTTCTCTCTCTTCGCTGTTCCCCACTCTTCATCCAACCTATAAACTTTAAAATCCACGACCCTACCATCATTACTTCGCCTCCTGGGTCCATCATCATAGTACCTATCAGCAAAATACAGATTCCCACATGATTCAACCAAAGCTTCTTGTGCCCAAAACCACACAAGGGAGGCGAATACTGAATCAACTTCAACGAGCTTGTGTCAATCCATAATATCGTACCCCACCTATCTGTCACATAAAACTGACCCATGTACACAATAACATCGTCGTAGTGAAAATTCTTATCATCCACGAGCGTCCATTTATTGTCTCCTCGTTTGAACAAAGCCAACTTACCCTCCTCATAGATACAGCAAACCACGGAATCCTCCATGTCAGACCAACACGTGGTAGGAAAGAACACAACTTTCTTTATTGGGTGTCTGAATTTTTGGAGGGTGTATGATCTGTGTAATTCCACCACCCGATAGTCGAGCAGGTTCAATATTCTCGGCGAAGAGCTTCGTGGGATCGAGATTTCGGTCGGAAAGTGGGTTGAGGAGACGAAGAGGACGAGATTCTGAGGGATTTGAGAGACCTTCTAGTTTGATTAACCAGCTTTTTGGAGAAGAAGAAGATGAGGGTGGCTCGATTCGATAAACAGAGGAGTGAGTGAGGAAGACGAACATGGAGGGATTGATGGGATGAGGGATTTGGAGAGGGAATAAAGAAGGAGAGTTAGGGAGAGAAGGAGGGATTGAGGATCGCCAAGAGTTGCAGACGCTACGAAATCGGAGAAGGTCGACGTGGTGGTGGAGAGATTTTCCGATCTTGGGCCAGAGTTCCGGTGGAAGTTCGTCCCAATTGGCTCTCGGATCCATTGCCTCGGATACGTTGGTGAGTTGACTCGCCATGGACATCTGAGGGTATGAGGGGATGAGTATGACTGTGTTTGGGAAATTACAGAGGAAACAGAGCATTTGACGATGAAGTCATGTTTGTCTTATAAAAAAGCACTTGGAACAACCTTAACGGCTAAGTTAGAGATGAACTTTTGACCAAAATGAGAAAGTTGGAATATCTGTGGGAAAATGTCATAAAAAGCAACACAGTCCCACACTTTGGCCCTGTATGAATATAATGGGTGTTGCTCAGTTTCTCAAAAAATCTGGTGGAGCCAGCCATGTGCATGTTACGTTGTTTGGATCTGCGTTTTTATGCCAAAACGTGCTGTTAAAAGTTCAAAACGTGGGATAAAAGTGTATGTTTGGATCACCGTGCATCACGTTGGAATGGCCCCATATGTTCCTTTGACTGTTTGGTAGGCATTTTTATCAAAACAACACCAACAGTAAAAACCCCAGGGGTTGAGATCATAAGCGGCAATGAGGAAACATTAGTTCGCGAGAGGTGCACTTATTGAGAAGAATTTATATTTTGGAAGAAGTTGTCCACTTACTTTAGTAATTTTATTATAAAACCTATGTTATTTTCAGTGATTTTATATTTAAACATACTTTTTAATTGTATAATCTAAACAAGTATATAAATGCAATCTAAACACAACTTTTATTACACTAATTGATTTTTATCCTATCTTAAATTTATAAAATTCAAATTAATTAACTTTCACCACCACTAACCTAAACATACCTTCTTCTCCACATTTTTCTGCGGCAGGATCAATTCTTTGGATCTCTATGTCCTTTGTACTTTCCAAAATACAGCATCCATTCATATTCCACAATTGCATAGACATATCACAATCATTTTATTATATATATGAGCTTCAAATGTAAAACAAAAACAAAGAAACGAGAGGATTTCTTGGAGACTCAACAACGTCACAGAAGCATTTCCCCCCGCATCGCTGCTTATTGTCTTTATTTGGCTAATTATTATAATAAAAGCTTGCTCTGATATTCTTCAGAAGAATATATTTGTTGCTCTAATGATGAGGAACACTAGATCTGATCAGCAAGCTGACGGAAGTTGATGGGAGTGACCAAAATGGGAGGTCCGTTAAAGAGTTTAGAAGCAGCTAACGACGACGTTTTATCAGTTGGATGGAACCAATCCCAAAACAAGAAATCATCACGATCCTCACAAAGCTCAGCATTAATGGCCTTAAGGCAAGGGCCATCTCCATTAAACCTGCCTACTCCACAACATGCCTTCTTCGTCTCCTTTATACCAAACAGGCCAGGGTTTTGCAACACTGCTGATGTCATTACGAATGAATTCCCAAACGAGTACTTGAAATCCCTCAAATCATACCTTAACTTCTCCAACAGAGAAGCTGTGTCTGAGTTAAATACTGTCGCAAATTGGTTCAGTCCATCGTCACATTCTCCATTGTTCTTCGCTCTCACCGCAGGACAACACCCTATGGCTGCTACATTTATGACCCCAAATCTTCTTGCCCCTAATTCGTATAGTTTCTGCAATCATGTTATATATATATATATATATATATATATATATATATATATATATATATATAAAATCCACCATAATACCACATTAGTTATATATATATATATATATATAGCCACATTATAGTGAAGAGAAATACTAGTGTATTATTATACGAACCAGAATTTGAGTGTATTATTATTGTTTGCGTAATTAATTATTCAATTAATCATAGTGATTTCTCATGCTTATGCGTAATGTTTGGTTATCATGGTGCCCTTAATCGTCAACGTGTGTGTGTGAATATGAGATGCATACGAAGCAATGCTGTTCATGAGTCATGAATACAACTAATTCATTTTTCTCGTTTTCTTAGACTTTTTGTAGTTAGTGTGAGGTATAGATTTAAATTTAATAGAAATATATTAAATGAGTACTCTTTAGCGTCTTAATTATAATACAAAGTTTTGAAGTAATAAAGTGGAAGAAAATCTCCTATATATATCAACACGTACAATTTGTTTATATACTAGCTTTAATTTTGGTAGATCTATAACTTTATTTAACAATTTCTCATATGTTACATGAACTGCAACTAATTATGTTCAAGATATTTAACTTCTGTTGTTTGTCCTAGACACAATATTATTTTGCTATAGACTAGGAAAAAAAAAACAAAAACTAACAAACTATTCAATAACTTTCATCCAAGCTCAGTAACCTGCTGGCAAGTTGGCAAGAAAATCCAAAGGTATATTAACACGTAATAAAATGTTCTCACGTTCATAGTAAGAGAATGGGATATAAATGGAAAGTTGGTAGTGGGTTAATTAGCATAAGTTTTTTTTTTGGCTAATAACTTGGCTTGTATATAGCTTGGTTTTAATTAGGAGTAGCATGCTTAAATTTTGTTTATTTATTAAATAAAGGAGATTCTGATATTCGATACTCGCTAAATATGATGTGTCAAATTAATGTCAACATGTTACGTTTGACATAGATGATGAAAATAATTAAAAGTATAACCTAATATTAAGATTCCCTTATTTTGTTGGCTATGCATTGGACTTTGCTATTACTACTCTGAATAGTATCGCCCCATGAACACTCTGTATATGAACACAAGCCAGAAAAGCATTTTGGAACTTTCAAAGCCGGCGCCATTAATGTATATATAATTTTGGTCGCTATAATTTAGCTGTATAATTTCAATTGTAAGTATCAAATTAAAACATCAAATAAAATTACAAGGATTAAAAAAATACAATTTTTTTCCTCTTTACTTTTAGTGGCTGTATCCAGGTCAAAAAAAAAAAAACTTATAGTGCCCGTATGTATAGTATGGATAGCTGGAGGTAGTTCCCTGGAACCACCTCAAAAATTTTGGTGTCGTTAACCCACAATCTAAAGAGACAAGGATATTCTTATGACATGATAAAGATTGAAAGTACGCTTGAGTAATTATATAATACGACAGAGAAGTGAAGATGTTTACTTTGTTTTATTATCTGAAGACATTGTAAAGTTTTTGTTCATGTGTATCACAGTTTATGCTTCCTGTGGGGAAGAAAATTTGAACGAAAAGAGTTGGTATATGGTTGGCTGTATTATACAGGGATAAATACTAGAAGAAGTGCATGATCATAGAAGTTTCCAAACATGAATACATGTTTGTATTATTTTATGTGGGTTGTTAAATCCCGTTAAAAATTGTAAATATACCTTTCATATATAGTGGTGATTTGTTTTAGCTTTTCAAAAGTATTTCTAGGCTGAAACAAAACATTCTCTTCATATACTAAACTCATAATAATAAGTACTTGTAAGAATAAAAAAGAGACACAAAGTCCTTAAATCAAGTGGAACTGAGATTGCTGTCAGTCTTTGACAAGCCAATTAGTTGAGCTTGCCCCCCAAAAAAAAACTGTGAGCAGTGAGATCATGAGCCAGATCCTGAATGCTTAAATATTTTACAATAAGTGAAGGTAAAACTTTATACACAGTGTTCCTTTTTCACAAAACAGCATACAACTAGAAGTTACACTGTTACAGTAAAGTTCGAACCTTAAGAAAAAACCAAAAGTCACCAACCCATTTTCTAATTTCCTCTCTATATCATTCCCCTATATTACATTTTCTTCCATCAAGAGATTAGCGCGGATTGAAAAAGCTCACTTTAACGCCAGTATCTGTGATAACATAGAGACTAGCAGCAACAAAAATGCCACTAAGAGCCATCCCCAGAGTTCCCAAGAACCAATTAAGACACCACATGGCACTATACTTGTTTGGTTTCTTATGCTTGAGCCACATGAAGCATGGGTAGGCCAATGTCACAGGCAGAGCCACTCGCAACAAAAATGCCACTAAGAGCCATCCCCAGAGTTCCCAAGAACCAATTAAGACACCACATGGCACTATACTTGTTTGGTTTCTTATGCTTGAGCCACATGAAGCATGGGTAGGCCAATGTCACAGGCAGAGCCACTCCTCCTATCAGACCTGCCAAGCTCGACAAAAATGGAACCGCCACCCCTACAAAGAAGCACATGAATCCAAAAAACACCCTGAAAGCCGACCGGAGCCACCACGGGCACGGCTTCTTCATTCTCCTCGTGTACTGTGATTCCATGTCGTCAAAAAGTGGCATGCCGTAGATTTGGAATGAGCACAGCCCATTCACCACCACAAACAGACTGGTTAACCCCAGCACAAATCTCGACACATCCCGAGAATGGAATTGGTATAGAGACGTCAGCATCCCCCCATTTGGAGGAATCTGTAAGATTTTCAGTCAATTATGAATATCATCAGCAGTGGAAGACAAAGCATTGCAGCACATTTGTTCCCTAGATTATTGAAAAAGCTCTGGATTTGTAATTTTAAAGAGTGTGAACAATAAGTTTGGGAAATAGTAGTGGTAACTTAGATCATGAATTATTATTCAATAATCAATATGGTTTTTTCTAAGTAACATGTTCTATGAATTGTGGTGTTGGGAAGTGGTGAGGATGATTACCTGACGACCATAGGCCCAATAGCCACCAATGGCCAAGGGGAAGAGGCATGCAGCTATAATGGTGTAAGCAACCTTGACTCCTTTCCACATGGGCACATGAGAAGGATGCTTCTCGCTTGAGGGCATTGTAGCCTACAAATATGGAACAAATACTTGCATATTAAGTCACCATTGTTTGGATTTGCAGTAAAAATTATTTTTTTTGACATGATTTACAATATACAAGATAATTATATAAAATGATTTTGTCTCGACTTACGTAAATGTGCTTCTATAACACTAACTCAGACAGACCATAAGTTGGAGGACAAGTTTGAAACATATATTGGCCATTTCATTAAAAAAAATATAGAACTCTCACATCTAAGATTCCATTAGAAAATCCCACGGCAACTTAGAATTAAAAATGAATAGAGTCCAACTTATTTTACAAATTGTAATAACAGATTCAAATCATTCAACCCGTCAGTGCTCTGTTTGGTGAGTATAATAAAATTTCAATACCACTCTAATCTCTATTATAAATCCTTTTTGATTAAAAAATTTGGTTCTATTTATAAGTCCACTTTCAATATATAAATGAGTTTGTGACAATTTTGCCCCTATTTATTGTACCCATAAAGAAATAATTTAAAGAGAGATAAAAAAGAAAAAATTAAAAAATACACATTCATAAATAAAGATATAGTTAGAAATTTATCCGATTAACTATTTTTTTTAGTACGTGGATTTAGGTGAAAGGGACTTATACACGACATCTTAAAATATCTCTGACATTTTCTTCCTATTCTGCAGTACATTATGGAGGCCCAAGAAAGAAAGTCATCGCCTAATATTAATATTTAATAGAATGAAGTAGGTGAAGTTTATCATCTCCTAACTTTAAATGCTCTGCTCCATTGTCAAAGCCCATCATTATTTCCTTTTCTCTTTATGAGTAATATGAACGCTCTGACCTTTTTAATAACGTTAATCGATCACTCAATTCGTCAATCCCTTAAAAGTCATAGCACCCCATAAAACTCTTCGCTATCAAGATTTAAAGATGCTGCCAACACAGAATCTGATTTTCTAATAATTTAGGCTCATTATAAGTTTCGATTCATAACCAAGACGAAACGATAAAGTAACTCGAAATTGGTACCTAAACAATTAGCAAGAACCACAATTTTGGCAGTAAAACCAGAAATATTAGGGCTATAAGGAATGGAAACACAACAGACCTGAATTTCAAGGATAAGATTATGGCCTCTGAAAGCGAAGGCGACGATGCCGAGGGCATTGAGGACACTAAAAGCATTAGCAACCTCATTCCCGGTTCTCACAGGATCATACGACACGCCATGAACGCTACCCTTGGAGACGGAGACGGCCCAGATGGAGGTACAGTATCCGACCGCGGTGACGGCGCCGATGAGAGAGACACCGGCGATGGAATTCAAGTTCGGCAACTGAGAGAGCACCACCGCGACACAGGTAAAGACAAGATTCCATTCCACAGTGGTCATTGGGTGGGCAGTGCAATTGGCCCCACACACCACCTGAAAGAACGTCCTGGCCGTTGATCCTCCTATGATGATCAGAGTCGTGCACGTGCCCGCAGATACGTAAATTATCGGAAATAACGCCATCAATTTCCCCACTCTCTCACCCACATCATAACATAAGTACATAACACACAATTCAACGGAAAAAAACGAAATCCATGAAAGTGACTGTTCTCAACAAGGGGAAGATTGCATAACCAAATTTTTCAATCCAAAACATGCCTAACTGTGCTACTCTTATAAATATAGTAACTGATTTATAAATCGTCATTGTTTTTGAAACAGAGAATGATGAGAAAGAGAGAGAGATGAAAAAGTGGATGAGTGTATTGTATATATGATTACCGAAGGTGGCGAGGACGAGTTGAAGGTATCGACTGTAACGAACTCCTTGTTCTACAGATTCATGGAGATGAACCAGCAGCCACAGAGTGTAAAGCTGCCATACGAACGCCACCGTCAAGCTTATTAGCCCCCAGCTCCTGCATCACAATCACATCATCACCATTTCCATCAAATCTTCTTCACCAACATGCTCATAAAGAAGCCAACAAGGTTGGTCCAGTGGATAAAAGCGTTGATTTATAACCATAAGGTGGTGAGTTTGAATCCCAGCTTGCTAAAGGGCGAACTGTAAGCACCTCTGTGCGTTCTTTTAAGTTTGGAGGTATGACCAGCCTTATTGAGCCTAGGACCTGACTAACCTAAGCTTTTTTTGGGAACAAAAAAAACAAGCTTATAAGGAAAATCTGAATCATTATGGGTTAACGATACGTACCAACCGAGGATAGTGAAAGCGACGGGCAGAACCAGGGCCTGAACACCAATACCAGAGCAGAGAGTGTGAAAGGCAGCGTAAAACTTGTTGCCATTTCTCGACTCAGTGATTGGAAGCCATGCGTCCTGAGGATCAAGCTTGGTGAACCTCAAGGCCTTCCTCATGGGGCTAGCCAGAGGGGTGATAAACTTGGGCGTGAGATTAGAGACGGACAGCTTCGGGGTTCTGGGAGTTCTGGGGGTCTTGGGGTTCTTGCTCATGTGGTGATCACGTGCATCTTCTTCTGCATGAAGCAGAGGTGACCGCGAGAAAGAAGGAGAGTGAAACTGAGAAGGAGGACATGACACAGGTATAGGAGACGACACAGTAGGTGTCCCCATGACTGAAGCTGTAGTTGGTGTTAAAGGAGCAGACCTTATTTCCTTTGATTCCGCCATTCTTATGTATTTGTTTCTCTCTGCTTTCAGCTTCTGATCTTTGTGAGTGTTGCACTTGTGAGAGAGTCTGAGTTTGAGTATATATAAGGGATTGTTGCATGGAAGGAATTGAAGAGGGAGATTTTGAAGCGGGTGGGCAGGTGGGCGGTGATGTGTAGTAGGAGATGGGACTCCAATTAATCAAAGTGTGTGAAAAATAGCTGAGGCATTAATGTATTCCCATTAATTGGTTGGTGCCCAACTGTATATTAATTAATTGTTTTTAGCCATGATGTGAGTGTGTGACCAAACGGACAGATTAAAAATGGCTGCTAGTCTCTCCCACTTGTCACTAATTATCATTAATTTTTGGAAATTCTTCATTTGATTTTTTAGCTGTTTGGAATAAATCTGTGATTCATTTAGTTTTACGTCTGTAATTTATGCAAGATATATATAGTGTTTTGTTAAATTATAAGTAGTTATACTATTGTGAGAGAGAGAAAAACTTACTGATTAGTATGGCAGTGAATTAGTTCAAATTCATGGAATCAAAATTAAAAGAGTTTAAGGTTTTGTTTTTGTTACTATTTGGTTGTATGTAGGACATCAAACAGAATTAATTAATTTCTTGGTTTTAAGGTTTTACAAAAGTTATAGGAATGGTAGTGTTTTTATGATTGAATTGAATAAACATTAAAAAAAGAATTGAATGAATGAATGCATGAAATATTATATGTGCAATTAAGGACAATATTTAATAATGTTATAAAGGTATATGTGATAATAGAGAAGATTGATAGGATTCAGAGAAATAGAATTTCTAGAGAGAAGTTAGAGAGAAGTTCTCATTCAGTTCAATTGAAACAATCGATTACAGTCCTTTATATAGAGGTAGAAATTTAACCCTGATTGTATTACCATGGTTACTTTATATCGTCTTTATGTCCTTGTCTTCTTTTGCTGTCTTTATGTCCTTGTCTTCTTTTACTTTTGCTTTGTGTCAAATCATCTTTTCTTCTTTATGTCAAGTTGACTGGAAGAGTAATATGAGTCAATTGATATCCACATATTTAATATTCATAACACTCCCCCTTGGATGTCCATTATGAATGTGCCTCATTAAAAACTTTAACTAGGAAAAACCCAGTGGGATAAAAACCTAGCCAAAGAAAAGAGTACATTATTCATTGATACACCGTCGAGTGCTGCCTCATTAAAAACCTTTCTAGGAAAACCCAGTGGGACAAAACCTAGATAAGGGAAAAAGAGTACAGCGTGTATCGACTCCCCCTCTTGATAATATCAGTTGAAATCTTTGAATCTTCGAAGACCAATATCATGAACAAGTTTTTCAAAGATTGTACCTGGAAGTGACTTGGTGAATAAATCTGCTAGATTTTCACTTGAACTGATTTGCTGGATATCTATTTCACCATCCTTTTGAAGATCGCGAGTGAAAAAGAATTTTGGTGAAATATGCTTCGTTCTATCGCCCTTGATATAACCTTCTTTAAGTTGAGCGATATATGCAGCATTATCCTCATAGAGGATTGTTGGGATCATTTTGTCGGAAGATAAATGATAAGTTGTACGTATATGATGTATTACGGACCTCAACCACATACATTCTCGACTTACTTCATGTATTGCTAGAATTTCTGCATGATTAGATGATGTGGCTGATATAGTCTATTTCATAGATCGCCATGAAATAACTGCACTTCCACATGTAAATAGATAGCCCGTTTGTGATTTACCATTATGTGGATCAGATAAAAATCCAGCATCTGCATAACCAACTAGTTCATGCTTGGATACATTTGAGTAGTATAACCACATGTCTATTGTACCTCTGAGATAACGAAGAATGTGCTTTATTCCATTCCAATGCCTTCGTGTTGGTGAAGAACTATATCTTGCTAGTAAATTAACAGTAAATGATATATCAGGCCATGTGTGATTAGCAAGATACATTAGTGCTCCAATAGCACTAAGATATGGTACTTCTGGACCAAGTAGTTCTTCATCACCTTCTTCACTAATTTCTCGAGGTCGGAATGGGTCTTTATCCACCTTCAAAGATCTTACAATCATTGGGGTACATAATGGATGAGATTTATCCATGTAAAATCGCTCTAGGACCTTCTTTGTATAAGTTTCTTGATATACAAAGGTCCCTTTCTTGAAATACTCGATCTGTAATCCAAGACAAAATTTCGTTCTTCTCAAGTCCTTCATTTCAAATTCTTTCTTCAAACAATTAATTGCCTTTTGAAGCTCTTCAGGAGTTCCAATGATGTTGATATCATCAACATAAACAGCAATTATAGCAAACTCACTATTAGATCTTTTCATAAAGATGCATGGGCATATCGGATCATTTTTGTATCCTTCTTTCAACAAATATTCATTAAGGCGATTATACCACATGCGCCCTGATTGTTTCAGGTCATACAGGGACTTATTTAACTTAACTGAGTATTGTTCTCGAGAACTTGAATTTGATCAGCGCGACGGTAACGCCCCGTACCATTCCGGGTAGCCGCCGCGTGTTCGATCCGACAAAACCGTGCGGGGGGCCTGAAGCCTTTCCAGAGCGGACAAAACTCCATAGGGGCATGTTTTTTCTTTGTTGGCTCTCACTAATGGATTTTGGCTCATGATCCTCATTATCATTTATTACATCATATGCTATATGATAAGCAAAGATGTCATCAACGTTGACTTCATTTCTATCCCATCGGATTCCATTCATAACATAATTTATCGAGATCTCATTATTTTCACATATATCAGGTACCTGGGTCTCTTCTGGGACTACAACATTCTCTTCTGGAGATAATATCTCTTCAGGAGATGGTTCTTCTGGAGCTACTAATATTTCTTCATTATCCTCGACTTGACCATCTATATTCTTTGCTCCTTTTCTTTTTCGAGGATTTTTATCTTTGGAACCAATGGGCCTGCCACGCTTCAGGCGTGTTTTAGATTCATTCATAGCAGGTTGTCCTTCAGGGACATCAATTTTAATAGGAGCATTAGCAGCTGGGATATGTGACTTTGTCACTTTCTTTGGGTCAGTAAATGCTTCTGGCATTTGATTAGCTAAATTCTGTAAATGAATTATCTTTTGAACTTCAAGTTCATATTGTTTTGTACGAGGATCAAATGAGCCAATGATAATTCATTCCAACTAATTTCTTTACCCAGCTGCTTGTTTTCTCCCCCTAATGTTGGGAAAAATGATTCATCAAAATGATAATCGGCAAATCGCGCCGTAAATAAATCTCCTGTAGATGGTTCTAAACATTTTATAATTGATGGAGATTCATACCCAACATATATTCCCATCTTTCTTTGTGGGCCCATCTTGGTGCGTTGTGGCAGTGCTACAGGCACATATACCGCACACCCGAAAGTTCTTATGTGGGAAATATTAGGTTCCTGACCAAAAACCATTTGTAAGGGGGAAACCTTTAAATAACTTGTTGGCCTAATGCGAATTAACATTGCTGCATGCAAAATGGCATGGCCCCAAGCAGAAATTGGTAGATTAGATTTCATAAGTAAAGGTCTTGCAATTAGTTGCAACCTTTTAACCAATGATTCTGCAAGTCCATTTTGCGTGTGAACATAAGCTACAGGATGTTCAACATCAATTCCAAGGGACATACAATATTCATTAAAAGCTTGTGATGTAAATTCACCGGCATTATCAAGACGTATTTTCTTGATAGGATAATCAAGGTAATGTGCTCTTAATCTAATCAATTGAGCAAGTAATCTCGCAAACGCCAGATTGCGAGAAGATAATAAGCAAACATGCGACCATTTAGTTGATGCATCAATTAAAACCATATAGTACCTAAATGGTCCGCATGGTGGGTGTATTGGCCCACAAATATCTCCCTGTATCCGTTCTAGAAATGTCAGAGACTCACTTTCTACTTTGCTTGGTAAGGGGCGAATAATTAACTTTCCCTTGGAACATGCAGCACATGAGAAATCATGGGATTGTGGTATTTGTTTACACTTTAGGTTATGTCCACATGAATTCCCAATTATTTGTCGCATCATTATTGAACCGGGATGGCCTAACCGGTCATGCCAAACATTAAATTAATTAGTAAACTTCTGGTTTACATTATCAAACTGCTGGTTTGTATTGGCAAACTTCTGGTATGCATTATTGAACTTCTGGTTCACAATAGTATGTGTTTCAATTGTGCTTATACATGTGTAATACAAACCAGAAGAAAAAATAGGAAAACTTTCTAATATGCATTTTCTACCAGCAACTATATTTGTAATGACAAGATATTCCTTATTATATTTAGTTTTTGTTTCTAAATGATATCCATTTCTGCGGATATCTTTGAAACTCAATAAGTTTCTTTTAGACTTGGTAGAATAAAATGCATTATCAATGCATAATTTTGTTCCTTCAGGTAACAAAATATTAGCTCTTCCGGAGCCTTCAATTAAATTTATACTACCAGATATAGTCTGAATATTGGCTTCTCGTATTACCAAGGAAGAAAATTATTTATCATGTCTGAGTATGGTGTGGGTTGTTGCACTATCAACGAGACATAAATCTTCAGGATTGATGCCAATAGAATTCATTCTTCATAAAAACATAAATAAAATTAATACATATGATAGAAACAACTTTAAATAAAATATAACAGTTCAAATTATATTAAGAAATCTGCAACATCCAAATAGTTATTATTTATATCGTCATACTCAGAATTCTCGCCCCTGATCAACATGATTAACTTCAACATTTGATCTTTTACCAGTATTTTTAATTGATTCTTGGTAAAGATCAACTAGGTGCCTTGGTGTACGACAGGTACGAGACCAATGGCCCTTGCCACCACATCGATAACATGGATTATCTGCATATTTATTATGCCTACTGCTTTCCCCTTTTTGGTTCTTATCAGTCTTTTCCCATTTCTGGTAGGAATTTGAACCTCTATGATATCGACCACGGCCACGCCCACGGCTGTAGCCACGCCCACGTCCACGTCCTTGTCCACGACCACGACCACGGCCACGGCCACTATAAAATTCATTTGTTACTACATTCACTTCAGGGAATGGAGTTGAGCCTGTTGGACGGGATTCATGATTTTTTAACAAAAGCTCATTATTTTGTTCAGCCACAAGGAGACAAGAAATTAACTCAGAATATTTCTTGAAACCTTTTTCACGATATTGTTGCTGCAGGAGCAAATTGGATGCATGAAATGTGGAGAATGTCTTTTCTAACATATTATCATCAGTAACATTTTCTCCACATAATTTCAATTTAGAAGTAATTCTGAACATAGCTGAGTTATATTCGCTTATAGATTTGAAATCTTGCAAGCGTAAATGCATCCAATCAAAATGAGCTTTTGGAAGAATGACCATCTTCTGGTGATCATATCTTTCTTTTAAATTGTTCTAAAGGACAAGTGGGTCCATCACTGTCAAATATTCAGTTTTTAAATCCTCATGTAAATGGTGGCGAAGAAAAATCATGGATCTGACTTTATCTTTGTTGGATGCCGTATTCCCTTCTTTAATCGTGTCTTCCAGACTTTTGGCATTTAGGTGAATTTCCGCATCCAACTTCCAAGATAAATAATTTTTTCCGGTAATATCAAGAGCCACAATTTCAAGTTTTGTCAGGTTTGCCATTGTTCAAACTAATTAAAGAAATAAATGAAAATAATTAAAATTAAAATATGAAATATAAATATGCAATATAATAACTGTAAATTCATAAAGACAATAAATAATTCATAAGGCGAGATAAGAAAATTAAAACATGTATGGCTTCGGGCCATTTAATCTCATGACTTCAGGCCATGTATGGCTTCGGGCCATTTAATCTCAAGATGAGGAATTAACTATTATCTTCAGGATAAAAATTGTACATGACTTCTGGCCGTACGATAAAATAAAAGATAAAAATATATATAGCTTCTTGCCATATAATAAGATGAAAAATGTATATAGCTTCTGGCTATATAATAATAATAGATATGGCTTCTGGCCGTATTATAAGAAATTAAAATATTATGACTTCTGGTCATAATTTCAAGAATAAGATGTATATGGCTTATGGCTATAATAACAATAATAATAATAATAATATAAAAGAACTTGTATATAAAAACAATAACGATCTCAAATCTTAACCATGGAACCCGATGTTATATAACAATCGGTAAAAGTATCTCTCTAATTCCATATAGTGGCTCAGATTATCCTAGATCTATAAAATAAAACAGGATATATATAATCATTAAAGAAACCATAAGAAGATCATACCTTCTTTTAGAGCTTCGTGCTGATAACGTGTTATAAAGGTATATGTGATAATAGAGAAGATTGATAGGATTCAGAGAAATAGAATTTCTAGAGAGAAGTTAGAGAGAAGTTCTCATTCAGTTCAATTGAAACAATCGATTACAGCCCTTTATATAGAGGTAGAAATTTAACCCTGGTTGTATTACCATTGTTATATTTAGAGACCATGGTTACTTTATATCGTCTTTATGTCCTTGTCTTCTTTTGCTGTCTTTATGTCCTTGTCTTCTTTTGCTTTTGCTTTGTGTTAAATCATCTTTTCTTCTTTATGTCAAGTTGACTGGAAGAGTAATATGAGTCAATGGGCATCCACATATTTAATATTCATAACAAATAAGAAAATTATTTCCACTCAAAAAGAAATGCCATAATTTTAATACCTTTTGAACGTTACGCCAAGAGGAGCAACTTTTATGGAAGAAACAAGTATTGGTCAATAAGTCTTTTTATGGTTGAATTGAATAAACATTAAAAAAAGAATTGAATGAATGAATGCATGAAATATTATATATGCAATTAAGGGCAATAGTCAATAAGATAATTATTTTCAATAAAAAAGAAATGCCATCTTTTTAACACCTTTTGAAATTTTTGCCAAGAGGAGCAACTTTTATTGATGAAACAAGTATTGGTCCGCATTTTCCGCCTTATGGGATCGAGACATTCAACCCTCATTTCAAGTCTCAACAACCATTTCAGTCCAAAAAAAAAAAAAAAAAAAGTCTCAACAACCATTAGTGGTGAATGAAAGAAAGTTTTGACCAAAAAAAAGAAAGAAGAGAAAGTACATAAAAGGCAAAAGACAAAATCATTATCATTATCATTATCATTATCATTATCTGTTGGCGCAAAAAAAAAAAAAATCATTATCATTAATCTAAAATAACTCGAGATATATCTCTGTGTGTGTGTGTGTAATATGGAATTGGATACTGGTCAATTCGGACGTCCACAACCATATGTCCATTATGTTCAAACGATATGGTGGGATTGTTCCAACCTTGCGAATGATGAATTATGGATCAAGTTATTCGGATTTTAATTTAGTTAAAAATTTCTTATATTTTAAGTAACTTTTAATTATTTGATCAAAATATCAAGGTAATTAAATCCGGACCGGTCAGTGAACCGGTCGGGGTACTGGGTCAAGGGTCAGTGGGTCAAACCGGAGCTAAACCGGGACTTAACCGGTGAAAAATAGAATATTTTAGACTTATAGTATGAAATTTAAAAAAAAAAAATTTTTAAAAATAAAAATTTAAAAAAAATAAAAAAATAAAAAAATTGACCCGGACCGGGTCACCGGACCGGACCGGTTTAATGCCCGGGTCACCGGTTTCCGGGCCGGTTCGGCCGGACCGGTCCGGATTAGAGAACATGGCAAAATATCCTCCACTGAATTTCTTTCAGTTAAAAAGTGTGTGCGCTTATTAAGACATTTGGATTGCAATTCAATGTTTTTCTTTATGAGAAAGCACAACAGTTCGTAACTTTTCCCTAAAATTCAATTTTTCAACTCAAGTTATGTATATAAGAGCGTATGAATTATTATTGATGTCTTCCTTTTAATTTTCTCATAGTTATGCATAAAAATACATTCTTTTTCCATAAGAAAATAAAAAAAAATAACATTAGTCAATGAAAGAACGGTTGAGATAATTGATTTTTCAATTTTGGTAAACGATTTTGAATTAGTCTAAAGCGTAAAGCAATGTTTTGCTTAAAGAAAATGGGTTGCGCCTATTTTTAAAAATAAAGACGTCTGAATAAGTTTTATTATATATAGTAATTTATTTACGATCTATTAAACGATAGTTCAACTTTTCTGAAACTACAAGCCTTGAACTAATAACATTATTCTTCCAATATGCTGATTGGTCTAATTTTAAACCCATTAATATATTTTAACAAAAATTTAAACAATTGCAATTTTTTTGGGTAAGATTAAACAATTGCTATTTAATCCTGTAAATTTGAACATTTCCTTACTTGGTGAGTTGGTGGTCAATATAAAGCTGTTTTATTAAATCCAGAAGCAATATTAATTATGGTTAATTAAATGGCACCTCTTTGAATTCATTGTTAAGGAACCTCTGTTCAAACATACTTCTTACACAGACACATGCACATAATCAATTCATTTCATAAACACCAACAAAATTGTAACATACTCAATTCATTATGAGTCTCACAATTACATGTGTGTGTGTTTGTAGCGTTTGGTAGAACAGAACTAAAGATATTAAAACAAAAAAAAAAAAAAAGGGTTAAAAACAGGGGGGAAAAACCAAGGACAGGCGTCTTAATCAACAAATATATTTATTTATTTTCTCCAAAGTATATATGTTGAATAATTCTCACCTTGTCTGGTTTTTCTTGGGTTTGACAAGTTAGTTACACAAATTTCTTTCATCTGGTCAACAAATGTACCATCAGTGAAATAATGGAGGTACAGGAGGGTAGGTGACAAAACTGGTTCCTGCCCCATGGTTTGAATCCCTTTTCATACGTATATTTCTACATATCCACTTGAAATAGGTTTGTGTCCATTTTTGGATAACTTTATAAGCTCTCCATGACCTACCACGCAGCTTAATCATATAAATTGAGGTGAGAAAAAAAAAGAAAATTATATCTACGTCTCAGAGAAAAAATAAAAAAAATAAAAAAATTGTCCCTTCAAATTTCTAAATGAGAAAATAGTCTTAAAAACTTATTAATAACGCCTCTAGACTTGTCAATGATCCACACTTAGAATTATCAATAGAATCTTTTTTTCATTTTGAAATTTGAAGGGATCATTTTTTTATTTTTTATTTTTAAATTTAAGACCTGAATATAATTTTTCTGAGAAAAAAATACTTTAACGGTAAATCACTTCCTAGTGGCACTTAAATTTCGAGGTTAAAATCGGGACGATGGAGTAAGCCATAAGAGGAGGCATATAAGTGGGCGCAACATCATTGAATACTTCAGTGGATAAGGAAGCCCACTGCAGTATCCCTGTGCACATCTCATATCTTATACTCCTTCCTTCCGATTTTTGATATAAAATTTAGTTGATTTTTATTAAAAAAATTGAGGAAGTTAAATAAGTTAATTAATCATAACAGATTAAGTGTGATAAAGAATTTTAATAAAAAATGAAAATTTTTATGGTGATGCAATGCATGTATGTGTATGTATGTGTGTACTGTGGAGCTTACAGAGTATGATGGTTCCGGCGAACCATCCTCCGGATTTAAAACCCCATATAAAATCATATAAACAAAATTAAATTGCATGAGTTGTTCTCATATTATCACAAATTATATACTTTTGGCTCATAAAAATACTCAAACATCAATAAAACCCCATATAAAATATAGTCATTTTAAGAATATATCAATATGACTATGTAACTATTTAGATTAACGGTAGAAGTTGATTTTCTAAATTGATTTACGGTATAAGAGTTAAGTTTGTGAGATGAGTTTTGTCTCAACTTGTGGGAACGTGCTTTTCCATCACTTTCTCAAACAGGTTTTAGGAAAGATTTGTGATTGAACCTCTTATTCAATAAAAAAAATCTGCAATGTTTTATTTTTATATTTTTTTAAAATATTATTCTTCTAATTTTTGTCATAAAAAGCTATTTTAATTGACAAATAATAGTAAAAATCTTAATGAAATTATTATAATTTGATTTACAGTATACGATATAAGTATATGAAATTGATTTTATCTTAATTTATGTAAGCATGCGTCTCACCTCAAAAAAGTCCTTAAATGATGTGTATAGATGACATTTTAAAAAGATGCACGAGAAGACCGGCATCAGAAGTCGTGGCCCTCTGTATATTTTAGTCACAGCCCCCCCCCCCCTTCTTATCCCAATATAATAATTACCTATTATAATTTTAAATTAGAAATTATAATAAAATAATAGTTGGTAAATAAAATTAAAATGTAAGAATGAAAAGCATAAAAATATGAGTACAAAAAACATATAAATTAAATATTATATATAGAAGATATATAAGTTAGGTCTGACCTATTTATATATTTAGGCCTTTAATAAGCCTTCGTCTGACCTTTTTAATAAATAGGCTACATCAGACCGGTTGTCTGATTGAGATCTGGCTTATTCCCTACTACTTTATATTATCTGGGTGAAGTTTGATTTTTTCTTTTTAACTTAAAATTTCATTGAAATCAATATTTCATTCAATAAAAAAAAGTTTCTATTAACTTCCATATATTTATTTCTTACAATCAAGAATAGAGTATAGACCCTACGATTCTTTCAACCTAAATTTTAGCTTCGTGGTCAAGTCCTCTGCTTCCCAATTAAAATTTACCAAGTTCAGCACGTTCTATTCCACGGATGTGGATCTTTCCCATAATTCTTTCCATACTCAATCCTAATATTTGCCAATTAAATTTAACCACTAAATCCTTAACCCTTTAGACAAGAGAGTAGTCATTAAATAAATATATTTCTATAATGTATACCTTATAAACTACATAGTGTGTGTTTGATATTGTTTATTAAGGTTAATAAGTACTTATTACGTAAGTTGAGATAAAACTTTCTCTAACATATTTATCTCATATACCGTAAATTACGATTTATAAACACTTATTGGCAAAAAATAAGCTATTCCAAACGAGCATCTACAAAACGAGAAAACTGAGTTGGAGGCAATGACCTCTTAGAATTGTCCAGCAACAAAAGTGCCATCAATACTTGACTGCTCTTCAATCCAACTTCTACTCTCAAATTCTGGTTCGTCTAATGTACACATATTTCTGTTCATTCCTAAACAATACAAATCATGTGCTTTAAGTCTTTAACTATTACATATGGCACTGCAGAATCTATACGAATTAGGAGAGAATCTTTATCTCATCTTTTGTTTGGTTAGTCTTCCAATTTTATTTTTCTTTTAAGATGAAATGCGTTTGGCTTTGATTGTTCACTGATCAGGTTGGCTTTGATTTAAGATGAAAATTACACACACAACAATGATACTATTATTACTTAAAGGGAAAAATGTTTCCAAAATACTAAAGCAAATGCAGCAGATAAAAGAACGAAAATATTGACAATACACGAAGTAAGGCAAAACTATTGTTGCAAAACAAGGTGCAGAGAAATATGTAAGAACCATACAGAAACACAGTAAAGAAAAACCATTGAAGACGTACTCCAGTCACTGAACGTAATGCCCATGTTTTTAGCACGAACACCTAAGTTACAAGTTTAACACATGATGCGTTCATCTTCACCAGAAGGAGGTTCGTTGAGGTCAAATGTCAACCTCCTATGTTTGACTGCAGCATCAGAAGACTCCGCAGCTTCTCCAGCAGCAACACCAGAAGCAGTTTCAAAAGCCTCCTTACTTTTTCCACCCTTAACAGCTCCATGATTCTGGATGCAGGCGGTCGGTGCCTGAGACATATCGTACAGACCCCTTGCAGCTTCAAGCACTGAAACTTGACTCTGCAGAAGACATACGACCTCAGCACAGCCATTCACTGGGTCTTTCACCCTAGCATTCGCTTCGTACAATAAGCTTCTCATTGCGTCTGCTCTCCTTTTAACTGGAACCCCCTGTTTGTCAAAAACAATGATCAGTTTATAGTTTCGTCGTCTTCTGTGTTTTTATTACGGAAAAGAAAGTAAGACACAGGGGAGGTAGGTAGGAGGTAATATGGAAAATGATGAGAAGACCTCAATTGAGCCCAGGAATCCCAATTTCCTCCTAAAATGAGTTTTCTTGTTTTCTACCTGCAACAATTCTCTGAATTTGCTGGCACCGAAGACCTTGCGGAGGTCGTCAAACTTTTGAGGATCAGCGGAGGGGAAATAAGGAGCAAAGAAGCAATCTTTTTCTTCGCAACGCTGTTTCCTCTTCTTGCAGGCAGCACAAGTGCCTCCCATTTCGAAGGGGTGGGATTATAGGGAAGAGAAGGGGGGGTGTTTAAATGGGAAATACTCTGTACTGGGTTGGCCAAGTTGATGGACGAGGGGGAAAGAGGTGTGTGCGTGGCTTTCAATTAGAGTTCGATTCCCCCACGCAATCTCTCCCCCCGGCGCATTTAAATTAGATTAATTTATACATATCCTTTATTTATCTAGTTTATTTTTTTGATGAATTATCTAGTTTATTTATGAAAAAAAATAGAAAATATCAGTTAAACTTCAAAATCCCAAATCAATTATTTCCTTCTAAAATGAGTTACGAATTATTATTCCAATATAGCTAATACATACACTCTTATAAGTAACAAAATTAATTTGGGATTTTAAAGTTTAAGTGGTGTCTTTTTATCCTTTTTCTTAATTTTATTTGATAACATAGATAATGTTCAACAAATACTGGCACTTTGATCTCAATATAAAATGAAATTATACATAGATATGGACTCAATCTTTAAAAAATTGATAAATAAATTATATATATAAGGGAAGATATATAAATAAAGGTTATGGTGTAATTTTAACAATAAAGTTTTTTATTAGAAGCGTTTAGTAATTAAGTTTTGAAGGGTGTAAAATAGACACAATCTTTTAAAAATTATACTATTTTAACAATTTCGTAAAATACTCAAACATCAGTTATAAAGATAGATGACGAACAAATAGGCCCCACATAAAAATAAAAGAGAAGGATGGATCAATTTGACGGAATTAATAAAATTACATAATTTTTAAGATATTATATTTACTTTTACACTTTTCAAATTTTAATAGTACTAGATGCTCAAAATCAAAAACTTTATTGTTAAAACTGTGAAGAAATCTAATATATATATATATATATATATATATGAGAAATCTACTGTATATACTACACAATTTTTTTGATATGCTAGCAGCAATTGGCAGGGCATGGACGCTTCCTCCACCTGTCCCTTCCCACACAACATGAACGGTTTCTTTTTTTTTATCTCTCTCTATAATTCTTAATATCATTATGATTCTCATAATGTCGATGGAAGAATTGTCAGATTTGCTGAACTTTTGTAGGAGTGATTGGTAAACTGAATTGTTAAACGGGGCTGTTTGTAAAATTATTTCAGATTATTTCAGAGGGCGGGCCCACATGCTCCCCTAATTTTGCCAGAAGAGGGCTAAAATAATTTTTTGTTTTGTTTGAAATGTTTGGGCCCGCTCTCTTTACGATATTTCAGATTACCCCACATTCTCCCCTATTTTGTTTCTATTACAACCCACCAATTCCAAACAGAGTTCAAGTTTATACATTCACAGGGCTGACTCAGCCATATCTGAGTCAGCCCTATCCGAGTCACGCACACACCTCTTTCCCCCTCGTCCATCAACTTGGCCTCATTTCTCATGCGAATGCCTATATAACACCTCTTTTGTTCCACTTCTTTTTCCTCACACACCTTTCGTCTTCATCTTCATCTTCCTCCTTCTAAAAAACCCATTACAGAGTATTTCCCATTTAAACACACCCCCTCTCTCTCTTCCCTATAATCCCACCCCTTCGAAAAGGGAGGCCCTTGTGCTGCCTGCAAGAAGAGGAAACAGCGTTGCGAATAAAAAGATTGCTTCTTTGCTCCTTATTTCCCCTCCGCTGATCCTCAAAAGTTTGACGACCTCCGCAAGGTCTTCGGTGCCAGCAAATTCAGAGAATTGTTGCAGGTAGAAAACAAGAAAACTCATTTTAGGAGGAAATTGGGATTCCTGGGCTCAATTGAGGTCTTCTCATCATTTTCCATATTACCTCCTACCTACCTCCCCTGTTTCTTACTTTCTTTTCTGTAATAAAAACACAGAAGACGACGAAACTATAAACTGATCATTGTTTTTGACAAACAGGGGGTTCCAGTTAAAAGGAGAGCAGACGCAATGAGAAGCTTATTGTACGAAGCGAATGCTAGGGTGAAAGACCCAGTGAATGGCTGTGCTGGGGTCGTATGGCTTCTGCAGAGTCAAGTTTCAGTGCTTGAAGCTGCAAGGGGTCTGTACGATACGTCTCAGGCACCGACCGCCTGCATCCAGAATCATGGAGCTGTTAAGGGTGGAAAAAGTAAGGAGGCTTTTGCAACTGCTTCTGGTGTTGAAGCTGCAAGGGGTCTGTACGATATGTCTCAGGCACAGATCCCCTGCGTCCAGAATCATGAAGCTGTTAAGGGTGGAAAAGACAAGGAGGCTTTTGAAACTGCTTCTGGTGTTGAAGCTGCCGAGTCTTCTGATGCTGCAGTCAAACGTAAGAGGATTACATTTGACCTCAACGAGCTTCCTTCTGGTGTTGCTGTTGGAGACAAGAAACATGAAGGTGCCGAGTCTTCTGATGCTGCAGTCAAACGTCTGAGGTTTGCATTTGACCTCAACGAGCTTCCTTCAGATGAAGATGAAGCCATTGTGCCTTAAGCACTGTAACTAAGGTGTTCGTGATAAAAACATGGGTATAGCTTCCAGAGACTTGAGTGGTGCGTCAGTGGTTTTCTTGCTGTGTTTTTTGTATTTCCCTGGACTTTGTTTTGTGACAATAATATGACGCGCGCATTATTATCTGAGAATTGAGCCAGCTCTGATATTTTGATTTGATTAAAAATATTTTTTTTTTCCATTCTTTTCTTGGTTTATTATAGGCGTGTTTTGTGTGGTTTATTATATTTTATTAATAATTTTGAGCAACACTCATTTATCTATGAAAGTTGTTGTGTGTGTAATTTGCCTTGATCGAACTCACTTTTAAGACAATGAAAGGAAACACTTTCACCTTGATCTATGAATAAGTCAGATGGAATAATGGATATTTGCCCAGCACACCAATGTCAACAAATCCTTCGCATGTTAAACCAAAACTATTGTATTTAGATTTATATTTTTTTATGTAAGTATTTAGATTTATATTTGAAACTAAAATATTAGTCTCTCTCTATTGATACACCGAGACATACAGCTCTATAGATTATTTGTTTTGCAAATAAGGCATCCACTTAATAATTGGGTTTGGGTCGCGTTAGAGCGAATAGTACATCATTCATTCTTATCAAAAAAATATTGCATCATTCATTAGCTATATGACTGAACTACATATTTGTATATATACACTCTCTCGGTCCTATTTAAATATAAACCATACCCAGCTTTTGTGTTGAACAAATTAAAGTTGAATGAATAATTGATTTCCCAACCTCTTTTCTTTCTGTCTCCTTTGATCATTTGGAGTTGGATAATTATTTAATAGTATTCCTCAATAAGCACATGATGTGTGAAAACAAAGTGCTCGTTTGTTTTGACGTTTGTGCATGAAATCGGACTTCAACAGTGGAAAAAAGGGATTTGAACAGTGAAAAAGCTAAAATGGGTGTTTGGTTCAGCGATGAGATTTGAGGTAAAAAAAGTCATAAGTTGTAAAAAATAATAAGCCTCAAAATGAAGTTTATTGGAGCTTATGTGTGTGTGTATATAAAATAATATTGATAGGAGTATTTTCATATCTTTGGAGATCAACGAGGTACTCAAAATCACTTCTAATCACAAAACTTCTTTTATGAAAAATGTTCTAAATAATTTTCTCTTTCTTTAGATAGTAATCTTCTGCTAATTAGAGAATATTTTGGGATAAGAGTTTAGGCAAGTTTTAAGTTTTGTCAATATATGACTGTAGAAATGTAGAGAATAATTAATAATTAATAATTAATTTTAATCAGTTTAGATTTATTATTTAGTTGTTTTATGATTTTATAATCAATTTCTTTTATAAACTTGTCATAAATTAGTTTCTATATGGTGTTTTTATCTATTAAATTTAGTTTAAATAATTTATTTGGATTATTGGAGGTATTATTGAGGTTTTAATCGGTTTATTTTGTTAGATTTTGAGCTATGTGAAAATATGAGTTAGGATTTAATATTTAAATTAGATTTTGATATAGTTTATAAAATTTAAGCTTGAGGTGCACAATAGAAAAGACTTTTGGAGTGTACCAATTTAAATTAGAGTTTGATATAATTTTATTAAAATTGTACCATTGCTAAATTTTCAAAGTTAATTTTTGAGAAAATTGTGAAAAAATCCCTCCGCGTGTAGATATCTTCCCAGGTCCCATTTGACAATTAAGTTGCCAATGAAGACTTTTTTCACAATTATCCCTTCATTTTTCATAATTTTTACAATTTTTTCTCTTAAATAATACAAAAGTCACTTATGCAAAAGCCAAACCAAACATCATTCACTTTTACATAAGTTAATTATCCAATCGCCAATCCAAACTCTCATCATTTTACCCAATCTAACTTTTTTTTCAATTTTAAGATTTCATAAATCTAAGTAAAAATAAGTAACTTACCCAATCACCAATCCAAACACACCCAAAAATGGTTGAAAGATCCAAACTATGATAACTTTTTTTTTGGAAAAAATTTAAATGCGTGGTTTATTAGCCTCTGATTTAGTAGTTTTAATATTGTTGAAAACTATGTTTAAAATAATTGAACATAACGTATGTTCAAAAAAATTACACTATTAATCAAGTACTGAATAGTGCGAGTTATATAAGATTTTCACACGCATTTAAGTTAGATTATGAGATATCTTGTATATCATCGGCCAACGCCACATTATTTCCATTTATACATATCCTTTATTTATCTAGTTTATTTGTTTTTTGGTGAATTATCTAGTTTGTTTTTTGAAAAAAAAAAAAAGAGAAATTATCACTTGAACTTGAAAATCCCAAATCAATTATTTCCTCTTAAAATAAGTTGTGAATTGCTATTCCAATATAGTTAATACATATACTCTTATAGATAATAAGAATAATTTGGGATTTTAAAGTTTAAGTGGTATTTTCTTATCTTTTTCCTTAATTTTATTTGATAACATAGATAATGATCAACTGTTCAACTCATACTCGCACTTTGATTTCAATATAAAATGAAATTCTACATAGATATGGACTCAATCTTTAAAAAATTGATGAATAAATTATATACATATAAGGGAAGATATATAAATAAAGGTTAAGGTGTAATTTTAACAACAAAGTTTTTATTAAAAGCGTATAGTAATTAAGTTTTAAAGGATGCAAAATAGAAACAATCTTTTAAAAATTGTACAATTTTAACAATTCCATTAAATTTGACTCAAACATAGATTATAAAGATAGAGAAAGAATAAGTTGATCCCACATAAAAATAAAAAGGAAAGATGAATCAATTTGACAGAATTAATAAAATTACACAATTTTTAAGAGATTGTATTTACTTTTACACCCTTCAAAATTTATTAGTACTAGATACTCATAACCAAAAACTTTGTTACTAAAACTTAGAAGAAATCATACATACATACATACATACATACATACATACATACATACATACATACATACATACATACATACATACATACATACATGTATATATTTGAGAAATCTACTGCATAATACTACACATACGATTTGTTTGATATGCTAGTTTTTGGTAGATTATATAACTTTATTTAACAAATTCTCATATGTTAATTACATGCCGGGCAAAAACAAAATATGTTAATTACATCAACCACAACTAATTATGTTCAAGAGATCTAACTTCTTTTGTTCGTCCTAGATACATTATTATTTTGCTCTAGACAAGTAAAGACCGGGGGGGGGGGGGGACCAACAAACTACTTAATAACTTTTATCCAACCTGAGTCTGAGTAACCAGGCAAGAAATCCAAGGGTATATTGACTCATAATAAAATGATCACACGTTCATAATAAGAGAATAGGATATAAATGGAAAGTTGGTAGAAAATTTGACCAGTGGGGTTAATATGAAAATCGGTTGCGATAATTAATTAGCATGTGGTTTTTTTTGGCTAACTTGTAAATAGCCTGTTTTTAATTATTTTTTGGCAATAAGCTTGGTTTTAATTAGGAGTAGCATATTTTAATTTTGTTCATATATTAAATAAGCGAAGTACCAATTTAACCTTGTTTATTAAAAAATATGGAGTTCCAATGGGCTGACTGTAATTAAATCTAAGTGTACAATTACCAATTTTCCCTTATTTATCAAAAAGAAAGAGATCCCCTCCTTTACCTTTCCCTCCTTTTCCCCTCCATTACCCTCCCCTACTCTTAATCACTCTATCAAAAATTCAATGGTCCAGATTTAACATTTTATAAAAATAGATATTATTATAATTTTAGATAAAAATAGATAAATAAATTTAAGCTGGTAAAATTTGATCCGAACAGTTCACTCATGTATACTAAAATTATAAAATAAATTTTTTCAATTTTTTGATATTGACAATTCAGATGGGATTTTAACAATTTAAAATTATTTTTTATTTTTTATCTGAAATAATAATTATAATAATATCTATTTTTGTATAATGTTAAATCTGGATCAATGCATTTTTTATCCCATGGGTGATAAGGAGCAGAGGAGGGTAATGGAGGGGAAGGGTAAGGGAAAGGATCCCTTTCCGTGGGGGGAAGCTTCTGTTTGCAAAACCGGGGCCCAAGATGGTGACATCATTTTACTCAATATGGGTCGCGGTACCCCACGAGTACTCTCGATCACAAAATCTAAAGGCATGTGGTTCAAGACTCAAGAGGAGAATACATCTACAAGATGATGCATATAAGGGAGCTCAAAATCGTTTTTAATTCCAAAATCTCAAGGCATGGATTCTAAATAGCATATTTTACTAGCAAATACAAAGTATAATAATATCAAAAGGCATGGCATTTTTATGCGATGAAATATTGTGTATAGTGTATATATATATGCAAGTAATTTAATGACATTTGATAAATTCAAACTGAGACTTCTTGAATTTCAGTGCTTCAAACCGGGCAGCGAGTTCATCATAATCCGGCAACTTGGGGTGAACACGAGCATTCCTATCTTGAGACGAACGTACTGGTGGTGGAGGCCGGTTAGGCGGCAAAACACCATGAGCTTCTTCTTCCTCCATTTCACTCTCTTCATCATAATCTGATTCATCAAATTTAATATACGAATACGCAGAAGTTGGATTGTGGCTGTATCTCCTATAAATTTTATTCTCTCTGTTTATGTGATCAGACCTTGGTAAGCTACATGACCTGTGCATTGTCTCTTGGATGGTACTTGCAGGACCCTTATTCAACTTATCATCATAAACAGATTGTTGAGAAGCTTCTTCCTTCTTAGCCATATAAGCAGCAACTTCAGCAGCAGCTATGGCTTTCATGGCTGATTCAGCTGCTGCCTCAGCAGCTGACTTAGAGTCTTCAAATTGTACATTGCCACTCTGACCACCACCATTGCTGCCTGATGACCGGGAAGTAGGCTTGTTGGTCTCCATGAATTGAGCAGCTGTGGAAGGTTTGACTGGTAAGTTGCTGGCACTGACAAAAGTGTTTGGCCCTTCCTGAAGATGAGAAAGATAAGAGCCAAATTTTCAAATTTCAATAGAAATGTGAGTAAAGACCAAAAAAGGAAAGAGACAGGTTACGTACTATTAGCTCTTCTGGAGGCTTGAGAAGTTCTTTCTCTGATTCTGTTGTGTCCCATTCAACCTGATATTCCTTAGCTATTTCCTTCATCACTTTCAACTTTACTTCACCGACAGGTGTTCATACCGAGAGCTTGTCAATTAGCTATTACTCATTGCAGTTAGCAAGATATAGGACATTATAAACAGAAAGGAGGCATGCATAATTTATTCTCATTTTTTAACCAAATTTGTGTGAATTTCTAAAATAGAAAGTGAGGCTTGCATAATATAACAAGACCCAATAAAGGTCATAATAATTTATCTTCTTTATTTTAGTGAGATCCATAATAATTTATCTTCTGTGTTTTAGTGAGATCTAAGTTTCAAAAATAAAATTTAGGTCCATGTAAATTTAGCAAAACTCATAGGGGGTCCATGGAAATTTACCCTAAAAAAATAAGGTGGCTTACCAAGCGATTTACACCACAGTTGGGTCTTAGATCAGTAGCAGCAGATACAAATTCCCTCCCATACTTCTTCTCAAAGATATCTTTAAGAGTTAAGAGCTCTGGAATTTCTGAGCACCTAGGGGCTGCAAATATTAAGCTAGCAATCCCTTCCTTTAGATCCGCAGGGCATTCCCTGAAATAAGTTGGATTGACATCAAAGTTTTCCCAAATGCTAACTTTATAATAATAAATAAAGAATTCGCCTTATTTTCACCTTTGTTTTGCAATGATTGAAAGTCTAGCCACAACTAATTCAAAAAAGAGCTCAATGAACTCATTTGCAGCCAAAACATTCTGTTCTCTCATCACGTGCTCAACCTACAAAGTAAGGATGTCTTTATACTGATATCATTTAGGTCTATATCTCATCTGGCACAGAAAGCTTGAGAATCATCTTCTTCACACATCAACTCAGTAAGAGGGAAGATACTAAACATCTGACTCTACATGAACCTTTAGCCTTTATTTAAAGTTCAACACTTAATGAGTCCTTTGTTTTGTTTGATTTCATTTGGGCATGAAATGCCATTATTAAATTAAAGAACAACTTCCTAATTATATCAAGGAACAAAACAATTTCAAGCATATTCTAGAATCATGATAAAATATTATGTGTGGCTTCTCCTTAATACTGGAAAGGAAAAAAGCTTATAGAATGCCCAGAAATTGATAGAAACCTAAGCTAGCTCACATAACTATTACAGAAGAGAGGCGGATTCAAAGGGTTCCCATCATTCCATTAGATTAATTGCATCTATGACTTGAAGATAGATTATCATTTTCCATCAAAACTTCAACTTCTTATAAACATAAGCTTTTGCTCAGACGTTTATCACTGATCTGGTGAACTGCCCACACTATGTGTTCACTATTGACTATTGTGCATTTAGCGTATCAAAAGCAGAGCCATGTATCAAAGAAGACCATATTAACTAGAATAATGAGTCAGAAAAGGTTTATTTTCATTCTCTTATTCGATCCATCTAAATACATTCACTTCGCACTTAACAATATCAAATATGTTGTTAGAAAGTCAGAGACGACATCTTCCAAGTCAACAACGATATCTCCCATTGTCAGGAATATCGTCCACCGGCAAGAAGATTGTGATGAAACGTAGAAATTGTATAAACGTTTTCATATTGATCTAATTGTATAAAAATATGCATTTGTACATTACATAAATGAGAATTCCAGATTTACCAAAGTACATGGTATCAGAGCCAGGTTCCGATCCTGGGACCTGCGGCTTTACTTAATGAAACAGCGTTCTGAATTGTTTACTCATTTTCGTAATTTTTGTGCTGAAATTCAAACCCAGTTTAACACTCCAGTGAAAATCTTACGAAGTGATAATGCAAAAGAATATTTTTCTGCCCCATTCATCGATTACATGCAAATTCACGGTATTCTTCACCAATCCTCTTGTGCTTATACCCCTGCTCAAAACGGAGTTGCTGAAAGAAAGAATCGACATCTCTTAGAAACTGCCCGAGCTCTCATGTTTCAATCCTCAGTCCCTAAAATTTTTTGGGCTGATGCTGTCTCTACTGCTTGTTTTCTCATCAATCGCATGCCTTCGACTGTTCTTGCAGGGGATATTCCGTATTCTGTTCTATTTCACACCTTTAAGCTGTTTCCTGTTGATCCTAAAATCTTTGGTTGTGTCTGTTTTGTTCGGGATGTCCGTCCTAGTGTTAACAAACTTGATCCCAAGTCCCTCAGATTTGTGATTATTCTAGAGTTCAAAAAGGTTATCGGTGTTACTCTCCTGATCTTCGTCGTTACCTTGTGTCCACCGATGTCATGTTTCATGAGTCCTCTTCTTTCTTCAATACTTTGTCTGTTTCTGAGTCTCCCTCTATCATGGATGATATTCTGGTTTATCCTATCCCTCTCTCACCAGTACAAGCTGCTGTTCCGGAACCTGATATCATCAATGATGTTGATGTTACTACTGATTCACCTTCGCCAGCTCCTGCTTCGCCAAATGATTCTGTTGATGTCTCCCTCGTTCCTGCTTCTGTTTTCGCAATCCTCCTCTTGGTGATACTTCAGATGACCTACCCATTGCACTTCGAAAAGGTGCCCGTCCTCATTGTCCTCCCAAACTATATGATGACTGTATCTATCCTATCTCATCTTTTGTCTCTTATCGGTCTTTGTCCACTGTTTCATCCTCTCTTGTGGCCACCCTTGATTCCATTTCCACACCTACTACCTTTCACCAAGCCCTAGCTCACCCTGGTTGGCGTGCCACAATGGAAGAAGAACTCTTGGCATTGAAAACAGTTGGTACCTGGACTCTTGTTGATCTCCCTCCTGACAAGAAAGCTATTGGCTGTAAATGGGTATTTGTTGTTAAGACTAAGGCTGATGGTTCCTTGGAAAGACTAAAAGCTCGCCTTGTTGTAAAAGGTTATGCCCAAACTTATGGTCTTGATTATTCTGAGACTTTCTCTCCTGTAGTCAAACTCACTTCAGTTCGTCTTCTTGTTTCTTTGGCTTTGGCGGCCACATATCATTTGGATTTGTATCAATTAGATGTTAAGAATGCTTTCTTGAATGGCGATCTTCTGGAAGAAGTTTATATTGAGCAACCACCTGGGTTCGTTGCTCAGGGGAAGAATAGGAAAGTGTGCTACCTCTGGAAGTCACTGTACGGTCTAAAACAAAGTCCTCGAGCCTGGTTTGATAAATTCTGTAATGTGGTCAAGAAGTTTGGGTTACGTCAAACCAAGTGTGATCATTCTGTGTTCTACCAACAATCTGATGCAGGCATGATTCTTCTCGTAGTATATGTTGATGATATTGTGATTTCAGGAAGTAATTGTTCTGGAATCTCAGAACTTAAAATCTTCCTAAACTCTCACTTTCAGACAAAAGATTTGGGATTATTAAAGTACTTCCTTGGTATTGAGGTTTTGAGAAGCAAGAAAGGTATTCTTTTGACTCAAAGAAAGTATGTTCTTGATCTCTTAAAGGAGACTGGAAAACTTGGAGCTGCACCAAGCAGCATCCCCATGATTCCGAATCCCTTTCTAGATCTTGATGCTAGTATGTTTGATGAGCTTCCTGATGATTTGAAGAAGAAGATTGATCCAGAGAAATTAAAGCCGTTTCCATTTCCTGAGAGATATAGAAGACTTATTAGGAAACTAAATTATCTAACAGTAACTCGTCCTGATATAACCTTCTCAGTCAGTGGGCTCAGCCAATTCATGGCATCACCAACAGTGGCACAATGGGAAGCTTTAGAACATATCTTGCATTATTTGAAAGGCTCTCCAGGTCTTGGTATTCTTTATACAGATTATGGGCACACTAAAGTCGAGTGTTTTTGTGATGCGGATCATGCAGAATCAAAAGCCACAAGACGATCTACTACAAGTTACTGTGTGTTTGTTGGTCGAAATTTGATATCTTGGAGAAGTAAGAAGCAAGGGGTTGTGTCAAAATCAATTGTAGAAGTGGAATACAGAGCCATATCACAATCTGTACAAGAAATTGTGTGGGTACTTCAGCTTTTGAAGGAAATTGGCATCATCACAACATTACCTGTAAAACTATGGTGTGACAATAAAGCAGCACTTCATATAGCATCGAACACTGTGTTCCATGAACGTACCAAACATATTGAAATTGATTGTCATTTTATTCGTGACAAGATCAAAGAAAATATTGTATCTACAGGGCACATACGGTCCGACGACCAACTGACAGATTTTCTGACAAAAGCCTTGAATGGAACACAAGTTGAATATCTTTGTAACAAGTTGGGCATGATAAATATATATACTCCAACTTGAGGGGGAGTGTTAGAAAGTCAGAGACGACATCTTCCAAGTCAACAACGATATCTCCCATTGTCAGGAATATTGTCCACCGGCAAGAAGATCGTGATGAAACGTAGAAATTGTATAAACGTTTTCATATTGATCTAATTGTATATAAGTATACATTTGTACATTACATAAATGAGAATTCCAGATTTACCAAAGTACATATGTGATGAACCCACTTTCTTCATAACAGAGGAGCCATCCTTTTGAAGCAATATATCATATGATGTTAGAACACTAGGAGCTCTGGTACATTCGCATCCACAAGTACGATTGAAATTAAATCAATACCTACCTAACACATCCTTAGTCCTTAGTGTATATTATCTAATATTTTTTAGCATACTTTCCACAATTCCATTCAATTAACGACAACAATCTAATTCTTGCCATAAAAGCACAATAAGATGAGAGTTTTTGCTCTGACTGAGAAACTCTTTGTTCTTGGATTGACTTAAGAACTGAACAACATTACATAACAAATGGTGTACTGATTCCAAAACACACAAGTTGGGCAGCAATAAACCGGTATTAAAAATATGATAAACCGACTCAGCAATCAAGAGTACCAAATATGTCATAATCTCACTTTCTTCCCAACAGAGCAGCCAGCCTTTTAAAGCAAAATAACAGATTACATTCACTAGGAGTTCTGAATCAATGATTCAATCATTAAGAAGGTGACACTTGGAGAGTGAAAAATCTTCACTACAACTTTTAAAAGAAAACGAGAGCAGAAATTTGAGAAATAATGTATCAGCTATGGCTATTGTGAGAGATAAACAAAAATTACCCTGATACGAGCAGTGCCATCTTGGCCAGACTGAAGAAGCAACGCAATGTCTCGCCTCATCTGCCTCACCACCACCTCTCTCTTGTTCCTCAGCAACTTTATTCTCGCCACCGCCATTTTTGCAGCTGTTTTGCTGTTTTCACCAATTCATTCCGTTTCCCTTAATTTCGTAATCAAACGATAAACATTACCAGATTTTCTAGACAGAGGCAAAATGGAAGAGAAAGAGCCAAAAAAAGAACATTTTCCTTTAAATCTTCCGAGATCAAACCATCCCATTTTGATTTTACCGAGGAAGTGTAAGAAAAAGCTGGAAGAAAAAAAAGAAATGTGAGAAAAGTACCATTTTGAGGAGCTGAAGCCTCGGCGGAGAAGAGAGATGAAGAGCTTCATGAGCTTCTTGGTGTGGGCTGAGGCTGTGTCTGCGACAGTCATGGGTGAGAGAAAGGAAGAGAAAGCGAGAGTGCGGTTTTTGGGGCTTAAGAGGAAGGGAAGGAGAGTAACGGTTCAATGAAATGAAAGTTACAAAAAAGTTGGCCTTTTTCTTCGTCGATGTGGAGATCCCATGGGCCCCACTTTCCAGCTCTGCTGTCATGGCTGCCGCATTGGGGAAATTTAGCCGTTAGGAGATTTGACACGTGGAGAATGGAGCTGCGATGGGCAGCGAGGGATCCTATGCAACAGGGATTACGAAGGGTACACAGAATTTGACCACGATGTTAATTGGGACCGGACTTGTTTGGTAACTGAAAATAAATTTTTCTGTTCTGCATGAATACTACTCCCTCTGATTCTAATTAAAATAAAATTAATTTTTTTTAAAAAATTTAAAAAGATAATTAAATTATTTTAGAATATTTATATTTATATTTTTTTTTTCAAAATAATTAGTTTAACTAATAAATTAATATATATTCTAAGGATACATAACAAATGATATGATTAAGTAATTTATTTAGCTTCCTTAACTTCTCCAAAAAAAGTCAAATTTATTTTATATTTAGGACCGGAGGTAGTATTTTTTAAATATTTATAATAATTGTTTCAAATATTTTCTCTTTTAAAAACTATACGTATAAAATATATCATTTTTATTCTCAAAAATTGAATTTTTATTTCATGTTTTTGTTTTTTAATTTTTCATTGAGATCAGTTATTCATATCCCACTCCACCATCTACTCACCTAAAATGCCTTTTTTTGCCAGCATTAACATAACACTCTGTTGGCAAAAAGTATAACACTGGTAAGGAGTAATGGGAAAATATAATAGAATGAAAAGACAAAAAAAAAAAAAAAAAAATCAGTCATGCCTGGTCTTGACATGGAAAGTAATCATAATACTTATGCTAGTTTATGTTGGATATTATGAAAATGCCCAAGTCCTATAGGCATGAGTCATTGAATTTGTCGGGGGCCAAAAAAAAAAAAAAAAGTCATTGAATTTGTGATTCTCATTCGGAGCTCTGTGGAAGCTGTACTTCAAAGTTTGGTGGGTTTGAATCTGTGCTTAAGTTTCCCTGACAAGCTGGGATCCATTTGATTCTTCATAACCGCCTAAATATAGAAGAGTCTTGGCATATAGTAATGAAGTTTATCTTGACAACAGTCTGTCTTTTTTGGTAGTATGGCAGCATCAGTCATTTTAGCTGTCAAATCTTTGATACAAATATGATCTTTTATATATGTCATTCAGTGCAATCTTCGATAGAAATAGGTGCTTTTATATATGATCCAGGGCATCTAAAAGTACAAGGTCTTGTAATTGTACAAACACAAGAAAGTGCTGCTGTAAAAAAGATCATCACTAATGTTTAAGTGGAGATATGAATTGTGAGTATTATCATTACAAAGTTGATGTATTCAATCCTGCAACCTCTGTGACTGAAATTCTAATACCCAACTAAGAGCCGAACCAAATGGCAGACGAGAACTATATATCATGACACTCTGATGGCTAGAACAAGTCAGTGATAGTGATACACATTTGTTTGTTCACAGTATTTAATATGTGGTAAATGAGTCCATGACAAAGGGTAGTCAAAGCAAGGCCTATTGCTTGTAAGAACAGTGTTATGTATCCCAAAACATGATTTGAAAACATAGACACACTATTATTATTAGTCAATTAAATGAGTGAGAATGTATATTGTTGACAGCTAAAGTGACTCATCTTATCTCCAAAACTGGTATTATTAAATCCAACCCTGTTTGAAACCATTCGGACGCAAAAAAATTATATTAGACATGGAAGACACTATGGACTCATGGCAGATTATGTGTGTCGTGGGTTTTGTGGTCTTCTACCAGCATTGCAAATATCGACCCATCCTTTTTTATTTATTAATTTATTTTGTGAACACATCCTCCACTCGTTTTGTATAAAAGCCTCAAAGATTTCCTCTGTTTTTGGAAGCAATTGATACCACCAGGCATCTCTGTCCTCATGTCCCTCTCTCTGTTTTTGCTCTGCTTTCGCTATAACTTATTCCTTTTCTTCTTCTTTTTTTCATTTCTTGGACAAGTTTGGTTGTTGAAGAGTAACTCGAGAAAATTTTATACAAATATATGCGTAAGATCTTCCTCTTGCACTGGTGGCATGTTGTTTGGTAGGTTGCTATGAAGATTCAGTACAAGTTTCATGCTTTGATATGTTGCTTGCAGGTAGGTACCGACCATACAAAATAAAATATTTGGCTCTTTCATTGATGAATTCACACTCAAATTTCTAACAACACACAGATTTGAAGTAATCGCAATCTATATTTGAGATCTTCAAGATAGATTATTTTAGACTTGTATCAATGCCAAGTTAAGGCTTTGAAAAAGTAAAATTCATCTCAAGACTTGTACATGAAATTAGTTTTTCACTTATGTTTATTAACATCAAACAGTTTTATTTCACATAATTACAAGATAATCTATCAGACCCTATCATTTATGATCCTTGAAAAAAATTGTAAACTTCAAGGATCTTGATCTTGGCCATCATTAGTATAATATGTCTTTAACTGTCGTTTTACTTTAGATCTGTGTTTTTGGTGGGAGGAAAAAAAAAGAAGAAAAAACTCTGGTTCATGTATCTGCTATACCACCATGGATTTCTTTAAGTGGAGATGTAATGAATGTAAATAAGAGCGAGGTAACTATGAAAGTTAAATCATTTATTTTAATCTGTATCTTCTGTTAAGAAACCAAATTATCATTATAATTCATTTTGAAGTGCTTCATTCAGGGGAAAAATTTGACTAAAAAGAGAAAGAAGACCAGAAATATAGAGTACATAAAATGTTGTTTGTATTTGATAGTATAAACATCCAAATACAGATATATATAAGTATTTTAAATTGGAATCCTCATCCCTAAAATATGGATGGCTTTGCAGGATTTTGAACAGAATTTGGCAGAGACTATTGAGAGATTTTGTTCAAAAGAGAGGCTCTAGTTTTGATCAACCTCCTAAACACAACATGCAGGCCATTCTCAAGGGTTTCAATGGCCATCTCCAAAGCCTCCAATCTTGTATGAACAATCTTCATCTTCTCAAAACAACCACCTTCACTCACAACACGATTCAGCACTGAATCCACACTCTTCAACTCATTGACCATTTCTGAATTATGATCTTCACATGCTTCCACAGTCCCTTTGTGCATCCATCTAGCAACAACAAACCATTTGGTAGCTTCCTTTGTGTTGGACTTTGGGTCCAAGCCCACCCTTGATGGGCCGGACTATTTGATTAGGAAACAAGTAGCCTAATCAAATAAGAATAAATCAGCATTGATTGCAGATTGAGGGAATAAGTCAGAATTAATTATGGATTTGTTAATTGAGGAACAAATCACCATAATTAGGAAATTGATTGAGAATCAATTAATTGCTTTCTTGGAGGGCAAGAAGGAGTGCACACGTTTCCTAATTAGTGGCCTCCATAAACCACTTTAAATAGGGTATGCCTCCTCAATTGCAATTCACCCCAGCCATTGAGTTCTCTGGCAATTCTCTTCTCTCCTTCCATCTTTCTGGTTCTGGTGATCTGCTGTGCAAATCACAATTAGGCTCTAGTAGTCTAATAATTGTGTGGGCACAATTATGGAGCATTGGAGCTTTGACCCGGATCCGAACATGGATTCGCCCCGATACGCCAGTTCTGTCCCTCTCTAGTTATATATTTTTCCTTCATTGGCATCAGAGCCTTCTTGATCCTGTGGCTGTGTTTATTCTTTGTGAATAATTAAATGATGTAATTTGTTTATATCTCCATCACAATTTTTTTCCGCTGTGCTATCATATATTATATGATAATGATAATTTTATATGCTATGTCCAAAGCATGATTTTCAGATTTCATATATGAATATATGATACTAATATATGTGTTTCTTTTTTCCCTCTCATGCAATCATATCTGCCGTTGCTAAATATGAGAAAATATTTCCGCTGTGCAATCATATGAGAAAATATGATCTTCATATCTGGCGTTGCTAAGAGTATTGGATTTCTGTTACTGCCTCCATATGTATATATATGCGTGTTTGTGTGGAACCAAAAACGTGAACATATATATATATATATATATATATATATATATATATATATATATATATATATATATATATATATATATATATATATATATATATATATATATATATTTTGCTTCTGCATGTTTTAAAGCTTCAGGTGTGATATATATATTTGTAACTGGGTGTTTTGAATATATATTGAATACATGCTAATATTGTCTGCTCCTCTGGATATTTCACACACACACACACACACACATATATATATAATAAGTGTATATATATATAACTCAGATTTCCTTCGTTTTGCTCCTCACTTCTTCAATTTCTTAAAGTTGAGTTTTTGAAACCTATGTGGATTCAAAACCAAAAAGACTTAACCCCTCAAAGTTTAGAAGAGCCTTCGAAACTCAGAGGACACACATCCGATCGAATTACGCAATGGCGTCAATGTCGAGAAAAATCGGGTATTCGAAACTGAGTGTTTTAGCCCCAAAAGAAGCCATGGATATGTAGATCTCGAAGAGACGATTCCAATGATGTGTAGAACGCGTCAAACGGAGTTCGGATGAGGGAGAAATAAAGGAAAGAAGTTGGCGGGTCGTTTGTTGATGCCGCCACTTCATTCATGATTTGATCAATGAAATAGAGTTTATAAGATCAAATAAAAGCCATGGATTTGTAGTTCGCTTAACCACGGTTCCAAAGACACCAAGAACGCAAAAAACGGAGCTAAAACGAGGGAGATATGGTTTCCCAGAGTTGGCGGGTCGCGATGATCCGCCTGAGCTCTAACCGGGTCGGTTTGACTCGGCTGGAGGTTGAAGGCGATGAGGCAGTCAACGGCACGTCATCAGTCAACCTAAGCCACGTGCGCCAATCAGAGGCCGCCACGTCAGCAACGGCCAACGCAGGCCACGTCCTCCGTTGACCAGCCACGTCGACCGAGACACATCATCGACACGTCAGCAGTGATGTGTAAAAGTTGACCGGTCAACGGTCAGCACTGACAAAAAAAAAAGGAAACTAACACATGGCACGTGGGGCCCGCTGGGACCTCCGTTTGACACGTGGCAAGCACCGTCGGAGAGAGGACTGCGCGTGACGTCCCTAGAGCCGGCGCGTGTCGCAGTTGGATGGCCGCAACGTGGCGCATGGATGTCACGCGCCGCTGCCGAGAGTGGTTTTTGTTGGAATTTTCCAATTTTTCAGGATTTTTCCATCCAGACGCCTTCTAGGGGCTCGTGAGAGCGCATGGGATCTCCTATTGAGACGTGGTTTATTCCTAAAAATCCCTAAATTCGAGAGCTTCAATTTGATATATAATTTGCATATATTTGAAGCACGTTTGGATGTGTTTTAAGTCAAAAAGGTGCTTATGTGCACTTAGAGATTCCCAAAAATATTGAAATTGAGTCAACATTGATTCTATTATTTTTGGGATAGGTTGACTTACTTTTTAAGAGTAATTTCAGTTGTAAATAATGTTAATGTTGAAAGATTCTTTAAAAGTGAGGGATTATTCAAATAAGTTTTTGAATATAAAATTCTATCCAACCTTAACTCAAACTCTGAGAGATAAAAACCTGAAAAATTGCAGCAACTTGAAATTGTTCAATAATTATTGAATAATAACAAGTCTTCCCATGCTTCTAACCAAATTGATCCACTTGGATTGAAGCAATGACTTCTAAAAGTCAACCTTTTATCACATGTGTTGTGACAAAGGACAAGACAAATAGAGATGTGAGAATTATCTCATCAAGAGGGAGGTATGCTGCAAATACATCCAAGTGAGTGGATGTAAACCTGGCAAAGAGGAGGTTGACATTGTAGCTAGACGCTACATGAGCTTATATGGTCAGAAGGGCCTATGAGAAGGAGAACCTAGTTAAAAGACAACAAAATGAGGCTTAAACTATTGAATGTTCTTGTTTTTCATTGAATTTATGATTAAATTCTCTGTTTTAGAATTGAATTCAGTATATTATCTTCTTGTTTTCTTGAACATTCATGCTAGTTAGATGATATTGTGTTATTATCTTGTTAATATAACTGCTCTTTGATTGAGTGGGGGTTTCTGGAATGCGTCTATAAATCCAAAAGGGGAATGTGTTCAATAAAGACTATGGATAAAAGGCTGATGAGCTAACTAGCATGATTGGGATAGGAGTCAACCTAGTTGTCTCATGAACATGAAACTAGTGAACTTATTATCTAATTATCCTTTGTCTTATTTGAACAAATATGTTTTGTATACCATAATCGTCTAAGTGACCAATTATGACCAAGTCTATTTGACTGAGCTTATGAAGACAAGATCAAATAGAGATATCTATGGAGTTAGAAACTCTCAAATATCTTTCATTCAAGAAGAATGAGATGTCAGGGACATCCTGCCAACCAGTCTTCAGCATTTAGAAGCTGAAGTAACTGAAGGATGCAAAAGGTTTATGCTATCAAGCATAGAAAGAACAACATTGCTTAAACTTATGTTGGTACGAGCAATGTAACCTTATCCAAACTGTTTGGATAGTGTTGGAAGATAGTGAAATAGGTGATCTACTTCCATAAAGTTAAAACTAAGTTAAGTTTTAACATAATGTACTAAGTCCTAACATGTCGTTTAGGCAACACTTAAGGCAAATGTCAAACTAAGAAGTTTGAGACAAACTGAATGCCAAATTCTTTCTAACAAACAACAAGTGTATGTTGTGATAAGACACCTCCTAGTGAGTGGGAGGAAGTTATGTCTCCTAGCGAGTGGGAGTGAGCCACGTCTTCCAATGAGTGGGCGTATACGAAAGTAAATATTGCCCCTGATATGCATATTCTGACCTTCAGCAATGTGATTCGCCACATTGAACTTGAGTGTGAAGGACTGAAGGATCCAAGATCTATCAGTTAGACGAACTTAACTAAAAGGTGGGAGGATTCATCCTCTAAGCCTGAGGGCAAGAAACTTATGAGGTAAACTTGATCTAGAGGAGGTCAAATGGTTTCTACAAAGATGAAAAGCTACATTGATAATCCTTAAGGGTTGTAAAAGTAGCAATCCACATGAGTTGTGGATGTTTCACAGAAGCATATGGCTTCATGTCAAAATGCAAATCAATAAAGAGATAGAATCAAGGGATTGGAACTTGCACGTTAACTCTGCATAGATAAACCACCCTAATTCACTCCATGCAATTGCAACTGACAGAATCATATCTTTGCTATCTCTTTTCTTAAGGATCGATGGGACTATGATTCTCAAATCCTTCGTTGGATTTTGATGTTTCTTTTTAGGGATAAAAGATTCCATTTCTTGCCATATGTACACATTGATCAAAGGAAATGATCAAATTAGTAAAAGAGTATTTGCTAAACAACGTGTGCTAAAGGGTTAATACCCTTATGAATAAGTTGAGAACTTGTTCTACCTGGCAAAGAAACATTTTTGAGAAAATCCACTGCAATTGGCAAATTATGATGTTAGTGAACCAATAAATGTGAGGGCAAAACACAGAGCTTGGTGTTTCGTTAACGTTGAGGACGCTTACTCGAAATACAGTAATGTTTACTTGATTTTTGGCAAGTGTGAAGCTATTAGATAATAGCTGAACTAGGCAGGAATCAGTTAAACTAAAAGGATAGGACCTTTTGAACTAACAAGGGTTAAAGACACCCACGTGATTAGTTCAAGCTGCTTTATGTGTAAGAAAGGCATTGTTAGGCAACTATCAATACCTAGAACCCTTCAACATAATAGAATTGTTGAAATGGAGAGATAAACCTCTCCTTGATATGGTTAAGTAAATAATGGCACAAGTGAAACTATCAGCCATATGTTGGTATGAAAACTCACAGCTATTATCTTTATGCTTAACTAAATGCCCTCTATGTCAGTCACAACCTTACCTTGTGAATCATGGATAGGCCTTAGATCAGGTATAAGCTTGTTAAGACCACAAGGGTCAACGACTTTATATCCATAGTTCTTCCTATGAATAAGGCAGATTGGGGTCAAGGTATACAAGGAATCTCTTTGTGAGATGACCTAAGAATTTGACGAGACACGTTTTCATTAGTGAAAATGATGGCGGCTCAGTGACTGCAAGAGAGCCAAGGGACGTAACGTTCATAAAACCTAGATTTCCTAGCAGGAAATGAGCATTAATCATATTAAATCTCTTTAAGAGGTTCACAAGTGACAAGGAATAACTAAGTATTCCTAAGTTTACTGATCTAAGTGGGAGGATTGAGACCATTTTCACAACGAAAGAGGTAAGAGGTAAAGAGAATTACCTCACTCATACATAGGAAAAGAATCCTATGAAATCCACCTCGGAGCAAATTGTCATCTAGAGAATGACTATAAAGGGATAGATTCCCTAATGGATTAAATGCTCTCTTCATCATTTAGAAAATGATGATTAGCTATAGGTGTGTGAAAGACACTAGAAGGACCTGCTAAGAAGAATTGCAAAGTGTCATGCAGGAGGATTTAGATTCTCTTTGAGCCAAGTACGTGTTTGGGTAATTTGTCACCTAGCCAAGAGGCGATTGGGAACAAGTAGGTTCTCAAATCTGTTGGGGGCATGAGAACCTAAAACACTTAGTGGCTAAGAGGTACTACAATGGAAGGTTGTCCGTTGTGCATTTTAACTCTGAACTTTGGCTAGGACAACAAGCTTAGTCTTGAAATTGCATCAAGATGATGTAAAGACCACTTTTTAATTTGGAATTTTGGAAATTGGATGATGAACTCTACATGAACAGCTTAAGGGCTTCTTAGAAACAATCACCCAAACAGTAGTATATGAGTTTTCACAAGGTAAAAGCCTCATCAACTTTGAGATAATCGAAGAAGACTACATGAGTACCAAACGGGTACGGTCTAGTGATGATTCTTTGTGAAGTCATCCTTTATCAAATAACATATGTTTAACTGAAACAAGTGTCAAGGGAGTCAAAGGAATAAAGGATAAAAGAATCCTTAAATTCTGAGTTGAGAAAATCATGGGTTGCACAACTATCTTGAATGACAAAGTAAACGGAGATTGCACAAGGAAGATACAGTCTTTTTCACCTAAGACATATACAAGTGTAATCCTTAGACATCTTAGGATGTCAAACTGTGAACCTATGGACACCCATGAAATCAAGGGCATAAACCTAAAGAGGTTACATGTCCTATGAGGAATGCAACATAGAAAAGGTGAATAGAGTCCCATGTGAGGCTATGGTTGGTAATGTACACATTGGTGTACATAAGACCAAATGTTTTTGGTCTGACTTGGAAGCTATTTTTTTGGTCCTGCTGTAAAATGGGTTATGAGAATAACCATGGATTAAGTTGTTAAGACAACAACTTTCCTTTGAAAGGATACTCCAATACAAGACCTAGGAAAATGGTGATGGAGTAAGGAAATATACATATATTTTTTCCTGTTATCTATAGAAATAGAACACAGGGTGTGTTCTGCCATCATTCAAAATGCCATATGGCTAAAGTAGTTCCTATGAGAGATTGGGAATGAATGGTGGATAGAAGGATCCAAATGATAGCATCTTATGATGAGGATCCTAAGTATCACAGCAAGGCGAAACATACTTTTTTATATCTTTATGAGAGATATGCTTTCAAAGAGGGAAAGCAACAGTTCAATGACCTTCTACTGACAGAATGTTAGTAGGTCCCCTTATTGAGCCCATAGCTTGATTTTCATTGAGTTAGTGAAAATCTTGGGGCGCAAACAAAATGTAAGGTCGTGAACTTCTTTTATATGAAGATAAAAGAAATAGTATGTATGTTATGAGAAAATACATATAAGGTATATAAGTATGTATGTCGTACAGGTCCGAAGAGGTTGGTTTACTCACACGAACAATCGTCTTCCCATGTTTTGCAAGGGGCATGGGATGGTAAGGGGACCTACTAACATTCTACTGACAGAATGTTAGTAGGTCCCCTTATTGAGCCCATAGCTTGATTTTCATTGAGTTAGTGAAAATCTTGGGGCGCAAACAAAATGTAAGGTCGTGAACTTCTTTTATATGAAGATAAAAGAAATAGTATGTATGTTATGAGAAAATACATATAAGGTATATAAGTATGTATGTCGTACAGGTCCGAAGAGGTTGGTTTACTCACACGAACAATCGTCTTCCCATGTTTTGCAAGGGGCATGGGAGGGTAAGATGAGCAAATGATCACCATGAGATGGTTAAGAAGAATTGTTGTGTTTGAGTCGCCTCAGTTAGATTGAGATAAGATCTATATGTGTGCATATACACATAAAATGGATCGAAGCAAAAGAATAGACCTGTAGCTAGTCAAAGAACTCTTTTTCACAAGTGAGATTGTAAAAGAGATATTGTGAAAAAAGAAAGTTCTGGTTCGAATGTTGAGTACATTTTGGAACTAATGTCTGTACGGTGAAAGAAAAAGAAATCGACGTACACCACAAACCATTCACCGTAGCATGCAATTCATACTGCATATGCTTGAGAGTTAGACTGCAATATGGGATGTGGGTGAAAGATCCCTAGTTCACTACAGTGTGAGTCCCAAGAAGGAAGAATCCTTCCACGATGTCCTTAAGACTTAGGCGGCATCATGAAAGCTTGGTTTGGTGACAGCTACTTTAGCTGAAGCTCTATGATCACACTCGATTCGGTCAGACAAGTGAAAACTAGGAAAGTGACCAAGGCAAGATGGACTGATGTTTAGTCAAGAAGGAAGATTTACTCCTAGATACATAAGATGTGCTAGTGTCTGTGGTCGACCCCTTACTAGCTCATGTGTAGCTTGTAAGTGCGGATACTATGTGCGTGGAAGGCAATCTGAGTTAATCAACATATTAACTCGAGAGGGATTAGATATGCCATGAATAATATGTATCGGAGAATCTGGGGCATATGAGGCAATGAATATATAGCTTACGGTTATATATAAAGGGTGTCCTTGGATGTTGATCCTGTATGAGGGATTTCTAGTATCACAAGCACCAAATCTTAAAGACATTTTTTTTGCCCACGCGATCACGACAGACGCCAAGTATGAAACAAGAAAGAGTAACGCATGAACAATGGGAGGCCTATCAAGTGCGAGTGGGAGATTTGGACTTTGGGTCCAAGTTCGCCCTTGATGGGCCGGATTATTTGATTAGGAAACAAGTAGCCTAATCAAATAAGAATAAATCAGCACTGATTGCAGATTGAGGGAATAAGTCAGAATTAATTATGAATTTGTTAATTAAGCAACAAATCACCATAATTAGGAAATTGATTGAGAATCAATTAATTGCTCTCTTAGAGGGCAAGAAGGAGTGCACACGTTTCCTAATTAGTGGCCTCCATAAACCACTATAAATAGGGTGTGCCTCCTCAATTGCAATTCACCCCAGCCATTGAGTTCTCTGGCAATTCTCTTCTCTCCTACCATCTTTCTGGATCTGGTGATCTACTGTGCAAATCACAATTAGGCTCTAGTAGTCTAATAATTGTGTGGGCACAATTATGGAGCATTGGAGCTTTGACCCGGATCCGAACATGGATTCGCCCCGGTACGCCAGTTCTGTCCCTCTCTAGTTATATATTTTTCCTTCACTTTGGTATCACTAAAAAATCCAAAAGTGATTGGAATATTGAAACGTTCATCAAAATGGCTCCCTAATCACTCTTATCACTGAAGCCATCTGATCATCAAGATTCAGAATTGGGGTTACACCAAATCTGGTTTCCATGTGCTTTAACTCTATGACTAGTGTCTTCACATTCTTTTTCATCTTCTTGGTGAAGAACTTGTACTCTGCTACACTTTTTTCAACAGAGGAATCTCCTTTTCGTCTTCTAACAGCAGAGTGAAGGGCTTCAACATTTTCCTTGATCTACAACAATATGTCCCTTGTGATGCCACATATGTCCAAAACACTAATTGATCCATCTAAAAGCTCCTCAACACAGTTATGAGCTTGATGCTTAGAAATAGCAAGTTGGATTGAGGACATGTGAAGAAGCTGGTCTAGGCTTATATACACACCTTCGAGTAATGACAAGCCTGTGTGAACAGAGTTTGATGTGGTTGTGGATGTTGCTTCCCAAGTTTTGAGCTTGTTGAGCTCTTCGTATACTTTAATGGTGGTTGGGTGAGATCTAGAGGGCAAGCTGATAGAGCGAGCGTGGTATTTCATAACCATGGCTGACTCTGGTTTGATCTTTTCTCTCTCTTGTATGGCCTCAAAATTGGTGTTTGTGTTTAAATTTGGAGTGTTCGAATGGGTGTTTATATATAAGAGTAAGGGATAATTTTTTAGAGGGAAAAATAGAGAGGCATTGAAGGTGAAGGAGAATGTGGTACCCGCATGGATTCCCTTCAAGCTTGGTGACATTGTCTCATTTCTGCCCAACATTAAGGACCACCATTCTTTTATACATGTTATTCTTTGGAAAATTATACATATTGTCCATTTAGTTGTATAAAATTAGTATATCAAATTATCAAAATAGTATTTTAAGTAATAAAAAAGGGATAAAAAAAAATCCTCTAACCTTGCAAGTCCTAATTCAAGGTCCAAAATGTCCTATTCACTGTGAATCCCCATGGACTCATTTTTCTGTGAAATCTGCTTATCAATTTCTGTTTGCAGGTACACATCGAGAAAGGGAATCTATCTGGAAGATGATGTGGAGGTGGGACATACCAGAGAAGATTAAATCTTTTATGTGGATATTTGCACATGGTAGAGTATACACAGCGCAGCTGAGAGTTCGGAGAGGTTTGGAAGAGTCAGCCAGATGTCTGTTTGGATGTGAGTAGCAAGATGATTTGATGCATTTAATAAGGGATTGCAGCAATGCAAAAGAACGATGGATATCTGTTGTGGCCCGACCTTATGGGAAAAGTTCACAACCCTCTAGGGCACAGAATAGTTGCAGTGGAACATCAATAATGAAGCAGGAAGGAATTTTACTAAAAAGATTCAATGGGCGTCGCTACTTGGCTATATTTGTTGGGATATTTGGGAGGGTCGGTGCAAAAAACTCTTCGGCGAGCATATCACTACAGACAACACAAATGCTCATAATAGTCTATTCAGGGCAAGCTGGGATAGGGATTTACAAGCTTGTTGCAAATTTTACACTAACCAAAATAGTGCAGGTGTAGGAAGGAGTAGCCAAGATCGTCAACAGGGTTATACCACCCTAGCTATGGATGCTTCAGTTCTTGAGTCTGAGAGAAGCGGTTGTGGGGGCACTATCAGTGGAGAAGATGGTCGCTGGATATGTGGTTTCATGTGTAAACTTACAACTATTCCACCGACAATTGCAGAAATCATTGCGGTTATCCAAGGTCTTCAAATTTGTTGGAATATAGATTACAAAAAGGTCATTGTATTATCGGATTGTACAGAGGCTATGAATGTTTTGACTAAGGGTTGTGATTTTACTCACCCCTTTAGAGATATTATAAACGAGGTGAGGTTGTGGATATCTAAGAACTGACAAGTATTGGTCAATCATATTCCTAGGGAGTAAAACAGCTTAGCTGATTATTTAGCTAAGTCTGCCCATAATATCGAAGGAAATTTTTGTATCCTTAACCACCTACTACTTTCGTATCAGGAGGTAGTATTGGGTGAAGGATAGTAGGTTTGAGGTGTGTTTTTGCTACTTGTATTTGTATTATCTCTTTCGAGCTTTCATTAATGTGATTTCGGTTTTCATTCAAAAAAAAAAATTCTTCCATATTACTTTTACAACCTATATGAGTGTTTATTTATGAATCTGTTCATATTTTCATGAATAGCTGCAATTGTTGAGTTGTGATGATTTGATTTTAATTTTTAAATATAACTTAAAAATGATTATATTAAAGAATTAAAATTTAAACACGTGTGTTGACATTCAATTGTAAAATCACTATTTAATGACGCTGACTAAGCATTTTTCATTAATAGGAAAAATGGTATTAACATTAAAGGATAAAAAATATACTTTTTAAAATTAAAGGACTAAAATAAGACTCAAAGTAAACTTAAAGGACTAAATGTATACTTTAGCCTAAGAAAAACCAAAATTGATCATTCATGTCTCTAAGCATTTTTCCATCATATTCATTAATGTATTATTTGAACAATAATATTAGTGTGTATATATTTATATGATTGGTGTTTAGATAACAATTGTGTGATTTTTTATTCAAGACAAAATGAAATTGAGTAAATATGAGGTTTACATATTACATTCTAATTGAAGACGCAAAGTTAAGGTACTTACTGGTCGTTTTGGAGATAATAAGGTTGTTTCTGATCATGATTCGGGTCAAGTTTTGGGTTTTGCATGAAGCACAAGGAGAAAATGAAATTAATAAAAATAAGATTGGTGTTTAGATAATAATTGTGTGATTTTTTTTATTCCGGACAAAATGAAATTGAATAAGTATGAGGTGTGCATGTTACATTTAGTTAGAACACCCATAAAAGAACCAAAAAAACTTAAGAGAGCAAGGCAAAGTGTAGGAATAATCTTTTTTTTTTTGACTAAAAACTGGAATTCATTAATCTATCATAAGATTACAACAAGAGACACCTCACAAGAGCAAAGCAACCAAATCTTCCTCAACCAATTCCTGTAGACAAAACAGGTGGAGGTTGATCAAAGATGACCAAATACTCAGTGCTACTATGAGCAAGTTTCGCTAAATAATCCGCCTGGGAATTTCTATCTCTAGAGATATGGTTTACAAGGACACACCAATCTCTAGATAACCACTCTCTAGCCTCATTAATTACCTCCTTAAAAGGGTTGCTTTCATCACATCCCCTAGTAAGGAAATGAACCGCTTCCATACAGTCCGTGGAAAGAATTACCTTCTTTAAATTCCTCTGCCAACAAATCTGTAAACCCTGGATGATTGCAATAATCTCTGCTATTACCGGTGGCACCCGTGTAAGTTTGCTCATGTACCCCCATATCCATCCACCATCTTCTGTCCGCACCACTCCGGCACTCGCATTTTGACCCGAGTCAAGAACTGATCCATCTGTTTCGAGAGTACTGAATCCCGGTCTTCGAACTAGTTGGCCTACATTCCCCTCACCTTTTTGTGAGTAGAAACTACAATGATTGCTCAGGTACAAATCCCAACATGCCCGAAAGAAACTTGAATGGGCATTCTGGCAGCTTGATCCCGTTTCTTCTCCGAACAGCTTCTTGCATCTGTCCACCCAGATATCCCAACAGACATAACCAAAGAGAGTTACCCATCTGACTTTGCTGGTGAAGTCCCGACCAGCTTCATTGTTTAGGTTCCACTCGATCCACTCCATACCCTACAAATTAACAAAGTTATTCCACATTACAGGTTTAACTATGGATATCCACCTTTCACGCGCGTTCGCGCAATCCCGCAGTAGATGCATCACATCTTCATCCTGTTCACATTGATACGGACAGGTTGCTAGATCAGTTAATCCTCTCCTGGCTCTTAGCTGCGCTGTATGAACCCTTCCATGTGCCACAAGCCACATAAAGGTTTTAATTTTCTCAGGAATTTCCCATTTCCATAGCTTCCTCCAGAAAGTTGAATTTGACACCGTAGAACCTGCACTAAAAAAATGATAAGCAGAACTAACAGAAAAACAACCATTAGATGAAGGCTTCCAATAAAACTTATCTTTTCCTCTCTCATCACAAGGGGGATGAGCACTTGTAATTCTGTTAACAATGTGAGACTGGAACCATCTGCCAAGCCTTATTGTATCCCAATCACCACAGGGGTTAACGTAATCATGAACTCTTTCATTTCTGTCCACAAAGGCCTCCCATCCCGGAATTAGCTCAATTAAGGGCTGGTTCACCTCAGACCAGTTATCATGCCAAAAAGACGTTGAAGCCCCATTACCAACTCGGACACCCACCCCTTTCTGAAATTTATCCCATACAGAACAAATCCCTCTCCAGGTTGACGATACATTTCTTCGAGGCACCGGACCGCTAATCTGATCCCATGGGTACTTCCCTCTCAGAACTCGAACCCACAACTTATCAACATTGCTCATCACATGCCAACACAGCTTCATTATAAAGGCTTCATTTTGCTTTGCCATATCCCGAATCCCTAGTCCACCCGATCTCCTATCCTTTGTAATCTGGTCCCAGGAAATAAGATGAAGCTTCCTCTGATCCTCCTGTTCGTCCCATAAGAACTTTCTGCTTTCCCGCTCTATATCTTTCAAAATTCCTTTCGGAATAAGAATTGTCTGCATTTGATAAGAAGGCAAGGCTGAAAGGACTGCTTTTATGAGAGTGGTTCTGCCTGCAAAACTCAAACAACCCTTTTTCCACCCTGAAATATTTTTAAACGTTCTCTCAAGAAGGGGCATGAAGGTAACCTTTGAAACTCTTTTATGAATGAGATGAATGCCAAGGTATTTCCCCAAATCTCCAGTTAGCCTAACACCCATCTTACGACTCAACTCGTACGCCCTCGAGAAATGAACCTTTCTAGAAAAACATATTCTTGTTTTGTCTCTGTCATCTTCTGGCCCGATATGTTACAAAACCTCTGAAGACAGTTGATCATAACCTCCACTTGATTTTCAGAAGTCTCCCCAAATAAGATGTGGTCATCAGCAAAGAAAAGATGAGAGATTTTAGGCCCATTCCTGCTGAGCTTAATTGGCGCCCACTCTCCTTCTGTAATAGCATCTTGGATTAAATGACTTAGGCGCTCCATGCAAAGGTTGAAAATGTAAGGGGAAATGGGATCCCCTTGTCTAATACCACGAGAAGATCTGAAACTCCCCGTGGCTTCCCCATTCCATAACACTTGAAAGGAAGGACTTGAAATACATGCCATAATAACCTCACATATTTTCCCTTCCACACCCACAGCTCTCAGAGTATCAAAAATGAACGGCCATTCAAGACGGTCGTACGCCTTCTCAAGGTCAACCTTAACTGCCATCCATCCCTTTCTTCCAGCTTTTGTCTTCATAGAGTGAATAACTTCCTGGGCGACAACAACATTGTCACTGCTTTGACGGCCCGCGATGAAACTACATTGGTGCTCTCCAACCACTTTGTCCATAATATCCCGCAGGCGGCTACTCAGGATTTTTGTTATGATCTTGTAGCTCACATTACATAGCGAGATAGGCCTGAAGTCCCTGATTGTCTTCGGGTTATCTAACTTTGGAATTAGGACTATATTGGTATTGTTTATGTCTCTAACACACTGGGGTTCTTGGAAAACATCGACTACCAGTTTGGTAACATGCTCCTCCATAGTGGACCAATATTCTTGGTAGAAAACCGCTTGAATGCCATCCGGTCCCGGAGCCCTAAAACCTCCAAGATCAAAAATCGCCTTCTTGATTTCTTCCTTAGCGAGATCTGCATTTATCTTTTCACGCTCAGTCGAAGTAAGAACAGGAAAGCTATTTTGCGTAATAATCTTCAACACCAATCATGAAAGATTAAAAATCCCACAAAAATATGTTGGAATATAGGAAAGGATAAATCAGACCTTTGAAATTTGAAAATCTCAAATTAGTATGATGTCAGTACGGTAGAGGAATCTAGAATTATGAAATCTTGGCGAAAAGACGCCCCTGTCCTTCAGCTCTCCCTCTTTCTCAGCTCAGAATAACAATACCTGGATCTTTATTAATAACACCGTATTTTACATTAACAACTCCACTTTCTTCTTTTACAACTTCATATCTCAAATATGGTATTGTTAATATAAAACATGAAGTTGTTAATAAAGAGATAGATGTTGTTATTGACACTGAAACTTGCTAATTTCAAACTTATCTCTGGCATGTGTTAGCTTTTGAGATACGAAGTTGTGAAACAAGAAAGTAAAGCTGTTAATATAAAATATGGTGTTGTTAATATAGAGAAGTATGTTGTTATTGGTCCCTGAAACTTGTTAATTTCAAACTTATCCTTGGGATGTGTTGGCTTTTGAGATACAAAGTTGTGAAACAAGAAAGTCGAGTTGTTAATGTAAAATATGATGTTATTAATATAGAGACTGGTGTTGTTATTAGCCCCTGAAACTTAATAATTTCAAACTTATCTCTGGCATGTGTTGGCTTTTGAAATACGAAGTTGTGAAATAAGAAAGTGAAGTTGTTAATGTAAAATATGGTGTTATTAATATAGAGACGAGTGTTATTATTAACTCCTGAAACTTGTAAATTTCAAACTTATCCCTCGCATAAGTTGGTTTTTGAGATACAAAGTTGTGAAAGAAGAAAGTGGAGTTGTTAATGTAGAATACGATGTTGTTAATAAAGAGATTGATGTTGTTATTTTGAGCTGAGAGAGAGGGAGAGCTGAAAGGTATGGGCGTCGTTTCACTGAGATTTTATAATCCTTGATTCCTCTTCCGTACTGATACCATATTGACTTAGGATTTTACTAATTCGGAACTCTAATTTACCCTTTTTATATTCCACCGTATATTTTAATGGAATTTTCCCAAAGATGAATCATAAAGCCAAGCCATTATTTGGTATATGAAATTAGATGATGTGACAGTGCACTGACGCGGGTTAAAGAAAAACCGAAAATGTTTTTTGTACGAGAATGTCACTATATGCCACAAGAGACTCTTGTAAAGTATCAGCTTTAGTTGCCATTGTAACATAAAAAAGGAAAAGGAAAGAAGAAAGGCCGAAATGCTTTTGAGAATGCTGACATCAGAAGTCATTGGCCTCTTTGTATTTTTGATCAACCTCCGGATGATGTCTCCGCTCAGGTGATGGCCACGTGATGTTTTAAACATTGGCCTGTTTGAAAAGCTCTCTTGAGCTAGGTTTTCAGTATTATTCGGGGGAAAAGATCCACTCTTTGAATGAGGCTGGAATGAATAGTCAAGTGTTTTGAAAGAGATTTGGCCCTGCACATCAAAATCAACAAATCCTTCGCATGTTAAACTAAAACTGTTGTATTTAGATTTATATTTGAAACTAAAATATTAGTCTCTCTCTATTGATACACTGAGAAATACAGCTCTGTAGATTATCTGTTTCGCAAACAAGGCATACACTTAATAAATTGGGTTTGGGTCATGTTAGAGCTAATATTACATCATTCATTTAGCAATATGACGTACTGTACTACATATTTGTATATATACACTTTCTCGGTCCTATATAAATATAATCCATCCTCAGCTTTGTGTTGAACAAATTAAAGTTGAACGAATAATTGATTTCCCAACCTCTTTTCTTTCTATATCCTTTGATCATTTAGAGTTCGATAATTATTTAATAGTATTCCTCAATAAGCATATGATGTGTGAAAAAAAAAGTTGGTTGAAAGATCCAAGCTCTATGATAACTTTTCTTTTGAAAAAACTTTAAATACGTGGTTTTCTTGCCAGTGATTTAGCAGTTTTAATATTGTTGACAAGAATGATTAAAATAATTGAACATAAAGTGACGCATGAAAGACATTAGCTTCCTTTTATTACAGCCAAAATGAATGCCTTTGAATAAATCTCAAATGGCTTTGATGGGAAGGGAAAGACGACATTTGTCCAAAAAAAAAAGAAAGGGAAAGACGACAAAAAGGAAAATAATTGGAGCATCAGTGAACAACCAAAGAAGCGGAACGCTTTTCATCTTAAAAGAAAAATAAATTGGAAGACTTACCAAACAAACGATGAGATAAAAATTCTCTCCTTTACCCTTCTCCTCCTTTTCCTCACCATTACTATGCTGATCCTAGATCTTCTTTCCCCTAATTCATATAGATTCGGCAATTCCATTTGTAATAGTTAAAATAGAAAGGAAGATAAAAACAAAAGTAGCAATGATATCAAATAATTAAAAAAACAAATAATCTAGGAAAAAATACGGCAAAAGAATTTTGAATTTATAAAATTTCAAATTAAGTATTTTCTAAAAAATGAGTTGTGAATTGATTATCAAATTTCTTCATTCCCTTATCAATTTTTGGTAACAAAACTAACATGTAATTTTGAAATTTCAAGTTTTTTTTTGTCTTTTTCCCAATAATCTAATACATGATTTTGGAGCACTTGGTCGTGGTTTATTTTTCCAAGCTCACTCAAATATGAAACTCAACGCCTTTAGTGATTCGGATTGGGCAGGATGTGTTGATACAGGGAAGTCTATTACTGGCTTTTGTGGTTTTCTTGATTCACCTTTGGTGACTTTGTGATCTAAGAAACAACAAACTATTTCTACATCTTCTTCTGAAGAGAGTATTGAGCTCTTGCTACTACAACATGTGAACTCCAATGGCTTTGTTATTTGCTTCAAGATTTTGGCAGTCCTCATACTTCTCCTGCTTTGTTGTATTGTGACAGTCAGTCAGCCAAACATATTGCTACTAATCCCACTTTCCATAAGAGAACCAAACATATCAAAATAGATTGTTACATTGTGCGAGAGAAAATTAAGAGTTGTTTGATTCACCTTCTTTCAATCAAGTCTCAAGATCAGTTGGCTGATATTTTTACTAAGCCACACTCTTTTCTAAACCGGGAATGACAGACATCCATTCTCCAGTTTGAGGGGGATATTAGAGTATAATGAGTTAGAATAACAGAATTAGTTAGCATTTAGTTAACAGCTACCAGTAATTTGTCTGTAACAGCAGTGTATATAAGGACAGCTGTATATTTCATTAGTTTTGAGAAATAATAGTCAGACTTGTTCCTTTTCTCTCTTCTCGGGGTTAAGTGGAATTAGATGATGTGTATAGATGACGTTTTAAAAAACTGGACGAGAAGGCGGGAATAAGATATATATTTAGTCACGGCCCTCTCTTTCCTATCCCATTCACGTATCTGATACATTCCTTCTCCCTTTGTGTTTCGAAATGGAAGGCCCTTCCCCTTGTGCTTCATGCAAGCTGCTACAACGCCGTTGCGCGACAGATTGCATCTTTGCTCCTTATTTCCCCTCCGATCCTCAAAAGTTTGCCGTTGCCCACAAGGTCTTCGGTGCCAGCAATATCAGAAAAATGTTGCAAGTAAAAAAACAAGAAAACTCATTTTAGGAGGTAAAAATCCCATTTGCACTTCAAAGTCCCAAATCAGTCTTATTACCGGTAAGAGACAAACCATTTTAGGAGGAAATCATTTATTTGAGATTTTTAGGCTCAATGGAGGTATTCTCATCATTTTCCATATTACCTCAATACCTCCTACCCACCTCCCTTGTTTCTTACTTGCTTTTCAGTAATAATAACAGAAAAGACGACGAAACCATAAACTGATCATTGTTTTTGACAAACAAGAGCTTCCAGTTTATCAGAGAGGAGACACAGTGAGTAGCTTAATGTACAAAGCGAATGCCAGGTTGATTCCTTAATTTTCAAACTTGGGCTCTGAGGCCATGTTTATTAACCAGGTATTTTGTATAATGCGCAGAAAAGTCTATATTACTCCAACGAATAATATAATGTGTACAAAACTTATATCCAGATAGACCTAATGTTCCAGATTTATACAGTCCAAACAATACACTAATATACTACAATAATTGGATTGGGCCCAATACACTATGGCCCAATATATTATAACACTGACACAAAAGCCTATTTCCTATAAGATGGATCTAACAAGATTTTACACGGCTAGATTAACTTGATATTAGTTAAAGAGGTGCCATTTAAGTAACCATTACTCATCTGATTTAATAAAACAACTTCGTATTGACCACCAAGTACGGAAATGTTCATATTTATAGGACTAAATTACAGTTTTTTAAAGTTTTGTTAAGAAATATTAATGTGTTCAACTTAGACCAATCAGCATACCGGAAGAATATTGTAACTAGTTCAAGGTTCGTAGTTTCAGAAAAAGTCGAACTATCATTAATTAAACTGATTGTAAATAAATTAGATCAATCAGCATGCTGGAAGGAAATATCTAACTCTCTGTTTTTTTTAATGGAGTTTTACATTATTTTTATAACCAGTTTTCAATAATTGTAAACGAGTCCAACTTTTCAGAATAACAAGTTTTTCTAATTTAAAATCTTTTTACCAAAATTGGAAAATCAATAATCTGAATTAACTATTAGATTCTTTCATTGACTAATCTCATATTTTTTTATGGAAAAAGAATGTATATGTTATGTTTTGCATGGGAATACAAGAAAGAAAAAAGAAAAAGTAGGCTGCCTTATACCCATAACTAGCAAAAGCTAGAGCCGGGGAAATGGGCCGGCCCTTCACAGGCTCGAGCCTAAACGGGCCGGCCCGTTTAGGCACATTTCCTAAAAAGTACAATATTTTTGAAGCCCTCGGCCCTACAGGGCTGGCTCTTCACGGGCTCGGGCTTAAACTTATTTTAATTCAATTTTTTTTTTCAAATTTTATAATTTATTTATTATTTTGCTTTAAATTGGTATACATTATTTTTAAAACTCATAAATTTTTAGTTAAAATAATTATCTAATATCCAAATTAGCCTTTTTTTTTAAAGTTTAAATGAATAAACCATTGTAGAAAATAAAATAAATCAAACCAATTAATAAGTATTTTCCTGTTATTAATACTCTATTAGGAACTTAGGTGTCTCTCATATTGATAATTTGATATAATGATATTATATTTATTAATTTATTTTAAAAAAATATTAAACGGGCCTAAAAGGGCCGGCTTGCAGGGCTACAGGGCTAACTCTACAGGGCCGGCCCTTTTAGGCCCGCTTCCATTTTCAGCCTCTAAATCATAGGCCGGCCCTTGACGGGCTCGGGCCTAAACGGGCCGGCCCAAATTCCCGGCTCTAAGAAAAGCTACAGTTCCCAATTTCCATCTTCTTGAGCACCTAGGACCAGTTTGGTTCAAGGAAAATGAGAGGAGAGAAAGGGAAAATTGGATTTTCCCACCGGTGGCAGCTGTTTGGTTTGGCATTTCTATTAGAAAATATTTTTCTGGGTCTATCAATTTTTAACCATGTGATTGAAAATGGGTAGCCACCAAAATTGGTGGGAACCAATTTTCAAGTAGGAAGTGAAAATGTCTAAAGACATAAAAGCCCTTGATGTGACATTGGATGTAATATAAAAAGACAAGTGAGTCCTACAGACATTTAAATAATTTTTTTTTGTAGGACAAAATGGTCTTTTGGCTTAATTTCTTATCTCATTTTCTTTAAATTGAACACAAAATTTCCTATCAACCCACTTTTTTTTCCAATACAAACTAAACATCTATGTGACAAAATATTTTCCATCTGTTCCCATTATTTTTTTTATTCCATTCCATTTCAACATTTTCTTTGATCCAAACAGGCCCCGAGTTCCCCGTCACAATTTCCATCGTCACTAGACTTGTCCATTCAATATTGTATGAACAGAGAGTAGTTTGTCCTGAAACTTGTGGTCCCCACAAATTCATAATATCTTGAGTTTGTTAATTATTATATTGTTTAAGTAACAAAAACTAGATTTAGTCACTATTCAATTATCGATTCACAATGATATAGAAGGATCTGGCTTCTATCCTTTGTCAAGGATGGTCCTTTTCTCAATCTCGACCTTGGATTCTTGATTGAGAAAAGGACCATCCTTTTCCTGGAGGAAAATGATAGAAGCCAAATTCGATATATAATTGCATTTCTAGATACCCAATTGTATAAATTAGTTTGTTATTGAACGAAGGGTTAAGTAGCAAATTTATCCCAGAAGTATGGGTCCAGGAGCAATTTTGCCTTGAAAATTTTTTGGGGATCAATTTTTCCTCGGAAGTTTCAAAATGTACCAATGTTGCCCTTTTCCGTTAAAAAATTAATAGTCAACGTCAATTTTTTAACAGTCAACATTTGTTATTTAACGGAAAAGGCAACATTGCTATGTTTTGAAACTTCCGGGGCGAAATTGATCCCTAAAAAACTTTCAGGGCAAAATTGCTCTTGGACCCATACTTCCGGGGCAAATTTGCTACTTAAACCTTGAACGAATTAGTTTGAAGCTGATAACCCAGATCAAATTCCCCATACTTTTTAGGGGTTTTCTTTTAATTTACAGACCGTTATTCTCTCAATTTGGTTTTAAAATTAGGAAAACTTACTTTTATAGGTTTCAAGTAAAAAGAAAATTAAATAGAGAGAAGTCTCAAAAATTTCATATTTACAAGTTGAATTTAACGGCTTATGTTTACAAATTATTTTATTTTTATTTTTACAAGCGGATTGCGTCATTACAAATCAAACTTATAAAACACATTAAAATTTTAATTTTTTAGGAACTTGTCTGTAATTTTTCTTATTTGGGACATATGAGTAATTTTTCCTTCAAATTTTGTTTAACTTTTCCTCATGTAAAAACATTAAAACTGCAGTCTCTATTTGTAGTTGTTAGAAGTCAAAGACAATATCTCCCACCGTTAAGAGTATCTTCCAAGTCAAAGATAATATCTCCCACTGTCAGGAATATTGTCCACCGCCAAGAAGAACGTGATGAAATGTATAGGATTAGAAAATGTATAAACGGTTTCATATTGAACTAATTGTATATAAATATGCACTTGTACATTACATAAAGTGAACTAAGTTTTGCTTGAACACATGGTATCAGAGCCATCCTTCGTTCTCCTTTGTCTTCATTGAGTTTCCGGTGAGATTTCCATTGTTTCCGAGGAAGAGAAGCTTAAGTTCAAGTTTCAGATCTCACTCGTGGGTGTGTTTCCTGCTCACACGCGCCACCTCCCTGTATCCGCAGTGTGAAGATCGGCCTAACCCTAAAGTCCCGCCAGCATCCAACGAAGCGTGAAGCCATACGCGTCGCTAGCAAGTCTACCTCGCTGAGACACGCACCGTGTGTGTGAGCATCTTTGGAGGCCATTTGAGATGGAACTCTGGTGTCTTGATCGAATATGTCTCAGCTACCTCTCCCTGAAATCTGTTGGTCATCTGACCACGTTTGTATATTGGACTTTGCTCTTTGTGTTTGTTTCAAAGTTCTACAGTGGAAAATTGTCTCTGTCTTTTGCTGAACCAAAGTTAAGTACATCTGTTTCTGAGCTCCTTGTCTTGTCGTTTCTGAGATACTTGCCTTACTAGTTGGATAAATCTTGTCATTTTGTGACTTGAGTCTCTTGTGACGTTTGGCTTCAAGTTTTTAGGTGTGTAACTTATACTTCGTCATTTTGTGGAAACTTTCTATTGGGCAATATTCCTTTGAGATCCTCTGTGACTTCCGTGACTTCAATTTGAGTTATTTGTTATCATAATTAGATGTTTTACATGGCTGACTCTAAGAACTCTGATATGTTACCCATGTCTGCTAAGATTACTACTTCACAGTTGAACTGGACAAATTGTAGTGATTGGAACAAAACTGTTAAAGTATATATTTTGGGCATAGAGATGGAAACTCATTTAACTGAGGATCCTCCTTCTGGTAACGAAACAAAACTTTTGGCCTGGCAGCGAGCAGATGCTCGACTTCTGTTTCAAATTCAAAATTCTATTGAACCATGAATTATATCTTCTGTCAACCATTATAATACTGTAAAAGAAATCATGAGTTATCTTGAATTTATGTTTTCTGGAAAAGGTAATATTACTCTGGTTCATGAAGTCTGTAAAGGTTATTATCATTCCCAATAGTAAGGCCGTTCATTGAAACATTTCTTCTTGGATTTCAAGAGAATGTATGAATAAATGAAGGTACTCATGTCTCCGCAAGCAAATCTCTCAACTCGTATCAAGAACTTAGAACTTCAGGCTATCATAAGTTTCCTTGAAGCTCTCGATCCGTCTTATGAGACTATTTGTTCTTAGATTCTGTCTATTCAAGAGCTTCCTTCTCTTGAAGATGTTTTCTCCGAGGTTCTTCGTGCTGATAGCTTGATTCACTCTTTTGTTGCTCTAACTGCAAGTGCTCTAGTCGGGCGTGGCCCCTTTGAGAACAGGAATTATGGGTACAAATAAAATAACAATCCTCCGACAATGACTTATGGTAGTATTATCTGTAATTATTGTAAGGAACCTGGATACATTAAGAAAAATTGTCAGAAATTGTAAAAAAACAGCAACATGAACAACAGCGTGGCCTTGCTCATATTGCCCAGACACCTGGTCCCTTTGATTCTGGATCTGGATCTTCTTCTGCAGGGGCCCTAGCCACAGGTACTCTGGCCTTTGGTCTTACTACTATTTCAACTAAGTGGGTCATTGATTCTGGTGCCATCGACCACATGACAGGTAATCATCACTTATTCTCTTCATATGCCCCCTATACCAACTCGTCATCCATATTCGTCGCCAATGGCTCTCCCGTCTGTGTTACTGGCTTAGGCACTGTTAAACAAAATGCATCCCTCGCATTATCCTATGTTCTTAACGTTATTGATCTCACCTTTAACCTTTTATCTCTAAGTAAACTCACTCGTCATTTAAACTGCTTTATCTCACTCTCCCTGACTATTGTTTAATTCAGGATCTATCGACAAAGCAAATTATTGGTAAAGGCTATGAATCTGGTGGACATTACATTCTTGATGATCAGGTGCCACGTTTTGTTGCTTGTTCTGGTGGGTTGTCTCTCTTTGACATTCATTGTCATCTAGGTCATATATCACTATCATCTAGGTCATATGTCACTATCATCTCTATGAAAATTGTATCCTCAATTTTCTTCTGTGTTTACTTTAGATTGTAAGTCATGTCAGTTTGTCAAACGTCATCGTATTCATTTGGCACCTAATGTAAATAAACAGGCTGCGTCCCTCTTTGAGTTAATACATTCTGATGTTTGGGGTCCTTGTTCAGTTTTGTCCCAGAATGGTTATCATTATTTTGTCACTTTTATTGATGATTTTTCCCTAACCACTTGGCTTGACTCAGTTAAACAGCGTTCTAAATTGTTTACTCATTTTCGTAATTTCTGTGCTGAAATTCAAACCCAGTTTAACACTCCTGTAAAAATCTTACGAAGTGATAATGTAAAAGAATATTTTTCCGGCCTCATTAATCGATTATATGCAAAGTCATGGTATTCTTCACCAATCCTCTTATGTTGATATCCCTGCTCAAAACGGTGTTGCTAAAAGAAAGAACCGACATTTCTTAGAAACTTCCTGAGCCCTCATATTTCATTCCTCAGTCCCTAAAAATTTTTGGGTTGATGCTGTATCTACTGCATGTTTTCTCATCAATTGCATGCCTTGAGCTGTTCTTGGTGGGGATATTCTGTATTCTGTTCTGTTTCCTACCACTAAGCTGATTCCTGTTGATCCTAAAATCTTTGATTGTGTCTGTTTTGTTCGAGATATCCGTCCTAGTGTTAGTAAACTTGATCCCAAGTCCCTAAGATGTGTTTTACTTGGCTATTCTCGAGTTCAGAAAGGTTATCAATATTACTCTCCTGATCTTCGTCATTACCTTGTATCCACTTATGTGACATTTCATGAGTCTTCTCCTTTCTTCGCATCTTCGACCTTATCTGAGTCTCCATCTGTCATTGTTGAGTCTGATGATGTCTTGATTTATCGTGTCCCTCTCTCACCAGTATAGGTTGCTATTCCAGACCCTGCTATCATCAATGATACAGATGCTACCAATGTTTTGCCGTCCCAAGTCACTGCTTCGTCGATGGATTCTGGTCATGACTCCTTGGTTTTTGTTCCTGATTCCCCAGATCCTTCCATTGATGTTCTTGACCCAGTTGCCCCTGATTCTGCTATTGATCCCTCTCCTGACCTACCTATTGCCCTCTGGAAAGGTACCCGTCTTTGTTGTCCTCCCAGAAGCTGCTGAATATACCTATCCTATATCCTTCTTTGTCTCTTACCAGAATTTGTCTCCTCTTTCTTCTTCCCTTGTGGCCACCCTTGATTCAATCTCCACCCCTAATACCCTTTACCAAGCCTTGACTTATCCTGGTTGGCGTACCACAATGGCAGAAGAACTTATAGCCCTTAAAAAAGCTGGTACCTAGACTCTTGTTGCTCTCATTCCTGGGAAGAAAGCCATTGGATGTAAATGGGTGTTTGTTATTAAAATCAAGGTAGATGGTTCTTTGGAACGGTTAAAAGCTCAGATTGTTGCCAAAGGGTATGCACAAACTTATGGTAGTGATTATTCTGAGACTTTCTCTCCTGTGGCTAAGCTAACCTCCGTTCATCTTCTTATCTCCTTGGCTACCACCTATCATTGGGATTTGTATCAGTTGGATGTTAAGAATGCATTTTTGAATAGTGATCTCCTTGAAGAAGTTTATATGGAGCAACCACCTGGGTTCGTTGCTCAGGGGGAGAATAGGAAAGTGTGCTACCTCCAGAAGTCATTGTATGGTCAAAAGCAAAGCCCTCGTGCTTGGTTTGAGCGGTTCTGTGATGTAGTTAAGAAGTTTAGATTAAGTCAAAGCAAGTGTGATCACTCTGTGTTCTACCAGCAATCTGATGCAGGCATGATTCTTCTAATAGTGTATGTTGATGATATTGTAATTACAGGGAGTAACGTTTCTAGAATCTCAGAACTTAAAATCTTCCTGAATTCTCACTTCCAGACAAAATATTTGGGATCATTAAAGTACTTTCTTGGTATTGAAGTTTTGAGAAGCAAGAAACGTATTCTTTTGAGTTAAAGGAAGTATGTTCTCGATCTCTTAAGGAGACTGAAAAGCTTGGAGCTGCACCAAGCAACATTCCCATGATTTTGAATCCCTTCCTAGATCTTGATGCTAGTATGTTTGATAAGCTTCTTGATGATTTGAAGAAGAAGATTGATTCAGAGAAATTGAAGCCGTTTCCATTTCCTGAGAGATATAGAAGACTCATTGGGAAGCTGAATTATTTAACTGTAACTCGTTCTGATATAACCTTCTCAGTCAGTTTTCTCGTTGGCCCCCTATAAGTATAGGAGTCTTCGTTTGGGAGAGCAGACTCCAACTTGTAGTGTTTTCTGAAGCCATCTTGTGATTCCATTCAGTCATCTTCTCCATTTCTTCTTACCCTGTTTTCGAAATGGGAGGCCCTTCACCTTGTGGTTCATGCAAGTTGCGTCGACGCCGATGCACCACAGGTTGCATCTTTGCTCCTTATTTCCCCTTCGATGATCCTCAAAAGTTTGTCGTCATCCATAAGGTCTTCGGCGCCAGCAAAGTTAGAAAAATGTTGCAGGTACAAAACAAGAACTTCAAAATCCCACAACTCATTTTAGGAGGAAATTGGGATTCTTGGGCTCAATTGAGGTCTTCTCATCATTTTCCATATTACCTCCTACCCACCTCCCCTGTTTCTTATTTGCTTTTCTGTAATAATAACAGAGAAGACCACGAAACTATAAACTGATCATTGTTTTCAACAAGCAGGAGCTTCCAGATGATCAGAGAGCAGCTGCAATGAGAAGCTTAGTGTACGAAGCGAATGCTAGGGAGGAAGACCCAGTTTGTGGCTGTGCTGGGGTCATATCGCTTCTGCAGAGCCAAGTTTCAGAGCTTGAAGCTGCAAGGAATCTGTACGATATGTCTCAGGCACAGATCCCCCGCATCCAGAATCATGAAGCTGTTAAGGGTGGAAAAGGCAAGGAGGCTTTTGAAACTGCTCAAGAAAAAGGGCCTTCTGTTTTTGCTGCTGCTGCTGGAGAGAGGAAACATGAAGCTCCTGAGAAACGTATTCTGAAGTTTCCATTTGACCTCAACGAGCTTCCTTCTGATGAAGATGAAGACATTATGCCTTAGGCTCTGGAACTTAGGTTTTCGTGATAAGAAAATGGGTATGGCTTCCAGAGACTTGAGTATGTCGTCAATGGTATTTTTTTTTACTGTGTTTTTTGTATTTCCCTGCACTTTGTTTTGTGACAATAATATGACGCAGGCATTATTATCTGAGAATTGAGCCTGCTCTGATGTTTTGATTTGATTAAAAATACTTTTTTCATTCTTTTCTTGGTTTATTATAGGTGTGTTTTGTGTGGTTTATTATATGTTCTGAACAATTTTGAGCAAGACCCATTTGTCCATTCTATGAATGTTGTTGTGTGTGTAATTTTCATCTTTAATCAAAGCCAACAAACGCATTTCATCTTAAAAGAAAAATAAAATTGGAAGACTAACCAAATAAAAGGTGAGATAAAGATTCTCTCCTATACCATTCTCCTCCTTTTCCTTACCATTACTCTCCTGATCCTAAATCTTCTTGCCCCTAATTCGTTTAGATTCTGCAATGCCATATGTAATAGTTGAAGCACATGATCTGTATTGTTTAGGAATGAACAGAAATATGTGTACATTAGACGAACCAGAATTTGAGAGTAGGAGTTGAATTGAAGAGCAGCCAAGTATTGATGGCAATTTTGTTGCTGGACAATTCTAAGAGGTCGTTGCCTCCGGCTAATTTTTCTCGTTTTCTAGACTACGTAGTTTGTGAGGTATACATTATAGAACTATAGTATTTATTGAATGAGTTCTCTCTCGTCTAAAGGGTTAAAGATTTAGTGGTTAAATTTAATTGTCAAAATTATACAAAATCCTCTTAAATTTTGGGTCAATTGCATATAACATCCCTGATATTTCAAAGTTTAAATTTAACCCCTCTAACTTTTCTTTTTTTAACTATGAACCCTCTACCGTTAAGTGACCGTTATCTTTTTAAAGGAAAATATCACGTCAGATTCATCCTACGTGATATATTGTGTAAATTACTAATTTCATAAAACTCCCCTGAATTTTGAACAGTTACAAAAAACCCCCTGGACTCTGAACAATTGCAAAGAGCTCCCTCCTCCCCCGAACTTTGATCCGTTACAAATAACCTCCTGACATTTCAAAATTTAAATTTGGCTCTTCTAAAATTTTGATTTATAATATTAAACCACATGCAGTTACTTTTTATCATTTTCATAAATTTATTAAGATTTTTGCTATCATTATCAATTAAAATACTATTAGTTCTTTTGTATATAGCAAAAACAAGAAGAATAATATTTAGAAAAATATAAAAATATGTGGGAAAAAATATATATATAAAAATACACGTCAAATCTTTGATTCATGAAAAATATGCATCACTAATAAAAAAATTAATGCTAGCATAATCTATCCTCTGACACAAACATAATATTTAAACTATCAATGTTCAATCATCCCAATAATATATTTAACATAAATGATGATATTTTAATACTATCAATGCTTTATTATCCCAAGAAATTAAGTAAATGTTATACAGATGATGTCAATTTTATTTTTATATTTTTTAAATATTATTCTTCAAATTTTTCTGTTTTTGCCATATCAGAAAACTATTTTAATTGGCAAATGATAGTAAAAAAAACTTAATAAATTTATTAAAATGATAAAAGTAACAACTTGAGTTTTAATATTACAAACGGGTATTTCAATATTATACAAGATGCCACGTAGGATGTCACGTGTCATTTCATAATATGACGTGGCAGTTTCTGTTAAAAAGATAACTGTTACTTAACGGCAGGGGGTTAATGTTAAAAAATAAAAGGTCAGGGGGGTTAAATTTAAACTTTGAAATGTCAGTGGGTTATATGCAATTGACCCAAAATTCAGGGGGTTTTGTATAATGTAACCTAAATTTAATTGACAAAAATTAATTAGGATTGAGTATGGAAAGAATTATGGGAAAGATCCAAATCCGGAGATGTTCATGTGTGAATCTGGTTTGCATGTCATTTGTAGTCTTATCAATTAAAAACTTAAAATACAACAGCTGAGCTAATACTAATCCTAATTAGCTGCTCATATATTTCATATTGTTATTTCTCTTAAAAAAATAAATATCTTAATTAATATTTCACAAGTAATAATAAAGTAAATCTTTTGAAATCTTTTAGTTTTATTTATATGCTAATTAATATTTAGGAGGTGCCAAATCAACTCATAAGTTATTGTATTTTAACTTATTAAACCATAAATAACACGATAAATTAGGCTCATACAATAATTTCTCCCAAATCGATGCAATAGAACGTACTGAACTTGGTAAAATTTAATTGGGAAGCAAGGACTTTGGTAAAATTCAATTGGGAAGCAGAGGATTTGACCACGAAGCTAAAATTTAGGTTGAAAGAATGAAAGGGTCTATACCTCTTCTTGATTGTAAGAAATAAATACATGGAAGTTAAGAGAAACTTTTTTCTTGAACGAAATATTGATTTAAATGAAATTTTAAGTAAAAAAAAAATCAAAATTCGCTCGAATAATATAAAGTAGAAAGGATGATAAAAACAGATGTAGCAGTTACATAAAATAATTAAAAAAACCAAATAATCTAATACAAGATGCCCTGTTCGTATAGCTTGTAAATAATATATTATATATAAAAAAATTACACTATTAATCAAATAATGAATAGTGCGAGATATATAAGATTTTCACATGCATTTAAATTAGTCCACTTTATTTCCATTTATACATATCCTTTATTTAACTATTTTATTTTTTTGGTGAATTATCTAATTTATTTATGGGTTTTGATAACATAGATACTGTTCAACAGTTCAACTCATACTCGCACTTTGATCTCAATATAAAATGAAATTATACATAGATATGGACTCAATCTTTAAAAGTTGATGAGTAAATTATATATATATATATATATATAATAGTGTAATAATTTTGTCTGTCACACACACACACACACACACACACACACACACACACACACACACACACACACACACACACACACACACACACACACACACACACACACACACACACACACACACACACACACACACACACACACACACACACACACACAAAAATAATAGTGTAATAATTTTGTCTGTCACTCATATGGCATATATATATATATAAGGGAAGATATATAAATAAAGGTTAAGGTGCAATTTTAACAATAAAGTTTTTTACTAGAAGCGTTTAGTGATTAAGTTTTGAAGGGTACAAAATAGACACAATCTTTTAAAAATAGTACAATTTTAACAATTCCATTAAATTTGACTCAAACATCCACTATAAAGATAAAGAAAGAGCAAATAGGTCAAAAAAAAAAGAAGAGGAGGATGAATCAATTTGACAGAATTAATAAAATTGCCTCATTTTTAAAAGATTGATTTCCTTTTACACTCTTTAAAATTTAATAGTACTAGATGCTCATGACAAAAAACTTTGTTACTTAAACTTAGAAGAAATCTAATATATATATATATATATATATATTTGAGAAATCTACTGTATATACTACACATACAATTTGTTTGATGTGTTAGTTTTTGGTAGATTATAACACTTTATTTAACAATTTCTCATATGTTAATTACATGCTGGGCAAAAAATATATATGTTAATTACATGAGCCTTAGCTAATCATGTTCAAGAGATTTAACTTCTTTTGTTCGTCCTAGATGCATTATTACTCGGACTTTGCTATAGACAAGTAAAAACAAAAACTAACAAACTACTCAATAACTTTTATCCAATTGAGTAAAATCTTGTTTGGATTAGTAGTAGAAGCTATTTTTCTAACATGATTTACAGTGTATGAGGTAAATATATGAAAGAAATTTTGTCTTAACTTATGTAAACGTACTTTTACAATGCTAATTTAAACAGGCCCTAGCCAGGCAATAAATCCAAGGGTATATTGACATGTAAGAAAACGATCACACGTTGATAATCAGAGAATAGGATATAAATGGAAGGTTGGTAGAAAATTTGACCAGTGCGGTTAATATGAAAATTGGTTGTAATAATTAATTAGCATGTGGTTTTTTCGGCTAACTTGTAAATAGCTTGGTTTTAATTTTTTTTTTTTTGGCTAGTAAGTTTGGTTTTAGTTAGGAGTAGCATATTTTAATTTTGTTCATATATTAAATAAGCAAATTACCAATTTAACCTTATTTATTAAAAAATATGAAGTCCTAAGGGACCTGATTGTAATTAAATCTAAATGTACAATTACCAATTTAATCTTGTTTATTAAAAAGAAAAGGCAGCCAGTGATTAACGCCATTTTCTTCTGAGAGATTTGGGGGGAAGCTTCCATTTGCAAAACCGGAGCCCAAGAGGGTCACATGATTTTACTTGCTTGGAATCCCACTCGGAGTCTCCAATTGTCCATCACAACATGCCACTAGTCACGCTTTGTACCCATGGTCCCCCCAACAACCGATGTAAAAATACCGTTTTAGATATGTTTTTCCAATATTACTACTAACTGTATGAATTGATGTTCGCAATTCAATTTTCTAAAGACCTAAACCATCATTAAATTAATTTTTTGAGGCGCAAGTGTATTTTTACAGCTGTTGCCCATCCATTTGCTGAGGTCTTGGCATATGGTACTCTATTCACAATACCACAATTTGCAACATTGCTCACAAAAACTGCCTCCCTTGCTTCTCTTTATATCATGGTTCAGGAACCTGGATCAAACCGGAACTCGACGAACTGGCCAACTGACCGGTCCAGTTCAAACAGAGGTTCGGTGCTATTCTGACTCGGTTTGACTCGGACCGAACCGGATCAAACCAGTATTGACTCGGCTGACCCGCCGAGCTGTGCGGGTCGGCCGGGTTAAATTTTTTTAACCCTCCAGCGTCTGAAACGACGCCGTTTTGGGTTTTTTTTCTTTTTTGTAAAACTAAAACCAGTTTCCCTCTTCCTCTGTGCTCATCTCTCCCTATCCGGACGCTTACTCGCTCTCGAACCTCTCTCGTCTAGCCGTCTGGGTCTCAAACCTGTACCCTAAATCCTAATTGATCCTTTCATAGGAATACTCCCCTAAATACTCCTATTAAGGTCTTGTGTGGTCTGCTGGCGTGATCATGGTTTACGGAAGACACTTTGACGGTAGCCTACGGTGTGTACGGTGGTGGAGGTGGAGTCCGATTTGCCATACTTCTCCGGTTCTTCCTTGGTTTTATCGGCGATGGAGCTTTCTAGGTACGCTTTTCCCCCCTCTGCTTCCTCCATCATATCTCCCTTGCTGCACTTCTTGTAAAATTTTAAAATGATATTAAGATTTTCTCTGCCACGAAGATTCAGCCTCGACAACCAAATTCAATACTTGTAAAATGACTGCACTTAGTGTCCATTTGGTCGTCAGCCATAGATTTCTGAGTATACGATTTTGTCTTTCTTCCTTCCGCTGGATATACACTCGTCGTGCAGCTGTTTTATTTTCCCAATGATATTTCTCTCTTTTTTTCACTTTATGATCATTCATTCATATTGTATTCATTCATTGATCATTCATTCATATTGTATTCATTCATTCATATTGTATCCATTCATTCATATTGTATCTTATTAAGTATTCAAGTTTAATATGTATACCAACAGCCTCCTGGTTCTACCACTGACTGGCGTCTCCCCTATTTAATATGCAAGCTTTCCCTTTTATGTTACTTTTGTTTGTTTTCATATTGAAAATCATTTTTAGGCTTTATGCCTATTACAATTGGATTGTTTTCTTGCTTGTGGGTGGTTGAGACAGTGTTTTTTTGTTATTTATTTGTAGCTTACTTGTGATCGAACTGGGTGTTTCATGTTTGCATTCCTTTGTTGATTGAAAAGACTCTGTTTTCTAGTGTGATTTCTTATTTTCTCATGGACATCACAAGTGGTGAAGGAAGTGATAATCCCCCCATCACCACTGTCCCTACATAAGGGTCCAGCAACCCCCTAATCCGAATGCCTCTGATCCCAGTACCACAGAGTCGACAGGCAGTGTGAAAAAAACTGATCCTACTTGGCAATATGTGTCTATCAAAAAAGAGGGGAAAGTTAATGTTTTTACTTGTCTCTTATGTGCATCAAGATACAGGGGAGGTGGAATTAATAGGTTAAAGCAATATCTAGCTGGTGTGAGTGGTCAAGTGTCCTCTTATAAGAAAGTATCTCATGATATACGTGCTAGAATGAAAGAATCGTTGATAGAGGGTGCAAAGAAAAAACCTATTGTTAGTGACAATGTAGAAGACATTGATGATATGGAAATTGAAAAGGCAATTGCTTCACATCCACTTAGGACATCCAATGAGAGTAGTGGCACAAAGAGGAAAGTAGTTAGGGTTGGGAGGGTTGACAAGTATTTTGCACCTAGAACAACCCCAGGTGCTTAACCAAGCATCAAGAGTACATGGGCTAGTCAAGAAGCACATTATGCTGCTAAGGTGGTTATTGCTGACTGGGCTTGCGTGAACTGCATTCCATTTAATGCATTGAATTATCCTTTGTTTCAAAAAGCTGTTAATGCTATTGCTGCTATTGGTCATGGGTTTAAGGCCCCTAGTGCTCATGAGTATAGAATTAGCTTGTTGAAAAACCATAAAAAAGAATGTCAGTTATTGATTGATAGTTATCGATCTAAGTGGAAAGAAAATGGTTGTACACTAATGGATGATGGCTGGACTGATGTTCGACAACATACTTTGATTAATTTCTTAGTATATTCAGTGCATGGCATGGTGTTTGTGAAATCAGTTGATGCCTCAGATGTAGTTAAAGATGCAAAAACTTTATTCTCTTTGTTCAGTGAAGTGATTGAGTGGGTTGGCCCTGAAAATATAGTTCATGTGGTGACTGACAATGCCGCTAACTATGTAGCATGCGGCAAACGGATTAAAGAAAAGTATAAAACTATTTATTGGTCTCCTTGTGCAGCTCACTGTTTTGAATATTGTATTGAGAGATATCGCTTCCATGCCTCATATGTGTGAACTTGCAAAAAAGGCATCTAAAATCACTATCTTTGCATATAATCACGTGGTCTTCTTGTCGTGGTTACGAAAAAGACCTGGTTGGAAGGAAATTGTATGTCCTGGTGCTACAAGGTTTGCCACAATATTTATTACCTTGCATAGCATATATTTGCATAAACATGACTTACAAGCTCTAGTTGTTGATAAGCATTTTGTGGAACACAAATTGGCTAATACTGAGCCTGGGAAAACATTTTGTGCAATAGTACTTGATAATCGGTTTTGGAACGAATGTTTTCAAATTGTCAAGATTGTTTCCCTAATTATTAAACTATTGAGGATTGTTGATTCTGATGGCAAGCCTTCGATGCCTTATGTCTATGAAGGCATGCAAAGGGCTAAAATAGCAATCAAGGAGATGTTTTAGAATAAGGAGGAGTTGTACAAGCCATACACTAGCATTATTTAGTCTCGTTGGGATAAACATTTAAAGAGTCAACTTCATGGATCGACTTATCTCTTCAATCATGCCTTCTTCTACAATGCAAAACTTGCTACAAAGAACAAATTAATGCAATCTTTGATTGATGTGTTGGAGGTCCACTCACATAATGATATTGATCGTTATGTTATAATGATGCAACAACTGAGTGTCTATCGTTATCGTAAAGAATCCTTTAATAAAGTTTCATATGAAAAAGCTGCCCAAAAACTAAATCCTTGTAAGAACATTTAATTTTTTATTTTAATGGACATATTAATACATATTCGATATTTTATACTATATTTAACTAAATGCCTTTTATTTTATGCAGATGAGTGGTGGATCTATTATAGTGGTTCAATTCCGGAGGTGCAACAGATTGCTATTCGTCTGCTTAGCCAAACTTCTTCTTCTTCTAGTTGTGAAAGAAACTGGAGTTTATTTGAGTGCATCCACACAAAAAGAAGAAACCGATCAATTGGAGCATCAAAGGCTCAATGACTTGGTTTTCACAAATTACAATATGACGTTAAAGTATACGTAATCTTAAAACTGATGACTTTTTTTTTTTTAGTGAAAAGGAAGATTTCATTAATAAATCAATAGTACAAAAGTACAGTCGAAAGGTACATTACATAAGGAAATGGACTTCTAAAAGAGAGAAAGCTACTATGATCAATGACTAATTGCAATGGTATTTGACTGTGTGAGAAACTGTAGTGTGAATATCAATTAAGATTTTGTCTATGTTGTATCTTTCATTCGCAAAAATTTGGCGATTGCGAACTTCCCAAAGCTTCCAAATAGTGATGCAAAAACCAATCTTCCATGTATTAGTTGCTTTTATAGAACTTATTTAATATGCTTTCTACTAAGATTGAACTTATTTCATTTCGTCATTAAAGGGATACATTGACAAAGAAGAAGAAAATTTACTATCTGATTGATTATGAATCAATAGATAAAGTGGACTTTTGGGTTGTTGAAGATGATCCAACTCCTGAGTTTGATAATCCAGATGTGGCACATTTTGAACTTGAAGAATTACGAGGAATTATGAAGGTTTATTAAGATTATATTCTCATACAATAGTACAAAACTATGTTTTCTTCTTCAAAAAAACTATGAATAATTTAATTCATTTCAATATTTTATAAGTAGGTGATGAATATGAGGCCATTCCTGAACCTCCATGTTTGAATGCTGATGATGATGTTGGTCCTAGTGCTTTTGGTTTTCCTTCTTCATCTACACCTCCTGATGTTACAATACCTGCAAATTTGAATGATGTTAATGAAGATTATGGTGTTAATTGATGATTAGTCAAGTGGTTAAAGAATTGTAGGTGGAAGGAACCTCTAATACTGTGAGTGTATTTTGGAGAATTTCTTACCTGCCTTCTAACTTATGGCTGCACTTGATTGGAGTTAATGCTGAAGAGTTTTTCTCATTTTCGTTTGTATTTGATGATTGGAGTTAATGTTGAAGAGTTTTTCTCATTTTCGTTTGTGTTTGATGATATAACTTTTAAGAAGTTTGAGTATGCTTGGAGCTGAAATAACATTTGTTATTAAATTAGGGATCTTGATTTGGTTCTGGAGAATATACTCAGAAAAAACTTTGAATTTTGTTTATGGTCGCAAGTTTCTTGTGTTTTAGACTTTCAGCTATCAGGCAGGAGATATGTGACCCTGATTTAGATTTAATATGCATTTTATTAATGTTGATCTTCTTTCATTTTGTCATTAAAGGGATACATTGACAAAGAATTGATGATTAGTTTAGTGATTAAAGAATTGTAGGTGGAAGGAACCTCTATTGATATTTCAATAAGCATGTTGGATATATATGATTATTTTGAATAAATATTAAGTATTAACTATTTAGTATATTTAGATAGTATAATTTATATGTTGATTTATATGGATTTTTTTTATTCCTCAAACGGTCTGACCCCTAGTTTGACTCCGGTCTAACCCATTGACTCGTCCGGTTCAGTGTCCGTTCCGAGTTTTAATACCTTGCTTTATATTGATTTCATGAACAACTTTACTTCTAGTAATTTTTTTTAATTCATGTTAAATCCCACAATTAGTAATTAAAAAGTAAATTAAAATTAATTGGGTATCTGACTAAATCAAGTTTCTGTTCCTTAAACAACAGAATAATTAACAAACTCAAGATATTATGAATTTGTGGGGACCACATGTTTCAGTATTCGTACAATATTGAATGATCAATCATTTTAAAGCTATGAATTCCGTGAAGATTGTGTTTCAGGGACAGTGACGAGTGACGAATGACGATGGAGATTGTGTTTGGGAGATGGAGCTTTTCTACTAGTTATGGGTATAAGGCAGCCTACTTTTTTGGTCCATTCTTTTTCCATAAAAAATATAACATTAGTCAATTTAAGAAAGTAACGGTTAATTCAGATGATTGATTTTCCAATTTTGGTAAAAAGATTTTAAATTAGACTAAAGAATAAAGCAATATTTTGTTTGAAGAAAATGGATTGCGCCTATTTTAAAAAATAAAGATGTCTGACTAATTTGTATTGTTCTAAAAGGTTGGACCCGTTTATTATTGTTGAAAACTGGTTATAAAAATAATGTTAACTCCATTAAAAAAAACAGAGTCAGATATTCCCTCCAGCATGCTAATTGATCTAATTTATTTACCACCAGTTTAATTAAGGATTGTTCGACTTTTTCTGAAACTACGAACCTTGAGCTAATTACGTACATTATTCTTCCAGTATGCTGATTGGTCTAATTTTGAACACATTAATATTTTTTTAACAAAACTGTCAAAAAACTTGTAATTTAATCACGTAAATATGAACATTTCCGTACTTGGTTGTCAATATATAAAGCTTTTTTATTAAATCAGAAGCAATACTGATTATGGTTAATTAAATGGTATCTCTTTGGAACCCAAGGAATCTCTGTTCAAACATACTTCTTACACAGGCGCATGCACGTGATCAATTCATCTCATAAATACCAACAACATTATAACATATTCAATTCATTATAAACCTCACAATCGTGTTTGGCATAACACAACTAAAGATATTAATTAAAACAAAAAAAATTGTTAAAAACAGAGTAAGAACCAAGGACAGGCGTCTTAATCAAACAAATTTATTTATTTTTTCTCCAAAAGTGGTAGCTGAATAATTCTCACCTCTGGTTTTTCTTGGGTTTCACAAGCTAGTTACACGAATTTCTTTCATCTGGTCAACAAATAATGGAGGTCCAAGTGTTCTCAGTTGTGAAAAGCCAGTAATTTCACTACATCCCCTCCATACACGTGTCAAGCAAGAAGCTTCCCTTTTTTTTTGGGCCAGGAGGAAGCTTCCCATTTAGTGCATTTGCTCCAGCTTGATTCCATCAAAGCAATGACAGCGTATAATTTAGTCTTCTTTTTGGTCCTTTCTAGTTTATGCACATTTTCAAGTCTGGAAAACTTCTCCTACCAGCGTCACATGTTCTCGTATTATCACAAATTATATCCTTTTAGCTCATAAATATACTCAAACATCAATAAAACCCCACATAAAATATAGTCATTTTAAGAATATATCAATATGACTACATTCTAGGAAAGATTTGTGATTGAACCTCTTATTCAATAAAAAAAATCCGCAACCTTTTATTTTTATATTTTTAAAATATTATTCTTCTAATTTTTATCATAAAAAAACTATTTGAATTGACAAACAATAATAAAAATCTTAATAAGAATTGAAACGCCCCGTTCAGTCAGAATTTAATAACCCTGGTGTTAAATATATGAACTAAAACCAATACTCATTAAAGATACACTAACCAAAACTAAAATTAATTAAAAGTTTGGGCACCGTATGAGTTTGAGTTTTGGTCAATATATTTTTAATAAGTTTTGATTTTGATTCATATACTTAAGGCGCTAATTCACACCAAATCCTTATGAAATTATGGGGACAAAAAATTATGATATGAAATTATAGAGATGAAAATTGAAATTCGATATTAATTTTTTAAAATATTTATAAAATCATTATACGACTTTTTTTTTTCCAACACATTATACGATTTTATATCCGTTAGGAAAATAATGTAGTTGGAGAAGGAGGTCCAGTACAATGCGCCCCACCGACCGGTGCTTGGTTATATAACTGCTTATTACTTTTCATGAAAAAGAATTGAAACTTAAACCACCCTGTATTTTTATTGCACCCTATGCCTATATCACTATTTGTGTCAAGTGGGTTTTATAATTAATCATACGTGCCCTTCTATCTTCATCTGAACGATATATGATATCTATACTATAACCATAATTCTTTATTTTTCATTCGGACGATATTTCTAGGGAAAATTCTAGAAAATTACAAACGAAATTAGAAAAGGACAGAATGCTTGGGTGAAATTAACAAATCCCAAATCAGTGAGGCATGAGGAATCTGGGATATGAAATGTTAAAACAATTACCTAAATACCCTCCTAAAAAGGGGAACTAAGAGACACAACTAGGCATCATATCAGAGAGTGACGGAGAGAAACGAGGCAAAAGGGAAAGGAGGAGACACGAGCTCGGGCTGAGGAAAATCAGGAGACACGAGCGCGGGTTGAGGGAAATGAGGAGACACGAGCTCGGGCTGACGGTTGAAGGTGTTAGGCGGCCCTGCGAGGCGAGACGAAGCTTCGGCTACGGTGGGGTGTGGGACGTTGGGCAGCGCCGTGAAGCGAAACGAAGGTCCGACGAGTGTGGGGTGTGGAAAGCTGGGGCGGAGCAATGAGACAAAGGTCCGGCGAGGGTGGGGTGTGGGAAGGTGGGGCGGAGTGGCGCGTAGATGGGAGGTCGTCATGTAGAAGTTAGGAGGTCGTCATGTAGATGGGAAAACACAACATGTATCCATGTAATAACATCACTATATTGGCTATTAACAACTAGGCCTCGTCCATTAACATCTTCGAAGGAACAAGTTATTAGGTCGTCACGTAGATGGGAAAACACAACATCATCTATCCAAGTAATAACATCATTATCTTCGTTATTAACAAGATTATGTTCATTGTTAACGACATTATTTAGTTGATTAACATCTGCCCAACAAGAAATTGAAACTTTTTAGCGTTGCTGCCCAAACGCAACACCTTTCACATCTTCCATTCACAGGACAACAGAAGACGTGTGTAGGAACAAGTTTGCAAAAAAAGATGTTACCAGCGTAATAACACCACGTGCCTCTATAATAACATGGTTCTGTTGATTAACACCTTAAGATATTTATCAGTTGCTGTCAGATCACAATCTGCATAATTACATTCAGGCTACCCTTACCATAATTTTTAAGGGACATATGTTCAGCATGAGCAACATTTTCCTTCAGCATGGACTCTATGTTGGGGCAAATCTAAGGTATCATCATATACGAATCTTGTGGTCTTCCTTGTATGTCTTCCATGGCTTTTTCCTTTGCCCGGTATGCTTGCTTGTACGTAAGACTTACACCATATTCTGTTTGCAACATTTTTCTTATTTTATTTGGATATTTGTCAATGTGATTTCTCACCTCATCAACTATAATTGACGATGTCAAGTTAGATCTTCCACCATGACTAACCTGAAGATTGTCTTGGGCACTATGAAAATGTTCATCTCTGAATGTCGTTACCCGTAGTAATGGGCTCATCTTACCGATAGCATTTGCTGTTACCCTCTAAGGACATCTAAAAATCTTACATTTAACTGAAATCCTGTCCTTGCTATTTCTCACATATTCAAACTCAAACTTGTGTGCTATGCTATACTTGTACAGTGCCTTCTTAAAAGCATCTGCATGTGCAAAACTCTGCATCACTCCTGAAAGTAATCCCCTCCATTTCGTACAGTTCAACTCCGGCATTGGAGTAGGTGCATTCTCTACTCCATAGGGCAGCATATTATATCCTCCACCAATTTCAGCCGTCAAACAAGCAGCAACACTTCCATAACTGACTGGTTCATACACTGAGTGGATCTTTGTTGTGACAGTCCCATTAGACCTTCAACCCTACAGTGAATAACAACTGCAGTTCATTAATAACCAACAACAGCTTCATAAATAACAACTATAAAACCTAAAAAATTTTACACTTACATATCTGTCTCAACGGATATATCTGACACATTATCATTCCTTTTTTGTGCTATATACACATGCCCACTCCTTTCATTATAGTCATACAAGTTCTTAACTTCACTATCATCATTTAAATATATTAGTGTCTTCTCATCAAAGCTCACTGTATATTTCATCTCACACATGTTACAATCAATCCCAAGCCATGATGATATCATCAACCTTAAATCTTTCAATGTTATCAGCTGTTTTAGCCACTTCGCCTTGACATAAACTCTAGTATATTGAATTTTACCTTCATCATTACACACTAATTTGCCTCCAACATGAAAAAAACAAGATACTATATGTTTTAACATCCCCAACCACCTACAATACTATATGTTTTAACATCTCCATCCTCATTGTTAACAACACGCACAAATCATTACCCTGCATCTCCTATTAAACACAACATAATGTTCTTTAACATCTCGATATTCACTGTTAACAATACCAACAAATCATCACCCTACATCTCCTATTAACAACAACATAATGTACTTTAGCATCTCCATATTCACAAATAACAACACTCCGCCCATGTCGTCACTCTGCCTCTATTATTAACACCTAGCCAATAGCTCTTCACATCTCCATACTCACTAATAACACCACTCTCCCCCAACCTTACTATCCACCGCCAGCCCATCTTTCCCTTGATTCAACACCCATCCCGTAAGTAGTTACAGTGAACAAAAAAGGCACAAGCTTCAGCAATCACTCAACAAAACACAATCGAATTCATCGCACAACCATCAACATTGTCCCATTACCTTAAAGCCACTACCTTTTCTTCGATCATCTAACACTCCCCTTACCCATAACGCGTCAGCTCCGATTTCATAAATCCCAACCACAAACCACATAAACAATTTTCCATTAACATTTAAGAAACATAACACAATGATCATTTCTCTCTCAAATTTACTTACCCGTGCCTTGCCTCTGGTTTCCGTAGCTTTTCCTCCTGTTTCGTCACTTTTTGGTGCCACAAATCTGCACTAGTTAGCTGCTGTCTTTTTTCCTTTTAGTTGTCACTTAGGAGGGTATTTAGGTAATTATGTTAACATTTCATATCCCAGGTTCTTCATGCCTCACTAATTTGGGATTTGTTAATTTCACCCAAGCATTCTGTCCTTTTCTAATTTTGTTTGTAGTTTTCTGGAATTTTCCCATATTTCTAACTTCGCTTTTGAATAAAAAAGGTTAGGTGGGGCCCAATCTAAAAGCTAAAAGCTAAAAGCTAACTGATCCATCTAAAAGCTCCTGGACACAATTAAGGACATGTGAAGAAGCTGGTCCAAGCTTATATACTCCCTTTCTGGCTCGGAGACTCAGGCATCGGCTCATCTCTTTGGGGAAGAAAGAAAATCTAACTGCTCATGGATGTTGAAGTAGCTTCAACGAGCAATGAAGATCGATGTTGCTGCCATGGCTACTATTCTCGAGTCTGAGAAGAATCGAAGATGGAAAAATGAAAAAACCAAAGAGAAGGAGAATTGCGGAGAGAACGAAGCTCAGAAGTGTGTGGAAGAATAAGTGTTCTCAGCTGTAAAAATTCTGGTAATTGCTCTCATCTCTGGTGTGAAAAATGAAGTCCATTAGCCTGTGAAGCCAAAATCCTCACTTTACACGTGTCAAGCAAAGAAGCTTCCAATTTATATGATATTTAATCATTGAGAATATTATTATTATGTTAATTAAACCTGCTACTATGATTTGAAATCCTTTCCAACATATTTTGCAAATTGATTTTGGTTACTGAGACTTTATGTCTCCCCTCGCCGTTGTAAATATTTTCCAGGCGAGACCTCTAATTTGGCTAGAGGCCAAGGGAAGCAACCAAAGGCATAGGCACTGAGAGCCTTGTAGGCCTCATTTGGTATTGGTGTTGTATTGACTTCTATATTGCTATTATAGGGTTCTCATGTTTTTTAAATACTATATTTATCTTTTTGAATATTTGTTTTGGGATGACTGTTTAACCATTGTTGGGCTGGAAGCCTTATTTTGTGTACTATGATATTTTGGTAAATTCACAGTCATATATTGTGTTGGAAATTATTTTGTGTAAACCCTTTGTTGTGGGGTTTAGTATTGTAAAACTCGTGGGCTATGTTTTCTCTTGTTTGTTATTTGTGCCCAGAGTAATGGATTCCCTGTAGTGGGTTTGTGGGCAGGTTTTGTGCTCTGAACCCCGATGTGTCTTGATGGAAGAAATAGTTTTCAATTATCATTGATTAATCAGATTTTGTAAAACCATTATGGATAATTATTGTTTGTGAGAATGGTCTTTTCATTAATCATCAAGGTAATTAAACCTGGACCGGCTACTGAATAGGCCGGGGCACTGGGTCAAGGGTCAATGGGTCAGACCGAATCTAACCCAGGGCCAAACCAATGAGAAATTGAAGATTTTAGGATTATTAATAAGAAATTATAAAAAATATGGGATCAGTTAGCCAGCTTCCGGTCTGGTCCAGGTTCTATAACTATGTTAACCATAGCATTTGTCGTGTATTATTTGATTATATATCAGTTTATAAATTAGACAACTTAGTCTGGTATAAAAAAGATAAATATAAATATTTTAAAGTAAAATATTTAGTTTCCTTAATCTCTCCAAAAATATTAATTTTGTCTTATATTAAGAACTGAGTAGTAATATAATTCTGGAAGATAGGCAGCTAAATGGGAATTGAAACCACAACGTGAAAGAACCAACCTATGAATACTTCATTGAACATCTCATTTTAGTCAATGTGGAATTTGGTATCGTGCAATAAGTTTTCATCACAAAAACTCAAGGCATAGGTCAAGAGGAGAATCAGATGATGCGTATAAATATGGTCGAAATAAATTTTGAATAGCAAGTTTGCTGTCAGTGCAATTTTTTCCCTCTGCTAGGGTTTTGCCGTATGTGCGCTTTTTGTCTAGTAGGCGCAATCTCCTCCAGCGGCGGCCGTCCCTGATAAGGGGTAGATATCTTCTATCTCCATACCATTGTCTCCCCCTATTGATTAGCCCTTATATCGCGGCCGGTGGAGGCACTGGTTGTGAGAGAAACCGGTGACGGCGGTGTGTGGGGAAGAAGCGAGGAGGGAGGCGAGAAGGCATTAAGGCCTCAATCCTCTGTGAAGTGCTTCGATGAGGATCTTCGGTGGGTTCCCCCATGGCTCCCATTGGTGAAGAACAGGTTGAGGCGAAGGACCTCTTTCCACCCTTGCAAAATGATGTGCTTGATGGAGGCTAGCAGTTGGTGATTTGCAACCACTCTGAGTAAACCTAAGGCAAGGTCACAGTTGGACTCAAAGGTGCCAATTTTTCGATCTGATGATAATGAGGTATGTGATTTGCTTAAGGTGTCATCTTTCCCCATCAACGGCCAGTTAGGCTTGAGCTTTGATTCTGGTAGGACCGTTTTGCTTAGGGTTGATTCCTCTATGCTAAATTTTTTCTGCTGCTTTGAAGTTTTGATGATATTGGATACGAACAAATTTGCCTTATATGATCGGGGGCTTTATTTTAGTTCACTTCTGGGCAGCAGGGATTTTATGTCAAATTCCAGTATTCATGATGCATCGGTCTTAATAGTAATGGTGTGGAAGGTTTTGGGGGGGGGGGAAGAGACCAATTGTCCGATCCAAACTCAAATAATAGGGCTTTGAAGTTTGCTTCAAACTTTGGTTATGCTTGGTCAAGGGTATTGGTAAGGGGCAGGGGGTGAAGTATGTTTTTGCTCAGTTTTCAAACACTGGTTATGCTTGGTCAAACCACACACTCTTTGTTATTGATGATTTGGGTAAGGGAGTTGAGTATGGTAGTATGGCCAGATGTATTGCTCTGAATTAGTATATATGGTTTTTAGATAATAGAATTATCAATTTGAGTATGGTCAGTGGGCTTGTACACACTGTTCTTCATTGGGTGGATATTTTCCTGTTTAGTGGTCTTCGAAACGATGTTCACATTTGGTTTCAATGTGTACCTGTTCAGTGGGTATGGCGATGCTGTTCATCATTGGGCTGGAATTGTGTTTCTTTCATTTATTGCCATATTGATTCTGCGCCGGTTGCTAACGTTTTTATTGATGACCTCCTTGAGTGTTACCTTGTCTCAAGGAAAATTGTCAGGAATCTCTTTTATAGATGGATTCTCGTAGAAGCAAATTTGGTGACCGAGTGGACTGCCAAAGCTTCTCTAAATGGTTTTACCCTTTCTGTTGGGTACTTCGACCTCTGCTACAGTTATGGTCCTTTTGGGCCTATGATGTTGTGGATGATTTGTTTGTTTAAGTTTTATGTTCTTGATACTTTGAAGGACCTTTATTGGCTTTATGTTTTTAGATTCAATGTCTGTTTGTTTCAAGTTTTAATTTGGGTTCTTAGTTTATAGGTTGTTTGTTTCGGTTTCTAAGTGTTGTAATTTTTGGTATTATAATTTTTGGTGGATTTCAATATATTCTGTTTCGTTCTTGGCAAAAAAAAAAATTTCAATAGAATGTGAGGAAAGGCCAAAAAGGAAAGAGATAGTGGAGGCTTGGGAAGTTCTTTCTTTGATTCTGCTGTGTCCCATTCAACCTGATATTCCTTAGCTATTTCCTTCATAACTTTCAACCTTACTTCACCAGCAGGTGTTCGTACCGAGAGCTTGTCAATTAGCTATTACTCAATACGAGTCTGAGAAGAATCGAAGATGGAAAAATGGAAAAGCCAATTAGAAGGAGAATTGCGGAGAGAACGAAGCTCGGAAGTGTGTGGAAGAACAAGCGTTCTCAGTTGTAAAAAGTTAGGTAATTGCTCTCAGCTCAGTTGTGAAAAATGAAGGAGTCCATTCGCGTGTGAAGCCAAAATCCTCACTTTCCCTCCATACACGTGTCAGGCAAAGAAGCTATGCTCATCCCCAAATAAAATACACTAAAAATTAATTAGCTTAAGATATTGAGTATTAAAAAAATATTTCTGATATTAGGTGCTACTGAAAAAATATTTCAAGATACTGGTGTTGTAGGAAAAATATTTCTGGATGTAGGACTAGAAATTAATTTAATTTGAAATACCGGGTGGAAAAAATATTTCAGAATGCAGCATACAATTTAACCCAAATAAATAAGAATACATAAAAAAATAAAAAAATGGTGTCCACCCCAAAATTGGGGGGATGAGCACGGCATGCGGACCCGATTCCATCATGCTATGAATTATTCCCTTTATTTTATATATTGTAAGATAATGTTGACTTTTTTGGATATATTAAATTTAAAATATTTATATTTATTGATTTTTCTCTAAACTATTTTACCTAACATATAAACTGATATATAATATAATGATACATAATATATGATAAAATAAAGTAAGTTATTCAGCTTCCTTAACCTCTCTAAAAGTAGGGAAATATATTTTATATTTAGGATAGGAGGGGATGATTTTTTTGGTAGCATTGAATTGAATTAATTTAGTCTTCATATTTTCATGTCTGGATCACTTTTCCCTTTGCCCAGCGTTTATAAAAAATACCAACCAGCATCACTTGTTCTCATATTGTCACAAATTATATCCTTTTAGCTCATAAAAATACTCAAATATCAATAAAAACCACATACAAAATATAGTTATTTTAAGAATATATCAATATGACTAATTTTAGGAAAGATTTGTTTTATCGTGAAAGAATGTTGTAATTCCCAATAGATTGAGAGTCTCTTAAAAAAAAAAATATAGTGTACATTTGTCTCTTTAAATTTATATCAACTGTCGTTTTAATTCTTTAAATTTAAAAAAGTATATTTTTGTTCCCTCCATATTAACACCAATAGTCTAGTTAACGGGAAATGCTTACTGACTATAATAAAATAGTGATTATGCAATTAATGTTAACAAAATGTGTATAAATTTTTATTATTTAATATAATCACTTTTATATTTTAAAATTAAAATAAACCCATTAAAAAATTTAATGAAAACAAACCCCTGCAATGCGATGCGTCTTCTTTTCTTCCCTTTCATTGTTCCTCGATGTCCTCTGCTTCTCTGGTCCATTCAATGGGCTATCTAGTCCTTCACTGCTTACTGTTTGTTTTTTCCCCTTTCATTCACTTTCTTTTAGGGTAAACAAATTAGAATCGAAAATCGAACGGAACTGAACTCAATTCGGTTTTTTTGGTTCGGTTAATTCAATTTTTGGTAAAATTTTAATTTTTATTATTCTAAAAATTCGGTATTGGGTTCGGTTATTACAAAAATAGTTCGTTAAAATCGAAATATGTATAATATATTTATATTTAACATATACTGTTTGATAAATGCATGTTTTTATAATTAAATAGGTGCAAATTTTTAATAATATTAGATAAAATCTATATATATTTTTAATATAATTAATTTGTTTATATATTTTACCTCTAAATCTAATCTTAACGGAAAAAAATAATCTCTTTAAAAAATTTAATTATATATATTTTATTTTTTAGATAATAAATAAAAAAATTGGTTAATTCAGTTATTAACCGAACCGAATCGAAATATTCCAGTTAATTCGGCTAATTGATTTTAGTTCGGTTTTTGAAATTAGCTTTATTTGGTTTTCGGTTATTTCAGTTTTTACCGAAAAACCGAATTCTCATCCCTACTTTCTTTATTGATATTGTTTATAATAATGATTAAAGCCTTTAAAAATAGATTTTCAATCATAATTTATAATATACGAAGTAAGTATGTGAGAGGAGATTTGTCTTGATTTATATAAAAAAGCACTTTTGGGGTGTCCCAAAGTAATTCCAAACTAGTGGGGTTACGAATCGCATTTTCCTAACGTTAACCATAATATTCAACTGAATTTAATTCATCTGGGTTTGTAAATTGCGAATTGCAATTTTCTGAATTTTATTCATTTGGTTTGCAAGAAGAGGATCGCCGAAAATCGAAATTGGTTAAAGCTCTTTTACTTTTATGTCTTCTTTCCTACATCTTTTTTTATCTCAAATTCTTTCTTCATTATTTCTTCGTCTTTGAATATTCTTCATATCACTTTTACAACCTATATGAGAATTTGTTCACTATTTTCATAAATAGCTGGAATTGTTGAGTCGTGATGATTTTATTTAAATTTTTAAATATAAATTAAAAGTGACTATACTAAAAAATTAAAATTTAAATGTGTGTTGACATTTAATTGCAAAATCACCAAGATCAATGCCACGTGTCCCTTTTTTTAATAATACTGAAGTGCAACAAGACACGCTATTCAAAACTTAAGTATCGCACTGAGAGCAGAGATCAATGTTCTAAGGGATTTACTGTATTTAGATTGGGATATCGAGTTTTATTATGTGTTATGTGAAGATATTAGGAGTGCTGACTTTTTAGTCAGGAATGCCCAGGAGATGCAAGAGGACTTCATGGTCTTATCAGCACCACAACGTTGTACTGTTTATATGGCCCAAGATCTGAATCTAGCTGCCTAAGGCTTTTATAATTCCCAATTTGTAATTGGTCACTCTTTTATATATAAAAAAAATAAGTATCGCATGTCTTGTTGAAATTCAGTAATTAAATACTGAAAATATAGGTTTTGATCAATTATTAAAAAATCTAGATTTTCATATTTAATTACTGAAGTTCAACGAGACATGCGATAGGTTTTGATCAATTGAATACTGAAAATCTAGATTTTTTCATAATTGACCAAAACCTCATATCTAAATTGATAATTCATGTCTCAGAGCCCTTTTCCATTATATTCAATAATGTAGTATTTGAACAATAATATTAGTATATATATATATATATATATATATATATATATATATATATATATATATATATATGATTGGTGTTTAGATAATAATTGTGTGATTTTTTTTATCCAAGAAAAATGAAATTGAATGGATATGAGGTTTGCATGTGACATTTGTATATTATTCTAGGGTTCAGGTGCAAATTTATCAATAAAGTTTTGTCCGAGGAGCGTCTGGTATAAATATCTTTTAGAAGGGGCAAAAATACCAATGAACAATTAAAAAGGGGCATCCACCACAACAACCGTTAAATCCGTACTAACGGCGTTAAATTATAAGAGAAAAAAACCCCTAACGGCGTAAATACCCCTTTTTAATTGTTCATTGGTATTTTTGCCCCTTCTAAAAGATATATATGTCAGACGCTCCTCGGACAAAACTTTATTGGTAAATTTGCACCTTAACCCATTATTCTATTTAGAAGCAACAGATGCACAAGAAGGCGGCCATCAGAAGTCGTCGCACTCTATATATTATTCAGTTATTTTATTTAGAGAGTGTTTGGATGTTGTGATCAGAATAGTTTTTTTCATAGTCAAATTATTAAAAAGAACATTGTCTTTTGTGATAATTACATATAAAGAATAAGATTCTATTTTAAATATTATTTAATATTAAATGGAAAAATAAATACAAAAAATAAAATAAATTTGTCAAAAAAAATTTAAAATTATAACATTTATCAATTATGTAGTATAAAAAAATAGATAATTTTTTTAAATTATAACATTAGTCAATTATGTAATATAAAAAAAATAGATCAAACACACACACATATATAAGTATATTTAAAAATTGTATAATAAAAAATTATTTATTAAGAAAAGCTACGGGAAAAATTCTTCGTTTGCACAATTTATTGTGCTATGTGAAAATATTTAACAATAAATATTCACAATAGCACCCAGCTATTGCAGCAGAATCAGAATGGTCCACTTCGACGACGAAACTCTGATCGAAACCACCTGCAAGAAAACCCCAAACTACGAGCTATGCGTTAAATTCCTAAAATCCGATCCCGAAAGCTCCGATACTGACGTCGCAGGAAACAATTTTAAACTCACAAACACTGATCATTAACCAATTCGTCCTTTCAATTCAACAATTCTTGGAAAGGGAATGAGTTCAATTCCACAATTATTGGAAAGGGAATGAGTTCAAGGTAACAATTAATCTCACAAACCAGAAAAGAGAAGCAGAAAGAGGAGTTGAAAGGGAAAGGGGAAGAGAACTTCTTCGGATCTGGAAGAGAATGAGATCAAGGAAAGGGAATGAGTTCGAATGGGAAGATGGGAATCAGACGGAAAAATGAAACAAAAAAAGAGAAGCAGAGAAATATCGAGGAAAGGGAAAGAGAAAAGAAAGAGAGAGAAATGTCAGAGACCCAATAATTACGCCAACGTAAACAATTGATGCACCAGCGGAAAAAAAAAAAAAGATTCTCGTCAAGGTCAAACCTTGGTTTTGCACGTCAAACCTTGGTTTTGCTGAAAAACGGGATTATGAATAAATTATGAGTGTTTGGGTGTTTTTTTTTTCCAAAATCAAGGTTTTCTTCCAAAATAGCTTTTTTAAATTGAATTCAAACACATACTTAGAAGCAACTGAGGATATAGAAGGCTGCTATCAGAAGTTTGTTAGAACAAGCGTTTCACCTAAGAGGGGGGTGAATTGGGTGATATTAAAAATTTCGTTGCAAATATAAAATTTGACGTTGAAATTAAAACAGGAAAGAGTAAGGAGAAATATCACCGAAGTGTACACCGGGAGTTATACTGGTTCGGCCACAACCACTTTGACCTACATCCAGTCCTCAGAGCTTCTCTGAGAGTTTCACTATTACTTCCAAGATTCAGTGGGTTCTTGGCACCTCAGTACAAGCAAGTTCCTATACCTGGACACTCGCTCCCCCTTACAAGTTGTAATCCAATCCCAACTCAAGGTTCCACAACCTTAAGTTATCTCAATAACAAATATTGAGTTTGAATGAAATATCTCTCTTACAGAGTGAATATGAATCACTGAAGCATAGAAATACAATTCTTACGTAAAACAGAGTAATGAACTTGATGATACGTTTGAGTGTGTTCTTGTTCTATGTATATGTGTCTTTCTCTGTTTGGATGTTCCCATATATATAGGTATGTTGGTGATGACCGTTGGAACATTTTCTTCTTGTCCGTTGGAGAGTGCGCAGCCACTATTGACTTTTCAAGTTTTTGAAAAATATCCGTTGACGGTGGTTGGCATTTGAACGTTTCATTTGACTTCCCTTACTTGACATGATTTCTTCATTGTTTATCTGTGAATATGCTATAAATTCTAATACAATGAAAGGTTAGTCATATAGGAAACAAATTAATGAACGTTTGAACAGTTTCTAAATTTCTAGGTTTACTTACTCGAGTAGCTACTCGAGTATCCCTTGAAGTTTACTCGAGTACCTACTCGAGTATCATCGGGAAATCTTCGATTAACTTCAAGTCAATGAACAAATACCAGATTACTCGGGTAGTGCATGGAATACACTAAATCTCAAACCTTTGGGAATAGTTATTTACTCGGGTACCTACACGAGTAATGCATTCACAACTTCATAAGTTACTCGGGTACCAACTCGAGTAAACCTTCAAATTACCTTTTGATTACTCGATACTCTACTCCAGTAATGTTGCACGATTTTAAGGCCGAGAGCACTTTGAGTCTGATTACCTTGTTACTCGAGTACCGACTCGAGTAAACATACTTTTTGTACATCACTTCCTCGGGTAACGACTGGAAGTTTTCCTTCAAACATAACAATGCATACTCGGGTACATACTCGAGGAATCCACTTAAAAGAATCATTGAATATTTGTATACTAGAGTAAAGACTCGAGGAAAGTGAGATAAATTTAAATCAAGTTATTCGGGTACTACCTTCAAGTTTTCACTTACCTCAGTGTGTTACTCGAGTACCTACTCGAGTAAATGTTGCAGTGGTACAAAATGCCGAGAGCACCAATTTTTCAGAAACAGAGTAACTCGAGTACCTACTCGAGTATCATTAGTAGGCCGAGAGCAACTAAAAGATTTTCACATGGTTACTCGAGTAGCTCCTCGAGTAACGTTGGCATGTCGAGAGCAACTCCAAGTTTTTACCTGGTTACTCGAGTACCTACTCGAGTAATATTGGCAGGCCGAGAGCAACTTGAAAACTTTTACATTGTTACTCGAGTAGCTCCTCGAGTAACGGTGGCCGGTTACTGAAAGGTGTCTCTGGTTACTTCAAGTTTTGTCTCATTACTCGAGTACGTACTCGAGTAATGCCTTAGAAAACTTGCTTATCATCAAGTTTCTCAACTTTTTCTCTTGGTCTTTCTTTATTACTCCAATGCTTACCTCAAGTGATGCTTATCCCTGTTATTACTTTGTTAAACCTTATTTATTAATCAATTCTTTTTCATACCATTCTTTTGTTATCATCAAAACAAGAGATCTAACATTCTCCCCCTTTTTGATGATGACAAAACTTGGGGATTTTGAACACAATTTTTCAATTTGAGTTCTCAATTAAATGCTTCTTGTATTCAAAATTTATTTTTAAAAACTTATTAAGTTTAGATTCAAAGTGAAATCATGATGTACACCTTGCATACACAACAAACTTCATTAGTCCAACAATGTATCATAATTTAAAACTTAAATGAACTTGAAATGAAATCATAACTTAAATAAACTTGCATTAATCTTAAAAGCTGTATTACAAGATAAAAGATAAAACTTGATAAGTTCAAATGAAATAACAAGATAAAAGCTTAACAGTTCAAAAGACTCCCTAGAATCCCATGTACACCCAAATACCCAAAAATACTCAGAGACTTCCATAAAATCACCCAAGCTCTTCTCCCCCTTTTTGGCTTCATCAATCAAGTGGAGGGCTAGGAGGCTTGACCATGGAAATAGGTGTCACTCGAAGAACCATAGAATCATCTGAACCAGAGGAATCAAAGGAGCTAGAGGGAACTGGTTCAGGCAGATTTACTGGAGGGATATGGATGTCATCGCTGGGAGAAATAGGAGAAGATTGGAAGACAACCATAGTGGTCTCAGCCTCTGGAGGGGTATCAATCTCTGGAGTGTGATGTTCAGAAGAGGAGGGAGATATTTCCTCAGTGTGAGTAGGTGATGGATTAGGTTTAGGAGCTGTTTCAGGCTGAGGTTTTGGAGGGGAATCATCAATGATGATGTGTATGGTCTCGTGGGTGTCTGGGTTATCCACTGAATAAAGGATGTCTTTGGCTTGATGCTCAGGTGGATTAGAAACCGGAGGGATATAAGGCTCAGGAACAGAAAGAGGAATATCAGAAGCAAGGTTCTTTGGAGGTGGTGGTGGTGCAGAAGAAGATGGACCGGTAGAAGGTCCGGGACCAAAAGAGTCCAGTCGTGCCAGAATTAATCTCAGAGTCTCACCCTGGGCACGTTGCTTTGCTAGTAACTCCTCATGCCTCTTGTCCATTTTCTCAACCAACTCCTCATGCCTCTTGTCTATTTTCTCAACCAACTCTGCCATCTTGAAGTTTGTGTTGGTAATCAGTTCAACGTTCATATTGGCGATATCCACATGGAATCCTTTGAGCATGTTTTCCATAATGTGATGGAAAGTGGCATTGAGAAAGGATGGTAAAGATGTGGTTGCAGCTGGAGCCGATGACTGAGTGTCATCCATCCTACTGGTCTCGGGCTCAGTAGTCTTCTTCTTCTTCGATCCAGACTCCATAGGGCCTTTGAGAGGGATGTCAATGTTTAGTTTCCCTATTTGATTTCTCCCGACCGGAGTCATCCTCTCAATGGGCTCCTTGCTATCCAAATACCATATCTTGATCTCTTTCAGGATTAGTGATACAATCTGAGGATATGGCATTGGTGTTGTAGCCTTTCCATCCACCCTATACCTCTTCATTTCTGAGAAGATATACTCCCCCAAATCTTTCTGTTCCTTCAGGAGAAGTGAAGCAAACCACCTAAAGTCCCTATCAGAGAAATGGGTGTAATTGTTGGCTTTGTTCACTAGGGACCTAGAGTAGATGTACCATAGGACCCTGTGATGATCACACATGTCACTGGGCTTGAAATTTAGAGGGCCAACTAACTCTCCGGGTTTAAGGATAGTAAAGATTTGGTTTGGCTCAAGTTGGGAGTAAATATCATCTGGGGGGTTCTCTATCCCTAATCACAAGTTAATTCTCGAGGGTGATATGAGAATCTTTTGGCCTCTTACTGTGGTGGTTATCTCTTCCTTAACTGAGGTTCGGTTAGACTCATCTATGATCTCTAGATTACAATAAAAGTGTGTGATCACTTTAGTATAGAATGGTAATCTAATCGAAATCCAAGGCATAAATGGATCTAAATAAGAACTGAGGTCATGCTTCAATACCTCCTGAAGAAGCTTAAGATCTACATAGTGTGTCTTGCACACTTTCCTTCTTGAGAACTGGGATAGGTACTTTGGGGATTCCACAAGCTTGTTGATATTGAACCCTTTTGGAGGGTTGGTGATCTCTTCTTCTGGAAATTTGGATCTCTTAGAAGATTGACCCTTCTCCATTTGATCTAAGATTCTAGCCATAGCCTTAGCCACATTCTTGTCATACTTTGGCTTTTTGGTAGGCTTTGGTGTGAAAGAGGGGGTAGAGGAATCAGAGGAATCAGAGGGAGGAGGTGAGGGAGATTTGACACTCTTCCCTCTTCCGGTTGAGGTACTCTTTTTGGATTGAGCCCTCATAACAATAGGCTCTTTAATCACAATTCCTTTGGGTTTCGGTTGAGATTGAGGTTGAAGAGGAATTTTAGCTTTTGGTTTCGGAGTAAGTTTTCTTCTCTTTCTGGGAGGAGAAGAAAGAGGATCAGGGTTTTGTTGTGAATCAGAGGAATCTATGGGAGTAAATTTTTTAGTTCTCATCTTTCTGAATGATTGAACACTGAGATTTTCAGAAAAACAGAAACTCAATCGCGACTTAGGGCACCAAAAATCTAAGCAAAATAGGAGGTTTTTGGAACTGAAATCTCTTAGGTTTTGACGGAAATGAAGCAAGGAATCACTTGTGAAAAGTTTTTGTGAGAGTGTATAGTGATTTAATCGAGGAGATTTTGTGGAAATGACCGAGTTTGCGACAGATAAAGACCTAGATCCCGACGTTACTCAAGGCCTTACTCGAGTAATGTTCATGTTTACTCGAGGCCTTCCTCGGGTGTTCATACAGAAAAATTTCAAAATAATTTATTTAAATTGCGTACCTGGCATGAATAATATTGTAATTATCCATGGATGTTCCCTCGATCATTTTAAACCAATTCTGAGCAAATTTGAGTCATTTTTCATCAATTTGAAAATCTGGACTTGCAGGTACTCGAGGCCTTACTCGAGTAATCTTCAAGTTTACTCGAGGCTCGCCTCGGGTAACCTATCTTTTCAACTTCTGACTCTTCATTTCTTTGTAACTGAACCGTTAGATTTGAAATCCAAGTAACTTGATCCGTTACTTCCAGTTTTGAAGTCCATTACTCGAGTACATACTCGAGTAAAGTGTTTCTTTACTCAAGTTGTTCCTCGGGTAATGCTTTACTGTCAGTCATTACTTCAAGTTGGTACTCCAGTAAAGGTGTCCTCTGATCACCTCTGTTTCTGTTTCTCAAAACAGAGTTTCAACATTCCTGCAAAACAAGTTTCTATATACTCCGATGCTTAAGTTAGTAATCATCAAAACATTATCAAGTGACTTCATCTAATATTATGAAAAGCTGAAATAACTTATAACTCATTGGGATTTACCATTCCCAATTCTCTTCTAATGTAAAGAAATTGATCTTTTGCAAGGGGTTTTGTAAAGATATCAGCTAATTGAAGATGAGTAGGGATGAATATTACTTTTACATCTTTCTTTTGGACATGGTCTCTGATGAAGTGATGTCTGACATCAATATGCTTGGTTCTAGAATGTTGAACTGGATTCTTGGCCAAGCTTATTATACTAGTATTATCACAATAGATTGGTATTTCTTTGAGATAAATACCAAGATCTTGTAATTGTTGTTTTAACCATATCACTTGAGCACAACAATTTGAGACTGCAACATATTCGGCTTCCGTTGACGAAAGAGACACAGTATTTTGTTTCTTGCTAAACCATGATACAAGTGATCCTCCAAGAAATTATCCTTGTCCGCTGGTGCTCTTTCTGTCTGTTTTGTATCCTCCATGATCAGAATCTGAATATGCAACTAGATATTCACTTCTTCCTTTGGGATACCACAGACCCAATTCTGGAGTGTCAGCAAGATATCTAAAGATTCGTTTGACCATTTCAGCATGTAATTCTTTTGGTGCCGATTGATATCTTGCACATATACCAACACTAAATTGGATGTATGGTCTACTTGCCGTGAGATAGAGTAATGATCCAATCATTCCTCTATACTTTGTTATGTTGTAGTCTTTCCCTTTGACATCAGCATCAAGCAACGTAGTTGAGCTCATAGGCATGTCCGTGCCATTTGCTTCATCCATTCCATACTTCTTCAACAATTCTCTCAAATACTTTGTTTGAGATATGAAGATTCCATTATTTCTTTGTTTGATTTGCAAACCAAGAAAGAAATTCAATTATCCCATCATTGATATCTCAAACTCTCCCTGCATTATCTCAGAAAATTCCTTACACAGAGATTCATTAGTAGCACCGAAAACAATATCATCAACATATATTTGAACAATCAAAATATCATTGTGTTTTCATTTTATAAAGAGTGTTGTATCAACTTTTCCCCATACAAAACCTTGATCAATAAGAAACTTACTGAGCCTTTCATACCAGGCTCTAGGAGCTTATTTTAAACCATATAAAGCCTTTTTGAGTTTGAAAAACATGGTCAGGTTTAGTAACATCCTCAAAACCTGGAGGTTGTTCTACATACACTTCTTCCATGATGTAACCATTTAGAAATGCACTTTTTACATCCATTTGATAGAGTTTGAATCCTTTGATGCATGTGAAGGCTAAGAGTACACGTATAGCTTCCAATCTAGCTACTGGAGCATATGTTTCCTCATAATCAATCCCTTCTTCTTGATTATAGCCTTTGGCCACCAATCTTTCCTTGTTTCTGACAATAATTGCGGATTCATCGAGTTTGTTCTTGAATACCCATTTAGTACCAATGATCAGATGATCCTTGGGTCGGGGTACCAAATCCCAAACTTGATTTCTCTCAAATTGATTTAGTTCTTCTTGTATTGCTATAACCCAATCATTGTCTGATAGGGCTTCATCAATGTTAGAAGGTTCAATCTCAGAAATGAATCCAGAAAAACTTACTTCATTGAAAATTCTATTTCTAGTTTTGATCCCTTCATTCACATCTCCTATGACTTGATCTAAGGGATAACTTTTGTTGTATTTCCAAGCTCTAGGTTGTCCTAGAGATTGCTCTTCTTCCTTAGTTTTATCAACTTTTGGAATGAGAGACTTAGAAATAGATTGATCATTTTCATGATCTAAAACAACTTCCTGTTCTTCATCAATGGTTTTGTCAGAGGATTCAAATTCATCAAATACAATATGAATTGATTCTTCAACAACACAAGTTCTTTTTTTGAAAACTCTATACGCTTTACTTCGGTTAGAATATCCTAGGAAAATTCCTTCATCAGTTTTAGAATCAAATTTTCCCAAGTTATCTTTACCATTATTATGAATGAAACACTTACAACCGAAGATGTGTAGATGAGCAATGTTTGGTTTTCTTCCTTTGTACAGCTCGTATGGTGTCTTTCTAAGTTTTGTTCTGATATAGGCTCTATTTGAAATATAACATGCTGTACTCATAGCATCAGCCCAGAACACTTGAGATACGTTCTTTTCATTCAACATTGCTCTAGCCATTTCAGTGAGCACTCTATTTTTGCGTTCCACAACTCCATTTTGTTGAGGCGTCCTTAGAGCGGAGAAATTATGATAAATGCCATTAGTATCACAATATTCTTCAAAGGCTTGATTTTCAAATTCTCCACCATGATCAGTCCTAATACCTGCAATGGACATACCTTTCTCATTTTACACTTTCTTGGCAAAAACAATAAATTCTTCAAAGGTTTCATCTTTTGATGATAGAAAAATAACCCATGTAAATCTAAAAAAATCATTAACAATAACCAATGAATATAAATTACCACCAAGACTTTTTACTCTTGCTGGGCCAACTAAATCCATATGCAATAATTGTAGTGGTCTATTTGTTGAAATCTCATTTTTCAATTTGAAGGATGATTTAGTTTGTTTACCCTTTTGACATGCGTCACAAATCAAGTCATTTTTTAAAGTTACTTTGGGTAAACCAAGAACTAAATCCTTTTTAAGTAATTTGCCTAATTGATGCATATTGACATGAGCCAATCTCTTATGCCATAGCCAACTTTCATCTGTATTACTCAGAAAACAGTTTTCAGACTCATTTCTACTAATATCTAGAGTATAGCAATTACCTTCCCTTTTTGCTCTGAGCTTAGCCTTGATATTCTTCTTATCAAGCTGTAAGTCATTCTTGTTGATAATTAAGCATTCTTCTGAGTCAAATATTACCCAGTTGTCTTTATCTGCACTTTGACTTACGCTCAGCAAATTATGACACAAGCCTTCAACATAATATACATCTTTGACTTGTATTCCTTTGTCATTTTTTATTTCACCAATTCCTGCTATCCTTCCAGATTGATTTTCTCCAAATTTTACCTTTCCACCTTCCTTAGCTTGCAATGTGGTAAAACTTTTGAAATCTCCGGTCATATGTCTAGAGCATCCACTATCTATGTACCATTTGCTATTTTTGGATGCTTTGAGACATACCTGCAATCAAATGACTAAGTCTTAGGTACCCATATCTTTTTGGGTCCTTTTGGGTTAGTACAAATGATTTTCTGAACATATGAACCTTTAGGTACCCATTTATAGGTTCCTATCGTTCTCTTCTTCTTATGAATGCATGAAGAAGTATAATGACCTTTTCTATTACAGTAATCACAAAACGCAAAGGGATTCTATGTATGTACAGAATGTTGAAAATAGTTCAAATATGACTTACCTCCTGCTTTCTTTCTATCTTTCCTTTTATCTGATTTTGGATCATATCCAATTCCAGATCGATCATTTACAAATCGTTGAGCTTTCAAAATAATATTTAGCATCTCACTTCCTTGTGTAAATTTTTCAAGAGTTTTTGTGATATCAATGTTTTTCTTTTTCAAGGAGGAACAATTTTCACAAATCTTTTCTGAACTATCTTTAAGTTCAATTTCAAGTGCTTTGTTTTTCTTTTTGAAAACAACCAATTCTTTAACTACTTTGATGAATTTAGAATGTAAAGCATTATATTCGGAAAGTAATTCATCATAGGTAGGTTCAGAATCATTTACCACTTCTTCTGTTTCTTCTTGAGCAACAAGACATATGTTAGCTACTTCTTCCTTATCACTTTCTTCGTCAGAAGAACTATCACCCCATATAGCAGATACGAAGGCCTTCTTTTTAGTGAAGAATTTTCCTTTTCTCTTTTCTTTGCTCTTTTGGTTCAGTTCTAGACATTCTGACTTGATATGTCCTGGTTTCCCACATTCATAGCAAATGATATGATCTTTGCTACTATTTCCTCCTTTCTGAAAGTGTTTGAATCCTTGACCTTTCTTGTAGAACTTTCTGAATCATTTTATGATTAGTCCCATTTCGTCATCGTCAAACTCCTCATCCTCATCTTGATTCTCTTCTTTTGTTTTTAGTGCTAGACCTTTCTTTTTCTTGTCACCAATGTCATCTTGTTCCCGTTTGAACTTTAGTTTGCTTTCATATTCAGAAAGACTTCCAAATAAAGAAGCAACTGTTCTCATTGATTCTCCTTTTGCCTCTTCTATTGCAGTGACTTTGGCTTCCCACTCTTTAGAAAGAATATTTAAAATCTTTCGTACCTGGGTATGTTGATCATAGACTTTCCCAAGTGCTGCAAGTTGATTAACAAGATGAGTATATCTAAGTTCAAATTCAGATATTGATTCACCTGATTTCATTCGAAGTAAATCGAATTCAGTGATCAAGGTGTTGACACGATTCTCCTTTATTCCCGAAGTTCCTTCATGAGCTATTTCCAGAGCTTCCCACATTTGTTTTGCTGTTGGAAGTGTGCAAATTCTGAAATATTCACTTTGACTTAAAGCACTTTGTAACATCAAAATTGCCTTGCTGTTGAGAGTGATAAGTTTCTTGTCATTCTCATCATATTCCGCTGGCGTCTTTGGAATTTTCTGAGAATCTACAGTCTTTGTAGGTTGATAGTTTCCACTTTCAATCACATCCCATAGCCCATATTCGGTAGCCATCACGAACACTCTGAATTTTGCTTTCCAAAAGGAAAAGTGTTCTCCACTGAAACCTAGAGGTCTAGTGATGGATGCACCGTCGGGAAGAATTCCTTCTCCCATGTTTGCCATTGGATCCTTCTTAGGTTGTTAACCTTAACAAGAAGACCTAAGCTCTGATACCAAATGTTAGAGCAAGCGTTTCACCCAAGAGGGGGTGAATTGGGTGATATTAAAAATTTTGTTGCAAATATAAAATTTGACGTTGAAATTAAAACAGGAAAGAGTAAGGAGAAATATCACCGAAGTGTACACCGGGAGTTATACTGGTTCGGCCACAACCACTTTGACCTACGTCCAGTCCTCAGAGCTTCTCTGAGAGTTTCACTATTACTTCCAAGATTCAGTGGGTTCTTGGCACCTCAGTACAAGCAAGTTCTTATACCTGGACACTCGCTCCCCCTTACAAGTTGTAATCCAATCCCAACTCAAGGTTCCACAAACTTAAGTTATCTCAATAACAAATATTGAGTTTGAATGAAATATCTCTCTTACAGAGTGAATATGAATCACTGAAGCATAGAAATACAATTCTCACGTAAAACAGAGTAATGAACTTGATGATACGTTTGAGTGTGTTCTTGTTCTATGTATATGTGTCTTTCTCTGTTTGGATGTTCCCATATATATAGGTATGTTGGTGATGACCGTTGGAACATTTTCTTCTTGTCTGTTGGAGAGTGCACAGCCACTATTGACTTTTCAAGTTTTTGAAAAATATCTGTTGGTGGTGGTTGGCATTTGAACGTTTCATTTGACTTCCCTTACTTGACATGATTTCTTCATTGTTTATCTGTGAATATTCTAGAAATTCTAATACAATAAAAGGTTAGTCATATAGGAAACAAATTAATGAACGTTTGAAAAATTTCTAAATTTTTGGGTTTACTTACTCGAGTAGCTACTCGAATATCCCTTGAAGTTTACTCTAGTACCTACTCGAGTATCATTGGAAAGTCTTCGATTAACTTCAAGTCAATGAACAAATACCAGATTACTCGGGTAGTACATGGAATACACTAAATCTCAAACCTTTGGGAATAGTTATTTACTCGGGTACCTACTCGAGTAATGCATTCACAACTTCATAAGTTACTCAGGTACCAACTCGAGTAAACCTTCAAATTACCTTTTGATTACTCGATACTCTACTCCAGTAATGTTGCACGATTTTAAGGCCGAGAGCACTTCGAGTCTGATTACCTTGTTACTCGAGTACCGACTCGAGTAAACATACTTTTTGTACATCACTTCCTCGGGTAACGACTGGAAGTTTTCCTTCAAACATAACAATGCATACTCGGGTACATACTCGAGGAATCCACTTAAAAGAATCATTGAATATTTGTATACTAGAGTAAAGACTTGAGGAAAGTGAGATAAATTTAAATCAAGTTATTCGGGTACTACCTTCAAGTTTTCACTTACCTCAGTGTGTTACTCGAGTACCTACTCGAGTAAATGTTGCAGTGGTACAAAATGCCGAGAGCACCATTTTTTCAGAAACAGAGTAACTCGAGTACCTACTCGAGTATCATTAGTAGGCCGAGAGCAACTAAAAGATTTTCACATGGTTACTCGAGTAGCTCCTCGAGTAACGTTGGCATGTCGAGAGCAACTCCAAGTTTTTACCTGGTTACTCGAGTACCTACTCGAGTAACATTGGCAGGCCGAGAGCAACTTGAAAACTTTTACATTGTTACTCGAGTAGCTCCTTGAGTAACGATGGCCGGTTACTGGAAGGTGTCTCTGGTTACTTCAAGTTTTGTCTCATTACTCGAGTACGTACTCGAGTAATGCCTTAGAAAACTTGCTTATCATCAAGTTTCTCAACTTTTTCTCTTGGTCTTTCTTCATTACTCCAATGCTTACCACAAGTGATGCTTATCCTTGTTATTACTTTATTAAAACTTATTTATTAATCAATTCTTTTTCATACCATTCTTTTGTTATCATCAAAACATGAGATCTAACAAAGTTCGTGCACTCGTACAGTCGTACTTGACCAACCACCGGAGGATATAGATGTTCCAGTTGAGGTGATAGTCACGTGACGTTTCAAACTAGTTTGTGTGCTACTGCTATGAGGCTCTCTTGAGGTAGGTTCTCGGTATTATTAAGGGTTATGGTGCAAAAATGCACATGTGATTTTTCTGAAAGTGCGCCCAACAACAAATACTTTTTTTAGGTGCAAAAGTAACTATATGGTTATAAAATAGGTGCAAGAGTCACAGTAGCTGTTAGAAGGGAAACGTTGACTGTTAAAAGCAAGGTTGCTGACTAACTTTGCTGATATGATAGGTGACTAGGATGCTGACTGGAATTGATGACTAGTGAAAAGAAAGCAAAAAAACTCAGTCAACATGTGGGAAAAGGGCATGAGGGCAAAAAGCATTAAGTATTGTTGGGAAAGAAATTAGAGACATAGTCGAATGAAGGAGACATCGAGCGGAACTGTGCGACGGTGCAAAAAATCGAAGGGCGAGCAACAATCATCAATGAATCAGAGGGAGAGGGTTCTGAAATCAAATCTGACGACGAAAGAATGGCAGCATCTTCGACTTCGACTACGGGGAGATGTAGAAGAAGGGTTGTTTTGATGAGGCAGCCAAGTCGCAAGGAGGAGTACGAGGGTCCGACGAGACAGTGCCATCACGGCTTTGTTGCTCCACGGTGGACGTCGTGGATGGAAGGCAACCCAGGTAGGTGGTTCTACGGCTGCTAGAATTACTACCAGGTGAAAAAAGATAATAAAAATTGAATCTTCTACAGTATTTGTTTGTGTTAGGAATGGCTTTTATATGGTGAACTTAATGCTTGTTACTTGCCTTCATCTGGATTGAATTCCTTTGTCATTGTTGAAAGGTTTGTCTAAAAGCTAAGAAATTTTGAAAGGTTGTTTGGAAATTAGAAGTTGTCACAATCTTTGAAAGCTTTCTGTGTAGAACACAATTTAGTGATTACTTCTTCTGCTATTTGTGCGAGTTGTCTTTTTCAGGTATCTATAATTGTGCAGCAATTTAGAACACAAACTTGTTATGAATGATATGTTATTGAATGTTAACAGGATGAGGGCTGTGGTTTTTTTGCCTGGCACGATGGTGAATTTGAGGAAAGGCCAAATGAAGTGATAAAAGATTTACTCAATGACATAGACAAGCTATATAATGAAAGAAGACAACTTCAAAGAGGGAAAGATGCTGAGAAATTATATGAAGAGCTTGTTTCAATCCATGGTGAGGTGAGAAAGTTGAAAGCCTCATATGAGAATAAAGAAAGAGACATACAGAGAGTAGAGATGAAGTTCAAAGTTACAATGGTTATATTGATTATCACTTGGGTGTGGTTGGTTGTTTTGTAAGCCCACTGTATAGGGTGAATTGTGATTGAATGTGAAGAAAGACAGAATGTTACTAAGCAAGGTTGAATGTGTTATGTATTTTATTATAAAAACTCTTTTTAATTGTAATGTTAGTAAGGGAAGCAAAAATGCCTTTGTTTTTTTTTGATATAATGGTTAAATGCATAATCATTCTTAGATTGTGTATTATAAATGTTAAAAGCAGATTCATATTTGCTTATATCAATGTCATTGCCTATCCTCAACTTCAACTATCCTCAAGTTCAAAAATGACTCAGGAGGATACCATACAAACTTTAAGAACAATATACCAGCAAAAGTTTAAAGAGCAAAATAATGAGACTACAATTAACCTTCATCTTTGCTTATATCAACGCACATATTAGAATGCATACATATTAACAACCTAGCATAAACCTAGTAGAGTGGCATTTACATGTTAACAAAAGCTACATAAAATCAGACTTAAGTGTTTGAGTTTCACCCAGACATGTACTCAAAATAACCTCTACATAAGATGTTAAAAGAGAATTGAAAAACATATTGCGCCACATGACATTTACAAAAGTGTCAAGAATACACAAAAAACTATATATATGTCTTTTTTGATTTCTCTTTGGTCTTTTGAATCTGACTCTATCTCTGTGCCAAGAGTTGTCTTTTTGTGACACATGGTTGCCCCAACCATTATAGACCTCGTGGTTGAAATAGTAAGTCTGTTTGTTGAGGCTTAAATTGAATCAACCTTGAACCTTCTGGAGTACTAGAGGTTGCAGCCCTTGACATTCTCAATTCCTTTTCATTGGGAATAGGGAATTTTGTTTGTGGGTCTGCATAATGATGCATATATTCTTGTGTTGTCCCCTCTTCAAGCACCACCTCAGATGAGAGTCCTGGCTTCAAAATAATAAGGATAAAAAAATATCAAGATAGCCTTACATTTTTTCTTGGACAATGTTTGATTAAATACTCAACATCATTGACATAATCTTACATTGTAAATAGTGCGACCAATGCTTTCTTCATATTGTAAACCAAACCCATAATGAGCCCTTGACTTATAGGAGCACTTATTTGCTGCAGATTTTCGTTGGGATGAAGTAGTGGGCTTAGGTGCTGTATGAGAAATCTGGGTTTGTTGGGATTCCCGTGGGGGCTCTTGGGATGGTTGTGGGGCTCTTAGGTATGTACAGTTTTGTTTTTGATTTTATTTCGAGGTCTACTGGCTGAAGGAGCCTAAAGAAGGTAAAAGTATATAATCATTTAGTACATACCATAATTGCAAGAAGTGGAAAATGAAAGATGATTTAAGTAAGCAGTATTGCAACACTGAATTCATGGAAGCATATATGGATGCAAATATGATTTCAAGAAAGTTCTATCTAACCCAATTAAAGGCCTACATCCTTTTGTCCAACCAACCTACACACAAATTAAAACATTTAAAGTACAAGTTCATGACATGTATTAAACATCATATTTGAAAGGAAAATATATACCTTTAAAACATTAAAGCACAGGTACATTCATTTGAAAACTCTTCTTCCTTGTTCCAAAGCTTAGGTGCTCAACTCAACACTCAAGTTCGACTTGGGATTTGATACTCTTAATTCATTGCAATATGCCTCTAGCTTTCCAAATTCATCTTTGAAACTTCCTTCTATTTCTTGCATTATCTTTCGCTTGGCCCTCTTACACTTGTGTAAACTCACACTCACCATGAATTCTCTCTACACCTCCTTCTTCATGTCACTTATTTTAAACTGAGCCATCTCTTGTACTTTCTCTTTGAAATGTTTAGCCAACGAATTTATTGAAGCTCTAGGGTTCTTATACACACAAGCGCATTTATGCTCATAAAACAGAGTCTTTACTTGGAAACCTACATTTAACCCGTATGTAGAAGCATAAAGGTTAAACGGACACCCCTCTTCACACACTACCTGAAATGTCTTCTTATCACTTCTCACTATTTTAACTCCACGATTGATAGCATATCTATCAACGGCCCTCTTTAGCTCTTTTTTGTCTGCATAAGTCATTTCGGTCATAAAAAAGGCCCTAGTAGCCGGCCCTTCAGCCTCATCAAGGGCTGTGAACTATTCAGGGGGCTTATCATTGTTGTTTGGGCCCATTTCATTATCTTCATCATCACTTCCACTTTCTGAATCCACCTCCCCTACTTCAAATTCATCATACATACTCTCCTATGTATCACAGCTCCCACTTAGGCCCAAATAGTTCACATCATCATTTTCATCCTCACCACAACCATCTTGACCTTCCTCACCGTCATCTTTGGCTGAACTTGCCATTCCTTGTTTCCTCTCATCAACACAATGAATATAATCATATTCACCTTCCTCACTCTCTACAACCTCATCCATATCGTCAAAGTCAATGTCTAACTCTCTAAGGTACTCAATCGTATCATCATCATCATCATCATCATCATTTTCCACTTCATTAACCATGTCTGTTTCCTCTACCCCTCTCTGATTTTGACTTCCCCTATTCCCACTAGCAGCTAATTTACTCTCTACCACAGTGTTATGATCCTCTTACAAACGACATTTACTTTCTTCCCAACTATTTTTTCCCAAATCATACCGTTTGCAAGACTTGTGTACTGACCTCTCATGCTTTTGTTCGACTATCTCTATCTCTGTCTCATCCACTCTGATTACTTCCTTGTCTTCGTCATCTAATGCCATCAACACTACAATATGGAAAACTAAAACGTTTACCGAAGGGTTTTCATGGCATTTCACTGTTTCCACAACAAAAAAACAAAGATTTATGGGTTTCAATCGATGCTTACTTGGGATTGCTTCTGTCTTCTCCAAACATTGCTCTATAAAAATCTTTCCTTACATTCGATTCATCTTTCCCTCTGCCACACGTTGTCCATTCTCAAACTGGAAACCCTATATTCTTCAACTCATTCTGATAACTCTATCTCAAAAATGCAGGTTCTAATTTCCCCACGCCATTCCATCACCATCGGATTTGATTTTAGAACCCTCTCCCTTCGATTCATTGACGATTGTTGCTTGCCCTTCAATTTTTTGCACTGTCGCATAGTTCCGCTCGATGTCTCCTTCGTCCTACTGTGTCTCTAATTTCTTTCCCAGCAACACTTAATGCTTTTTGCCCTCATGCCCTTTTCCCACGTGTTAACTAAGTTTTTTTGCTTTCTTTTCACTGGTCATTAATTCCAGTCAACATCCTAATCACCTGCCATGTCAGCAAAGTTAGTCAGCAACCTTGCTTTTAACGGTCAATGTTTCCTTTCTAACAGCTACTGTGACTCTTGCACCTATTTTATAACCACATAGTTACTTTTACACCTAAAAAAAGTATTTGTTGTTGGACGCACTTTCAGAAAAATCACATGTGAATTTTTGCACCTTAACTCTATTATTAATAAAAAAAAGGAAGAAGACTGGGGAAAAGGAGTAGGAGAAATATATTGTAATATAGTGTGGGCCTTACTATTTTTTTTTAAATTTCATTCTTCTTTTTTTTGATAGTAAAAGAAATAAACATACAGCCCGAAGGGCTCTGCCCTACTAAGTCAGTACAAAAATTCTGGTTCACAACATCAGCTATAAGCAATTGTTTCACTTCATCAGGTTCTCTGTGAAGAACAAGAAAATCAATAGCCATATCCCATGCTATCCTTGCGAAGCAATCAACCACTCTATTCGCGTCTCGACCACAGTGTAGCAGCTCCACTTCCCACTCACGTTCCAGCATCGATGGAATCTCCAAAATTACTGTACCATCTGGATGTTCATCAGAGACCGCTCCTTGAATAAGCTCCAATACTTTGCTGCAATCACTTTCAACTAGAACATTCCTAAATCCTCCTTCCCAAGCCAACTTTAAACCCCACAGGATTCCCCAGGCCTCTGCTGTGATCACAGACCCTTTTCCAATTCGAAACATAAATCCTCGAACAAATCGTCCTTGGTCATCCCGTATCACTCCACCACATGTATAACTTCCCGACGCTTCATTCCTAGATCCATCTGTGTTAATCTTAACCGCCCCAGCGGGTGGAGGTCGCCAAAACATACTTGGTGTGATATAAGATTTCGGTTGCATGGGACTGGAGACACCCCAAGACAGCATTGAACTAGTACGTGCAAGTAACTGTTGTTTACTCCATTGTTTATTGTTGAAAATACGTTCATTCCTTGCCAACCAAATGTGTCTACATAGAACAGAAAACCAATAGCGAAATTCATAACCAAACACCTTATCACGACAACTTAAGCACCATGTTAACCAAATGTTTCTATCTGTTAAGTCAAAATTTTTTTGATACCATTGACTAGGCAGCATCTCACTCCAGAGTTCTTTAACCACAACACAATCTCTAAGAGCATGGAAAATTGATTCTGTCTCATCTTGACAACAGGGGCACATCTCATTCGTATAGATTTTCCGCTGAGTTCTGATCAAATTTGTCATTAAACGACTGTGGGCACATAACCACATGAACAGTTTGTAACGTTGAGGAACCTTTAGTTTCCATATAAGCCTCTATCGGAACCAATTTTGATTATCTCCTTGACCCGCTAATCTAATGTATGCCTCTTTTAGAACAAATTTACCATCATCTGCCCAACGCCAACCCGAGATATCAGCACCAACATTATCGTTAATATTCACTTTTAGGATCGATAACACAACCTCTTTCGGTAATAAATGTGCAAACTTATTTAGATCCTATTGACCTGATGGAGTAATACAGTCTGCTACCTTCCATTTTCGGATATCATTTGATAATGGTTGAGTTACCAAGCTTTTCAACCTATCCAAATGAGGAACCCATATATCTTGCCAAAAGGACACCAAGGATCCATCAGTAATCCTCCATAAAATGCTCTCACTTACAAATTTCCAATTTTGTCTAATCCCCTTCCATGTACTCGATTCGTGTCGTCTTTTTTCCACAATCGGCACCACATCAATACCTGTCTTGTACTTTTCTTGAAAGAAACGAACCCACAATGCATCGCGTTTGTGAACCAAGTTCCATCCTAGTTTAGTCATATAAGCCTGATTTTGAATCCTTGCATGTCTTAATCCCAATCCACCGTCCTTTTTCAAGGAACAAACCCGACTCCAAGCTACCATATGAGGTTTACGATTTGTGGATGTACTTCCCCAAAGAAAATTTCTATAATTCCTGTCTATCTCATCACATATACCTAGAGGTAGAGGCACAAACTGCATGGCATAGGATGGCATGGCTGACACCACAAACGATACAAGGGTATGTCTTGCCGCCATAGATAACAAGTTTGGCTTCCAGCTTGCTAGTCGAGTATCGATCTTGTCAAGAATAAACCTGTATGTAGACTTGGTACTACGCTCATGTAAAACAACCATTCCTAAATATTTTCCCAGATTGGACGACTGGGAAAAATTTAAGAACTCACTAATCTCTTGACTTCTTGTGCGCCCCACATTTTTTGAGAAGTAAATCCGTGATTTTTCCGCGTTTATTTTCTGTCCGGATATCTCGCAAAAATCATCCAGTAAAGCTTTTACCACTCCAGCTTGATCCATATCTGCTTCTGTAAAACAAAATAAGATCATCAGTGAAAAAAAACATGAGAGATAGCTGTACCTTGTCTTGACAACCTAAATGGTTTCCAATCTCCGTCTTGTACAGCAGTCTGTATTAAGTGTCCTAACCTCTCCAACATAATGACAAAGAGATACGGAGAGATAGGATCGCCTTGACGAACTCCTCTAGAAGGGTGGAAAGCATTTGCAGTACACCCATTCCAAAGTAGTTTCATTTGTGGTGTAGAAACACAAGCCTTGATCACATCACAAAGATACTTAGGAATGTTAAGCTCATTTAAGCAATCAAAGAGCAAATCCATTTGACTCGATCGTACGCTTTTTCCAAGTCAATCTTTATTGCCATGAATCCCTGCTTCTTCTTCATGTTTCGCATAGAGTGGATTATTTCCTGCACTAGAATAACATTATCAGTACTTTGGCGCCCCTTCACAAAGCTACATTGGTTCGGGGCCACAACCAATGGCATAATAGCTTTAAGCCTGATAGAAATAATCTTTGTAACAATCTTATACACTACATTACAGAGACTTATTGGGCAAAAATCTCGGAAAGATTGAGGATGATCAATTTTAGGGATAAGCACAATTAAAGTATCATTAATATACTGGACCCATTGAGGGTCAGAGAATACCCGTTTAACCAAAGATATCACCAAAAGACCAACCGTATCCCGTTGGCTCTGATAAAAAAGAGGATTGAATCCGTCCGGTCCCGGAGCTTTAAGTGACCCCATATTGAATAAAGCACGTTTAATCTCCATGTCATCAACCTGTTTTCCCAAAGCACATTTGTTCGTTGAATCAATCTCAGGGTAGGTACACCCAAAGACCAAGGTCCCCTGATACATGCTAGTGTCTGTATATAGTTCTTCAAAATATTTACTACCAATATCTCGTATTTCCTTCTCATCATACAACCATTTCCCCGAATCACATTTAATAGCTAATATTCGATTCCGTCTTCTACGAGCATTTGCCTTTGAGTGAAAATATCTAGTGTTCCGGTCACCCTGAACATACCAAGTAGAACGAGAATATTAGAGCCACATAACTTCCTCTTGTGACAAATTTTTTTCAAGTTCCTTCCACAATTGATGTTGCAAATTCTCCAAAACCATTGACGGTCCATCGATAGCAATTTTGTTATTAATCCCATCAAGACGTCTGTATAGCTTATTCTTCATATACTTTAAATTTCCAAACACGCTTTTGTTCCAATTTCTCAGCTGCTCAGTAAAAACCTTTAGAGATCCACACTAATCGTCCTTCACATTCCATTGATCCTTAACAAAACTTGAGAAGTTATCATGCATAACCCAGGGAGCGAAATAGAACAATGATCTGATTTATATTTGGGTAAATGAATAACTAATGCATTAGGAAACTGAACATTCCAACTAGCATCCATTATGGTTAATAATATAAAAAATTAATAATATAAAAAATTCTACTTATTCTTATTCTTAAATACATATCATATATTGGAACATGTCTAAATTTGTTAAGATTCTCAAAAGTCTCAATAAGTAATTAAAATTTATTTATGTATTTCACTCAAATAAAACTTTTATGATATATTTATATAACTATAATCACATCTTCATAAAATTCAATTCATTATGGAAAATTTCTACTTATTCTCAAATAATTATAACGGTGATTTCTAATTACCATAAAATAATCCCATTAAATTCAATTTCATATATTAGTCACAATTTTTAAATCTCATTCAACTATTTTATTAATTTTATGTTTTTATATCTCAAACAATGCATTTAATTTACTCAAAACCCCAAATTACTTAATAAATCACATCATAATAATACTTAAATATTAATAATAAAATTAAGATGTTACACTCATGCAGTCATGCAGCATAATATAATAGCAGTAGCTAAGATTGGAAAAAGGCAAAAGAGAAGTCGTTGGCCCCAATAAATAGACAAGACATCTAGAGCCGGAAATTTGGGCCGAGCCCGTCAAGGGCCGGGCCTATGATTTAGAGGCTGAAAATGGAAGCGGGCCTAAAAGGGCCAGCCCTGTAGCCCTGCGGGCCGGCCTTTTTAAGGCCGTTTAATATTTTTTTTAAAAATAAATTAATAAATATAATATCATTATATCAAATTATCAATATGAGAGACACCTAAGTTCCTAATAGAGTATTAATAACAGGCAAATACTTATTAATTGGTTTGATTTATTTTATTTTCTACAATGGTTTATTCATTAAAACTTTAAAAAAAAGGCTAATTTGGACATTAGATGATTATTTTAACTAAAAATTTATGAGTTTTAAAAATAATGTATACCAATTTAAAGCAAAATAATAAATAAATTATAAAACTTGAAAAAAAAAAATTTGAATTAAAATGAGTTTAAGCCCGTTTAGGCCCGAGCCGGGTGAAAGGCCAGCCCTGTAGAGCCGCGGGCTTCAAAATATTGTACTTTTTAAGAAACGGGCCTAAACAGGCCGGCCCATTTAGGCCCGAGCCAGTGAAAGGCCGGTCCGTTTTCCCGGCTCTAAAGTCATCGGCCTCATTTGGTAACAGGCTTGTGTTTTCCCTGTTCCTTTCACTTGTCTGCTACATTTCTTCTCCCTCTGTTTTCCAAAATGGCAGGCCATTCTCCTTGTGCTTCATGCAAGTTGCGACGACGCCATTACGCCACAGACTGCACCTTTGCTCCTTATTTCCCCTCCGATGATCCTCAGAAGTTTGCCGTTGTCCACAATGTCTTCGGTGCCAGCCATGTCAACAAATTGTTACAGGTAAAAAATAAGAACTTCAAAATCATTGATTTGGGATTCTTAGGCTCAATTGAGGTTTTCTCATCATTTTCCATAGTACCTCCCACCTACCTCCCCTGTTGTTTGCTTGCTTTTCTGTAATAATAACAGAGAAGACGAGGAAACTATAAACTGATCATTGTTTTTGACAAACAGGAGAAGCCAGTTCATCAGAGAGGAGACGCAGTGAGCAGCTTGGTATATGAAGAAAATGATAGGGTGCAAGACCCAGTGAATGGCTGTGTTGGGGATATATGGCTTCTGCAGAATCAAGTTTCAGAGCTTCAAAAGTAGCTCACAGTGGCTCAGGCACAGATCCCCTGCATCAAGAATCAGGAAGCTGGTAAGGGTGGAAAAGGCAAGGAGGCTTTTGAAACTGCTTCTGGTGTTGCTGCTGGAGAAGCTGCCAAGTCTTCTGATGCTGCAGTCAAACGTATGAGGCTTCCATTTGACCTCAACGAGCTTCCTTCAGATGAAGATGAAGCCATTATGCCTTAAGCTCAGTAACTTGGGTTCTCGTGATAAAAACATGGGTATGGCTTCCAGAGACTTGAGTGTGTCGTCAATGGTTTTTTGGCTGTGTTTTTTGTATTTCCCTGGACTTTGTTTTGTGACAATAATATGATGCACGCATTATTACCTGAGAATTGAGCCTGCTCTGATATTTTGATTTGATTAAAAATATTTTTTTTTTCATTCTTTTCTTGGTTTATTATAGGTGTGTTTTGTGTGGTTTATTATATTTTCTTAATAATTTTGAGCAACACTCATTTGTCCATTCTATGAATGTTGTTGTGTGTGTAATTTGCCTTCATCGAACTCAATTTAAAGTCAATGAAAGGTATGGGACAAAATACCGGACTGGCAGGATCGGACCGGCTAAACCGGAGAACCGGTCCCTGATCCGATCTAACGTCTGAGAAGGAGGGAGGTCGACCCAGCCGAGTTTTGGTGGACTCGGGAAAACCGTGAGTCAGGCGGTTTGTCCGAGTCAAAAAAAATACGCCTGCGATTTAGGGCATAATTTTAAAAAAAAAAGCTGAAACTCAGATCTGATATCAGAAACTCAGTTCTGGCAGACGTAGAGTGGAACACTGAAGCTTCGTCCCTGACCCTGTGCCCTAGCCCAACGTCCGACGGCGACCGTGTGCCCTACCAACTAACGGCGGCGACGGTGGTGAGTGACGAAGAGAAATGAAGAAGATGTTTTTTTACCTAAATCTCAGTATACAACTACAAGCCTGAAGAGAAATGAAGAAGAAGATTATTGAAAAACAAAAAAGAAGAATACGGAGAAGAGAAACAGAATAAAGAAAGATAATAGAAAACCTACCAATTTTGCAGATAAGTAGATAACAAGTTGGTAAGAAAAATATTGCAGATAGCAAGAGAGAAGGAGGCTCGGCTCGATTCTGGAGTGACTGAGAAAAGAGATGCAAGGAGGGAGAGAGAAAAGTCACGAAATCATTTTTTTTTTTTGAATAAAGTCACGAAATCATTAATCAAGAAAAATGTTGCACATAGCACGTGAGCTCCCCTCTCTTTTGACTTTAGCAAACTTTTTTGAATTTGGATAACCATGCGTCCACACACCTATCGGCTATTGTCATTTTTTAAAAAAAATCATTAAAAAGGATTTATTATATCAAAAGTGATGCCATAGAGATATTTTTTTTATTATTATAAGATAATTATTATAGATATGTGAATATCTTTTCTTTTTTCAAGAAATGATTATTTTTCGTAAAAGTTGTGCTTCAGTTTTTTTTTGGTCAAATTGTGCTTAACATCCAAAGAAAACAAAATACAATTTAAAGGTACCTTAAAATCTCCCATTTATACTGAAATCATGGAGCACATTTGAATAATATATTTTAATTATGACTTATGAATGATATTTAATATTTTTATTTTGTTATTGTCAATTAAATTATAATATTTTAATATATTCGGTGTGACCTCTAATTAAACCTCAATTAACTTATTAACCTTTGAACCTGTATTATAACCGGTTCATTGACCGGTTCGTTCCTTGATGAAAGGAAAACACTTCCACCAATCACCATCAAGCCATGCGTTTGATAGGCGTCCATTCTATGAATAAGTCGGCTGGAATAATGGACAGTCAATTCATGGAGACGTTTTGAAAGAGATTCGCCCTGCACATCGAAGTCAACAAATCCTTCGCATGTTAAACTAAAACTATTGTATTTAGATTTATATTTTTTTATGCAAGTATTTAAATTTATATTTGAAACTAAAATATTAGTCTCTCTCTATTGATACACTGACTACAGCTCTGTAGATTATCTGTTTTGCAAATAAGGCATCCACTTAATAATTGGGTTTGGGTCGCGTTAGAGCTAATGTTACATCATCCATTCTTATCAAGAAAATATTACATCATTCATTTAGCTATATGATTGTCCTAACATATTTGTATATATACACTCTTTCGGTTAGAGCCGGGAAATTGAGTTGAGTCCGTCGGGCTAGCTCGTTTAGACTCGAGTCCTTCAAGGGCCGGGCTTATAATTTAGAAACTAAAATAGGAAGTGGGTCTAAAAGGGTAGGTCCTGTAGGGCAGCAGGTCCTGTAGGGCTGCAGGCCCTGGAGGGCTGGCCTTGCAGCCTTATAGGGCCGGCCCTTTTAGGCCCGTTTAATATTTTTTAAAAATAAACTAATATATATAATATCATTATATCAAATTATTAATATGAGAGACACCTAAGTACCTAAAAGAGATTAGTACCAGGCAAACACTTATTAAATGGTTTGATTTATTTTATTTTCTACAATGATTTATTCATTTAAACTTTAAAAAAGAGGCTAATTTGGACATTAGATGATTATTTTAACTAAAAATTTATGAGTTTTAAAAATAATGTATCTCAATTTAAAGCAAAATAATATATAAATTGTAATACTTGGAAAAGATTTTTTTTTTTAATTAAAATGACTTCAGGCCCGAGCCAGTGAAAGGCCGCGGACTTTAAAAATTAGGGGTTTTTTAGGAAACGGGCCGTTCCGTTTAGGCCTGAGCCCGTGAAGGGCCAGCCTTATAGAGCCGAGTCGGCTCGTATTCCCGGCTCTACTTTCGGTCCTATTCGTATACATAGATAATGTTCAACAATTCAACTCATATTCGCACTTTGATCTCAATATAAAATGAAATTATACATAGATGTGGACTCAATCTTTAAAAATTGATGAATAAATTATATATATATATATATATATATATAAGGGAAGATATATAAATGAAGGTTAAGGTGTAATTTTAACAATAAAATTTTTCACTAGAAGCGTTTGGTAATTAAGTTTTGAAAGTTACAAAATAAACACAATCTTTTAAAAATGGTATAATATTAACAATTCGGTTAGATTTGACTCAAACATCCCTTATAAAGATAGATAAAAAAACAAGTAGGTCCCAAAAAAACAGAGAAAGAAGGATGGGTCAATTTGACAGAATTAATAAATTTTAATAGTACTAGATGCTGATCACCAAAAACTTTGTTACTAAAACTTAGAAGAAATCTAATATATATATATATATATATTTATTTATTTATTTATTTGAGAAATCTACTGTATATACTACACGAACAATTTGTTTGATATGCTAGTTTTTGGTAGATTATATAACTTTATTTAACAATTTCTCATATGTTAATTACATGCTGGGAAAAAAAAGATATATGTTCATTACATGAACCACACCTAATTATGTTCAAGAGATTGAACTTATTTTGTTCTTCCTAGATACATTATTATTTTGCTATAGACAAGTAAAAACAAGGAAAAATTTCAGAAAATATAATTACAAATAGGAAAAGATAAATTGGTACTACGAATTTATCAAATCTCAAGTCAGAATTGAAGTAGGAATCTAAAATTTCCAGTTTTGAACACATGACCAAAATGCCCTTATAACATCCTAATTTTTTTTATAGTAATAGTGCTATTAGGATGTAATTTATTAAGAAATTGGAAGTTTAGAAGAGATCTAGAAGCATCAAAATTAAGAGAATACTGAATCATTGGAATACGGTTAAGAATTGAAGGTAGTATATTCATAATATTGAGTTGAATTTTATGAAATTATTCTATGGTAATTAGAATTCACCATGTAATTATTTGAATATAGAAAGAATTAAATAAGGATTTGGTGGGATTAAATAAAAGTATTTAAACTAATTTCCCACCTAAAATATTATAATTATTTATATATTATATAAATTTTTATTTGAGTAAAAGCTTAACTATTTTTACTTTCTGAATTTTTGGCCGGTGGTTATCAAAATAAGGAATTATTACTAATTAAAAAAAAAAAAAAAGAGGAAAGGAAGAATAAAGAATATAAGAAAAATGGAAAAAAAAAATAGAATTTAAAAGAAAAGGATGGGGCCCACGTTCCTTTTATATTAATTTATCCATCTCTTCCCCTGTGTCTCTCCTCGTCAACCGCAGCGGGTTTCTTCCTTTTGGCCAGAAGATTCAATCCTCCATTAATGGAGGACTGAGATACCTTAGAGCTTCATTTATTCCTCATAAAATCTCCAAACCTTAATAATTATTTCAAAAATATTTTTCTTCTCATTGGGAGCTTTCTAAAGGACACGTTAAAAGTAAAAACAAAAAATATACTTCTTTATATATATAGTTTGTATCTTGTTGTTTTCCCAAGCAACTAGGTCATTACAAGACTTGGTAAGTTATACTATTAAACATTTTCTAGTTATTAAGGAATAGATTTAGAAATTTTGTGATGACAAAGCACAGTAAAGGTGGGAAAATAAATGTTTTGAGAAATTTTAAATTAATAACCATTACGTGATAGACTTAGTTCAGAAATGATTGTTATGTGTTTCTGAAATCATGGGAAACTGAGATATTTTATGGGTTGTTATAAATCGCAGTGGGAAAGTGACGTTGAAAATATACAAATACTAAGGAAGTTGAGGAAACACGTAGTTGTAGGAGAATTGTAAGATTGAAAGCAACATTATGTCACGTAATCAATGCCGTAAAATTGATGCTCCAAGTGTTGAGCACATGAAGAAAAATGTATCAAGTGTTGCTAGGATGGATGGTTAGATCACATTTCTAGATTTTGTAAGCACTAAACGATGATAAGGAGCAAAAGTCAAAAGTATAAAGTAGACTCTTGAGCTTAAAATTTTATAGTTACAAAAATTGAGTACAAATTTGATCAATTAGTATGTTTTTTGATTATTTTCTAAACTGAAGACTATAAGAGGATGAATTGTTAGTTTGTGTATGTGTGCCTCAAGCTAGTAACATTTTGTGAGGGTTTTCTTGATCATTTAATTTGTAGGCTTTAATTTGAGGATACGGTTGGATTATCACGTGATTATGTTTGCAATTAAAAATTAAAAGGAAGCGGAAAAAAGAGGAAGATCAATTGTTGAGGAAGGTTTTTATAGTAGTATTGTAAGATGTGAATAATAATGTTTAGATGTTAAATACTTTTTGAGTCATTTTGAAAAGAAGTAGTCATCAAGTAGTTAACTAATGACATTATTTAGTGTTCTTTTAAGGCAAAAAGAGTTTCAAATTGACATATAAGTATCAAATAAAGAGGTGGAATTGATTTGGGAAATGGATTGGAAATAAATGCTTTTGGGAATTGTATATGGGAATATGGTTGATAACAATAATAATAATAATAATAATAATAATAATAATAATAATAATAATAATAATAATAATAATAATGAGTGCTACAAATACCAAAATGTAAGAAAGATGTTGAATTAAGGTTATAATAGAGTTGTTGTTAAAAACTCCCGTATGTATAGTAAGTCGAGATTTTATCTATGAGTACATGGTGGATTTTAGCAAAAGGAATTCGAATTGGCTTGATAGACATTATATGGTGAAAACCTAATGGAAATGCTAATTGCTATAGTGATATGTTTTTATTAAATTCTAAAACGCGAGGTCGCCTTGAACAGTCTAAAAGTAGAGAGTGATAACTGCATATAGTCATAGTTGATGACTAAGTATGTATGTGGGAAAAAAAAATCGATATGAATTTGGGACATGAGAGTACAGATTAGTTCAAGAAATTATAGGAGTTTGTTGTGAAGAATAGTCTACTAAAAATAAAGATGATAAACATGTGGGGGAAAAGAAAAATCCTTTCTATACTATGGTAGACATTTGTAATTGGTTTCTTTCTTTTCTATCATAGTGGTACTTAATCAAGTATTCAATTGTTTTGTAATTATTAAATGTATGGTAATTAGGTAGTTGTTACAGCCCTGAATTGAGAGAACAAGTTTCAGGGGTCAATAACAACATCTTTATCTATATTAACAACATTATGTTTTATATTAACGTCTTCACTTTCATGTTTTACAATTTCATATCCCAAAAACTATGGATAATTTTGCAGGCACAAGTTTCAGGGGTCAATAACAACATCTGTATCTAAATTAACGGCTTCACTTTCATGTTTCACAATTTAACTCAGGGCAATTTGGTCATTTAGTCAAAATTGGAAATCTCATATTCCTATTTCAATTCTGATTTGAGATTTTATAAATTCGCCATACCAATTTATCTTTTCCCTTTTTTAATTATATTTTTCTGAAATTTTCCCCAAAAGCAAAGGGTTAAAAAACAAAAACTAACAAGCTACTCAATAACTTTTATCCAAGTTGGGTCCGAGAAACCTGGTAAGATGAAATCCCAAGGAATACTGACACATTTGATCAAAAAAAAAAAAAGGAATATTGACGCGTAATAAAATGATCACACGTTCATAATAAGAGAATATGATATAAATGGAAAGTTGGTAAAAAATTTGAAGAGTGGGGTTAATTTGAAAATTGGTTGCGATAATTAATTAGCATTTGGTTTTTTTGGGCTAACTTGTAGATAGCTTGGTTTTAATTTTTTTTTTGAGCCACTAAGCTTGATTTTAATTAGGAGTAGCATATTTTAATTTTGTTCATATATTAAATAAGCGAAGTACCAATTTAACCTTGTTTATTAAAAAATATGAAGTCCCAAGGGACTGACTATAATTAAATCTAAATGTATAATTACCAATTTAACCTTGTTTATTAAAAAAGAAAAGGCAACCATTGATTAACGTCATTCTCTTCTGATAGATTTGGGGTGGGGGGAAGCTTCCACCTGCAAAACGAGAGCCCAAGATGCTGACATCATTCTACTTAATGTGAGACTTGATATCCACAAGTAGTCTCCATCACAAAATGCCACTAGTAACATTTTCTATATTATCCCCACAAGAACCGATGGAAAAAGACCGTTTTATATTACTGCTGACTGTATGAATTGGTAACTAATTTTTTGAGGCACAAGGGTATTTTTACAGCTGTTGCCCACCAATTTGTTGAGGTCTTGGCATATGTTTGTGTCTGTTTGGGTTTGCGTTAGAAGCTACTTTTCTAACATGATTTACGGCATATGAAATAAGTATGTGAAAGAAGTTTTATCTCGATTTACGTAAATATGCTTCTCCAACGGTAACTCAAATAAGCCCTTACTCTATTCGCAATGCCACAGTTTGCAACATTGCTCACAGAAACTGCCTCCGTTGCTTCTCTTTACGCATACTTGTGTAAGCAGGCCGTGTCATTAACCTTTTATGAAGATTGAAGATACAATAAAAACCAAGGAAAAAAATGTATAACAATACAGTGAATGCACACAACAATAATTAAAAAAAACCCCTCCTCCCAGGACTAGAATCTGAAGTTTACAATATTGGCTAACATGACAGTTATTGGAGCAAATGATCACAGTTGAGTGGTTGGCAATGTGCAAACTGAATTGCCCTCCTTTCTCAGACACATCTATCTGTTTCCCTTTTCAAACCTATATAACTAAGTTTTCCTAATTTTAAAGCCAAATTGAGAGAATAATGGTCTTTAGTTTAAAATAAAACCCCTAAAAATTATGGGGAATTTGATCTGGGTCATCAGCTTCAAACTAATTCGTACAATAACAAGCTAATTTGTATAGTTGGGTATCTGGCTATGCAATTCTTTTTTTTTTCATGAAAAATGGAATACAATATCCTATGAAAAGGTTACAAAGTAAAACTCGTTCCCAAGAGGAACGCAAAACAATAATCAACCATGATCAACAACCGCCTCCAAAAAGGAAGGTGGTGGATAATCAAGGATAACAAAATTCATTATAATGTTATGAGCTAACCCCGCCAAATAGTCTGCAAGAGTATTGTCCTCCCTAGATACAAAACTAAGAAGAACTTGTCATTCTCTAGATAGCCAAAGTCTCGTATCCTCTATCACATCCTTGAACGGGTGATCCTTATCAAAGCCTCTTGTGAGAAGGTTTATGGCCTCCAGACAGTCTATGAGAATAATAATATTCTTTAAATTTTGGTTCCAGCAGATTTGAAGGCCTTGTATAATTGCAATGATCTCTGCCACCACAGGAGGCACATGATTAATCCGACTAATATACCCACAAATCCATCTACCGTTTTCTTCCTTGATCGCTCCAGCGCAGCCTGCCATGCCTGACTCCAATATCAATCCATCTGTCTCCAGAGTAGCGAAACCAGGTCTTCCCCTCATACCAACTCCTTCCTCAGCAATGTTATGATTGTAGAAACAACAATTGTCGGTTAAGTTGAGATCCCAACTAGCTCTGAACAAACTAGAGTGGCCATTTTGGTGACCCATCTCTTGTTCATTGCCAAACAGCTTCGAATAGCGAGAAACCCAGATATCTCAACAAACATACCCGAACAGAATTGGCCAACTAACTTTAGCCGTGAAGTTTCTCCCTGCTTCATTCTTGAGGTTCCATTGTATCCATTCCAACCCTTGTAGAGTAGAAAACTTAGGCCACAGAACTGGTTTGACCAGAGATATCCACCTCTCCCTTGCATTATCATGATCCCTCAAAAGGTGCATCAAATCCTCTTCATCATTGCATCCAAAAGAACATGTTGCATTTTCCATTAAGCCCCTTTGTTGTCTTAACTTCACCGTGTGAGCCTTCCCATGAGCAGCAAGCCACATAAAAGATTTGATCTTCTCTGGTACCTTCTATCTCCACAGCAGCCTCCAAAAAGCTTGATTCTGATTTTGGGAACCTGTAAAACAAAAACGACATGTAGAACTAACAGAAAACTTACCATCAGCAGCTGGTACCCAGAAATACTTATCCTCACCCCTCTCCTCATAGGGGAGGTTAACGCTTGTAATCCGCTCGATAATCGGCCACTGGAACCACCGACTTAACTTTCTTATATCCCACTCACCCCACAGATTAACATAATCTTGAACTTTGACATTGATGTCTATGAAGACCTCCGATCTAGGGAAAAGATCCACCAATGGTCTATTTAAGGTAGACCAATTATCAAACCCGAAAGAGGCCATCGCACCATTTCTGATTTTGATCTTCACTCCTTCCTGGAATTTCTCCCATATCGAGCAAATATCCCTCCAAATATACGAAGGAACCTGTCGAGGTATCGGTCCATTCATTTGATCCCATTTATATTTGCTCCTGAGCACCCTCGTACATAAGGCATCCTTGTTTGTAAGAAGATGCCAGCACAACTTCATAATAAAAGCTTCATTCTGTTTACACATATCCCGGATGCCTAGCCCACCTTCTTTCTTATCTCTCTTAATCTAATCCTAAGAGATAAGATGTAACTTTCTTTAATCATCCTTCTCGTCCCATAAGAAGCTCCTTCTCTTCTTTTCTATCTCTCTTAGTAGACCTCTTGGTAGCAATATGGTCTGCATATGATAGGCCGGAAGAGCAGATAAAACTGATTTAATAAATGTAACTCATCCTACCATATTCAAACATCCTCTCTTCTAACCTGTTAATCTCTTTTACTTTTTCTCCAGAATTTGGTTAAAGAGAACCCTGGAAACCCTTTTGTGAATTAAAGGAATACCAAGGTATTTACCCAAATCCCCTGTTAAAAGAACTCCCATAGCTCTACTAAGATCATATGCTCTGTTGAAATGAACATTCTTAGATAAACAAACTCTAGTCTTCCTTCTGTTAACTTTTTGCCCGGAGACATCACAAAATTTCCATAAACAATCCAGCATTTGGTCAATTTGATCCTGTGATGCCTCTCCAAATAAAATTAGATCATTCGCAAAGAAGAGGTAATAAATGGGAGGACCTCCTTTATTAAGCCGAATTGGTTTCCATAGACCTGTATTTACTACATCTTGAATAATATGACTAAGCCGCTCCATGCATAGAGTGAATATATATGGTGAAAGGGGGTACCCCTGCCTGACTCCCTGGGAAGAGGTGAAAGTAGTATAAGCTTCCCCATTCCACAGCACCTGAAAGGAAGGACTCGAGATACAAGGCATAACAAGGTCACAAATTTTCCCTTCTATGCCGACAACCTGAAGTGTATCATGTATGAATAGTCATTCCAGACGATCATAAGCCTTCTCAAGATCCACCTTCACAGCCTGAAGTGTATCATGTATGACTATGCAATTCTATATCATTGTGAATCAATAATTGAATAGTGACTAATCAAGTTTTTGTTCCTTAGACAATAGAATAATTAACAAACTCAAGATATTATGGATTTGTGGGGACCACAGGTTTTAGGATAAACTACTCTCTGTTCGTACAATATTGAATGATCAATCATTTTAAAGCTACGAATTCAGTAAAGATTGTGTTTGTAGGGATAGTGACGATGGAAATTGTGACGGGGAGAAATTGGGAGCTGTAGCTTTTCTACTAGATATGGGTACAAGGCAGCCTACTTTTTTTTCATTCCCATGCAAAACATAACATATACATTCTTTTTCCATAAAAAAAATATAAGATTAGTCAATGAAAGAATGTAACGGTTAATCAAGATGATTGATTTTCCAATTTTGCCAACAAGATTTTAAATTAGACTAAAGGATAAAGCCATGTTTTGTTTAAAGATACTACTACAAAAAGGTTGAAAGGTGGCACACATTTGATGGCCCTTCTTTAAAGAAGTATCACAGCTTCCTTTTTTTTTTCTTTTTCTATTTTATTTTTTTTTAATTTTGGGCACCAGTTGTGGCGCCTGGTGGACTAGGTGTCACAGCTGGGGGGTCAAGTGTGAGGCAAGCACCACACTTGGCCCCACTGACCCAGCTGTGGTGCCTAGATATCCAGACGCCACAACTGGCCTTGGCCATGTGTGGCGCCTGCCTTGGTGGCTAGTATGGCGCCTGCCAACTAGGAAGTAGATAAAAAATCCACTTCCCACCAATCAGATTTCACCCGCGTTATCTCTTTCTTTAACTTTATTACTTTACCTTTCAATTTCCCACCCTCCTTCTCACCATCATTGTGAGTCGACACGGTCCCCCCCTTTTTCTCCATTTCTGCACAAAAAAAAACGCGCACACACGTCTTCTTCATCTAATTTTCTTGGTCCCTTTTTATTCCTGTCGTCCGTCCCCACTCATGTCCCCATCAGTTACGTTATTCCCTTTTCTTCCTACACTCTGTCTCTCTTCCTCTTTTAAACCCCACTCCAGTTGTCCCAACTTCACTCCACAGCTCACATTTTCTCATCCTCTTCACTCAAGCTTGCGTCATCACCAACGTGGTCCCCCACTCCCTGCGTTGTTGTGGTCAATTAATTGATTTGTAAGTGTCTGTTCTCTTTTAATTTGTATGTTTTTTCAGGTTCTTTTTATATGATAGCATGCTTTGTTTTATTTTTTTGGCAACTAGCTTGCGCTTTTTATTAATCCTGGCCTTTAATTACTTAGTTGCTGATGTACTGCATGTGTTCACATATCAATTAATAAGTTCTTGTACTATGATATAGCTAGATTGCGTTTTTTTAGGTTTTGGGTTTTTTTTATTCCATAATTTGTTGTTACACTTGTTGATTAATTTTAGAGTATTTCAGAAGTACGTAGGAGCATCTATTTATGCATGTTTTGTTTTGTTTCGTTCTGTCTTTTCTTAGGCGTTCTTTCAACCACACATATCTGATCCTCTAATTAATGCATGTCACATATAACTACAAAATTGTCTTCCCAAAGGTTCAAGGTCGATCATGAACTTTTTGTGTCTAATTTAGAAAAAATAGATAAAATAGGAAATTAAACTAAATAAGAAAATGAGTTACATATATATGATAATTTCACTCATTTATAAAACTATTGAGATTTGAAAAAAGAAGGTCAAAATTTTAATTTCGTTAGTATATATATTAATTCTAAGCTGGTCATAAAAGAAGCTCTTCTACGTTAAAGATAGTAATTAATGAACTATACTTGTAGTAATGACTAAACTCCTTGGACATGCTAAAGTGGAGAGTGAGCCAATATTAAATCTGAATCACTTGATTAAGTTACTGCATAGTAGTTTTATAATATATTAAATTTGAATAATTCATGTTTTAATTTAAGGGTGGAGATAAGGTTATACTTGACTATTATGACTTGGCATTGTGTGCTGGAGAATATAATGTACTCTATGATATACATGGTGATAAGGTATAGTGGTATACTTATAAGTTCACAAAGATTATTGATTGTTGAATTTTAAAAGTTTTATCGTGATTTGTTATTCTTAAAAATGAAAATAAATTATAAAGTGTTGATTAACATAATTTATAGTAAAATAATAAAAATTAATTGATTTTTATATACTTTAAAAAAATACTATTAAAATTGAATGTTAAATGTGAAAAAAAATAAATGTTACATATATATATATATATATATATATATATATATATATATATATATATATATATATATATATATAATATTTTAGACTGAAATGACACAAGTGAAAGGAAAATATATTTTAGGAAAATTAATTTTTTTTTGAAATTATATAAAACCCCTGAACTTTAATTGGGTCAGTTGTAAATAACCCCTTGACTTTTTACTACATTTAGAAAAATTAAAGTACTTTTTACGTGAAAAGAATTAACATTTGGAAAATACAAAATACAACTAATTTTCTTAATAAATTATAATTATAATATATTAATATAACGATGTCAAAATTATATCATTTTATAATTTAATTGGAAAATAAATATATGTGTATATGTGAGATTTTAAAACATATATATTCTTGCTTGTTGGTATATATAAAAAATAGATCAGAACATATTAAAATGTTTAGTTTGTTTTTCTATGATTCATAGTATCATGAAACAACACATACAACAAATTAATTTTTGCGTTCCATATTGCCAAAGCTTGCTTTCCTTTAATTTTATTTTGCTTTTTTATGATTCATAGTATCATGATTTCTTTCCTTATGAGCTGTATTATTTGTCAATTAAAACATAGGGTTTAATTTAAGACTTAGAAAGCTTCAATTTTATTTTAAAATTGGTAAGAAAAGGTAAAAATAATTAGTAAAATAGTCATACAAATAACCACGTACTTTTTTAAAAATAGATTGAAGGCATAGATGGATCGTAAATAGATGTCATCTAATCGGTGTTCAAGGGAATATATAGATGGGGTGAAAGAGTTTATTACATTTGCAATCGAGCACACAAAAGATCCTGACAAAATCTTGTGTCCTTGCTTATCTTATTGTTTTGGAAAGCGGATTAGTCCACTGGATTTGCTAGATCATTTAATGTGTTACGGTATTGATCAAACATATATACGATGGACAAGGCATGGTGAGATGAACGATGCATGTAGTGATCGGGTGCATACCACGAGTGGTGCTTCGGATCAATTTGATCAAAGCATGTTTGATGAAGATGATGGTCTTGAAGAAATGCTAAATGTGGTTAAAGGGGTGCTTCATAACTGCCCTAACGAATTTGAGAAGTTGAAAGGTGATGCAGAGAAACCATTATATGCCGGTAGTACTAAATACACAAGATTGCTAGTGGTGTTGAAGTTGTACAACTTTAAAGCTCGCTACGGATTGAGTGATTAGGGTTTCACAGCACTGCTTGAACTGTTGCAAGATATGCTTCCAGAAGAAAATGTGCTTCCTACAAAGACATACAAGGCAAAGCAAATTCTTTGCTCTACAACCGGTATGGGATATAAGAAGATACATGCATGTCCTAACGATTGCGTATTATTTCGAAATCAGTATGCAACGTTGGGCAAGTGCCCTAAATGCAACGCATCTCGATATAGGAAGAAGAAAGGAAAAAGTCCTTTGAAGGTCCTATGGTATTTTCCCATTATTCTGAGATTCAAGCGACTGTATAGTAATACAGAGATTGCTAAACAGTTGACATGGCATGCAGATGAAAGGATTAAAGACATGAAGCTTAGGCACCTTGCAGATGCTCCTCGATAGAAAAGAACTGATCATGAGTGCCCTGACTTTACTGATGAAGCAAGGAACCTTCACCTTGCACTATCAACTAATGGAATTAATCCGCACGGTGTTCAGAGTAGTACACATAGCACATGGCCAGTGATATTGATGATTTATAACCTTCCTCCACACTTGATCATAAAACGTAAGTTTATGGTATTGTCTATGTTAATTTCTGAGCTAAGGCAACCTGGGAATGATATAGATGTATACTTGGCTCCTTTAATTGATGACTTGAAGCTGCTTTGGGAGGAAGCCGTGAGTGTGTATGACGGGTACATGGAAGAAAGTTTCACTTTGAAAGCCATGTTGTTTGGCACAATTAATGATTTCCCTGCTTATGGTAATTTGTCGGGATATAGCGTCAAAGGATATGGTGCATGCCCTATATGTGAAGATGACACTCATTCAGTGCGACTTCATCATTGTAAGAAAAATGTTTACATGGGGCATCGAAGATTTTTACCATCACAACATCGTTGGAGGAAGTGGAAAAATCCTTTCAATGGTGACTCAAAAGAAGGTAGCCTACTGAAGATATTGACTGGTGCCCATGTGTATTCCAAGATAAAAGACTTGGATAACAATTTTGGCAAGCCTTTTGCAAAACAAATCGAGACAAGTGGTTAGACAAAAAATTCTATTTTCTTTGAACTTCCATATTGGAAGTCTTTATATGTGAGACATTTTCTTGATGTGATGCATATAGAAAAAAATATTTGTGATAGTCTAATTGGCACGTTGCTCAATATCCAAGGAAAAAGCAAGGATAGTGTCAATTCGAGGTTGGATTTGGTGAACTTGGGAATTAGAGAAGAGTTGGCACCGATTGATCAAGGGCATCGTACTTATCTACCGCCAACGGCATACACTCTGTCGAGGAAAGAGAAGAAGTTGTTTTGTGAGTTTCTGCAAGGAATTAAAGTTCCTGAGGGCTACTCTTTAAATATAAAGAACCTTGTATCAGTGAAAGAGTTGAAGTTAAAGAACCTCAAGTCTCATGATTGTCATGTGCTCATGCAGAATTTCCTACCGGTTGGTATACGATCAATTTTACCCAAAAATTTAAAAAACACCATAACTAAACTTTGCTTGTTTTTCAAGTTGATATGAAGTAAAGTGGTAGATTCAACTAAGTTACAAGATTTGTAAAAGCTAATTGTGTGTACTCTGTGTAAACTTGAAATGTATTTTCCACCTTCTTTTTTTCACATTATGGTATATCTAACCGTACACTTGGTTAAAGAGATTCAATTGTGCGGTCCAGTGTACTTGAGATGGATGTACCCAAATGAGCGATTCATGAAAATATTAAAAGGGTATGTGAAAAATAGATATCGCCCAGAGGGTTGTATCACTGAAAGGTATATGGTTGAAGAAGCAAGTGACTTCTGTGCTGATTTTCTATCAAATGTTGACCCTGTAGGGATCTCCAAGTCCTGTCATGATGGGTGAAGATCAAGGAAAGGAACAACTGGGAGGGATGTAATAACCATAGCAGCGACTGAACGGGAGCAAGCCCACTTGTATGTGCTACTTAACACTGATGAGGTCGAACCATATGTAGAAGAACACAAGGATGCTCTTCGATTGGTACATGGTGTAGCAATGAAAATTTGTTAACAAAAGAACACAATAAATAATTTTCAGGCTGGTTGAAAAATCTCATTAATGATGAGATAGAGCAGAATCCTGATTAATTTTCTGAAAAATTAAAGTAGCTGTCGAAGGGATCGAGCTTAAATGTATTATCTTACAATGGTTATGCAATCAACGGTTACACATTCTATACACAAGACCATGATACACAGAGCACGATGCAAAATAGTGGGGTAACACTTGTTGTTGATTCTTGGCATAGATCCAGTACTAAAGACATACACCATATCTATGCATCAATGTCATACTTTGGTGTCATTAAACGCATATGGGAGTTAAATTACTCTATGTTCAGGGTCCCTGTCTTCAAATATAAGTGGGTTAACAACAACAATGGATTGCCGATAGATGACTTAGGCTTTGTTCAAGTAGACCTTTCTAAGGTTTGGTATGAAGATGACCCTTTTATTTTAGCAGCACAAGCAGAACAAGCATTTTTAATTCCGGATCCTGCTAAAAAGAATTGGTCTATTGTACTCCCATATAACAAGAATCGTCAAGAACAAGTTGATTTTGAAAGTAATGAATATTTGAACATCAATGATGATGATCCTTCGTTTGAGAATTTGTGATCAGTAGAGATTGGTATAGATGGAGATGCAGATAAAGATGAAGATAGAGATGGAGATGGACCCGTATACGTGAGACATGATCATGAAGAGGGAACTTGGGTCACGAGAAGCACAATTCTCAATCCACCACAAATTCTGAAGAATAAAATTTTAAATCAAACGAGAAAAAGGAAAAGATAATGAGTGCCTTGGCTTGTTTACTTGTACGTACGTTTTTATAAATTTCAAAATAATTTGCTTTCGTTGACATGTTGACATTATACATTGATATTCTGTTCTGGTTTATTTCACTTCCAGGAGTATGGACTCACCACACGATGAAACTGATGATGTTCCCAAGAACATTGGTAGACAAAGATTTGAGGAGAACGTAAGACGTGGCAGGACAGTTATGGCGAGGTTGATCAAATTAAGAAGTAAGGGAATCAAGTTACAACTGGAGTGGAATGAAAAGGGAAATCCATTCGGTGAGAATAGTACCTCATTAAATAACTTGATTTGAATTACAGTTCAAGACAGAGTCCCTATTACAGTTCAAAACTGGAAAATAGCAAGAAAAAATTATGAGGATGACATCTGGGATAAAGTACATGTAACACATTAATTATATTATTGTTCGGTTTGCTTTGTTTCACTTAATTTCAATCTTACATATTATATATGTCTTTTTTATTGTTACAGAGAATTTTTATTATTGATGATGATCGGAAGACCTTCGTGCTAAGAAAAGCCGGAAAACTTATGAGAAAGTTTCATTCTGATCTTGTCAAATACTTCTTGAGGGATGATAATGAGATTATCATTACTATACCGCCGACATTGCATGAAGGAATCATCACTCAAGAAATGTGGGATGAGTTTATCAGAACATATACAACTCCAGAATTCCTGGTAATATAATATGTTTGACTTTCCCTATGACTTGTAATTAACATTTATGTATTGATATGAATCATTTTGCTCCAAACAGGAGTTTAGCGAGATAAATTGCTCTAACGCGACCAATATGGCATATCGATACACACAAGGACCTGTTTCATACGCACAGTTAGAAAGAAAACTAGTACGAACTAATGATTATTTCATTTGTAGATAAATTGTATGAATATCATTTAACTTCAACTAAATTTACTGTGCAGATAGAAGAATCAAGTTCAGATATTACACAGGTTCCACGACATGATCTGTGGGTAGCCGGTGTCACAAATAAGAAAGGTGAAATTCGTAGTGAGGAAGCAAGAAGAGTAGCCAAATATTGTGTAAGTATTGGATTATGCGTACAATAAATAATTGGCTTTACTTAAATAAACTTGATTTATAATAACTAATATTGTTGTAATTCTTTTTGTGATAGCGACAAATGACAAAGGAGGATCCTACGTTGGCGAGTTATGTTGGTTAAGACGATTTGTTGAGCAGAGCGCTAGGAGTAGTCGAGTATGATGGTCGTATTCGGGGTATTGGTTTTGCTGTCACCCTATCAGCATACTTCGAATGTCAGAAGTGCCCCAATAGAAGTGACGTTTCCGAGCTGCGTGAGGAGATAACTAATTTCAAGCATCAAATGCAAGAAGTTCAAGAACAAATGCGCTACAAGGAACAATGAGAAGAACAATTCTTAGAACAAATGCGTTTGATGCAAGAACAGAATGCGCTGTTAACAATGCAAATACAACAGTTGGTGCAGTGTAGGCCAACACAAAATGTTCCCTTCTGTGATAGCCCAAGTGTCAAAGATAGTTGCACTTCCATGCTTAAAGTCCCTTTTCCTTTGGTAATTATTTTCTTCTCAACTTAACTTTATGTTACATTATAATTTAGCAAACTATAACATATTAACTCTATTTTCTATAGGGTGAATTTCAATGCAAGTTATATGCCGATCAAGCTTTCAAGCATGCGGTTGCAGTGGGTGCTGCCTACAACACTGATAAGGACACACTGCACAATTCACAGTTGCCTGACAACACACGCCAAGTAAGGGTTGACGTCTGCACCAATGAAGATGCCCTCTTACCGATCCCATATCGGGATAAGCAAATAATGGTGAAAGATGTTGTAGGTGGCTATGTTGCTTGGCCAATAGGTCTTATTGAGCCATATGAAAAGGTCGTTCATTTACAATTCCCTACACTTTTCATTCGTACTTCCATCTAAAACTGTGATTTAATTTTCTGATTTTTCGCAAGGTGGACAGTCTAGAGATAAATAAGTCCAACCTTATGGTAAGATCTCAAAGTGTTCGACAATACAACCCAAGTCGAAAGCATCGGCTAGCCAACTGAGCAAAAGACCGACCTCATATCGTGATCAATTAGTATCGATTACACCACAAGTGATCGGTGAAGGAGGACTGGAAATACGTCTTGAAAGACATATATACAATGTTAGCAGTCTAGTTGATTATGTTATTGCCGAGGTCGTGCACGACATATGTACTTGTGATTGGGTTAATGCTTCAGCTATCAACATCTAGATAAGGTACTTGACCATTATCATTTATCACTGTTATTAATATTTCTCGTTCCATTTCTTTTCTTTTTCATGACACTGTTTGTTTTATACCGCCAGGCATTTGTACTATGAGATCTCAATGGATACAAATAGGGTCCAATTCGTATTTGTCAACCCTTATCTCGTTGGCTACCATGGGGGTAAAGTAGATATAAATGCCAGTTTAATGATCTAAAAGATTACTTTAGAAAGAAAGCGACACCAACTACACTATTTTTAATGCCATACAATACGGGGTAAGTTATTAGTGGTACAATTTTTATTTTTATTGTTTAACTTTTATCATACCATAATTGTTGAAATAAATTTTTTAAAATATTTTAGGCGACATTGGATATTGATAGTTATCAATCCAACGGAACCTTCAGGCCCTCATATTTAATATGTGGATCCTCTAAAAGATGGTCTTCCACAAAACCGTTCTGATATGTTACTATTGTTTAGGTAAGCGTACGTGCGTATGTATAGATATTTGCATGTGTGATTGAATAACCAAAAGTAATAAGTTTCTATTTGTTTTGTTAGCGCATTGACTGCGTATCGGTCCTCTGTATCCTTAAGCTATTCTAAAACTGTTGACCCTCACCTTAGCTATCCTTGGAAGAAAATACTGACACTGATATATGAATTTACTCAAACTTTGTTAATAAACAATTTTTATTCATAAACAAAGTTAAATATTGCATTATATTTTTGCAGTGCCCTTTCCAACCTAATGACAATGATTGTGGGTATTACATCATGAAATTTATGAAGGATGTAATTACGCATGATTAGCCATTTATTCCTCAAACAGTAAGTCATTTAGTTGCACTTCATATTGTGTTTTAATTAAATTTAATTAGTGCCTGATAATTACGTTTTACTGATTTTAATTCGTTTTAATTTGTGGCTTTTGTATATATATGTAGTATTATGAAGATCAACGTTGTGACACTTTGACTGACCATCAGCTTAATGAAGTGATCGAGGAATGGTGTGAATATGTGTTTAGGCAAATCTCTAGGTAGCTATACTATTTAATTCACTAGCTGGTCTTTGTTGTGTTGTTTCTTGCCAATTGTTGTGTTATGCATGTATTCAAGTTGAATTTGTTGTATTTCATTCACATACAATATATTGTATAACTATTTTAAGTACTACCTTAACTAATTAATCATCTGTTTGTATCATTTTAAAGTTATATATCATTCTTGCTTGCTTTTCTTCATTCTGTTGTACTGTGGATATAGATACAAAATGTTTTAGACCATGAAGTGTGCAATACCGTAATTATGGGAGATATGAACAAAAAAAAAAGAGTTCCTGTGGCACTTCTTTAAACAAAGGCCACAGGAAGAACCCAAAACAAACTAAAACTAAAACTAAAACTAAAACAAAAGGAGGACCCTACTATGGCGCTTCCTTAAGGAAGGGCCACAGGAAGGGGACCTCCTATGGCGCTTGCTTCAGGAGGTCTGGTCTCCTGTGGCGCTTGCGTCAGGAGACCCCCTTCTGTGGCCCTTCCCCCAACAAGTGTCACAGGAGGGTATTTTTAAAAAATAAAATAAAATAAAATGATGTGGCGCTTCCAAGCACCACAGCTTTTTTTAGTAGTGTCCAGATATGTGGCACTTCTCTAATGCCACAGCTAATCAATTATAAACGCTACAACTTTACTTTTTTGTAGTAGTTAGAAAATGGCTTGCGCCTATTTTAAAAAATAAAGATGTCTGACTAATTTTTATTATTCTGAAAAGTTGGACCCGTTTATAATTGTTGAAAATTGGTTATCAAAATAATGTTAATTCCATTAAAAAAATAGAGAGTAAGATATTTCCCTCCAGCATGCTGATTGATCTAATTTATTTACAATCAGTTTAACCATAGTTCGACTTTTTCTCAAACTACGAACCTTGAACAGTTGAACTAATGGGCAAAGGGGCAATCCTGGAAGTTTTCACCTAGGGGCAATTTTACCTCGAAAGTTTTTCGGAGGTAATTTTGCTCTGAAAACGTAAAAAATGGAATAATTTTGCCCTGCCTTTATCTCAGTTAATTTTAACCGTTAATTGACCAAATAAGCTAAGCTAACAGTCCATATGTCATCTACGTTTTTTTTTTGCTAAGGTGCAAATTTACCTCGGAAGTTTTAGATCTACACATGGAGTTCCGACGCAAATTTACACATTAACAAAAATGATGCGGATAACATGCGGACTTCCAGCTCAGCATATTTGGTCAATTAATGGTCAAAATTAATTGGAATCACTGAAAAGGCAAAATTGCTAACTTTTTTATACCTCCGGGGCAAAATTGCCCCTAAGTGAAAACTTCCGAAACAAAATTGTCCTTTAACCTTGAACTAATTACGTATATTATTCTTTCACTATGCTGATTGGTCTAATTCTGAACACATCAATATTTTTTAACAAAACTGTTAAAAAGATTGTAATTTAATCCTGTAGAACAATTCCGTACTTGGGGATCAATACAAAGCTTTTTCATCAAATCAGAAGCAATACTGATTATGGTTAATTAAATGGTACCTCTGAGTTCACTGTTTAAAAAATGTCAACCCAAGGAACCCTTGTTCAAACATACTTCTTACATAGGCGCATGCACGTAATCATTTCATCTCATAAGTACCAACAAAATTATAACATATTCAATTCATTATAAGCCTCCCAATCGTGTTTGGCAGAACACAACCAAAGATATTAATTAAAACAAAAAAAATCGTTAAAAACAGAGTAAGAACCAAGGACAGGCGTCTTAATCAAACAAATTTATTTAATTTTCTCCAAAAGTGTTCGTTGAATAATTCTCATCTTGTCTGGTTTTTCTTGGGTTTCACAAGCTAGTTACACGAATTTCTTTCATCTGGTCAACAAATAATGGAGGTACGGGAGGGGACGTGACAAAACGGGTTCTCCTGCCCCATGGGTTAATTTGCCTCGCTTTTCATGCGTATATTTCTAACTTGAAATAGGTTTGTGTCCATTTTTGGATAACTTTGCAAGTTCTCCATCATCTACCACGTAGCTTAATAATATTAATTGATGTGAGACATAGAATAAAAAAACCATAAATTCACTGTATTAAGATTTTATATAAAGATATAGCGATAAATCACTTTCTAGTGACACTTAAATTTTAAGATTAAAATCGGGATGTTACACCAGTAATAACAAAAGTAAGCATATAAGTTGGCCTGAAATCACATCTCAACACAAAATCTCAAGACATGAGTTACTTGAAAGGACCATCCAGTTAAGTAGCAATAAATAAGAGGATGTACGTATATGAGCTCACCATCACACAGGAATATAAGTGGACTCTTAAATACTCTATTGAGCATCTCATTTTACTCAATGCGGGAATTGGTATCCCACAATAAGTCTCCATCACAAAATCTCAAGGCATGGGTCAAGTGGAGAATACATCTACAGGATGATGCATATAAGGGAGCTCAAAATCGGTTTTAAATCCAAAATCTCATCAAGGCATGGATCCTAAATAGCACACGTTACCCGCAAATACAAAGTATAATATCAAAAGGCATGGCATTTATGTGATGAAATATTGTTTATAAGTGTATACATATATGCAAGTAATTTAATGACATTTGATAAATTAAAACTGAGACTTCTTGAATTTCAGCGCTTCAAACCGGGCAGCGAGTTCATCATAATCCGGCAGCTTGGGGTGGACACGAGCATCCCAATCTTGAGATGAAGGTACCGGTGTGGTGGAGGCCCGTTAGGCGGTGGCAAAACACCAACATGAGCTTCTTCTTCATTCCTCCATTTCATTCTCTTCATCACAATCTGGCTCATCAAATTTAATATCCGAATGCACTGAAGTTGGATTGTACCTGTATTCTCCTATAAACATTTTCAGAATCCATGTCTGTAGCCATTTTATCCTCACTGTTTCTGTGATCAGACCTTGGTAAACTAAGCGACCTGTACATTGTCTCTTGGATGGTACTTGCAGGACCATTATTCAACTCATCATCATAAATAGATTGTTGAGTAGCTTCTTCCTTCTTGGCCATATAAGCAGCAACTTCAGCAGCAGCTATGGCTTTCATGGCTGATTCAGCTGTTTCCTCAGCAGCAGACTTGGAGTCTTCAAATTGTACATTGCCGCCCTGGTCACCGCCGCCACCACCTGCTGACCTGGAAGTGGGCTTGTGGGTCTCCATGAATTGAGCAGTTGTGGAAGGCTTGACTGGTAAGTTGCTGGCGCTTGTAAAAGTGTTTGGCCCTTCTTGAAGATGACAAAGATAGATAAGAACCAAATTTTCAATAGGATGTGAGGAAAAAATAAAAAGGAAAGAGACAGATTACATACTATTAGCTCTTCTGGAGGCTTCAGAAGTTCGTTCTCTGATTCAAAAATCATTGACCTAAACATCATTGTGTACACAAATGTCCCAATAAATATCACTAATTGTACTCTCAAACAGGAAGCATTAAGCTCATTACAGTACATAAATCTTGATTAAACAATCATAAAGAGCACACAATGGGCGAATAGCACAGATCAAGATCAACAATAACAATAGATCCTAATCTGTAAGAGTAGATCAATTAAACTCCCTTTCTGGCTCGGAGACTCAGGCATTGGCTTATCTCTTTAGGGAAGAAAGAAAATCTAGCTGCTCATGGATCTTGAAGTGGCTTCAACGAGCAATGAAGATGTTGCTGCCATGGCTGCTACTCTCGAGTCTGAGAAGAATCGAAGGTGGAAAAATGGAAAAACCAGAGAGAAGGAGAATTGCGGAGAGAACGAAGCTGGGAAGTGTGTGGAAGAACAAGCGTTCTCAGTTGTAAAAAGTTAGGCTATTGCTCTCAGCTCTGTTGTTAAAATTGAAAAATGAAGAAGTCCATTCGCGTGTGAAGCCAAAATCCTCACTTTCCCTCCATACACGTGTCAGGCAAAGAAACTTCCAATTCAGTTCATATGCTCCAGCTGGATTCCATCGCATGGTATTTCAATTGAATTAATTATTTTTTGGTAGCATTCAATTGAATTAATTTAGTCTTTAAATTTCAAGCCTGGATAACTGTTCCCTTTACCCCTGCATTTATAAAAGATATCAAGCAGCATCGCATGTTCTCGTATTATCACAAATTATATAGTTTTAGCTCATAAAAATACTCAAACATCAACAAAAACCACATAGAAAATGTAGTTATTTTAAAAATATGTCAATATGACTAATTTTAGGAAAAATCTGTTTTATTCTGAAAGAAAGTTGTAATTTTCAATAGATTGAGAGCGGCTTAAAAAAATTAAAATATATATTTGATTCTTTAAATTTACATCAAATGTCATTTTAGTCTATTAAATTTAAAAAGTATATTTTTATTTCCTCTATGCTAACACTATTTGTCTAGTTAAAGGAAAATGTTTGCTATATTTGCTAAGTGTAATAAAATAGTGATTATGCAATTGAATGTTGACATGATGTGCATAAATTTTTATTATTTAATAGAATCATTTAATATTTTAAAATTAAAATAAACCCATTAAAAAATTTAAAGAAAACAAACCCTACAATGCTACGTCTCTTCTTCCCTTTCATTGTTCCACGATGGCCTCATCTTGTCTCATCCGTTTGTTTTTCCCCTTCATTGACTTTCTTTATCGTTATCGCATTTTTTTAACGTTCAAAGGGCATGAGGAACCATAATATTCAACTGAATTTTATTAATCTGGGTTTGTAGTAAACTGCAAATTGCAATTGTCTGAATTTTATTCATTTGGTTTGCAAGAAGAGGATTGCCAAAAAATCAAAATTGGTTAAAGCTCTTTACTTTTATGTCTTCTTTCCTTCGTCTTTTTTTATCTCAAATTCTTTCTTCATTATTTCTTCGTCTTTGAATACCCTTCATATCACTTTAACAACCTATATGAGAATTTATTTATGAATTTGTTCACTATTTTCATGAATAGCTAGAATTGTTCAGTCGTGATGATTTTATTTTAATTTTTAAATATAACTTAAAATTGATTATATTAAAAAATTAAAATTTGAACCCGTGTTGACGTTTAATTGTAAAATCACCATTTAATGGCGCCGACTAAGCATTTTCCACTAATTGGACTTACAGTATTAACTTTAAATGATCAAAAATATACTTTTTAAATTTAAGAAATTAAAATGAGACTTAATATTAACTTAAAGGAATAAATGTACATACTTTAGCCTAAAAAAGGCATAATTGATAATTCATGTCTCAAAGCCCTTTCCCATTGTATTCATTAATGCATTATTTGAACAAGAATATTAGTATATATAATATTGGTGTTTAGATAATAATTGTGTAATTTTTTTTTATTCAAGACAAAATGAATTGAATAGATAAGAGGTTTGTATGTTACATTTAGTTAGAAGAATCATAAAAGAACTAAAAAAAAACTTAATAAGCAAGGCAAAGTAATGATAATCTGTAACACCAATAATGAAAGATAGAAAATCATAAGGTAAAGGCAATATATGGTAAGTGGAATTAGATGATGTGTATAGATGACAGTTTCAAAAGATGCACGAGGGGGCGGGCATCAGAAGTCGTCGCCCTCTATACTATATTTAGTCGCAACATGGTATGTGACAAAAGCGAGAAGCAAAGAAGCGACAAGGAGGATAATGAATGCCAAAAAGCAAACTAGTTGTGTTCAACACTTCTATGAGGCTCCTGGAGCTCGGTCTTCATTATTATTAAAAAAAAAAAAAAAAAGAAGACGGGATGATGCTCTGGAGAGAGAAAGGAGTGGGAGAAATATATTATAATATATGTGGGCCCCACTCCATTGTAAGATATTCTTACCGCCCAAGCAAAAACGGTATAGAATGTTCCATGGTACGCCGCTTCCAATAATCATTTTATTTTTTGTCGTCTTTCTCTTGCGGTCAAACAAATACAGGCATTCATTTGAGATATCACCTTTTTTTAAAAGGCATTCATTTCGCCGTCTTTTCCCTATTCCATTCACTTATCGGCTACATTTCTTCTTACTCTGTTTTCCAAATGGCTTCCCCTTCCCCTTGTGCTTCATGCAAGTTGCGTCGACGCCGTTGCACCACTGATTGCATCTTTGCTCCTTATTTCCCCTCCAATGATCCTCAAAAGTATGCCGTCGTCCACAAGGTCTTCGGTGCCAGCCATGTCAGTAAACTGTTACAGGTAAAAATTCGAGAAAATCTCAATTCAAAATCCCACTTGTACTCATTTTAGGAGGAAATCATTGATTTGGGCTTTTTTGGCTTAATTGAGGTCTTCTCATCATTTTCCGTATCACCTCCCGCCTACCTCCCCTGTTTCTTATTTGCGTTTCTGTAATAAAAACAGAGAAGACGAGGAAGCTATAAACTGATAATTGTTTTTGACAAAAAGGAGCTTCCAGTTGATTGGAGAGCAGATGCAGTGAGCAGCTTAGTGTACGAAACGAATGCTAGGGTGGAAGACCCCGTTTATGGCTGTGCTGGGGTCATATCGCTTCTGCAGAGTGGAGTTTCAGAGCTTGAAGCTGCAAGGGGTCTGTACGATATGTCTCAGGCACAGATCCCCTGCATCCAGAATCATGAAGATGTTAAGGGTGGAAAAGGCAAGCAGGCTTTTGAAACTGCTTCTGGTGTTGCTGCTGGACAAGCTGCCGAGTCTTCTGATGCCGCAGTCAAACGTATGAGGCTTACATTTGACCTCAACGAGCTTCCTTCAGATGAAGATGAAGCCATTATGCCTTAAGCTCTGTAACTTAGGTGTTCGTGATAAAAACATGGGTATGGCTTCCACGGACTTGAGTGTGTCGTCAGTGGTTCTTTTGCTGTGTTTTTTTTATTTCCCTGGACTTTGTTTTGTGACAATAATATGACGCGCGCATTATTATCTGATTATTGAGCCTGCTCTGATATTTTGATTTGATTAAAAATATTTTTTTCATTCTTTTCTTGGTTTATTATAGGTGTGTTTTGTGTGGTTTATTATATTTTCTTAATAATTTTGAGCAACACTCATTTATCTAATGTTGTTGTGTGTGTTATTTGCCTTGATCGAACTCGCTTTTAAGACAATGAAAGGAAAACACTTTCACCATCAAGCCATAAGTTTGATCTATGATTCTATGAATAAGTCAGCTGGAATAATGGATAGTCAGGTGGCAACGTTTTGAAAGAGATTCACCCTGTACATAGGGTTGGAAACAAGCTAGACAGTTTGTCAGGGGCTTGCAGCCTGGCCTATTTCCTGCCTGCTCAGGCCTGACCTGTCGGAAAAAAAGGCTAGGCCCAGGCCTGTTTAAAGACCTGTTTTTCTAAATAGGCCAGACCCAAACCTATTACTAGGCCTTTTAGGCCTATCAGGCCGGCCTGGTACTATTTATAAAAAAAAAAATTGGCCACCCCAAATTCTTTGACTCTCAACTTGAGCCGCCCCCAAATCACTCTCAATTCTCAAGTCTCAATCACTCTGGTCTCTTATACCAAAAAAAAAAAAAACAAATCACTCTGGTCTCTCTCTGGCTCTCACTCTCACTCGGACCCTCTCTTGACTCCCACTCTTTATCTTTGATCTCAAATTCTCAGCTCAACCAACAGTTGATCGTTGTCCCACTCTCATGCTCTTAGTCGATCACTGTGACTCCGATCTCGGCCCTGTTCCTTTCTCAGTCTCAGATCTCGTCCCTGTTCCTTTCTCAGTCTCAGATCTCGTCCCTGTTCCTTTCTTCATCTTCGCCTTGATCGGAAGACCTAACCAGTTGATCATTGTCGCCTTGATCTCAGTCGATCACCATTCTTCCTCTCCTTCCTAGCCTGAAGTCCTGAATCTCTGTGAGTCATTGTCCTCTCCACTCTCCATCGAATCGTCAGTCGTCCTCTCCGTCCTGAACCTCTGAGGGTCATCGACCGTTGGCATATCTCAAGTTCTGATGAGTCAACTCTTTCGATTTGCTTGCTTCTCTTCTGATTCAATTTGTTATATTTTGAAAATTGAGGAAAGTGGTGTTTTTGTTTTCTCTTATAACTAATGTATTGTCTCACTAGTGTTTATTAGAGTCTCAAGTTAAGCGCAGTGCTTACTTTTGGATTTCAAAGGTGATTTAAATTTCTCGTGCCTATTATTTCTTCTCTTCAAACAAAAGCTGACAATTTAAAGAATGTAGTCCTGGAATTTGTTCTTGTGCATTGAATTTTTTTTTGTTTTGGGTCATGGTCATAAATTAATGGTAATCCAATGGAATGTTGGGGGATATTGGTTGTACATTCTCGAACTACACATTTGTAAGCAACAAACATTATGCATGCAATTTGAAGCTTTTCTTGTGTCATTGTTGTTTGTTGGTTGGCTTGTCTTTATATTGAGAAATATCAAAGTTTATCAGTTCAGATTTCCATTTTGGGCTTTTATTCATTTATGTTTGATAGCAATGACAATTTTTGTTCTTTTGATGGTTAAAAATTTAGGTATAAATTATGGCACACGCTACTTCCATTCAAATGTCCTTTCTATTTATGGTCTTGTCACCAAAGGCTTCTTGTTTGTTGTACAAAAATCTGGTGGGAAATGCTGACTACATTGGTTGATTATATGAACAGTGTAGTTTACTAGAAGACTTCAAAATTTTGTCTGAACTTTGAAATAATGTACTGTCTTAGCTTTGTTGTTTTTGAAATTTGGTGTTCAATGTCAGATCTAGAGGAGAGGATGAAGGTTTTGACAATAGGGATAGAAGATGAAGAAGTGGGAGATATTTTTGCAGAAAGGCCAAAGTCATTTTGCATAATGGCTTTTTATTGAGTGTGTGTTTGGGGAGGGCGTTTGGGCCCTCAAACGCTCAATTGGGTGAGCAAAACCCAATTGACAATTGAGGGAAAAAAAAGAGTGTTTGGGAGCAATTTTTTTTCAATTGGGCTTATCATATGAAAATAGCTTTTACCCATAAGCTCAAAAACCCAGCTTATTCTGATTTAGCGTTTGGGATGAGAGTGAATGATTAAAATATTTTTTCAGTTATGTCCAGTGTGCTATCAGACTGATTGCAATGTACTTTTTTAGCTATAAAAATTAATTTAAACTATTTTTTGGTGCTTTTAACCCTTAAAATATTTTTCCAACTGTATCTAGTGAGTTACCAAATTAATTGCAATTTTATCCTTAATGTGTTTTTTCAGCTCCAAAAATTACTTTAAAATATTTTTTGGTGCTTTTAACTCTTTAAAATATTTTTTCAGTTGCACCCATCTTAGAAGACTGACTACAATTTTACCTTTAATGTATTTTTTTTAGTAATAAAGAGCACCCAAAACTTAAAGTAATTTTTAAATATTTACTTGATTTTTTAAATATTTTTCCACTCACTCTCTCTTACTATTATCACAAAAGTCACTTGTGTTTAAGTCAATCCAAACAAGTTTTACTTTTACAAATGTCATTGATACAATCGTCAATCCAAACATAAATCACATTACACAATCTGACTTTTACCAAAAATAAGATTACAAAAAGCTAAATTGAAAAACTCCATTTTTCCAATCGCTGTTCCAAACAATCACTGATTTGGTTTAAATTGGTGAACTTATAATGAAAATTATGTTTTTGTATTTGGTTTTATATGTTATTATGTATTTTGAATCATTAGTATTAATTTTAATTTATGTCAGTTTTGGCCTATTTAAGGGAGGCTTGTTTTCGGCTTGTCAGCCTGTTTTGCAGTGCGGCCTAAGGCTTGTCGGTTTGCTTTAAAAATTCAGGCCTCATTAATAGGCTTTAGGCCAGGCCAGGCCTAAGCCTAAAAAATGGCCTGGGACAGGCCACAGGCCAGACTCAGGCCATCTTTTCCTTAACAGGCCTGGCCTGGCTTGTTTCCACCCCTACCTGCACATCAATGTCAACAAATCTTTCGCATGTTAAAATATTAGTCTTTTATTTTTAATGGATGGTCTAAATTTAATATTTTATAAAATTATTATTTTAAACATAAATAATAAACTTAAACTATTAAAACATGATCTATTCAATATATAACTGTAATACAAATATAAGTAATGAAAAAATTAATTTATACAACACTATAATCATAATTTTAAAAAAATATTAAATCTGAACCATTCATTTTTTTATTTAAGGGTAAAGATGAGATTATGAAAAAAAAAAGAATTATGAAAGTATCCTCTTAAAAGAAAATGATGTCTGATTTGGAGTAAAGAGAAAGTTTAACGGGAGGGATGGGGACGTGAGGGAGGGTGTGTTGATTTTTTTTAAAAAAATGCTTATTTTAAAAATAATTGATATGGGCCCAAAAACACCAAAATTTATCAAGAGTTTACCTAACTCAATGGAATAGGCATTTTTGTCTCAATTAGAAAAATTTATGGATATTTTTGTACTAAAAAAATTTATAATATTAGGTGCACTTTTAAAAAAATTTATAAATATTTTTGCTTCTAAATCCCAAAATGAATTTCTTTGAATAAATCTCAAATGCCTTTGACGAGAAGGAAAAAACGGCAAGAAAGAAAATGATTGGAGGATCAGTGACCAATCAAAGAAGCCCAACGCATTTCATCTTGAAAGAAAAATATATAAAATTGGACGACTGATCAAACAAAAGGTGAGATAAAGATTCTCTCCAAAAACACAACAGCTCAACTAATATTAATTTTAGTTAGTTATTCATATATTTCATATTTTTATTTCTTTTAAAGAAAACAAATCCCTTAATCAAGATTTTATAAGTAATTATCAAGAGAATCTTGTGAAATCTTTTAATTTTATTTATATACCAGCTAATATTTAGGAGGTGTCATATCAGCTCACCAGTTGATAGGACTATAAATAACATGACAAACTAGGTTCATACAAGAATTTCTCTTAAATCGATGCAATAGAACGTACTGAACTTGGTAAAATTTAATTGGGAAGCAGAGGACTTGACCACAAAGCCAAAATTTAGGTTGAAAGAATGAAAGGGTTTATGCTCTGTTCTTCATTGTAAGAAATAAACACATGGAAGTTAATAGGAACTTTTTTATTGAACGACATATTGATTTAAATTTGGTCATTTGATTAGAATTGAAAACCTCATATTCCTAATTCAATTATGATATGAGATTTATAAATTCGCAGGATCAATTTATCTTTTTTTTTAATTGTATTTTTCTGAAATTTTCCCTAAAAACAAAAGAAAAAAATAACAAAAACTAACAAGCTACTCAATAACTTTTATCCAAGCTGGCTCCGAGTAACCTAGCAAGAAATCCTAGGGTATATTGACACGTAATAAAATGATCACACGTTCATAATAAGAGAATAGGATATAAATGGAAAGTTGGTAGAAAATTTGACCAGTGGGGTTAATATGAAAATGGGTTGCAATAATTAATTAGCATGTGGTTTTTTTTGACTAACTTGTAAATAGCTTGGCTTTAATTATTTTTCGGCCAGTAAGCTTGGTTTTAATTAGGAGTAGCATATTTTAATTTTGTTCATATATTAAATAAGCGAAGTACCAATTTGACCTTGTTTCTTAAAAAATATGAAGTCTCAAGGGAGTGACTGCAATTAAATCTAAATGTACAATTACCAACCTAACCTTATTTATTAAAAAGAAAAGGCAACCAGTGATTAACGCCATTTTCTTCTCATAGATTTGGGGTGGGGGAAGCTTCCATTTGCAAAACCGGGGTCAAGATGGGAACATCATTTTACTCAATGTGAGACTTGGTATCCGACGAGGAGGAACCCGTTTCGTTTGAATAGGCATCTGGCGCGTGTCTCATCTAATCGTCTTGATTTGATTTTTTTTTTTAAATTGGTTATTTTTGAATAAAAAAATCATTTTTTTAAAAAATATTAGTTAAAAGATTATCTTTATTTTAAATTTTGTATCCATTAAAATAATTTTTTTTTAAAATTAAAGAATTAAATCTGAATCATCCAAATCCTAGATGGTCAAAATAGGAAAAGCTCCCCTGCTCACTGCTCACCTCGTTCCCCCACGTGGAGCAGCAGTCTCCATCACAAAATGCCACTAGTAACATTTTCTATATTATCCCCACAACAACCAATGGAAAAAGAGCGTGTTATATTACTACTTACTGGATGAATTAGTGTTTGCAATTCTTAAGACCTAAGCCACCATTAAATTAATTTTTTGAGGCACAGGGGTATTTTTACAGCTGTTGCCCATCCATTTGCTGAGGTCTTGGCATATGTGGCTCTATTCGCAACACCAAAATTTGCAATATTGCTCACAAAAACTGCCTCCGTTGCTTCTCTTTACGCAAATTTGTGTACGAACAAACGACTCTCTGTTCGTACAATACTGAATGATCAATCATTTTAAAGCTATGAATTCGGTGAAGATTGGGTTTGCAGAGACAGTGACAATGGAAATTGTGGCGGGGAGGGTAAGAAAAAATATAATTAAAAGGAGATTAGGCGTATCTGGATGAATTCATGTTCGGATCCGGGTCAAAGCTCCAATATTCCATACTTGTGCCCACACAATTATTAGACTACTAGAGCCTAATTATGATTTGCAGAACCAGAAAGATGGTAGGAGAGAAGAGAATTGCCAGAGAACTCAATGGCTGGGGTGTATTGCAATTAAGGAGGCACACCCTATTTATAGTGGTTTATGGAGGTCACTAATTAGGAAACGTGTGCACTCCTTCTTGCCCTCCAAGAAAGCAATTAATTGATTCTCAATTAATTTCCTAATTATGGTGATTTGTTCCTCAATTAACAAATCCATAATTAATTCTGACTTATTCTCTCAACTTGCAATCAATGCTGATTTATTCTTATTTGATTAGGCTACTTGTTTCCTAACCAAATAGTCCGGCCCATCAAGGGCGGACTTGGACCCAAAGTCCAACATCTCCCACTCGTACTTGATGGGCCTCCCATCGTGCGTGCGTTACTCTTTCTTGTTTCATACTTGGCGTCTGCCGTGACCGCGTAGGCAAAAACATCTTTAAGATTTGGTGCTTGTGATACTAGAAATCCCTTATACAGGATCAGCATCCAAGGACACCCTTTATATATAACCGTAAGCTATATATTCATTGCCTCATATGCCCCAGATTCTCCCATACATATTACTCATGGCATATCTAATCCCTCTCGAGTTAATATGTTGATTAACTCAGATTGCCTTCCATGCACATAGTATCCGCACTTACAAGCTACACATAGAGCTAGTAAGGGGTCGACCACAGACACTAGCACATCTTATGTATCTAGGAGTAAATCTTCCTTTTTGACTAAACATCAGTCTATCTTGACTTGGCCGCTTTCCTAATTTTCACTCGTCTGACCGAATCGAGTGTGATCATGGAGCTTCAGCTAAAGTAGCTGTCACCAAACCAAGCTTTCATGATGCCGCCTAAGTCTTAAGGGCATCGTGGAAGGATTCTTCCTTCTTGGGACTCACACTGTAGAGAACTAGGGATCTTTCACCCACATCCCATGTTGCAGTCTAACTCTCAAGCACATGCAGTATGAATTGCATGCTACGGTGAACGGTTTGTGGTGTACGTCGATTTCTTTCTCTTTCACCGTACAGACATTATTTCCAAAATGTACTCAACATTCGAACCAGAACTTTCTTTTTCACAATATCTCTTTTACAATCTCATTTGTGAAAAAAAGAGTTCTTTGCCTGGCTACAGGTCTATATTCATGCTTCGATTTATTTTCTGTGTATATGCACACATGTAGATCTCATCTCAGTCTAACTGAGGCGACTTAAATGCAACGATTCTTCTTAACCATCTCATGGTGATCATTTGCTCGTCTTACCCTCCCATGTCCCAGTAAAACATGGGAAGATGGTTGTTCGTGTGAGTGAACCAACCTCTTCTGACCTGTACGACATACATACTTGTATACCTTTTATGTATTTACTCATAACATACATACTATTTCTTTTATCTTCATATAAAAGAAGTTCATGACCTTACATTTTGTTTGCGCCCTAAGATTTTCACTAACTCAATGAAAATCAAGCTGTGGGCTCAATAAGGGGATCTACCAACATTCTGTCAGTAGATGGTCATTGAACTATCGCTTTCCCTCTTTGAAAGCATATCTCTCATAGAGATGTATCAAAAAGTATGTTTCACCTTGCTGTGATACTTAGGATCCTCATCATAAGATGTTATCGTTTGGATCCTTCTATCCACCATTCATTCCCAATCTCTCATAGGAATTACTTCAGCCATATGGCACTTTGAATGATGGCAGAACACGTCCTGCGTTCTATTTCCATGGGTACCAGGAAAAAATACTTTGCATATTTCCTTACTCCATCACCATTTGCCTAGGTCTTGTATTGGAGTATCCTTTCAAAAAAAAGAAAGTTGTTGTCTTGACAACTTAATCCATGGTTATTCTCATAACCCATTTCATAGCAGGACCAAAAATAACTTCCAAGTCTGACCCAAAAACATTTGGTCTTATGTACACCAATGTGTACATTCATATTACCAACCATAGTCTCACATGGGACTCTATCCACCTTTTCTATGTTGGATTCCTCATAGGATATGTAACCTCTTTAGGTTTATGCCCTTGATTTCAGGGGTGTCCATAGGTTTGCAGTTTGACATCCTAAGATGTCTAAGGATTACACTTGTACATGTCTTAGGTGGAAAAGACTGTATCTTCCTTGTGCAATCTCCATTTACCTTGTCATTCAAGATATTTGTGCAACCCATGATTTTTCTACTCATAATTTAAGGATTCTCTTATCCTTTATTCCTTTGACTCCCTTGACACTTGTTTCAGCTAAACATATGTCATTTGACAAAGAATGACTTCACAAAGAGTCATCATTAGACCGTTTGGCACTCATGCAGTGTTCTTCGATTATCTCGAAGTTGGTGAGGCTTTCACCTTATGAAACCTCATATACTACTATTTGGGTGATTGTTTCTACGAAGCCCTTAAGCTGTTTCATGTAGAGTTCATCATCCAATTTCCAAAATTCCAAATTAGAAAGTGGTCTTTACATCATCTTGATGCAATTTCAAGACTAAGCTTGTTGTCATAGCCAAAGCTCAGAGTTAAAATGCACAATAGACAACCTTCCATTGTAGTATCCCTTAGCCACTAAGTGTTTTATGTAATACCCCGAATTTTGAGACTTGAGGCTAGAGAATAAGCCTGAGATTAGTGGATTGCTAAGCCCCGGTTTAACAAGATCCCAAATTGTGATTAAGGGTTAATGACTCCAAAAGTGGATATGGTTAGTGATAAATGGACCCTTTTGGAGATTATGGTGTGAGTTGACACCCGATGTGATTCGTATATGCTGTGAGCAGCGCCAAAACCCTGTATTTAAGTTCAATTATGGATTAACCTCTAAATTGACTTCAAATAGAGGGGAGGGCGCATTGTGAAAGAAAATGAATGAGAAAATGTATTTGGTGGTGATTTAGTGTGAATTGCCGTAATCAGGGGCAAAACGGTAAAGTTATCGACCAATTGGTCAGTTACCGAAGAGGAAACTCATTGGTAACTTCAAGATCAATGGTTGAGATTGATTTGTGTAATATATCAAAGGGTGGAATCATGTGTGCATGTGCCTATGTGAGCTCATAGAGGATGTTGCAAGATGTTGACATGTGTCACTTTTTGGACCCTTGGATCAAGTCAAATGGTCAAAGTTTGCTTTTTCCTCTTCCCTCTCTCTATTAGGTCGGTTGTTATGCTTGTGAGGGGCCAAAAATCTGATTCTATTCTTCATCTCCATCTCTCTCTCTTCTCATACTCCATTTTCACCAAGCAAGGAAGGAAAGAGAAAGGAGAAAGCTCATGGTAAGTGCTCTATGTGGTCCTCTTTAGCTCAAACATCCTTCTTTAATATTGTTCATAGTGATGAGAGCTTCATCTCTATGGTTTTAGATTCTTGATTGGTGGTGTTTGATGGCTTGAGGAAATTTGAAAAGATGAAGAATCAAGGATTTGGTTTGGGAAAGAGGAAGAGGTGAGTATTTGAAGCCTTTTTGATCTAAGTTTTGTGAATTATGGATAAGCTTTGTGAATTTCGATTTTTGCCCTGATTTTCATGTGATTTTGGATTTGAGGAATTGCCTTGTGTATTGTGGTGAAATTGGTATTTTGTTGTGTGATATGGCCATTGGAATTGATTTGGGAACTTGAGATGGAAAGTTGTGCAATGTTGTGTTGAAATGTGGTTTTGTGATGACATGTTGTGATTATTGGAAAAACATGTCAATATGATATGAATTTGGTTGATTTGGTGTTTCCAATGGATTCCTTGTGAAATTTTGTGTGGGAATGATGTTTGATATGAAAATTGGACCATTGGAAGCCAATTGTACAAATTTGGAATTCTGTCAATTGGAAATTCTGTTTGGGCAGTCTTATTGTGTGGACGTTTTGACTGGGCAAATAAAGTCAGAAAATTATGAAACTTTCCAGTCTTAAAGTTCACATCTCAAGGTTCAAAATGGACAAATAATGTGTACCATTTCGTTCTGGGAACTGAGAGTTTGAACTGTCCAAAGTTTGGCATCAAAGCTGGACCCTGTTTTGGTACAATGTTAGTTTTTTTGGTAAATCTGGACTTTTGTGGTGATTTATAGCTATGGCCAGTATTTTTCCTTGAAAGAGGACTTAAATATATTTCATTTGGCTTTGAGATCACCTCATTTCGATTTTTGTGGAATTAGTTATGATTTTTGGAAGTTCAGCCAGGAAATTGGATTTCCTGGGCCACAACCCATGGATTTTGGGCCGCAGCCCAAATGTTTCTGGGCAATTTTGGGCCGCAGCCCACCCCCAAAAATCAGAATTTTGGACTTTTAAAAGGTGATCTTTGGTCAAGTGTTTCCCAAGCCTTTAGGCATATGTTTGGGCTTTAATTGGCCACCTAAAGGTGTTAAATGGTAACCAACTTTAAGTGATATGAAAGTAAGGTTTTGGAATAGAGAATAACCCTATGTCCTTGTTTTGGTTATAGGGTTGATATTCACCCTAGACGTGGTTTGGTATTCGTTCTGATCGCGAGTAAGCGGAGCTGGAGCATACGTGGAAAGAGGGTAGGGAACATATCACTTCTGCTTGTATTTGATATGTGTTAATGTGTTGATGCATGTCTTAGCTTTGCATGGTTATATGTCATTGAAGCTATGTTTCAATTTATGCTATGGCCATTAGTATATTGTTAGAAGCATTGAGCTTATAGATTTGTCATCGTGATAGTTATGTGATGCAAGCATGTCATGCATTAAACATTTATCATACATGCATATTGATATTGTTTTCCTACTGAGATTCTCTAGAATCTCACCCTCCCCTACTAACCTTTCAGACAAGGTAGTAGATTGAGGATGAAGCATGCAGCCAAGGGCGATGAGGACTTCCTTCGGTAGTCGTTTTGGTAGTTGGTTATCATCCCAGATGGGATAATTGTATTTGGTTATTTGGATGAATACATGTGGATATTTGTATTGAGATTTATTGTGTAATCCCCATATGAGGGCTTGTATGGGCGAATGTGCCCTATAAAGCTTGAGTTAATAAATAAAATCCGGAATTGTCGGAATTATTATATTGTGTACTCTGATATATTGAATGTGATTTATCTTTGTGTAGTAATTGTATTCGGAATGTGAATGTGAGACCAGGTTATGAACGATTTCGAAAGGTATTTATGAAAACCCCGTCTGGTAGATGGGTTTATAAATGTTATTTGATTGTTATTGGTCTCTATTTCACTTTAATCGCATATTTCGAATATTAATTACGGCAGGGGGTTACATTTTAGGTTCTACATGCCCCCAACAGATTTGAGAACCTACTTGTTCCCAATCGCCTCTTGGCTAAGTGACAAATTACCCAAACACGTACTTGGCTCAATAAGAATCCAAATCCTCCTGCATGACACTTTGCAATTCTCCTTAACAGGTCCTTCTAGTGTCTTTCAAATACTTATAGGTAGTCATCATTTTCTAAATGATGAAGAGAGAATTTAATCCACTAGGGAATCTATCCCTTTATAGTCATTTGCTGAATGACTATTTACACCGAGGTGGAGTTCATAGGATTCTTTTCCTATGTATGAGTGAGGTAATTCTCTCGTAACTTACCTCTTTCGTTGTGAAAATGGTCTCAATCCTCCCACTCGGATAAGTGAACTTAGGAACACTTAGTCATTCCTTGTCACTTGTGGACCTCTTAAAGAGATTCAATATGATTAATGCTCATTTCCTGCTAGGAAATCTAGGTTTTATGAACGTTATGTCCCTTGGCTCTCTTGTAGTCACTGAGCCATCATCATTTTCATTAATGAAGACATGTCTTGTCAAAATCTCAGGTCATCTCACAAAGAGATTCCTTGTATACCTTGACCCCAATCTTCCTTATTCATAGGAAGAACTATGGATATAAAGTCATTGACCCTTGTGGTCTTAACGAGCTTGTGCCTGATCTAAGGCCTATCCATGATTCACAAGGTAAGGTCGTGACTGACATATAGGGCATTTGGTTAAGTGTGAAGATAATAGCTGTGAGTTTACATACCAACGTATGACTGACAGTTTCACTTATGCCAGTATTTACTTAACCATGTCAAGGAGAGGTCTATCTCTCTATTTCAACAATTCTATTATGTTGAAGGGTTCTAGGTATTAATAGTTGCCTAACAATGCCTTTCTTGTACACAGAGCAGCTTGAACTAATCATGTGGGTGTCTTTAACCCTTGTTAGTTCAAAAAGGTCTTATCTTTTTAGTTTAACTAATTTCTGACTAGTTCAACCATTATCTAACAGCTTCACATTTTTGCCAAAAATCAAGTAAACATTATTGTATTTCGAGTAAACGTCCTCAACGTTAACAAAACACCAAGCTCTGTGTTTTGCCCTCACGTTCATTGGTTCACTAACGTCATAATTTGCCAATTGCAGTGGATTTTTTCAAAAAATGTTTCTTTGTCTTTCTCGCTAGGTAGAATAAGTTCTCAACTTATTCATAAGGGTGTTAACCCTTTAGCACACGTTGTTTAGCAAATACTCTTTTACTAGTTTGATCATTTCTCTTAATCAATATGTACATGTGGCAAGAAATGGAATCTTTTATCCTTAAAAGAAACATCAAAATCCAACGAAGGATTTGAGAATTATAGTCTCATCGATCCTTAACTAAAGAGATAGCAAAGATGTGATTTTGTCTGTTGCAATTGCATGGAGTGAATCAGGGTGGTTTATGTATGCAGAGTTAACGTGCAAGTTCCAATCCCTTGATTCTATCTCTTTATTGCTTTGTATTTGACATGAAGCCATATGCTTCTATGAAACATTCACGACTCATGTTGATTGCTACTTTTACAACCCTTAAGGATTATTAATGTAGCTTTTCATCTTTATAGAAACCATTTAACCTCCTCTAGATCAAGTTTTTCTCATAGGTTTCTTGCCCTTAGGCTTAGAGGATGAATCCTCCCATTTTTTAGTTAAGGTCGTCTGACTGATGGATCTTGGATCCTTCAGTCTTTCACACTGACGTTCAATGCGGCGAATCACATTGCTGAAGGTCACAATATGCATATCAGGGTAAATATTTACTTTCGTATATGCCCATTCACCAGAAGACGTGGCTCACTCCCACTCACTGGGGGACGTCTTATCACAACATACACTTGTTGTTTGTTATAAAGAACTTGACATTTAGTTTGTCTCAACTTCTTAGTTTGACATTTGCCTCAAGTGTTGCCTAAACGACATGTTAGGACTTAGTACACTATGTTTAAACTTAACTTAGTTTTAACTTTATGGAAGAAGATCACCTATTTCACTATCTTCCAACACTATCCACACGGCTTGGATAAGGTTACATTGCTCGTACCAATATATGTTTAAGCAATGTTGTTCTTTCTATACTTGATAGCATAAACCTTTTGTATCCTTCGGTTGCTTCAACCTTTAAATGTTGAAGACTAGTTGGTAGGATGTCTCTGATATCTCATTCTTATTGAATGAAAAAAGAGACTTGAGAGTTTCTAACTCCACAGACATCTCTTTTGAGCTTGTCTTCATAAGCTCAGTCAAATAGACTTGGTCATAATTGGTCACTTAGACGATTATGGTATACAAATCATATTTGTTCAAATAAGACAAAGGATAATTAGATAATAAGTTTACTAGTTTCATGTTCAGGAGACAACAAGGTTGACTCCCATCCCAATCATGCTAGTTAGCTCATCACCCTTTTAACCATAATATTTATTAAACACTTTCCCCTTTTGGATTTCTAGACGCATTCCAGAAAACTCCCACTCAATCAAAGAGCAGTTATATTAACAAGATAATAATACAATATCATCTAACTAGCATGGATGTTCAAGAAAACAAGAAGAGAATATACTGAATTCAATTCTAAAAACAAAAGAATTTAATCACAAATTCAATGAAAAGAAGAACATTAAAAAATTTGTCTCTTTTTGTTGTCTTTTAACTAGGTTCTCCCTCTCATAGGCCCTTCTGACCATATGAACTTATGTAACGTCTAGCTACAATGTCCAACTCCTCTTTGCCAGGCCCTTCTGACCATATAAACTCATGTAGCATCTAGCTACACTGTCCAGCTCCTCTTTGCCATGTTTACATCCACTCACTTTGCAGTATACCTCTTACTTGATGAGATGATTCTCACATCTCTATCTATCTTGTCCTTTGTCACAACATTTGTGATAAAGAGTTGACTTTTAGAAGTCATTGCTTCAATCCAAGTGGATCAATGTGGTTATAAGCATGGGAAGACTTGTTATTATTCAATAATCTCAAGTTACTGCAGTTTTTCAGGTTTTTAATCTCCAAGAGTTTGAGTCAAGGTATGGTAGGATTTTATATTCAAAAACTCATTTGAATAATCCTTCACTTTTAAAGAATCTTTCAACATTAACCTTATGTTACAGATGAAATCACTCTTAAAAAGTAAGCCAACCTATCCCAAAAACAATAGAATCAATAATGACTCAATTTCAACATTTTTGGGAATCTCTAAGTGCCTATAAGCACCTTTTTAACTCAAAAAACATCCAAATGTGCTTCAAATATATGCAAATTATATATCAAATTGAAGATCTCAAATTTAGGGCTTTTTAGGAACCAACCACGTCTCAATTGGAGGTTCCATGCGCTCTCACGCGCCCCTAGAAGGTCTCTGGATCCAAAAAATCCTGAAAAATTGAAAAATTCCAGGGTTGGCCACTCTCGGCGGCGGCGAGTGAAGTACACGCGCCGCCTTACGGCCACCAGAAGGCAACACGCGCCAGCCCAAACGACTCCACGCGTCGTCCTCTCTCCGACTATACTTGCCACATGTCAAATGGAGGTCCCACTGAGCCCCACGCGCCTCTGTCATTTTTTTTGTCCGAGCTGACCGTTGACCGGTCAACATTGAACGTTGACCGGTCAACATTGAACGTTGACCAGTCAACGCTGATTGGTCTACCCTAGACATGTCACTGATGACGTGTCGATGATGTGGTGCTGACGTGTTTCGATCGACGTGGCTGGTCAACGGATCACGTGGCCTTCGTTGACCGGTGCTGACGTGGCAATGAACACTGACGTGTCGCCCTCTGATTGGAGCCACGTGGTATTTATTGACTGATGATGTGGCATTGACTGCCACGTCATCATCGGCAACCTCCAGCCGGGTAAACCCGACCCGGTTGGAGCTCCGGTGGGTCATCGCGACCGGCCAACTTCAGGAAGCCATATCTCCCTCGTTTTAGCTCTATTTTTCGCGTTCTTAGTGTCGTTGGAATCGTAGTTCCGTGAACTACAAATCCATGGCAATTATTTGATCTGAAAACCTCTGTTTCATTGATCAAAATGAAAGTGAAGTGGCACGGCGACTAACGACCCGCAAACTTCTTTCCTTCGTTTCTCCCTCATCCGGACTCCGTTTGACGAGTTCTAGGCATCGTGGGGATCGTCTCTTCAAGCTCTACACATCCATGTCCTTACTTTATGTCCATGTCCTTACTTTATGTAGAAACACCGAGTTTCAAACACCCAATTTTTTCTCGACGTTGTCGGCGCGACGTAATTCGACCGGATGTGTGTCTCTGTGTTTCAAAGGCTCTTCTAACCTTTGAGGGGTCAAGTCTTTTCCTTTTTTAGTTCCACATAGGTTCTAAAAACATCCAACTTGAAAAAAAAATTGAAGAAGTGAAGAGAAGATAAAGGAATTACGCCATACAATATATATATACACATGCGCATATATAATAATCAGAGGAGCAAACGCATTCTGCTAACAATCATGAACCCAGTAATATCTGTATGCATATGGATCTCAGGTCGAATGGCAAATCCGGGAAGAAGAATAGATGCACACACAGACACGCATATATCATTCAATATGAAACAAAAGAAAATATCTATACGTGCATATATCAATATGAGAACAAGGTGATCTTGTGCAGCGAAAAAATAATTTCATATTGGTACCCCAAAAAATATATTGCTGTACGCATTCGTGGGAAAAATTGAAGCAACATATATTTTATCATATAATCTCATATATATAATTGCACAGCGGAAATAAAAAATTATGATGGGATATAATTAAAAAAATTATAACACATGTTTATTCACATAGAATAATCACAGCCACAGGATCAAGAAGGCTCTGATGTCAATGTAAGAAAAAATATAACTAAAAGGAGATTAGGCGTACCTGGACGAATCCATGTTTTGATCCGGGTCAAAGCTCCAATACTCCATACTTGTGCCCACACAAAACTGGTTATCAAAATAATGTTAATGCCATTAAAAAACAGGGAGTCAGATATTTCCCTCCAGCATGCTGATTGATCTAATTTATTTACAATCAGTTTAACGATAGGACTACCTTTTCTAAAACTACGAACCATGAACTAATTACATGCATTATTCTTCCAGTATGCTGATTGTATTAATTTTCAACACAGTAATATTTTTTAACAAAACTGTAAAAAAATTGTAATTTAATCCTGTAATAAGTAATATTTTTTAACAAAACTGTAAAAAAATTGTAATTTAATCCTGTAATATAAAGCTTTTTTATTAAATCAGAAGCAATACTAATTATGGTTAATTAAATGGTACCTCTTTGAATTCACTGTTTAAAAAATGTCAACCCAAGGAACCTCTGTTCAAACATACTTCTTACACAGGCGCATGCACGTGATCAATTCATCTCATAAATACCAACAAAATTATAGCATATTCAATTCATTATAAGTCTCACAATCGTGTTTGGCAGACACAACTAAAGATATTAATTAAAACAATAAAAGAGGTTAAAAACAGAGTAAGAACCAAGGACAGGCGTCTTAATTAAACAAATTTATTTATTTTTCTCCAAAAAATGTTAGTTGAATAATTCTCACCTTGTCTGGTTTTCCTTGGGTTTCACAAGCTAGTTACACGAATTTCTTTCATCTGGGCAACAAATAATGGAGGTACAACCCAGGAGGGTAGGTGACAAAACTGGTTCTCCTGCCCCGTGGTTTGCCTCACTTTTCATGCGTATATTTCTGCATGTCCACTTGAAATAGGTTTGTGTCCATTTTTGGATAACTTTATAAGTTCTCCAAGATCTACTACGTAGCTTTTTTTTTTTTATACATAAAGAAGAAAAACTCTCAAGACTCAGCCTACATCTATAGGAATACAATGATCCAGCTCTAAAACAGCTGTTAACTCAGGCGTGGAATACAAAATAGGGTGAAACCCCGTTATACATGAAAGTGCCTTTTTCGCAAGGAAGTCATCAACCCTATTTGCGTTTCTTGGAACAAACCTCAATTCAATCGTCCATTATCGTTGCAACATAGAACGAACTTCTGCTATTGTATTAGTGTCTGAATGATTCTGGCAATTCTCACTGTTAATCAGATCAAGAACTTCTTTCGCATTGGATTCTAATACCACTCTATGCTTTCCTTGATCCCAAGCTGTCTTCAATCCTAGAAGAATACCCCATATTTCAGCGGTAACATGATCACCCAAGTCCAATCTGTGCATAAAAGCCATAATAAAATTCCCGTTAGCCTCTCGAATAACTCCTCCGCATCCAGCGCCGTTCTTCCCTGCAAATGCTCCGTCTACGTTAACTTTAGTCCATCCTTCATCAGGAGGAGTCCATGTAACCCCCCTATCCATTACTAATGTGCCTTGTAAGTTGATTCAGACTATTTTTTTACTTGCCTTTTGAATGTTGGATATAATGGCATGGGCATGATTCTGTAGGCTCTCATTATTTTGATTCTTCTGCTCAAAAAGACATTCATTCCTCCTTTTCCAGAATAACTAGCATAAAGTTGCAAACCAGTCACCCCAATCTAAGCGTCGAATATTAAAGTTCACCCACTCCTTGAGATTAAGCTCGAAGAAAAAACGATCCCGAGGCAATGTTATCTTTTCCATCCACAAACGTTTAGCTTCAGTGCAGTCCCGAAGTACATGCAACACCGTTTCTGGGCCTTTCTTACACCAATCACACACATCATCAGCACACATACCTCTTCTAAATCTCTCCACGTTGGTAAGAAGCTTGTTGTGAGCAACGAGCCACATAAACGATTTACACCTTGGGATAGTGTTCAGCTTCCATATTTTTTACCATAATACTTCCTGGTTCTCTTCTTCATTTGCAATAACTTTATATGCAGATTTCACCGTGAATTCTCCATTTCTTGTGTGTTTCCATCGAACAATCTGTCTCCCCTGCTCAACTTCGGAACCCTCCTGCACAAATCTCCATGCTGCCTTGATCCCTGCCCAAGTATTCGATCCTATCCTCTGCATATCAATTTGAGACATCAAATCATTTCCACATTTATATTTGCTTCTAATAATTCTTACCCATAAGTCATCCTTTTTCTTGATAAGATTCCATCCTAATTTGGCCATAAATGCATGATTCTGGGTTTTAACATGTTTCAAACCCAAACCACTATTACCCTTTGACTTGCACACCGTATCCCAAGAAACAAGATGAATTTTCTGCTTTTCCTGTGTTGTGCCCCACAAAAAGCTTCGATTTTTACTCTCAATCATATCACAGGAACCAAGAGGTATTGATGTTGTTTGCATTGTATAAACTGGAATAGCAGATGTGACAGCCCCTACCAAATTAGTACGTCCAGCTAGAGATAACAAATTTACTTTCCAATTAGATAACCTCTTCTTCACTTTATCGACAACCTCACTGAAGCTCTCCTTAGTCACCCTTTTATGATGCAGAGGAACTCCCAAGTATTTACCAAGATCCGCTGCCATTTGGAACCCCATAATATTGCTCAACTCAGCGCGTCGATTGTGATTCACATTCCTGGAGAAGAACACTCTAGTCTTCGTAGCATTGACCTTTAACCCTGAGCTTGCACAGAATTCATCTAGGCAAGCCTTAACTTCATTTTCCTGAAAAACAGAAGCTTGGCCAAACAAAACAATATCATCAGCAAAAAATAAATGAGAAATAGGAGGCCCATTCTTACATAACCTTATTGGGAGCCAGTTTATTGTCTCCATCCTATCTTGAATCATGTGAGCCAGTCGTTCCATGCAAATTACGAATAAGTATGGAGATAAAGGGCCCCCTTGTCTCACACCACGGGAAGTTTTAAATAAATCACATTTTTCTCCATTCCATAATAATTGCATTGAAGGCGTCGTAACACAATAATTAATAATTCTGACCAGATTAGGAGGAAATGAAAGATCATTCAAGCATTATTCCAAAAAACTCCAGTTCAGCCTATCATAAGCCTTCTCCATATCAATCTTAATAGCCATATATCCACGTTTACCCTGCATAATCCTCATAGAGTGAACAACCTCCTGTGCTAGGATAACATTGTCAGAGCTGTGTCTGCCTGGGATAAAACTGCATTGGTTAGGGCTAATAATTTTAGGAAGGACAATCCTTATACGGTTAGCAATTACCTTGGTAAGAATCTTGAAAATCCCATTACATAAACTGATAGGACGAAGATCCCTTAACTCTTCTGGAGATTCCTTTTTTGGTATAAGTACCATAAAAGTATTATTAATGCTTGCAATTTCTTCTGGATACTCCCAGAGTTTTTTAATAAAACTATTAACAGATGTATCAACGTGATTCCATTGACTCTGATAAAAGAGTGCATTAAAACCATCTGGTCCTGGTGCTTTCAATGCTCCCATATTAAAAACCACCTCCTTTACTTCTTCATCCCGTATATCTTTACCTAAGAGATAAAGCTCTTCATCTTCAATTCTTGGATATGTATTGTGACAATTGATTTTCTCCCTTTGAATTCATTCCTCTGTAAACAAAGTAGTAAAATAAGAAGAAGCCATCTCTTTAATTAATTGCGCTTCATAGACCCAATCTCCATTCTCATTTCGAATAGCTCCAACAAAGTTTCTTTTTCTTCTTCCATTAGCCCGAGCATGAAAGAATTTTGTATTTCTATCTCCACTCACTGACCATTCAGAGCGAGCTTTTTGTGCCCATAATAATGATTCCTGCAATAAGACACCCTCAAGCTCGCCCCATAAAGAAGTTTGAAGGTTTTGAAGTTCTATTGAAAGCCCATATTGTTTCTCCACTTTAGTAATTCCATTAAGACGTCGCATTAGCTCCCGTTTTCTCTTTTCCGTATGACCGAACACTTTTTTGTTCCAACTTCTACAATCTTCAGTAAATAGAGTGATTGCCTCCTTCCACTCACCAGTCGTCTTCCAATTTTCCCTGACAAATTCTTCAAACTCATCATGTAACACCCAAGCCGTGATAAACCGGAATGGTTTATTATTCTGACTCGTCCTGCTTAACCCTTCCAAATTCAACAGAATGGGACGATGATCAGATTTATACCATGGTAAGTGAGTAACACTTGCATTTGGAAACATTTCTAACCATTCATTTGATCCAAGAACACGATCAAGTCTGCAATTAGAATCTGTTCTATGCCACATAAATTCAAGTCCCTCAAACCTAAGATCATTTAAAACAGCAGCATCAACAAAATTAATGAACTCTCTATCCGGCCCAATATTCTTACCCATAGACCTTCTTTTATTAGTCATCAAAGTAGCATTAAAATCACCACCAAAAGCCCAAGGTCCATGTATCCTGTCATGCAACTCAAAAAGATCTTGCCACAATTTTCGTCTTTGCATTAAAATCGGGCTAGCATAAATAAGCGTCAGTTCCCACATTCTACGATCATTCCCACAGATTCTGATATGCATAAATTGTGGATTCTTCATTAATACCTCAACTTTTCCCACCTTTTCAGACCACAAACACCAAATCCCTCCCTTGAAACCTTCTGCATCAATAATTTGAACAAATGGAAATCCCAGCTTACCAGCTATTTGGACTGCTCTATTCCCACTACACTTAGTTTCAAAAATTGCCATAAAATCCACATTATGGAACCGTGACATTTCCCTTATAAGATTAGGAAAAAGGCGAGCTCCTGTGCCCCGTGAATTCCATAAAATGAAATTCATTAAGACATATTAATATTTTTTGGGCTGGAATCCCCCATCAAAGCATCTTCATCCACTCTACCACCTTCAGACATAGTTAATAAAGAAAGGTCATCATGGTGATCTGTAATTATCATACCTTGATCCACGATATAATTAGCTTTTGACACTTCACTATTTTGCATCATTTCCCCCTGTTCCATCTCCATGTTAAGATTTTCCGCTTCATTACCACATGATTCTTTAGTAGCCTTCAGGTTTTCACTAGACCTGTCCTTCAACAAAGAAAAAGGATTTAGGGAGATAAATTCGGTTGCATCGTGGTTAACAATCTCCCCCTCTTTTGATACATCATGTGTCGGTAATTTGCCTATAACCATGTTCATTTTTTGCCTTGCATGTCTCTTAATCCCAGTTAGTCTTTTTTCACCCACTGGAACCCACTTCTGCTCTGTAACATTCTTATTAATATCCATCCCAATTTGACGCCTTCTCTCATTTACTCCCTCACTCTCATCCTTCCTTTCAACCGTCTTTCCCTTATCCTTGGCAAAATTAAGTTTACCACGTAGCTTGATAATATAAATTGATTTGAGATATAGAATAAAAAAGTCATAAATTCACTGTTTTAAGATTTTACATTAAGATATAGCGGTCAATCACTTCCCAGTGACACTTCAATTTTAGTTGGCAAAAACAGAGAGAAAAAAAGACACTTAAATTTTAAGATTAAAGCAGGGATGTCACACCAATAATAATAAAAATAAGCATATAAGTTGGCCCAACATCATATCTCAACACACAATCTCGAGACATGAGTTACTTGAGAGGATGATCCAATTGGAAGTAGCAGTAGGAGGATAAATATCGAGGGAGAATATAAGTGGACCATTAAATACTCTATTGAGCATCTTATTTTACTCAATGTGGGACTTGGTATCCCACAAGAAGTCTCCATAACAAAATCTCAAGGCATGGATCCAAAATAGCACATGTTAATAGCAAATACAAAGTATAATATCAAAGGGCATGGCATTTATGTGATGAAATATAGTGTATAGTGTATAGTGTATACATATATGCAAGTAATTTATGACATTTGATAAATTAAAACTGAGACTTCTTGAATTTCAGTGCTTCAAACTGGGCAGCAAGTTCATCATAATCCGACAACTTGGGGTGAACACGAGCATTCCCATCTTGAGACGAAGGTACCGGTGGTGGAGGCCGGTTAGGTGGTGGCAAAACACCACCATAAGGTTCTTCTTCCTCAATTTCTATCTCTTCATCACAATCTGATTCATCAAATTTAATATCCAAACGCACAGAAGTTGGATTGTAGCTGTATCTCCTATAAACCTTTTCAGAATACATGTCTGTAGCCATTTTATCCTCACCGTTTCTGTGATCAGACCTTGGTAAGCTATGCGACCTCTGCATTGTCTCTTGGATGATACTTGCAGGACCATTATTCAACTTATCATCATAAATAAGTCGTTGAGAAGCTTCTTCCTTCTTGGCGATATAAGCAGCAACTTCAGCAGCAACTATGGCTTTTCAGAATACATGTCTGTAGCCATTTTATCCTCACCGTTTCTGTGATCAGACCTTGGTAAGCTATGCGACCTCTACATTGTCTCTTGGATGGTACTTGCAGGACCATTATTCAACTTATCATCATAAATAAGTCGTTGAGAAGCTTCTTCCTTCTTGGCGATATAAGCAGCAACTTCAGCAGCAACTATGGCTTTCATGGCTGATTCAGCTGCTGCCTCAGCAGCAGACTTGGAGTCTTCAAATTGTACATTGCCGCTCTGGCAGCAGCCGCCTGCTGACCTGGAACTGGCCTTATGGGTCTCCATGAATTGAGCAGTTGTGGAAGGCTTGACTGGTAAGTTGCTGGCACTGACAAAAGCGTTTGGCCCTTCCTGAAGATGAAACATAAGAACCAAATTTTCAATATGATGCGAGAAAAGACCAAAAAGGAAAGAGACAGAGACAGACTACATACTATTAGCTCTTCTGGAGGCTTTAGCAGTTCCTTCTCTGATTCCGATGTCCCATTCGACCTGATATTCCTTAGCTATTTCCTTCATCACTTTCAACTTTACTTCACCAGCAGGTGTTCGTACTGAGAGCTTGTCAATTAGCTATTAGTCATCGTAGTTAGCAAGTTATCTTTAAGAGCCATTAGAGGACATTATAAACAGAAAGGAGGCATGCATAATTTATTCTGTGTTTTTAAGCAAATTTGTGTGAATTTCTGAAAATAGATAGTGAGGTTTGCGTAATATAACAAGACCCAATTGAGGACTTATAATTTACCTTTTGTGCTTAGGTGAGATCTAAGTTTCAAAAATAAAAGTGAGGTCCATGTAAATTTAGGAAAAATCAGAGGGGGTTCATGTAGTTTACCCTAAAAAACAAGGCTTACCAAGCGATTTACACCACAGTTGGGTCTTAGATCAGTAGCAGCAGATACAAATTCACTCCCATACTTCTTCTCAAAGATATCCTTAAGAGCCAATAGCTCTGGAATTTCTGAGCACCTAGGGCTGCAAATATTAAGCTAGCAATCCCCTCCTTTAGATCTGCAGGACATTCCCTGAAATAAGTTGGATTGGCGTCAAAATTTTCGCAAATGATAACTTTACAATAATAATAAACAAAAGAATTTGCCTTATTTTCACCTTTGTTTTGCAATGATTGAAAGTCTAGCCACAACTAATTCACAAAAGAGCTCAATGAACTCATTTGCAGCCAAAACATTTTGCTCTCTCATCACGTGCTCAACCTGCAAAGTAAGGATGTCTTTAGGATGATATCACAAAGTTATCAAGCCAAATCAGAAAAGTGAGATCTGTGACAATCATCATACTAGTTCCACGGTAACAAATCTCCTTTCAACCTCTGTACCGCGTCAGGCACAAAAAGGTTGAGAATCATCAGTTCATCACACACAGCCTCAGTAAGAGGGAAGATGCTAAAGAATTGAGTCTACGTGAACCTTTAGCCTTAAAATAAAGTTCAACACTAAACGAGTCTTTTGTTTTTGTTTGAAGAGAGGGGAAAATTCAAAGGGTGCCCATCATTCCATTAGATTAATTGCATCTATGACTTGAAGATAGATTATCATTTTCTAACAAAACTTCAACTTCTTCTAAACAGAAGTTTTTGCTCAGACGTTTATAGCTGATCTGGTGAACTGCCCAGTGCCCACACTATGGGTTCACTATTGACTGTTGAGCAGTTAGCATCTCAAAAACAGAGCCGTGTTGTCAAAGAAGACCATACTAACTAGAAAAACGAGTCAGCAAAATTTATTTACATTCTCTTATACGATCCATTCAAATACGAATTCACTTCACACTAGGAGCTCTGGTACATGTGCATCCACGAGTAATATTGAAATTTAATCAACGCCGACCTAACACCTCCTTAGTCCTTAGTGTATCATATAATATTTCCTAGCATACTTTCCTCAATTCAACTCAATTAACGACAATCGTCTAATTCTTGCCATAAAAATGCTGTACTGATTCCAAAACACGCAGGATGGACAGAAGTTAACAGGCATTAAAAATATGATAAACCGACTCAGCAATCAACAGTATCAAATATGTGATAATCTAACTTTCTTCGCAGCAGAGTGGCCATCCTTTTAAAGCAAAACAACAGATTATATTCACTGGGAGTTCTGAATCAATCAGTCAATCATTAAGAAGAAGGCGACGCTTGGAGGGAGAAAAATCTTCACTTGAACATTAGAAGAAAACGAGAGCAGAAATCTGAGAAAAAATGTATCAGCTATGGCTGTTGTGAGCGGTAAACGAAAAATTACCCTGATACGAGCAGTGGCATCTTGACCAGACTGAAGAAGCAACGCAATGTCTCGCCTCATCTGCCTCACCACCACCTCTCTCTTGTTCCTCAGCAACTTTATCCTCGCCACCGCCATCTTTGCCGCCGTTTTGCTGTTTTCACCAATTCATTCTATTTCTCTTAATTCCGTAATCAAACGGAAACATGACTATAATTTCTAGACAGAGGCAAAATGGAAGAGAAGGAGATAAAAGAACATTTTCCCCTTAATCTTCCGAGACCAAACCATCCCATTTCGATTTTACCGAGTAAGTGTTTGAAAAAGCTGAAAAAAAAAGGAATGTAAGAAAAGTACCATTTGGAGGAGCTGAAGCCTCCGCGGAGAAGAGAGACGAAGAGCTTCATGAGCTTCTTGGTGTGGGCAGTGGCTGCGTCTGCGACAGTCATGGGTGAGAGGCAGGAAGAGAAAGAGAGGGGTTTGGGGTTTATGAGGAAGGAAGTGAAGAAGAGTAACGGATCAGTGAAAAATAAAGTTATAAAAACTCATTAAAAAGTTCGTCTTTTTCTTCGTTGATGAGGAGATCCCATGGGCCCCACTTTCCAGCTCTGCTGTAATGCCTCCCGCGTCGGGAAATTTAGCCGTTAGGATATTTGACACGTGGAGAATGAAGCTGCGATGAGGGGTGAGGGATCCTATGCAACAGGGATCACCAAGGGTACGCAGAATTTGACCCCGATGTTAATTGGGAGGACATGTTTGGTAACTGAAAATAAATTTTTCTGTTCTATATGAATAATATTTGTTTCAAATATTTTCTATTTTAAAAAATATAAATATAAAATATATCATTTTTATTATCAAAATTTGAATTTTTACTTCATGTTTTTGTTTTTAAATTTTTCATTGAGATCTCGTCTTTTCAAGTGCTGTGAAATGGAGAAACTACTAATACTTTCACTTCTTCTCGTGGAGTTAGACAGGGGGACCCCTTTCCCCATATATCTTCACTCTATGCATGGAGTGGCTAAGTCATATTATTCAGGATGCAGTAAATGCTGGATTATGGAAACCGATTCGTCTTGATAGAGGCGGTCCTCCCATTTCTCACCTCTTCTTTGCAGATGATCTAATTTTATTTGGAGAGGCATCGGAGGACTAGATTATCAAATGTTGTGTTGTCTTCAGAACTTTTGCGAAGTGTCAAGCCAAAAAGTTGACAAAAGGAAGACTAGAGTTTGCTTCTCTAAAAATGTCCATTTCAATAGGGCCTATGCGCTTAGCAGAGCTATGGGAGTTATTTTAATAGGAGACTTGGGCAAATACCTTGGTATTCCTTTATTTCATAAAAGGGTTTCTAAGGTTATTTTTAACCCCATTCTTAAGAAGACGCAAAAGAGATTAACAGGCTGGAAAAGAGGATGTTTGAATATGGCAGGAAGAGTAACTCTTATTAAATCAGTTTTATCTGCTCTACTGGCTTATCATATGCAGACCATGTTGCTTCCAAAAGGGATTCTAAAGGATCTTAAAAAGAAGAGCAGAAGCTTTTTATGGGATGAAAAGGAGGATCAGAGGAAGATGCATCTTATATCATGGGAACAGATTAAGAAGGATAAGAAAGAAGGTGGGCTAAGCATTCGGGATATGTGCAAACAAAATGAAGCTTTTATTATGAAGTAGTGCTAGCATTTTCTTACTAATAAGGATGCTTTATGAACGAATGTCATTAGGAGCAAATACAAATGGGATCAAATGAATAGATCAATACCTCGGCAGATTGCGTCTTATACTTGGAGAGGAGTTTGCTCTTTTTGGGACAAGTTCCAGGAAGGGGTGAGGATTAAAGTTGGCAATGGAGCGTTGGCTTCTTTTTGGTATGATAACTGGTTAGAATTAAATAAACCATTGATAGATCTCTTCTCTGGTTTGGAGGCCTTTATGGACATCAATGAGAAAGTTCAAGATTACGTCAATTCGTGGGGGGAGTGGGACATAACTAAGTTAAGTAGGTGGTTCCAGTGGCCAGTTACTGAGCGAATTATGAGCCATCATCCGCCCTGTGAGGGGAGAGGAGAGGATAGATATTTTTGGAAACCTGCTACTGATGGGTGTTTTTCTGTTAGTTCTGCATATCACTTCTGTTTTGCAGGGTCCCAGAATCAAAATCAATCTTTTTGGCGGTTGCTATGGAGATAGGCAGTACCAGAGAAGATTAAGTCATTTATGTGGCTTGCTGCTAATGGGAGGGTTCATACAGCTAAGCTGAGAGAACAAAGGGGCTTGATGGAATAGGCGGGATGTTCTTTTCGATGCAATGCTGAAGAGGACCTGATGCACTTATTGAGGGATTGTGTTAATGCAAAGGAAAGGTGGATTTCCTTAATTGATCCTGTCATGTGGGATAAATTTTCTACCCTACAGGGATTGGAGTGGATACAATGAAATCTCAAGAATGAAGTAGGGAGAAATTTCACTAGTAAAGTTAGCTGGCCAACCTTATTCGAGTATGTTTGCTAGGATATCTGGGTAGCTCGTTGCTTGAAGCTGTTTGGGAAGGAACAACAGATGGCTCACCACAATGGTCACTCTAGTTTATTCAAAGTTGTTTGGGATCTGGATTTAACCCACAATTGTCGTTTCTACAACTGTAATATTATCGAAGAAGGAGTCGGTATGAGGGGAAGACCTAGATTTGCTACTTTGGAGACAGATGGCTTAGTTCTGGAATCGGGCATGCCGGGCTGTGCTGGAGCTATCAAAGACGAAGCTGGAAGCTGGATTTGTGGATATATCAGTCGGCTTATTCAAGTGCCTCCTGTGGTGGCTGAGATCATTGCAATTATACAGGGGCTTCAGATCTGCTGGAACAAGAATTTAAAGAATATCATTGTTTTCACAGACTGTTTGGAGGCCATTAACTTACTTACAAGAGGATCTTATAGGGATCACCCGTTCAGGGAAGTGATTGAAGATGCGAGACTTTGGATATCGAAAGAATGGCAAATCCTTCTTACTTATGTATCTAGGGAGGATAATACTCTTGTAGATTATTTGGGAGGGTTAGCTCATAGTAGTACTGAGAATTTTGTTATCCTTGATCACCCACCATCTTCTTTTACGGAGGTGGTTGTTGATCATGACTGATTGTTGTTTTAGCGTTCCTCTAGAAAACAAGTTTTGTTGTAACCTTTTCATAGGTTAATGTATTCCAATTTTTCATTCAAAAACAAAAAAACAAAATTTCCACTCCACCCTCTACTCACCTAAAATGCCTTTTTTTGCCAACATTAACATAACACTCTGTTGGCAAAAAAATATAACACTGGTAAGTAGTAATGGGAAAAAAATAATAGAATGAAAAGACAAAAAAAAATCAGTCACGCCTGGTCTTGACATAGAAATTAATCATAATACTTGTGCTAGTTTGTTTTGGATAATATGAAAATACCCAAGCCCTATAGGCACGAGTCATTGAATTTGTCCTGGGCAAAAAAAAAAAAGGTCATTGAATTTGTGATTCTCATTCGGAGCTCTGTGGAAGCTGTAAATCAAAGTTTGTTGGGTTTGAATCTGTGCTTAAGTTTTCATGACAAGCTGATATCCATTTGATTCTTCATAACAGCCTAAATATAGAAGAGTCCTGGCACATCGTAATGAAGTTTATCTCGATAACAGTCTTTGTAATTTTTGGTGGTCTGGCAGCATCAATCATTTTAGCTGTCAAATCTTTGATACAAATATGAACTTTTATATATGTCATTCAGTGCAATCTTTGATACAAATAGGTGCTTTTATATATGATCCAGGGCATCTAAAAGTACAAGGTCTTGTAATTGTACAAAAACAAGTAAGTGTAGCTGTTAAAAAGATCATCACTAATGTTTAAGTGGAGATATGAATTGTGAGTATTATCATTACAAAGTTGATGTATCCAATCCTGAAAGCTCTGAGACTGAAATTCTAATACCCAACTAAGAGCTAAACCAAATGGCAGAAGAGAACTATATGATCATGACACTCTGATGGCTAAAACAAGTCAGTGATAGTGATACACATTTGTTTGTTCACAATATTTTTTTGTTCAAAGTTTATTCACAATATTTAATATGTGGTAAATGAGTCCATGATAAAGGGCAGTCAAAGCAAGGCCTACTGCTTGTAAGAACAGTGTTATTTCTCCCAAAACATGAGTTGAAAACATAGACACACTATTATTATTAGTCAATTAAATGTGTGAGAATGTATATTGTTGACAGCTAAAGTGACTCATCTTATCTCCAAAACAACCCACTCTGGTATTATTAAATCCACCCGTTTGAAACCATTCGGACGTACAAAAATTATATCAGACATGAAAAACCCTATGGACTTATGGCAGATTTTGTGGTCTTCTACCAGCATTGCAAATATCCACCCATCCTTTTTTATTTATTAATTTATTTTATGAACACATCCTCTGCTCGTTTTGTATAAAAGCCTCAAAGATTTCCTCTATTTTTGGAAGCAATTGATACCACCAGGCATCTCTATCCTCATGTCCATCTCTCTGTTTTTGCTCTGCTTTCGCTATACCTTATTCCTTGTCTTTTTTTTTTTTTTCATTTCTTGGATATGTTTGGTTGTTGAAGAGTGACTCGAGAAAATTTTATACAAATATATCGTTAGATCTTCCTATTGCACCGGTGGCATGTTGTTTAGTAGGTTGCTATGAATATTCAGTACAAGTTTAATGCTTTGATATGTTGCTTGCAGGTAGGTTCCGACCATACAAAATAAAATATTTGGCTCTTTCATTGACGAATTGACACTCAAATTTTTAACAACACAGAGATTTGAAGTAATCGCAATCTATATTTGAGATCTTCAAGATAAATTATTTTAGACTTATATCAATGTCAAGTTAAGACTTTGAAAAAGTAAAATGCATCTCAAGACTTGTACATGAAATTAGTTTTCACTTATGTTTATTAACATCAACACTTATATTTCACATAATTACAAGATAATCTTTCAAACACTATCATTTATGATCCTTGAAAAAAAATTGTAAACCTCAAGAATCTTGATCTTGGCCATCATTAGCATATGCTATACCATCATGGATTTCTTTAACTGGAGATGTAATGAATGTAAAAAAGAGTAAGGTAATTATGAATGTTTAATCATTTATTTTGATCTGTATCTTCTGTTAAGAAGCCAAATTGTCATTATAATTCATTTTGAAGTGCCTCATTCAGGAGGAGAAATTAGACTAAAAAGAGAAAGAACACCATAAATATAGAGTATATAAATTATTGTTTGCATTTGATAGTATGAACACCCAAATACACGTATATACGTGTTTAAAATTGGAATCCTCATCCCTTAAATATGGATGGCTTTGCAGGATTTTGAACAGAATTTGGCAGACAGAATTGAGAGATTATGTTCAAAAGAGAGGCTCTAGTTTTGATCAACCTCCTAAACACAACATGCAGGCCATTCTCAAGGGTTTCAATGCCCATCTCCAAAGCATCCAATCTTGTATGAACAATCTTCATCTTCTCAAAACGACCACCTTCACTCACAACACAGTTCAACACTGAATCCACACTCTTCAACTCATTCACCATTTCTGAATTATGATCTTCACATGCTTCCATAGTCCCTTTGTGCATCCATCTAGCAACCACAAACCATTTGGTAGCTTCCTTTGGTATCACCAAAAAATCCAAAAGCGATTGGATTATTGAAACGTTCATCAAAATGGCTTCCCTAATTACTTTTATCACAGAAGCCATCTGATCATCAAGATTCAAAAGTGGGGCTACACCAAATCTGGTTTCCATGTGCTTTAACTCTGTGACAAGTGTCTTCACATTCTTCATCATCTTCTTGGTCAAGAACTTGTACTCTGCTACACTTTTTTCAACAGAGGAATCTCCTTTTCTTCTTCTAACAGCAGAGTGAAGGGCTTCAACATTTTCCTTGATCTGCAACAATATGTCGCTTGTGATACCACATATGTCCAAAACCCTGACTGATCCATCTAAAAGCTCCTCAACACAGCTATGAGCTGGATGCTTAGAAATGCCAAGTTGGATTGAGGACATGTGAAGAAGCTGGTCCAAGCTTATGTACACACCTTCAAGCAATGACAAGCCTGTGTGAACAGAGTTGGATGTGGGTGTGGATGTTGCTTCCCAAGTTTTGATCTTGTTGAGCTCTTCGTCTACTTTAACGGTGGTGGGGTGAGATCTAGAGGGCAAGCTGATAGAGCGAGCATGGTATTTCATAACCATGGTTGGCTCTGGTTTGATCCTTTTTCTGTGTGTATGGCCTCAAAATTGGTGTTTGTATTTAAATTTGGAGTGTGGGAATGGGTGTTTATATATAAGTGTGAGGGATAATTTTTAGAGGGAAAATTAGAGACGGCATTGAAGCTGAAGGAGCATGTGGTACCCTCATGGATTCCCTTCAAGCTTGTTGACATGACATGGTCTCGTTTCTGCCCAACATTAAGGACCACCATTCTTTTATACATGTTATTCTTTGGAAAATTACATATACTGTCCATTTAGTTGTATAAAATTAGTATATCAAATTATCACAATAGTATTTTAAGTAATAAAAAAGGGATAAAAAAAATCCTCTAACTTTGCAAATCCAAATTCAAGGTCCGAAATGTCCTATTCACTATGAATTCACATGGACTCATCTGAAATTGAATTTTGTAATAAAATTTCCTAAATACTTTTAATTTGAACAAAAATAAGACGACCACGACAATAGTTTAACTACTAATGACTCAATCTTAGTAATAATTCTAATGTATCAAATAATAACAATAACAATTTTTTTTTTGATATTATCATTTGACATCTAGTTTGGGGTTCGTGACTGTCCTTTCCAACATAATTGTCTCTTCTGGAGCTTGAACTCGAGATCCAGGGGATCTAATGAAGTCTTAGACCACTAGACCAACTCAATGTTATTAACAATAACAATTAAGTGATGACTAATTTCACAAAGGGTACTTAGGTTATTTTAATTATAGCAATTAAGTCATTTCCCGGGATTATTTTAGAATTGTCATATTTTGTTGATTTTTTCACCACGCATTCATATTATTTCTTGTTTTTTTTTTTTGGAATATACTAGATGATTGAGGAATAATGTCCAACATTTTAGGGTCATAATATAGGGAAATAAATGAAATATCTCAAAATTTGTTTATATATTTCCCGTTATTTTTTATTATTAGGAGAGGTGATTGAGGAATGGGGCGTGGACATATAAAATGACTGATGTTGGTAAACAAAAAAACGCCATTAATCATCACGTAGTGTGCTTCCCGTGGCGCCACATTAGCCTCTCTTTTCCCATAATCCAAAGTGAAGACTGCTTCTTCCTCAAACATGTGAACTGTCCACATGAAGTTGCTTCCACTGCAAAACGAAAATAAATAAATAAATGGTTCTTGGGAGAGTGAGATTTGGGTCCTTTTGATTAGGGTATAAGAAAATACCATGGGTTATGAACTTATGATTTGAGTGTTAGATAAGATATTGGATTAGAAATTTAGAATTCCAATGACATATTGTGATCCTTTTTTTTTTTATGCGCGCGCGAGTGGCTTGTACTCTTAATGTCTCCTTTTTCTTTAACCAATGCCTTAATTACTTGCTACTATAATATGAGTTTTTGACTTAATTCCCTTTTGCTTGATTGTTTCTCAAGAAAAATATTTTAGTAGGTAATCAACAACAATTGGCCTTATTGATAGGTATCTTAACTCCTTGTCTAACCCACTCGATCTCTGGATATAGAAAAAACTCTCGTTAGGACATCCGACCCCTTAAGAGGACCTCCATAAGGTAAACCTGAATTAGTCCATTGTTTGGATATCTGATAATAGGATAAAGAAAAAAGATAATATAGATTCTAGTGGATCCATCATAATTAAAAAAAAAATGTTTTAGTAGGTACGTAAAGGATGACTCACGTACACGTATTGTGCTGGAAGGTGGCGAGTGTATGTGAGACTCACTGAGATACAAATATTTAAACTAACGTGCAATAATAGAAGCACGTCTTCCATAATAAAATATAAATATTTGCGGCCGACCTCATGAACATGATCATAATTTTATTTAATAAACCAATTAGATTCTTGTATGTGTCTAAAGTCTAAACTACAACTCTATTCATCCTAAAAGATTCTTTTTCCGGGTCCCTATGAGAGAGAGATTAATCTTTATAAGTCATGGCATTAAATTCTAGATTGGCTACTCAGCCCAATGAACCAGCTGCTCAGCCATTTCATTCAATCAGCTAATTCAGAAAATAAGTGACTCATGGTTAACCTAGTGCTAGGGGATTGGACGATGAAACAACGTTATATTAAGTTAAAAACGACAATCCATTGTATTTCTGTTTTAGTAACTGGTTTATTAAATAATGTGTGGTTTACGTATAAATGTTTCATTTATTTTGGGATTAATGCCTTTTTATTTAAAAATTACTTTTTTATTATTATATTTTCATATATTTTAAACATAGCTGATTTGATTTTGGTTTTGTCCGATTAGACTACTAATCCTGAACCATTATTCTAACCAATCTAATGTTCGATCCAAGTTTCAGTACATTACTTAAAACACAATGTTGTTATACAAAAGTATAAGGGACAGAAAGAATCAAGTTCTCACATATTGAATAAAGAAGTGATTCCTATACATTGCCCCCTTCCCTTGCATTCTCAAATCCAAACACAAGCTGGGGCAATATTTGCTGTAATGTTTTCATCACACACACACACACACACACACACACACACACACACACACACACACACACACACACACACACACACACACACACACACACACACACACACACACACACACACACACACACACACACACACACACACACACACACACACACACACACACACACACACACACACACACACACACACACACACACACACACACACTATAAGTGGTGCAGACTTGGGCAGTATGTAAATTTTGCGGAATATAAAGTAAAGAAATAAAGAAATTAAAAGACACAAACACACTTGCAAAAATCTTAATATTTACTAGGATAGAATAAACAAAAACAGAATAATTTTTGACCAATAATAATCCGGGTTATGGAAGGAATCCTGTCCTCTTTCATACTGGAACCATTTACAGAGAATCCTCCTTTTGATCTCAACCTTCCTCCTTCAAATTACATCAGCACAGCCCGCCTTCGTTTCCTACAGGAGGCGTAGTTATTCTATTTTCATTTATTCTCTTCAGACTCTTTTTTTTTTTTTACATCCTGCCCAGTAGCTTGACTTATCGTGTCATCCCCATGAATCACAGATAAAATTTCCCCCTAGATCCCCAAAGAGAGTTTAACCGCTCATACCTTAGACGCTTTCAATAATTGTTGATTAAAATGATGTTGCAGGCAACCACGCTGGCAAATTGCTCACAAAGCTCAGAAATGCGAGAAAGAGAGTATGAGAATTTTCTTTGCATTCAAGTTATTGTGTCCAACAAAGGGACTTACATGAGGTTTATATAGAACTGGAAAGATCAACTCTGATTACAGACTCGAGTTATTCTGACTCTAGTTACTTTAGATAAAGTAACTCTTACAAGATGCGCATGATACAAACATCACACATTACAGATAATTATACAACTTTATGACTCAGCCTTTGTCCTCTGTCGGGAATCTTTTGCTTTTCTGCTTTCCACGTTTTGTTTGAAGGTGCCGACAGTTACTATTATTGTTTGCTTGTGCCGACGAACTTAGAGTAAGCTTAGATTTAGAGTAATATTTGGGCCTTTATCACTTCCTCTAATCTCCTTACAGTATTTACACTCATGATTTGGATAATCTCCAATTATTTGACATATTTTTCTCTGAGTATCTTCAGTATTGTCCATCTTATTCTTCTTGATCTTATCATACCATAGATTAAACTGCTTATCATTATGGAGCTGCTTTCCAAGTGAATACACACATGTTCTGTCTGTAGAATAAAAGACCCATGGCTGTTCTTCCTTTCCTGCTAACTTTATACGATTCATCTCCTGGAAGATTATATGATAATCCTGAGCTCTTATATTTGATACTCGGAACTGAAAATCTTCATTATCTGAAATTTCTTCTTTAATATCCGGTTCATATTCCAAAGGCTTCTTAGTTGTTCCAAATCTAATGAGATTTATTGGCATATAAAACTTATCTGGAGTTATTTTTGCTACAGTTGAATAGCATCTTATAAAAACTTGATTCTTGGTTACAATCTTGAAATAATCTTCTGCTGACGAGATAATAATCTGTGGTAACTCAGAGATTTCTTTCATGGATGGTGATGGATAGATACTCTGAATTAATCCATACTGGTATAAGGTACTTACAATATTTGGAGTTGTTCCTGGATATATGATTGCTTTATTGAAAGCATAATGTGTAACATATATGATCGTCTTGTGGGACAAGGATAATTGGTTCAATTTTTTGACAAGGACTTTATAGAAATTATACTGTCTGGGAATATCAAAGATATTATTGGATTCTAGTGCTGGGTTATTTCTTTTTGGCTTTTCTTTTTCTTTTTCTTGTAGGGCCATTATTTGAGAAAAAGATAAAGCTTCAATCTGGTTCACAGGTGTTTGGGTAATTTGGCTTACAGGTGGTTGAGAAGTTTGAGTTAAAGAGGTGAAAGGTTCAAGTCCTAATGACTCGATTAAATTTTGGGTATTGTGAGTAGATGACTCACCAAGGGTGAAAGACACTTTTATAAGTGGTTCTGGACTAGAAATGAGTATTTCTTTGCCCTTATTAGTCTCATTATTCTTCTGTAGGACATCTGTTCTTGGAGTGGCATTATCTGCCTTACAGATCTTCAAATTCTCAAACTGAATATAAAGTTCATTAAGAGAGTCATTAATACTAGATATAGAGCTGGATAACTCTTGTATACTAGTACTTACTTGACTACTCATCAAACTCATATTCATCTCAAGAATATTCATCTTCATTACAAGCTGGTTCATCAATGGTAATGATTCTACATCTTTATTCGTCTGATTTACAGGACTATGTCTTCCAAATTTGCTTATTGATTCCATCTGCTCAAGTAATCAGCAATCAAATTATTCTTTCCTTTAATATACTCTACTTCATAATCATAATAAGCTAAATATGTTTGCCATTTAATTAACATTTTATTGCTTAATTTATTCTGTTTTACTCCTTTTGACAACCAATTCTTTACTTGAGTATTATCAGTTCTAATTATAAATGTGCTATTTACTATAAATAGTTCAAATTTTTCTATAGCTTTTATAATTGCTAATAATTCTTTCCAACTAGAGTGATATCTACTTTGAGACTCATTAAATTTTCCACTAGTATATCTAGTTATCTTTTCAATTCCTATTTCATCTTCATGAAATAAAGCTGCGCCCCAATAATTATCTAAGGCATCAGTATAAATTATCCATTTTATATTTTCTTTTAAAGGTAAAATTAGCTTTAGTAAATCCTTACATAATAATTTTATATTTTCTACTACTTTTTCTATATTATTATCCCATTTCCATATAGCTTTTTCTCCTGCTAACTTAGACATTTTCGCTGTTAATTTTGATAAATTAGGGATATAATTTCTAGCTTGATTAACTAATCCTAAAAATGATTGTAATTCTTTTTTACTTGTTATTTTCTTAAATTGAAATATTTTCTGACTTATATGATCCTGTAACTCTATTCCATCTTTTGTTAATACTTGTCCTAAAAAGTTATTTTTTCTTTTCTTAATTCCATATTAGAGGGTGATATATTTAAACCTTTTTCTTCAATTATCCTCATAAATTGTTCCAAGTGTTTTTCATGTTCCTCTTCATCTTTAGAAAATATTAGTATATCCTCAATATATATTACTGCAAAATCTCTTATTGATAATAACATTTTTGACACATATTCTTGAAATATACTAGGGCTACTATGAAATCTCATTGGCAATACATTTCATTCATATAATCCTTCTGATGTACTAAAGGCTGTATATTTTTTACTATCTTCTTCTAGTTTGATTTGAAAAAATCCTAATTTACAGTCAAACTTACTAAATATAGTTTTTCCTCTTATAAGATTAAATAACAAATCCATCTTAGGTATAGGATATCTATTTCTTATTGCTAATTCATTTAAGTTTTGATAATTTATTACCATTCTAGTTTTTCCTCTTTTTTCTTCACTATGTTTAGGTACTATTATAGCTGGTGATGAATATTCAGATCTGCTTTCTCTTATTAAATTATATTTTTTTCATTTCTTCAATATGCATTATAAACTCTTTTCTATCATTTTCTGTCCATGCATAAGGTTTACAATTTATTTCCTTACTATAATCTTTTAATTCTATTTTTGCCATAGGCTTAGATTTTTCCCAATATATTAAAGGGTTATTATCACTATAATTATCTATAATTCTTTGTTCTATAGTTTTAATTTCTACTATATTTAATGTTGCTAACATATGTTGTATTTCTACTGGATTATTATTCTGTAAGAATTGTACTTCATGTTCATTATTCTTTTTCTGAAATTTTTCATCTTTTCGTCTATATGGTCTTGTTATTCTTATTCCCCAAACCTCATGTTTACAAGGTGTAGTTAATATTAATGTTTTACTAATCATATGCATAGGAAAATATTGTTCTAAGAAATCTAGTCCTAAAATTACATCACAAGATGGTTCATTATACTGATTTAATTCTTTTATTAGTAACTCATAATTTCCTATTTGTTCATTTATGTCTTTTCCTTCAAGTTCTATCATATGAATTTCTTTACCTGCACTTTCCATTCTAAGCATTTTATTTTTTCATTTCCACATTTCTGGGGGTAAGACATTATATTTTGCTACTGTTAAATTTGCTCCAATATCTATTAAAGCATGATATTTTCTTGCTCTATATTTTTTATAATTAAATATAATATAATGGTCTACTCATATTCTAGAAAATAATTCTAAACGTTTTTTCAAAGTTTTCTTTATATCTTTTCTATCTCTTCTTTCTCTTCTTACTCTTCCATATTCTTCTTCATATAATAATGGGTGTTTCTCATAAATATATCCTAATCTTTTATTTTCCCATATATGAGTTTTCATCATTTTCTTTAATATCATTCTTAAAAAGCTTTTATTATTTTTTGGTATGATAGTGACATATTCTTTTTTCTTATATCTCCAATCTTCTCCATCTATAATTAATCTATCTTTATTTCGTAAATATGCATTTAACATATCTACCATATCAAACTTTTGATATTAATTCTAACTGTTTCTTTAATTCTTTCTTTATACCATTTCTCTGATTTCTTCTTATTATTACTTGATTTAATATTTGTAAGTGACCTATAGCATCATCTTCAACTTGTGCTAATATTTGTCTCATAATATTTTCCTCAATTCGATCTGATCTATTTATTCTATTTATTAAATTTTTTTTATTAATCCTTTTTCAGCTTTTGGTATTCTTATTCCAATATCATCTTTATAATAATACCATATATTTTCATCATGTAATGTTAACCTTCTATCCATAAATTAAACTCTAGATAATAATTCAAGTTTTTCCTTAAATACTTCTTTGATTTTACTTCTATTTACCATATTATTTACTAGTGCATTATATTCTTCTACAAAATTTTGAGGTTCTTCAAAATATACTCTTCTTAACATCCTTTTTTCTTTATCATTTGCTTTCTCTATATTATGTACTATATAATTCATCATTCCTCTATCAGCTCTTGGAATTATTATTTTTTCTTCATCTATGTAATAATAATCTTTTTCTTCTGTTAATATTATTTTAATCACCTTAACTGTTTTATGTATGTTTATCATCATTTTAACTTGGGTATTACAATTGTTTGATGGTTTATGTTAAATATTATTCTATCTTTCTGATTTCTATAAGGTCTTACTTTTTCTAAGAAATCTTTTCCTAAAATTATCTTATTAGTTTTATTTGTATTTTCTTCAATCCATAGTGTTAACTGTATTATATCTCTTTTGTTAAATCTTACCATTATATTTGTCTTTATTCCATCATCAGTTTCTTCATAATCATTTTCTGTATATTCTAATTGAATTTTTCTTCTTTCTATAGTCTCATCTATTAAAGTGATCATTTCTTGCCATATTCCATTTTTCTTTATTTCCATTATAATTTTATTTTCTTCTTCTTCCTTAGTTATGTCTAATTTTGTTATTTTTTGATTTATTTCTACTAAATCAGTATTGATAGGAATATTTGTTAGAGGTATTTCTGCTAATCTGTTATTATAACTACTGCTTCCTATATCTATACTTCTTCTTAGGTTTATATTTATTTGTAATGGTTCATTTAAGGTATTAATTCTTAATGATCTATTTCCTAAGTTGTTATTAGCTATTAATCTTTTTCCTTTATTTTCATTAATACTTATAGTCTTATCTAGTTCAATCTCTAACAATTTTGGTAATGTAATATTTATAGGATCTACTTTTATTTCTTTTAATATTGGCATAAATTGTTTTTCTATACTTATTCTTCCTATTGATTTATTAAATATTTTATGTTCATTAGTAAATACTAATCCTATCATAGCTATTATACTTATAACTTTTGCTCCTTGTAATAATTGTATTCCTTTTAGTTTATGGTATATCAATATAGATTGGTCTATATGCTCATCATTTCTTGATATTGCAAATTAGTATTTAATGTAAATTTTAACTTTTGGTATATTAAATTTCCAATTAGCATTCCTAATATACTATCTTCTACACTACTTATAATCCTTCCATCTGTTATTAATAATTCTATAGGTGAATCTATTCCTTCTTTAAAATAAGCTTTTACTAATAATTGTACTCCTGCAATATATATCTCAGTTACTTCCTCTTTAAATGGTAATTTAGATATTTCATTTTCTATCAAACTTTTATTTATTAATGGTATTCTTAATATTCCTTATGTTAAAGATGATTCTATTGGATGTTTCTTTTCTAAGATTACACACTGACTTTTTATATTCTTCTTAGATTTTAATATCTTACTGACTTTTTCCATAAAATTTTCATTTATTAATTGATCTGGTTTTAAATTTAATTTCATACCTTTTATTTTAGCATATTGTTTTTCATTAAGTGTCATTCTTTTTTCAATAATTCCTTCTGATACATTTCTATATTCTTCTTATTCTTCGTATTCTTTATCTTCTTTTACTTCTTCTACTTCTTTTCCTTGCATCATATAAAATTTTAATTCTTCTTCTTCATCTTCTAAATATTCTATATCTGATTCTGACAATTCTTCTTCTGTTTCACTTAGTTCTGAATCACTTAATATTTTTATCTTATAAATTTCTATTTCTGGATTTTCTATATCACTATATATTTCTTCATCAAATTTTAATGGTTCTAATTCATATTCTTGTGCTTGTTCTAAAATATTCATTGTTTTCTTATCTTTAGGTTCCTTACATTCTGTTGATATATGACCTATTTTACCACAATTATAACATCTACATTTTCTTGGTTTTTTACTATAATCTATTTTCTTACCTTTCTTAAAATATTTCCTAGGTTTATATTTTCTGTAGAATTTGTCTTTTGGATACTTCTTAAATTTATACCTATACTTATTATATCTTCTCATAGGTTTCCTATATTTTTTGTATTTATTATATTTGTTTTTCTTATATTTTCTTTTTATCCTATTTTCATTATCTTTACATCCCCATCTATGAGGTTTTTCAAGTTCTGCACATCTTAATATTATTTTATTTTGTTTATAATATTTCATGTTTCTCCAGGCTTCTTTACATTTTTCTGATAAGTAATTTCTTAAATAATCTATTCTTCTTTCTAAAGAATCTACATAAGGTATTATATCTGGATTATCTTTATATATCTTATTATAATCATCTATTATCACATCTCCTAACAACTTTGGTAGTTTCCTATAAAATAATTCTAAGTATTTTATTCTTTTGATATCTGGATTTTTTTTTATTTCATAATAATACTTTTGAAATTCACATATATATTGGTTTAGATATTTTGGTTCTAAAGAACATATTTCTATTTGATATAAATTTTTTATAGCTTCACTACTCGTGGTTTGTTCTTCTATTGCATGACTTCTTCCTACAAATTCCGTTCTTAACATATATTCATATATTTTTACTAATTTAACATAATATTCTTTTTTACTGTTATAATCATTTTTATTTATATGTCTTACTTGTTCTCTCTAAGTGTCATCCTGGCTTCTCCACTAGTGTAATACATTTCCTAAAAAATTGGATTCTATTAATAAATTTGTCGATTGAAAATCTAAACTTCTTCCTATTAATGCTATTATTTGAGCTCTTGCCCATTCTTCTATAATTTTCTCAAGTTCTAAAGTACAATCTAAATACAATCTAAATTTAACCATATTCATGACATTGGTATACTTCTTGTTTCATATTGTTCTATAGGTGGTGGTACAAATCCTGTTCTACTTGGTATAAAGCCTGTTTGATTGGGTGTTTTAAATTTCATTTCAAAACCTATATTTTCTTCTCTTAAATTTTTAAAATGTTTTAATTCTTCTTCACTTAATCCTGCTTCTCTTTGTTCTCTAGTTTTCCTATAATCTTCTTCGGTTCTTATTTTTTCAGATTCAGTTTCCATTTTTGTACTAGTATCTCCTCTCTCTTGTATTACAATTCCAGTATTCAGCTCTATATTATTTTCAAAATCTCCTGTTATTATAGTAGCATTTTTAAAATCTTTTTGAATTTGTTTTAATTCCTGTTCTTCTAACCCCATTAATTTTTCTATTTCAACTTCGTCATTATCTATAGCATTCATCATATTCACCTTTGGTTTATATATTTTAAAAATATCCATTATATCTTCCGAATATATTATTTCTGCTATTTTACTTCCTTCTTCTAATTCTTCATTCCTTTCTATATTTATTTTTGGTTTTTCAGATTTAATCATTTGTTTTTGTTCTATTTCATTTTTACTTATTTTATCATTTATTGTCCATAAATTATTATTTATTACTTGTTGTCCTCTTATTATCTGTTCAACTATTATTCTTGTTTGTCTCTATATATATATATATATATAACATATCAATTTCCCAGGTTGAAGAAATATCAGTGTTTGGTTGCTCCCTTGTCTCATTAAAGCTATGAAGTATAGCCATTCATTGAAACATCGCTCTTTCTTTTTATTTGTGCTCTCGCGGTACTGCGTTGTGTTGCACTTGTTTCGTCCGACAAAGAAAATAGATTGAGATGAAAAAAATGAATTTATAAACATTAAAAAAGAATTAAAAATCATTAAATAATCATTACAATATTTTACTATATACTTCCTTCATTCCTAAATGGTAGTTCTAATATTAAAAAGTACACAATTCAAAGAGGTACGAAAATTTCTATATCATGTAAAAATTAGTTTTTTTATTTTCATTTTTACCCATGTCACAATATTTTAAGTCTCAATTGCCGAGAAACAAGCATTAATTATACCGAAAAGAGGTCTTTTTAAAAATATGTATTACTCTTTTTTGGCCAGTAATAATAAGTATTACTTGTATCTAAAAATTTGTGTTAGTGTGTGTGTATATTTAGATACATAATAAATATGAAAATTATTATTATTATTATATTTAAGAATTGAGCAAGCAACATGCATTATATGAATTTTTTTTTTCTTCCATGTTTTCTGTTTCACATGACTTATGAAATATGGCGATTAATATCAATGATGTAGGCCTAGATTCCAGGTCTATGATGGAAACTTTAGGCCACAATAAGTTTGAGCAGGCAAAGATTATTTAAATCTATCTGTTACTTATCCCTTTGAAGGAACACATGCATTCACATAATTGTTTAGAAAAGTGTTAATAAGTATATTATGTGATGAATAAGAGCAGGTGGGGAAAAAAAAGTTCGATGCATGAGAGGGGAAGCTCAGGGGAGCCACGTAATGGTGGCAAACTCTTGTATACATTATTAGCTTGTATACATTCTTTGCAGAGAAAATTAGACTGATTCACTTTATGAGATTTTTTCTCCCAAAATTTTTGGATGGAGAGAAAATTAGGGGAGGGGAAAAGTAAAAGAGAAAATGGAAGGGAAAATGCATTTTTCTTCATTTGGATTGGAGAGAAAAATAGTGGAAGAAAAAAGTGAGAGTAAAAAAATGGTGTGGGTCTCATATTTTCCCCCTAAAATTTTCTCTACAGAATGGCGAAATTTTGTCCAGAAAACGCGATTTCTGAATTGCGTCCACCGCCACGCCATCATCAATTCATCATCCCTCATATACATTTTTTTCATGAGGCTAGGAGCCAGCCACTGTGGCACTGTCAAATGCTTTTTTCTTTTTTATTTTCTGTAAAACACTTTACATTTTTTGAAAATGATACTTATGAGTGTACGATACACACACACACACACGTTTATTTATATGTTTTCACAGTGTTTTCTTTTTTATTTTTAATTTCTTTTCAATCTCTGCTGGAAAAAAATTCTTTTCTATCTCTCATCTCTCGCATGCATGGATTAAAAGAAATTTTGATTTTAATTTTAGTAAATCAGGGTATAAAGATATTATTATCATTGAGACATTTTTTTTTATTTTTTTTTTATTTTAGCTTGTAAGGAAATATATTTGGCTTAATATTTTGATTTTAAAATAAAATATGAAAATAATTTCATTTAAATTTGACTTGAATGTTTAATTTGATGGTGTTAATTTTTTATTTGAATTTATTTTTTATGGCATTACTTAAAAATGGTTAAAAACTAAATGAGGACATTATTGTCATTGTAAATATCATACGTTTTCCCTCCCCATCTTTTCTTCCCTCTATCCAAACACACTAAAGACGTTGAAGAGATTTTCTCTTACGGGCCATGTAATTGATGAGGCTGAAAAATTGATGAATTAGGGATGATCCCCTTCGATTAACCCTAAAAATCAGTTTAAACTATATAATCAATAACAACATTTAAATAATAAAACTGGATTCAACAACTTTTCTTTTAATGAAAAAAATGTAACATAATAGAGATCTAGTGAAAATTTTCCATCCACAAAATTAGAATCTCTGGACATTGATAAGGAGGGTATATGGAAATTTAGCACTCTTGAGGGCATTCAGGTTTGGTTGAGTATAAGGGATGCAGCAAATTCTCTCAAGTTGTTGGTTATTTTAAAATGTACATTGATCATGCAAATTGGAATTTGATCATGAAGTGGTAATATTATAAATTAATTTGTTTCTTCACATATCCATGTGACTCACAAGAAAACACATTAACTATCCATCCATCTATAAATTTAATAAAACTCTTTTGAATGGATACTGGGATTTATCATTCAAAAGAGAAGTACAAAATACAGCCAGAAAATGAACTAATTTCTCATCATTTACCACCTCCAACAACAAGTTGGTAGATGATCAAAGACCCAAAAGTCAGTTTCATTCTCTAAGTCCTATCATAGCTAAAGAACAAGCATTACTAATCACATCTCTATACAATCTAATGATACATGCCAATCCCTATTGAGGACAGTAAATGTATCTTCCAGAATATCTTGATAAGGGTGATGTCTGTGATAATCTATGATGCATAAGTTGATTGCTTTGGCGCTGTTGTAGTAAACCTTCACATGTTTGAAACCTAGACTTCAGCAAAAATCCAATCCAATGTATAGACCTTGAACGAATCGAGTAGTAGGAGGATATATTCCCACTATACCACAAAAACTCACTTTCCAGCTATCTTGTCTGTCTTGGATAATACAACTTCATTTTTGTCTCTAAACAATACAACCAACAGCCTTTTAAAGTCACATTAAGTAGTATTCACCTAATGAGATGTCATTTACTTGAGAGCATTTTCATGGCCACATCTCCACTTTCCAGTTAAAGATATCTCTAGTACATAGAAAAAGTAGTATGAAGAAGAAGAGGGAATTGAGACAATACAAAGAGGAATATTGGAACACTTGCAAGTATAATAATAGGAAGGAGACCCCATGAGTAGTTTGTATGCTTCAACATGAGGCGAATGGTAGGAAGAAAGGTTATTATTATGGTTACAATGGAGATGAAAAGTGGGGAAGGAACTAAAATCAAGGTAGGGCAAGGATTTGAGGAATTTTTTTTGTGAGTAGTGAGAGGTAAGGATTGTTAGAAACATTAGAACAAAAGCTGAAGATAGGGGAGACAATATAGTTGAGATTTGTTTCAACAATTATGAAAACCTGCAGCTATTATCATTTCCTCCTGGAACAGTAAAAGCTACAGTGAACATAGTTGTAACAATTAGAACGCTTATAACAAAATGAAAGGATTTATGTCTTTCATCCATTTCTCTCCTTGCTTCATTAAGTCTTTGTGACTTTCTCTGAATAATTCCCCAGCCATCAAGTTATCTTTGTAACCAACTACTCTCCTAGTAGGAGATATTATTCTCTCCACCTCCTGCATTTATTTCAAAAGATTCAAAAGAAAAAAAAAATTCTTTCAGAACATGGTCACATGATTTATTACTTTCCTCTACAATTCCCCAAATAATTCTTGAACATTCAATATTTCACTTAAGTAATATGAGATAGGAAGAACATGGAAAAGAAAGATACCGTAACTCAATAATGAATGCATGTTTCTTTTTCTAACCTTGAACCATTGCAATTCTTTTTGCATTTGTAGTGTTGATCTGTAGATGCGGTTAAGAAGTGCAGCGAGAGCCTGAGTAGCTGCCATATAAAGCAAGGTATTTCCATGGATATCTTTGCTTGTAGCCATTACATCCTCAAAGCAAAGCCCATGGATGGAGCTGAAAACACTAGCTTGTTGGTAATCAACAACATAACAGAAAATGTTTTGAAATGAGATGTCCCCAATAAGCATAATTTCTGAGTTCGCTATTGATACTTGAAACCTAGGTTCAGGAACCCGGACCGGCCGGTCTGGCCCTGAAACCGGCGAACCGGCATGTAGACCAATCGGGTCCGGGTTCCAATTTAAAAAAAAATTTAAATTTTCTTTAGAATTTCATACTAATAAACCTAAAATCTTCAATTTCTCACCGGGTTGAGCTCCGGTTTGGCCCCAGTCTGACCCTTAACCCAGTACTCCGACCTGTTCAATACCCTGTCCGGGTTTTTATACCTTGCTTGAAACACAAACTCAACATTCCCTTCTTTACCTGCACAAAACGGAGCATCAGCAAAAGCATTCTCTTGGTCACACTTCCTAGCATTCTTACAAACTAGGAGAAAGATGTTAGCAGCTAAGGCATACAACAACTTCAGCTCCTGTGTTTGCTCAATTTCTAGATTGATAACACATTAGTCTTTTTGTTAGGTGAGTTTTGAGAATCAGAAGCTTGAAAAAGTTTTTTTTTTTTGGAAGAAATACATAAATTAGCATATATACCCCTGAAATTTTAGGCGAAGGATATAAGCCTTTGAAGTTAACCATGCCTTGCAACTTGCAAGGCAAGTGCTAGACTCATGCATTCAAGATTTGAGCCAGAAATAAAAAGGAATAAAGATGGAACAAATAAAACTCTTGTAGGCGCTAATTGTCGGTTATAGTGGCGTTCTTTATCAAAAAAAAAAAAAAAAAGATGGAACAAATAAGAACACCTATATTTTGGAGTGTAAACACTATATGGTGATTAAGATCAATCATAAATTCAAATTTGTCATGTACCCAGCTGCGACTATATAAGAGGAAAAAATTCAGAGTGTACAAATTCATAGAGTAGCTCTGTTCTTGTTTTGACAAATATGTAAAACAGGAACTAACCAACCTGTATTCACAAAAGTTCCACAAAACATTTACTTCAACTGAATTAATCAAACACGAAAGAAGAACTAAAGGAGGCAATAAAAAAAAGATAGATGCTTCAAACAAGCGAGGGCGAAGCACAAAAGGAAGAGATTATAGAAATAGAGAAGTTTGGCACTTACAGCTTCGAGGAATGAAACTGCGTCAAAAAACAGAAGGGGCTCAGCAGAAAACAAAGAAAGAAACACACATATATAGTAAGAATTGGAAGAAACGTCGGTGGTAAATGATGATAGAGGCAAATACTTTACAACTGTTTTTATTCTTTCTGCTGTTTGTTTTTACTTTAATAAAGAAAAAGAAAATCCAGAGGCATCATTATTTTTTTAACCTATGTAGAGAGGAATCAAATAAAGTGCCATGGCTATAACAAAGTGTGGAGGCAAATCATAGAACCACTTTTCTCGTTTTATTTTTGTTTGTGTTTGGAGTAAAGAAGGATTTCATCAATAAAAAAGCAAGACAAGCTTGAAGAATCTATCAAAGGTGAGAGACCTCAAACAAAGAAAAACAAAAAGCAGGGTTATCGGACCCGGACCGGAAACCGCCGAACCGGTCACTAGACTGGTCCGGTTCCCGGTTCGGTCCGGGTCCCAAATTAAAAAAAAAAAAAATTTAACTTTTTCCTTTAGAATTTCATACTATAAGTCTAAAATTTTCAATTACTCACCGGTTTGGTCCCGGTTTAGCTCCGGTTTGGCCTCGGTTTGACCCACTGACCCTTAACCCAGTACCCCGACCGGTTCAATACCCGGTCCGGGTTTTAATACCTTGACAAAAAGCAAATTGGACCAAAAGTTGAGCTAAGCAAAAGAGCAGGAGGAGACTGAAGTATGTTTCTTGCAAGGAGAGGAAAGCTGAATTCCCAAAAGCCTCGTATTCTACTCCTATGGTACCGAAGGAGAAAATGTATTTTTGAAGTCCTATTTATAAGACACACTATTAAATCTTTTATATGTATGTATAATTTTTTCTTCATTTATTATATAGTTAAATAGAGACAAAGTTAAAAATTATTGAATTTTAAGATAGAATTAATAAAGTTTAAGATTTTTCTTACTATAAGTACCTTATAAATATGATTAGATAAATATTTCTTAAAAATACTTTTTTTAAAATAGTCTAACTGATATTCACAATGGCGAATTTTGTCTAGGGGTAAATGACCAATTCTGCCCTGAAAGTCTTTTGGAGAAAATTTTGTTTCGGAAGTGTCAAAAAGAGAGTAATTTTATCCGGACTGTTATCCCAATTAATTTTGACCATTAGTTAACCAAATATGTCGAGTTGGCAGTCCACGTATTGTCTATGTCATTTTTGTCCCAAAAGTTGTAAGTCTAACTTTGAAAAAAAAAATGAAAGAAATGACATATGGACTTTCGTGACAAATTTGCACTTCAACAAAAATAATATAGATGACACATGCACTTTAGTTCAACATATTTGGTCAACTAACTGTCAAAATTAACTAGAATAGCGATTAAGAAAAATTTGTTCCTCTTTTTTACACTTCCAGCATAAAACTATCCCTCGAAAAACTATCAGGATAAAATTAACTCTAGGTAACAATTTCCCGATAAAATTAACCTTAACCCTTTTGTGCAGCTATCGCCTCTTGCGTCTCCATGGAAATGAAAGGATTCTCCGTTGAAATGGGGTAAAAATTCTGAAATTCCTCTCACGACTTTTATTTCTTTGATTTTACGTTGTGTTTTCAAATATATAAAAAAATCACCGCAATTAGAGAAAATTAACACATGTATTGTTCAAATTAAATATGAACTCGTATCTCTATTCCACATTTCCAGCTCAATAAAATTTCTCTTAACAAAAACAATTCAATGCATGACCAGCTCACCTCGCACAGCTCCCGAAAATTCAAAATACAACAAACAAAAATGAGACAGCTAGCTGCATTTCGCTATTTCCACATTCTACACTCCATTTTGCTGGAAACTTGTGCAAAGCAAAGGATCATGGCTGAGATACTCCTCTGATAGCCTAACGAGATCTTTTATGTATCATCCACTGCAGCTTGTTCGTAAATGAACAACAGTTAAGCGTACACAAGTAGTTTCCCAGTTTTGGTGTCAAGCCGACCTTAATGTTTAGTAAAGAAATGTTTGCCACATTCCATCAAGGAACGAAGCTTACGCAGCCCTCGCTGTCATCACAGAGCTGGCAGCAAGAATAACAGACAAATATTTGCTTGGGTTAGCATCTCTGGTGAAAGAAAATGCAATAGTTTTGGTGAATTGCACAATTTTAAGGGCAAAGCGTTAAATAACTCTAATTATACAAAATTACATTGCAATGGAAGAAGATGCCGAAAAACAAAAGACGCCACTTATCATGACAGGGCGTGGAACATAAAAATCGGTAACATGTCAAAGTTCTAAACATTGCGGCTTCGTCTGTCTTAACTATCAAGTTTTTTGAATTATAAATATAAATTAATAAAATCATAAAACAAAGTAAGAATGCACTGAAAAATACAAAAGTAAAATTTATTTATATATTTGAACGTCAAGAGGGCTGCAATGAGAAGAGAGCCAATCAGAAGTGAACAACACAGATAGCGCATGCGGCACACCCAAACATTTTTTTTGTCGCTTTAATTTCTTTGCCCAGCATGTGTTGAGAGCTCCGCCAATCAGAAGTAAACACGTCATATTTCTGAAATAAAAATATGTTTCTGAAACCTGAATTACTGTTAATTAATTCCAAATAATAACAGTTTAAAAAATAATTGATAAAATTAATGAATCATTATTAATTAATTACTTATAATTCTATTCAATTTTTTTGCAAAATATTATTATTTCATAATTATGAAATAAATAACATCTATGGCTAAAAAATAATATATTGTTATGAATATTAAATATGTGGATGTCCATTGACTCATATTACTCTTCCAGTCAACTTGACATAAAGAAGATATAAAGTAATCATGGTCATGTAATCAGGGTTAAATATTACCATGGTCATGCAACCAGGGTTAGATTTCTGCCTCTATATAAAGGGCTGTAATCGATTGTTTCAATTGAACTGAATGAGAACTTCTCTCTAACTTCTCTTTAGAAATTCTATCGATTTTCTCTGAATCCTATCAATCTTCTTTCTTATCACATATACTTTTATAACACGTTATTAGCACGAAGCTCTAAAAGAAGGTATGATCTTCTTATGGTTTCTTTAATGATCATATATACCTTATTTTATTTTGTAGATTTGGGATAATCTGAGCCACTATATGGAATTAGAGATATACTTTTACCGATTGTTATATAACATCGGATTTCATGGCTAAGATTGGAGATCGTTATTGTTTTTATATATTATTTACAAGTTCTTTTATATTATTGTTATTATGACCAGAAGCCATACACATCTGATTCTTGAAATTATGACCAGAAGTCATAATGTTTTAATTTCTTATAATATGGCCAGAAGCCATATCCATTCTTATTATATAGCCAGAAGCTATATACATTTTTCATCTTATTATATGGCCAGAAGCTATATATATTTTTATCTTTTATCTTATTGTACGGCCAGAAGTCATGTACAACTTTTATCTTGAAGATAATAGTTAATTCCTCATCTTGAGATTAAATGGCCCGAAGCCATACATGGCCTGAAGTCATGAGATTAAATGGCCCGAAGCCATACATGTTTTAATTTTCTTATCTTGCCTTATGAATTATTTATTGTCTTTATGAATTTATAGTTATTATATTGCATATTTACATTTCATATTTTAATTATTTTCATTTATTTCTTTAATTAGTTTGAATAATGGCAAACCTGACAAAACTTGAAATTGTGGCTCTTGATATTACCGGAAAAAAATTATTTATCTTGGAAGTTGGATGCGAAAATTCACCTGAATGCCAAAAGTCTGGAAGACACGATTAAAGAAGGGAATAAGGCATCCAACCAAGATAAAGCCAGATCCATGATTTTTCTTCGCCACCATTTACATGAGGATTTAAACACTGAATATTTGACAATGATGGACCCACTTGTCCTTTGAAACAATTTGAAAGAAAGATATGATCACCAGAAGATGGTCATTCTTCCAAAAGCTCATTTTGATTGGATGCATTTAAGCTTGCAAGATTTTAAATCTATAAGCGAATATAACTCAGCTATGTTCAGAATTACTTCTAAATTGAAATTATGTGGAGAAAATGTTACTGATGATGATATGTTAGAAAAGACATTCTCCACATTTCATGCATCCAATTTGCTCCTGCAGCAGCAATATCGTGAAAAAGGTTTCAAGAAATATTATGAGTTAATTTCTTGTCTCCTTGTGGCTGAACAAAATAATGAGCTTTTATTGAAAAATCATGAATCCCGTCCAACAGGCTCAACTCCATTCCCTAAAGTGAATGTAGTAACTAATGAATTTTATTGTGGCCGTGGCCGTGGACGTGGGCGTGGCTACAGCCGTGGGCGTGGTCGTGGTCGATATCATGGAAGTTCAAATTCCTACCAGAAGTGAGAAAAGATTGATAAGAACCAAAAAGGGGAAAGCAGTAGGCATAACAAATATGCTGATAATCCATGCTATCGATGTGGTGGCAAGGGCCATTGGTCTCGTACCTGTCGTACACCAAGGCACCTAGTTGATCTTTACCAAGAATCAATTAAAAATACTGGTAAAAGATCAAATATTGAAGTTAATCATGTTGATTAGGGCGAGAATTCTGAGTATGGTGATATAGATAATAACTATTTAGATGTTGCAGATTTCTTAATATAATTTGAACTGTTATATTTTATTTAAAGTTGTTTCTATCATATGTATTAATTTTATTTATGTTTTTATGAAGAATGAATCCTATTGGCATCAATCCTGAAGATTTATGTCTCGTTGATAGTGCAACAACCCACACCATACTCAGACATGATAAATATTTTTCTTCCTTGGTAATACGAGAAGCCAATGTTCGGACTATATCTGGTAGCATAAATTTAATTGAAGGCTCCAGAAGAGCTAATATTTTGTTACCTGAAGGAACAAAATTATGCATTGATAATGCATTTTATTCTACCAAATCTAAAAGAAACTTACTGAGTTTTAAAGATATCCGCAGAAATGGATATCATTTAGAAACAACAACTAAAAATAATAAGGAATATCTTGTCATCACAAATATAGTTGCTGGTAGAAAATGCATATTACAAAGTTTTCCTATTTTTTCTTCCGGTTTGTATTACACATGTATAAGCACAATTAAAACACATACTATTGAGAACCAGAAGTTCAATAATGCAGACCAGAAGTTTGCCAATACAAACCAGCAGTTTGATAATGTAAACCAGAAGTTTACTAATGAATTTAATATTTGGCATGACCGGTTAGGCCATCCCGGTTCAATCATAATGCGACAAATAATTGAGAATTCATGTGGACATACCCTGAAGTGTAAACAAATACCACAATCTCATGATTTCTCATGTGCTGCATGTTCCAAGGGAAAGTTAATTATTCGCCCCTCACCAAGCAAAGTAGAAAGTGAGTCTCTCACATTTCTATAACGGATACAGGGAAATATTTGTGGGCCAATACACCCACCATGTGGACCATTTAGGTACTATATGGTTTTAATTGATGCATCAACTAAATGGTCACATGTTTGCTTATTATCTTCTCGCAACCTGGCATTTGCGAGATTACTTGCTCAATTGATTAGATTAAGAGCACATTACCCTGATTATCCTATCAAGAAAATACGTCTTGATAATGCTGGTGAATTTACATCACAAGCTTTTAATAAATATTGTATGTCCCTTGGAATTGATCTTGAGAAATTCTATCGATTTTCTCTGAATCCTATCAATCTTCTCTCTTATCACATATACTTTTATAACATATATAATATAATTAATTAATTTGGCCCAGCGAGGGAAGAGAGCTGCTCCAATCACAAGTAAACACCACAACGAACGCATGCGGTACACTCAAACATAGTGTTTTGGCGCATTAATCCTTTAGCCCCACCCTGTGAGACGGATCATCCAATCACACGTAAGCACCACGTCATGCGCATGTGGTACGCTCAAAAACAAGGAACAACCGGACCAGTTTAATATATTTTTAAACTTCTATAGATAAAAATGAAGATTTTAAAAAAAAAATACTTAAAATCTATTAGTATGAGTTATAATGCCTATACTTATGCAATGATATCTCCTTTCCTGTAATTATTATATCTTTTTAAATAATTTTTTTTATTATCTTCTTCATTTTTTTTAGATTTATTCTTTCTTTACCTATTTTTCTCTTCATTTTGGTCTTCAACTTCCAATTTTCCCCTTAAAAAAAAGTATAAAAAAATGAAACCGGTCCAACCGGTTGAACCACCGGTTTTACTAGTTTTAACCGATTCAACCGGTTTCAGACCGATTCGACTGGTTCCCCGGTTTAACCATCAAACCAGACCGGACCATTGGCCGGTTCCCGGTTCAACCGGTCGAACCAGCCGGTCCAGCCCGATTTTTCGTACAGTGCTCAAAAATAGGTTTTTTTGAAAACTATTACTATTTTAATTCATAATTCCTATTGTTTACCAAAAATATATGACAAAAATAATCAATCATTACTGATTAATTGATAATAATTCTATGCAATTTTTTTTTGAAAACTATTACTATTTTCATTCATATTTCCTAATTATAAAACAAATAAAAATTTTGTCTATAGATATAAATAATATAAATATATGATTGATTAATTAGGGCAAGGGCAGTCAGATACTGCAATCAATCGTCAACACGTCATAATCCACATGTGGTACGCTCAAAAACATTTTTTTGGCGATTTAATTCCCTCCCACAGCCCTGTGACATAGCTCCTCCAATCATACATGAACACGACATTATGCTCATGCGGTACCTCCAAAATATATTGATTAATTACAAAAAACAATTGTTACCAAAACTATATGATAAAATTAATCCATCGTTACTGATTAATTGATAATAATTCTGTGCAATTTTTTTGAAAACTATTACTATTTTCATTCATATTTCCTAATTATAAAACAAATAAAAATTCTGTCTATAAATATAAATATATGCTTGATTAATTAGGGCAAGGGCAGTCAACTCCTCCTATCAGACGTCAACACGTCATTGTGCGTGTGCGGTGCTATCGAAAAAAATATTTTGTTGCACATTAACTCGCCAAAGCCCTGTGAAAGAGCTCCTCCAATCAAACGTAAACACGACATTATGTGCATGCGGTACTTTCAAAAATATATTGATAAATTACAAAAAATTATTGTTTTCCAAAAATAATTAATAAAATTAATCAATCATTATTAATTAATTGATAATAATTCTGTGCAATTTGTTCGTAAACTATTACTATTTTAATTCATATTTAATCCTTTTATCAATGTTATTTTAATTCATAGTTCATAATTATAAAATCAATAAAACTTATGCCTAAAAGATAATATAAATATATGTTTAATAAAAAAACATGCACAAAGAAAAGAAAATAAAATGGGTTTTGTAAAAATAAAAGAAAAGGAGGGTATCCTCAAAAATTCATTTTTTGAGCTCGTCAAAGCTAAAACTTTACTGAGGGTTTGTAAAAATAAAAGGAAATGATTGATTAATTAGGGCAAGTTCAGTCAACTCCTCCAATCAACCGTTAACACATCAACATGCGCATGCGGTATGAACAAAAGACTATTTTTTCGCGCATTAACTATCCACAACTTGTGACAGAGCTCCTCCAATTAAACGTAAACACGGCATTATACGCATGCGATACTTTCAAAAATATATTGATAAATTACAAAAAATAATTGTTTCCCAAAAATAATTAATAAAATTAATCAATCATTATTAATTAATTGATAATAATTCTGTGCAACTTTTTTTGTAAACTATTACTATTTTAATTCATTTTTAATCCTTTTATCCAATATGATTTTAATTCATATTTCATAATTATAAAATGAATAAAAATTATGGCTAAAAAATAATATAAATATATGATTAATAAAAAATATACACAACATAAGGAAAATAAAATGGGTTTTGTAAAAATAAAAGAAAAGGACGGTATCCTTAAAAATTAATTTTTTGAGCCCGTCTAAACCAAAAATTTATTGTGGGTTTTGTAAAAATAAAAGGAAATGATTGATTAATTAGGGCAAATTCAGTTAGCTCCTCCAATCAGACGTTAACATGTCATCATGCACATGTGGTATGATCAAAAAACTATTTTTTCGCGCATTAACTAGCCACAACCTTTGACAGAGCTCCTCCAATCAGACGTAAACACGACATTATGCGCATGCAGTGCTTTCAAAAATATATTGATAAATTACAAAAAATAATTGTTTCCCAAAAATAATTAATAAAATTAATCAATCATTATTAATAAATTGATAATAATTCTGTGCAATTTGTTCGTAAACTAGTACTATTTTAATTCATTTTTAATCCTTTTATCCAATATGATTTTAATTCATATTTCATAATTATAAAATGAATAAAAATTATGGCTAAAAAATAATATAAATATATGATTAATAAAAAATATGCACAAAGAAAAGAAAATAAAATGGGTTTTGCAAAAATAAAAGAAAAAGAGGGTATCCTCAAAAATTCATTTTTTGAGGCTGTCTGAGCTAAAAATTTGTTGAGGGTTTTGTAAAAATAAAAGGAAATGATTGATTAATTAGGGCAAGTTCAGTCAGCTCCTCAAATCAAACATTAACACGTCATCATGCGTATGCCATATGATAAAAAAACTATTTTTTTCACACATTAAGTAGCCACAGCTTGTGAATTTAGAGCCGGGAAATCAGGCCGAGCCCGTCGGGCAGACCCGTTTAGGCCCGAACCCTTTAAGGGCCGGGCTTATGATTTAAAGGTTAAAACAGGAAGCGGACCTAAAAGGGCAGGCCCTGTAGGGCCGCAGGCCCTGTAGGGCCGCAGGCCCTGGAGGGCCAGCCCTGCGGCCTTGTAGGGCCGGCGCTTTTAGGCCCGTTTAATATTTTTTAAAAATAAACTTATATATATAATATCATTATATCAAATTATCACTATGAGAGACACCTAAATACCTAATAGAGTATTAGTAATAGGCAAACACTTATTAAATGGTTTGATTTATTTTATTTTTTACAATGATTTATTCATTTAAACTTTAAAAACAAGGCTAATTTGAACATTAGATGATTATTTTAACTAAAAATTTATGAATTTTAAAAATAATGTGTCGCAATTTAAAGCAAAATAATAAATAAATTGTAAAACTTGAAAAATATTTTTTTTTAATTAAATGAGTTCAGGCTTGTTTAGGCCCGAGCTCGTGAAGCGCCAGCCCTGTAGGGCCGCGGGCTTTAAAATTTTGGGGTTTTTTAGGAAGCGAGCCTAAATGGACCGGCCCGTTTAGGCCCGAGCCTGTAAAGGGCCGGCCCTGTAGGGCTGGGTTGGCCCGTATTCCCGGCTCTACCTGTGACAGAGCTCCTCCAATCAAACGTAAACACGACATTATGCGCATGTGATACTTTCAAAAATATATTGATAAATTACAAAAAAATAATTGTTTCTAAAAAGTAATTAATAAAATTAATCAATCATTATTAATTAATTGATAATAATTATGTGCAATTTTTTTTGTAAACTATTACTATTTTAATTCACTTTTAATCCTTTTATCCAATATGATTTTAATTCATATTTCATAATTACAAAATGAATAAAAAATAATATAAATATATGATTAATAAAAAACATACGCAACAAAAGGAAAACAAAATGGGTTTTGTAAAAATAAAAGAAAAGCAAGGCATCCTCAAAAATTCATTTTTTGAGCCCGTCTAAGCCAAAAATTTATTGAGGGTTTTGTAAAAATAAAAGGAAATGATTGATTAATTAGGGCAAGTTCAGTCAGCTCCTCCAATCAGACGTTAACACGTCATCATGTGCATGCAGTATGATCAAAAAACTATTTTTTCGCGCATTAACTAGCTACAGCCTTTGACAGAGCTCCTCCAATCAGACGTAAATACAACATTATGCACATGCGGTGCTTTCAAAAATATATTGATAAATTACAAAAAATAATTGTTTCCCAAAAATAATTAATAAAATTAATCAATCATTATTAATAAATTGATAATAATTCTGTGCAATTTTTTTTGTAAACTATTACTATTTTAATTCATTTTTAATCCTTTTATCCAATATGATTTTAATTCATATTTCATAATTATAAAATGAATAAAAATTATGGCTAAAAAATAATATAAATATATGATTAATAAAAAATATGCACAACAAAAGGAAAATAAAATGGGTTTTGTAACAATAAAAGAAAAGGAGGATATCATCAAAATTTTATGTTTGAGATAGTTTATTTTTGACTTATAAGTAGTTTTCACATAAGTTGAGATAAAACTTCTCTTACATACTTACCTCGTACAATTTAAAATCACTTATAAGCTAAAATTAAGCTATCTCAAACAAACAAAGTTTCATATTTAATCATTTTATGAGGGTTTGTAAAAACAAAAGAAAATGAGGGAATCCAAATTTTTTGATTTTCGGTAAACAAGGCAAAGAATCCTTTTATCCAATGGACATAAACTCTTCCTCTTCCTCCTCTCTGACATAAACTATTCTTCTTTCTCTTCCTCCTCTTGTCCCGTTAAACTCTTCCTCTTCCGTTAGGCGTCGACGATCAGCCAGGTATTGTTCCTCTTCTGTTAGGCGCCAACGATCAACGCGTCCTTTTTCATTTTTCATTCTGTGTTCTTTTTCCGTTAGGCCGACTACGTTCCTCTTCCATTATTCATCTGTTTTCCATTTTCAGATCCCTTATGGAGCTAACATCTCTTGCAAACTACTTCACCAATGGCCTAATACTGATTGTCATCTTTATGATAATAGGGCTAAGTGTTGCCCGGTCTCTGAAATATAGAGACACTCCGATCAAGCCACATGATCTAGAAGCTACCGATTTGTCTCTGCCCTCTCTACCCTCAACGCCGATGGAAGAGCCTCGACTTGTCCAACCCCTCCCCCCAAGCCCCCACTGCCGGCTCCTGACAGAATGGTGATAGTCATTGGGCCCAAAAGGTGGGCTTTTCGTCGTCATGAAAGAGATTCAACGCCCCTGCACATCAAGATCAGAAAATCCTTCGCATGTTACACTTAAACTATTGTATTTAGATTTATATTTGAAACTAAAATATTAACCTCTCTCTATTGATATAATGAGAAATACAGCTCGATCTGTGTAGATTATCTGTTTTGCAAATAAGGTATACACTTAATAAATTGGGCTTAGGTTTGGGTCATGTTAGAGCTAATATTACATCATTCATTCTTATGAAAAAAATATTACATCATTCATTTAGCTATATGACTGTACTACATATTTGTATATACACTCTCTCTCAATCCTATGTAAATATAATCCAACTCCAGCTTTTGTGTTGAACAAATTAAAGTTGAATGAAAAATAGATTTCCCAACCTCTTTTCTTTCTATCTCCTTTGATCATTTATGCCTCGTTTGGTATGATGGAAGAGTTTTTAATGGAAGTGGAAGTGGAAATTGAAATGGAAGTGGAAATTGAAGTGGAGGTGGAAATGGGATTAAAAGTGCGTTTGGTACGATCATGGAAGTGAGATATAATTTTTAATTAAAATATATATTTAAAATACGCAAATACCAAATTGCCCTCCAAAAAAAACACTGCCACACCCAGCTCAAACCTTCATCTGACCATAATCGATGAAATCACAGAACAAATAAGAACCAGAATAGGGTAATGAAATCGTAAAAAGATCAATCCAAAACTTAAACCCAATGCTAGATAGAAATCGAAATTGCAAACCCAGATCTAGAGGGAAATCAAAATTGCAATCCCAGATGTTGTATGAACAAAATTTGTTCGCACCTAGCTGACTTATGTTCACCGTTGGAGGGAGATGACGACGAAGTTGCGTTCATTGCTAGAGGGAGACGAGGAGGGAGATGCATTTGCTGTTGGAAGGTGGAGTTGTGATGCTGCCGTCACCGATGGAAATGGAGCATCGCCTTTGTCGTTGGATGAGGACCATTGCAGTCGTCGTTAGAGGACGGTTGTTGCTGTCGTCACCGTAGTGGGTTGTCACCAGTGAAGGATGGTCTTCATCATTGCTGGTGAAGGATTGCCGCCGTTACTGGTGGGGAACATCGTCGCTACTGGCGGTCGAAGGAAGAAGGAGGAAGGAATGGGATTAATCGCAATCCGGGTTTGCCGTCAAAGATCTACGAGTTTCAACTGTCACCATTGCCTCCGCACGTCAACCAGAGGTTCGCCATCACTGTTGCCGGTGGAGGAACGTTGCCGTCGGTGATGGTGGAGGTCCGCCACTGCTACCACTATGGTGGACCATCGTTGTCGGTGAAGGGGAGGAGGAAGATTAGAAGGGTAAGAGAGGAAATAAACCATGGAAGTAAGGCTGGAAGTCGGTTCCACTGGGGGAGGCAGGGAACTCACTTCCATCGATTTTGATGGAAGTGACTTCCATAAGGAAGTGGCTTCTAGGATACTAAACAGACTAAAATATGGATTCCACTTCCACCTCCACTTCTCAACCCCCAATTCCCTGGTACCAAACGGGGCCTTAGAGTTCGATAATTATTTAATAGTATTCCTCAATGAGCATATGATGTGTGAAAAAAAAATGGTTGAAAGATCCAAACTATAAGATAACTTTTCTTTTGAAAAAAACTTTAAATACGCGGTTTATTTGCCACTGATTTAGGAGTTTTAATATTGTTGAAGACTATGTTTAAAATAATTGATCATGAAGTGATGCATGAAATTAAAGACCTTATCTTCCTTTTATTATATATAGCCAAAATAAGGTCTTCTCATCATTTTCCATATTACCTCCTACCGACCTCCCCTGTTTCTTACTTGCTTTTCTGCAATAAAAACAAAGAAAGATGAGGAAACTATACCTGATCATTGTTTTTGACGTTTAACTTCACAAACAGGGGCTTCCAGTTCATCAGAGAGGAGACGCAGTGAGCAGCTTAGTGTACGAAACGAATGCTAGGGTGCGAGACCCAATGGATGGCTGTGGTGGGGACATGTCGCTTCTGCAGAATCAAGTTTCAGAGCTTCAAAAGCAACTCGCTGCGTCTCAAGCACAAATCCCCTGCATCCAGAATCATGAAGTTGTTAAGGGTAGAAAAGGCAAGGAGGCTTTTTAAACTGCTCAAGAAAAAGGGCCTTCTGTTTTTGCTACTGCTGGAGAGAGGAAACATGAAGCTCCTGAGAAACGCATTCTGAAGTTTCCATTTCACCTCAACGAGCTTCCTTTTGATGAAGATGAAGACATTATGCCTTAAGCTCTGTAACTTAGGTTTTCATGATAAAAACATGGGTATGGCTTCCAGAGACTTGAGTATGTCGTCAATGGTATTTTTTACTGTGTTTTTTGTATTTCCCTGTACTTTGCTCTGTGGCAATATATGATGCGCGCATTATTATCTGAGAATTGAGCCTGCTCTGATATTTTGATTTGATTAAAAATATTTTCTTTCATTCTTTTCTTGGTTTATTATAGGTGTGTTTTGTGTGGTTTATTATATTTTCTTAATAATTTTGAGCAACATTCAATTGTCCATTCTATGAATGCTGTTGTGTGTGTAATTTTCCTTGACCGAACTCACTTTTAAGACAATGAAAGGAAAACACTTTCACCATCAAGCCATGATTTTGATAGGCGTCCATTCCATGAATAAGTCAGCTGGAATAATGGATAGTCAAGTGGCAACGTTTCGAAAGAGATTTGCCCTGCACATCAAAGGCACACTTCCTAGCATTCTTACTGAATTCCTAGATTGATAACACATTAGCCTTTTTGTTAGGTGAGTTTTGAGAATCAGAAGCTTGCAATTTTTTTTTTTTTGGAAGAAATACATAATTTAGCATATATACCCTTGAAATTTTAGGCGAAGGAGATGAGCCTTTGAAGTAAACCATGCCTTGCAACTTGCAACGCAAGTCTAAGAAATAGCCTAGGATTTGTTTTATTATTTTGGGTTTATTAGGTATGTTGTAACTAGACTGGGCCTACATTGGTTCAAAGTGGGCTGTCTTACTTAGCCCAATCTGTCAATAAAACTTGTATAAATAAGGGTCTAAACCTATTGTAATGTTTTGAGATAGATTACTCCCTTTCTTGCCACACGGTGTTGAGGGTTAGAATTGTAGGGCTCTTCATGGTATCTAGAGCCAGGTCGATTTTTCAAGATTCATAGCCCAGTAATCAAGACTCATTGCACACATTATTTCCAGGTAGCGAAGAAGTACAAGGCTTCAGGGAAAAGAAGGAGATCATTTCTGAGTTAAAAGCCAAACTCATAGCACACATTATTTCCAGGTGGCGAAGAAGTAAAAGGCTGCAGGGAAAAGAAAGCGATCATTTCTCTGAGTTAAAAGCCCACACCAGAAGACAATAGACACAGCCTAATAGCCAATCAGATCTTCAAGAATGGCCCACTTTTTTATCAGACATTCAAGATGGACCAGACCGATATACCAGTGTCATTAAACCTACCGGATTCGGGCAAGAATCCAAAGCGTAATATGTTTGGAGCCCTGAAAACACAGTCCAATTCGCCAGACGTCACTGCGCGATCTGAAGACAGAAAGTTTCATTCGTGGTAAGGAACTTCTGCAATCTTAAAGTCTAGATCTGTGAAGTTCATTCCGTGACGCAAAGATTTGTTTTTTTTCCTCTGGTTTCATTCCTCCCTTCACAATGTTCAAACGCCTCCTTGCTCAATTATGTATTCTTGGGAAAATCTGATTGTTGCACTTTGATTCTTGATGCAAACCCCCACCGTGTATTGCCTGTAAGTCGTCATGAGTCTCATCACCGACGCTTCTGAATCGTTTTCGAGCAACAACACTGATCACTTGCCGATTGAAGATCTAATCGTAACGCACAAGTTTTATTCGTTATGGCAGAAGATCAATCTTCAAGGACTAAGGGTATCTCCGGCGAGATGATTCCCGGTGATTCACTCTCATTTCATCATCCCCTCGCACATACTATCTGGGGCTTAAAAGTACACTATCTGGAATAGAGCTATGCGAATTGCACTTAGAGGAAAAAATAAACTGGTGTTTGTGGATCGCACTTGCAAGAGGGAAAATCAGAATGAAGCACTCCGTGAACAGTGGGATAGGTGTGATGCCGTAGTTTTGTCATGGCTTCTCAATTCGCCGTCTAAGGAACTTGCAAATGGAATGATATTTTTCTCCAGCGCACACCATGTTTGGGTGGACTTGCAACAGAGTTTTGACAACCGCACTGGATCAAGGGTCTTTGCACTACATCGAGAAATTGATTCTTTTAAGCAAGGAGCTTCCTCTGTGACTGTGTATTTTTCAAAATTAAAGGAGCTTTGGGAGGAGCAGTGCTCTATAGTTAGGATTCCTTCTTGCACATGTGAGACTTCTAAGGTGTGCAATGAGGTTATATTGGAACAAAAATTACTCCAATTTCTTATGGGGCTCAATGAAACATATGCCCAAGCTAGGAGTCATATTCTCCTTCTATCACCTCTCCCCTCTGTGAATGATGCCTATGCAATGATTGTTGAAGACAAGGCACAGAGACAGATTGCTAATTCTGATCATACTTGTCCTCAAGAGGGAATAGCAATGGCTGCAAGGGGAAGAGGGCGCGGTCGAGGTAGAGGCCGTGGAGAAAGTGCACTTGAGTGCACCTATTGTGGAAAGAAAGGACATTTAAAGGAACAATGTTTTGAGCTAGCTGGCTATCCACCAGAGTTTCGTCGGCCCAAGAATAAGCAAGGAAATGGGTCACCTCAACTAGTGAGGAGGCAGCTTATGCCACTGAAGGGCAAGTCAACACAACAGCTCATGCAACATCATCCTTTACACAAGAGCAATACAAACAGATCTTGAATCTTCTAAAGAAAGAAGCTAAACCAACAATTCATGCATTGATTGGTACAGGTTTGGCTATCCCTAACTCTCTAAATCACACACACACGCTAAGTGGATTTTAGATTCTGGTGCTACAATTCACATGGTTGGAAACTTGAATCTTTTACATGCTTATACAGAATATACTGGACCTATTAAGTCAATTAAAATATCTGATGGTACACATATGCGTGTAAGTCATATAGGTAATGTGGAAATTGGAAATGGCTTGACTTTGACTAATGTTTTGTATGCACCTGGTCTGCAATTCAACTTGATATCCATTTCCCGATTAACCATGGACCAGCTATGCAAAGTTTCGTTTCTTCCTAATCCATGCTTGATGTAGGCACTTATAGATGGGAAGAGGATGCTGATTGGTAAGAAAGTTATGGGTTTTTCATATTCGATATAGAAAAACCACGTGAACTTGTTAGTTCTGCTTTGAACACTGATGTAAGAAACAAGATTGTTGATGTGAGCCTATGGCACAATGGACTTGGACATACACCATTATCTGTAATGAAGCATTTGAGTTTGAGTGTTCTTGGTAATAAAATTGATGTGCTCAATAAATGTGATATATGTGTACAGTCTAAACAAACAAAATTTCCATTCAATTCGAGCTCTATCAAGTCATGTCGAATCTTTGAGTTGTTACACCTTGATACATGGGGACAATATAGGTATCCCACACACCAGGGTCATCAAATTTTCATAACTATTGTTGATGATTACTCACGTGAACATGGGTATTTTTCATGAGGCACAAAGGTGAGACGACTACATTTATTAAGAACTTTGTTACATATTTGTTAACTCAATTTTCTATGAAAGTAAAGAAAGTTAGAAGTGATGATGGAAAGGAATTTGTCAACAATGAATTGAGATCTTTCTTTTAGGAAAAGGGCATGGTCCATGAGACCTCCTGCACCTACACACCGGAACAAAACGAAGTTGTAGAGAGAAAGCATCGAACTATTATGCGGATTACTCATAACTTAATCTTACAATCTGGTGTTCCGACTAAATATTGGGGCGAGTGTGTGAGAATGGCTGTACATTTGCTTAACAAGATTCCCTCCAAGGTATTAGAGTATAAAACTCCATGTTGGTCACTTGAAAACATTTGGGTCACTGGCATTTGCTACAGACCTTAGAGTAAGTGATAAATTGAAGCCTAGGTCCATCCCGTGTGTATTCATGGGCTATCCCAATAATCAAAAAGGTTTCTTACTTCTTGATTTAGCTAACCAAAGTTTCCTTGTAAGCAAGCACATTAGCTTCAAGGAAGGAAAGTTTCCTTTCAAGGAGCATACGAATAGCGACCAAAGGGAAGTAGGTAATGATTTTAAGGAAATGTTTTAGTATGATCATGATGAGTTAGGACACTTAGACATGCATGCACAATTTCATGATCCCCATAAGGATCCACATGAGGCTCGGCAAGTCATGGATAAGGAATCAAATCCAATTTCCATGACTGAAAATAGGGAAGGTGTTGAACCTCAAGCTCCCACTAGATCAAGTAGGGAGAAACGCCCTCCTATTTGGTCAAAAGATTATCTATATGCCTCAGTACAACCGGATAGGGGGAGGTTACAAACTAATACTAAGTGTTTATATCCCACTGAAAACTATGTGTCCTATGCCAATGTATCTGTTGATTATGTGTTTCTTGTGCTCAATTGACTCTATTTCTGAACCTACAAGCTATGCAGAAGCCAACAAGAACCCAGAATGGGTGAAAGCCATGCGAGCTGACATTGACTCTATTTCTGAAATTGTTTTTATTTGGTGTTTCTTCAAAACTGATGAGAACATTATATTGACTCCATAGATGAGTGGCTATGGTTATTTAGTTTTCAGCTTAAAGTGGAAACTCCTTTTTAGATTCTCTTATTATGAACATGTGGTCAAATTTTCTACCAACTTAGTTTTCAGCTTAACCCAGAATGGGTGAAAGCCATGCGAGCTGACATTGACTCTATTTCTGAAATTGTTTTTATTTGGTGTTTCTTCAAAACTGATGAGAACATTATATTGACTCCATAGCTGAGTGGCTATGGTTATTTAGTTTTCAGCTTAAAGTGGAAACTCCTTTTTAGATTCTCTTGTTATGAACGTGTGGTCAAATTTTCTACCAACTTAGTTTACAGCTTAACCCAGAATGGGTGAAAGCCATGCGAGCTGACATTGGCTCTATTTCTGAAATTGTTTTTATTTGGTGTTTCTTCAAAACTGATGAGAACATTATATTGACTCCATAGATGAGTGGCTATGGTTATTTAGTTTTCAGTTTAAAGTGGAAACTCCTTTTTAGATTCTCTTATTATGAACGTGTGGTCAATTTTCCACCAACTTAGTTTTCAGCTTAACCCAGAATGGGTGAAAGCCATGCGAGCTGACATTGACTCTATTTCTGAAATTGTTTTTATTTGGTGTTTCTTCAAAACTGATGAGAACATTATATTGACTCCATAGATGAGTGGCTATGGTTATTTAGTTTTCAGCTTAAAGTGGAAACTCCTTTTTAGATTCTCTTATTATGAACGTGTGGTCAATTTTCTACCAACTTAGTTTTCAGCTTAACCCAGAATGGGTGAAAGCCATGCGAGCTGACATTGACTCTATTTCTGAAATTGTTTTTATTTGGTGTTTCTTCAAAACTGATGAAAACATTATATTGACTCCATAGATGAGTGGCTATGGTTATTTAGTTTTCAGCTTAAAGTGGAAACTCCTTTTTAGATTCTCTTGTTATGAACGTGTGGTCAAATTTTCTACCAACTTAGTTTTCAGCTTAAAGTGGAAACTCCTTTTTGGATTCTCTTATTATGAACGTGTGGTCAAATTTTCTACCAACTTTCCATTTATTTTGGTATATTGACTCGTAATAAAATGATTTCACGTTCATAATAAGAGAATAGGATATAAATGGAAAGTTGGTAGAAAATTTGACCAGTGGGGTTGATATGAAAATTGGTTGCGATAATTAATTAGCATGTGGTTTTTTTTGGCTAACTTGTAAATAGCTTGTTTTGAATTATTTTTTGGCAATAAGCTTGGTTTTAATTAGGAGTAGCATATTTTAATTTTGTTCATATATTAAATAAGCGAAGTACCATTTTAACCTTGTTTATTAAAAAATATGAAGTCCCAATTGACTGACTGTAATTAAATCTAAATGTACAATTACCAATTTTACCTTATTTATTAAGAAGAAAGAAATCCCCTCCTTTACCTTTCCCTCCTTTTCCCCTCCATTACCCTCCCCTGCTCTTAATCACCCTTATATAAAAAATTCACTGATTTAGATTTAATATTTTATAAAAATAGATATTATTATAATTTTAGATAAAAATAGATATTATTATAATTTTAGATAAAAATAGATAAATAAATTTAAGCTGGTAAAATTTGATCTGAACAGTTCACTCATGTATACTAAAATTATAAAGTAAAATTTTTCAATTTGAGAGAAAAACGCTTCGATAATTTGCAAGACCATTATTTATAATATGCTGGCAATGTATTGCCAATTTCTTTTGCATTGAACTTTGAAATGCTCCCTACACAATTTTTATTAGTAACTGGTGTTTTCCTAAACTCAAGAAAGAGTCCCAATATTATTTCTATGACCATTTGAACTTTGAAATTGTTTTTATTTGGTGTTTCTTCAAAACTGATGAGAACATTATATTGATTGCATAGATGAGTGGCTATGGTTATTCAGTGGAAACTCCTTTTTATAGATTCCCGAAACTAAAGATATAGTGACAATAGCCACCACATTGTATGTCCAAGGGGTGTGTTGGAAGTTTTAACAACTTGCACTCCAAGTGATCATAGTCTCACATTCTAATGACCGTACACTATTCAGGGGAATCATTCCCAGTGACGAGGATTTGTAACCTGCATTAGAATGTGACTAAAGGGGAAACAACTAGGAATGATTCACATTCTAATGCAGGTGACTTTGCTGCTCGTTCCTGGAATTGATTCCTCTGAATAGTGTACGGTCATTAGAATGTGACCAACGTCCTTTTGCGTCTAGATGTTAAACTCTTGGCAAGTGGCAACATGAAAAGGGAATAAAGGCCGAAATGGCAAGAAAGGCAGACATCAGAAGTCGTTGGAATCTATAAAGAGTCATCGGCCTCATTGGGTAACAGCCCTGTGTTTCCCCTATTCCATTCACTAATCTGCTACATTTCTTCTTACCCTGTTTCAAAATGGGAGGGCCTTCTTCCCCTTGTGCCGCTTGCAAGTTGCTTCGACGCCGATGCGCCACAGGTTGCATGTTTGCTTCTTATTTCCCCTCCGATGATCCTCAAAAGTTTGCCGTCGTCCACAAGGTCTTCGGTGCCGGCAAAGTCAGCAAATGGTTGCAGGTAAAAAACGAGAAAATATCACTTGAACTTCAAAATCCTATAACTCATTTTAGTAGAAAATCATTGATTTGGGATTTTTAGTCTTAATTGAGGTCTTCTCATTACCTCCTACCTACCTCCCCTGTCCTGTTTCTTACTTGTTTTTCTGTAATAATAACAGAGAAGACGAGGAAACTATAAACTGATAATTGTTTTTGACAAACAGAACTCTTCAGAGGAAAAGAGAGCAGCTTTAGTGTGCAACTTAGTCGACATAGCGAATGCAGTGAGCAGCTTAGTCAACGAAGCGAATGCTAGGGTGGAAGACCCAGTTTATGGCTGTGCTGGGGTCATATCGCGTCTGCAGAGTCAAATAAAGCTTCTGCAGAGTCAAGTTGCAGAGCTTGAAGCTGCAAGGGGTCCGTGCGATATGTCTGAGGCACAGATCCCCTGCATCCAGAATCATGAAGCTGTTAAGGGTGGAAAAGGCAAGGAGGCTTTTGAAACTGCTTCTGGTGCTGAAGCTGCCGAGTCTTCTGATGCTGCAGTCAAACGTAAGAGGTTTGCATTTGACCTCAACGAGCTTCCTTCTGGTGTTGCTGTTGGAGACAAGCAACATGAAGGTGCCGAGGCTTCTGATGCTGCAGTCAAACGTCTGAGGTTTACATTTGACCTCAACGAGCTTCCTTCAGATAAAGATGAAGCCATTATGCCTTAAGCAACTAAGGTGTTCGTGATAAAAACATGGGTATGGCTTCCAGAGACTTGAGTGGTGCGTCAGTGGTTTTCTTGCTGTGTTTTTTATATTTCCCTGCACTTTGTTTTGTGACAATAATATGATGCGCGCACTATTATCTGAGAATTGAGCCTGCTCTGATATTTTGATTTGATTAAAAATAATTTTTTTATATTCTTTTCTTGGTTTATTATAGGTGTGTTTTGTGTGGTTTATTATGTTTTCTTAATAATTTTGAGCAACACTCGTTTGTCCATTCTATGAATATTGTTGTGTGTGTAATTTGCCTTCATCGAACTCACTTTTAAGACAATGAAAGGAAAACACTTTCACCATCAAGCCTTGAGTTTGTTTGATAGGCATCCATTCTATGAATATGTCCGCTGGAAAAATGGATAGTCAAGTGGCAACGTTTTAAAAGAGATTTGCCCTGCACATCAATGTCAACAAATCCTTCGCATGTTAAAATATTAGGGGCCGTTTGATTTTGTTTTTAAAAACTGTTTATTTTTGTTTTTAAAAACAATAAAACAATAAAATCTGTTTGATAAACTGTTTTCCAAAAATTGTTTTTGAAAATAAAAAACAAAAAGTTGTTTTTAAAAACTAAAAAATAAAAACAGTTTTTAATTGTTTTTTTGTTTTTGTTTTCCTTTTTTTTTTTGGATGCCGTCACTTATCGACTATCGACATTACAGTACAAATGACAACCATCGCTATGTTATCACTGACAACCACATCGCCATGTCACTTCAAAAGCAAATTTTTCAAAACAATCTATCCAAACAATTTTTTTTGTTTTTTTATTTTTAAAACTTGTTTCCGAAAACTGTTTTATAAAACCGTTTGTGAAAACAAAAAATAGAAAACAAAATCAAACAAGCCTTAATCTCTCTCTATTGATACATAGAGAAATACAGCTCTGTAGATTATCTGTTTTTTTTTTTGAGTAAAATACTGGAATTCATTAATCCATCAAAGATTAACTACAAAAGCGCCCGCAAAATTTAAGCTAATCAGCTGATCCCTCTTCAACCACCGCCTGTAAAAGTACAAGAGGTGGGTGATCGAAGATAACAAAAGAGTCAATGCCACTATGGGCTAACTTTACAAATTGATCCGTTTGAACGTTGTGCTCTCTAGAGATAGATTATATGTTTTGCAAACAAGCTCTATGATAACTTTTCTTTTGGAAAAAAAAAAAAATTAAATACGTGGTTTTTTTGCCAGCGATTTAGCAGTTCTAATATCGTTGAAAAGTATGTTTAAGATAATTGACCATAAAGTTATATATAGCCAAAATGAATTCCTTTGAATAAATCTCAAATGGCTTTGACGAGAAGGGAAAGACGACAAGAAAGAAAATGATTGGAGGATCAGTAAGCACTCAAAGAAGCCCAACGCACTTCATCTTGAAAGAAAAATATATAACATTGGATGACTAACCAAACAAAAGGTGAGATAAAGATTCTCTCCTAGAATACAACGGGTCAGCTAACACTAATTCTAGTTAGCTGTTATATATTTTATATTTTTATTTTTATTTTTAAAAATGAATTTCTTAATTAAGGTTTTATAAGCAATGATAAAATGAATCTTGTGAAATCTTTTGATTTTATTTATATATCATTTTGATTCTATTTATAAGTCCTTTTTGACCAAAAAATTTGGTCATATTTATAAGTCCAGTTTCAGGGCAGTAAATGCATTCTGTACTTTTTTATCCCTATTAATTATAATAAACAAAATAAATTTATTCATGTTGACTTTTGGAACCAATAATAGATAAGGGCAAAATTAGAAATTTAGCCCATAGTTAATGAGTTAACTAATTATCCTTGGTATGTGAGAATTAGTTAAAAAAGACTTATAAATAGGATCAAAATGGTACTAGCTAATATTTAGGAGGTGCCAAATCAGTTTACGAGTTGTTGTATTTTAACTTATCAGACCATAAATAACATGAAAAACTAAGTTCATACAAAAATTTCCAGATGGGTGCAATAGAACGTACTGAACTTGGGAAGCAGAGGACTTGACCGCGAAGCTAAAATTTAGGTTGAAAGAATGGAAGGGTCTATGCTCTATTCTTCATTGTAAGAAATAAATACATGGAAGTTAATAGAAACTTTTTTATTGAAAAAAATATTTATTTAAATGATATTTTAAGTAAAAAAAATATATATCAAAATTCTCTCGAATAATATAAAATAGAAAGAAAGATAAAAACAGAAGTAGCAATGATATAAAATAATTAAAAAAAACCAAATAATCTAATACAAGATGCCCTGCTTCGTATAGGTTGTAAATAATATATTATATAAAAAAATTACACCATTAATCAAGTAATGAATAGTGTGAATTATATAAGATTTTCACATGCATTTAAATTAGTCCACATTATTTCCATTTATGCATATCCTTTATTTATCTAGTTTATTTTTTTCGGTGAATTATCTAATTTCTTTATGGGATTTGATCACATAGATAATATTCAACAGTTCAACTTATACTCCCACTTTGATCTCAATATAAAATGAAATTATACATAGATAAGCACTCAATCTTTAAAAAATTGATGAATAGATTATATACAAATAAGGGAAGTTATACAAATAAAGGTTAAGGTGTAATTTTTACAACGAAGTGTTTTACTAGAAGCGTTTGTAATTTTTACAACGATGTTTTCTACTAAAAACGTTTAGTAAGTAAGTTTTGAAGGTGCAAAATAGATATAATATTTTAAAAATTGTACAATTTTAACAATTCCGTTAAATTCATCTCAAACACCAGTTATAAGTTATAAAGATAGAGAAGGAATAAATAGGTCCCACATAAAAATAAAAGAGAAGAATGGATTAATTTGACGGAATTAATGAAATTACACAATTTTTAAGATATTGGATTTACTTTTACACCTTGCAAAATTTAATAGTACTAAATGCTCATGACCAAAAACTTTGTTACTAAAACTTAGAAGAAATCTAATACACACACACACACACACACATTTGAGAAATCTACTGTATATACTACACATACAATTTGTTTGATATGCTAGTTTTTGGTAGATTATATAACTTTATTTAACAAATTCTCATATGTTAATTACATGCTGGGCAAAAACAAAATATGTTAATTACATGAACCACAACTAATTATGTGAACAAAATTAAAATATTCTACTCCTAATTAAAACCAAGATTACTGGGCCAAAAAAAAAGAGAGAAATTAAACCAAGCTATTTACAAGTTAGCCAAAAAAACCACACGCTAATTAATTATCACAACCAATTTTCATATTAACCCCACTGGTCAAATTTTCCACCAACTTTTCATTTATATCCTATTCTCTTATTATGAACGTGTCATCATTTTATTACGTGTCAATATACCCTTGATTATTACAAAGAAAAGGCAACCAATGATTAACGCCATTTTCTTCTCGATAGATTGGAAAAGAAAAAAAGCTTCCATTTGCAAAACCAGAGCCCAAAATCGTTTTTAATTCCAAAATCTCGAGGCATGGATCCTAAATAGCACATGTCACTAGCAAATACAAAGTATGATATCAAAAGGCATGGCATTTATGCGATGAAATAGTGTATAGTGTTTAGTGTATACATATGCAAGTAATTTAATGACATTTGATAAATTAAAACTGAGACTTCTTGAATTTCAGTACTTCAAACTGGGCAGCAAGTTCATCATAATCCGGCAGCTTGGGGTGAACACGAACATTACCATCTTTGGACGAAGGTACTGGTGGTGGAGGCCGGTTAGGCGGCAAAACACCATGAGCTTCTTCTTCCTCCATTTCATTCTCTTCATCACAATCTGATTCATCAAATTTAATATCCGAATACGTAGAAGTTGGATTGTAGCCGTATCTCCTATAAATTTTATCCTCACTGTTTATGTGATCAGACCTTGGTGAGCTACTTGACCTGTGCATTGTCTCGTGGATGGTACTTGCATGACCTTTATTCAACTTATCATCATCAATAGATCGTTGAGAAGCTTCTTCCTTCTTAGCCATATAAGCAGCAACTTCAGCAGCAGCTATGGCTTTCATGGCTGATTCAGCTGCTGCCTCAGCAGCAAACTTAGAGTCTTCAAATTGTACATTGCCACTCTGGCCACCGCCACCTGATGATCGGGAAGTGGGTTTGTTGGTCTCCATGAATTGAGGAGTTGAGGAAGGCTTGACCGGTAAGTTGCTGGCACTGACAAAAGTGTTTGGCCCTTCCTGAAGATGAGAAGGATAAGAACCAAAGTTTCAAATTTCAATAGAATAAGAGGAAAGATCAAAAAAGGAAAGAGAGCGAAAGAGAGACAGATTGCATACTATTAGCTCTTCTGGAGGCTTGAGAAGTTCTTTATCTGATTCAGTTGTGTCCCATTCAACCTGATATTCCTTAGCTATTTCCTTCATCACTTTCAACTTTACTTCACCGGCAGGTGTTCGTACCGAGAGCTTGTCAATTAGCTGTTAGTCATTGTGGTTAGCAAGTTATCTTAATAGAGGACATTATAAATAGAAAGGAGGTATGCATAATTTATTCTGTGTTTTTTAAACAAAATAGAAAGTCAAGGCTTGCATAATATAACAAGACCCAATAGAGGACATTATGATCTACTTTTTTTGTTTAGGTGAGATCTAAGTTTCAAAAATAAAAGTGAGGTCCATGTAAATTTAGCAAAACTCATAGGGGGTTCATCTAGTTTACCCTAAAAAACAAGGCTTACCAAGCGATTTACACCACAGTTGGGTCTTAGATCAGTAGCAACAGATACAAATTCTCTCACATACTTCTTCTGAAAGATATCTTTTAAGAGCCAAGAGCTCTGGAATTTCTGAGCACCTAGGGGCTGCAAATATTAAGCTAGCAATCTCTTCCTTTAGATCTGTAAGGCATTCCCTGAAATAAGTTGGATTGGCATCAAAAGTTTCACAAATGCTGACTTTACAATAATAAACAAAAGAATTTTCCTGTTTTTCACCTTTGTTTTGCAATGATTGAAAGTCTAGCCACAACTAATTCATTCACAAAAGAGCTCAACGAACATATTTGTAGCCAAAACATTTTGCTCTCTCATCACGTGCTCAACCTGCAAAGTAAGGACGTCTTTAGGATGATATCACAAAGTTATCAAGCCAAATCAAAAAAGTAAGATCTGTGACAATCATCATACTAGTTCCATGGCAACAAATCTCCTTTCAAGTTCTATATCTCGTCAGGCAATCATCAGTTCATCACACACAGCCTCAGTAAGAGGGAAGATGCTAAACAATTGAGTCTACATCAACATTTAGCCTTAAAATAAAGTTCACACTAAATGAGTCTTCTGTTTTTTTTAAGAGGGGGGAAAATTCAAAGGGTGCCTATCATTCCATTAGATTAATTGAATCTATGACTTGAAGATAGATTATCATTTTCTAACAAAACTTCAACTTCTTATAAACATAAGCTTTTGCTCAGACGTTTATAGCTGATGTGGTGAACTGCCCAGTGCCCACACTATATGTTCACTATTGACTATTGAGCAGTGAGCATCTCAAAAACAGAGCCGTGTTATCAAAGAAGACCATGTGTTTGGGAATTACCCAAACCTATGTTTGCGCAATCTGAGACAAAACTCCTCTCACATTGAAACAGAACAGAGACAGAGAATGTGAATAGAGAATATGAACAAGCAGCCATCGTTGACATTCATATGATGTATGCACTGACGTTGTAGGGGGTTGGTGTGTGGTTGCCGGATCTGACTTTTTCATTATTTAAATCATTTATGAGGTTTCGTTTTTAGTATAAATAGGTGTTCATTTTTCATTGTAAACACATCTGAGATTGAATAAACACATTGAGTTTGGTTTCTATACCATTTTGGCATCAGAGCCTGGTTCCAGAGGGAGAGAAAACGAGAGAGTGAGGAATAGGATAGAGAGAAAAAAATGTTGGCAAAACAGGGTGTGTAAATTCCATCCTGCCGGCCTTTTCTCAAAAATCTGACCACACCATCGTGTTCAGAAGGTCCCAAAACCCAGAACAGGAGTCGGCCACCACCGTGCAACGCCCCCACGCGCCGGCACGCGTCACCACCGGAGACCCACACGCCGTCAACTGAGCTCACGCGCCGGCCACGCGCCCAGAGGTTGAAGACGACCAGTCAGCCGCCACGTCATCTGCCACGTCAGCGCTGTTGACCTAGTCAGCGCCACTCTGTCCAATCATATTGCGCCACGTGTCAAAAGCGCCACGCCAGCAGCACCGTCAGCGTTGCCACGTCACCCAGGCCAGTCAGCCGCCACGCCAACGGTCAACGCAACGTGGACCAATCACGGATTGCCACGTGTCACTGTTGCCTCGTCAGCATACGGTCAGCTCGAATTTTGTTAAAATTACCATTTTGTGCCCTAAATTTTGCGATATTTACATTTTGACCCCTAGAAAATTGCCAAAATTACATTTAGGTCCCTGAACTTTAGGAAATTACATTTTGACCCCTAGATTTTGCCAAAATTACATTTCAAACCCCTGAACTTTCTGAAATTACATTTTGACCCCCAGATTCTGCCAAAATTACATTTCAGACCCCCAAAATTCCTGAAATTACATTTTAATCCCCAGATTCTTCTAAAATTACATTTCAGACCCCCCAAACTTCCTGAAATTTCATTTTGACCCCCAGATTCTGCCAAAATTACATTTCAGACCCCCTAAACTTTCTGAAATTGCATTTTGACCCCAGATATTGCCCAAAATTACATTGTTGCCCCTAATTACCCAAATTTCCTATTTTACCCCTGACTTTTCCATATATACAAATCCTTCCCCTACCCTTCTGCCTTGTACCTAATAACTGTGTACTCAAAGTCATAACCTGTGAGACAAACTGCAAAAATGCCTCCAAGACGTAGAAATAGACATGAAATTGAGATGGAGGAAATGAGACGCCAGATTCAAGAACTAGAGGCCACTATAGCAGAACAGCAAGCCTTGCTTGAAACTCGTAGAGACCACTCAGAAGATGATTTGAATAGCCACAGTTCGTCATCCTCTGACTACCGTCATCGTCCTCGCCAACAACCATTTCGCTTCAATGACATTAAGGTAGACATTCCTGAATTCGAAGGAAGACTCCAACCGGACGAATTTATTGACTGGTTACAAACAGTTGAACGAGTCTTTGAGTACAAAGAAATTCCAGATGAGCAGAAAGTTAAAATTGTTGCCATCAAATTGAAGAAACATGCCTCCATATGGTGGGAGAATCTCAAAAGAAGGCGTGAAAGAGAAGGAAAAAGCAAGATACGAATGTGGGACAAGATGCGACGTGAGCTCTCACGTAAGTTTCTTCCAGAAAATTATTATCAAGATAATTTCCTTCAGTTACATAATCTTCGCCATAAGGCTATGTCTGTAGAGGAATATACCAGGGAGTTTGAGAAACTTATGATGAAATGTGATATACAAGAAAGGGAGGAGCAAAAAATAGCTCGTTATCTCGGAGGGTTAAATACAAACATCGCCCATCCAGTACAACTCCAGCAATACTGGACTCTTGATGACATCATCCGTTTAGCCATCCGTATTGAGAAGCAGATGCCCAGAAGGCCTCCATACCAACCGTCTCCCTCAACCAGAATTCCTTTTGATGGGAATAAGTCACAAATACATCATCCTAGCTCTTCAAATGCGCCTCCACCAAAGGCTACTAAGGAATTCAACTCCAGAGAACCTAAGTGCTTCAAATGTCAAGGATTCGGTCACATCGCTTCTAACTGTCCTAACCGTAGAGTTGTCACTATTATGGAAGGAGAAGCTTCTACAGTATTTGACGAAGAAAGGGAGTCTATTCCCGAAACGGAGCCAATATTTGATGAGGAGCCAATATTTGATGAGGAAATTACTCCTGCAGATCACGGTGAATCCCTTGTTATTAGGGGAAGTCTGCATACAGCCACCGTGAAAGAAGAACCTTGGCTACGTCGCAACATTTTTCATACCCGCTGCACAACTCAGGGTAAAGTCTGTGACGTCATTATTGACAATAGAAGCTGTGAAAATATAGTCTCCAACTACATGGTAGAGAAATTGCAACTACCAACTCATAACCATCCGAGCCCTTACAAGCTTCAATGGCTTAACCAGGACAGCGAGGTAAAAGTTTCGAAACGATGCCTTATTACTTTTTCTATCGGTAAAAGGTATCATGATGAAGTTTGGTGTGATGTTGTTCCAATGGACGCTTGTCATCTTCTTTTGGGAAGACCTTGGCAATATGATCGACATGTTCTGTATGACGGTCACGCAAACACGTATTCCTTCCAGAAGGATGGCGTGAAAATTCAACTTTCTCCTTTGCCACCTGATAAACACAATAAAGGCAAGAATGAATCCAAACCTTTAGTGTCTTTAGTCGAGAAGGTGACCAAAACAGACAGCCAAGTAATGGGTTTTCTTCTATTACTCGAGACAAACAACGGAACTGTCATTCCACCTGAAGTGCAGCTATTGTTAAAGGAGTTTCCTGATGTAATTCCAAATGAAATTCCGTCGGGATTACCACCCGTGCGAGACATTCAACATGCTATGGATTTTATTCCAGGAGCAGTAATTCCTAACAGGCCAGCTTACAGAATGAGTCCTCAAGAACATGTTGAAATTCAAGGGCAAATTGATGAATTGCTTAAGAAAGGATTAATCCGTGAAAGCGTCAGCCCCTGTGCCGTACCTGTACTCCTAGTTCCCAAGAAGGATGGAAGCTGGAGAATGTGCATAGATTGCCGTGCAGTCAACAAAATCACAATTAAGTATTGGTTTCCGATACCCAGGCTTGATGACATGCTCGACCAGTTATATGGCTCTACCATCTTCTCTAAGATTGACCTTCGTAGTGGATATCATCAAATCCGAATTCGTCCCGGAGATGAATGGAAGACCGCTTTCAAAACCAGAGATAGGTTGTACGAATGGAATGTGATGCCATTTGGGTTGTCAAATGCTCCTAGCACGTTTATGCGCCTGATGAACCAAGTCCTTTGTCCTTTCATTAGCAAGTTTGTTGTTGTCTATTTTGATGACATTCTTATCTACAGCAAGAGCATAGCAGATCATTTAGAGCACTTACGTCAAGTATTGCAAGCTCTTCGTGAACAAAAAATTTATGCCAACTTGAAGAAATGCACCTTTTTAACAAGTGAAGTCATTTTTCTGGGTTACATTATCACGGCAGAAGGTGTACGAGTGGATCCAAGTAAAATTGAAGCCATTAACAGCTGGCCAACTCCACAATCTATCCAAGAAGTTTGGAGCTTCCATGGATTAGCTTCCTTCTATAGGAGGTTCATTCGAAATTTTAGTACCGTTGCTGCACCCCTTACAGATTGTATCAAGGGAGACAAGTTTCAATGGACAGAAAAGGCTCAAATAAGTTTTGAAGAACTGAAGAAATGCTTGACAGAAACTCCTGTGCTAGCTCTTCCTAATTTTGACCAAGTGTTTGAGGTCAGTTGTGATGCCTCCAACACTGGGATTGGTGCTGTTTTGAGTCAAGAAGGCCACCCGATTGCTTTCTTCAGCGAGAAACTTAATGATGCTAATCTCAAATACTCTACCTATGATAAAGAGTTCTATGCTGTTGTTCGAGCTTTGCAACATTGGAGCCACTACCTGTTGCATAAAGAGTTTATTCTCTATTCCGACCACGAATCACTCAAGCATTTGAATTCTCAACAAATAATCAATCGAAGGCATGCCGCTTGGAGTGAAATGTTGCAGACTTATCCATTTTTACTCAAACATAAGGCTGGAATCCTAAATTCAGTAGCTGATGCGCTTAGTCGTCGCCATGCTTTGATAACGACTATGCAAACCAAAGTAGTGGGCTTTGAAACTATAAAAGAGTTGTATCAAGATGATCCTGATTTCCAGGGTTCCTGGAGTGCCGCTGAATCTCAACCATTTCAGCAGTATTACAGGGAAGGAGGATTTTTATTCAAAGGAAAAACTCTTTGCATTCCTCGTTGCTCACTTCGAGAAGCTATAATTTGGGAAGCACATAATGGAGGATTAGCTGGTCATTTTGGTAGAGATAAAACTGTAGCCTTAGTAAAGGAGAACTTCTATTGGCCAAGACTTGAACGGGATATCAACAAGCATATCCAAAGATGCAAAACATGCCACCTGGCTAAATCTAAAAGCCAAAATACTGGGTTATACATGCCATTGCCAGTACCCAACGCACCTTGGGAGGATGTGAGTATGGATTTTGTCCTCGGGTTACCTCGGACCCAGAGACAAAAGGACTCTATAATGGTGGTTGTTGACCGTTTTTCAAAAATGGCTCACTTCATTCCTTGCCAGAAGACTAATGATGCGGTTCAAATTGCATATTTGTATTTCAAGGAGATTGTTCGTCTCCATGGAATTCCAAAAACCGTCACCTTTGATAGAGACATCAAGTTCGTAAGCCACTTCTGGAGGACTTTATGGAAAAAGATGGGAAACAAAACTTCAGTTTAGCAGTGCTAGCCATCCACAAACTGATGGACAAACTGAAGCTGTTAACAGAATTCTTGGAAATCTTTTACGAAGTTTTGTTGGAAAGAACTTGAAGCAGTGGGATCTTATTTTTGCTCAAGTTGAATTTGCTTACAATAACTCAGTCAATCAAGCAACTGGAAAGTGTCCATTTGAAGTTGTTTATGGCACCCGTCCTCTCAGCCCACTTGATTTGACACCATCTTCTGATAAGCAACAATATAGTGTCAATGCGGACCCGCAGGCCACGGAAATTAAGAAATTACATGAGCAGGTCTGTAATAAGATTCAGAAGCAGAATTTGAAACTCAAGACACAACGAGACAAGCATCGGAAGCATCAAGTCTTTAATGTGGGGGATTTGGTCTGGATACATTTGAGGAAGGAACATTTTCCTAAACAACCAAACGCCAAGTTATCTCCGTGAGCTGATGGACCATTCAAGATCGTACAGAAATTAATAATAATGCTTACAAAGTGGAATTGCCTGGTGCTTACGGTGTTTCTGCCACTTTCAACGTTGCGGATCTATCTCCATATATTGATGATGTTGATTCTGACTCGAGGATGAGTCATGTCCAACCCCGGGGGAATGAAACAGAACAGAGACAGAGAATGTGAACAGAGAATATGAACAAGCAGCCGTCGTTGACATTCATATGATGTATGCACTGACGTTGTAGGGGGTTGGTGTGTGGTTGTCGGATCTGACTTTTTCATTATTTAAAGCATTTATGAGGTTTCGTTTTTAGTATAAATAGGTGTTCATTTTTCATTGTAAATACATCTGAGATTGAATAAACACATTGAGTTTGGTTTCTATACCACACATACTTACCTCATAAATAGTAAAAGTTATTCTCAAAAACTAATTCAAACACGTAATAACTAGAAAAATGAGTCAGCAAAATTTTTTTACATTCTCTTGAATGATTCATTCAAATACGAATTCACTTCACACTAGGAGCTCTGGTACATATGCATCCACGAGTACTATTGAAATTTAATCAACACCTACCCAACACCTCCTTAGTCCTCAGTGTATCATATAATATTTCCTAGCATACTTTCCTCAATTCCATTCAATTAACGACAATCGTCTAATTCTTGCCATAAAAATGCTGTACTGATTCCAAAATAGGCAGGATGGACAGAAGTTAATGGGCATTAAAAATATGATAAACCGACTCAGCAATCAACAGTATCAAATATGTGATAATCTAACTTTCTTCACAGCAGAGTAGCCATCCTTTTAAAGCAAAACAACAGATGGTATTCACTGGGAGTTCTGAATCAATTAGTCAATCATTAAGAAGAAGGTGACGCTTGGAGGGTAAAAAACCTTCACTTAAACATTAGAAGAAAACGAGAGCAGAAACTGAGAAATAATGTATCAACTATGGTTGTTGTGAGCGGTAAACAAAAAATTACCCTGATGCGAGTAGTGCCATCTTGACAAGACTGAAGAAGCAACACAATGTCTCACCTCATCTGCCTCGCCGCCGCCATCTTTGCCACCGTTTTGCTGTTTTCACCAATTCATTCCATTTCTCTTAATTTTGTAATCAAACAGGAAACATAACTATAATTCCTAGACAGAGGCAAAATGGAAAAGGAGGGAAAAAAAGAACATTTTCCCCTTAAATCTTCTGAGAGCAAACCATCCCATTTTGATTTTACCGAGTAAGTGTTTGAAAAAGCTGGGAAAAAAAGAAATGTGAGAAACGTACCATTTGGAGGAGCTGAAAGAGTATTTCCAAGAAAGGGATGCAATACTGGATACCATCAGAGATAATCTGAAACAGAACAGGGAGAATGAAACAGAGCAGCCAACGTTGACATGAAACTATGATGTATGCAATGACTTGTGAACAGGGAATGACGACAGAGGGGTTGGTGTATGGTTGCTAGTTCTGAATTTTACATTATTTTAAAGAATTTATAAGGTTGTGATTTTAGTATACATAGGTGTGTGATTTTCATTGTAATGCATCTGAGTTTGGAATAAACACATTAGAATTTAGTTTCTATACCATTTTGGCATCAGAGCCTTGTTCCAGAGGGAGAGAAAACAAGAGAGTGAGGAATAGGATTGAGAGAAAAAACGTTGGAAAAATAGGGTGTGCGAATTCCATCTTGCTGACCTTTTCTCAAAAATCTGATCACACCATCGTGTTCAGAAGGTCCTAAAACCCAGGACAGGAGTCGGCCACCACTGTGCAACATCGCCACGCGCCACCGCCTGAGACCCACGCGCCTTCAATGGAGCCCACGCGTCGGGCACGCGCCCAGAGGTTGAAGACGACCCAGTCATCTGCCACGTCATCATTGCCTGACCAGTCAGCGCCACTTTGTCCAATCATATTGTGCCACGTGTCAATGACACCACGCCAGCATCATCGCCAGCATTGCCACGTCACCCCGTTCAATCAGCATTCACGTCATCGGTCAACGCAACGTGGACCAATCACGGACTGCCACGTGTCACTCTGGCCACGTCAGCATAACGGTCAGCTAGAATTGTGTTAAAATTACCATTTTGTGCCCTAAATTCTGTGATATTTACATTTACACCCCTGAACTTTCATTTTGACCCCTAAAAAATTGCCAAAATTACATTTTAGGTCCCTGATCTTTCTGAAATTACATTTTGACCCATAGAATTTGCCAAAATTATATTTCAGACCCCTGAACTTTCTGAAATTACATTTCAGACCCCCCCAAACTTTCTGAAATTGCATTCTGATCCCAGATTTTGCCCAAAATTACATTGTTGCCCCTAATTACCCAAATTTCCTATTTTACCCCTGACTTTTCCATAGACACAAATCCTTCCCCTACCCTTCTACCTTGTACCTAATAACTGCATACTTAAAGTCATAACCTGTCAGACAAACTGCAAAATGCATCCAAGAAGCAGAAATAGACATGAGATTGAGATGGAGGAAATGAGACGCCAGATTCAAGAACTAGAGGCCACTATAACAGAATAGCAAGCCTTGCTCGAAACTCGTAGAGACCACTCAGAAGATGATTTGAATAGCCACAGTTCGTCATCCTTTGACTACCGTCATCGTCCTCACCAACAATCATTCCTCCTTAATGACATTAAGGTAGACATTCCTGAATTCGAGGGAAGACTCCAACCGGACGAATTCATTGACTGGCTACAAACAGTTGAATGAGTCTTTGAGTACAAAGAGATTCCAGATGAGCAGAAATTTAAAATTGTTGCCATCAAATTGAAGAAACATGCCTCCATATGGTGGGAGAATCTCAAAAGAAGGCTTGAAAGAGAAGGAAAAAGCAAGATACGAATGTGGGACAAGATGCGACGCAAGCTCTCCTGTAAGTTTCTTCTAGAAAATTATTATCAAGATAATTTCCTTCAGTTACATCATCTTCGCCAAAAGGCTATGTCTGTAGAGGAATATACTAGGGAATTTGAGAAACTTATGATGAAATGTGATATACAAGAAAGGGAGGAGCAAACAATAGCTCGTTATCTCGGAGGGTTAAATACAAACATCACCCATCCAGTACAACTCCAGCAATACTGGACTCTGGATGACGTCATCCGTTTAGCCATCCGTATTGAGAAGCAGATGCCCAGAAGGCCTCCATACCAACTGTCTTCCTCAACCATAATTCCTTTTGATGGGAATAATTCACAAATACATCATCCTAGCTCTTCAAATGCTCCTCTACCAAAGGCTACTAGGGAATTCAACTCCAAAGCACCTAAGTGCTTCAAATGTCAAGGATTCGGTCACATCGTTTCTAACTGTCCTAACCGTAGAGTTGTCACTATTATGGAAGGGGAAGCTTCTACAGTATTTGACGAAGAAAGGGAGCCTATGCCTGAAACGGAGCCAATATTTGATGAGGAAATTACTCCTACAGATCACGGTGAATCACTTGTTATTAGGAGAAGTCTGTATACAACCACCGTGAAAGAAGAACCTTGGCTACGTCGCAACATTTTTCATTGTAAAAACACATCTGAGTATTGAATAATTACATTTGAGTTTGGTTCCTATACCATAATCTTATAACAGCACAAACTGCCATGAAACATCATGCCAATTTAGAACGCAGAGAGGAGGATTTCAAACCTGAAGAATTAGTATTCTTGCGTTTACAGTCTTATCGACAGCAAACTCTCACAAGAAGACGTTATGAGAAGCTATCCCCTCGTTTCTTTGGCCCATATCCCATCCTAAAAAAAATTGGACCAGTGGCATACGAATTACAACTACCTCCAGGGACCCGAGTGCACCCAGTGTTTCATATCTCTCTCTTAAAAGCTGCCCATGGCTACCACCCTACTCATCCCGCACCCTGACTACCTATTAATGAGGATTGGGAGCTCCAAGTGCAACCTGAACGAGTTCTAGACACTAGACAGTTCGTTCACAATGTTCACAAAGATGGAGAGTTGCTTATACAATGGCAGGGAAGACCTATAGAAGAATCAAGCGGGGAACTCTATGATTCATTGAATGCTCAGTTTCCCAATTTCCACCTCGAGCACAAGATGGCTCTGCTGGGGAGGGTAATGATAAGGGACCACGACCTCTACTAGTTTACACTAGGAGGAGTCGTAGGGCAAATCAGTAATAAGTAATCCCATGTTTCTTTTTATGTTTTATGTTTGTCCTTGGTGTATGTCATCGTGTCATGTTTAGGTACTTGGTGTTTATGTTCAATTGTAGATCCTGGGTATGCAGTCATAGGTAAGGTTATGAAATCCAGACTAGTCATAGGATCGGTTGGGGTATTAAGTGAAGGGTCAGTGGATCAGACCGGAGTCAAATCGGAACTAACCTGGGGTCAAACCGGTGAGAAATTGAATATTTTAGGTTTATTAATATGTAATTCTAAAGAAAAATTAAAAAAATAGATTTTCTTAAAAAACAAATTATTGAACTAGACCGGTTTATGGACCGGACCGGTTCCTTGGCCGGTTTTCAAAACATTGGTTATGAGAATAGAAGCAGTCAGAATCAGTTATGCCTAATATTTAATGATTAGTATTGTAATGAGTCAGGGTACCTTTTGAATATGAATGAAATTTCCTTTCCTTTCAGTCTCAGGTTCCAAATACTGGCCCAAGGCTCTCTTTTCTTCTCTTCTAATTTATTATTTATCTAGATCCTAACAGAACCCCTGTGCTACAACCAATGTTTTGAAACTCGGACTGAACCGGACCGGACCGGCTCGGGAACTGGCCAAAGAACTGGTTCGATCCGTGAACCGGTCTGGTTCTGTAATTTTTTTTAGAAAATCAATTTTTTTTTATTTTTCTTTAGAATTTCATATTAATAAACCTAAAATATTCAATTTCTCACCCATTTGGCCTCGGGTTAGCTCCGATTTAACTCTGGTCTGACCCTTGACCTAGTAACCCGATTGATCCTATGACAGGTCCGGGTTTTAGAACCTTGACTGCCACTCATGTTTAAACATTTTTTTATTCTCTTTCATGCTATGCAGTTGCTATCTATTTTATGAATTTTGCAGACTATAAACCAATATGCTTTGTCACTTGAAAGGTACCCACTTGGTAATCTCTTTCACTTATGGCTATCAAGATCGGACTACCAACTGTTATGGGTGGGAAAAACACTTTTTAGACCGGTTAAAAATGACATTTTAGACCGGTTCTGGATGAGGTCTTGATACAGCAGGTCTCAAAAGTCTGTTACTTTTTAGATCGGTTAAGTAACCGGTCTAAAAAAATTTTTTTAGACCGGTTGTTACTAAACATAACGACATTAAGCCTAATTATGAAAAAATGGTCATACTTTTAAGACCGGTTCTTTGAAAAGTATACTTTTACGACCGGTTCTTCAGAGAACCGATCTTAAAAGTCATTTTAAAGACCGGTTTTTAAAATAACCGGTCTTAAAAGTTGCATTTTTTGTAAATATTCCTGTTAGCCAGCAAGCTATTTTCCCTGTTAAAACATTTTACCTAGCAAGCTATTCTAGCAACATCCAAATAAAATCTTCTCTTGCACATTATAACTAACACCTTATACAGAAGTATTTTCATCAAGTAAAAACACAATTTCAACTGGTGTAATACTTACATCATTGTTTCTGCACCTCACACTCCACAGAAGGAACAACAATAAATCATTCTTCCTACACCCCAAATAAATTCTTCTCTTACGCATTCTCATTTCTCAAGAATTCTAAAATACAATTTCAATTGGTGTAACTTACATCATTCTTCCTACACCCCATATTCCATAGAAACAACAACAACAAATCATTAAAAATCAACACATTATCACACAAGATTGAAAAATTAAGGTATGCTGCTACACATTTTTATTCCCATGTTTTAATATTACAGTTTGACAAAAGAACCAAAACTTTAGCTAATAATAAAATCAAAACACTTTAATTGATGATAGAGGAATCTACTGAGAAAGAACACAGCAGACAGTAATCCATCGCTGATGATCACTAGCTGGCTCTAGAGCATCTACACTAGGACACCTCAAATCCTCATTTTCCTATAACGACAACAAAAAAGTAGTTTTATATATAAAATAACTATGTACATAATTCAAATATAATTCATGATAATTACTTTAGCTAGCTAACCTTCAAAGTAGTTTTATAAAGGGATATCCTCCCATATCCCTTCATGATGATCGTTTCTTGTGCCGTGTTCATTATCTGCTTCATCTTCTTTGTTCAATTCTGGAAGACCCCTAGAAAAAGAAGAAGTATCAAGAAGATCATTCATTGAATGAATTTCTTCATTAATATCAACAACCCTTTTTCCTTGGAGAGCTACAGACCATATTTTATTTTCCCTAATCGGTAATATAGAATACCTGTTTTGCCTAATATGCCATAATAAAAGGTTCACCTCTAAAACTTCTACTATTCAGCTCAACTAATTTAAATCCTAATTGATCGATCATCACACTATTGTTGACATCAACCTACTTACATTTGAAAATGGGAAATTTAATTTTAACATGATCAACCACCCAAATCTCTTCAATAACCCCATAATAAGGTATGGCTGCCAATCTAGGGTTTTTATCTTTCAAACTAGAGAAGTGCATAGATTCAGCCACTAACATAACACCACTGTTTTGGATAGTGCTCCTATCATCTAGGGACTTCATGTAAAACATATAATCATTAATCACAAATAAAGTCCAACTTATGACATCAACTTCAGGAGAATTTGATGCCATGTAAATACTCACAAAATTTTTTTTCCATCCTTAGACAAAGTATGAGAAGCTGGAGGACAAAAAGTTCTCTTACCATATGGCCTTGGATGCAAGTCTTCTCGTATTCCCATTTCTTGCAAATCTAATCTTGCCTTTACACAATCCTTAGAACTACTTTGTATGTTGAGCAGTGTCCCAACAATACTATCACGAACGTTTTTCTCCACATGCATGAAATCAATACAGTGTCTCATATCAATATTGGGTCAATATGGAAGATCAAACAAGACAGACCTCTTTTTCCATTTATTTTTTTCATTAATACTCTTTGTAGTCTTACCAAAGATAACATTGATATTTTTCACCTTTTCATAAACTTGCTCCCCAGTCAATGCCTCCAGAGCATCTTTAAACTCTTGTCTATCAAAAAAAACTTTCTTTAATCTATGATATAGGTGGCCCCGTCTAAGAAATCTCCTATGGCCAAGATTAATCGTCTTTCTTCCATGTTGAAGTTGATGGAAGCGTGTGCCTTCTTCACAAATCGGACATGCTTTATGGCCTTTAACACTATATCCTGACAAGTTTTCATATGCAAGAAATTCATTTATAGTACAAACGATCATGGCTCGCATTTTAAAAACCTCCTTTCGTTCGCATAAAAAACATCAACACCTTCATCCTACAACTCTTTCAAGTCTTCAATCAAGGGTTCAAGGTAAACATCTATGTCATTTCTAGGCTGTTTTGGTCCCGAAATCAACATAGACAACATGATGTACTTTCGTTTCATGCATAACAAAGGAGATAAGTTATAAATTACCAATAGAACAAGCCATGAACTATGTATACTGCTTAGGCTACCAAAATGATTCATATCATCCGTGCTAAGCCCAAGCCTAAGGTTCCTAGGTTTTTCGTCGAAGTTAGGAAATAATTGATCGATTTTCTTCTATTGATAAGATGATAATTGTGGAAGCTTTCCATTAAATATCTGGAAGCCTAACATATTATCATCTAGAAGCATGTCCTTAAAAGCCTAAAGTGTTTCTGAAAAACTCTCGTCGCTCTATCCAGCCGTGCTTTCAAACTTACCAATTTCAATACTGCTCCCAAAAATTGGTATTTTTTAAGCCCCGGGTACAGTGGCTTCTTTGCATTACTGCATATATTACCATATGCATGTGATTGCTCAAAAGCATCTTCTCCTATATCACTAATAATATCCTCTATCTGATCATCCATATCCATGTCATTATCATCAAAGGCCACTCCCCCTGTTGAGATGTACTTGACATTTCTAATTCTTCACCATGCCATACCTATACTGTATAACTTTTTCAAAATCCTTTACAAACTAAATGTGTATATATATTTACGGCACTTAATCACTTCTCATTCAAACATACTACACAAGGGCAATAAAACATCTCACTATCATCATTGGCATTTCTTCTAGCAAAGTCTAAAAAACCTCTCACCTCAACATCATATTCAATACTCGTACGTTTAGCTTTTATCTAACTACGATTCAGATATTTCAACACCTTGTAGTACCCTATCCAATAACTAAATGATAGACAAAAAAATAAGATAAGAAAGTATAAATAACTTGTAGTACCCTATCATTATCAAACTCTTGTTCATAACTTTATATTCAATTCAAACTCACATAGCAAATATCATAATGTGATCATTAATGGCAATCCAAGATAAGAAAGTATAAATAAAATATCATAATGTGATCATTAAGCTAGTATATGAAGCAAAGTATAAATAAAATATCATAATGTGATCATTAAGCTAGTAAATGAAGCTATCATCACTGAGTTCAATGGCGAGAGTAAGATAAAGAGCAACATTGGGCATATTCAAACAAAGTCATAATCATAAAATAGAAAACCTCCATTTCCTACTTCAAGCATATCAGAATCTGAAGCCATACATGGTTAGACCTACCCGAAACAATATCAAAAGGGTCAAGTTCAAATTATTAACAACAATCAAAACAAACCTGAAAAGTTGTTTCACGAGTAGTCGCTCTTTGTGCTCCCGTTTGGAAGAAGAACGAGCGGCGATGCTTTTAAGGGAGGAGGAGTCGGAGCTAGAATGTTATCGATTGACAGCGAAATGAAGGTCGACTAGTGGCAAGGTATGGGTAGTGACTCTTCCTCTGCTAATACAGTACCAGCCCAATACCGCCCCTGAGATTGTGAAAAAGAACACCATCGGTTCGATTGTGAGATATTAGGTTCAGAGAGAAAGATTGCTCTAGATTTAGAAAGAAAGAGGATGGCGGAGTTGTGAACAAGAACACCGTCGAAGAAATTTCAGGAAAAAGTGAGTTCAGAGAGCAAGCTATGATTTGGCGGGACGAAGAGAAGAGTGAAATTTTAATTAGGGCGCGCACTTTTAAGACCGGTTGTTTGAAAAACCAGTCTTAAAAATACATTTTATTTAAAACCGGCCTAAAAAATTTCAAATTTTAGACCTGTTATAAGATATAACCGGTCTTAAAAGTTTAAAAAAAATTTAATTATGAGTCTCTTATTTAAGACTGGTTATTAAAAGTGTATTTATTTTTAATTATTTTATCCTTTTAAGACCGGTTACGTATAAATAAGGTCTAAATAATATCTTTAAGACCTTATATCTAGGAAACCAGTCTCCCAAGTTATCTATAATTACAAAAATGTCACCGGTCATACATTTTAGACCTTATCCCTGTATAACCTATCTAAATGAGCTGGTCTAAAAGACATATTTTGTACTAGTGTGTTCTAATTTTTTTTTTTGGTGACAATAATTCTAAATTTTGTTACTTTGAGAGAAAAGCGCTTCGATAATTTGCAAGACCACAATGCATAATGTGCTGGCAATGTATTGCCAATTTCTTTTGCATTGAACTTTAAAATTCTCCCTACACAATTTTATTAGTAACGTGTTTTCCTAAACTCAAAAAAGAGTCACAATATTATTTTTGAGTCCATTTGAACTTTGTAATTATTTTTATTTGGTGTTTCTTCAAAACTAATGAGAACATTATATTGACTCTATAGGTGAGTAGCTATAGTTATTTAGTTTTCAACTTAAAGTGGAAACTTCTTTGTTGATCATTTGCCAATGCATACATCTTGATATGACCGATCATAGACTAACTTTTGGCATTAGGCTGTTATTTCATTACCTAGTTTGTGCTACAGGGTAGTAAGCAAGGTTTAATTGTTTCATGGTTAAGGAAACTACATGTGTTTAGCAAAATAAAAGCAGAATATGTGCTCTTATTATTTAGTGGTTTTATGTAAAGCTAGCATTGACTATATATGATGTGACATGCACACTACTCAATAAACATGTTTGGACATGAGCATGTTAAAAGTTATATGTTTAAGGAAACATTGTGAATATCATAGAAATACAATAGAACTATTGGTCTTATTAGTTTGGGTTTATGTGGCAAGGCTTTTTTAAATTTAACTTAACTAAGACTCACATTTTTCAGTCAGCTTTGTCAGAAACTTTATATAAAAGGCTTCCATGTTAAATATGCAGAAGTCATAGTAGACAAATCAATTGTTAGTGTTGCTTAAGGGTCTGTTTCGGAAAGCATTAGGAGACCAAAAAAAGCCTAGTTGGAGGACAAAAACTTAGTTGGAGGCAAAATGATCCATTTGGGAAGGCTTTTTGGTAGATAGGCTTTTCCAAAAAAAGCTTCCTCTTCCAGAAACTGCCTCCAGCTGCTTTTAGAAGAAAAGCCACTTCAGTCATTGTTAATCCAAATTCAAATCACCTTTATCATCTGACTTTCGTCTAACTTAAATTTGCAAAAGTCAAATTGAAAAAAATTACTTCTGCCACCGCTAATCCAAACGGACTCCAAGTTGTGTTAAAGTTGTATCACAATATCCATGAAGTACTTTATGAAATATCCTATGTATGGTTGTATGCAAAAACATCAGATGATAAGGGACGACAAACTATTGGGTAATCACGGATTTGATGACAAAGCAAGAATATATTAGATGATAAGAGCCACTTCAGTATTGTTTTTCTGATTTGTTTCCATTATATTATCATTTTTTTTTGGGTTTTGTGATTGTATGCATGTCTTTCTTTTGTTCTGATTCAGTTAAAGATGAAGTTATTGATTTTTTACAAGCTATTAAAGCCATTTTTATATTATATATTGCACTTTTTGTAGCTATGTAGGGCCTTTTCATGCAACTGAATATAGCAACATCGGTCAATGGAGTATTTTTCTGACGGGGACATCATGCATAATTTATCTATCATAGAATGAGAGCAAGCAATAGTATTCAAGCTATCTACTTTGTAGGAATGTGTAATTTGCATGATATGTTGTTGAGTTACTTTAATGTGAGTATTTTCTTTGGTGAAAAAAAAAATCTTTGATATCAACTTCTATTACGAAGTCATTAACTATAAATGAGTTTAAAGTTTTTTCATGATACTGAACCAAACATTTGTATCCATTTCAATATATATTAATCATGCCAAGCCATTTACCTTATGTTTGAATTGAGAGAAAATTAAGGAGGAAAGAAAAGAAAAATATGGTGCAGAAACAAGTTTTTTTTTTTCCCTTTTTAAACATGGGTGAGAATATAAGTTGCAAGTTTTTTCCTGTGTAGATGTGGGAAAGGAAAGTAGAATGATAGCTTTTTTTTTTCCTATTAATTCTATTGATTTATTGATATAATATGCCAATTTGGTAGAACGTAGTTTCTGCTTTTATAGCATCATTTAAGACTTTATATCATATGAAATAAGAATGAACAACATTTTGAGTAAATATGAATTCACTACAAAAATGAATAGGATATAATTTTATTTAGGCTTCTTAGAATCTTATTTCTTTGTTTAGCCAATTCCTTTTTGCAACTTAGAATGCCTAAATCCTAATATGAGGGAGGAGGTGACTTAATACACAAACAATAATATTTTAAGCTCTTCTATATCTTTATGATCTTAATATAAGTTGCAAGTTTAGCATAACAATGCCAGCTGTCAACTTCAATAATACGTAACATGCATGTGTTTAGACAAAGTGACTACTATTTTCCATGCTTTCTATGCTAATGTTCAATAATCTTAAAAATATTATCGGTTTCACTTGTATGCATTACATTCTTAAAAATTTGACGATGCATTTGGGATGTAATCGGGATGATGAGATTAAATTATCTTTCCTGCATATCAATATTATTAAGACTATTGATTCAGTGGGAGTGCATCAAGCATGATGCTGATTCATTTATTACTAGCATTTGTTGATTCATTTATTACTAGCATTTTCTACTACCAACCACATAAGGTCAAAATGATAAGCAATTTCTTTATCTTCCCTCTACTACTTAAAAAAGAGAGCAAATGTCCCACTGTAGATTAAATTATGAAGAGAGAATAATTAGTTATAAATTTATAACTTGAAGAAGAAAGAAATAAGTATAAATGTATTTCTCTTGCTTTCTATCTTTGCTTTTTTGAAGTAACTCATGTTGTACTAAGCACACTTCTTATAATTGTGGATGCAATTTCTTACGTAATAATACCATGATGCCTTTGTTATTTGCAAGGTATTAAAACTCGGACTGGTTATTGAACCGGTCGGGGTACTGGGTTAAGGGTTAGTGGATTAGATCGGGACCAAACCGGTGAGAAATTGAAAATTTTAGGTTTATAGTATGAAATTCTAAAGGAAAAATATAAATTTTTTTTTTAAAAAAAAATTGGAACCCGAACTGGACCGGTCTACCAGCCGATTCGCCGATTTCTGGGCCGGACCGGTTGGTCTGGTCCGGGTTCCACAACCCTAGTTATTTGTTTGTAGTTATCGGAGATAGTGAAAGTGGATATAAGAAGTTTACAACCATTGTTGTTTGAACAATATATAGGAATATGCATGTGGTGTTAAATTTTAATGTATCATGTAAGAAAAGCATGTAAGAATATATTATTGTGATTTAGTTATTGGAATTAAAATAAAATGACTTTTGATATACAAGCTACTCGTGCGATGCTACTACTTATAATACAAAGAGATATTTATAAATTGTGATGCATCATCCTACTGAATTATATCAATTTAAAAATTTATGAAGTTGTCTCAATTTAAAAGTTTTATGAAGAAGAATATTTATGGTTAGTGATTATGATATAATTCAAATAATATTCTATTATATCAAATTTATTTGTATATATAAGGGTCAAAGAATCAAGTAAATAAAAATAATATCAAAATGACCAAGCTCCCGTGCATACACGAGAAGCACATGCTCGTTAATTGTAACATCTTTATTTTGTTTTTAAGATATAATTATAATTAAAAAATAATTATTTATGAGAAATGAATCTAGCAAGTAATTGTTGGAATATAAGAAAAAGGTTTGGTTAAAATATGATTAAAAAAAAAGAAAGAAATAATATAAAAAATAATATTAAAATAAACTAAAGGGCGCGTGGCCCTTTAGTTTAAAGGTGATCCCACCCCCAACACTTTAATTCACCAATATTGTCATTTGGCGAGAAGGACTAGAGGGTGCGATGGATTCCATCGTCATGAGGTTTCAAACTTTTTTAATAATTTGGTACTTAAAATAATTTTTTCTTATCAAATTTCTTTTATAAAAGTTGTTCGATGCATTTTTATCTTTTTATTGATGATAATATTGTATTGATTAGTGAGAATTTTAGTGTTAGAGTTTTGGGAGAGTTTTGAGTTTTGACAATAGATAACTATATATGGATAAAGGAATGCTAATAGCTAATCTTAATCGGTTTGTGTCACACTCTCATCTTATTTTCAGCTATTTCAGAGTATTTGCGGAAAACGATATGCAGTTCGGTAGGCAACACAGGAAAAGCCTAAATATACTAATAATAAGTTCATGATTATAAAAATTCCCCATAGGAATTCATACTTGATAATTACAATTCATGTAGCTGCGTAGGGCTACTTGAATGTCTAAACTCATCCTAGTAAAACAGAGACATCTTCTCGTCTTCTTTCCACTACTGCGATACCCTTCGTATGGTTTTTTTCATTGTTCTTAGCATGTCTTTTGTCTTCTCTTGTCTAAATTGTTGGTAGAGGAGGGTAAGATTCGAGAGAATCTTAGTAGGAAAACAGTATCAATATGCATGCAAGATAAGTGCTTAATCCACGACATGTTTGCATTACGTAATTCAAGTTCACACAATGGTATATCTGCGTGCTCAATGTTTCAATCAACATACTTATGACCATAGCATAAAAAAAACAGAGCTTCAATCATTTATATATGTTTCACATAATCAAGCAAAGCAATAACATGCATCAATACACTAGCACAAATATCAAATACATGCAGGAGAGGTAAGTTCCCTACCTCAAAGTCTTATTAATCCCTTTTTAGTGTGCCTCGTAAAACGTGTTGCTTTCGGCTTCCGACTCAGTCATAAAATATTAAATGTATAAGAAATAGGTCATAAACTATCCAAGTATCATTTTAGACTCTTCCATAGTGTTTCTTGTGGTTATATTAGTCTATGGTGAAAATTTACCAAAATGCCCCCTGAACCCCGGCCTGGGCTCGCAGTACCCGGCCTGATGGCACGTTTTCCCAAAATTTTGACTAGGGCTATCCTAACTTATTTTCGCCCAAGGAATCCATTTTTGGGCTCGAAATCACCAAATTCAGCATCAAATTATGAGAATGACCTTGACAGCCCGATTTAGGGTTTTAGTGGCGTTGTCGAAATTATGTTTTTTCGGCCTTTTCCGAAAAAGTGACCAATTGTAACCCCACCTATTTTTACCCTTTGAATCCAATGAAACCATATATTTCATGAAAAACCAGCTCCTATCCCCTATTCTGACCTTGGTTGAAAGTTTCTCAAGAAAAAGGGAAAATGGAGTTTTTGTGTTTAAGCTTCCAAAGCTTGTACTTTTTCACTTATAATCCCTTATTAACTTATTTAAACACTTCTTAATCATAATTCAAAGAAATTTGGGCAGCATAACCCCTTAGGATTAGGGCTTTCCAAATTTACAAACTTGACAAAAATCACCAAAACCAAACACAAACCTCAACAACAACTTCATATAAAAATAGATTTAAGGTTTGTGAGGTTACCTATTGAGATCTTGAATCCTCTCTCTCTAGGCGTATCCTCTCTCTCTCCTTGAGCTAAGAATAAGTCTTCAAAATCATGGATTCATAAGGAAAAGGAGTTTAGAGAAGGTTTTTTAATCAAAATGACAAGAGAAGCTTAAGAGAATCAATCTTCTTACCTTGATCTTCTTCTTCTTCTCTCTAAAACCTCCAAGTTCTTCAAAGCTCTCTCTCTCTCTCTCTCTCTCTCTCTCCCTCCCTCCTTTCTCTTGGATGGCCGAAATGTGCATGGGAAGAGGAAGGGAAATGTGTTTTAGTCAAGTGTCTCTTCTTTCCTCTTAGCCATTTATTTTCAAGATGAGATCTTATTGTGACACTTGTCACAACCCATACCTCCTTCCTATTTATGCCATACTTACTCCATTTGACTTCCCTTAGCATTGAACTAGTTTTTCTCCCTTGGTTAGCCAAATTGCTTCTTTCAATTAAACCAACCTTACATTCAACCATACACTCAAGTATGTTTACCATTCCATCATTATTTGTCTATGTAGCATTATTTTAATGAAATTTGACATGTTCTTATACAAATCCATTATAATTTAATCCAATCCTCATATGATCATAACACTTAGCATCTTTAATTTCATTAATCAATTTCTAACACATTTTATTTTCAATTTTAGGAATAATGCCAATTCTGGCAGATTTTCTGCCCTAACTTTAAAAAATCATAACTAATTTTGTAGACATCATTTCAGAGTGATTCCATAGGCTATGGAACCCTTATTGAGTATAGTTTCAAGAAAAAAATGGATTTTTACTAACTGGAAGCATATCATTCCCAGATTTTCAATCTTTGACCGCTGCTCTAGAGACTTTCCAGATTTTCTGGACTAACTTCAAAAATTCATATCTTTTTGTACATAGCTTCAACTGATTCATATGACCTATCAAATTAAATCTTAGGATGTCTACTTTCATCTTGTAAAATTTCATAATTTTTGCTCATCATTTGGCTTTCCAAAACCACATGACAAACTCACTGCCTGCAGGGGATTTCACTGAAAACACTATTTAACTTTCAATTTTCAATATTTAATTCCTTAGGCCTTAAATATTCACCATTTCATTGAATATATAAAATAATCACAATATACTTTTGGTGAATAAAATTTGAAGTGTTACAGTTTGGATTTATGATTTGGTTATCTTATGATTTTATGATAAATTTCTCTTATAAACATATTATAAATTATTTCTTTTTGGACGTTTATGTCAATTAAATTTCAATTAAACAATTTATTTGAGTGGTTGGAGGTACTCTTGAAATTTAAATTAGTTTTAGTTTTGTAGATTTTGAGTTTTATGAAATTACAAGTTAGGATTTGATATTTGAGTTAGAGTTTGATATGATTTTAATTATATGGAGGTTTGAAGAGTTGTTTAATAATTGTGTTATCCCATATAAGTTAGAAAAGAGATTTAATTGATCTAGGATGTTGTGGATAAGAGTTGAAGAGGAAATTGGATTTTTAGGAGTTGAATTGTATAACTTAATTATTTTATTGTTGCTTGTGGTTAATTGGTATCTACATTGATATGTAGAGTTTTTTTGTCACCAGTGATCACTCTTGCTTTACTTCTCAAGTTAAGATTAAGTTTGAAGTTTAAGTAACCGGGGTTAATTTATTTTATATGTATGTTTTGGGTTTTAAGGTGTTTTCTAAACTTTACTTTCATCTATACTACTTGTATGTGTTTTGAAAAGTTGTGTATGTATTGGATATGAACTTAATTCAGTGAAGTAGTGTATTTTCCAACTTGCATATATGAGTGGAGATTATTATTAAGATTGTTACTGTTGTAATAGTTTGATGTTTGTGATGTTGCATATGAAATGATAATCTTGTAAAATGTTTTTGATAACTATATTGATATATTGTTTTCTGTTATGGGATATGTTGAGTTGTGTGGAAAATATACGGTGAAGTTATGCCCATCGGCTCTCTCATTCCTGGCTCAGATTTTGAGTTGAGTGTTTTAGGAGGACACCTTCCTGTTGTGGTATATCGGTGGTAGCATGTGAGGGGACAATATTCTTAAAGTGACTAACTAACCTTTAGCCGAGTATACTAGCACTGATAGGTTGTACCATATCCAGAAGATATAAGGAAGAGCAAGATAGATGAGTGGGGATAGTTCTAATCATTAAAATTATTATATGATATTTAATCATTGAGAATATTATTGTTATGTTAATTAAATCTGCTTCTCTGATTTGCAATCCTTTCCCACATATTTTATAAATTGATCTTGGTTATTGGGACTTTATGTCTCACCCCATCATTGTAAATATTTTTCGGACGAGACCTCTGTTTCAGCTAGAGGCCAAGGGAAGCAACCAGAGATATAGGCGCTGAGAGCCTTGTAAGTCTTATTTGGTATTGGTGTTGTATTGACTTCTATATTGCTATTATAGGCCCTCATGTTTTTTAAATACTATATTAATCATTTTGAATATTTGTTTTGGGATGACTATTTAACCATTATTGGGCTGGAAGCCTTATTTTGCATACTCTGATATTTTGGTAAATTCATAATCTTATCTTGTGCTGAAAATTGTTTTTTGTAGACCCTTTGTTGTGGGGTTCAGTATTGTAAAACTCGTGGGCTATGTTTTTTCTTGTTTGTTATTTGTGCCCAGAGTAATGGATTCCCTATAGTGGGTTTGTGGGCGGGTTTTGTGCCCTAAACCCCGATGTGTCTTAATGGAAGAAATAGTTTTCAATTATCACTAATTAATCAAGTTTTATAAAACCATTATGGATAATTGTTGTTTGTGAGAAATGGTCTTTTAATTAATCATCAATGTAATTAAAACCAGACTGGCTACTAAACTAGCTGGGATACTGGGAAAAAGTCAATGGGTCAAACCGGAGTTAAACTGAAGCTAACCCGAGGCCAAAACGGTGAGAAATTCTATAGAAAAAAAAATAAAAAAATTATTATTTAAAAAAAAACGAACCGGCCACAGGTTTACCTACCACCGGTCCGGTCCGGGTTCTATAACTATGTTAATCATAACATCTGCCATGTATTATTTGATTATATATCAATTTATAAATTAGACAACTTAGTCTAGTATAAAAAAGTTAAATATAAATACTTTAAAGTAAATTATTTAGTTTCATTAATCTCTAAAAAAATGTTAATTGTGTCTTATATTAAGAACTGGGTAGTAATATAATGCGAGAATTACAGCCAAGTCTCAAGCAAAAACGAAAATGAAGAAATAGTCCCTTGAAATCTCAAAATGAAAAAATGGTCTCAAGAAGTTGTCAATGGAGACTCCTGGAATTGTCAATGACCTTCATCTGGGGCTATTAATGGGACCATTTTTTCATTTTGAGATTTTAAGGGACCATTTCTTTATTTTACTTCTTGTTTGAAACCTAGCTACAATTCTCCCTAATATAATTCTGGAAGATGGGCAGCTAAATAGGATGTGAAAACACAATGTGAAAGAACCAACCCGTGAATACTTCATTGAACATCTCATTTTAGTCAATGTGGGATTTGGTATCGCACAATAAGTCTCGTCACAAAAACTCAAGGCATAGGTCAAGAGGAGAATAAGATGATGCGGATAAATGTGGTCGAAATAAATTTTCAATAGAATGTGAGGAAAGGCCAAAAAGGAAAGAGACAGAGAGACCGTGGAGCCTTGAGAAGTTCTTTCTCTGATTCTGCTGTGTCCCATTCAACCTGATACTCCTTAGCTATTTCTTTCATTACTTTCAACCTTACCTCACCAGCAGGTGTTCCTACCGAGGGCTTGTCAATTAGCTATTACTCATTGCAGTTAGCAAGTTATCTTAATAGAGGACATTAGAAACAGAAAGGAGGTATGCATAATTTATTCTGTGTTTTTAAGCAAATTTGTGTGAATTTCTGGAAATTGAAAGTGGGCTTGTTAGTCTCCATGAATTGAGTTTGAGTCTCATCCTTATTATTCTGTTCTTCTTCGCATCAGCAGAATTCTCATCCACTATTTCTTTGTGTTCCTCACCATTCTCTTCTTCCACAGCTTCATCAAAAGACTCCAATATTTCTTTGTTTGCCTTACTAGTAACAGGCATCATCGTCAGAAGGACTCTCAAGAAATAATGAGATGATGTATATATAACATATAAAAAAAGGCACGAGTGTATCAGATCAAGAAATAATTGATATGCATGTAGGTTGTAACCATTCAGAAGGACTTTCAAGAAGTGAGTGTATAAATGTATATTATCTTCTCTTGTAAGGAGAATGTCAAGAGAATTATGAGAATATGTGATTAACTCTTTCGTAAGAGTTATTTAAAATTCTAGGACACTACAATTGTAATATAGTAGTGCAGGCCTAGGTCGATTGGGAGCTAAGAGACTTTGAACTTCGATTAAGTGAGTGCGTTAATCCCCACCAAGAAGCAAAAGAAATAGAGCGGTGGGCCGTACAACATGAAAAAAAAAAATAGATTACCTAAAACCATCATTTTAGTGGTAAGAAAAGGGATTATAGGAAAAAATGTAGTGTTTGGGTTTTTTTTTACAAAACCATGGTTTTACTCCAAAAACACTTTTTTTCCCTCTATCCAAAACACAGACTAAAACTTTTTAATGAATATGAAACCATACTTATTAAAAATCAATCAAACTAGAGTAAAATCTTATTCAAACGAGCCAAACAATATTGTAAATTTTTCACAAGTGACCGAGAAAATATTTAACTTTATTAATTTGAAGAAGCAAAATTACTAAGCTGATACAAACATCATCAGTTCATTACAAGAAGGGCCTTTGTTCTTATAGACATCCTCATGGGCCTTAATAGGTTTAAGGCCCAACTATCCCAATAACACTACAAACACTCTACAAACCATATTTACATGTCCAGACTGGCATCAACAGCCTGTACAACGTAATGAACAAAAAATCATTAACCTAAACATCATTGTTTACACAAATCTCCCAATAAATATCACTAATTCTACTCTCAAACAGGAAGCATTAAGCTCATTACAGTCCATAACTCTTGATTAAACAATCATAAAGAGCACACAATGGGCGAATAGCACAGATGAAGATCAAAGTTTCTGAACAATAACAATAAATCCTAATCTGTAAGAGTAGATCAATTGAACTCCCTTTCTGACTCGGAGACTCAGGCATCGGCTCATCACTTTAGGGAAGAAAAAAAATGTAGCTGTGCTCGTGGATCTTGAAGTAGCTTCAACAAGCAAGTAAGATGTAGCTGCCATGGCTGCTATTCTCGAGTCTGAGAAGAATCGAAGATGGAAAAATGGAAAAACCAAAGAGAAGGAGAATTGCGGAGAGAACGAAGCTTGGAAGTGTGTGAAAGAAGTGTTCTCAGTTGTAAAAAGTCAAGGAATTGCTCTCAGCTCTGTTGTGGAAAATGAAGTGCATTCGCCCGTGAAGGCAAAATCCTCACTTTTAGGTCTTGTTTGGTTGGAGGGGAGAGGTGAAAGGGAAGGAAAAATGAACCCCTCCTCTTATTTGATTTGAAATTTTAGAAGGGAGCGGAGTAAAAATTTGCTTCTCTATCCCCTTCCCTCCCCTTATTTTGATTTCCTCTAAATTGGGGGGTTTTGGAGGGGAGTGAAATATTAGGACTAATTTGCCCTCATAATCTTTGTCATATCCCATCAATGCCCATGGTTGCAACTCATGCCCTCTCCGCTGCTGTTGCTCCTGGTCTCTCACCCTCAACTCCCTTCCTCTGCTTTCTGCCAAAAACGTAAATTTGGACTTTATTTTTGTGTTCTCATTTTTTGCACAGTAACATATAAGAAATCCTGATGACTGATAGTTTCATCTTCACAAATCCTGATGCACATTCGGATCAATAAATGTTGTCAGCGATTGAATTTTGAGCACCATGTTATAGAGTGATCTAAATAATTTGTATTGTTGCTAATCATTTTTTGCCAGAGCATTGTTGCTGGAGTCGTCTTTTTTTAGAGTCAAATTAGCCCTTCGTTGAAAACGTAGTTTAAACAAAAAATTATTATATCAGTTGTTGCATACATATTAATATTATAGTGAGATGAGAGTGAGTTTTCAAAAATGATATAATTTATATTAAGGTGTAAATTAATTTAAATAATTTATATAAGTAAAAATATATAAATTAATATATAAAGGTAAAATGGTAAATTACATATTATCTCCCCTCCTATTTCCTCTTGAACCAAATAAAATATCATTAAAAAATTTTTTCCTTCCTTCTCCTTCAACCAAACCAAACAAGGTAACCTCCTATCATTTCTTTCCATCCCCTCCCATTAAACCAAACAGGCCCAGTATCAAAAAAAAAAAATTCCTCACTTTCCCTCCATACACGTGTCAAGCAAAGAAGTTTCCAATTTAGTTCATGTGCTCCAGCTGGATTCCATCACGCCATGGTATTTCAATTGAATTAATTTTTTTTGGTAGCATTCAATTGAATTAATTTAGTCTTCATATTTTCACTGCCTACTGTTTGTTTTTCCCCTTCGTTCACTTTCTTTACCGTTTACTGTATGTGTTCGGAACGGTGATTGGAAAAATAATTTTTTTAAATTTAATTTTTTACAATTTTATTTTTAAATAAAAATTAAATTATGTAAAGTGATTTATATTTAGATTTATATAAGTGATTTTTATAAAAATAAATAATTTTTTGTGATAATGGTAAGAAAGAAATTAAATTTAAAATTATACAAAATTTATAAAAGTTAAAGTTGAAAATTTTAGAAATTAAAAAAAACACAATTTAATAAAATATTATTATATAACTAATTAGATCACATATTCCCATATAATTTAATCTTTAATTAAGTCACAAATATTATTCAATTAAGAGAAAAATTGTCTATTATAATATATTTGCGAGAAACTGTTCATCTATATCATCATCATCATCATCATCATCATCATCATCATCATCATCATCATCAACTCTATTACGTGGATAGTGAAATCATTTCTCCTGATAAAATACAATTTCTCCAGCCGAGCACGCTCACGCTCTTGCAATTTCTACACTATTTACATCTCTTGATCCTAAAAATCCTTCAAGACCAATAGCTTCAAGCTCTTTCTCCCGCTCATGCTCTTGCAATTTCTCCAGTCGAGCACGCTCGTGGGCTTTCGCCTCCTCTTCACGCTTCCTCTCGCGATTTCTGCGCTCTGTTTCACGGTCTCAATCGCGAGCCCTATCTCGCTCTCGCTCTCTTTCACGCTCACAGTTCCGCTCTCGCTCCCGCTCTCTATCACGATCTCGATCGCGGTCACAGTCGCGTCGGTCGGAATCGGAGGGTTTAGAATCGGAGTTTGGGTCGGATGGGCTGTGCCGAGAAAGAAGCTGTTCCTGACGGCGTCTTTGTTCGGTGATTTCTTCTTGGCGTCGCTGAAGAGCCAATTGTTCACGTTGAGCTTTCGTTAAGAACACCGACTTCGGAGGTGTGGCAGCGGAGGAGGAGGAAGTTAACGGTCAATTGGGCTTTTTCCACAAGTAAAAAGCTCCATCTGATAGCTTATTCCAATCGTAAGATTAAGGTAAAACTCCAATTGTTGTTGTATGTAACAGTTATCGGTAATTGGACTTATTTTAATTGAGCTTGTTGTAATATTATTTTTGATAAAAGTCAAATTATGTGATGTGATTTATGTTTGGATTTATGATTGTCAATTAGGCTTTTATAAAAATAAAATTTGTTTGGATTGGTTTAAGCATAAAGGTTTTTGTGATAATGGTAAGAGATAGTGCGTGGAAAAATATTTAAAAATTATTTTAAAATATTCGGTGCTGCTGGAAAAATATTTTAGAATTGGTGGAAATCAATAAATCAATATTCTAAGTTTTGGGTGCTCTTTACTATTAAAAAAATACATTAAAGGTAAAATTATAGTCGATCTCCTAAGACTGGATACAACTGAAAAAATATTTTGAAGGGTTAAAAACACAAGAAAATATTTTAAATTAATTTTTGTAGTTGAAAAAGTTCATTAAAAGTAAAATTATAATCAGTCTGATAGCATACTGGGTATAACTGAAAAAATATTTTAATTATTCACCCTCAATTGTAATTGTAGGTAAGAGAGGGAAAAGAAAAAACAATAAGTGGGATCATGGGACATAAACCCGATTGAAAGAGGAAAAAGCTCCAATCAAATGCTTCTTTTAAAAGCTCTTTTTTTTTCAAAAGTTTAATTAGTAATTGGATCAACCAAACACTCTAAAAATTTTTCTCAGCCATTTATTAACTTAAGGCTAAATTAAACCTAATTGACCCATACAATTGGGGCTCCAAACACTCACAATTACCTTATGCCAAACACTCACAAAACACCATCAGCTTTCAATCACATGATTGGGCCTCCAATCGTGCAATTTGGCCACCAAAATGCAGCGCCAAACACTCACATATTAGGGTTGCGAATCACAAATTTTTAACGTTCAAAGGGCATGCGGAACCATAATATTCAACTGAATTTTATTCATCTGGGTTTGTAAATTGCAAATTGCAATTTTCTGAATTTTATTCATTTGGTTTGCAAGAAGAGGATGGCCGAAAATCCAAATTGGTTAAAGCTCTTTACTTTGATGTCTTCTTTCCTCCATCTTTTTTTATCTCAAATTATTTCTTCACAAGTTCTTCATCTTGGAATATTCTTCATGTCGCTTTTACATCCTATATGAGAATTTATTTATGAATTTGTTCACTATTTTCATGAATAGCTAGAATTGTTGAGTCGTGATGATTTTATTTTAATTTTAAATATAACTTAAAATTGATTATATTAAAGAATTAAAATTTAAACATGTGTTGACTTTTAATTGTAAAATCACCATTTAATGCCACAGACTAAGCATTTTCCATTAATTGGACTTACGGTATTAACTTGAAAGGACCAAAAATATACTTTTTAAATTTAAGAAATTAAAATGAGATTTAAAATTAACTTACAGGAATAAATGTACATACTTTAGCCTAAAAAAACCATAATTGATAATTCATGTCTCAAAGCCCTTTTCCATTATATTCATCAATGTATTATTTGAATAATAATATTAGTATTTATATTATTGGTGTTTAGATAATAATTGTGTGATTTTTTTAGGAAAAGTTGCTCATAAATACCTATTTGAAAATTTATTTGTGAAATGGGACCTAAGACCATGTAAAGATGTGAAGTTCTTGAATATGAATAATTGTGATAGTAGAAAGACAAAATTGCCTTTAAAGAAAACATTCCATTTGTGCAATCTCTCCCCAGGAGCCAAACATTCATTGTAACACAATTCTCCTTCACTAGTATTGATTTCATCGGAGAACTCTCAACAAGGTTTAGCTTGAAGAACCATGGAAGCAAACCGTCAGCTTTCAGCATAGCCTAATTAAATCTAGAAATAATCAATCTCAATAATATCAAACGCATATAACCAATGAAACTAAAAACAAAAAACCATGCCTTTAATCTGTCAAAGGCCCAAGATAACAGAAGCCACTATTGAGTTAAAGGCCTTATTCTTTAGAAGAAGATCTACAAAATAAGCCACCATCAAGCAAAGACGTCGTCTTGCTTTTGCTAGAAAGACAATGATGAGAAGTGGGGAGACGACGAAAAAGATTGAAGAAGACCCAAATCTATGAAGGTGGAGGTGCAGGTGTCAACAAAGAGTCTAATCTCAAGGTGGGGCGGAGAAGATAGAAGAGGCAAAGATCGATGAAGTAGATGGAGGTAGTCATCAATGGTGGCGGCGGCCGCGGCACTGACGATTGGGGAGGCCAGTTGTGGCAATGACGTTAATGAGTGGGGTGGTTGATGGTGGTCATGTGTGTGTCGTTGGTTATGAAAGTAGAAGGACCACAAGCTTGAAGTAAGAAAGTGGCAAAAATGAATTGTGGGTCAAAGAATTGAAAATCTTGGATTTTTTTAGGGAAGATGAACTGCACATAGAGGAAGATGAATTGCACAAAGGGAAGATAGTTTGCACATAGGAAGATGGATTGTATATAGAAAAGATCATTTGCACATAAGGAAAGATAGTTTGCACAAAATGTAATTGCACATCGAAAGCTAATTTGCACATAAGGGAAGATAGTTTGCACTTAGGAAGACAGATTGCATAAAAAGAAGATTGTTTGCACATAATGGAAGATAGTTTGCATTAAAAGATTGTTTGCACAAAACTTAATTTGCATATCGGACTAATTTTGCAACATAAGGGAATATGGATTGCACATAAGAAAGATGAATTTCGCACAAATAAAGATAGATTGCACATAAAGGAAAGATATATTGCACAAAAGGAATGTTTCCATTAAGGCTAATTTTCTCTTTCTCCTATCACACTAATTTACACTTAAGGACCCCCCATTTGTACAAGATTTTAGGTCCCACTTAACAAATAAATTTTTAAATAGGGATTTATGAGTAATTTTCCCTTTTTTTATTCAAAACAAAATGAAATTGAATAGAGATGAGGTTTGTATGTTACATTTAGTTAGAAGACTCTTAAAAGAACTAAAAAACACTTAAGAAAGCAAGGAAAAGTAATAATAATATTTAATACCAATAATGAAAGATAGATCATAAGGTAAATCCAATATTTGGTAAGTGATGTTAGAGTATAATGAGTTAGAAGTAGTTGAGTTAAAATAACAAAATTAGTTAGCATTTGGTTAACAGTTGTCTGTAATTTATTTGTAACAACAGTGTATACAAGGACAGGTGTATATTTCATTAGTTTTGAGAAATAATATTCAGATTTCTTCTTTTTCTCTCTTCCCGTGTTATGGTATCAGAGCTACAGGGGCATTGACTTCGTTCTCATTCTGTCAACTTCTCCTTCGTTCTTCTTCTGTCACTTTTCACTCATTTCTCCATGGCTAATGATTCAGTACCAAATTCCTACCAATCTTCCTCTGCCTGAAATCCTATGGGCGTCTTGACTTTAACACTTCTCGATGCTGTTCAAAATGTAGTTAGTCCATTCTATTTGCATCCTAATGAGAATCCTTCATTAGTTTTGGTTTCTCCGGTTCTCTCTGGTCCTAATTACCATTCTTGGGCTCAGGTGATGAAGATGGTATTGATGTCTACAAATATGACGCGATTTATCAATGATTGATTGTAGCACTAAGTTCTATGGATTCGATTTTTCCTGCGTGGAAACGGTGTAATATGATGGTGCTTTCTTGGCTTAGTAGATCTTTGTCGCTGACTATAACACAGAGCATATTGTGGATTGATCGTCCTTGTAATGTGTGGGAAGATCTTTGAGACCCATATTCCCAAAATGATGTGTTCCGTCTTGCTCATTTACAAGAAGAAATTTAGAGTTTGAAGCAAGGTGATATGACTGTAAGTGAATACTTTACCAAGCTTAAGATTCCTTGGGATGAATTTCTTACTTTGCGACCTGTGTTATCGTGGTCTTGTACTCCATGATGTTGTTGTGGTGTTGCTGATCTTTACAAGAAATGTAACGACCCCTCTTAATTACCATATAATTAATTTTCAACCCAAATAAAACATTAAATATTACATATTATGGGGTTTCGTCCACAGTACAAACCCCAGTATGCAGCGTAATATTCAACATATGCAACGTAAAACCAAAAAGGCCCTTAAGTTTGGCAATATACATTATGCTCATGTAACCAAACGAAACATACGATTGATATCAAATCAAGTCTCGTTTGCCTTTCCCTTGGTAACACCACCTGAACTCTCGCCTGAAAAATTTAAAATATTGATAGGGTGAGTCACACAGACTCAGTAACCACAAATTCCACTTTAACAAATATGCAGGGACTGATTATAATATAATTAAGCGGGCAAAATATATATTCATATAACATAAAGTTCAATCTTCCCAAAACATTATTATTTCAAGAAAACCATTCAATATGTATAAAACTCCCTCAACCATCCTTATAACCTCCTTAACCGCTGACAAAACCCATGAGCTATAACATATAATAGGATTAGTCTCTTTGACAAGACTGCACCAAGCTCTCCAATAATGAGGTGTAACCCGGCCAAAGGCTATAGAACTCATATCAGATCATGGATTTCCTTTCCGTCGAAAATGGAAAGGTGTCACCTACCCTTGAGCTGACCCTTAACCCGGCCAAAGGAAAGGGTGATACCAAGGGTCCTGAATGCCAAAGCCATCCACTATGCACACGGTGGTGGCTATACCACGTGGTATAAAAGAATCAAACCTCCTCAATCACAACACCACATCTAACATCCCAACATCACAATCTTCAGTATCAATAATTTATTCATATATTTCATATTTAATGCTATACCTCATCAATCATTCAAATAAATCATTCATGCCCACTTAACTAAAAATTACTAAAAATATGATTAATATTATTATTGTACATTTTTCATATATAAATTACTATAACATATTTATAGCAGTTAAAAATACCATCATACGTATATAATCATTTCAACAAGCATACATGATAAATTGGAAAGTGGTTACCTCAAGTTCTTGACACAACTAAACTTGAGAATTTAACTCCAACAAGCCAAATTCAAATTCACTCTACAATAAATATATATATTTACATGTTAATATAATTTATTAGGGAGTTTTATACATATTGAATGGTTTTCTCGAAATAATAATGTTTTGGGAAGATTGAACTTTATGTTATATGAATATATATTTTGCCCGCTTAATTATATTATAATCAGTCCTTGCATATTTGTTAAAGTGGAATTTGTGGTTACTGAGTCTGTATGACTCACCCTATCAATATTTTAAATTTTTCAGGCGAGAGTTCAGGTGGTGTTACCAAGGGAAAGGCAAACGAGACTTGATTTGATATCAATCGTATGTTTCGTTTGGTTACATGAGCATAATGTATATTTCCAAACTTAAGGGCCTTTTTGGTTTTACGTTGCATATGTTGAATACTACGCTGCATACTGGGGTTTGTACTGTGGACGAAACCCCATAATATGTAATATTTAATGTTTTATTTAGGTTAGAAATTAATTATATGGTAATTAAGAGAGGTCGTTACAAGAAACACATGGAACATGATTATATAATTCGGTTCTTGAAGGGCTTAAGTGATAGGTTTACTTCAATTAAATCATAGATTATGTTGATTGATCCATTGTCAAATATTAATCGTGTTTTTTCATTGGTTACTCAACAAGAAAGAGAGTTGGGATTTCAAGGAATAGAGGACGTTACTTTGCTTAGTAAATCCTCAGTCCCGCATTATCACTCCACAAGATCAAACAAGTCGAGTTCTGCTTCAATTAAATAGTGTACTTAATGTGGGAAGTATAAACATACAAAGGCCACATGCTACAGGAAACATGGTTTCACACAAGGATTTAAATTTAGAAATTCTTCTGTTAATACTATTTCATATTGGAATGTATTACAAGGTAAAAATTCTACTGAACATACTAAGGTGACTAACCAATCTTATAGTTTTACTCTAGAGCAATATCAAAAGTTGCCAGCTCTGGATTACTCTAATCATTCATCTTCACAACCCTCAGCATCCATTAATAATGTTTCTACTTCTAGTATGTCCTTTACTTGTGCCATTTCTTCTTTTTCTAATTCTTGGATCATTGATTCGAGAGCTACAGATCATGTGTGTTCTTATCTACCCTTAGTTACCTCCTATACTTGAATACATCCTATTTCAGTCAATCTTCCTGATGGATCATGTGTCATAGCTACTTACAGTGGCACTATTTGTTACAACGATTCTTTCTCCATTTAGAATGTTCTATATGTCCCAGATTTTTTATTCAATCTCATTTTTATTTCTAAACTCACATTATATCTTCCAAGTAATGTGTCTTTTTAGACCTCCAGATGCCTCATAAGACTCCTACCATCATGGAAGATGATTGGTTCAGCTGATGTGATTGAATGGCTATACATTATGAAACATAATGCAGATTCGACACCACACCTTATTAGTAATGTTGCTACACCATCATCTTGTTTTACACCATTTAATCTTTAGCATTTTCGTTTAGGCCATTTATCCAATTCCACTTTGTATTCAATACATCAACAATTTCCATGTGTCTCATATAATCCTACTTTTATCTGTTGTGATGTTTGTCATCTTGCAAAGCAATGAAAGTTAGCATTTCCTGTAAGCAATACCAAGTCCAATAAAATTTTTCTTTTAGTGCATATGGATATTTGGGGTCCTTATCATTTACATTCTATACATGGTTACAAATATTTTCTTACTATTGTTGATGATTTCTCTCGTTATACATGGATATATCTTCTTAAAAGTAAATTTGAGGTTGGTGTTACTGTTAAAAGTTTTGTACATTTGGTTAATACTGAGTTTGGGACCTGGGGTGTCAGTTGCACCCCAGGTGCTGCCCCTCTGTTGCGCCCCCATTTTGGGGGCCTTTCCAGATGTATTTTTTATGGCTCTTTAGATCATTAGATTCTACACAAAATGAGTGAAATTTTGACATATTATGAGCAAAAAATAGATCTTTTTTCAATTTTTTATGATTTTTCAAAGATTTTTCAGAAAAAAAAAGTGCTTAAAGTGAAAAAAAAATATACCATTTTTCTGAAAAATCTTTGAAAAATCATAAAAAATTGAAAACAGATCCATTTTTTCCCATAATATGTCAAAATTTCACTCATTTTATATAGAATCTAATGATCCAATGAGCCATAAAAAATATATTTGGGAAGGCCCCCAAATGGAGGAGCAGCAAAGAGGGCAGCTGGGAAGGGGCAGCAGAGGCCCCAAATCCCTTAGTTTGATACGTCTGTTCAAATTATTAGGATAGATAATGGTCTTGAGTTTTGTAACATCCTAATTTTTATTCTTAGAATTTTAAAAAAATAGGAAGAAATTAATTACTAGTAAATAGAATTTTACCATGTAATTAATTAAATAAAAAGAATGTATCGAAAGTATGATTTATGAGAGTAAACGAGAATTAAAAAAATAGAGAAAAAGAATTATTATTATTATTATTATTATTATTATTATTATTATTATTATTATTATTATTATTAAGGGTGAGGAAATGAGGAGAAGGAATTAAAAAACAAAAAAAAAGAGAGAAATGATTGCAATGGGCCCAAGTTAGCCTTGGCCCATTATGGTTTTGAGTATTTAAAAAAAGTGAAAAAACATAGCAAATGTCCAGGTGCCCATGGCCCATCAGCACATTATAATCAACAATTGGTTGAATTCAAAACATCTTCCTCGACACGTCAGTAAACTTCCGGACACAGAGAAAGAGAGAGAGAAAGAGTGAATTAGAGAGGAAGTCACAGTGCGGCGTTCTTTTTCTTCTCCTCCTAGGGCAAGCTTTGAGGTTCAGCTTGGTGAGTAAAATCACTTATAATCATAAAACTCTTTTCAAAAACATTGTTCTACTCAACTTGTTCAACATGAAAACTGGGGATGGATTATATACCGAGAGAGTGTATATATACAAATATGTAGTACAGACATATAGCTAAATGAATGATGTAATATTTTTTTTTATAAGAATGAATGATGTCATATTAGCTCTAACATGACCCAAACCCAATTTTTAAGTTTATGTCTTGTTTTCAAAATAGATAATCTACAAAGCTGTATTTCTCAGTGTATCAATAGACAACGACTAATATTTTAGTTCCAAATATAAATCTAAAAACAACAATTTTAGTCTAACATGTGAAGGATTTGTTGACATTGATGTGCAGGCGAATCTCTTTCAAAACGTTGCCACCTGACTATCCATTATTCCAGCTGACTTATTCATAGAAGGGATGCCTATCAAACTCATGGCTGGATGGTAAAAGTGTTTTCCTTTCTGTAAGAAAAATATAGAGAGGGAGGGAGACAGAACTTGCGTACCGTGGCGAATCCATGTTCGGATCTGGGTCGAATCTCCAACGCTCCATAATTATGCCCACACAATTATTAGACTACTAGAGCCTAATTGTGATTTACACAGCAGATCACCAGAACCAGAAAGATGGTAGGAGAAAAGAGAATTGCCAAAGAACTCAATGGCTGGGGTGAATTGCAATTGAGGAGGCATACCCTTTTATAGTGGTTTATGAAGGCCACTAATTAGGAAATGTGTGCACTCCTTCTTGCCCTTCAAGAAAGCAATTAATTGATTCTTAAGTAATGTCCTAATTATGGTGATTTGTTTCTCAATTAAAAAATCCATAATTTATTCTGACTTATTCCCTCAATCTGCAATCAATGCTGATTTATTCTTATTTGATTAGGCTACTTGTCTTCTAATCAAATAGTCTGGCCCATCAAGGGCAGACTTGGACCCAAAGTCCAACATCTCCCACTCGCACTTGATGGGCCTCCCAACGTGCGTGTGTTACTCTTTCTTGTTTCATACTTGGCGTCTGCCGTGACCGTGTGGGCAAAAACATCTTTAAGATTTGGTGCTTGTGATACTAGAAATCCCTCATACAGGATCAGCATCCAAGGACACCCTTTATATATAATCATAAGCTATATATTCATTGCCTCATATGCCCCAGATTCTCCCATACATATTATTCATGGCATGTCTAATCCCTCTCGAGTTAATATGTTGATTAACTCAGATTGCCTTTCATGCACATAGTATCCGCACTTACAAGCTACACATAGAGCTAGTAAGGGGTCGACCACAGACACTAGCACATCTTATATATCTAGGAGTAAATCTTCTTTCTTGACTAAACATCAGTCCATCTTGACTTGATCGCTTTCCTAGTTTTCACTCGCCTGACCGAATCGAGTGTGATCATGGAGTTTCAGCTAAAGTAGCTATCATCAAACCAAGCTTTCATGATGCCGCCTAAGTCTTAAAGGCATCGTGGAAGGATTCTTCCTTCTTGGGACTCACACTGTAGTGAACTAGGGATCTTTCACCCACATCCCATGTTGCAGTCTAACTCTCAAGCACATGCAGTATGAATTGCATGCTATGGTGAACGGTTTGTGGTGTATGACGATTTCTTTCTCTTTCACTATACAGAAATTAGTTCCAAAATATACTCAACATTCGAACCAGAACTTTCTTTTTCACAATATTTCTTTTACAATCTCACTTGTGAAAAAGAGTTCTTTGCCTGGCTACAGGTCTGTTCTTATTCTTCGATCCATTTTATGTGTACGTGCACACATGCAGATCTCATCTCAGTCTAACTGAGGCGACTCAAACGCAATGATTCTTCTTAACCATCTCATGGTGATCATTAGCTCGTCTTACCCTCCCATGTCCCAGCAAAACATGGAAAGATGGTTGTTCGTGTGAGTGAACCAACCTCTTCTGATCTGTATGACCTACATACTTGTATACCTTATATGTATTTTCTCATACATACATACTATTTCTTTTATCTTCATATAAAAGAAATTCACGACCTTACATTTTATTTGCACCCCAAGATTTTCACTAACTCAATGAAAATCAAGCTATGGGCTCAATTAGGGGATCTATCAATATTTTGTTAGTAGAAGGTCATTGAACTATCGCTTTCCCTCTTTGAAAGCATATCTCTCATAGAGATATTTCAAAAAGTATGTTTCGCCTCGCTGTGATACTTAGGATCCTCATCATAAGATGCTATCATTTGGATCCTTCTATCCACCATTTATTCCCAATCTCTCATAGGAATTATTTTAGCCATATGGCACTTTGAATGATGGCAGAACATGCCCTATGTTCTATTTCCATGGATAACATAAAAAAAATACTTTGTATATTTCCTTACTCCATTACCATTTGCTTAGGTCTTGTATTGGAGTATCCTTTCAAAGGAAAGTTGTTTTCTTGACAACTTAATCCATAGTTATTCTATTTCATAGCAGGACCAAAAATGGCTTCCAAGTCCGACAAAAAAAATTTGGTGTTATGTACACCAATGTGTAGATTCATATTACCAACCATAGTCTCACATGGGACTCTATCCACCTTTTCTATGTTGGATTCCTCATAGGAATGTAACCTCTTTAGGTTTATGCCCTTGATTTCAGGGGTGTCTATGGGTTTGCAGTTTGACATCCTAAGATGTCTAAGGATTACACTTGTACATGTCTTAGGTGGAAAAAACTGTATCTTTCTTGTGCAATCTCCGTTTACCTTGTCATTCAAGGTATTTGTGCAACCCATGATTTTCTCAACTCAAAGTTTAAGGATTCTCTTATCCTTTATTCCTTTGACTCCATTGACACTTGTTTCAGCTAAACATATGTCATTTGACAAAGAATGACTTCACAAAGAGTCATCACTAGACCGTTTGGCACTCATGTAGTGTTCTTCGATTATCTCAAAGTTGGTGAGGCTTTCACCTTGTGAAAAACCTCATATACTACTATTTGGGTGATTGTTTCTACGAAGCCCTTAAGCTACTTCATGTAGAGTTCATCATCCAATTTCCAAAATTCCAAATTGGAAAGTGGTCTTTACATCATCTTGATGCAATTTCAAGACTAAGCTTGTTGTCATAGCCAAAGTTCAGAGTTGAAATGCACAACGGACAACCTTCCATTGTATTACCCCTTAGCCACTAAGTGTTTTAGGTTCTACATGCCCCCAACAGATTTGAGAACCTACTTGTTCCCAATCGCCTCTTAGCTAGGTGATAAATTACCCAAACATGTACTTGGCTCAAAGAGAATCCAAATCCTGCTGCATGACACTTTGCAATTCTTCTTAGCAGGTCCTTCTAGTGTCTTTCAAACACTTATAGGTATTCATCATTACCTTCTAAATGATGAAGAGAGCATTTAATCTATTAGGAAATCTATCCCTTTATAGTTATTTGTTAGATGACTATTTACACCGAGGTGGAGTTCATAGGATTATTTTCCTATGTATGAGTGAGGTAATTCTCTCGTAACTTACCTCTTACCTCTTTCATTGTGAAAATGGTCTCAATCCTCCCACTCGGATCAGTGAACTTAGGAACACTTAGTTATTCCTTGTCACTTGTGAACCTCTTAAAGAGAATCAATATGATTAATGCTCATTTCCTGCCAGGAAATCTAGGTTTTATGAACGTTACGTCCCTTGGCTCTCTTGCAGTCACTGAGCTGCCATCATTTTCACTAATGAAAACATGTCTTGTCAAATTCTCATGTCATCTCACAAAGAGATTCCTTGTATACCTTGACCTCAATCTTCTTTATTCATAGGAAGAACTATGGATATGAAGTTGTTGACCCTTGTGGTCTTAACGAGCTTTTTGCCTGCTCTAAGGCCTATCCATGATTCACAAGGTAAGGTCGTGACTGATATAGAGGGCATTTGGTTAAGTGTGAAGATAATAGCTGTGAGTTTACATACCAACATATGGCTGATAGTATCACTTATGCCATTATTTACTCAACCATGTCAAGGAGAGGTATATCTCTCCATTTCAACAATTCTATTATATTGAAGGGTTCTAGGTATTGATAGTTGCCTAACAATGCCTTTCTTGCACACAAAGTAGCTTGAACTAATCACGTGGGTGTCTTTAACCCTTGTTAGTTTGAAAGGTCCTATCCTTTTAGTTTAACTACTCCTTGACTAGTTCAACTATTATCTAACAGCTTCACACTTGCCAAAAATCAAGTAAACATTACTGTATTTCTAGTAAACGTCCTCAACGTTTATGAAACACCAAGCTCTGTGTTTTGCCCTCATGTTCATTGGTTCACTAACGTCATAATTTTCCAATTGCAGTGGATTTTCTCAAAAAAAAGTTTCGTTGCCTTTCTTGCCAGGAAGAATAAGTTCTCAACTTATTCATAAGGGTATTAACCCTTTAGCACATGTTATTTAGCAAATACTCTTTTACTAGTTTGATCATTTCTTTTAATCAATGTGTACATGTGGCAAGAAAAGGAATCTTTTATCCCTAAAAGAAACATCAAAATCCAACAAAGGATTTGAGAGTCATAGTCCCATTGATCCTTAACTAAAGAGATAGCAAAGATGTGATTCTGTTAGTTGTAATTGCATGGAGTGAATCAGGGTGGTTCTACCTATGCAGAGTTAACGTGCAAGTTCCAATCCCTTAATTTTATCTCTTTATTGCTTTGCATTTGACATGAAGCCATATGCTTCTATGAAATATCCACAACTCATGTGGATTTCTACTTTTACAACCCTTAAGGATTATCAATGTAGCTTTTCATCTTTATAGAAACCATTTGACCTCCTCTAGATCAAGTTTTTCTTATAGGTTTCTTACCCTTAGGCTTAGAGGATGAATCCTCCCACTCTTCAGCTAAGTTCGTCTGACTGATAGATCTTGGATCCTTCAGTCTTTCAATATGGCGAATCACATTGCTGAAGGTCACAATATGCATATCAGGGGCAATATTTACTTTCATATATGCCCACTCACTGGAAGATGTGGCTCACTCCCACTCGCTAGGAGACATGGCTTCCTCCCACTTACTGGGAGACGTCTTATCACAACATACACTTGTTGTTCGTTAGAAAGAACTTGGCATTGTATTTGTCTCAACTTCTTAGTTTGACATTTACCTCAAGTGTTGCCTAAACGACATATTAGGACTTAATACACTATGTTAAAACTTAACTTTGTTTTAACTTTATGGAAGAAGATCATCTATTTCACTATCTTCCAATACTATCAACAAGGTTTGGATAAGGTTACATTGCTCATACCAACGTAAGTTTGAGTAATGTAGTTCTTTCTATACTTGATAGCATAAACCTTTTGTATCCTTCGGTTTCTTCAACCTCTAAATGCTAAAGACTAGTTGGTAGGATGTCCCTGACATCTCATTCTTCTTGAATGAAAAGAGATTTGAGAGTTTCTAACTCCACATACATCTCTTTTTGAGCTTGTCTTCATAAGCTCAGTCAAATAGACTTGGTCATAATTGGTCACTTAGACGATTATGGTATACAAATTATATTTGTTCAAATAAGACAAAGGATAATTAGATAATAAGTTCACTAGTTTCATGTTCAGGAGATAACTAGGTTGACTCCCATCCCAATCATGCTAGTTAGCTTATCACCCTTTTAACCATAGTCTTTATTGAACACTTTCCCCTTTTGGATTTCTAGACGCAAAAAAACCCCCCACTTAATCATAGGCAGTTATATCAACAAGATAATAACACAATATCATCTAATCAGCATGAATGTTCAAGGAAACAAGAAGAGAACGTACTTAATTCAATTCCAAAAATAGAGAATTCAATCATAAAATCAATGAAAACAAGAACATTCAAAAAAAACTTTTGTCTCATTTTGTTGTCTTTTAACTAGGTTCTCCCTCTCATAGGCCCTTCTGACCATATGAACTCATGTAGCGTCTAGCTACAATATCCAGCTCCTCTTTGCCATGTTTACATCCACTCACTTGGATGTAATTGCAGCATACCTCCCACTTGATGAGATGATTCTCACATCTCTATCTATCTTGTCCTTTGTCACAACATTTGTGATAAAGAGTTGACTTTTAGAAGTTATTGCTTCAATTCAAGTGGATCAATATGGTTAGAAGCATGGGAAGACTTGTTATTATTCAATAATCTCAAGTTGCTGCGGTTTTTTTAGGTTTTCAATCTCCAAGAGTTTGAGTCAAGGTATGATAGGATTTTGTATTCAAAAACTCATATGAATAATCCCTCACTTTTAAAGAATCTTTCAACATTAACATTATGCTACAGCTGAAATTACTCTTAAAAAATAAGCCAACCTATCCCAAAAATAATAGAATCAATGTTGACTCAATTTCAACATTTTTGGGAATCTCTGAGTGCACATAAGCACCTTTTTAACTCAAAACACATCCAAACGTGCTTCAAATATATGCAAATTATATATCAAATTGAAGCTCTCGAATTTAGATATTTTTAGGAACCAACCATATCTCAATCGAAGGTTCCACGCCTTCTCACGCGCTCCTAGAAGGCGTCTAGATGGAAAAATCCTGAAAAATTGGAAAATTCTAACAAAAACCGCTCTCGGTAGTGGCACGTGACATCCACGCGCCGCCTTGGGGTAGTCCAACGGAGACACGCGCCGGCTCCAGTGACGCCACTCGCCGTCTTCTCTCCGACAGTGCTTACCACGTGTCAAATGGAGGCCCCTGTGGCCCCACGCGCCATCTGTCGGTTTTTATTTTTTCGTCAGTGACCGTTGACTGTCAACCTTGACCGTTGACCGATCAACATTGACTGTTGACCAGTCAACGCTGACTGGTCAACCTTGACATGTCACTGCTGACGTGGCGCTGACAATGTGGATGGTCAACGGATGATGTGGCCTTCGTTGACCGAGGATTATATGGCACTTACAGTTGATGTGGTGGCCTCTGATTGGCGCCACGTGGCTTGGGTTGACTGATGATGTGGTGTTGACTGCCACGTCATCGCCTTCAACCTTCAGCCGGGTCAACCCGACCGGGTTGGAGCTCCGGCGGGTCATCGTGACCCGCTAACTTCGGGAAGCCATATCTCCCTCGTTTTAGCTCCGTTTTTCTCGTTCTTGGTGTCGTTGGAATCGTAGTTCCGCAAACTACAAATCCATGGCAATTATTTGATCTAAAAACCTCTGTTTCATTGATCAAAATGCGAGTGAAGTGGCAGCGGTGACTAACGACCCGCAAACTTCTTTCCTTCGTTTCTCCCTCATCCGGACTCCGTTTGACGTGTTCTAAGCATCGTTGGAATCGTCTCTTTGAGCTCTACACATCTATGTCCTTACTTTAGGCAAAAACACTGAGTTTTAAACACCCAATTTTTTCTCGACATTATCGGGCCGACGTAATTTGACCAGATGTGTGTCTCTGTGTTTCAAAGGCTCTTCTAACCTTTGAGGGGTCAAGTCTGTTCCATTTTTAGTTCCACATAGGTTCCAAAAACACCCAACTTGAAAGAGATAGAAGAAGTGAAGAAAAAAATGAAGGAATTGCGCCATACAATATATATACACATGCGCATATATAATAATTAGAGGAGCAAACATATTCGGCCAACAATCATGAACCCAGTATCTTTTATGTGTGCATATTAAGCTTTGATCGAATAGCAAGTATTGGACGAAGAATCCGAATGCACACAGAACACACATATACATACGCATATAAAACATGAGTGAGAGAATCATACATATTCATTTTATGTATATGATAGATAGACACATGCACGCGATCCGAAAAGAAAACAAGGCAAAAGCTTTTTAATTGCAATATGCTACAACGTCTCTTATGGAAAATCAATGTGCACATAATTATTCACCGTTTTTACTATCATCAACGCGTTTCTGTACGCATTCAGGAATGGAAGAAAATCGAAGCAGCATATTACTAACATCATATAATCTCATATATGATTGCACAGCGGAAATAAAAATCATGATGGGAATATAAACAAATTATATCATATTATTATTCACATAGAATAATCACAGCCATAAAGATCAACATGCTCTGATGCCAATGTAAGAAAAATATAGAGAGGGAGGGAGACAGAACTTGCGTACCGTGGTGAATCCATGTTCGGATCCGGGTTGAATCTCCAATGCTCCATAATTATGCCCATATAATTATTAGACTACTAGAGCCTAATTGTGATTTGCACAGCAGATCACCAGAACCAGAAAGATGGTAGGAGAGAAGAGAATTGCCAGAGAACTCAATGGCTGGGGTGAATTGCAATTGAGGAGGCACACCTTATTTATAGTGGTTTATGGAGGCCACTAATTAGGAAACGTGTGCACTCTTTCTTGCCCTCTAAGAAAGAAATTAATTGATTCTCAATCAATTTCCTAATTATGGTGATTTGTTCCTCAATTAACAAATCCATAATTTATTCTGACTTATTCCCTCAATCTGCAATCAATGCTGATTTATTCTTATTTGATTAGGCTACTTGTTTCCTAATCAAATAGTCCAGCCCATCAAGGGCGTACTTGGACCCAAAGTTTAACACTTTCATTGTCATAAAAGTGAGTTCGATGAAGACAAATTACACACACAACAACATTCATAGAATGGACAAATGAGTGTTGCTCAAAATTATTAAGAAAATATAATAAACCACACAAAACACACCTATAATAAACTAATAAAAGGATGAAAAAAATATTTTTAATCAAATCAAAATATCAGACAAAGTGCAGGGAAATACAAAAAACACAGTAAAAAAACCATTGGCGACGTAAGTCTGTGGAAGCCATACCCATGTTTTTATCACGAACACCTAAGTTACAGAGCTTAAGGCATAATGGCTTCATCTTTAACAGAAGGAATTTTTTCGTTGAGGTCAAATGGAAACTTCAGAATACATTTCTCTGCAGCGTCAGAAGACTGGGTAGCTTCATTTTTCTTGTCTCCAGCAGCAACACCAGAAGCAGTTCCAAAAGCCTCCTTGCCTTTCCCACCCTTAACAGCTTCATGATACGGGTTGGAGGGGATCTATGCCTGAGCCACAGCGAGCTGGTCTTGCAGCTCTGAAACTTGTTTCCGCAGAAGCCATAAGTCCTCAACACAGCCATTCACTGGGTCTCGCACCCAAGCATTCACTGCGTACACTAAGCTTTTCACTGAGTCTTCTCTTTGATGAAATGTAAGCCCTTGTTTGCTAAGAACAATGATCAGTTTATAGTTTCATGGTCTTCTCTGTTATTATTACAGAAAAGCAAGTAAGAAATAGGGGAGGTAGGTGGGAGATAATATGGAAAATGATGAGAAGACCTCAATTAATCCCAAATCAATGATTTCCTCCTAAAATGAGTTGTGGGATTTTGAAGTTCTTGTTTTTTACCTGCAACCTTTTTCTGACTTTGCTGGCACCAAAGACCTCATGGACAACGGCAAACTTTTGAGGATGATCGGAGGGGAAATGAGGAGCAAAGACGCAATCAGTGGGGCAACGGCGTCGTCATAACTTACATGAAGCACAAGGGGAAGGGCCTCGTCCCATTTCAAAAACAGAGTAACAAGAAATGTGTAACAAGAAATGTGTAGGCAAAATCTGGAAAGAAACAAGAAAATATTTGATTCGAGTCACTTTTGAGGACATTGTCTTTAAGAGATATTCCGCAACCTCCTCAGTAAATAGGAAGTGGCATCTCCCCAGGATTAAACAAACTCTTCCTGTTAGAATACAGAGCGGCAGAACTGGCGGAAGATAAAATAACTCAGTAAGAAATTACCGAGGCTTCTGTTTTTCTGCTCCAAATGGTGTCATAGTTGGGGTATTTATAGACAATGAATCAATACCTTGAAGTGGTACCTCTTGAAGACTACACATTTTCAATTAGAAAGTCATAACTATCTATTAAATTCATAAATCATGTTGATTTATAAACCAACACAAATCCCTTGATTCATAAGAACATGACTTCTCAAAATGCATCTCTTTATTTAAACATATTTCATAATATTGGAGAGACTTTTTCTTTGACACACCTATATGCAATATTTACAACAATCCCCCACATGTGTCGAAAAAAACACATCATTTGCTGAGTTACACCCATGGATATAACCATTGTATCTGGTGGTCCGTAGAACTATGAACCAGACCTAGACCAATAACACTTGATACACATAAATGTCAGTGAAGCACGCTTCCTTGAACTAACAAATCTTGGTGTGTATTAGAGGCATTAAGAGTCAGATTATATCCTAACATTTCCGCTGTTAATGACGGTTTTGTGCGTTATGTCAGCCATGCATGTACCGAGTGCATAATGAATGCTCTACAGATTTTGCCAAGATCTCATAAGAGTGGCCACACTCCACATTCAAAGAGATGATTTCATTTAAGTTTGTGCCTGCACTATGCACACAGCCTCATTGAACTATGAAATCATTAAGAGCTTTGCTCAACCTACAATAATGTAGTCTAGCGCATTCAAAGTGTTACAGGAAGGAACGTAAAATATATTTGTGCTAGTCAGAACTGATGAACGACTTGTTCTTACCCATTGAACCTTCTTCATAGGATCATCAATCACAAAGGTTGGGTTGCCATCGCTGTCAATTAGTAGTTGGCTTTAGTTCCATTCCCTCGACTAATTTATTTCATCCTGCAGGGTTTTGTTAACGGTTTCCACTTACATCATTGTTCTTTCTACAATGGTTATTGCCATATCTAGTAAGTACATATCATCGACACTTAGTATCGGTTTCATAACAAAATATTTGTTAAGAGATTTTCAACATTCTTAACATTCCATCCATTTTTAGAGTTATCAACTCTAACTCATACAATATTTTATTTTTACCACTACTAAAAGCGAATTTTCTTACATAAACTGAATTTCAGTCAACATCTATTAGTGTATTTCTCTACAACGGGAATCCACTGTACATGATGTCATTATTTACGACATCCCTTAACTATTTTCTTTCTCCTCATAAGAGTTTATATATATGCTCAATCTCCATACATCATTTGCTGTGTCACTGGATCAACATTTATCAGAGCTACAGATTCTTGACAATTTGTACATACATTGATTGAGCTTTGAGATCACTTCAAGTTTCATAGGGACTATTCACATACAAAACCAATCTTCACAAATATTTCTCATTTATCATCACTTGTCTTTTATGATCTTTAACACCCAAAATCACATGTGATTCTCTCATGATTTCAAGGGCATAATATGATATATTTGACCATGAAAGTCATCCACATTAAAATTTAATATATGTTTACAATAATCATGCATGCATATACCAAGATAAATACATATCCATAAATTATGAAAATTTAAAACACCTTTATCTAAACACTAGATAAATAATTAAATTTTCATATCACTACTGTAATGCTTATTTCAAGCTATATGCAAATTTTAATAATTCACATCACAAGATTTACTCTTCATAGCAAATAACAAAGCCTTCATTAAATTAATTTTAATCATAACACACGTCATATATGGCAATTTTATAATTTTTCAATATATATATATATATATATATATTCCAAGATGCTCCCACAAGATACTCTGTCTTAGGCACCCTCACACTTTCAAATATTTCATTAAAAATTTAATTCTAAGTAAATTAGAATCTCATGATATAATTTCATTCCATGATAGTTAAACTAGAATTTCTCAAATATTTCATTCTAATTTCACATAGGATAACAGAATTTAAATTCAAAACTTGTTTCCCAGAAAATCACATAAATATGATCTCATATGTCAAATATATTATCTAAATAATATCACATACCAATTTTTCTTTTCTTTTCAAATACTCCAATTATATCTTGCATGATAGAATTGTTGCAGATAAGTTCATGTTAGCAACTAATATTACCTACCGCACTCTTTCATCCAATATTACATACATACATACATACATACATACATACATGCATGCATGCATGCATGCATGCATTTTCCACATAAATTTCTAAATATTTAATTATATTAAATACCAATATTTGATAATATTCACATGTATTTAAACATGTGAAACCAATGCCACAAATTCTCTTTGAAAATTTCAAATGATCAGATTATAAAAATCACCGAAATATAAACATAATTTGCAACATTAAAAATCTATGATTTTCAAAATTCAAACTAATTGATATGGTATAAATCACACATCGTGCAATTAATTATTTTTATTCATTTGGTAAAAAGTCCTTCTGATAAATTAAATAGTGGCTAAGATTTTCACAAGTATCACCAGATTTATTAAAACAAAAATTTTGTTTCAACTTCCAACTATTATCACGTTAAACATAACAAATCCCCAAATTTATTCAGCCATATTAGTTTAAAAAAATCACAAGATTTTAGGAGAGATTATAGGAGATTAGCAATTATCAAACAAATTAATATCTTTATTGATAATAAAGCCTTAAACGGAAATAAATTCCCCTTCCCGTAGAACATAAAAAATTAACATAATTAAATAATACTCCCTCCAGTTCTATTTATAAGTAACTTTATTTCTCATAGTGTTGGTCCCTTTTATAAGCAACTTTCACTTTTTGTCTGAAAATTTAAGCTTCTTTTTTCTATTTTACCCTTATTAAATACTCATTATCTCTCATACTTTTTATCTATTCTCTCTCCTATACTCTTTTCATAAATAGGGGCATATATGGAAAAACATGACATGTTTAACACACTTATTACTTTTAACTACCAATTCATTTTACGCTATCAAAGGGAAAGTTGCTTATGAATAGGACCGAGGGGAGTATATTAATTTCTATGGGCACATCAATACTCAAAAATGGCACATCAAATATTGAAAGCTATAACCATATTATTAAATATTTTAATATATGCCCACCAATTATTTTCAATAAACGCGTACCTAGGTAAAGATCGGATGTCAATAACGGTAACTCTAATGTGTCTCTTCTTCTTCTTCATCGTCTTCTCGTACAATAGCAAAGACAGTTTCTCTTTCTAATCAGACTTGCAGACTTCTTTTCTACCTCTTGCCTTTTTTTGCAAGTATCACAGGGCCCTCAAAATCTCTTTACCATAGAGATTAAAATAGTCCGGTTGAAGGGGAAATTGGGTATTCGTCCATGACAAGAATCATTATGGCTTGCCTTTATTAAACGCTTAATATACTTTCTTCAAATAAAGTAAGACCCAATTCTTACTCCCTTCATTCCCTGTTATCATCGGACCAACACACCTTTTCTAATACATAGCCATATCTGCTTTACCGTTATAAGCCTGGGCATTCCCAAGACTTAGACCATCCTCATCTCTGTCTCCCTTGTACGGCTAGTCAGTCTTTGATCTTTGCATTCAAATCAAATCGGCCTGAATTTGTTTGAAAGAGACAAAACGCTAAGTTCTCAAGCCTGTTCGAATCGCTCTTGTACGCAAAGTATGGTTAAGGATTGATTGCGAAGGGACAGTTTTCCAATTAATGTACAGTGCGGAAATCCCAAAGTGTAGAGATGGATAGACCCATATTTAAATAAGCCCTCATCAAAGGAGGTGAGTTAGGAATTTTCTCTCTCTTAAAAAATGTGCCACTAAAAGATAGTTCCGATGAGTGACCTTTGCTGCCAGAAAGTGCCACCAGATAGGCAAAAGGAAGAAGGAGAGGAGAACGTCTGTCCAAAAAAGTATAACAAAGAGATCAAGGAGGATACTATTATGTCCGACAAGATGGAAGATGCTGAAGGTTCTCATGACGTGAACTCTAGTATAGAAGAGGAAGGAAAGAAACAATCAAGTAGAGACAAAACCCAGATGTCCTACAAGGATTCCTTGATGGGATGCAAAGGGGCTGATTTTAATGGGATTGCATATGGAAGCTCAGACATGGAAGAAGACCCACTGTTGTCAGACTTAGTTGGAAAAGAATGGAAGCTTCCGGAACCACCGACAAAGTTAAAACACTTGCTAAATGTGTATCTAACGGTGCCAATAACGGAAGAGGAATTTAATGACGAATGTCGGCTTTGGAATAATGCTTTGGTAATAATAGTTCTTGGCATTAAGTTGAACCAGCACAGACTGAAAGAACATCTTGGCAGAATTTGGGGATTCAGCGACTTTGAACTTATAGACCTACCCAACAACTACTTTATGGTTCGCTTTGCAAATGATGAAAACTGGGGAAACAAGTATAAGAGGGTACTATTTGAAGGCCCATGGGTAATAGCTTAACACAGCGTCCTAGTGGAGCGCTGGTTTCCTTACTTTGATCCTTTTCAAAACCCATTGGGAAGAATCGCTACTTGGGTTCGAATACCTAATATTCCTCTCCATTACTATTCAAAACCGTATATGTGGCGATTGGGAGATATGATTGGAAGAACCATTAGGGTAGACCTGCACACAATAGCAGAAATGGAAGATAGCAGAGTGAAGGTAACTAGAGGGCGATTTGTTCAAATCTGTGTAGAACTGGACTTGAGAAAAAGATTAGTTCCAAGGATATTTTGCACATCCTCCCTTTTCAATATTGAGTATGAGGGATTGGGGCTGATATGTTTCTCTTGCGGAAGATATAGACATAAAAGGAAGGAATGTGCATGGAAGAAATCGGAGGGTACAAGCTCGGAGGTTGGGACGTCGGCGGAGCCAACCCCCATACAGCAAAAGAAGACTCCGGTGATGAATATTCCAATGGAGGAGGACCATTTTGGCCCATGGATGTTTGTCCAAAAATTGGGGAAAGCTCAAATGCCAAGGAAAGAGGGTCAATGTGTCAGAAGGGATGGGAAAGGAAATCTTGTAAGGTCAGAAAAGAAAGGGGATAGCAGAGGAATGACATCCTGATTTGCAGTACTTACAGACATTGGGGAGACTACTGATGGAACCGCTGATTCGAATTTTAAAAATGGAGTTGAGGAAAATAACCACATAGGTATGGAAAATGCTCTAATAATTTATAAGGAAAAAAAGGAAGTTCATAAAAGGGCTGAACAGAACAAAGACCCACAATATAAAGGGTCAAAGAAAGAGGGAGCTTCTGCGAAAGTGTGGGCTAGGGTGAAAGAGAATATTAAACCCATCTCTATGGGAATTAAAGAAGTGGGCCAGCTAGACAAAGCTGAAATTCCAAAAGACACAAGAAGAGTGGGGCAACAAAGTATGGGCCATGAGAAGAAGGTAATGGGCCATAGAGTTCATAATGTAGTGCAAGGAAGTTTGAAAGAAGGGAAGTCCAACTCGATGGATAACCAGTGGGTTCAGTCAAATTTGGATAACTCAAGCAGTAGGTCAGGATACAAGAGTGTATTAACAGGAAAAAGTAAGCACTCACAAGTGAATGGTCAGGAATCTATTGATAGTAGAGCACTGAGACAAAGCGACCAAACATTACAAGGACAGTCGGCAAATGTGATGGAGGTGGCAAGGAATGGAAAGCAAGATGAGAGGGTGCTGGGGCAGGAAAATAAGCCTCCCGATCAATAAGTTTTCTGCTCCCTAAATTTCCTCAAAAATGTTTTTATGATTATGTCCTGTTGGAATTGCCGTGGAGCCAGAGGCCGGACTTTTCCACGAATATTGAAAGAGATTGTTTGGAAATATGGAATTAAAATTATGGAAATTGTAGAGACCAGAATTAGTGGAAATTGTGCTGACAAAGTGGTTAGAAAATTAGGTTTCAATAATTGGTTAAGGGTGGAAGCTACAGGTTTTGCAGGGGGTATCTGGTTGTTATGGAACTATTGGGAAACCTCAGTTGAATATATCCACTAAACTACACAGCTACTTCACTGTAAGATAACTGACTTGGTTTCTCCTCAAAGTATGCTCACTACTTTTGTTTATGGGAACCCGAATATAAATCGAAGGAAAGACCTATGGCATTCTTTGCGAGAAATCTCAAATTCAACAAATTCATCCTGGTGTGTATTAGGGGATTTTAATGCTTTCTTGGAGTCTTTAGATAAATTAGGAGGTGCTACACCGGCACCAACTTTGATGTCTTCATTCCAATCTTGCATTAATGACTGTAGACTACTGAAAGTGGATGTTGTGGGGGACCAATTCACATGGGAGAGGAATGAAACAAAAGAGAGATTAGATTGGGTATTCAAAAATTTTGAATGGGAAATTTCATTTCCCCAAGGTAAAGTTTTTCATCATCTCCGTTTTAAATCTGATCATCGTGTAATTATAATATCCGAAGGGCAGGGTCAAGCTTCTCAAAGCACAACAAGATATTTTACCTATCAAGCTGCGTGGTGCCTTCAAAATGGTTTCTCAGATATTGTGAATGATGCGTGGCGGGATAAATCCTGGTTAGAAGGGAGGGATAATTTTGAAGAAAAAGAAGTAGTATGGAATAAGAATGTAGTGGGTAACATTGTAAAGAAGAAGAAGGAAATCATGAAAAGATTGGAAGGGATTGATAGAAGGAAGCAAGTGGACAGCCGGAATGGATTAGTTAGACTAGAAAAGCAACTTTGGGGAGAATATTCCAGATTAATGGCTCAAGAAGAATTGATTTGGTTTCAGAAATCCCGGTGTAAATGGCTGCAATGGGGGGACACGAACACTAGTTTTTTTCATGCAACCACAAAGATAAGAAGGAAGAGAAACAGAATTGAAGCACTACAAGATAAAAATGGGAACTGGATATCGGATCAAGATAAATTGAAAGACATGGCTCACAATTTCTTCCAAATGTACAAAGGGTGGATTCATGGTCAATTGACTTCCCGACTCTGGATTCCCAACAATTAGGTGTAATTCAGCAAAGAGTCATTCTTATAGAGATAAGAAATGCAGCATTTGAAATAGGAGCTTTCAAAGCACCGGGACCAGATGGATTACAACTTCACTTTTTCCAAACACAATAGGAAACAGTGGGGCCAAAAATCTGTGATTTGGTAATGAAGGTGTTCGATGGCCCAGAAATAATGAAGGAGTTCAATCACACCAACATTGTCCTAATACCCAAGGTTGATCACCCGACAAACTTGAAGGACTTTAGACATATCTCCTTGTGTAATGTAAGTTTCAAAATTATTTCAAAGCTGCTGGCCAACAGATTGAAAGGTGTTATGAACCATTTAATCAAAGAGATCAATGTAGTTTTATTAAACGAAGGCATAGTTGTGACAACATTGTTATTGTACAAGAAGCCATCCATACAATGAGAGTCAAAACCGGTGCCAAAGGCTACATAGCAGTGAAAGTGGACATGGAGAAAGCTTATGATCGGCTTGACTAGAATTTCCTTGAACACACGTTGATCAGCTTGAGGTTGTCTCAGGACTTTGTTAAACATATCATGAAGTGTGTATCCTCTCCAATAATGGGTGTTCTTTGGAATGGCAATGCATCAAGAAGTTTCAGACCATCCAGAGGAGTAAGGCAGGAGGATCCATTAAGTCCCTATTTATTAATTGAAGCTGAAGTTACTAATGGAAGATGGAAACCAATGAAAATATGCAATAGAGGCCTTGAAATATCACATTTGTTCTTCGCAGATGATCTCCTATTGTTCTGTGAAGCAAGTTGTGATCAGATGGAAGAAATTCAAAACATAATGGAGATTTTTTGTAAAGTCTCAGGACATCAAATCAGCTTGCACAAGTCTAAGATGTTTGCTTCTCGTAACATTCATTTCAACAGAGCATATGAATACAGTCAATTGCTTGGCATTGGTCTTACAAGTGACCTGGGGAAATACATGGGGGTTCATTTATTACATAAGAGAGTGATTAAGACAACTTTTGCTCCTTTAATCCAGCGAGTTAGATTTAAACTTGCGAGTTGGAAGGGAAAATTCCTAAGTCTACCAGGTAAAACAGTTCTCATCAAGTCAATATTATCGGCACTCCCATACTATCAAATGCAGACAGTATTACTTCCTAAAATAGTGCTAGCTGACATTAAGAAGTTAAGTAGGGACTTTTTCTGGAACCAGAACGAGGAAAATAGGAAGATGCACTTGATTTCATGGAAGAAAATCAAGAGTGACCGAATGGAAGGAGGGTTAGGGATAAAAGACTTATACTGCCAGAATGTAGCATTCATTCTAAAGTTATGTTGGGGCATGATCACCAAACCAGAGGCATTATGGGTAAGGTGTTTGAGAAGTAAGTATCAATGTGGAGAAAATAAATATCCCCAGGTAAGCAAAAAAAAAGGAGCCAATATGAGATTTAGAAAGGAATTGCTATTGTCTGGGATACTTTCAGGAAAGGGGTTGGCAATAAACTAAGAAGTGGTTCTACAACTAATGCATGGTGGGAGCTGTGGATGCCGTTGGATAAACCATTAATTCATTATGTGGATAAAAACCAATAACAACTAGACCACGGTGAGACTGTAGATCAGTTTGTCAATCTGAATGGCATATGGAATTTAAACAAATGGAGATCATATTTACCTGAATAGGTGGTGGAGAAAATCAGTGGTTGGACACCACCAAATAGGAGGGGAGAGGATGTCTTATATTGGAGAAATGCACCTGATGGTACCTTCAATGTTAAATTGCATACAAACTGGTGTCTGATCATTATGGAAGACCTTGTAAACCTATTTGGAAACGCTTATGGTAGCTGGCTATCCCAGAAAGAGCAAGATTTTTATGTGGCAAGTGTTTCATGAGAAATTGCCAACTAACTCACTTAGAGCGAAACACCTTAACATTGTAAACACCGAGTGCCCCTTTAAGTATGGTAGTGAAGAGTCTATTATCCATATACTGAGAGATTGTGAGATAGCAAGAAGAGTTTGGCTCCTAGTAATTAACCCTTTATATTACCATGCTTTCTTTTATGCTGATTTGCAGGACTGGTTGCGTTGGAACTTCTCAAATGAACCAGGAAAGAGAAAATTTGCTCGATGGCCTTTTACATTTGGGTTATCTACTGGTTGCTCTGGAAAAACCGATGCTATAAAGTCTTCGAAGGTCAAAGTGATCAACCGAAGAATGTGGTCCATAGGTGCCTCCACCATCTTATGGAGGGGGTAGAACAGGGAAGATTCAGACACCAAATATTCCAAGTGCCAGATCGGGTAAATTCACAATGGCAACCACCTCCGGAGGGATTTGTGCCGGTAGATATAGACGGGTCACAGAACGCGGCTAGGCAACCAACATGTGGCGGAGTAATAAGAGATGAGCATGGGAACTGGGTAAAAGGATTTCAATGTAGACTGGGACATAGATCTTCAGTGGAAGCTGAGATACAGGCTGTCTATAAGGGTCTGCTTGTATGCAAACATATGGGACTAGTCAAAATCAAGCTTTTCACATATTCATTGAATGCCATGCAGTTATTGCTAATGGATGGTGGCCCTTCTCACCCATTGGGTGAAGTTATTCAAGATGTAAGATCCATGATATTCCTAGATTGGGATTTAGAGATTAATCATTCATATAGAGAAAGCATAATTTGTGCTGATATGATAGCTAGAAATGCTTATGACATTAGCCAGGACAACATTATTTTGGAGAACCCTCCAATATTTTGTATGCAACAGATAGGATTAGACAGGGGTAATAGGCCACAACCTCTAAATGAGGAGGAATGACAATATATAATTTGTAATATTCAAGCTTGAAGCTTGTTAGTACCATTCAAAAAAAAAAAAAAGCCCCCATCATTTCAATCCAATAAACCAACTATAATATATCCAACTGATGCAATATCTAACGTCTACCCCACTATCAAAAACTCATCGCAACTCATGAATTATTTCACGATTCCCAGAGTTAAAAGTCAAATAAAAGGAGGCAGATATTGGAATAAAACTTAGGGAGAATGATGGAAAAGTGTTCTCGAAATTGGGAAATGACATATGGATTTTTTTACCAAAAGTTGATTAGGAAATGTCAAAACGTGATAAGGAATTCCCAACTTCTGGATTTGCGAAATCACCCATCTGTCATTTTCCAATTTCGAGACCATTTTTCCATCATTTTCCCTAAAACTTATCTCAATTTCCTTATAGTCAATCAAATCAATTGGTGAACACTTATTATGATGCACTCCCAAAATAAGCAGGAAATATCTCTTAAAATTGTATGCAAAATCTGTAAAGAAACAAGAAAATATTTGATTCGAGTGGCGTTCGAGGACACTGTCTTTAAGAGATATTCTGCAGCCCCCTTAGTAAATAGGAAACGACATCTCCCCAGGATTAAACGAACCATTCCTGTTAGGATACAGGGCGGCAGAATTGGTAGAAGATAAAGTAACCCAATGAAAGATTACCGAGTCTTCTATTTCTCTGCTCCAAATGATGTCATGGTTGGGGTATTTATAGACAATGAATCAATACCTTGAAGTGGTACCTCTTGAAGACTACACCTTTTCAATTAGAAAGTCATAACTATCTGTTAAATTCATGAATCATGTTGATTCATAAACCAACACAAATCCCTTGATTCATAAGAACATGACTTCTCAAAACGCATCTCTTCATTTAAATATATTTCATAATATTGGAGAGACTTTTTCTTTGACACACTTATATGCAATATTTATAACAAAATGTAGAAGAAAAGTGACTGAGAAGGTAGAACATAGGGCAGCTGCCAAATGACTTAGAGTCCGATGCCTTTTATAAGAGAGAAATGGGTCCCGCTTGGAATATAAACCATAAAAGAAAATATCAATTAAACTAGTCACAGGAATACCAGACACAGTACTATTTCTGTTTGGATGTGTGAGACTTATTATGGTTCATATTCAAAGAGAAATCACTTCAGTTTACAACACTTCCAAAGTCCCTTGATAACTTTAGTTTACAACACAAGTCTTCAAGCGAATTTGGAAGTGTTGTAAACTAAAGTTATTTCTCTTTGAATATGAACCATAAAGTTATTCCACAGACTTGAGTGTGTCGCCAATGGTTCTTTAACTGTGTTTTTTGTGTTTCCCTGCACTTTGTCTGATATTTTGATTTCTTAATAATTTTGAGCAACACTCATTTGTCCATTCTATGAATGTTGTTGTGGGTAATTTTCATCTTAAATCAAATCCAACCTGATCAGTGAACAATCAAAGAAGCCGAACGCTTTTCATCTTAAAAGGAAAATAATAAATTGGAAGACTAACCAAACAAAAGGTGAGACGAAGATTCCCTCCTAATTCGTATAGATTCAGCAATGCCATATAATAGTCAAAGCACATGATTTGTGTTGTTTAGGAATGGACAGAAATATGTGAACATTAGACGAACCAGAATTTGAGAGTACGAGTTGGATTGAAGAGCAGCCAAGTATTGATGGCACTTTTGTTGCTGGAGAATTCTAAGAGATCGTTGCCTCCAACTCATTTTTCTCGTTTTGTAGGCTAATGTAGTTTGTGACGTATGCGTTATAGAAATATAGTATTTATTTAATGAGTACTCTCTCGTCTAAATTATATAGCAAAGTTCTAAAGTCTTACCTGAGGGATAAAGATTTAGTGGTTAAATTTAATTGGCAAATATTAGGATTGAGTACGGAAAGAAGTATGGGAAAGATCCAAGTCCGGGGATATTCTTTGTGTGAATCTGGATTGTCATGTCATTTATAGTTTGATAAGTTAAAATACAACAATTCAACTAACATTAATCTTAGTTGATTGTTTATGTATTTCATTTTTTTTTTCTTAAAAAAATGAATTCCTTAATTAAGATTTTATAAGTAATGAAAAAGTGAATATTGTGAAATCTTTTAATTTTATTAATATGCCAGCTAATATTTAGGAGGTGTCAAATTAGCTCATGAGTTATTGTATTTTAACTTATCAGACTACAAATGACACCGAAAAGTAGATTCAGACAAGAATTTCTCTCAAATCCGTGCAATAGAACGTACTAAACTTGGTAAAATTTAATTGGGAAGCAGAGGACTTGACCACAAAGCTAAAATTTAGGTTGAAAGAATCAAAGGGTCTATACTCTATTCTTTATTGTAAGAAATAAATATATGGAAGTTAATAGAAACTTTTTTTTATTGAATGAAATATTGATATCAATGAAATTTTAGGTAAAGAAAAAATCAAAATTCACTCGGATAGTATAAAGTAGAAAGGAAGATAAAAACAAAAGTAGCAATGATATAAAATAATTAAAAAAACAAATAATCTAATACATGATGCCCTGTTCGTATAGCTTGTAAATAATATATTATATAAAAAAAATTACACTATTAATCAAGTACTGAATAGTGCGAGTTATATAAGATTTTCACACGCATTTAAATTAGATTATGAGATATCTTGTATATCATCGGCCAACGCCACAATATTTCCATTTATACATATTCTTTATTTATCTAGTTTATTTTTTGGTGAATTATCTACTTTATTTATGAAAAAAAAAAGAGAAAATACCACTTGAAATTTAAAATTCCAAATCAATGATTTTCTCCTAAAATGAGTTGTGAATTGTTATTCCAATATAGTTAATACATATACTCTTACAGATAACAAGATTAATTTGGGACTTTACAATTTAAATGGTATTTTCTTGTTTTTGCCCCTAATTTTATTTGATAACATAGATAATGTTCAATAGTTCAACTCATACTCGCACTTTAATCTCAATATAAAATGAACTTAATTAGCATGTGGTTTTTTCGCCTAACTTGTAAATAGCTTGGTTTTATTTTTATTTTTATTTTTTTTTTTGGGCCAGTAAGCTTGGTTTTAATTAGGAGTAGCATATTTTAATTTTGTTCATATAGATAATGTTCAATAGTTCAACTCATACTCGCACTTTAATCTCAATATAAAATGAACTTAATTAGCATGTGGTTTTTTCGCCTAACTTGTAAATAGCTTGGTTTTATTTTTATTTTTTGGGCCAGTAAGCTTGGTTTTAATTAGGAGTAGCATATTTTAATTTTGTTCATATATTAAATAAGCGAATTACCAATTTAACCTTGTTTATTAAAAAATATGAAGTCCCAACGGATCTGACTGTAATTAAATCTAAATGCACAACTACCAATTTAACCTTGCTTATTACAAAGAAAAGGCAACCAGTGATTAACGCCATTTTCTTCTCAGATTGGAAAAGATAAAAAGCTTCCATTTGCAAAACCGGAGCCCAAGATGCTGACATCAATGTGGGGTTTAGTATCCCACGAGCAGTCTCCATAACAAAATCTCGAGGCATGTAGGTCAAGACTCGAGGTCGAGAAGAATACATCTACAAGATGATGCATATAAGGGAGCTCAAAATTGCTTTTGATTCCAAAATCTCAAGGCATGGATACTAAATAGCACGTTACTAACAAATACGAAGTATAATATCAAAAGGCATGGCATTTATGAGATGAAATATTGTGAATAGTGTATGCATATATGCAAGTAATTTAATGACATTTGATAAATTAAAACTGAGACTTCTTGAATTTCAGTGCTTCAAACCGGGCAGCGGGTTCATCATAATCCGGCAACTTGGGGTGAAAACGAGCATTCCCATCTTGAGACGAAGGTACTGGTGGTGGAGGCCGGTTAGGCGGCAAAACACCATGAGCTTCTTCTTCCTTCATTTCATTCTCTTCATCACAATCTGATTCATCAAATTTAATATCCGAATACGCAGAAGTTGGATTGTAGCTACGTGACCTGTGCATTGTCTCTTGGATGGTACTTGCAGGACCATTATTCAACTTATCATGATAAATAGGTCGTTGAGAAGCTTCTTCCTTCTTGGCCATATAAGCTGCAACTGATGGCTGATTCAGCTGCTGCCTCAGCAGCAGACTTGGAGTCTTCAAATTGGACATTGCCGCTCTGGCCGCAGCCTGCTGACCTGGAAGTGGGCTTGTTGGTCTCCATGAATTGAGCTGTTGTGGAAGGCTTGACTGATAAGTTGCTGGCACTGACAAAAGAGTTTGGCCCTTCCGGAAGATGAAACATAAGAATCAAATTTTCAATATGATGTGAGCAAAGACCAAAATGGAAATAGACAGAGAGACAGATTACATACTATTAGCCGTTCTGGAGGCTTGAGAAGTTCTTTCTCTGATTCATTTGTGTCCCATTCAACCTGATATTCCTTCATCACTTTCAATTTTACTTCAACAGCAGGTTTTCGTACTGAGAGCTTGTCAATTAGCTATTACTCATTGCAGTTAGCAAGTTATCTTTAAGAGCCAATAGAGGACATTATAAACAGAAAGGAGGCATGCATAATTTATTCTGTGTTTTTAAGCAAATTTGTGTGAATAGAAAGTGAAGGCTTGCATAATATAACAAGACCAAATAGAGGACATTATGATCTACTTCTTGTGTTTAGGTGAGATCTGAGTTTCAAAAATAAAAGTGAGGTCCATGTAAATTTAGCAAAAATCACAGGGAGTTCATGTAGTTTACCCTAAAAAACAAGGCTTACCAAGCGATTTACACCACAGTTGGGCCTTAGATCAGTAGCAGCAGATACAAATTCTCTCCCATACTTCTTCTCAAAGATATCTTTAAGAGCCCAGAGCTCTGGAATTTCTGAGCACCTAGGGGCTGCAAATATTAAGCTGGCAATCCCTTCCTTTAGATCTACAGGGAATTCCTTGAAATAAGGTGGATTGGCATCAAAAGTTTCACAAATGCTGACTTTACAATAATAAACAAAAGAATTTGCCTGTTTTTCACCTTTGTTTTGCAATGATTGAAAGTCTAGCCACAACTAATTCACAAAAGAGCTCAATGAACTCATTTGCAGCCAAAACATTGTGCTCTCTCATCACGTGCTCAACCTGCAAAGTAAGGATGTCTTTAGGATGATATCACAAAGTTATCAAGCCAAATCAGAAAAGTGAGATCTGTGACAATCATCATTCTCGTGAGGCACAAAAAGGTTGAGAATCATCAGTTCATCAAACACAGCCTCAGTAAGAGGGAAGATGCTAAACAATTGAGTCTACATGAACCTTTAGCCTTTAGATGAAGTTCAACACTACATGAGTCTTTTTTTTTGTTTGGAGAGGGGGAAATCCAAAGGGTGCCCATCATTCCCTTAGATTAATTGCATCTATGACTTGAAGGTAGATTATCATTTTCTAACAAAACTTCAACTTCTTATAAACAGAAGCTTTTGCCCAGACGTCTATAGATGATCTGGTGAACTGCCCAGTGCCCACACTATGTGTTCACTATTGACTATTGAGCATTGAGCATCTCAAAAACAGAGCCCTGTTATCAAAGAAGACCATGCTAACTGGAAAAATGAGTCAGCAACATTATTTACATTCTCTTATACGATCCATTCAAATACGAATTCACTTCACACTAGGAGCTCTGGTACATATGCATCCGCGAGTACTATTGAAATCTAATCAACACCTACCTAACACCTCCTTAGTCCTTAGTGTATCATATAATATTTCCTAGCATACTTTACTCAATTCCACTCAATTAACGACAATCGTCTAGTTCTTGCCATAAAAATGCTGTACTGATTCCAAAACACGCAGGATGGACAGAAGTTAACAGGCATTAAAAATACGATAAACCGACTCAGCAATCAACAGTATCAAATATGTGATAATCTAACTTTCTTCGCAGCAGAGTGGCCATCATTTTATAGCACAACAACAGATTATATTCACTGGGAGTTCTGAATCAATTAGTCAATCATTAAGAAGAAGGTGACGCTTGGAGCGTGAAAAATATTCACTTAAACATTTGAAGAAAACGAGAACAGAAATCTGCGAAATAATGTATCAGCTATGGCTGTTGTGAGCGGTAAACGAAAAATTACCCTGATACAAGCAGTGCTATCTTGACCAGACTGAAGAAGCAACGCAATGTCTCGCCTCATCTGCCTCACCACCACCTCTCTCTTGTTCCTCAGCAACTTTATCGTCGCCACTGCCATCTTTGCCGCCGTTTTGCTGTTTTCACCAATTCATTCTATTTCTCTTGATTCCGTAATCAAACGGGAAACATAACTATAATGTCGAGACAGAGGCAAAATGGAAGAGAAGGAGAAAAAAAGAACATTTTCCCCTTAAATCTTCCGAGACCAAACCATCCCATTTTGATTTTACCGAGTAAGTGTTTGAAAAAGCTGGAAAAAAAATGAAATGTGAGAAAAGTACCATTTGGAGGAGCTGAAACCTCGGCGGAGAAGAGCGACAAAGAGCTTCATGAGCTTCTTGGTGTGGGCAGTGGCTGCGTCTGCGACAGTCATGTGCGAGAGGCAGGAAGAGAAAGAGAGGAGTTTGGGGTTTATGAGGAAGGAGGTGAAGAAGAGTAACGGATCAATGAAAAACAAAGTTATAAAAAGTCCGTCTTTTTCTTCGTTGGTCCCATGGGCCCCACTTTCCAGCTCTCCTGTAATGGCTCCCACATTGGGAAAATTTAGCCGTTAGGAGATCTGACACGTGGAGAATGAAGCTGGGTTGAGGGGTGCGGGATCCTATGCAACAGGGATCACCAAGGGTTACACAGAATTTGACCACGATGCAGATGGGAACTGGGACTTGCAGAAATGGGGGCAATTTCTCCCGCAGTGGGTAATAAATATTATTACTCAAACTACTCCACCATGTGGGAATGATGCTAATACCTTTTATTGGAGATTGTCTTCGGATGGGAATTTCAGTGTTCGTTCCGCCTATAAATTTGTTTCCACGCAGTGTGAACAGAAGGTCGATATCCAATGGCAGAAGGTGTGGAAGCTCCGGTACCGGAAAAAGTGAAGTTCTTCTTGTGGCAGATGATTTATGAAAGGCTTCCTACTAACTACCTCAGAGCTAAGAGAGGGTTATCACAAAGTGAGGAGTGTCCTTTCCAATGTCAACGAGTGAAAAATACTCTTAATATACTGAGAGACTGTGATATTTCGAGAGATGTGTGGTTACATTTTGTGCATCCTAACTTTTGTTTTAGCTTTTTTCAATCTGATTTGCAGGGCTGGATACATATGAACCTCTCTCAGAGAATGAGTTTTGCACGGTTCAAGAGATGGCCTTGGTCAAAGATTTTTAGTATTATCTGCTGGCTATTGTGGAAGAATAGGTGCAAGGGTGTCATGGAAGGTGTCCGGATGAGAGCACAAGACGTTGTACATCAAGGGGTATTTAAACTATTGGATAGCAGTGTGATGGCCAACCTCAGCGACCAACGATTCCAGATGGATGGAGACAGGGATCCTAGATGGAATCTACCACCGGATGGGTATGTTCGTCTGGATATTGACGACTCTGTCCAATCATCGGGAATGGCGGTGTGTGGAGGAGTTGTCCGAGATTCGAAGGGCAAATGGGTTGTTGGGTTTCAAAGGAAATTGGGGACGCTTCCATCTACAGGTGCAGAGTTAATGGGAATGGTGACTGGGTTAAATCTATACAAGTAGCTCAATCTTCGGAAGGTACGGGCCTACACAGATTCTTTGAAAGCCTAACAGTTAGTGATGCGGGAGGGGGGAGGGTCCCATCCTCTTCATGTGGAGATTGGAGCAGTTCGAGAAATGCTTTGCTCCGACTGGGATATTGAATTGCAATATGTATCATGAGAGGCAGTGTGTTGTGCTGATTACTTGGCTCAAGATGCGCAGTATATAGCTGGAGATCTGGTGATATTGCCTCTGAGACACCCCGGATGTAGCGAGTTCTTGACGGCTGATTTAATGTAATTTTGAGATGTAATGTCTTTGATAGATTTTACCAAGCTTGACTTGGCCTTGTGTATTCAAAAAAAAAAAAAAAGGAATTTGACCACGATGTTTACTAATCGTTAGGACATTTTTGGTAACTGAAAATAAACTTTTCTATTCTTATGAATAATATTTATTAAATATTTATGATTATTGTTTTATGGTTACATATAACACTAATATGTTGGAAAAAAAAACAGAGAATATGTATATAGCACTCTTTTGCTTGCTACATTGTGTGTACGTGTAATAGAATGAAAAGACGAAAAAAATCAATTATGCCTCATCTATTGCCCAAAACAAAAACAAAAAAAACATCTTGATATAGAAGAGGAATCATAATACTTACTCCCAGTCCACAATATCATCTGAAAGAATAGTTTGATCTAAAATATAAATACTTGTAAGATAATTAATATTCATTTTCTAATTTTGCCTCTCTAATTAATGTTTATTTTTAATTTTACCCACTCATTAAATTTTCAAACACATTTTTCAACAAGAGTAAAAGTGAAAAAACTTTCAATTGGTTACATATTTAATAAGTTAACTATAACTTTTTGTTTCACGTCAATTAGTTAAGATGCCATATCTTAGGGACTAGAGGGAGTACGCTACTTAGAGTTGGATAAAATGAAAATATCCATAAGCCCATGTCTGGCCGACCAATAAGCGACTGAGATTGTGACACTGGGCAACGTGCTGTCCTTGTCTTGTAGGTGAGTCCAATCCCACGTGGTTAATGCTCTATCCTATCTAGTGACCTCAACCAAAGTTACAAAAAGCATAGTAGGTGACTGACGTGCAACTAGATTGTTTGTGACCAAGCAAGTGCCGTGCCTTGCCTCTAGCTTGTGGGTGAGCTCAACCCTTACCTAAATTTTTATCGAAAGAAAATGAAAATACCCCAAGTCCCATAGGCACAAATTATTCAAGTTGTCATTTTTCTTGGTAGCCTTGTGGGAGCCATAAGTCAAAGGTTGGTGGGTTTGGATCTGTGATAAACCCGTCCAGTTAAGGTCCATTTGATTCTTCATAACCGCCTACATATGGAAGAAAGTCTTGGCATACGGTGATGAAGTTTTCCTTGGCAAAGTTTTTTTTTTTGGGGGGGGGGGGGTGTTAGCATGGCAACAGTTATTTTAGGAATCAAATCCTTGATACAAATCTGATCTTTCATATATGTCATATATTGCAATCTTTGTTGAGCTGCAAAACTCACTGCAATTCCATATTTTGAGAAGATGCTTTGTAATTTGCTAAGTGTGTTCGGTAAGCTCTGAAACCATGGTTTCAGAAGTATTTTCTTGTAAATCGAGACAAAACTCCTCTCACATACTTACCTCGTAAATTGTAAAAGTTATTCTCTAAAAGCTAATCCTCTCACATACTTATTTGGAAGTGAAGATTCTGGCATATCTATAAACAAGTCATCGTATATAAATTAGCCTGAAAAGACTCAAAAATCAAAAGAGCAAGTGTTTGATGTGGCCTGGAGATGAATGAGAAATTGGATTTCCCAAAAGTATGAAGCCTGAAAGCATATTGGGTGCAGAATATGAATGGTGAGTATTATTAATTTATTATCACACAGTTGATGTATCCAATCCTGCAACCTCTGAGACTGAAATTTTGATACCCAACTAAGAGCCCAACCAAATGGCAGAAGAGAACTATATGATCAAGAGACTCTGATGACTAAAACAAGTGATATGCATATTTGTTTGTTGACAATATTCAATACAGAAGAACTACTTAACTAATTTGAATAAGTTAAAGAAATTAGTTGGTTATTTATAACAAATATAATTGATTTTCCAAAAGGAATTTTTTTAATTATAACTATCATTGAATAGAAACCCCTTAATATATATAATTAATAGGGATACTTTTGGAGAAAGGATTTTAAATTTAGGAGATAAAGTGGATTGAAAATCTTATATTTAGAACCACATTCAATCCCAACAAATCTTATACTCCCTTCTATCCTTAATATAAGTTATGTTTACCTAATTTGATTAAAGTAAGGAAGTTAGTTATGACATATATTTTCTAAAACACCCTAGTCATATTCCTTAATTCTCTCATTCTCTCTCCTCTTTGATTGTTGTTGAGGGAGTATCAACATGAGTACATTAGGAAAATAAATATGAAAAATAAGTCTTATATTTAGGACTAAGATCAATTCCGTAAATATATTATATATTAAGGACAGAGGGAGTATCAAGGATAGAGAGAGTACGTGGTGAATGAACCCAGGACCAAGGGAAGTCAAAGCAAGTGGGTGTTTGGGAATTACCCAAACCTAGGTTTGCACAATCTGAGACAAAATTCATCTCATATACTTACCTCGTAAATCGTAAAAGTTATTCTCAAAAGCTAATCCAAACACATAAATAAATGGTTACAGGTAGGTACCGACCATACAAAATAAAATATTTGGCTCTTTCATTGATGAATTCACACTCAAACTTTTAACAACACACAGATTTGAAGTAATCGCAATCTATAGTTGAGATCTTCAAGAACAATTATTTTAGACTTTTATCAATACCAAAAGAAGACTCTGAAAAAGTAAAATTCTTCTCAAGAATTATACATAAATGAATCTATCACTTATGTTTATTAACATCAACACTTATATTTCACATAATTAAAACATATTCTTTCAAACACTATCATTTATGATCCTTGAAAAAAATTTTAAACCTCTTCGATCTTGGTCATCATTAATATAACATATCTTTTAACTGTCGTTTTAAACCTCTTTCATGTATTTGCTATACCACCATGGATTTCTTCAAGTGGAGATGTAATGAATGTAAATAAGAGCGAGATAATTATGAACATTTAATCATTTATTTTAATTTGTATCTTCTGTTAAGAAGCCAAATTATCATTATAATTCATTTTGAAGTGTTTCATTCAGGGGGAAAAATTAGACTAAAAAGAGAAAGAAGACCATAAATATAGAGTATATAAACTGTTGTTTGCATTTGATAGTATGAACATCCAAATACACACACACACACACACATATATATGTGTGTGTGTGTGTGTGTGTGTGTGTTTAAAATTGGAATCCTCATCCCTAGAATATGGATGGCCTTGCAGGATTTTGAAAAGAATTTGGCAGAGACTATTGAGAGATTATGTTCAAAAAAGAGGCTCTAGTTTTGATCAACCTCCTAAACACAACATGCAGGTTCTCAAGGGTTTCAATGGCCATCTCCAAAGCCTCCAATCTTGTATGAACAATCTTCATCTTCTCAAAACAACCACCTTCACTCACAACACAATTCAACACTGAATCCACACTCTTCAACTCATTGACCATTTCAGAATTATGATCTTCACATGCTTCCACAGTCCCTTTGTGCATCCATCTAGCAACCACAAACCATTTGGTAGCTTCCTTTGGTATCACCAAAAAATCCACAAGCGATTGGAATATTGAAACGTTCATCAAAATGGCTTCCCTAATCACTCTTATCACAGAAGCCATCTGATCATCAAGATTCAGAAGTGGGGTTACACCATATCTGGTTTCCATGTGCTTTAACTCTATGACAAGTGTCTTCACATTCTTCTTCATCTTCTTGGTGAAGCACTTGTACTCTGCTACACTTTTTTCAACAGAGGAATCTCCTTTTCTTCTGCTAACAGCAGAGTGAAGGGCTTCAACATTTTCCTTGTTCTGCAACAATTTGTCCCTTGTGATGCCACATATGTCCAAAACCCTAACTGATCCATCTAAAAGCTCCTCAACACAGTTATGAGTTTGATGCTTAGAAATGGCGAGTTGGATTGAGGACCTGTGAAGAAGCTGGTCCAAGCTTATATACACACCTTCGAGCAAAGACAAGCCTGTGTGAACAGAGTTTGATGTGGGTGTGGGTGTTGCTTCCCAAGTTTTGAGCTTGTTGAGCTCTTCGTCTACTTTAATGGTGGTGGGGTGAGATCTAGAGGGCAAGCTGATAGAGCGAGCATGGTATTTCATAACCATGGCTGGCTCTGGTTTGATCTTTTTTCTCTGCGTATGGCCTCAAAATTGGTGTTTGTATTTAAATTTGGAGTGTTGGAATGGGTGTTTATATATAAGAGTGAGGGATAATTTTTTAGAGGGAAAAATAGAGACGGCATTGAAGGTGAAGGAGCATGTGGTACCCGCATGGATTCCCTTCAAGCTTGGTGACATTGTCTCATTTCTGCCGGACATTGAGGACCACCATTCTGTTATTTACGTTATTCTTTGGAAAATTATATATTGTCATTTAGTTTTATGAAATTAGTATATCAAATTATCACAATAGTATTTTAAGTAATAGAAAAAGGGATAAAAAAAAAAAATCCTCTAACTTTGCAAATCCTAATTTGAAAGCCGAAATAACGTAACCACTGTAACTTCATATAAACTGATTTGAAATTGAATTTTGTAATGAAATTACCTAAATATTTTTAATTTGAACAAAGACAAAACAACAACAGTTTAACTAGTAATAACTCTAACTTATTAAATAATACTCCCTAAATTAAAAGTCCTAATTCAAGGTCCGAAATGTCCTATTCACTATGAATCCCCATGGACTCATATGAAATTGAATTTTGCAATAAAATTACCTAAATACTGTTAATTTGAACAAAAATAAGACCACGACGACAATACTTTAACTACTAATGACTCAAGCTTAGTAATAACTCTAACTTATCAAATAATAATAAAAACCTTTTTTTTATATTATCATTTGATATCTAGTTTGAGGTTTGTGACTACCTTCCCCAATATAATTGTCTCTTTTGGAGCTCAAACTCGAGACTCGGAGGGATCTAGTGAGGTTTTACACTACTAGACCAACTTTATGTTAGTAACAATAATAATTAAGTGATGACTAATTTCACAAAGGATACTTAGGTCATTTTAATTATAGCAATTAAGTCATTTGGCAGGATTATTTTAGAATTGTCATATTTTGTTGGTCTTTATATTTTTTCCCCAAGCATTAATATTATTTCTTGTTTTTTTTTTTATGGAATATACTAGATGATTGAGGAATGATGTCCAACATTTTAGGGTCATAATATAGGGAAATAAATTAAATATCTCAAAATTTGTTTCCATTATTTTTTATTATTAGGAGATGTGATTGAGGAATGGGGCGTGGGCATATAAAATGACTGATGTTGGGAAACAAAAAAACGCCGTTAGTCATGACGTAGTGTGCTTCCTATGGTGCCACATTAGCCTCTCTTTTCCCATATGAAGACTGCTTCTTCCTCAAACATGTGAACTGTCCACATGAAGCTGCTTCCACTGCAAAACGAAAATAAATAAATAAATGGTTCTTGGGAGAGTGAGGTTTGGGTCTTTTTTATTTGGGATATAAGAAAATACTATGGGTTATGATTTGAGTGGTGGATAAGATATTGGATTAGAAATTTAGAATTCCAATGACAAATTGTGATCCTTTTTTTAATGTGTGCACGAGTGGCATGTCCTCTTAATGTCCCTTTTTCTTTAACCAATGCCTTATTTACTTTTTTTTTTTTTTTTGCCATAAAACAGACTCATTCATAAAACACACATACATAAGTTCTTACAGTACATCGACAAATAATAATAATACAAAGCAACAAAATATTCAAGCCTAACTAACATATATATTAATCAGGTTCCCTTGGCCTAGTCACCAAGTCTTCCTCCAAAAGCCTCCTTAGCTGATCCGGGGGTCGCTAAACCCAGTCATTCGGGCAAATACCCACGCAGAGTTGCTTTAGCATTCCAGTCAGCCGCTAGATTTGCTTCCCTGGAAACCCAATTACAAACATGGTTCCTAATTAATTTCATTGACTCCTGAATATTATCAAGGATGTTGGTACACCTCCATTCATGAGGAGGAGAGTCCTTGTTAATACAATTAATCAGTAATAGATTATCAGACTCGAAACAAATATCCGAAAGGTGATTATCATGGGTATAAATTAAGGCAATCAGAAGAACAATTGCTTCGGCCATGAATACCAATGCTACTTCAATGATTTTTGCCATCCCATCCAACATCCACCCATTGGAATCTCTAATAATAAATACAACAGCAGCTTTGTTTTCATCTACATCAAATGCACAGTCACAATTGATTTTAAGAGTATTACCTTCTGGCACTTTCCATCCCACTTTCTCCCTTCTTTGACATTTTGATCCATGTTCTCCCTATTTCCTTGGTTACTCCAGCCGTTACTTTCCCAATACTCCTGAAGAGTTTTTCCTGCTTGAGAGAACGTAAACAAAGGATCAGGGGTTAGATTTTCAAACAAATATGCCTTTCTGGACTTCCATATCTACCAAAGAGTCATTGCAAACAAAGATTTCTACCATTGATTGAACTCAGAGTCGCATAAACATGCTGCCACTCTTTGCTCAGCATTCTGACCCGAATCCATGATCCTAAAGGAAAGGTTACTACCAAACCAAGTTCGCTTAGCCCAATCACAACTAAAAAATAAATGGCCTAATGTTTCCAATTGATTGTGACAAACCAAGCATCTATCTACAGCATAGCATTTTCTTTTGCACAAATTATACATTGTTGGTAGTGCATTTGACATGACTCTCCAAATAAAGTTCCTCACCTTGTGTGGAATTTTAAGTTTCCATATTCCCTTCCATACTCTACCCTGGGCATTAGTGGATGAATTTGGGATATTTTCCTCTCTCCTTTGGACTACTCTTCTAGCTACTTCATACCCCTCTTTGACTGAGTAATCATTACTTTTACCCCCCGTCCACACCCATTTATCATCCCTTTCCCTTGACGCTATGATGGTATCATAAATGGCCTTTCTTTCTATATTTGTAATCCATCCATCAATGGTCACCAAATTCCATCCATTTCCCCCTAGTAAATCTACAACTTTAATCCCTTGTAAAGATTCATGGGGACATTGAGAGAATAAACGCTTTCTAGGTAATTCACTCAACCAAGGATCTATCCACACTCTAGTCTCTCTCCCATTCCCTATACATTTAAACACATGGTCCTCTAACACCCTTCTTCCTTCTAAGATACTACTCCACAACCATGAAGCCCTTCTTCCTTTCCTTGCTTCCATAAAATCATCCCTAGGGAAATATCTGGCTTTTAGAAGCCTCACCCACACCTGGTTTAGGTTTTTTAGTATTCTCCACCCTAGTTTAGCTAGTAGAGCTAAGTTGAATGCCTCAAAATCCTTAAACCCCATTCTTCCATCAAGTTTATGTCTTTTCATTTTTTCCATTGATATCCAATAGATTTTCTTTTTATCCTCCTCACATTTCCACCAAAATTTAGACACAATGCCATCCAACTTTTGCAATACATTTTTGGGGTAAAGAAAACAGGACATGGAATACACAGGCAAAGAATTCACCACAGATTTAATCAACACTTCTCTTCCAGCTTCTGACAGAAATTTCTTTCTCCAACCCTGTACTCTCTTTTCCATTCTATCAATAACAAAGTTAAGTGCCTGAGATTTTGATCTTCCCCAAATGATAGGCATACCCAAATAGTTTCTGGGAATATCAACTGTATGAACCTGGAATATATGACCAATTTCCTCCTTAAGAATATCTGGAGTGTTTTTTGTAAAATACAAGCATGATTTATTTACATTGATTGCTTGTCCTGATGCTTCATAGTAAATATTGATCATATCTCTCAGGTTCCTACAATAATCCATATTAGCCCTAAGGAAGAACACCGAATCATCCGTAAAGAAGCTATGTGTGATATCCGGACATCCCCTTCCCATGGAAACTCCTCTCAACCTCCCATTCCTCTTTTCCTTTTCAATTAATTTTGATAGGACATTATTCACCAGAATAAAAAGATATGGAGACATCGGGTCCCCTTGCCTTAACCCTCTCTGGGGTCCCACTTTTGACACTCTCTTCCCAGCCAGCATAACAGAAAATTGGACAGAATGTAAACACCATAAAATTCTATCAGTCCATCCCTTACAAAACCCCATTTTTAACATTAAAGCATACAAAAAATCCCATTCTACCCTATCATAAGCCTTATTCATATCTAATTTCAAAGCCACTTCGCAGTGCCCCTGTTTTTTCATTTTCATCTGGTGGAATACCTCATGAACAATCACAATATTATCTTGTATTAGCCTTCCTGGAACAAAGGCTCTTTGGCTTTCATTTATGATTTTATCAAGTAAAGGCTTCATCCTATTGGCCAATATTTTAGAAAAAATTTTATATGAAAAATTACACAAACTTATTGGCCGATAGTCATTCACTGATTCAGGGCATTCTATTTTAGGGATTAACACTAAATCTGTATCATTTACTGCATTTAAGGGGAAACCATTTCTAAAGTAATCTTTCACAAGTTCACATACCTGGTTGCCCACGATGTCCCATGATTTCTGGGAAAACAAGCCGGTGAATCCATCCGGTCCTGGTGCCTTTTGTCCCCCCATCTGAAATACTGCTTGTTTGACTTCTTCAAAACTTATATCAGCCATAAGCATATTGTTTTCCTCACCTGTAATTACTTCATCTACGCTCTCCAACGCTTGATCAAGATTCCTTTCTCCCACTGATGTAAACAATGAAGCATAATGGGCAGCAAAGAAATCCCCAATCGTTCCTTCCTCCTCTAGCCATTCATCATTTTGCCCTTTGATTCTTGTGATTTTATTCCTGCACCTCCTGTTGATTGTGGCCATATGGAAAAATTTAGAGTTCTTATCCCCACATTTCAGCCAGTCTACTCTCGCTTTTTGAGCCCAAAACAATTCTTCTTGGTCCCATAGTTCCTCTATTTTCTTCTTCACTTCTGCAACTTCTCTTGCAGTATCATCATTCCATTATGAACTCAAGCATTCTTGTACCTTCCCCACAAGTTTATTGATCTGTCTTTGTGTATTCCTGAATTCCTTCTTTCCCCATTCAATTAGACTTGCCCTTAGTCTATTCAGCTTGTCTACAAATTCTTCCAAATTTTCCCTAGAATTCCCCTGGCCCCAGCTTTCTTTGATCAGCTCATATATATTCGGGTGTGTTAGCCACCATGCATCAAACCGGAATATAGGAGGTGCTCTTGACTCTACATGCTCGAAATCAACCACAATAGGGCAATGGTCAGACCCAATTGCCTCAAGCACATAACCTTGACCATTCTGAAACTGATTACGCCATGCTATATTTGAAACTGCCCTATCTAATCTTTCCTAGATTAACTCCCCATTTTCTCTGTTGTTCATCCAAGTATATTTGCACCCCTTGAATTCAATCTCCATAAGGTCACAATTGGTCATGAAGCCACGAAATCTATCAAGATCCCTTTACACACATTCCCTTCCTCCTTCCTTCTCAGACGCATACAGAATGTCATTAAAGTCCCTAAGTATAATCCATGGCGTCTCATCTCCAGGATTTAATTTCTCAAGCTCATTCCACCATTGGCACTTCAGACCTCTATCTACCGGCCCATACACTAAGGTTGCATTTCCCATACAACTCCCACGGATGCTAATTTCTTCCAAGTGAATTGTGAATCTATTAATGAATCCAATCTTAAATTTAATCTCTTCTTTCCACCAAATAGCTAACCCTCCTTAACGCCCATTTGGTTCACAATATTCCCCAAAATCATACTTTAGTTTCCTTCTTACTTTTTCTATTTTTTCTCTTCTCATCTTTGTTTCAGACAAAATACCAGAAGTGGCTATATTTCCCACATTGGAACTTCAGATTTCGGACTGTCAGGGTAGTTCCCAACCCCTGACAGTTCCACCCTAAGCAATTCATTGTTCCCTGGTGGCTGATTTTGGCCAGCCACGACACCCTTGCTCAGATTCGATGTCATCATTTTGCATCTCTTCCTCATTAATCCAATATTTATTAAATACATCAGTTTTCCACACAATTTGAAGATTGGAGGTAAAGTCTGGAAATAAAGACTTCCTTACCTTTCTTTTAGCTCTGTCCTTTCTCATCTGATTAGAACCCATGTAGAACCCCAGATCGCCTTCATAATTGAATCCGTAGGTTCTCGGTTCCTCAACGTTTTCCAACACTTTCAACTTTGCAATCACCGTGTCTCTGTCCCCCGCACTCTTTGGTAAGTCTTGCTTATGATCCTTCTTCCTTTTGTGCATTAGGGATTCATCGTTCTGATCACCCTTCCTTTTCAAAGAGACGTCTTTAATCCCCTGGGTCAACTTCCCAATTTCCTTTCTCTGTGCCGACACTGCGTTCGGCTTCTCTCCCTGGCGTTCATATCCCTTGCCTCTCCTTTGCCCAGAAACGACGACGTTTTGGCTCTTGAACCCATTCATTCCTCTCCTTTTCCCAAAACAACAACGTTTTGGGTGTTAAAAAATTTGAGATTGGGCTCTTTTTTTTATTTATTTAAAAATAGTATTCATCAGTCATCACCCTCAAATAATTTTTGAGTTCATCCAATATTCTAAAATAATTTTTAATACACTGATCATCCTAAAATATTTTTCAGTCCTAACTAATATCTAGCAAACTACACTCTAAAGTATTTTTTCAGTAACACTTAGTACCATGTATTAATTTTTTTAGCTCACTTAGAGCCTTAAATAATTTTTTCAATAACATCTAGTATCATAAAATAATTTTTTTTACATCCAATCCCCTGAAATATTTCTTTCATCAACACTCTGCATCTTAAGTTTAAACTGTTTGTTGCAATTAGAAAAATATTTTAAGGTACTGAATATACAAAAAATTATTTTAGGATACTAGGTATTACCAAAAAAATACTTCAGGATTCTGGATATTATTTTTGGAAAAAAAAATCCCAACCTCCATATTTTTTTTACACTCAAGTGTGTAGCTTTGGGTAAAGAAGAGGAATGGATAGGTTCAAAAGCCAAAAATAATATCCAGAATCTTGAAGTATTTTTTTGGTAACACCTAGTATCCTAAAATAATTTTTTGTATATCCAGCACCTTAAAATATTTTTCTAATTGCAACAAATAGTTTAAACTTAAGATGCAGAGTGTTGATGAAAGAAATATTTGAGGGGATTGGATGTAAAAAAAAATTATTTTAAGATACTAGATGTTATTGAAAAAATTATTTAAGGCTCTAAGTGAGCTAAAAAAATTAATTTATGGTACTGAGTGTTACTGAAAAAATACTTTAGAGTGTAGTTTGCTAGATATTAGTTAAGACTGAAAATTTTTTTAGGATAATCAGTGTATTAAAAATTATTTTAGAATACTCGATGAACTCAAAAATTATTTGAGGGTGATGACTGATGAATACTATTTTTAAATAAATAAAAAAAAGAGCCCAATCTCAAATTTTTTAACACCCAAAACGTTGTTGTTTTGGGAAAAGGAGAGGAACGAATGGGCTCAAGAGCCAAAACGTCGTCGTTTCTGGGCAAAGGAGAGGCAAGGGATGGGAACGCCAGGGAGAGAAGCCGAACGCGCCGACACTAGAGCTCTGCTTCTCGTACAGCACTCCTCCTCCTCTTCAGCCAGCTCAACCCAATAGTTTATTTGTGACTTCATTAAACTCTCCCACCGGGCCCTTAGCAAGTTGTTTGTCCCATTCATTTTTTGCAAACTCGGTCCCAGATCCAAAATAATTGGGTCCATTTTCTTTTCATGCAATTCGTCCGGCCCAGTTTGAATATGTCTCACGTGCTTGTCTTTTTTATTATGACCCCATTCTTCATGATTACTTCCTTCTGACAATAAACTCCTTTCGGCAATTAATTTTTTCGGCTGTTGATCATTACCCTTCTCTCTCCACCTACGTGGCCCACTCGAGCTTTCACCTCTTGCCTCGGTAACCCGTATCAGCTTCAATTCATCCTTCCCGCCAAAATTATTTTTAGATTCCCCATGCGTCTCCCTCCTCTCCGGTACCCTTCTCAAGTTCTGTTCAGTTAGGCTCGCCAGCGGTATTCGCACCGACTGTGCACAGAGACTAGCATCATAACCCCTTACTATCCCGTTCACCGTGAATTCTACAGCCTCATCCTCACAACTCTTACTCTCATGGCCTAGTTTACCACAATTGTAACAAAACCTCACTAATTTCTCATATTTGACTAGTATCCAGACGTTATCCAGATTATCATCAGGGCGAGGGGCCAGAAATACCGGTACTAAGGACTTTTCAGTGTCTACCTCAATTCTTGCTCTCCCAAAGCTTCTGTACGAAAACCGGCTATCTTCAGGATTTTCTATTTCAATAACATTTCCCACTAAATTTGCCATAAGTCTTATATTTGATTCCATTCGGCCCTCCCATGGGATATTATGGAACCGAACCCAAAACTCGCATGTATTAATCTGTATTTCTTTGTCGCTTAGAAACGGTCTTCGATTCTGCAAACTGAGCATATAGTTCCTAACTACCCATGAATTGTCTTGCAATACTTTTTTAGCTTCCTCTGTGTTTTTGAAGCAGAATCTGAACAGATTAAATCCGAGCATTTTCACATCTAACTCACCACTTACTTTCCACGCTGCTGTTACAGCATCTCGGACCGTTCCAAGACCCACTCGTATTTTTGAAATTATTTTTCCAATTAGGATCGTACCATCACCGTCCCCTTCCTCTTGCTTTTTCCATTGGAGCTTGATATCAAGTCAACTCCTTTCCATTTCTCTTCGTCCTCCTTCGTTCATCTTCCTTAATCTCAGCAATCTACAGTAACTCCCAGCACTCACGGCCAATGACACCACTCAGGCGAAAATAGAGGGAAAAACCCTTGCGCACACTCTCACTGGGAGAAAAGTGAAACCATTCTCAATGCCTTATTTACTTGCTACTATAATATGAGTTCTTGACTTATTAATCCCCTTTTGCTTGATTGTTTCTCAAGAAAAATATTTTAGTAGGTAATCAACAAGAGCTGGCCATATTGATAGGTATCTTAGCTCTTTATTTAACCCATTCGATCTCTGGATATAATTAAAAAAAAAACTCAAACGTTGGGGCACCCAACCCCTTAAGAGGATCTCCATCGGGTGAACCTAAATTAGTCCGTTGTTTGGATACCTAGTAACAAGATCTAAGGGGAAAAATGATCCAAAACAAAAAAAAAAAATGCCAAATACTGGTGGATTCATCTTAATAAAAAAAATGTTTTAATTATATATATTGACTTGTATGTAAAGGATGACACACGTACATGTATTGCGCTGGAAGGTAGCGAGTGTATGTGAGACTCACAGAGATTCAAATATTTAAACTAAAGTGCAATAATCAAAGAACAAAAAACCGTCGACTGGCTGGTTAAACCAGGAACCGGTCAGTGATCAGGTCTGATTTGCTCATTGAACCGTGAGACTGGTTGGACAGGTCTGAAACCGATTGGACCAGTCAGAACCGGTTAAAACCGGTGGTTCAATTGGTTAGACCGATTTCATTTTTTTATTTTTAAAATTTTTATTTTGTGCTATTTTTTAGGAGAAAATTGAAGGTTGAAGACCAAAATGAAAAGAAAAGTAAGTAAAGAAAGAACAAATCTAAAAAAAATGAAGAAGATAATGGAAAAAATTATTTAAAAAGATATAATAATTATAGGAAAGGAGATATTATTGCATAAGTATAGGCATTATAACTAATACTAATAGATTTTAAGCATTTTCTTTCTAAAAATTTTCATTTTTATCTATAGAAGAAGTTTAAAATATATTAATATATATTGTCACTAATAAATTATAATATTTTAATATGACCGGTTCAACTACTGATTAGATCCCGATTAATTCATTAACCCTTAAACATATGCTTTGACCGGTTCATTACCCGATCCCATTTTTTGGTTCCTTGACAATAATAGAAGTACGTCTTCCGCAATAAAATATAAATATTTGTGGCCGACCTCATGAACATGAACATAATTTTATTTAACAAAGCAATTAGATTCTCGTATGTGTTGGTCTAAAGTCTACACTACAACTCTATGCATCCTAAAAGATTCTTTTTCCGGGTCACTATGAGACAGAGATCAATCTTTGTAAGTCATGGCATTAAATTCTAGATTGGCTAATCAGCCCAATGAATCCACTGCTCAGCCGTTTCATTCAAGCAGCTAAATCAGAAAATAACTGACTCATGGTTAACCTAGTGCTAGTGGGATGGACGATGAAACAACGTTATTTTAAGTTAAAAATGACAATCCATTGTATTTCTGTTTTAGTAACTGTTTTATTAAAATTAAGTGTGGTTTATGTATAAACGCTTTTTTTTTGGGATTAATGCCTTTTTATTTAAAAATTACTTTTTCATGATTATTTTTTCATATATTTTAAACATAGCTGATTTGAGTTTGGTTTAGGCCGATTAGACTAATAATCCCAAACCATTATTCTAACTAGTTTAGTGATTGATTCAATTTTCAGTACATTACTTAAAAACACAATGTTATTATACAAAAGTATAAAGGACAGAAAGAATCAAGTTCTCACATATTGAATAAAGAAGTGATTTCCTTTTAGTGTTTGAAAGAAAGGAGAGTAATACAGAATCTGTGAAACAAAGAACAATATCTATGCTTGCGAGTCTTGATAATGCCAGGAAGACTTTAAAGGGTGTTAATCTTAGCGGTCAAAGAGTAGGGGATCCTACGGCCTAGTGGCGACCTCCCTTTACGGGCTAGGTGAAACTTAACGTTGATGGTGCTTATTCAAGTTCTTGTGGTATGGGTTATGGAGGGGTTATAAGAAATTCTGAGGGGGATTTCAAGATTGGTTTCTTATGTAAAATGTTGCATGGGGACAGTCTTACTACTAAAATTTGGGCAGTATTGATGGGCTTGAAGCTTGTGTGGGATAGTGGAGAATGACGAGTGTTGGTAGAGTCTGATGCCTCTGAAGTTATTAGTCTGCTAAGTGATGTTGTGCCTGAAGTGCACCCAGATAGTGCACTTCTAGTAGAAGTAAATTTGATGCTGCTGCGGGGATGGGTAGTGCAGCTATCTCATATACCTCGGTCTGCCAACAAGGCTGCGGATCTATTGGCTAAACAAGCTTTGGAAATGATACCTGATTTCCATCACTTGCTAACACCTACATGTGAATTACAGCGAATTCTTGATGCTAATGCCCACAGAGACGCTGGCTAGGAGTCCTTAGGATATTTCGCCATGTATTATCAAAAAAAAAAAAAAAGAAGAAGTGATTCCTATACATTGCCCCTTCCCTTGCTCTCTCAAATCCAAACACAAGTTGGTGCAATATTTGCTGTAATGTTTTCATTATATATATATATATATAACATATCAATTTCCCAGGTTGAAGAAATATCAGTGTTTGGTTGCTCCCTTGTCTCCTTAATGCTATGCTTCCACTTCAGCTTAAAGTATAGCCATTCATTCAAACATCGCACTCTTTCTTTTTATTTGTGCTCTCGTGGTACTGCGTTGCGTTGCACTTGTTTCGTCCGACAAAGAAAATAGATTGAGATGAAAAAATTGAATTTCTAAATATTAAAAAAGAATTAAAAATTTTTAAATAATCATTACAATATTATACTATATACTTCATTCCTAAATGGTAGTTCTAATATTAAAAAGTACACAATTTAAAGAGTACGAGAATTTCTATATTATGTAAAAATTAGTTTTTTATTTTCATTTTTACCCATGTCACAATATTTTAAGTCTCAATTGCTTAGAAACAAGCATTAATTATACCGAGAAGAGGTATTTTTAAAAATATGTATTACTCTTTTTTGGCCAGTAATAATAAGTATTACTTATATCTAAAAATTTGTATTAGTGTGTGTGTGTATTTAGATACATAATAAATATGAAAATTATTATTATTATATTTAAGAACTGAGCAAGCAACATGCATTATATGAATTTTTTTTTTCTTCTATGTTTTCTGTTTCACATGACTTATGAAATATGGCGATTAATATCAATGATGAAAGCCGAGATTCCAGGTCTATGATGGAAACTTTTAACCCGCTCCGTCCTTTTCTTTAAGAGAAAAGGATGGTCTTTTTTTTTATCAGGTGGTCGGATTAAGATCTCAACAGTGTAGATTTAATATATTATTTTCTTTTCTTTAAGAGAAAAGGATGGTCTTTTTTTTATCAGGTGGTCGGATTAAGAACTCAACAGTATAGATTTAATATATTATTTTTAAAATATTATTATAAAAATAATATTTTAATAATATATTAAATTTGAACCATTGAAATCATAATCCGATTATCCCAATAAAAAAAAGAACCGTCATTTTTTCTTTTGAAAAAAAGAACTGTAGCCAATTCCGCAAAACTTTATGCCACAAAAAGTTTAAGCAGGCAAAGATTATTTAAATCTATTTGTTACTTATCCCTTTGAAGGAACACATGCATTCACATAATTGTTTAGAAAAGTGTTTTTTTTTTTTTTTGACCTGGGTTTAGAAAAGTGTTAATAAGTATGTTATGTGATGAATAAGAGCAGGTGGAAAAAAAAAAATTTGCCCGAAGAAAAAAAAAAGTTAGATGAATAAGAGGGGAAGCTCAGGGGAGCCACGTAATGGTGGCAAACTCTTGTATACGTTATTAGCTTGTATACATTCTTTGCAGAGAAAATTAGACTGATTCACTTTATTTGATTTTTTCTTACAGTATTTTTGGATTGAGAGAAAAATAGGGGAGGAGAAAAGTAAAGGAGAAAATGGAGGAGAAAATGTATTTTTCTTTATTTGGATTGGAGAGAAAAATAGTGAAAGAAAAAAGTGGGAGGGAAAAAAACGGTGTGGGTCCCGTATACTTCCCCCCTGATATTTTCTCTACAAAATGGAGAAATTTTGTCCAGAAAACGCGATTTCTGAAATGCGCCCACCGCCACGCCATCATCAATTCAGCATCCCTCATACCCATTTTTTTCATATGAGGCCCGGAGCTAGCCACTGTGGCACTGTGAAATGCTTTTTTCATTTTTTTTATTTTCTGTAAAACACTTATGAGTGTACGATATACTCCTCCGGTCCTAATTATAAAATAAAGTTGACTTTTTTAGAAAAATTAAGGAAACTAATTAAATTACTTTAGAATATTTTTATTTTTATTTTTTTCTTCAAACTAATTAGTTTGACTAATAAAGTAATATATAATCTAAGGATACATAATATATGATATGATTAAGTAACTTATTTAACTTCCTTAATTTCTCCAAAAAAAGTCAATCTTATCCTATAATTAGGACCGGAGGTAGTGTGTGTGTATATAATATATATATATAATATATAATATATATGTATGTGTGTGTGTGTTTTTATTTATATGTTTTCAATGTTTTCTTTTTTATTTTTAATTTCTATTAAATCTCTGCTGGAAAAAAAATTCTTTTCTATCTCTCCTCTCTCGCATGCATGGATTTTAGAAATTTTCATTTTAATTTTAGTAAATCAGGTATAAAGATATTATTATCATTGAGACATTTTTATTTTTATTTTTTTATTATTTTAGCTTGTAAGGAAATATATTTGGCTTAATATTTTTATTTTAAAATAAAATATGAAAATATTTTCATTTTAATTTGACTTCATTGTTTAATTTGATGGTGCTAATTTTTTATTTGAATTTATTTTTTATGGCATTACTTAAAAATGGTTAAAATTTAAATAAGGGTATCGTTATCATCGTAAATATCATGCATTTTTTTGGCCTCTGCCAACTTTTCTCTCACCCAAACGCACTAAAGACAGATTCACTTGAACAGATTTTCTCTTCCAGGCCATGTAATTGACGAGGCTGAAAAATTGATGAATTAGGGATGATCCCCTTCTATTAACCCTAAAAAATCAGTTTAAACTACATAATCAATAACAACATTAATTAAATAATAAAATTGGATTCAACAATTATTCTTTTAATGGAAAAAATGTAACATAATAGAGATCTAGTGAAGATTTTCCATCCACAAAATTTGAATCTCTAGACATTGATAAGGAGGGTATATGGAAATTTAGCACTCTCGAGGGCATTCATGTTTGGTTGAGTATAAGGGATGCAGCAAATTCTCTCAAGCTGTTGGTTATATTAAAATGTACATTGATCATGCAAAATGGAATTTGATCATGAAGTGGTAATATTAGAAATTAATTTTGTTTCTTCACATATCCATGTGACTCACAAGAAAACATATTAACTATCCATCCATCTACAAATTTAATAAAACTCTTTTGAATGGAAAGTGGGATTTATCATTCAAAAGAGAAGTACAAAATACAGCCAGAAAATGAACTAATTTCTCATCATTTACCACCTCCAACAACAAGTTGGTAGAGGATCAAAGACCCAAAAGTCAGCTCCATTCTCAAGTCCTATCCTAGCTAAAGAACAAGCATTACTAATCACATCTCTATACAGTCTAATGATACATGCCAATCCCTATTGAGGATGGTAAATGTATCTTCCAAAATATCTTGATAAGGGTGATGCCTGTGATAATCTATGATATATAAGCTGATTGTTTTGGTGCTGTTGTAGTAAACCTTCACATGTTTAAAACCTAGACTCCAGCAAAAATCCAGTCCAATGTATAGACCTTGAACGAATCGAGTAGTAGAAGGATATATTCCCACTTTACCACAAAAACTCACTTTCTAGCAATCTTGTCTGTCTTGGATACAACTTCATTTTTGTCTCTAAACAATACAACCAACAACCTTTTAAAGTCACATTAAGTAGTATTCACAAAATGGGATGTCATTTACTTGAGAACATTTTCATGGCCACATCTCCACTTTCCAGTTAAAGATATCCCCAGTACATAGAAAAAGTAGTATGAAGAAGAAGAGGGAATTGAGACAATACAAAGAGGAATATTGGAACACTTGCAAGTATAATAATAGAAAGAAGACCCCATTAGCAATTTGTATGCTTCAACATGAGGCGAATGGTAGGAAGAAAGGTTATTATCATGGTTACAATGGAGATGAAAAGTGGGGAAAGAACTAATTAAAATCAAGGTAAGGTAAGGATTTGAGGAATTTTTCTTATGAGTAGTGAGATATAAGGATTGCTAGAAATATTAGAACAAAAATTGAAGATAAGAGAGACAATATAGTTGAGATTTGTTTCAACAATTATGAAAACCTGCAGCTATTATCATTTCCTCCTGGAACCAGTGTTTTTAAACCCGGACCGGACCGGCCGGTCCGGCCCGGGAACCAGCGAACCGGCCGGGAAACCGGTCCGGTTCCCAGTCCGGTCCAAGTTGGGTTTTTTTTTAAAAAAAAAAAATTTAATTTTTCCTTTAGAATTTCATACTATAAGTCTAAAATTTTCAATTTCTCACCAGTTTGGTCCCGGTTTAGCTCCGATTTGGTCCCGGTTTGACCCACTGACCCTTAACCCAGTACCCCGACCGGTTCAATGACCGGTCCGAGTTTTAATACCTTGCCTGGAACAATAAAAGCTGCGGTGAACATAGTTGTGACAATTAGAGCGCTTATAACAAAATGAAAGGACTCATGTCTTTCATCCATTTCTCTCCTTGTTTCATTAAGTCTTTGTGACTTTCTCTGAATAATTCCTCAGCCATCAAGCTATCTTTGTACTGAACTACTCTCCTAGTAGGAAGTATTATCCTCTCCACCTCCTACATTTATTTCAAAAGATTCAAAAGGGAAAAAAAAAATCTTTCAGAACATGGTCATATGATTTGTTACTTTCCTCTATAATTCCCCATGTAATTCTTGAACATTCAATATTTCACTTAAGTAATATGAGACAGGAAGAACATGGAAAAGAAAGATATCGTAACCCAATAATGAATGCATGTTTCTTCTTCTAACCTTGAACCATTGCAATTCTCTTTGCATTTGTAGTGTTGATCCGTAGATGCGGTTAAGAAGTGCAGCGAGAGCCTGAGTAGCTGCCATATAAAGCAAGGTATTTCCATGGATATCTTTGCTTCTAGCCACTACATCCTCAAAGCAAAGCCCATGGATGGAGTTGAAAACACTAGCTTGTTGGTAATCAACAACATAACAGAAAATGTTTTGAAATGAGATGTCCCCAATAAGCATAATTTCTGAGTTCGCTATTGATACTTGAAACACAAACTCAACATTCCCTTCTTTAACTGCACAAAACAGAGCATCAGCAAAAGCATTCTCTTGGTCACACTTCCTAGCATTCTTACAACCTAGGAGAAAGATGTTAGCTGCTAGGGCATACAACAACTTCAGCTCCTGTATTTGCTCAATTTCTTGATTGATAATACATCAGTCTGTTTGTTACGTGAGTTTTGAGAATTAGAGGCTTGAAAAAGTTTTTTTTGGAAGAAATACATAAATTAGCACATATACCCGTGAAATTTTAGGCGAAGGAGATGAGCCTTTGAAGTAAACCATGCCTTGCAACTTGCAAGGCATGGTTTAGACTCATGCATTCAAGATTTGAGCCAGAAATAAAAAGGAATAAAGATGAAACAAATAAGAACACCTATATTTGGGAGTGCAAACACTATATGGTGATTAAGATCAATCATAAATTCAAATTTGTCATGTACCCAGATCCGACTATATAAGAGGAAAAAATTCACAGAGTGTAAAAATTCATAGATTAGCTCTGTTCTTGTTTTGACAAAAATGTAAAACAGGAACTAACCAACCTGTATTCATAAAAATTCCACAAAACATTTACTTCAACATAAATAATCAAACACGAAAGAAGAACCAGAGGAGGCAATAAAAAAAATAGAGATAGATGCTTTTAACAAGAGAGGGGGAAGCACAAAAGGAAGAGATTATAGAAATAGAGAAGTTTGGCACTTACAGCTTCGAGGAAGGAAACTGCATCTACAAATAGAAGGGGCTCGAGGTAAGTGAAGCTCCCTAGGGTTCTCAGAAGAAAACAAAGAAAGAAACACATATATATAGTAAGAATTGGAAGAAGCGTCGGTGGTAAATGATGAGAGAGGCAAATACTTAACAAATGTTTTTGTTTCTTTCTGCTGTTCGTTTTTAGTTTTATAAAGAAAAAGAAGATGCAGAGGCATCATGAATTTTTTAACCTATGTAGAGGAATCAAATAAAGTGCCATGGATATAACAGTGTGGAGGCAAATCATAGAACCACTTTTCTCGTTTTATTTTTGTTTGTGTTTGGAGTAAATAAGGATTTTGTCGATAAAAAAGCAAGACAAGCTTGAAGAATCTATATCTTTTTTTCTGCATAATTGAAGAATCTATATAAAAGGTGAGAGACCTCAAACAAAGAAAAACAAAAAGCATAGTAAGTTTGAATGGTGAGTTGATAGCGTGTTCTCTCATAAAAGTAACCGTTGAGTCTCACGACGTCGATCTCCGATCTGTTGACTGGTTTTGTGCCAAGCCTTTCCCGCTGAAGCTGAACGGAGCTGCATCTTCATCAGATCTATCCCACAGCTGCTTTGCCGGCTCTAATTTGTCTTCATCTGTCCTCTCTTGGCGGCCAGACGTGCTTGTGCCTCAACAAGGCCTTCATCTTCATTTTCGATCTAGCTTCATCTTCGTTCTGCTGCAGATCAAAAACCATCGTCTTCAGCAGTGGGTGGTCCTAAGTCTGCAGCCAACGATTGACGCTCATGGCTTCAAGCTTCACTCCCTTGCTCCGATCTGGTGACTAGTGATATCATTTTCCTCTGCATCTGCTCTCTAGTCTAAAGGCGTCGATCTCCGATCTGGTGACCGATGCTCACTCTCAGTTTTAACACTCAATGATGGATTTATCAACGGAGATTGGAATGAACTCTGACAGTGGGGAAGGGAAATCTAAAGAGGAGGATGATTTACTATGCAAAAACATCAAGAAAATGTATACAGAAGGCTCTAGGCAAGAGGAGAGTAACGCGGTAGTTCAGGGACTAAGGGAATCAGATGCTTTGATGGCCGATGCTTTGGAATAGGACTCACAAGCAATTCTCAAACAGAAATTTTAGAGCAAAAAGATTCTAATCAAGCATCCAATTTCTTATAAAGCTAAACTACTAAGTCAGGAGGAAAGAGATTATGAGAAGAGTTTTGATGATCAGATGACTGAATGGCTTAAGGAAGAGGAGGAACTAGCACCGGCGCTGACGGAGGAAGAAAAAGGAACTCTGGATTCCATTCCCTCTCTTCATATTTCAAATGACAAGCTGAAAGAGTTATGCAGACCATGGAAAGATGCACTTATACTGACAGTATTGGGGAAGAGAGAAAATTTACATATGATGAGAGACAGAGTCAAGGGGTTTCTTCGATCAGAGAATTTTGAGATCATTGATCTACCCAACAATTATTTTGTTTTCAGAACATATGATAAGTCTCTAAATTCTAAGCTCCTATTTGATGGCCCATGGATCATACAAGGTCACTATCTTGCGGTTCAAAAATGGAGCCTGAATTTTAACCCTTACTGTAATAAGGTGAGGAAAGTGGCAGTCTGGATAAGGGTACCTACGTTACCGATGCATATTTACTCTGTGGATTGCATGCTTAAGATTGGTAATCTAATAGGCAAAACGCTGAAGGTAGATATGAACACACTAGCCAATCATGAAAATCAACAACAGACTGTAGAAAGGGGTAAATATGCAAGGGTCAGTGTGGAGATTGATTTAAATAAGAAGCTTCAATCCAGATTTATTCTTCAAAACCATGTGTATACGATCGAATATGAGGGTTTGAATGAAATTTGTTTTAATTGCGGAATATATGGGCATACGATGGAATCTTGTGCTCAGAAATCACAGAAGGAAATTGTTACTGTAGAACAGGGCTCACCGGAAGCTACTGTGATGACCGTAGAAATGAACCACAAAGATGAGAAAAGGCCACTAGTGTCGGTACCTGGCATTTCGGTGGGAGAGGAATACGGAGCTTGGATGCAAGTTAAATCAAAAGTCAGATCACGAAATCAGAACGTCGAGATAGGCAGGAAAATTCTTAGTAAGACGTCATCAACGGTCCGATCAAATGGCAAAGAGTTTGAAAAAGGAAAGGGCTTGCGTTTTAATATTTTACAACAGTTGGAATCGGGGTCCACAGCACCAGAAATCCCGAAGATCAACAAGAAGGAGGTGGCGCTGCAGTGGAGAGAAAAGGAACCTGTCAATCAGACTCTGATTGAAGGCGTAAAGGAGAAAAATAAACTAAGAGATCACCTCAGCTCGAGGTTTGAGGTGGGAGAACCGAGCTGGTCAGAGATGGTGACAGAGGATAGAGGCGAAGAGCTGAAGCAGACGGCAAAAATGAAGAAGGAAGCTAATGAGGGCCTAAAACGAAAGTCAAAGGAAGAAAAGAAAAATGGGCCAGCGAAAAAGACAACGCTCAGCCCAATATTGAACATCACCAAAAACAAGAGGAATGGGCCAAAAACTATTAGTCCACAATTAAAAGGAAAACAGGCCGGTGGTGGAAGGGCCCATAAATTGGTCTTTGGGTCAGATTCTTATAATGGATCGATGGGGCTAGTAAAGGTTATGGAGGAAATGCAACAATTACAAAGTAGTGGCGTAGTGATCAATAAAAATCCTAAAACATACCAGATGTCGTAAATGCCGCAGCCAACTGAGGATTTGTGCCAATCAAGAGGAGAAATTATGCAAGGTGAAGCTCAAAATAAACAACAAAGCCCAGATCTAATGGAGCAAAAAATAATTGTAGACCCACAAATTAGGAGCAGCATGGCAGGAATTTGCAACGAGGATAATCTTGAGTTATCAAATAAGGCAGAGGAGGGTTTAAACCAAGGGACTATTGAGGGTGAGCTAATCATGGAAACTGAAGAAGGCTCTAAGTACCAAATGCATCCAGCTAAAGCATGGACTTCTAGGTTCGTTCTCTTTTCCTATTAATCTTATTTATGATTAGTTTAAATATTCTTGCTTGGAACTGTAGGGGAGCCGGTTCTAAATTATTCCCCGAAAGAGTCCATGACATGATTCAGGGTCATGATGTTAAAATTATGATTATTACCGAGACCAGGATCAGTGGTAACAGGGCAGATAGAATTATTAGAAGATTGGGTTTTAATACCTGGCTTTGTTTAGAGGCGACTGGGTATGCTGGGGGAATATGGGTCTTGTGGAATTTGAAGGTTCTTAAATTGGAGCATATCTCTTCTTCTACTCAGGCTATTCATGTTAAGGTTGTGGTGGCAAATGAAAATGGGGACTTTGCTCTCTCCTGTATTTATGCTGACCCGACTTGTATTCTTCGTCAAACTCTATGGGATGAAATTAATGAACTTAGTTCTACAATGGATGTCCCTTGGCTTGTGGTGGGCGATTTTAATGCTTATCTTTACAGTACTGATAAAAGAGGTGGGTCGAGTCCTAACTTTACTTCAATGAGACAATTTCAAGAATGTATCAATCGGGCTCAACTTCTTGAAACTGAAATTGTGGGTGATCGTTTCACTTGGGAAAGAGGATTACTTAAAGAAAAAATTGACTGGGCTTTCATGAATAGTGAATGGAATAATCTCTATCCTCTAACCAAAACTTACCATTTGAGTCGGTTTGGGTCTGACCATCGTCCAATCATTGTTAAACCTTCTCCCCCTCAATATTTTCAGCAAACAAAAAATTCTTTTAGATGCCAAGCGGCCTGGTTCCTGGAAGAGGGTTTTGGAGATATGGTTAAAGAAGCTTGGAGTATGGGATCCTGGAGGGAAAAAGTGGAAAATTTTTCAAAGGAAGCTCGAGAATGGAATGTTAGAAAGGTGGGAAATGTGTATGGTAAGAAAAGAAAAAATCATTTAAAGAATCGAGGGCATTGAACGAACAAGGGCTAGACGTGATAGTCAACATTTAGTTCAAACAGAGAAGGAACTTTGGAAAGAATATAACAAAGTCCTTGCTCAAGAAGAGCTCCTTTGGTACCAAAAATCTAGATGCAGTTGGTTGAAATGGGGGGACAAAAATAGTAAATTTTTCCATTCCACTGCGATGATAAGGAGAAAAAGAAATAGGATTGATGGGCTCAAAAAAGATGATGGTGTTGGATCTTTGATCAGGCTTTGTTAAAAAATTTAGCTATCAATTATTACAGACAACTTTTTCAGAGCGAAGTGACTAATTTGTGCCCCATTATTACTCAAAATCGCTTTCCTGTTCTTACTTCGACAGAGCTTGAAAAGATTAATGCAGATCTCGCTAAGTAAGAAATCAAAGAGGCGATTTTTGATCTTGGAGGTTTTAAGGCTCCGGGACCGGATGGCATACAAGCGGTATTTTATCAAGAATACTGGTCCACTATGGAGGAGCATATTACCAGATTTTGGGGTTATTAGGTATGTGTTAACTAGACTGGGCCTACATTGGTTCAAAGTGGGCTATCTTACTTAGCCCAATCTGTCAATAAAACTTGTATAAATAAGGGTCTAAACCTATTGTAATGTTTTGAGATTTGAGTTTTAATAATAACAGATTACTCCCTTTCTTGCCACACGGTGTTGAGGGTTAGAATTGTAGGGCTCTTCATGGTATCTAGAGCCAGGTCGATTTTTCAAGATTCATAGCCCAATAATCAAGACTCATTGCACACATTATTTCCAGGTAGCGAAGAAGTAAAAGGCTACAGGGAAAAGAAGGAGATCATTTCTGAGTTAAAAGCCAGACTCATAGCACACATTATTTCCAGGTGGCAAAGAAGTAAAAGGCTGCTGGGAAAAGAAAGCGATCATTTCTCTGAGTTAAAAGCCCACACCAAAAGACAATAGACACAACCTAATAACCAATCAGATCTTCAAGAATGGCCCACTTTTTTATCAGACATTCAAGATGGACCACCAAGACCGATATGCCAGTGTCATTAAACCTACCGGATTCGGGCAAGAATCCAAAGCATAATATGTTTAGAGCCCTGAAAACAGAGTCCAATTCACCACACGTCACTGCGCGATCTGAAGACAGAAAGTTTCATTCGTGGTAAGGAACTTCTGCAATCTTACCGTGACACAAGGATTTGTTTTTTTTCCTTTAGTTTCATTCCTCCCTTCACAATGTTCAAACGCCTCCTTGCTCAATTCTGTATTCTTGGGAAAATCTGATTGTTGCACTTTGATTCTTGATGCAAACCCCCACCGTGTATTGCCTGTAAGTCGTCATGAGTCTCATCACCGACGCTTCTGAATCGTTTTCGAGCAACAACACTGATCACTTGCCGATTGAAGATCTAATCGTAACGCACAAGTTTTATTCGTTATGGCAGAAGATCAATCTTCAAGGATCAAGGGTATCTCCGGCGAGATGATTCCCGGTGATTCACTCTCATTGAATCATCCCCTCGCACATACTATCTGGGGCTTAAAAGTACACTATCTGGAATAGAGCTATGCGAATTGCACTGAGGAAAAAAAATAAACTGGTGTTTGTGGATCGCACTTGTAAGAGGGAAAATCAAAATGAAGCACTCCGTGAACAATGGGATAGGTGTGATGTCGTAGTTTTGTCATGGCTTCTCAATTCGCCGTCTAAGGAACTTGCAAATGGAATGATATTTTTCTCCAGCGCACACCATGTTTGGGTGGACTTGCAACAGAGTTTTGACAAGCGTACTTGATCAAGGATCTTTGCACTACATCGAGAAATTAATTCTTTTAAGTAAGGAGCTTCCTATGTGACTGTGTATTTTTCAAAATTAAAGGAGCTTTGGGAGGAGCAGTCCTCTATAGTTCGGATTCCTTCTTGCACATGTGAGACTTCTAAGGTGTACAATGAGGTTATATAGGAACAAAAATTACTCCAATTTCTTATGGGGCTCAATGAAACATATGCCCAAGCTAGGAGTCATATTCTCCTTCTATCACCTCTCCCCTCTGTGAATGATGCCTATGCGATGATTGTAGAAGACAAGGCACAGAGACAGATTGCTAATTCTGATCATACTTCTCAAAAGGGAATAGCAATGGCTGCAAGGGGAAGAGGGCGCGGTCGAGGTAGAGGTCGTGGAGAAAGTGCACTTGAGTGCACCTATTGTGGAAAGAAAGGACATTTAAAGGAACAATGTTTTGAGCTAGCGGGCTATCCACCAAAGTTTTGTCGGCCTAAGAATAAGCAAGGAAAACGGTCACCTCAACTAGTGAGGAGGCAGCTTATGCCACTGAAGGGCAAGTCAACACAACAGCTCATGCAACATCATCCTTTACACAAGAGCAATACGAACAAATCTTGAATCTTCTAAAGAAAGACGCTAAACCAACAATTCATGCATTGATTGGTACAGGTTTGGCTATCCCTAACTCTCTAAATCACACACACACACTAAGTGGAATTTAGATTCTGGTGCTACAATTCACATGGTTGGAAACTTGAATCTTTTACATGCTTATACAGAATATACTGGACCTATTAAGTCAATTAAAATATCTGATGGTACATATATGCGTGGAAGTCATATTGGTAATGTGGAAATTGGAAATGGCATAACTTTGACTAATGTTTTGTATGCACTTGGTCTGCAATTCAATTTGATATCCATTTCCCGGTTAACCATGGACCAGCTATGTAAAGTTTCGTTTGTTCCTAATACATGCTTGATGTAGGCACTTATAGATGGGAAGAGGATGCTGATTGGTAAGAAAGTTATGGGCTCTGCATATTCGATATAGAAAAACCACATGAACTTGTTAGTTCTGCTTTGAACACTGATGTAAGAAACAACATTGCTGATGTGAGCCTATGGCACAATGGACTTGAACATACACCATTATCTGTAATGAAGCATTTAAGTGTTCTTGGTAATAAAATTGATGTGCTTAACAAATGTGATATCTGCGTACAGTCTAAACAAACAAAATTTCCATTCAATTCTAGCTCTATTAAGTCATGTCGAATCTTTGAGTTGTTACAACTTGATACATGGGGACAATATAGGTATCCCACACACCAGGGTCATCAATTTTTCATAACTATTGTTGATGATTACTCACGTGCAAGATGGGTATTTTTCATGAGGCACAAAGGTAAAGATGACTACATTTATTAAGAACTTTGTTACATATGTGTTAACTCAATTTTCTGTGAAAGTAAAGAAAGTTACAAGTGATGATGGAAAGGAATTTGTCAACAATGAATTGAGATCTATGTTTTAGGAAAAGGGGATGGTCCATGAAACCTCCTGCACCTACACTTCGGAACAAAACAAAGTTGTAGAGAGAAAGCATCAAACTATTATACATATTACTCATAACTTAATCTTACAATCTAGTGTTTCGATTAAATATTAGGGCGAGTGTGTGAGAATGGCTGTACATTTGCTTAACAGGATTCCCTCCAAGGTATTAGAGTATAAAACTCCATGAGAAGGTATATGGCATTGAGCCCGATGTTGGTCACTTGAAAACATTTGGGTCACTGGCATTTGCTACAGACCTTAGAGTAAGTGATAAATTGAAGCCCAGGTCAATCCCGTGTGTATTCATGGGCTATCCCAATTATCAGAAAGGTTTCTCACTTCTTGATTTAGCTAACCAAAGTTTCCTTGTGAGCAAGCACGTTAGCTTCATGGAAGGAAAGTTTCCTTTCAAGTAGCATACAAATAGCAACCAAAGGGAAGTAGATAATGATTTTAAGGAAATGTCTTAGTATGATCATGATGAATTAGGACACTTAGACATGCATGCACAATTTCATGATCCCCATAAGGATCCACATGAGGCTCAACAAGTCATGGATAAGGAATCAAATCCTATTTCCATGACTCAAAATAGGGAAGGTGCCGAACCTCGAGCTCCCACTAGATCAAGTAGGGAGAGACGCCCTCCTATTTGGTCAAAAGATTATCTATATGCCTCAATACAACCGGAGAGGGGGAGGTTACAAACTAATACTAAGTGTTTATATCCCACTGAAAACTATGTGTCCTATGCCAATGTATCTGCTGATTATATGTGTTTCTTGTGCTCAATTGGCTCTATTTTCTGAACCTACTAGCTATACAGAAGCTAACAAGAACCCAGATTGGGTGAAAGCCATGCAAACTAACATTGATGCACTTGAGGCCAACAATATATGGGACATAGTTCCTCTCCCGAAAGGTAAAAGAGCTATTAGTTGCAAGTGGGTATACATGGATCTGCTACATAGATCGCTCGACGCCATGGTGCTACTTTCAAAACTATATCTTTAGATATATTATTAACAAAAAAAATTCCTCTTTATGACCTCATTGAATGTTCGCTTTGGCCTTCCTCAACCTCATTTTACAAAACTCCATACTGCTTGATGCAAAATCAAATATAAACCAGATAATACAACAGATAAGTATAAAATTCGCCTTGTTGCTAAGGGCTATAGTCAACAAGAAGGAGTTGATTACCATGAGACTTTTTCACCGATTGTTAAAATGTTTACTATGCGTGTTGTGATTAAGTTAGCCACAATGTATGGGTGGAACCTTTATCAAATGAATGTCCACAATGTTTTCTTACAGTGAGACCTAGATAAGGAGGTATATATGCAAATACCTCAAGGGTTTGAGAGTAAGGGGGCGTACCTAGTGTGTAGACTAAAGAAGTCCCTCTATGGCTTAAAGCAAGCCTCATGACAATAGAATTAAAAACTCTCAAAAGCCTTGATAAGAGGAGGCTTTAGTCAAAGCAAGAATGATTATTCATTATTTGTTAAAACTTGTAGATATGGAATAGTGCTAATTTTGGTATATGTAGATGATTTGTTAGTTACTGGGAGCTCAAAACCAGGGATAGCCAAAGCAAAACAGCTCTTGCATGACCATTTTAAGATCAAGGACCTGGGCTTGATGAGATATTTCCTCAGTATTGAAGTAGCAAAATCCGAGAAGGGCTTGTGCTATCTCAAAAAAAGTATGTGTTAGATCTTCTTGCTGAAACGGATATGAGTGGGTGTAAGCCCCTTGGTGTACAATTCCCCCAATAATTCTTGAACATTCAATATTTCACTTAAGTACTATGAGATAGGAAGAACATGAAAAAGAAAGATACCGTCAGCCAATAATGAATGTGTGTTTCTTTTTCTAACCTTGAACTATTGTGATTCTCTTTGCATTTGTAGTGTTGATCTATAGATGCAGTTAAGAAGTGCAGCAAGAGCCTGAGTAGCTGCCAGATAAAGCAAGGTATTTCCATGGATACCTTTGCTTGTAGCTTCTACATCCTTAAAGCAAAGCCCATGGATGGAGCTGAAACAACATAGAAGAAAATGTTTTGAAATGAGATGTGCCCAATAAGCATAAATTCCGAGTTTGTTATTTGAAACAAAAACTCAACATTCCCTTCTTTAACTGCACAAAACAAAGCATCAGCAAAAGCATTCTCTTGGTCACATTTCCTAGCATTCTTACAAACTAGGAGAAAGATGTTAGCCGCTAGGGCATACAACAACTTCAGCTCCTGTATTTGCTGAATTCCTAGATTAATAACACATTAGTCTTTTTGTTAGGTGAGTTTTGAGAATCAGAAGCTTGAAAATGTTTTTTTTTTTTTGGAAGAAATACATAAGTTAGAATATATACCCCTGAAATATTAGGCGAAGGAGATGAGCCTTTTAAGTGAACCATGCCTTGCAACTTGCAAGGCAAGTGTTAGACTCGTGCATTCAAGATTGAGCCAGAAATAAAAAGGAAAAAAGATGGAACAAATAAGAACACCTATATTTTGGAGTGTAAACACTACATGGTGATTACGATCAATCATAAATTCAAATTTGTCATGTACCCAGATGCGACTATATAAGAACAAATTCATAGAGTAGCTCTGTTCTTGTTTTGACAAAAATGTAAAATAGGAACTAACCAACCTGTATTCACAAAAATTCCACAAAATATTTACTTCAACTTAATTAATCAAACACGAAAGAACTAAAGGAGGCAATAAAAAAAAAAAAAGATAGATGCTTCAAACAAGCGAGGGCGAAATACAGAAAGAAGAGAGAATAGAAATAGAGAAATTTGGCACTTACAGCTTCATTGAAGGAAACTGCGTCAAAAAACAGAATGGGCTCAAGGTAAACGAAGTTGCCGGCTCAGGTGAAGCTCCCTAGGGTTCTCACTTCTGAGCAGAAACAAAGGACTACTGATTTATATAGTAAGAAAAGCGTCGGTGGTGATTGATGAGAGAGGCACATACTTTACAGCTGTTTTTGTTTCTTTCTGATGTTTGTTTTTACTTTTACTAAGAAAAAGAAAACGGAGAGGCATCATGAATTTTACGGATTCGGAATAATAATATTTTTATAATAAAAACAAAATCTGAATCAGATATTAATCTAACAATCTAAATTTAAAAAAAAAAAGTAAAGGTCAAAAAGAGGAAAGTCAAATCCGAATTTTACCACCATTCTCTCACTTTATTTATGTTTGAGTTTGGAGTAAATAAGGATTTCATCAATAAAAATGCAAGACGAGCTTGAAGATTCTACGTCAAAGGCCAGAGACCTCAAGCGAAGAAAAACAAAGCAAAGTAGACCAAAAGTCTAAGCGAAAAAGGAGGACACTGGAGAGGAGTTTATGGCAAGGGGAGGAAAGCTGGATTCCCGATTCCGAGAAGCCTTGTATTCTACTCCTATGGTCTCATTTATCATGTAATCAGAAAATATATATTTTATCTTATTTATAGGATACAACATTAAAAAAATTTATATGAATATACAATTTTATTATTCATTTATTATTATTATTATTATTATGTTAATAATATCTTTCTTGGAGAATATGTATAAATAGAGACAAAGTTAAAAATTTGTTAAATTTTAAAAAGTCAAGGATCTATTTTGTTCTGGAAGTTTTCACATTGCGGTAGTTTTGCCTTGAAAGTTTTTTGTGGGCAATTTTGTCTCAGAAATGTCAAAAAAGGAGTAATTTTTTCCTAACTATTATTCTAGTTAATTTTGACCGTTAGTTGACTAAATATGCTAAGCTGGCAGTCTACATGTTATCCATGTCATTTTTTGTTAAAGTGCCAATTTACCCCAAAAATTTTAAATCTAACTTTAAAAAAATGAAGTAGATGATACATGGACTTACAGGGGTAAGTTTGCACTTTAACAAAAATAACGTTGATGACATGTAAACTGTGACATCAACATATTTAGTTAAATTAGGTCAAAATTAATTGGGAGAACGATGAAAACAAAATTACTCTATTTTTGAAACTTTTAAGATAAAATTATCCTTTGAAAAAATTTTAGGACAAAATTACCCTGTAACCCATTTTAAAACAGAGATAATAAAGTTTAATGCTGCTGCTCTCTCCTTTGGCTCTTTCGAGTGAAAGTTTTTTTTTTTTTTTTTGGATAAATGCGAGGGCAGAGCCCATAATGAAAGCATTACTTTAAAGGGAATCGAATCCCAACATATCTTTATCCGCAAATCCGCAAGTGTTCGCAGATAGAGAGGACACGCCGTGTGAATGGCTGTCGTGTTTAGACCATCCTGTGCAAGCGCATCTGCAAGGGCATTCTACTCCCAAACCATGTGGGGAGTGAAAGTTAATCGAACCGGTAGATGCAGTGGGGAAAATTACCTGATAATAATAAAGTTTAAGGTTTTCTGTGAAATATAAGTGCCCCATCTAGGCATCTAGCTGATGATTAACGATAACGAATTTCGTCCAGCTATCGGCACCTACGTCTTCATTGTAATGGAAGGATTCTTCGCTGAACTGAGGCAAAAATGAAAATATGAATAATTTGAATTACATATTGACGAATCAATCTTAAACTTCTGAAATTCTTCTCACGACTTTTATTTCTTTAATTTTACGTCTTGCTTTTCAAATTTTTTTAAAAAAAAATCACCGTGATTAGAGAAAATTAACACGTATTGTTCAAATTAAATACATACTCCTCATATTTTTATTCCACATTTCAAGCTCAATAAAATTTCTCTAACAAAAACAATCCAATTCATGACAGCTAGCTGCATTTCGCTACTTCCACAATCATCATGCCTAGAAATTAACATTTTTTCCGATTTACCACTAAATAAAATCATATCAATGCCACAAAACAGGAGCATGGTTGCCCATTATGAAACCAAAATCAGGAACAACTGAAGATAAATTAGAGTCCACAAGAACATAAACACATCGTGTATGAAGGCGTCATCTTGCATGAAGGGGCAAATCATTTCAACATCCATCGGAAGTTTTGGCGACTTAGATCAATTGGATGAAGTTCAATTGGTTTCAGTACCTTGCCTTTTACACTATGCACTACATTTTGCTGGGAACTTGTGCAAAGCAAAGGATCATAGCAGGGACACTCCTCTGGCAGCCTAACGAGATCTCTTATGTATCATCCATTGCAACTTGTTCGTAAATGAACAACAATTAAGCTTACACAAGAAATTTCCAAGTATTGGTGACGGTGTCAAGCCGACCTTCATTTTTAGTTGCCACATTGCATCAAGGAACCAAGCTTAAGCAGCCCTCACTGGCATCACAGAGCTGGCAGCAAGAATAACAGACAAATATTTACTTGGGTTAGCATCTTTTGTGAAAGAAAATGCAATAGTTTTGATGAATTGTGCAGTTGTAAGGTCAAAGCGTTAAATAACTCCAACTTTTCAAAATTACATTGCAATGGAAGAAGATGCCAAAAAACAAAAGACGCCACTTATCATGACCGGGCGTGGAACATAAAAATCAGTAACATACCGAAGTTCTAAACATTGCAACTTCGTCTGTCTTAACTCTTAACTATCAAGTTTTTCATGGACAAATACCATGGTTAACCCGATCACAGAGCTTGAGAACAAGCAACTTGTTCTAACCATAACCAACAAATCAGGGGCTTCCAACAACTGTAACCAGACCTAACCCAAGAAAAATAACATAAGCTAGATACTGGAGCAAGGCAGATACCTTGAGCTACAATATGCCCAGTTAGTCTGAAGTCTGAACTCTGAAGGACTATCCCAAGAGCATAGATTCGACAATTTGTAAATAACATATTTCACAAGTACAACAAATCTTGGGCATACATATTTTCTTCATAGTGTCTCACAATAGTAAAGTATAAACACAAACAATTACATAACTTTAAGCATACAGTGAGACATACCGATCAAATTGTGCAACCTTGTTCTTTGACCTTCTTCAGCCATTTGAGTGTGCTCTCTAATGTTGAGTAAGCAGCGACGTCTGTCAAACTCTTGCTCTCAATTGCATAGTCAAACACTTCATAAGCTTCTGCAATTCTCCCATCCCTACACAGAGTCCGCACAAATGTAGCATAAGAAGCAGTTTCAAGCTTCAGACCACCTGATTTCATCAATCCATACAACTCAATGGCCTTATCCAACATCCTTGATTTACACAATCCATGGATCAGTGTGTTATATGTGCATGAATTCGGACTGCACCCTTTTGCTTCCATTTCCTCCAACAATGCCAATGCACCCAAGGCATTCCCCTCCCGGAACATTCCATTCATTAGTGAGGTATACGTAACCTCATCAGGGAAATGACCCATGTCCGCCATAACACCCGAGAACTTTTTAGCTTCCTTAACCCGACCAGCTTTTGATAACCCAAAAATCGAAGTGTTGTAAGTGACAAGATCAGGCTCCACTCCTTCCTCCTTCATTTTATTATAAACCTCAATCACCTCACTTCCCTTACTTAGCATACAGTAGCCCTTCATTATTGTATTGTAAACGAAGCAGTCAGGCTTAAACCCCTCCTCTCTGAGCACGCTCACCAATCGCAAAGCCTCACGTAAGTTTTTGGTATTACAAACATTATCAATCAAAAATGTATAAGTAACAAGATCAGGCTTTATATTAAAAGAGTTCCGCATGTCATCAATAAAATTGTAGACAATGCTCAATGAACTGGATTTACACAGATGTTTAACAAGAAAATTGAATGTATAAGTGTCAGGGACTGAGTGTTTCAAGGATAACTCTTTGACCAATTCAATTGCATGCTCTAAGCGACCAGCCGAACATAGTGATCGGACAGCTATATCAGTTGTAACTTTGTCAGGGTTCACGCCATTGCTGACCATTAAATTCAGGGTTTGATGAACAGGAGCAAGGCCCGAATCAGGCGTTTTACAGGATTGGGAGAGCAAGATGTGGTATAGTGATCTGTCAGGTGAGAAGGTAGGACTGCTTTTCATCATATGACGGAGAAAGGCAACAGAATCATTGACGGTAGAGATTGAGGCATATGCTTGAAAGAGAGAATTATAAGAACGATGGTCAATAAAGGTCTTTGAACTCTTAATGAACGAGTCAAAAACATCCTTGGCATCAGAGAGGCTTGGAGATTTGAAGAGCTTTAGTGCTTTTTGAGTTGTTGAAGGATCAAAATCCTTGGCTTCTTTCACTTTTCCCGAAAGTTGGGATGGTTTTTTATTGGAGGTCTTCTTGGGTGGATAATGGGGCTTTCCGGATGGAGTAACAGTTAATTGTGAAGTTTCTGCAGGAACTAGAGACGATGGCTTTCTAAGAAATGAGTTTGAAATTGCAGAACGGAAGGAAGGTGGAATTTTCCCCATTTATGGTGCCTAATATCCAACCCCTACTAGGGTATTGCAGATTTATGATGCTTGAGGTTTAAGATTTTGTGATGACAAAAGAAGGACGAAACAAACAATTGTCTGTGACACTTTATTGCATTGGCAGCTACCTGTCACGTAGCATATATATAGCTTCCTTTAGAAGAACCTGCAGTTTTGTGGGATGATTATATAAGCAGAATGACATGATAAAGAAAAAATTTCAAAAAGAAAAAGTATAGCGGAGGAGAAAATAAACTGTTTTTATTAGGAAATCACAACTGTCATCAATTTTAAGCAGCAATCTTAAATCCCAATAGACTAAAATAGCAATTGTAAGCACATCTGTCTCTATAGTAAAGCTTATATTCCGATAGACTAAAATGTTAGCTACAAATGTGTTGAAGACCACAAAAGAAATCAAAGGATGAATTTCTCGAAGAAGTGAAACGAAAGAAAATATGGCAAGAGAATTGGAAATTTAAATAGCGCAGCATTAAGCTTCGCATTGCGGTCGAACTAAACCATATCTCTTCCCAGTTGAATCATATTGCCGAGATTAATAAGAAACAGTACATACAGACTTGCGTTAGTCAAATACATGAAAATTGGGTGACGAGGGAGAAGAGCTGATAACTCGCCTCCTTATATGTAACCCAAGGAAAATTTCTTCAGTAACAAAAAAAAAAGGAAAACTAAGAAAATTAACAAACAAGAAGAGAGCGAGAGAGAGAAGTGTCGGATTACCGTCCTGCACTTAGATGATCGAGAATGAACAAATGAAATTGGAAATTCTTCGAGAGCATAGCCTTTATTCATGTAAACATAAAAGAAGAGGAGGAGGCGGCGAGGATGGAGACGGTGGCGATAAGAGGGAGGAGAGAATAGGAAGAGGAGGTTGCAGCAACTCGGCGAGACAATATGAGAAAGGAGAAATGTGAGAAGGAGGAAGAAGACGGCGCGGCCAACTTTTGTGTTTTTTTTTTTTTGCCCCAAAGATGGGAACTGGACCATTAATTTTGGGCTTGCGGATCAAAATAACCAGGTTATGTAGCCCACAGTGGTATCATTCAGCCTCACATTACCAAAGCCCACCACCACCCACTGCTCAATTCTCATGGCCGTCGTAGTTTTATAATCAATCATTAATGTATAAGTGACCCTCCTTGTTTTGTTGTTTTTTTCCAATAACTTTTTACTTTTTAAATTTGAACATTACATTTTTTATTTGTTTATTACCTTCCTCAAATAAATATTTTTTTTGACTAAAAAATAGTTAATACTGTTATTACCGTTTAATTGAATTTTGATTTTAATTCTCATAGTTTCAAATCGTGGTTTTTTATTTCTGCAGTTTAATAAACATTTGGTTTGAGCCTAGTAGTGTTAAGCAAGCTTATTAAACTTGGGCATGCCTCTGAACTGATCGAGCTAGTGGGTCAAAGGTCACTAGGTCATATCAAAATCAAACCGAAGCTAACATGGGGTGAAATCGGTGAAAAAGTGAAGATTTCAGGAGTTATATAAAATTCTGAAGAAAATTTTAAAAAGTCAAATTAATTTTTAAAAAAAAAAAGAAAAAATAGTGACTAGGGTTAGTGATTCACCTAGACGGGTAGGTGGCTAGTTCTTCGGTTTTTAGGTCGAGCCGACCAGTTCGATCCGAATTTAATAACATTGGTATTAAGTATATGAACTAAAATCAATACTCATTAAATGTATGTTAATAAAAGCCAAAATTCGTTAAAAGTATGGAACCATATGAATTTGAGTTTTGATCAATATATGCTTTTATCAAGTTTTGATTTTGATTCATATATTTAATGTGTTAATTCACATTAAGTTCTTATAAAATTATGGGGACCAAAATTATGATATGAAATTACAAAGATAACTTGACAAAAAAAAAAAGAAATTACAAAGATAAAAATTAAAATTCCATCAAACTGTAGATTATCAATGATATTTGGTATGTTTGTTTTAGCGATCAGATTATTTATAAGTTATTTTTTACGTAAATCAAGATACAATTCCTTTCACATAATTACCTCGTATATGATAAATTATGATTGAAAAACTATTTTGTTTTTAAGTATTCTAATTATTAATCCAAATAAGCACATTAATACTAAGAGCATGTGTATGACCAAGCAACGGTCGGTCGGACGGATTGTGCTGGACCTCCTTCACCAACTACATTTATGTTGCACCCTGTTCTATACCTGTATCACTATTTGTGTCAGTAAAGAGTGTTTTATAACTAATCATACGTACCCTTCTAATTTCCTCTAAAGTCCAAACGATATATCTAGACCATAACTATAATTCTTTATTTTCATTCATATGGACGATATTTCAAACCTCTCTTTTGAATAAAAAGGGTTGGTGGGGCCCAATCTAATCATTAAATTTGGGAAAAAAACAAGCGTCAACAAATAAATGAAATTATTAAGAAGTCTCAAAGACTCAAACAAGTGAACAAAATCAGGTCAAAAAAAAAACAAGTGAAGAATATGAAATTACAATTTCTTTTTTTTTCTTAACAGAAATATGAAATTACAATTTCAGATGCAAAAAATAACAACGGATTCATACTAATTCTTTTGATGATTATTTCTTTGGTTGAGAGACTTTTGGTTCTTGTTGTGTACTTGCCCTGTCTAGTTGGCCTTCATTACCACTCCACCAGCACCTAAAGCCACTTTTTTCCCACTATCTCATGTCTCAATCCAAAATGGCGACGCCTTCATGGCATCTCCCCTTGTTCTTATCTGTCATCCTCCCTATCGCCGCTGCTTTCATTCTCTTCCGGCTCGACCCCTTCCAGCCGACTCACTTCCCTGTTGACGCTTTGAGCCGGCGAACCTTGACGGCACCAGCACGCAACGGGTTGATGCGAAAAGTATCGGAGACTGTGGCGGAGGGACACGTAGAGGGACCTGAAGACTTGGTTTACGATGCGGCCACAGGCGTCTTGTATGCCGGGTGTAAGGACGGGTGGATCAAGCGAGTCACTGTGAAGGAATCAGTGGCTGAAACGACGGTCGAAAGTTTGGTCCATGCCGGAGGAAGACCGCTCGGTCTTGCCTTGGACCGGAATGGTGACCTCATAATTGCTGACTCCGACAAGGTAATTCCTTTATTTCTTTCTTTATTACTCCCTCCGAACTTAAATTAGTAAATTTTTCTTTTTGCCGGATTAAATTAGTAAATTTTTTTTTTGCCAATAAATTAGTAAATTACTACAAAGGCAGATGACTTTTTCTTCGGACTTTAAGTAAGTAAAATAAGTTGTAGTAAAATATCCATATTTCTCTAAATTAATATATCTATAATTAAGTAATTTTTTTAATCTTTCTAAGAACAGTCAAATGATTCTTATAATAGTAGTCTTTTTTTTGCTGCTTAAAAAGGGAGTTTCTTTCCCTGTTTCCCCCGTGTGTTTGGAACAGCGATAGAAAAAATGGAGTTTATCAATTTAACTTTTGGTAATTTTAGTTTTGGTAAAAGCCCTATTGTGTAATATGATTTATGTTTGGAACAGCGATTGTATAAATGACTTTTACAAAAATAAAACTTGTTTGGATTGATTTAAGCACAAGTGATTTTTGTGATAATAGTAAGAGAAAGTAGGTGGAAAAATATTTTAAAAGGTTAAAAGCATCAAAAAATAGTCTAAAATAATTTTTGGAACTGAAAAAATACATTAATGATAAAATTTCAATCAGTATAATAACACACTTGGTACAGTTGAAAAAATATTTTAAAGGTTAGAAGCACAAAAAAATAGTTGAAATTAATTTTTGCAGCAGAAAAAGTATATTAAGGGTAAAATTGCGATCAGTCTGATATCACACTGGACACAACTGAAAAAATATTTTAATTATTCTCACTCTCCCCAAAAACTAAATCACTAAAAACTCCAATATTAAGTTTATGACATAAACTATTTTGATCATTATAAACTCAATTGGTAAATACGGTCATCAAACACTCACAATTATTTTTTTCAATTGTTCATTTGCGTTTCACAACCAATTAAATGTTTGGGGCCCAAACGCCCTCACCAAACACGCTCAATGTTGAGTCACGGTTCATACGTACATCCACGCGTTGAAATATGGACCGCATTGCATGAACGAGGGATATCCTCAACGAGTATAAAAAGGAAAAAAATGTCAGTTACAAAATTATTTTTATTTTAGAACTATATGTACCTATTAAAATAAAAAACTGTTTAAATCATAAAAAGAAAAAACAAAATTGAATCTGAATCATTCAGGATCAATCTGATAGTCTAAATTAAGATGGGCAATTTGCACCAGAGATAGATGAGCCCACTTGTTAAGGAAAATAATTTTTTATTTTTAATTAGTATAATATCCAGGTAAAATTAGACTGAATGGTATTGATAGGATCAGATAGCCACCCTCAAAGCAATAAGGGAGAATTGTGAAAAAAGATCTTATTGACAATTTAATTATTAAATAGGACCTGGAAAGATATCTGCACACGGAGGAAAGATTTTTGCACACGTATAGGGAAAAATTTTGTTCACAGGGAAGATAATCTGCATATCAGGGAAGAAATTCTGCACACGCGGAAGATAATCTCCACGTGAATGTCCCATTTGACAAATAAGTTGCCAATGAGGGATTTTTTCACAATTTTCTCAAGAAATAATGTTCTTTATTAATCATTATATGGATTAAAGTATGGAAAATTGTTCATAAATATCTCATTGGAAACTTATTTATTAAATGAGAGCTTCATGTGCAAACAATATTCCCCGTGTGCAAAAGATCTTTCATTGTATTCAAATAATCTTCCATGTGTTCAATATATCTTCTCTATGTGACCTTTTCTTATCTTTGAACAATCTTCCCTTATATGCAAAAGATCTTCCCTAGGTCCCATTTAGCAAATAAGTTTCCAATAAGATATTTATGGATAATTCTCCCTTAAAATACCGTTGCCCAATAAAAAAACATAATATAATAACTTCTTGAAATCAAGAGTTCAATTTTAAAAGTTGGAAAAAATTTAAAGTTTTTCTATTAAAAAAAATTAAATGTATTACTAGTAATACTCTTTCTGTCCTTAATATAAAACATATTTAAGGAGTTTGTCTTAGTTATAAATATAAGACATAGTTTTTATATTTGTTAATCTTTTCCTAATTTATCCCATACTCCCTCAACAATAATCAAGGAGTAGAGAAAATGAAGGAATTAAGAAAGATGACTAGAGTGTTTTAATTAGAGAATATATAACATATCAACTATCTCAGCTAACTTATTTAATCTAATCAAATTAGGTAAATACTCCATCCGATTCTAAATACAAGACAAAGTTGACTTTTTTTGGAGAGATTAAGGAAGCTAAATAAGTTACTTAATCATATCATATATTGTGTATTTTTAGATATTATATTACTCCCTCCAGTCCTAAATATAAGACAAAGTTGACTTTTTTGGAGAGATTAAGGAAGCTAAATAAGTTATTTAATCATATCATATGTTGTGTATTCTTAGATTATATATTACTCCGTCTGATCCTAAGTATAAGACAAAGTTGATTTTTTTTGGAGAGATTAAGGAAGCTAATTAAATTATTTTAAAGTATTTATATTTGTCATTTTTTCTCCAAACTATTTTACCTAACTTATAAACTGATATATAATCAAAGGATACACAACATATGATATGATTATATAACTTATTTAGCTTCCTTAATCTTTCCAAAACAGTCAACTATGTCTTATATTTAGGACCGAAGGTAGTAGTTTATTAGTCAAACTAATTAGTTTGGAGAAAAAAATAAAAATAAAAATATTCTAAAATAGTTTAATTAACTTTCTTAATCTCTCAAAAAAATCAATTTTGTTTTATATTTATGACCAAAAGGAGTATATCTTATATTAAAGACAAAAGGGAGTAAAACCGATGAACGTAGCATTTTCAGGGATTGATGAAAGTAACGAAAGAAGGGAAGGTTGAGTTGTTGACAGGTGAGAGTGAGGGGTTGAAGTTCAAGATAACATATGGGATAGATATTGCAGAAGATGGCACCATTTATTTCACAGACGCTTCTTATAAGTACAGTTTTAATGAGTTCATGTTTGACATATTGGAAGGGAAGCCTCATGGCAGACTCATAGGCTATGATCCATCCACCAACCACACTTCACTTTTGGTTTTCAATCTATATTTGGCCAATGGAGTTGCTGTCTCACCAGATCAACAATTTGTCATCTTCTGTGAAACTGTGCTGTAAGTTATTACTATATATATATGACTCATATATACATTGAATTATCTTGCTCTTTCAATATTTTCCGTCCTGTTGTCTAGCTAGTATCAATTATAAGATTTATAGAAAATTACATTATTCAAAAGTTGTGATTAGTATAACTATGGTATTAAAACTCAGTCTGTGTCTGTCAGTCAGACTACTGAATTGGTGAATCAGCCCCCTTAGCTGATCCAATCAAGAGATTTGTGCTTTAGTTACTATGTTTTGTTAAATTATGCATGCTTTGTACATAAATGTTCAATATATCTATTTATACGCATACACTTCTAGATTAATTTGTATTTATATGTTATTTTAATTATTGTTATACTGATCTTTTTTTTTTTTTGAATATAAACTGTAATTCATTAATCCACAATAGATTAATACAAAGCCGCCTTCAAAAGAGGCATAAACAGGACACTCTCATCAACCATCGCCTATCCTAAGCGGAGTCGGTGGATGATTAAAGGTAACAAAATTAACCATACTATCATGAGCCAACGATACTAAATACTCAGCATGAACATTAAGGTCTCTAGAGATATGAGTAAGCATGACCTGCTACTCTTTTGTCATCCATAACCTTACCTCACCAATAACATCTCTGAAGGGATAGCTATACTGATCTTTAATTAGCCTTGATTTGAACTACTGACTATTGAACCACTATTTCAACCAATCTCTGACTCACATTCATTAACTTGTCTTTATCTATCAATACATCCTTTCTATCCTTTAGTATCAACATATACGGTGCAATTCATATGTCAGATTATGGGGGATATAAATGGCACGAGACTAATAATCTTCATGGAATTTTGATCGTGCGTCGTAACTGAGATGATGGGGTAAATTTACAGGAGGAGGTGCAGAAAATATTACATAAAAGGCCCTAAGAAAGGAAGCATAGAGAAATTTGTGGAGAACATGCCTGGGTATCCTGATAACATTCACTATGATGCAGAAGGCCTATACTGGATTGGATTGAGCTCAGTTAAGTAATTAAAGTGTATCTCTACGTTACCAATTCATCACTGATATTTACAATCATTAACTCTGTTTATTATTTTTGGTATGAATATGGCAGTCACCCACATATAGTTGGGAATTAGCACTGAGATACCCAATAATTCGGAAGACATTGACAATGATAGTGAAGTATGTAGGAAAGCCAGATATGGAGAAGAATGGTGGAATTATTGCTGTGGACTTGGAAGGAAAACCAATTGCACATTACTATGATGCTCACTTCTCACTCATTACAAGTGCCATTAGGATTGGGAATCACTTATATTGTGGCTCCCTTCAATATCCTTTCATTATGCGTTTGGATTTGAACAAGTTTCCCGCCCTCCCCACAACCAAACAAACATGTATAAGCTAGTTAGACATACTATGTCAATATTCTTTGCACTGTTATTAACACTTTAATCACTGAAATTTGATTCCTAGTTCTAATTCTCCCTCTCCTCTTCTTAATCTAACCATGTTGGATTTGTTGTTTGTTAGCAGGTAAGCTTGACTTTGTGGCTTGATCCGCTATGCAGGATAAGGTCCATGCTTAAGCCCATTATCATGAGTTCATTTTCTAAAATATATACTATCTATCTCCGTCTTTTTGTATTCTCCAATTCTTTTTATAAACAACACTTTGAAGTTGTCTAAAACTTCGATGCAATTTTTTCATTTCTATCCCAATTGATTTTACATCTTTGCATTGATTATTTCCTACACATTCTTTGCCATACATATTTTCTTATTCATTCTCTCTCATCTACACTCTCCATAAATAATAATATATTTAGAAAAAAAAATATTTCTTATACACTTATTGTCTCTAACTAACTAGAACTTATAAAAATAATTAGAGAAGCATGAAAACGGTGGCTGGCAAAACCATTCACCCAAAAATGTAAATCCAAGCCCCCGCATCAGATGATCCATCAACTTTCAAAGTGTAATCAGAATAAGAGGTGCCATAAATAAATCCCAAATTCTGTTTAACGTCAAAGAAACAAAACACGCCACCACTAAAAGCCCATGCCAAGAACACAAAAATATATCTATATATATATATAAAAAAAAAACAAAGGACGGGGGACCACGACGGCCTCTCTCATGAAAGTGATAGAAAACAAGAATTCTCGCCATCCATTCAATAAGATCCTAGAGAGAGGAGAGAGAGAGAGAGAGAGCTCGCATGCACATATGGCGAAAAAAGGAAAAATTAATAGTATCTTTGGCTTCTAATATAAGAGTTGATTTTTTTAAAAAGATTAATGAAACTAAATAAGTTAGTTAATTATAATATATATCGTATTTGTTTTGATTATATATTAATTTTTAAGTCAAACAAATTAGTTTGGTGTAAAAATAAATAAATATAAATTATTTTAAATTAAAGTATCATACAGCATGTACATTATACAGTGAATTTAGTTGATATTCTCCATAGAGATGGAGAAAGTGAGCTTTGTTTAATTATTTCCGTCTCTCTTTGCTCGATGGAGGGATTTTCTTTTTGAAAAAAATCATTTTATTATGGACACCAAGATATTATTGAGTTTTTTTGGTGGACTCAGGTCATCAGTTTATTCAACAAATATATAAAATGAATCCACGTGCCAGGACACAACCTTAGGGAAAGATTCTTTAATTTGTTGTATGCATCCTTCTCTAGTCTCGTCCTCTCATATGACGACCATTTTCATTGTGGATCCTTCTTATAATACTGTACAATTAATGAACCTGCTTTATTTATTAGTCTCTCTACAGAGATGGAAGAAAGTAATCTTCGTTTTTTCCTCCCTCTTTGGTCGATTAAAAAGCAAATGTTTTTCCAATTCTATCTATTTTTATGACCAAAAATATCTATTCATATTAAAAATTTCAATAACTGCATTCAATACTGATTGTATTCAATTAATTATTGAAATAAAAATGTATTATGGGTAATTTGGTAATGGATCAACGAGGGAAGGCTAATTAATCATGAATAAATTCACTAAACTAATATAAGCAGGCTTGTAGCTAATAAAAATTAGTCTAATTGATAAATAATTGACCCTTAACTATAAGATTACGATTTCAGATCCAGCCAGCTATGAGCTCTCGAAACCCGACTTATATACACAGTTGAGTACGGAAAAAATATTAGTAGGCCTGTAGGAGCATACGTAAAGCGATATTCATTCAATGAATCAGATTTCCGGCTTGCACATGACAACAAGATTTTAAATTTCTTTCTGGATTTTTTTATTAAGTGCCTTGTCGTCACTCGTGACGGATTGATATGGTCGGTCATTAAACAATTACCTTTTTTGGGCCAATCATTAGGTAATTCATTTTCTGCAAAGACCTTTCAAGACAGATTGTTATGCTTGGTCTTATCTCCAGGCCAGCTTGTCATAAACTAGTTCAAACATTTTATAATTTTTTTTAAAAAAATTAGTTGTTAATATAAAATCACATATATTTTGAATAAAATATTGGGTTAAGAGGCAAATATACCCATAAATTTTTTTAAAAAATGCATCCATCACCATAAACTTTTTTTGGATACAAAAGTAACCATGAACTTTCAAAAGGGGGGCAAAAGTGACACTTCCGTTAATACTAACTAACGGCCATTAACTCTAATGCAAAAGTACCAAAATACCTAGAGCTGGGAAAACGGGCCGGCCCTTCACGGGCTCGGGCCTAAACGGGCCGGCCCGTTTAGGCCCGTTTCCTAAAAAGTACCATATTTTTGAAGCCCGCGGCCCTACAGGGCTGGCCCTTCACGGGCTCGGGCCTAAACGGGCTTAAACTCATTTTAATTCAAAATTTTTTTTTAAAAAAAGTTTTACAATTTATTTGTTATTTTACTTTAAATTGGTATACATTATTTTTAAAACTCATAAATTTTTAGTTAAAATAATCATCTAATGTCCAAATTAGCCTTTTTTTTAAGTTTAAATGAATAAAACATTGTAGAAAATAAAATAAATCAAACCAATTAATAAGTGTTTGACAGTTATTAATACTCTATTAGGAACTTAGGTGTCTCTCATATTGATAATTTGATATAATGATATTATATTTATTAATTTATTTTAAAAAAATATTAAACGGGCCTAAAAGGGCCGGCCCGCAGGGCTTCAGGGCTGGCCCTACAGGGCTTGCGGCCCTACAGGGCCGGCCCTTTTAGGCCCGCTTCCATTTTCAGCCTCTAAATTATAAGCCCGGCCCTTGACGGGCTCGGGCCTAAACGGGCCGGCCCGACGGGCTCGGCCCGAATTCCCGGCTCTAAAAATACCTCTGTCTAAAAAAGGTTAAGAGGCAAAAATATCTGTAAACTTTTTTCAAAAGTGCGTCCACCACCATAACTTTTTTTTAGATAGGGGTATTTTAGTACTTTTACACTGGAATTAACGGCCGTTGATTAGTATTTAACGGAAGTGTCATTTTTGCCCCTTTTTGAAAATTCATGGTTACTTTTACACTAAAAAAAGTTTATAGTGGTGGTGGACTTTTAAAAAAAATTTATAGATATTTTTGCCCCTTGACCCTAAAATCTTTTCATCCTACGATACAATGTTTAAAATATTAGTTGAAGACTTTAGTGATTTACTTATATTTAAAAAAAATCCATCTGACTATGATTTCTCTGTTCCTATAAAATTAAAAAGAAAAGTTATAAAAATTTAGGAAAAATTATAGTCAACCCAAACCAGAGAAAAAAAAAAGATCCTTTAAAATCTAAAAAATGAAAAAATGGTTACAAGAACTTGTCAATAAGCCCCTGGTGTTGTCAATGATCTGCGCTTAGAGTTGTTAATAGGATCATTTTCTCATTTTTAAGATTTTAAAGGACTATTGTTTTTTAAATTTTTTTGTTTGGGACCAGACTGCAATTTTTCCTAAAATTTATAACCTATGACGTATCCACCGTTATTTCCACCTATAGCCCAATCCGCGCCTTCAACATTAGCGATACTGATACACTTTCTAGTTTCTTCGTTCTTGTTCCCTCTCCGTCTCTCACTACCTGATACACATGCCCCAATCAACGAATCTCCACTCGTCTTCTCCGACTCGCTCGAGTCAGAAACCCGCAAAAACGACGTCTTCATGGCATCTCTTGTTCTTCACCCTCATCCTCCCCATCGCCCTCGCCTCCATTCTTTTCCGGCTCGATCCCTTCCAGCCGGCTCACTTCCCTGCCGATGTGATGAGCCGGAGCATCATTACGGCGCAGGCCAGCAACGACAACATGCGTGGAGGATTGGAGGCCATGGCGGAGGGACACGTGGAGTGACCTGAAGACGTCGTTTACGATGCGGCCACAGGTGTCATTTATACCGGCTGTAGCGACGGGTGGATCAAGCGAGTTACTGTGAAGGAATCTGTGGCGGGTGACTCGGCGGTCGAAAGTTTGGTCCGGACTGAAGGAAGACCGCTGGGTGTTGCTTTGGGCCGGAACGGTGAACTTATCGTCGCTGACTCCGACAAGGTAATAGCATATCGTGTTTAGATTATAATATTCAAAAGCTTTTTTAATTGAAATACAACTATTTACTTGGGTAACGTAAGTTCGTAACTACTCCTACTTCAACTAACAGCATCGAGGTCTATGCGCAAGAATACTAAACATTTTGACTAACTTGTTTGAATTTATGCGCAATAAAATTTATAATAATCATACTCTTCCGATCCTAAATATAAGATTTATTTAATTTTTTTAGAGGTTAAAGAAGCTAAACATGTTTTTTTTTTATAGAAAAAGAGAAAACATAGTCCTACCGGCTCTATTCTACTAACTCAGTACAAATATATTGGTTCGCAACATCTTCTATGATCAGACTTTTGACTTCATCAGGTTCTCTATCAAGCACAAGAAAATCCACCTTCATATTCCATGCTCTTTTTGCCAAGTAATCCGCCACCCTATTCGCCTCCCTACAACAATGTACTATCTCCACATCCCAATCACGTTCCAGCATCGATTGAATTTCCAAGATTAAAGTAGCATCATGATGTTCATCAGGAATCATTCCTTGAATAAGATCTAGTACTTCGCCGCAGTCACTCTCAACAATAATATGCCTAAATCCTCCTTCCCAAGCTAATTTCATACCCCACAAAATTCCCCAGGCCTCTGCTGTGATAACCGATCCTCTTCCAATCTTAAACATAAACACTTGAATAAATCCGTTTTTTTCATCCCTTATCACCCCACCACAGGTACAGCATCCCGTTGCTTCATTTCTGGATCCATTTGTATTAATTTTAACCATCCCAGCAGGTGGGGGTCGCCAACCCATACTTGTTGCGGTATAAGACTTAGGTTGCATGTGGGTAGACATACCCCAGGACAACACCGAACCAGTACGTGCCAGTAACTCCTGTTTACTCCACTGTTTGTTGTTGAAGATACGGTCATTCCTTGCCAACCAAATGTGCCTGCATAGGACCGTAAACTAAAGTCGAAACTCATATCCATACACATGATCATGACGCCGTAAACACCATGTTAACCAAATGTTTTTATCAGTTGAGCCAAAGAAATGCCGATGCCATGGACTAGGTAATGACTCACTCCATATCTCTTTAACCATCACACAATCTCAAAGTACATGCATAATTGATTCAGTCTTGTCTTGATAAATAGGGCACATCTCATTTGTGTGGATTCCCCATTGAGCTCGTGCCAAATTAGTCAGTAAACGACCATGAACGCACAACCACAAAAACATTCTGTAACGTTGAGGGACCTTCAGCTTCCATATAAGCCTCCATCCGAACGAAGAACTATTTTCGCCTTGACCAGTTATCCTCTTGTACGCGGCTTTTAGTGCAAATTTACCATCAGATGTCCATCTCCAAATAGGAAAATCACCACTAGTATTGCGGTTAATATTCACTCTTTGGATTGCAACCACGACATGTTTTGGTAATAAATGCCCAAACTTATCCAGATCCCATTGACCCGACGAAGTAATACAGTCGGCCGTCTTCCATCCCCTTATTTCATCTGTTAATGGTTGAAGTGTCAAACTCTCCAATCTGTCAAAATGGGGGACCCATAGATCATGCCAAAAAGACACCAAAGTTCCATCAGTAATCTTCCAAGCAATACTATCAGTTACACTTTCCCAATTTTGTCTAATCCCCTTCCATGTGCTTGATTATGACCGTCTTTTTTCTACTTCTGGCACCAAATCACTGCCCGTCTTGTACTTCTCCTAAAGAAAACGAACCCACAATGCATCTCGTTTGTGTATCAAGTTCCACCCCAATTTTGTCATGTAGGCCTGATTCTGAATCCTTGCCTGTCTTAAGCCTAGAACACCATCATTCTTCCAAGAACAAACACGACTCCAAGCCACCATGTGTGGCTTACGAATCGTGGATGTACTTCCCCAAAGAAATTGCTTGCTCTTTTTGTCCATCTCATCACAGGTACCCAATGGGAGGGGTATAGTTTGCATTGCATAGGATGGCATAGCCGACATAACTGATGATACTAGAGTATGTCTAGTTGCCATCGATAACATGTTTGGTTTCCAGCTTGCTAGTCGAACATTCATCTTATCAATAATAAATCTGTATGAGGACTTAGCACTTCGCCCATGCAAGATTGGCATTCCTAAATATTTTCCCAGGTTGGAAGACAGGGAAAAATTCAAGAACTCACTGATATCCTTTCTTCTCATATTACCCACATTCTTGGAGAAGTAAATGTGCGATTTTGCATTATTTACTTTCTGACCAGAAATATCACAGAAATCATCCAGTATGGCTTTCACCACCCCGGCTTGATCCATATTTGCTTCTGCAAACAGAATAAGGTCATCAGCGAAAAAGACATGAGAAATAGCCGTGCCTTGCCTGGACAACTTAAAAGATTTCCAATCTCCATCTTCTACTGCAGTCTGGATTAAATGCCCCAACCTCTCCATCATAATAATAAAGAGATACGGTGAGATAGGATCTCCTTGACGAACTCCTCTGGAAGGGAAAAAAGATTTTGCAGCACATCCATTCCAAAGTAACTGCATTTGCGGAGTAGATACACAAGCTTTTATGACGTCACAGAGGTACTTAGGAATCCTCAGTTCATTCAAGCATTCGAAAAGAAAACTCCATCTGACTCGGTCATATGCTTTCTCCAAGTCAATCTTTATAGCCATAAATCCCTGATTCTTCTTTATGCTCCGCATAGAGAGAATGATTTCCTGCACTAGAATAATATTATCAGTACTTTGGCGCCCCTTCACAAAACTACATTGGTTCGGGGCCACAACCAATGGCATATTAGATTTAAATCTATTTGAAATAACTTTTGTAACAATCTTATACACTACATTACAGAGGCTTATTGGCCGAAAGTCACGGAAAGATTGTGGATGATCAATTTTAGGAATAAGTACAATTTGAGTATCATTAATATTATGTACCCAATCCGGATTAGCAAATACCCTTTTAACCAAAGATGTCACTGAAAGACCAACCGTATCCCATTGGCTCTGATAAAAAAGAGGATTTAACCCATCTGGACCCGGAGCTTTTAGAGAACCCATATCGAACAAAGCTCGTTTAATTTCCATTTCATCTACCTGTCTTCCCAAAGCACATCTGTTAGTTGTGTCAATCTCAGGATAAGTACATCCAAACACCAATGACCCTTGGTACGTACTCATTTCCGTATATAGATCTTCAAAAAAATTACTGCCAAATTCTCATATTTCTTGCTCATCATAAGACCATTCTTGAGAATCAAGTTTAAGAGCTAAGATCCGATTCCTTCTTCTTCGACCATTTGCCTTTGAATGAAAATATCTTGTATTTCGGTCACCCTGAATATACCAAGTAGCACGAGAGTATTGGATCCACATAATTTCCTCCTGGGACAAGATTTTCTCCAGTTCCTTCCATAATTCACATTGCAAATTCTCTAATCTCACTGATGGCCCTACTCTAGCATTTGTGGTATTATTCCCATCAAGACGTCTATATAGCTTGTTCTTCATATAAATTAAATTCCCAAATACCTCTTTGTTCCAAATTTTCAGTTGCTCAGTAAAATTCTCTAAAGATCCACTCCAGTCTTCCTTAACATTCCATTGTTGCTTAACAAAAGCTGAGAATTCATCATGCATAACCCAAGGGGCGAAGAAACGGAAAGGCCTTTGTTGATTCTCACCATGTGCTACCTTGTCAGTATTAACCAGAATGGGGCAATGATCTGATTTGTACTTTGGTAGATGAAGCACCGAAGCATTTGGAAACTGTGCATGCCATCTGCCATCCACCAATGCTCTATCGATTCTGCTTTTACTAGACGACGTTCCCCATGTAAATCGAGGACCACTAAAGCCAATATCAATTAATCCAGTATCAGTAATCCACTCCTGGAAAAATCTATCAACTCCACTGGTTTCCCGAATTTTCATGCTCCATCTATCTACAGGACACGAAACAGCATTGAAATCCCCAACTACCAACCAACCCCCACGAACAACCTAGCTAATGTCTCTTAATGAAGACCATAGCAGGCGCCTCGGGTAAATATTAGGATGTCCATAAACAATTGTAAGGGACCATTCATTATCATTTCCTGCATTGACCATTCCATGGACAAATTGCTCACCCTCCGAAATAATCGAAAAGTTGCAACTTGAATCCCAAAATAACCAAATGCCCCCACTAAATCCTCGTGCATCAACCACATGCATATTAGACCATCCAAAAGTTATTTAATCATGCTATATAGCATATGTTGTGTATCATTAAATTATATATTTAATTTATAAGTCAAACTAATTAGTTTAGAGAAAGATGATAGTCGATAAATATAAGTATTTTAAAATAATTTATTTAACTTTCTTAATATCTCTAAAAAAATAATAATTAAATCTTATATTTAGAGCCGGATATAATCTACACTGGAAACAAACTATCTCTCACACTTCATATAATAGAACATATGTATTTAATTAATGTTTAAAATTTAAATCCAACGTTACTGAGGCATCATTTGGTGGTCAACGACAAGGACTGTCATTATTATGGTAAACTATGACTGCTGTTTGAATTTTATAACTTGTTGGCGACGAACAAGGACTGTTATTATAATTACAAACAATTATTGTTGTTTGTGTTTTTTAAACACAATTAGATGGCATCCAATGCTTTTGCGTTAGATTCAAGTATTATATGATGATTCTATGGTAATCGACAACTAGATATATCATGTACCTTGTTTGCAATTTGAGACACGGGGAGCTTATAATATAAATTTTATTTTTTAATTAAATATTGATATTGATATATGGATGATTAATGGTTTAATTGTATATAATTAGGTAACAAAGATGGGATGGAGTATAGATAAAAATCAAATATTATTCAAACACTTCTGATGTGAAAAATTAAAAAAAAACATTTTTTAGGGTAATTTTGGAGTAATATCGCAGTAATTATCACTAACTAATACCCAATGTACTAAAACAAATCAATTGGGTCAAGGAAACTAGCTCCAGCACTTGCACTTGGGCCCAAGCTTATAAAATGCCGAACGGCCTCTTAACAAATCAAACAAAAAATAATGAATGAAAAAAAGACAAATTACACTGCAAGTAAACTTCCAGTCCTATATTGTATCAAAAAAAAAACTTCCAGTCCTATAACCGGAACATGCCATAACTCGTTATAGCAAGGGTCCCCTATAATTTACATCTCTTTTATATATGCACAAATACTTTAAGTGAGATTGATAAACGATCTAACCAACAATAAATTGTAGATCATTAGTGCTTTGCTAGTTTCACGACTAGTCCAGTTTTAAAAAATTATTGGATGTGTATATATAAATATTGATGTGAAATTTTATTTTTTTAGAGATTGCATTTTAAATTAAATCCTAATATACAGACGACATTGTTATCAGGGGCTAGTAAAAGTGACAAGAGAAGGAAAGATTGAGCTATTGCCAGATGAGGTTGAGGGGTTGAAGTTCAAGTTAACAGATGGAGTTGATATCGCAGAAGATGGCACCATTTATTTCACAGACGCTTCTTATAAGTACAGTTTTAATGAGTTCATGTTTGACATATTGGAAGGGAAGCCTCATGGCAGACTCATAAGCTATGATCCATCCACCAACCACACTTCACTTTTGGTTTCCAATCTCTATTTTGCCAATGGAGTTGCTGTCTCACCAGATCAACAATTTGTCGTCTTCTGTGAAACTATCCTGTGAGTTATTACTCTATATTTATAGAAAATTACATTATTCAAAAGTTGTGAATAGTTTAACCATGGTATTAAAACTCAACCTGTGTCTGCCGGTCAAACTAAGTAACTGGTGAATCAGCACCTTAGCTAATCCATTAAGAGATTTGTGCTTTAATAGTTATGTTTTGTTAAACAAAGCATGTTTTCTGCATTAATTTGTTTATTAAATATTATTTTAATTATCACTAGCCTGATCATTGATTGACCTTGGTTTGAACTACTAACTATTGAACCACTATCTCAAGCAATTCATGACTCACTTTACATTGAATTATATTAATCTATCAGTATACCCCTTTCTATCTTTTGGTATCAACACATACAGTACAATTCATTTGTCAGATTTTGGGCTATATAAATGGCACAAGTTCATGAATTTTGATCATGTGTCGTAACTGAGGTGATGGGATGAATTTACACGAGGAGGTGCAGAAAATATTACATAAAAGGCCCTAAGAAAGGAAGCATAGAAAGATTTCTGGAGGACATGCCTGGGTTTCCTGATAACATTCACTATGATGGAGAAGGCCTGTATTGGATTGGACTGAGCTCAGTAAGTAATGTTGTGTATCTCTACGTTACCAATTTTATCACTGATCTTTACAATTCATAAGCTCGGTGTTTATTGTTTATGATGCATGAATTATGGTAGTCCACCACATATAGTTGGGAATTAGCATTGAGATACCCCATAATTCGGAAGGCAATGGCAATGATAGTGAAGAACATAGGAAAGCCAGATATGGAAAAGAATAGAGGAGCTGTTGCTGTGGACTTAGAAGGAAACCTAAAAGCACATTACTACGATGCTCACTTCTCAATGATTTCAAGTGCCATTAAGATTGGGAATCAGTTATATTGCGGCTCCCTTCAGTATCCTTTCATCATACGTTTGGATTTGAACAAGTATCCTGCACTGCCCACCACCATCACCGCCTAACAGCATAATCTATAGGCTGTAACATCATTGGACATAGTTTATTACTATCTTCCGTCGTTAATATAATATATACAATTTATAGTGTAATTCACAGTATAAACGAAAATATGATGTTAAGGACTCGAGGCAGCATATTGTAATTTTCCCCTCTTGAATATGCTCTTATGTGAGTATTTAGGAGTGAACTCTTTGCTGTGTGGTTAATTTGCGTCAATGCTCATGAGCACAAAGTGGGGTAGCTGAGATAATAATGTTGAGATGGATTTGTAGTCATCATATAAAGAAAGATAAAATTTGTAATGAATTTATATGAATAACGATTGAAGTCACACCTATTGAAATAAAAATAATAGAAAATCGTTGTGGTTTGGACACGTACAGAGAAGGTCATTGGATGAGCCAGCTTGGAAGATTTATCGGGGGTCCAAACTAATCTAAATCAAATCAGGTAGAACTATAAGGGCGGTAAAGCTCTACCATCAAGTATCTAACATTATGCATTCCCAGAACTCAAATTCGAGACCTCTGATTAAGAAGGTACAACCCCTTACCAGGTGAATTGAGTGATTGGTGGTACGAGATTTGATTTTTGACCGAGTTCAATGACATAATTTAAGCCATGTAGCCGACCTATCTAGTTGGATAAGACTATATTGTTATCATTTTTGTTCATGACGGTTGAATTGCGGATGGATCATCGTCATCAACAATAATGATAAAACCAAAAGAGACAGATTACCCATAGGTTTCCCGACATCAATCTAGTTAATATTACCAAAAGAAACAAACTTTTGCATTCAATATTCTAGTTCATTGTCTAGGTTAATTAGCTTTAGACAGTGATTACCTGAAAATGTCACCTTGCGACAAAAAGGATTATCTCAATTTTTGTTTTGGAGTTCCTTGGATCGGATCTTGATATCGGTCTTCACCCACCTCCAGTTGTGCAATGACTTTATTGGCGTCTTCAACCTCTGCTATATATAATTCTAATAGCGATTACACCTTGTTTTTACCTTTCACTACCTCGTAAAAGCAGATTTACTGTCCACGCTACATGTCCGAGTCAACTCATCTCCACTCGCCTTCTCCAGTTCAATCTAATCAGAGACCCGCCAAAACGACGACGTCTTCATGGCGTCCCCTGTTCTTCACCCTTATCCTCCCCATCGCTATGGCTTCCCTTCTGTTTCGCCTCGACCCGTTCCAGCCGGCTCACTTCCCCGCCGAAGTGATGAGCCGGCGCGTCTTGATGGCGCCGGCTCGGAATGACCAGATGCGTGGAGGATCGGAGGTCGTGGCAGAGGGGCACGTGGAGGGACCTGAAGACCTCGTTTACGACGCGGCCACAGGCGTCCTTTATACCGGGTGTAAGGATGGGTGGATCAAACGAGTTACGGTGAAGGAATCGGTGGCTGACTCGGTTGTCGAAAGTCTGGTTCGGATTGAAGGAAGGCCGCTGGGTGTTGCTTTGGACAGGAATGGTGAGCTTATAGTTGCTGATTCCCACAAGGTAACAAGGAAATGTGAAAAATTCAAATCCAACGTTACACTGGATTATTAATAATCTGTTGAAAACAACCATAGTACTCCATTCTGTGTATAATATAAGTGTGTGTTTGTTTTGACGTTAAACGGGCTTGAACAGTGGACAAACGCGATTGAACAGTGAAAAGGTTAAATATGGGTGTTTGGTTCAGCATTTAAGTTAAAAAAAGTAAAAAGTTGGAAAAAGTAATAAGCCTTAAAATAGAGTTTATTGGAGCTTATGTGCGTGTGTGTAATGTTGATAGGAGTATTTTTATATATTTGGGGATTAATGAGGTACTTAAAATCACTTCTAATCACAAAACTTCTTTTATGAAAATTGTTCTAAATAATCTTCTCTTTCTTTAGATAGTAATCTTCTGTTAATTAGAGAATACTTTGGGATAAAAGTTTAGGCAAGTTTTGAGTTTTGTCAATATATGACTGTAGAAATGTAGAGAATAATTAATTTTAATTAGTTTAGATTTATTATTTAGTTTTTTTATGATTTTATAATCAATTTCTTTTATAAACATGTCGTAAATTAGTTTCTATATGGTGTTTTTACAAATTAAATTTATTTTAAATAATTTATTTGGATTATTGGAGGTATTATTAAGGTTTTAATCGGTTTATTTTGTTAGATTTTGAGCTATGTGAAAATATGAGTTAGGATTTAATATTTAAATTAGAGTTTGATATAATTTATAAAATTTAAGCTTTAGGTGCACAATAGAAAAGACTTTTGGAGTGTACCAATTTAAATTAAAGTTTGATATAATTTTATTAAAATTGTACCATTGCCAAATTTTTAAAGTTAATTTTTCAGAAAATTGTGAAAAAATCCCTCCGTGTGTAGATATCTTCCAGATCCCATTTGGCAATTAAGTTGTCAATTAGGACTTTTTTCATAATTATCCCTTCATTTTTTCATTTTTCATAATTTTTACAATTTTTTCTCTTAAATAATACAAAAGTCACTTATGCAAAAGCCAAACCAAATATCATTCACTTTTACATAAGTTACTTATCCAATCGTCAATCCAAACACTCATCATTTTACCCAATTTAACTTTTTTCCAATTTTAAGATTCCATAAGTCTAAGTAAAAATAAGTCACTTATCCAATCGCCAATCCAAACACACTTTAAGTCACTTATAAGAGAAATACTTATATACTTTAGGAGTGTCATCTCAGTACTTTGACAAATTAAAATGTAACAATTCATCTTATTTTAATTCTATATGGTAGATGAGTCATCGGAAAAATCCAAATTTTATGATTTTAAAAAATATAAACTTCTTAATTTAGGGTGTGTTCTTATTAGCTTTTGGAGAATAGATTCTGGAGAGAATAGCTTTTAGAGAATAGATTATAGGAAAATAGATTATGGGAAAAAGTGATTTTGATAAAATGAGAGTGTTTGGATGATTTTATCAGAATAGCTTTTTTCATGGTCAAATGACTAAAAAGGACATTAACTTTTATGATAATTACATATAAAGGATAAGATTATATTTTAAGTATTATTTGACATTAAATTGCATAATAATTACAATAAATGAAATAAATTTGTCCAAAAAATTTTAAATTATAACATTTGTCAAATATGTAATATAAAAAAATAGATGCAAAAATTATAAAATTAGTCAATTATGTAATAAATTACAAAATTAGATCAAACGTACATATTTAAGGCGTACACTATATTAATTTTCATCTCCTTTCACAACATGAGTTATCTTTTGCCAAACCTACTGTATCATTCTTCATTCTTCATTAAATTTTAGAAAATGAAAAAATAACAATGAACAATTAAAAATGAACAATTAAAACCCCTAACGGCATTAAAAATGATGTATCTTAACCCATTACTTAACATTAAATTTCATAATTAATACCAAAAATGAAATAAATTTGTCTATATGTAATGTTAATTAACTTAACTAATTTTTATAATATAATTAAATTAGAAAAATAAGTCTTATATTAAGGATAAGAGAGAGTATTAAAATTTAAAAAAAAAAGACAGAAAAAACGCTGAAATTAAAAAAAAAAAAAAGATGAGAGAGGGTGTGACATGGGACCCACATATAGGAAAAGAACCAATGAGAATGAGAGGGTGGGGCCCACAAAGTGCAAAAAGCAAAAAAAAATAGCTTATGCCCAAACCATGGTTTTGAAGTCCAAAACCATGGTTTGGGTTCAAAATAGCTTATTTGAAAATTTTGAGTGTTCTTATACTTTTCCCTCAAAACCATGGTTTTGAGGAAAAAGCACTTTTTTTTGCATTTGCCGAACACACCCTTAGAAAAAAAAAAACACAATTCCCTCCCATCAATTCTAAAATCATAAAATTTGAATTTTTTTAGACGACTCATCTATCATGTAGGATTAAAGTAAGAAGAATTGTTACATTCTAAATTTATAATTAGTCAGAGTACAGATGAGGTGACACTCCTAAAGTATATAAGTATTTCTTCACTTCTAAAAGAATGATTTGGTTGGCAATACAAGTCACTTGGAGAGCAATTAATACTTCCCCCAATTCTGTCCCTATATAGTTAATGTTTAAATATGACTCATTGTATTTCTTTGTGTCATTCAAAATCTTATTTAATATGAGTAAAGTTGTAGATTTTCTTCAATTCATGACAAATTCAATGAGTCAAGTATCATTTCTCAGTAATGATGAATTGGTTCATGTGACTTATATTGTGGACCGAAGGGAGTGTCTGTTATGTCAATAAGCTATTGGTTGAGATGATAAGCGGTCTCATTCTGTAAGAAGGAGAAGACAAGTTCGAATATCAGAAAATACACTTATTAGAGTAGGTGAAAATCCTTTACGTTCATAGACTCGAGAGGGCAACCTTGATCAAATAAAAAAAAAAATCAATAGTACTTATTATGAAAAAGAAAATAAAGGTGGGAATTTATTCTGAGGTGGTTTATGTATTACATAATTTTCAGGGGCTACTGAGAGTGAGGAGAGAAGAGAAGATGCTAGAGTTGTTGACGGATGAGGTAGAGGGCTTGAAGTTTAAAATAACAAATGGAGTAGACGTGGTAGAAGATGGCACTGTTTATTTCACAGATGTATCCTACAAATATAATGAAAGAGATTCATTGCTGGAAACGTTGGAAGGGAAGCCACGTGGCAGACTCATGAGCTATGATCCATCAACCAACCACACTTCACTTTTGGCTTCCAATCTCTACACTCCCAATGGAGTCTGTGTCTCCCTGGATCAACAATCTGTCGTCTTCTGTGAAACTATTGCGTCAGTTACTCTAAACCTTTTATATTTAGAAATATTTCTCAATAATTCATCTATCATGCTTTGTTTCAATACATGGTAAAATGAATTTACAGGAGGAGGTGCAGAAAATATCACATAAAAGGCCCTAAGAAAGGAAATGTAGAGAAGTTTGTAGAGGATATGCCAGGTTATCCAGATAACATTCACTATGATGGAGAAGGCCACTATTGGATTGCCTTGGTATCGGTAATATGTGTATCCCTAGACTGCAGAATACAGGGTTAAATGCATTTTTTGCTCAGGAAATATTGCTTCAGGTAATTTTGTCCCGAAAGTTTTAAATGTGGGGTAATTTTGTCCTGACCGTTATCGCAGTTAAGTTTACCTATTAGTTGAACAAATATAAGGACAAATTTGCTTCAAAGTAAAAACTTTCAGGGCAAACTTGCACATTAAAAAAATGACATGAACAACAAAATTACCTTGAAAGTTTCAGATTAGGAGCAAATTTACCTTGAAAATTTTCACTTTGGAGCAAATTTGCCCCTACATTTGGTCAACTAACGATCAAACTTAACTGTAATAACGACCTGAGTGAAATTGCCCCACATTTAAAACTTCTGGAATAAAATTGCCCCTGAGCGAATACTTTCAAGACAAAAATGGCCTTTAACCCTCAGAATATATCCAAATTCATACTTTGTTTTTTTTGGTATCGTTATAACTCAATGTTTTGGTCTCTCTGGGTGTTTTAATTAATGGCAGTCTGCTTCATATTCATTGGAACTAACATTGAGATGCCCAATCATTCGGAAGGCAATGGCAATGATAGTGAAGCATGTGGGGAAGCCAAACATGGAGAGGAATAATGCAGGAGTTGTCTCTGTGGACTGGGAAGGAAGACTAAAAGCACATTACTATGATTCTCACTTGTCAATGATATCAAGTGCCATTAAGATTAGGAATCGCCTGTACTGTGGCTCAGTTCATTATCCATTCATTGTACGTTTGGATTTGAACAAGTATCCCGCCCTACCCACCATGTAGTACCGTCGCACCCTCAGTAGTCAATGTCCCACATCACTCAATTACGCCATAAATTATAGGAGTATATCATGCTAGTAAGATGTTGTAGTTTTGATTCTACTTATAATCTTAGGTTGTCAAAGGGAATAACGGCTGATCCTAAGCAATGTAACGATTAATACTACACACACACACACACACACATATATATAAAAGGTTTTAGTGCTTCTATTTATGAGTCTTTTTACAAAATTTAAACAATAATTTATGCCTCTTTCTTCCTCTAACAATGTCCTTACAATGATTTTGATTCATTAAAAAAGAGACATGTAAAAGAAAGAGGAGTTTAAATAAAATACATATATATTTGTGCCTGGAAAAAATAAGAATGTTTATGGAAAGATAAGATAGTTTTTGAAATATCAATTATTTTTAAACATGCATATATAGATAAATTTATCCTATAAAAACAAACAAAGGAAGTAAAAGGGTCAATTTAATTTAAAATCAATCAGTTAATCTTGTAAATTTTTGTAACAAATTAAACTAAACCATATTAGAATAAAAATTTAAAAAAATATTTTTCTCAAATTTTATTGACAAAAATTCTTATTTTTAATTTCATTTAATATTTTTTTTCTCATTTCATTTTTTTATATAATTATTTTATTATATTTTATGAATTTTATATTCATTTTGAAACAATACATATATGCATATTTGCAGTTAAAGATGCAATAATTTTTAAAAGAAAAGTTTAAGTTTTAACAAGTGAAGAAATAAAAAATATATATAATTATTCGCGCGTGTGAGAGTGTAATATACTACGCGCGTGACATACCCGTTACACAAGAGACCATTTTGGCGCGAAGTTTTCCCGCCACAGGGCCATCCCGCCAACGCCTGGGGGGGTTTATCATCTATGTTATGCCCTAACAAAGGAAGAGACAGTACTCCATCTGGATTGTAAGAATCAGCATAGACAAGTATGGCCGGAGAAGCGTCAACTCCAGGGGACCCGTCATCAACGCCGGAGTGTCCAACCTCTCCTTCGGTTGGCTTTAACACCGATCAACTTCCTCACACCAGCCGTGCCTCCGATGATGACGCTGAGGCTTCTGTTGATCCAGAGATTGTACGGGATGAACCTGAAGAAGTTGAGGAAGAGGAGGATGGGGAGGATCTTTACAATGACAATTTCATGGAGTAAGTCCTGTTTGCATTTTCGTAGAAAACCTATCCAATTTGTACTGCTATTCTCTAACTTGATATTTAATTGAATTTTAGTGACTATCGGAGGATGGAGGAACATGACCAGTACGAATCAATTGGATTAGATGACTCCTTGGAGGATGATCGGGATTTTGATCAGATCATGGAGGACCGAAGGGCTGCTGAGATAGAGCTCGAAGCCCGTGATGGTCGCGTTCCCGTTCGTAACAAGCTTCCTCAGCTTCTTTTCGACCAGGGTAATGCCATTTCATTTCTTATTTTTATCATAAATCCTTGGATGGTAAATGCCGATACTGGGTCCATTTCCTTGAACCCTCCATATTATAATATCTGCATTTACTTTGGTGGATATTCTGGAATTCTCCGCCTCCATTTTTTAATATGTAAATTACCATATTAGCTGGAGGCCGTTTATTTGCAAATTGCTGCTGCTGGTTTAAAATTAAACGTGTAGAACGATATTGTTTCTTGGAATTATGACATTATTAAGGTGAATTGGTAATAGGGGAGCCTTGCTTGAACCTCATTACTGGCTTAATTGAGCAAGCAGTGGAGCAACAATATTATGAAGCATGGTCTGATGGTCAATTTTTATTTATTCTTGCTTGTATTGCAGATACTGATGATGACAGCTACAGGCCTTCGAAAAGGGCTCGAGCTGATTTCAGGCCTCCACGTGGTGGGGGTAATGATAATGTTGATGGGATACAAAGTTCTCCTGGAAGGTCCCAAGGGCACTCAAGAGAGGACATTCCAATGACTGATCAAACAGAGGATGAGCGATATGATGTAATAAACATTTTGAATCTTTGCATTTTATATCTTGGGGATAAGTTGTTAGAGTCATTTGATAGTTAACGAGGATACTTGGATTGTAGGATGATGACGGTGATGACAGTGAATATGAGATGTATCGAGTTCAAGGAACACTAAGAGAGTGGGTGACAAGAGATGAAGTGCGTCGCTTCATTGCCAAAAAATTCAAGGATTTCTTACTTACATACGTCAATCCAAAGAATGAACATGGTGAATTTGAATATGTGCGTCTGATAAATGAGATGGTCTCAGGTATATCTATATATCTATTATGCTTAAGCTTTGATTGATTAAATTGTCATAATTAACGCTAACTCCTGTATTTTGCCTGCTGATCTCTGATGAAGTATGATTTAGTTTGTCGTACCCCTCAAGTTAACCATGTGTCATTAACATGCAGCTAATAAGTGCAGTTTGGAGATTGATTACAAACAGTTTATATATGTTCATCCCAATATTGCCATCTGGTTGGCTGATGCGCCTCAATCTGTTCTAGAAGTAATGGAAGATGTTGTCCAAAAGGTCGTGTTTCAATTACATCACAACTACAGAAACATACATCAGAAAATCTATGTTCGCATAACCAACTTGCCAGTTTATGATCAAATTCGAAATATAAGGTACTGCAACCAAAAAAGTTGCACTGAATTGTTATTCCTCCTTCCACCCCTTACCTGAATTTGAATAAGGATAAAGCCTTATCTTTAAATTTTTCTAGAGCAGGCAGATCCACTTGAACACCATGATCCGGATTGGTGGAGTTGTAACCAGGCGTTCTGGTGTCTTCCCCCAGTTGCAACAAGTAAAATATGACTGTAACAAATGTGGATCGATTCTGGGACCATTTTTCCAGAATTCTTATTCAGAAGTGAAAGTTGGATCTTGCCCCGAGTGTCAATCGAAAGGACCATTCACTGTCAATATTGAGCAGGTACTACTTCCCAAATCCTCGCATAGTTCTCTTTTCTGCTATGTTTAAAACAAGAATATCAAATGAAAATTTTGATGACAGAAACTATGTTATGGACTTGTAACAAATCCTTGTGTCAAATTGGCTAGACAGCTGTATAGTGCCCGTTTATCTTCTTGTTTTTGATTCCCAGATGATATAACTTAAATGTATTCTCTTTTACAAAATTTATTAGCAACCATTATTTCTGAGAGGCTAACAAAATCCTGTTTTCATGTTTGTAGACAATTTATAGGAACTACCAGAAACTTACTCTCCAAGAAAGTCCAGGAACAGTTCCTGCAGGTCGACTTCCAAGATACAAAGAAGTGATACTACTGAATGATCTGATTGATTGTGCCCGACCTGGAGAAGAGATCGTATTACCTTTATTCAGATTAGGTAGTTAGTCTTGTGTTACTGAATGATTTCCTTATTTTGCTTTCTATACTATAAAACTTGCAGGAGGTCACAGGTATTTATACAAACAATTTTGACTTGTCTCTGAACACAACGGTTTCCCGGTATTTGCCACTGTGGTTGAGGCAAATTATATTTCAAAGAAGCAAGATCTTTTTTCTTCCTACAAACTTACGCAGGAGGATAAAGATGAGATTGAGAAGTTGGCCAAAGACCCCGGAATTGGAGAAAGGGTTCGTTCTCTAGTAGATGATATTATGTTATTTTGGTGCATTAAGTACTTACTCTGAAACATGCTGTAAATTCGATTTCAGATTATCAAGTCTATTGCTCCATCAATTTATGGTCATGAAGACATAAAAACTGCAATAGCTTTAGCTATGTTTGGAGGTCTAGAAAAAAATGTTGAAGGAAAGCACCGCCTACGAGGAGACATAAATGTTCTTCTTCTTGGTGATCCAGGAACAGCAAAGTCATAATTTTTGAAGTGTTTAGCAATTCTCTTTTAAAAATTTCTCTGAAATGGTAATGGTGATCTAGCATTGCATCTTACAACAATGAATTTCCAGGTATGTTGAAAAGACTGGGCAGAGAGCTGTTTATACCACTGGTAAAGGGGCTTCCGCTGTAGGGCTCACTGCAGCAGTTCACAAGGACCCAGTCACAAGGGAGTGGACCCTTGAAGGTGGAGCACTTGTTCTAGCTGACAAAGGAATTTGTCTTATTGATGAGTTTGACAAGATGAATGATCAGGATAGGTAACAAAAACCTGTACTATTCTTGTCATCTTGTGATTTCCAATTTACACTGCTAACTCTCGACTTCACTAGAGGGAGGGGGAAGGTAAGCGCATGTCTTTTTAGCTCAATTTCATGCAATACCAGGGTGAGTATCCATGAAGCTATGGAACAACAGAGTATAAGCATATCAAAAGCGGGTATTGTCACATCTCTTCAGGCACGTTGCTCCGTCATTGCTGCTGCCAATCCTATTGGAGGAAGGTAAGCAATATATTAACTTGGAGTGAAATGTGCTAAATGAGTGTAAATATGGTCATAATGTAGGCAAATATGAAATACCCAAAGCACAAGAGGTGTACTACTGGGATATTTCAGAAGGTTTAGTAGCGTTCTCCAACCTTCACACTCATGAACTGCTCTTAACGTGAAGTTTTTGTTTGTTTGGCAGATATGACTCCTCAAAAACATTTTCTCAAAACGTTGAATTGACGGATCCTATCATTTCTCGTTTTGACATCCTCTGTGTTGTGAAGGTTATGATCGATTTCACTATTTCTTCAAGAAACACTTTATTTTATCATATTAACAGAGGGGACTCTTGATTATTCAGGATGTTGTTGATCCAGTCACTGATGAAATGCTTGCAAAGTTTGTAGTTGACAGTCACTTCAAGTCACAGCCTAAGGGTGCTAACATGGATTCCTTACATGAACATGAAGAAGTTTATGAAGCTTCCATGCCTGCTGATGCTGAGGTCATTACTAAATACTGTCAGTAGTTTTACTCTGGACAATTAGTCTGTGGCTTCTATATCTATTATATTTTTAAATTCTGTCTGCAGATACTTCCTCAAGACCTGCTGAAAAAGTATATCACGTATGCCAAGATGAATGTGTCCCGAGGTTACATGATGCTGATATGGATAAACTGACACATGTTTATGCTGAACTACGGAGAGAATCTTCAGTAATGCTTCATTTCTGGATACCAATTTACAGCTATTGATTATTATTTATATCAGCTTCCCTTACCTGCTGTGCTCATTATCTTTATATAGCATGGACAAGGAGTTCCCATTGCTGTAAGGCACATAGAATCAATGATAAGGATGTCCGAAGCCCATGCTAGAATGCATCTCAGGCAGCATATCACACAAGAAGATGTAGACATGGCAATTCGTGTTCTACTTGATTCATTCATTTCAACCCAGAAATTTGGGGTGCAAAAAGCCCTGCAGAAGGTTAATTTTTTTGGATTCGCCTCATGTACACTTTCAACTATTCTAGACCTTCTCGAGCATAATGTTCCATCACTGAGTACCTGTTTTGCTGTTGTTTACATTTATTGCCTGTGACGTTAAATCTACAATGATGCATGCAAAGTACCATGCCATAGTAGTTGTGGAAAAGCGATTGTATTCTTTTCTGGCCTTAGGAATTTAGATTGGACTTGGTGACAATATTTAGCCCTTGGACTTAATCTGCTTTAGGAAGTATATGACTTTCAAGAAGGACTACAATGAATTGCTCCTGTACCTTCTCCGTGAGCTTGTAAAGAACGCATTGCATTTTGAAAAAATTGTTACTGGATCTACTTCAAACCTCACGCATATTGAGGTCAAAGTAGATGATCTCTCCAACAAGGTAAGATTCATTTTCAAGAAAGAAACAGACAAAGATATGATTACTTTCAAACTGGATAATACTGAGACTGTCATTCGTGTTTGTTTTACATCGTGCAGGCACAAGAGCATGAAATTTTTGATCTTAAACCCTTTTTTAATAGTACTCACTTTGCAAGAGCCAATTTTGTATTGGATGAGGAGCGAGGAGTAATCAGGCATCGCCTTGCAAGATGAAGGTAGAATGCAGCTAGAGCTTATCAATCGATGTAACTGTGCAATGTCTTCGACAGGGAAATTAAGATGCGGGATTATTAAGTTTCACATTAAATAGTATGGGGATAGTTTTATTTAATGAGATATTGAAGTAGCACGGTTCTCCTTTCAATGGTTAGTTTTTCAGGATTTGTAAACAGTATATTTCTTCTTTCTGTTGTCATATGAACGTATATTTCTTTTTGGTACCAGAATTTGACACCGAAGTTCATACACCATGAAGACAAACAGTGCCACTCTCGTTGTATCTTCACCCCAAATTTTAAAAGATTTATTCAAAGCATTGTCCTGCGTTGTTGCATATGCAAGTGGCCTAACTGCATGTAACAACTGCACATGTCGAAGTGGTAAGCACACTTTTACGCTTCAGATGCCTTGTACGGATCTTCGTCAGTCATAACAGCTATGACCTAACAATAAAACTATACGCAAGTTTAACTTAAAATTTTAGAACACAACATTTATAATTTTGAATGAATTTCATACTCTACTGTAAGAACGATGGATATAAAGAGAAAAAGATCTCGCTTGTTTATATCGAACACCCTCTCTTCTCTAAGTAGAGAATCTAATTTTGTGAGGATGAAATTTACTTCCCTGCTCTTTGTAAACTCTCTTGGGGTATGTAATGGTATCTCCAATGTTGGTGCCTCTCCGTCCATAAATATCAGGCTAATCAGGAAAGCTCATTCATATCATTAATACCAGATGTCACCTTGGCGAAATCAGGCAAGGCATTTTGGCTGTGGCCTTTACCATCATGGTGGTGGCTCCGGTTCGATGCCGGCCATGGGAGGTTATGGGGATGGGACAAGTGATGGGACCTGAAGACTCGCTTTATGACCCAAGTGGCGGAGGTGTGATATATACAGGGTGCTGTGATGGGTGGATCAAGCGAGTCACAGTGAACGATTCAGTGGCCGACACGGTGGTTCGTAACTGGGTCAACACCGGAGGAAGACCTCTCGGTCTTGCTTTGGGCTTCAATAGGGATATCTTTATCGGCGATGCAGACAATGTTGTATTCTTGGAAAATCGATAAAAAGTCCTGTTTGAAAATTTAGTAGTTAGAATGGACTTTTCACATATTTTTCCTATTTTCTTCCTTTCACATTTAGTTTTATAAATTAAGTAGATATGTTTTTCCTATATGTTTGTGTGAACTTGAATGAATGATGCAGAGATTGGTAAGAGCGACAAGGGAAGGAAAGGTTGAGGTGTTGGTGGATGAGGTTGAGGGAGTAAAGTTCAAGTTCACAGATGGGATTGATGTTGCAGAAGATGGCACCATTTATTTCACAGACGCTTCCTACAAATTCAGTTTAAACAATGTCTTGTTAGAGCTATTGGAAGGAAAGCCTCATGGAAGACTCATAAGCTATGATCCATCCACCAACCACACTTCACTTTTGGCTTCCCATCTCTACTTGGCCAATGGAGTTGCAGTCTCACCAGATCAACAATCTGTGGTCTTGTGCGAAACCCCCAAGTGAGATTATATATAACTTCCAATAAAACTTAAAAGGATTATGTAATTTACTCTGGGGCAAATTGAAGCTCATGACTTAAAAGAATTATGTAATTTAGTCTGGGGTAAATTGAAGCTCATGAGTGATTTTGAATCAAAATGATGGTTGAGCAACTGCACATTTGCAGAAGATGCAGAAAATATCATATAAATGGCTCTAAGCAGGGAGGAATTGAAAATTTCATTGAAGATCTACCCGGTTTGCCCGATAACATTCATTATGATGCACAATCACAACATTATTGGATTGGCGTGGCCATGGTAATTAATAATCTGATACTCATTGGTTTATAATGGCTTTGTCTATAAATAGGATAGCTCTCTCAAAAGTAATTTTTGCACCCAAATTCTCGTACTGAAGCGATCATAACTCATTCTACTAATAACGCATCCTATTTATTAAACCAAACTATTTTACAACTTTCTTATTATATTACCACATCCCGTCCTCAATATAAGATTGAGTTTGTAGTGCAATCTTATATTAAGAACGATGTTTTGAACCAACAAAAACCCATGGGTATGAATGGCAGTCTTTAAATCTGACGCAGGATAGGGATGCAGCGAAAAGAAAGCCGGTGATAGCAGGGATTGTGAAGACTAGTGGGGGAATTGTTTCTGTGGATTAGGAAGGAAAAGCAAAGACTCATTACAATGATATAGAGTTGTCTTTCGTTGCAAGTGGCATTAAAAATCTCGAGTTTCATCTATTGTGGCTCTTTGCGCTATCCCTTCATCCTTCGCCTCCCTCTCTAGATCTTCATTCTTCAAAACCTCAATACAACATGAACCAAATTGTTGATATTCATTTGGATAATCATATACAATTGCCAAAAACAAACGGCATTTGCAAAGTTAGTTGAGTGACTGCCACGGCGGATGGTTCCAAATTCTAATCTCATCGTACTCTAGATTTGGTTTCATTATACATTTGTCATATCATAACACATAAAATAAAATAGTGATGACATCTACACATATTGTGATAATTGATACAGTCATATCTTTTTTTTTTTTTTTTCCCGGTAGAGCTATCTACCGCCGGTAACAGTGACTAAACATATCGTGTTAATTGATACCATCACATCTTTGCATAATGAGCATCAAGGAATTCGTTGAATACATGTGCAGGTCTCGCCTCCATCTTTCTTTCTCATACTTCAAACAAAACTACTAATTCAGAGATTCCAATTTATTCTCCTTTAATAAATGATGTATAATTAGTACAGGATCGTAATCCTTGATTCACAGATGCTATTAAATGATTTAAAAGAAAAACCAAAGACAAAAGTGGAGGGCTTTCTAGTTGATCAAGTTAATCTGTTCATTACCTGGGAAAGTCATTCCAAAATTAACCAGACTCTTATGAAATGCCATGACCAAAAAAGAGCTAGAAGCATAAATTTATAATGTCATGAAAGGGGAGACGCCATTTATGATCGCCTCCTCAATAAATTGTTTCAGAAAATTGATCATTTTCTATGTTGGGATTGACATTATTCAGGAGCAAGAATGGATAATTTCAGCTATGAACCGTAGTATGGAATGTACGAGGCTTCCTTTCTGCGGCGGGTAACCAGAAATATGTTGTATCAGTCTAATGCATTCAACACTGCTTCAACAACCTCTTGGGTGGTGCTTTGCCCTCCGAGGTCTTTTGTCCGGTGTTTGCCCTCAAGAATGACTCGCTTCACAGCGGTTTCCAATTGGTCGCAAATGCGGGAAACTGAAGATGTCTGAGCATCATGGCTGATGAGAGAAGCAGTGCTACTGGGTTTGCTGTCTTTTGCTCCAATAATTTATCATTACCAACGTTTCCTGCTGAAGCACCTTGCTCAAACACAGCGTGATCAGCCCCAACATTTCCTGCAAGGATACCACCCATTCTTAGTAACTTCCACGCAATAATCTTCAGTTTAGCATACAGAATGAAATTATATTGAATAAAAAGTAAGATGAAAAAAGCACTTCTGTATATAGAAAAAGAGACATAATCTCCCCAAATAATAATAAGAGATAAAGGGTTAAAGTGCAAATTTGCCCCGGAAGTATTTGTTGAAGAACAATGTTGCCTCGGAAGTTTTTTCAAGTTCAATGTCACTAGGAGGTTTCAAAACGTAGCAATCTTCCCCAATACCGTTAAAAAACTAACATTGACAGTTAAAAAAATAACGTTGACCGTTAATTGTTAACTTTTTAATGGTAAAGGGCAACATTGCTACATTTTGAAACTTTTGGGGCGACTTTGAACCTGAAAAAACTTCCAGAGCGACATTGTTACTTAGCGAAAACTTCTGGGGCAAATTTACACTTTAACCCAGAGATAAATAATGGTTATATAGGTAAAATAAATATTATAGATCTTGCTCTGCGTGCAAAAGATAATCAATTCCTTGCCACATGGGTGAAGCATACAGGTTAATTATAGAATTAAATTTTTTTGCAGCAACCACTTCGTTGTTAATGTGATTGCCACTGCACTTCTGTGCATCAACCTATTTGTTGTCCTCAATACACCAATCTCCATCCGGCACAACCCTTACGACCTTGATATTGCTGCCATTACAACCATGAGCAATTCCGTCATGTCCAGTTGTCCACAATGACAACTGCCTTCACTACTGCTTGGCGCATCAATAAGCTTTTGTCTTTGGCCAAAGTGCCAAACTACAGCATTCAAAAAGCTAAGGGGAAAAAAATTGGAAGTAATAAAAAAACTATACCTCCGGGCATTACTCCAGTGCCTCCAGCAATACCTGCTGCCGTGTTTGCAACTAGATTTCCATAAAGATTTGGGGTTACCTATCAAGTTGAAACAGCATTCATGAACTTCAGAAAGTATTCAGTTGGCATCAAAACAGGGATAAATGAATGCCAGAAGGAAAGTAAGTGAATTGCAACTTGCAAGAGAGAATCATCAAATCAATCAGAAACTTGGGAAATAATTCTCATCTGTAACAATAGATAAAGTAAGGCAAAATTTATGTTTCCCAATTATGTTAACATCATCTCCATAGGGTCCAGAGTGTGCTGCATCATTCATTATGACAACTCATTTATCCTTCTCCAAGGGCCAGTCATTGGCAACTAGTTAATCTTAATAATCCATGAAAAAACTAGATTCAACAATCAACATAATTAACAATAAGAGGAATATAGAAAAAAGAAAAGGGCAAAGACTAATCGTAACCATCTTAGCTTTTCCAATAATCCTTCTCTTTCACATTCATTTCAATTTCAGTCACTACTGCCGCTCATTTCTCAGGCAACTTATACACTAAAAGATACCTTGGAATAATTGCAAAACCTACGGCTCAAACCTTCCAAATAAAAAATGAATATCAGATGCCAATCAATGTCTGCTAACAGACAAAAAATCAGATAGATACAAGTTTATAAACAAACAATATAACTGTAGATTCACATACCATGACATCAAACTGCTCAGGCTTTGAAACAAGCTGCATGCAGCAGTTATCCACAATAATTTCATTATACTTGATTCCAGGATACTTTGTGGCAACCTCTCGACAGGATTCCAAGAATAAACCATCCGCTAGCTTCATAATATTTGCTTTGTGCACAGCCGTCACTTTCTTTCTGTTGTTTAGATAAGCATACTCAAAAGCATATTTAGCAAAACGCTCTGAGCACAACTTTGTGATTACCTAGCAGAATACTAGTATGAGGTCCCAACTTCATGAGATATATATAGACATATTACACAAAAAATCCACAATTACCAGCCAAAGATCAGTTGATAAACTTATTAAGCATATTTTAAACCAATTTTACCAGACGTATTCTAGATAAGATCACGTAGACCATAAGAAAACAAATAAAAGCTGCAGTGTGAAGCAGTATGTATTTATAGTTTAATTTAAATATTTAACCATTTCAGCCAGTAGTTCAATTAAAACAGGATTCTCCTTAGCTAAAGTGAATCTAGTAGCTAAAGTTTTCAATCAACACCCCCCAAAACCTTGACAAATCAAAACAGCAAGTTTGAAGAACTAGAAATATTTAAATAAATACCCATGTAGAATCAACTTCACGGATTACTATCAGTATCTACTATCCATGAATTACAATTTACCACAGCACCATCTTCCATGTTCATGAAAAATTAGATGCAATACCGTATCAGTTCTTAAATGTCATCTTCTTCTCTTATTAACATGTATGTAATCATTTTAAGTTTGTTGAATTAATGATTAAAAAAAAAGGTATTTTGAATTAATACTGGATAAATTTCAGCTTGTCAAAGCCAAAACACATTAGATTGAGAGAGCTATTAGTTCAGCAAATAGTATCCTACATCTTGATCCCACTGAATCCACCAAAGGAAAATCAATCCTATTGATCCCAGAGCTATCCAGAGAGCAAAACGTAAGTTGATCATCAATTACTCTATCACTCGGAAAGTTCAGCGGAGACTAGCAACCTAATCTATCACATACCTTAAGGCTTTCAACGACTCCCGGAACGACCTCATGTTCCAGGCCAGAATACTCTCCCTCCGTATTCTCCCTAATTACAACAATATCAACATTCTCGTGCCTCGTCACCAAGCCAGGAAGATTAAAGCAATTCACGAGCGAAGCATACAGATCAAGCTCTTTCCTTAGCTTCACGTTCAAGGAGCTCACACCACCGCCCATGGGTGTAGCCAATCCACCCTTCAAGCAAACCTTATTCTTCTTGATGGAATCGATCACCTCCTGAGGCACCCTCGGCATGTCACCGTGTACTTCATACTTCTCAAAGTAAACCGGCGCGTGCATCGCCTCCATCACTTGCTCAACAGCGCCTGTAACGAGAGGTCCAATTCCATCGCCGGGAATAAGGGTCACAGCGCGTGGAGCCCCATCCCCAGGTCGGGGCATGTAAGTGACGGATCGGGAGGGAATAAATCTCGAACATGAGGAGATGATGTTGGGAGTGTCCGATGATTCCAATGTTGTGAAGAGCTGTTTAAGAAGTGACGCTGATCTTCTCGCCATTGGTGGAGCAGATATCGGAAAGCGCGCTAGGGTTTCGAAGATTCAGATTTACGAGCAAGAAGACCGAGAAGCCATAGAAAACAGCTACAGAAATACCGTTGAGACTTGAGAGCCGCGACCGCGAGCGAAATAAGATTCTTTGAACAGTGAACGGGATATTTTACAGCGTTGAAGTTGCATTCCATTATTTTCATCACCGGTCCATTTTAATTTTAAGGGTTAATTTATTTTAGATTTAATTTAAATCACTGCTTGTCACCATTTTTAATTTAGGTGCTGGCGTTGAAAGTTATAGTGATACTTTGTATTTGTATTTATTATTTTTATATCAAACTAATTTATTGGATTTATAAATTAATATATAATCTAATAATATATAACATATACTGTAATTAAGTTACTTATTTAACTATTGTAATCTCTTAAGAAAAAAAAAATCAACTTAGTCTTATATTAAAATTCGAAAAGAGTACTCTCTCCGGTCCTAATTATAAGATAAAGTTGACTTTTTTAGAGAAATTAAGGAAGCTGATTAATTACTTTAGAATATTTTTATTTTTATTTTTTTCTGTAAACTAATTAGTTTGACTAATAAATTAATATATAATCTAAGATTACATAACATATGATATGATTAAGTAACTTATTTAGCTTCTTTAATTTCTCCAAAAAAAATCATTTTTATCTTATAATTAGGATCAAGGTAATATTAAATTTCTGAATTGAATTCTTACCCAAAGGATAATGAGTGTCTCCTCAACCATGTGAGATTTTGATATAATGATACATGTATTGGTGGCAAGTATTCAATGAAGGAAGGGTTTCGTATGCTCCTAAAGCAGATGGATGGAGGCTCCATTTAGCTGTCAAATATGTTTTGTTTGCTTGGAAAATAGAGTGGAGTAATTCACAAATTCATTCCTATAGATATCTTGGAATGCCCATCATATTCAACAACTTAACTAATGCTTTGCTCATGGACAAATTTCAGCAAGTTGGGAACTTGCAAATTCATGATATTATGATAGGAAAAGCTGTTGGTAGTTAATGATCAAATTAGGGAAAAAGGCTCAATGGTAAGTTGCTCCAATGATAGCACCCCCCATCTTATTTGAATGAGGTCCTCCGATTTAAGCCTACATAGCACCACCCATCTTATTTGAATGAGGTCCTCAGATTTAGGCCTACATTGATATATTCGTGTATGCATGTGCTTAAATATATTTTTTTATACAATTTTTTCTTTTGAGGCTTAGAGCGTAAAAGGTTTTCACCTCTTCTAATAAGTACTCCCTTCGGTCCTATTTAAAAGCAATAAGTGTGTCAAAAATGCCATTTTTTTTTCATATATGCCCCTATTTATGGAAAGAGTATAGGAAAGAGAATAAATAAATAGTATGAGAGATAATGAGTACCACTCTGTCCTATTTATAAGTCCTTTTTTATCAAAAAAATTTGGTTCTATTTATAAGTTCAGTTGTAGGGTAGTAAATGCATTTTGTACTTTTTTACCCCTATTAATTGTAATAAATAAAAAGAATCTATTCACCCTAACTTTTGGAACCAATCATAGATAAGGGTGAAATTAAAAATTTAGCCCATAATTAATGAGTTAACTAACTCTCTTTGGTCTGTGAGAATTAGTTAAAAAGGATTTATAAATAGGACCAGAGTGGTATAAGATATGAGAAAGAATGAGTATTTAATAAGAGTAAAATAGGAAAAATAAATTTATATTTTCATATAAAAAGTGAAAGTTGCTTATAAAAAGGATCAGTTCCATAAAAAAAAAAGTTGCTTATGAATAGTACAGAAGGGAGTACATGTTTAAATTGTATGTTTTTTTTTTTTTGGGTAACCACAGGATACCTCCCGTCTAGAGCCGGGAATTCGGGCCATGCCCGTTTAGGCCCGAGCCCTTCAAGGGCCGGGCTTATAATTTAGAGGCTGAAAATGGAAGCGGGCCTAAAAGGGCTGGCCCTACTGTAGCCCTGCGGGCCGGCCCTTTTAGGCCCGTTTAATATTTTTTTAAAAAATAAATTAATAAATATAATATCATTATATCAAATTATTAATATGAGAGACACCTAAGTTCCTAATAGAGTATTAATAACAGGCAAATACTTATTAATTGGTTTGATTTATTTTATTTTCTATAATGGTTTATTCATTTAAACTTTAAAAAAAAGGCTAATTTGGACATTAGATGATTATTTTAACTAAAAATTTATGAGTTTTAAAAATAATGTATACCAATTTAAAACAAAACAATAAAAAAATTGTAAAATTTGAAGAGAAAAAAATTTTGAATTAAAATGAGTTTAAGCATGTTTAGGCCCGAGCCCGTGAAAGGTCAGCCCTGTAGGGCCGCGGGCTTTAAAAATATTGTATTTTTTATTAAACGGACCTAAACAGACCAACTCATTTAGGTTCGAATCCGTGAAGAGCCGACCTTATAAGACCGGACTGCCCCTTTTTTCGACTCTGCTCCCGTCGGAGGCAATCCATTGATAATGAAGATAATCCTGCAGTCTATAACCTTTAAGGCCTGCTTGCCTGTATTGGTCTCCTTTTATTGGGCCTGTGAAGTCATTGCACCAAAAACAATAATTAAATTTAGAAAAAGATTTTATTGGGCGTATCTAGTCATTTTAGTAATGGGGGTTAATCCTAGTGGAATGTATTAATCCTCTACAATGTAATAAATTAAGGTTTGATTTTTCATATAAAGTTGTTCATATTTAACATCTAATAGTGTTTTTAAATAAGATTATTTTTAATAAAAGGATATACTGTACTTATAAGAAGACATAACGATACTGTAGGCTCAGTTTGTTTGGTCGGTAAACATTACAACATGTTTCATGCTCATGTATTTATTAGTGAATTTATTTTGCCCAATCCAATCTACTAACACCAGTAACATCACGGGATTGAACCGATACAAGCATGTATACTAAAACTCCTGTATAAAGTTGGTAAAATAGGTTGGGTCCCTATCAGCCCGTTAAATTTGACAGGCTCGGGTTGGTTAAATGCCAACCCACCCCGCTTAACCCACGGGTTGACCAGCTTATTATTATTTTTTTTCTTTTAAAATAAATCCAAATACCCTAATCACCTTTTCTTTAATGCTATGTTTAATTACTTCCTCATATTTTTTATCTGAAACTTTTATTTTCATATTATATTTATTTATTCTCCTATTATTAAATTTAAAAGAGATGTGTTTATATGATTTTGTGACGTGAGTTGATGAGAAAAAAAGGAAAGTAAGAATGAAATTGACTTCTTAATACAAATGTATAAAAGAAAAGAAGTGTGACAATGTTGTGAAAACCGGACCGGACGGTCAGACCGGTTGGACTGGTGCCCGGGAGGGCTTTCGGCTCGTTCAGCATAGTTCAACCGTTTCAGGCCGCTTCAGACCGACTGTTGGGTAGGGAACCGGGGTGGTTGAACCGGGAACCGTTTATTAATATTATTGACATGTTATTGTGTTATTTTTAATGATTTCAATGTATTGAAACTTAGGATTTGAGAAAGATGATACATATAAGCTTTTGTATGTTCTTATTTTTAAGTGATGTTAAAATTTCATATTTATTTTTTATATTTATATAATTATATATACGTACAAATGTATAATATTATTTTTATTTAATTATTATGTTATCGGTCCGACCGCCGGGCCGACCGGTTCGACCATGGAAGCCATGACTCGATAGCCTCTCCGGTTCAACGTCCGATCCGACTTTTAAAATATTGTGTGATATGAGTGAGTGAAATAGAATGAGAGTGAGAATTTTTTTTTTTAAAAAAAAAGAGTGAAATTTAAAAAAAAAAAATTGCCTTTGCGGACTACACCAACCCACCCCATTCTAGCTCACAACCCGCGCGGGCTAACCCGAATTATCACCTCGACTCTTGTACTTAATATAAGATATATTTAGGAAATTGATCTTGATCCTAAATATAAGACATAATTTTTGTATTTGTTAATCTTTTCTTAATTTACCTCTATTGATGCTCCTTCAACCATAATAAAGGAAGAGTGAGAATGAGAGAATTAAGGAAGATAACTAGGATGTTTTAGAAAATACATATCATATTAACTAACTTAACCAATTTTTTTAATCTAATCAAATTAGGCAAATATATCTTATATTAACATATATTTTTCCTTTCCGCCGGAATTGATATCGCCTCTTTGAATTATTAATGGATTCCAGCATTTTACTCCAAAAAATCGTCTCAGAAAATGATACAGAGCCAATCCAGTTTTTTCCCATTCATTTCAACCCTGAAGCGATCAAACTCATCATTATTCCCGGATGACACAAGCAGCGGTCAAATAGGGGTTTGGCGTGCACAAAGAATGAAAATGATTGAGGGCGTTTATGGGTTATCATAAAATTATAATGGGTACTATTGTTCAATCAGTAATTTTTTTTTATAATCCCTCCAAATCCCCCCCTACCCCCTACCCCCCCGGATTTTGGGGGAGAGAGATTTTGAGGGGAGAAGAAGGAAAATTTTAAAAAATTTCTCCTCCCCTCCTAAATTTTTTGACATTTCTAATCAAGGGGAGGGGAGGGGATAATCCCCTCAACCCAAACAGAAAGCCACAAGCTTCTCAACCCCAGCCAAAGGCATTGCATTGTATATAGAAGCTCGCATCCTACCCACAGACCTATGTCCCTTTAGCTGAACCATCTTCTCTTTGGCTGCTTCCTTGATGAACTCACCTTCTAACTCTGATTTCTCCAACGTAAATGGCACATTCATCAATGACCTCACAGATTTCTCCACCGGGCATCTGTAAAACCCATTGCTTTCATCAATAGCTTTGTACAGAATCTCAGCCTTCTTCTTGTTCTTCTTCTCAACCTCTTTCAAACCACCCTGTTCCAACAGATCCTCAAACACCAAACCACACATGTAAATTGCATAACAAGGTGGAGTGTTGTACAGCGAGTTATTCTCAGCTTGTATCTTGTAATCAAGCATCACCGGAGTGATATCCTGAGCATTTCCGATCAAATCTTTCCTTATGATCACAATCGTAGCCCCAGATGGCCCTACGTTTTTCTGAGCCCCCGCATAGATCACACCAAATCGAGAAACATCCACAGGTTTTGAACAGAAATTTGAAGACATATCAGCGATCAAAACACCATTTGGATTCTTGGGGGTTGGATAATCCTTGAACTCAACACCATGAATTGTTTCGTTTGTGCATATATGCAAATACCTTGCGTGCGGGTTCTGAAGTTGATCTAATTCGCTGAAAGATGGGATTTTGGTGTACTTCTCGGATTTACCAGACCAGATTACATTGGGTGTGCAGAATTTCTGAGCCTCCTTGAACGCTTTGTCTCCCCAAGATCCAGTTACCACGTAATCGACTTGATCATCTGGCTTGCAGAGATTCAACGGCAAGGCGGCGAATTGGGTGGTGGCGCCGCCTTGCAAAAACAGAACATGATACTCGTCCGGAATACTCAAGAGGGTGCGTAGATCTGATTCTGCCTTTTGGATCATTGAGAGAAAATCCGTACCTCTATGGCTCATTTCCATCACGCTCATGCCGGAATCGCGCCATATGTAGAGCTCCGACTCCGCCTTCTTAAGCACGGTCTCCGGCAAGGTGGCAGGCCCGGGGGCGAAGTTAAAGACGCGATCTTGGGATGAGGTCTGAGTTGGCGGACGGTCGTTGGTCTGGGTGGTGGTCGGCACGGCGGCGCATTTGATAGAAATGGGTCTGGCAGAGATGGCGCCGACGGGGCGTATGGAGGTGACGAGGGAATGATGGTTGTGGGTGGCGAAGTTGTTGATGCGATGATTAGGATTCTGAAAAACATGGGTACCAGAGAGAGCAGCCATTGACATGGTAACGTTGATCTGAGATTGAATAGAACAGGGAGGCAAAATTTCAGAGAGAATTTTAGTTATGAATTGGGGCGAAGATCAAAATCAGGGGAAGGGCATATTTATACATGTGTGAGTGAATCAGTGTGTTGCTTGCTAGGTCTCATTTTTTTTTTTTTTGAATAGATACTGGAATCATTATCCCATTAGAGATATTATAACAACTTTAATAAGGACTCCTAACCTACATCAATGTCCGCCTCTTGGATAAAAGGAGGAGGTTGATTAAGGAACCAAAAAATCTCATCTATGTTATGAGAGTATCTGGCTAATTGATCAGCAATAGTCATGATCTCTCTATATCTATGAGTGATCATAACTTGCCAATCCCTATGAAGAAACATCCTAATATCATCTACAATGTCCTTGAAAGGATGATCTTGATCACATCCGCTCAACATATAATTCATGGCCTCTATACAATCAGTAACCAAACTAATCTTCTTATACCCTTTGGACCAACACAATTGTAGGCCCTGATACAACCAAGAATTTTTGCAAAAACCGGTGGAACATTAACTAGTTTGCAGCTGAAGCCTCCAAGCCATCTGTTATCTTTGTCCCGAACGTAACCCCCGCATCCACTTCTTCCATCCTCTAAGACTGAGCCATCGACTGCTAATATGATGGAGTCATCTTCATGTTGGTTCCAGTTAGTATGAGAAAGACTCATCCTCTTCTCCATAGCATCTGTTCTGAGAATTTCCTTGTCCGAACATGCTCTAAAGAAACTACGTTGTGCATTTAGTCCCACATCAGTCGCCTCACTATCAAACAGTTTGTTACAGCATGAGACCCATGCATCCCAACAAAGATACCCAAACAAGGTTGGCCACGGAACCTTCTTCGTAAATTTTTTGCCAATCTCATGAGTCAGATTCCATTTGATCCAATCTGCACCCTGTAAAGAAGAGAATATATTCCATTTTTCCTTTTTGACCACTGCTCTCCAGCATTCCCTGACAATGGAGCAATCCCGCAACATATGCATCAAGTCTTCATCCATCTTGCATCTAAAAGGGCAAGCAGCTGACGTCTCCAATCTCTTTGCATCCTCAGCTTCAAAGTATGAGTCCTTCCGTGAGCAGCTAACCATATAAAGGCTTTAATCTTCTTTGGAACAGACCATCTCCATAGGATCTTCCCATATGTTGTTCGCAACTGGTCGAGTACCTGAAAAAAGAAAATGATATGCAGATTTCACAGAGAAACAACCATCAGTGGATTGTGTCCAATATAATTTATCCTCTCCTCTCTCCTCACATGGGGGTGCACACTGACAATTCGATCAATTACATGGGACGAAAACCAGTACTCCATCTTCCTTCTATTCCACTCACCCCCTCCCAACACATACTCAGCCACACTCTCGTTCCGATCAATGAGATGTTCATACCCCTGCATCAAATCAATGAGAGGCCTGTTCATGTCAGACCAATTGTCAAACCAAAAAAATGAAGAACGACTATTTCCAATCTTTCTCCCAATACCATTTTGAAAATTTTCCCAAACAGTGTTGATTCCTCTCCATGTTAGAGAAGATCTCTTTTGCTTCTTAACATCTGGAATCTCATTATCACCACAGTTATATTTAGCTCTAAGCACTCTCACCCATAAAAGCCTCTCTATTACATATAAGCCCCCAACACAATTTCATAATAAAGGCTTTATTATGTTTCCGTAAATTCCTAATTCCCAGCCCTCCTGCATTCTTTTCTTGCTGAACTTGATCCCATGAGATTAAGTGTACCTTATGGCTTTCTTCAGTATCCCCCCATAGGAAACCTCTACTGCGCTGTTCCAATTCCTTGATAATACGCTTAGGGAGAAAAATGGTCTGCATGTAGTACGTGGGCAATGCTGATAGCACAGCCTTGGTAAGGGTAGTCCTACCAGCGAGATTCAGATATCTTCTCTTCCACCCAGACAACCTCTTCTTAGTGTTCTCAATAAGTGGTGCAAAAGTCAGATAAGAAGCTCTTCTATGGATGATTGGAATACCCAAATATTTTCCTAAATCACCTGTTAATCCAGCTCCCATTTTCCTACTCAACTCCATGGTTCTTGATGAATGAACATTCCTAGAGAAGCATATCTTAGTCTTTTCTCTATTCATTTTCTGTCCTGATCATCACAAAAGCAATCCAAGCAAGCGAGCATAGTTTCTACTTGAAAGCATGAATCCTCTCCAAAGAGGATCAAGTCATCAGCAAAGAACAGATGAGACAGTGGTGTCCCTCTTGTGTTAAGCCTAATAGGCGTCCATAACCCTTCCTCAACTGCATCTTGTATCGTATGATGTAGCCGCTTCATACAGAGAGTGAATATGTAAGGGGAAATTGGGTCACCCTGCCTGATCCCTCTGGATGGGCGAAAAGATTCTGTAGGTTCACCATTCCAAAGCACCCGAAATGAGGAAGAGGAGACATGCCATAATAAGCTCATACATTTTGCCTTCAATACCAACTGCCCTCAAAGTATCACTGATAAATGACCATTCCAATCTGTCATAAGCTTTCTCCAAATCAACCTTCACGGCCAACCAACCAGAAGAACCTGTTTTACTTTTCATCGAGTTGATTACTTCTTGTGTGATGATTATATTATCACTGCTCTGTCTACCCGCGATAAAACTGCACTGATGATTACCAACCACCTTGTCCATGATCGATCGAAGCCTTTTGCTAAGTACTTTAGTAATTACTTTGTAGCTCACATTGCACAAGGAGATTGATTTAAAGTCACGGATTGTGTCTGGGTTATCCACCTTTGGAATAAGTGCAATATTCGTGTCATTCATCCCCCTTAATTTAGATGGATCATCATAAATCTCTCTCACCATTCTGTATAGTGAATCACCGATAATGTGCCAGCACTCATGGTAAAAGAAGGCTTGGATTCCATCAGGTCCCGGAGCCTTAAATGCACCAATATCAAAGACTACTAGCTTAACTTCCTCAATATTAATATCCGCAAAAAGCATTACTGCTTCCTCTTCAGAGAGGCTAGGAAACCCATGTCTGGGGTTAAAACTACTCCCAGAAGTTGAATTGCTACAGTAAAGTTCTTGATACAAATCTATCACCATCTTCTTAAGATCCCTTTGATCAAAGACCTACTCTCCGTTAGTATCCTTTAGACCCTCAATTGAGTTCTTCCGTTGCCTAACAATGGTGGATGTATGAAAGAATTTACTGTTCTTATCTCCCCATTTCAGCCAGTTGCATCTTGACTTTTGAAACCAAAGGAGCTCCTCCTGTTCTAATGCCCTGTTATACTCCTTCCACAACTCCTTTTCAGTTTGCATTAAATATTGGCTATCCCTCCTAGCTCGCACCCTTTCCACTCCTTCAATCCGCTTTAACAGTTGCCACTTTCTTGCCGGTATATTCCTGACTCTAGTCCTATTCCACTCCGTGGCTTTCTCAGTAAAGGACAAGATGTTCTCCATCCATTGATCATGGCTCCAACCCTGTTGCACAATATCCCTAAAACCCTCCTCAAGCAACCATGCAGCTTGACATTTAAATTGAGGTGTATGTGATCAGCGATTTTCATTTGGAGAACACTTCACAAGTAGCGGCCGGTGGTCCGAACCATATTTACTTAGGTGAAAACCTTTTGCATTTGGGTAGCAAGAGTTCCAATGCTCATTCACAAAGACCCAATCTATCTTTTCTTTCATGAAGTTCCTTTCCCAAGTATATTTATCTCCTGTGTACTCTACTTCAATAAACTGACACTGATGAACACATTCTCCAAAAAGTCTCATAGATCGAACATTAGGTTGTGCACCTCCCATTTTATCATCACACGACAAATAAGCATTGAAGTCACCCAACACCAACCAAGGATCATCCATTCCATGATTAATAGAAATTAAATCAGTCCATAACATTTTTCTGAGAGTACAACACGGTTCAGTATAGACACAAGTTAAAAAGAACTTTTGAGAGGTACTCTTATGTTCCACTTGAACATGCATCAATTGAGTAGTTGAAGACACATAATTAATGGAAACATACTCATCCTACCAGAGAATCCAAATACCACCAGCATAACCCGTAGCTTCCAAACGTTTCCAATTACTAAAACCTCATTTCCTCATAATTCTATCAGCTTTAATGCCACTAACTATTGTTTCAAGAAAGATAAGAATTTGGATATCCCTTCCCCGAATTAAATCTCTAACTCTGCTAGGAAATAATTTACCCGCAGCACCCCGACAATTTCAAGACAATATATTCATAATACTTGAATAAATAGCAGAAAAGGAAACTCAGAGAAACGTTGTCGCTTATAGAGATGACGGAACAACTTCAGAGTCATCTTTTCCATCTTCAACGTCATTGCCTTCCACTTCATTGAGTTCCTGATTTTCTGTTGCAGTCTAAACAAGCACCGTCTGGTCCTGATAGTCGGGTGGTGTACTGTTTCTTTGAGAATTCACATGATCGAGGTTCCTTAGCATTAATTCCTTTTCTTCATTCCTTTTCTTTTTTCCGACGGCTTGCTCCCTTTTTCTATTGACTTTGGAAAGCTCTTTTGTGTTAATAGATCCCATAATAACATTGTGGGCCCGTGCTGCAGTTTTCTTTCTAAGCACTGAAGATAAGCCATTAGATTGTTGCTTGGAAGGCTTACTTGTTTCGTATTGCAATGGACAAGGAGTTTGGCCCAATAGTAAGGGTTGGCCCACTAGGTTAGTGAAAGCATCATCTTTTAATTTGTTGACTTCAGCATCTTTGCCTTTCACATTCGGCACTTGCTCCATCTCTTTTCTCTCCGCTGAATTTTGTCCACCCTTTTCAAGATTTAGCTCCTCTCTCTCTTGAGGCCTATTGGAACCTTCCCTATTTGCTGATAAGACCGCACCCTCTTTCCTTCTCCATGTTCTCTCAGCACCCTTCATCTTTCTATTTAGATCAACGCCTTCTGATAGGATATGGTCATCCACCTCCTGCAACACGTCAAACTTTGTACCAAAGTCAGATTTTATCGCCTTCCCATTTGTCCTATTAACCTTAGGTACGCTCCCCATCTTCCTTTCTATCTCTGATTTCTGGCTCCTTTTCCTAAAGGTATTTTTTGTTATCATCCATGAGCTAAATTCGTCTGCTGAGTTGACCCCTGGCACACTTACCAATGGCTTTATCTAAGCAGAGCAGAACCTTGGGTTTTTTTGAAACATGATCGATGTTCACCCCCGGCGAAAATTTTTCCGGCAAAGCCTCGCCTGGGTTTAAAGCTAGTGGGCACTTCTCTTGAGAATGTCCATATTTACCACACTTGAAACAAATTGAATCAAGTCCCTCATATTCAACAGTGTAAATTGTAGATCTAATGACAAACCGGGATTTCAAAGTTTGATTCAAATCCACTTCTATACTTACTCTAGCGAATTTCCCTCTCTCTACCATCATATTTTGGTTTTGGCACTGAGCTAAGGTATTAATGTCCACCTTGAGAGCCTTTCCAATCATGTTTCCTATTTCAAGCAAGCAATCTTCAGAATAAACATGCATCGGAAGTGTAGGAATTCGAACCCAAACTGCCACTTTTTGAACCTTATTACTATAAGGGTTGAAGTTAGGGCTCCATCTCTGCACTGCTAAATAATGCCCTTGTATCAACCATGGACCATCAAATAAAAGCCTCAAGCGCAGCTCTTTCTTTTCTGTTCTAAACACAAAGTAGTTGTTTGGCATATCAATGAGCTCGAAGCTTCTTGATCTAAGAATCCAAGCAACTCTGTCTTTCAACTTTTCTAAGTTCACCGACTTCCAAGCAGAGTAAGTATTAAAGCATCCTTCCAAGGACGACAAAGATCCTTCAATCTTTCATCTGGCATGCTTAGCTTTGGTAGGGATTCAAGAATGTTTTCCTGCTCCTCAGTATGAGGTGGAGAAATCTCCTTCTCCTCACAAAGCCATTCTTTCTCATTTTATTAAAGGCTTGGCTTATTTTTATCTATTTATCTATGTACAAAAATAATAGAGAAAAAAAATCACATTTAGGTTATAGATAAGAGAAAAAAAAATGGTCTCAAGAACTTGTAATGGTATTTTTGGTATTGTTAATGACTTACACCTGGTGTTATCAATAAGACCATTTTTTTCATTTTGAAATATGAAAATGGTTAAATATAAGTCATTTATATTTTATTCTCATATATTAAAAAATGGATTAAATTGGCCTCTCCCCGACTAAGAAGGATTTTATGTCCTAATATAGGATAGTTAGTTGGATGCCTTGTTGTTATATATATAAAAAAAATGTATTAAATTGATAAAATTTTCTACAATTACTATTATTATTTTCTTTTGTCTCTCCCTCCTTGACAAATAATTTTCCCACCCATATCTCATCTTTCTCTCTTTTCAATAAAAATTAAACGGGGATAAAATTGAGAAATGATCATTAATTATTGTAAAAACGACTTATATTTTAAACTAAGTTTATCCCCTACAAGTGACTTATATTTAGGTATAGAGTGACATATTTTATTATTTATACAAATATTTTAAAGAGATGTACGATATATAAATTATATATAAATTCAAATATAATTTAAATTCTGTATTTTAAAAACTTTATTTTACTAAAATAATAAAGAAGCTTCCAACATAGAGTTGGTCTAGTGATGTAAGGTTCTTTTATATTTTTTTGGGTCTCGAGTTCGACTCCCAAAAGAGTCATATATGTTAGAAGGGATAGCCATAAACGTCAAACCGGTTATTGAATGATAATGCAGAGAAAATGAAAGAAAAAAAAAAAAGGGGCAAACTGTGGGGTTGGTGGAAGAAAAAGTTTGGAGCAAAAGCTCACTTCAGCTCCTCCTAAAAAAAAAAACATTTGGATTTAATCGTACAGACTAAATTATCTAATATTGATTATATTTTAATTATTATATCAACTTATTGAGCTAATACCTACCTACCCCCTGAAAGTAACAATAAACGGAGCAATTTGTGAGGCAGATATGCACTCGAAGTGACAAGGACGATTAAAAAAAAAAAATCATATAGTTAATTATAAAATTCTTTTTTTTTTTTTTTTAAAAAAAGGCGGCAATACAATGGGAAGTGGTATTTGGCTTCTTAGGCTAAGCAACCAATAGGAAGCAATTTGATAGCAGCGCGTCGTTTTCCCTTGACCCTCGTGCGCCCACCTTTGTTAAACAATGGACTGGCAAAATGAAGTTAACTTCTAACAAAGAAATAATAATATTTTACTTGTATCACACGGGAAGAGGGCTTAGCGTATAAAGACATACTCCGTATTTATTATTATTAATCACTCAATTTGTTTTCCTGTCATCACCCGTTAATTAAAACAAATTACAAAACAAAGTAAAAAAAATGTCAATGAGAAGAAGATTATCCCATCGTCCTTTTCCTCATATGAGTAATGAGTTCTCCCATAAAAAAATATACAATATATTATATGATTAAATAACTTATTTAGCTCAGGTAGAAAAAAAAGTAACTTATTTAGCTTCTTTAATTTCTCTAAAAACAGCTAACTCTGTCTTATATTTAGGACCGGAAGGAGTATTATACTAATAATAATAGAAGCCATGATTATTTTATAATTATTACATGGAATCTGCACAGAAAAATGAACCCCAAAAGAATTGCGGATGCATTGCATTGAATACTTCCAATCTAAGCATTTTGATCACATGGTTTTTTTGCCTCATCTCTAATTTATTGAGGAAAAATTTTAAATAATTATAAAATGAAATGCAAATATCATTCCCACAAATATCCAGATTCCAGGGGACCAGAGCTCTCTTACATAAAAAATAATTAGAGGCATTTGAAATGCATTCAAGGGACAAACTAAAGCAAAGCATGTAAAATTACTTGAACAAATGTGACTGTTCTATCATTTCCATTATTTTATTCAACGAGAACTAAGAGAAACGTACCATCTTCAAATTAGTAGATCAGATATGTTCAATAATCAAACCACCAATGCAAAAGAAAGAAATAGACACAGTCTCTATTTGTCTCTGAGATCGACATTGTCAATTTTGAAGGAAATTGAGAGAATCCATTTGCTTTTTACCAATTATAAAAGAAGTCATGTATTTGTTTTGTTAGTTCTTCTTCTATACATGGCCTTGCTATAATTGGTTCGCCACAAGGAAACTTGCTGGCTCACATTTTGAAGTATAGTTGAGTTTAGATGTGCAATACTTCCTATGTACAGCTGTTAGTTTTCCTTTCTCAGCCTTTTGGTGCAAATCAACCATCATTTTAGAGCACTCCCTGCAAGTTATGTTTCGTATTTCAAGGTAGAATCAGAATAGATATAGTAAAGACTAGTCATTTAACTCAACAGCTTAAGCAATTAAGTTAACACAACTTTTGGTTATTTCAAGCAAAATTGATCTCTCATGTTACTTACAAGAGTTGATCTTCTGAGTAGTTTGTGTGCCATTCACATGTCTTGTTCCATTGCTTGAAACCATAGATGGTGCATTGAGCAGTAAAAACTGCAGCTGCAGCTAGCAAAGAAGGTGGGAACTTCAACATCCCATAATCCACAAGAGAGAGCTCTATCAAGAAGAAAGCTAGCAACTCCATCTGCTCCATAGTGAAAATTGCAAGCAAAGAATTCAGTACACAGAAGTTAGTATTAGTGAAAAAGATCATACTGCTTGTCAAAATGGATTGCAGTAGCTAATTTGACTAGAAAATTTTGTGAATTAATTTTGTTTTATTTAATTTGGTTGGGATTCAAGTGTAAGTTAAGGTGAAAAGAATACTATATTGAACAAAACTGAGTTTAAGAACATATAGATGAAAGATCTTGCATCCTAACAATTTCCCCCCTAATTCTTACATAGAGGTTTGGCATTCCATCTGTTGAGGAAGGTTTGTCTAGCGTCTCTCTTGTGATTCGATGGGCTTAACATCTCAATCTATGGCACCAGTGATTGGTGCAAATCCTTAAGAAGCTTAAGCAAATAGAGTTGTCTCATGACAAATGGCTGTAGCTTTTGACCTACTGGTTGTGCTAGCCATCATGTCAAAAGCTTAATGTTACTATTAACCAAAGGTCTTAAATCTCAACAATCTCCCCTTTTTTACATCCCAACTGTCTCTCTCTCAAATATGAGACTAATGTTGACCTCCTGTTAACGTTCCAACAGGAGGTCTAGCATCCTAACAATTTCCTTTTCAAGTGTGAGTTTAATATTGATCCCTTGCTAACAGTTTTTCCAGAGGTGTAACGTCTCAACCATCTCCTCATTAAGTATGAGTCCAACATACCCTTGCTAACAGTCTTTCCTTCAAGTAAGTCATCAACCCCCTGCTAACCAGAGGTTTATTGTCCCAACAATCTCCTTATCAAGTATGAGTCCAACTTCAACCCGCTGCTATAACTAGAGTTCTAACATCCCGACAATCTCCCCCTCAAAGTCATTGAGATGCTTTTTTTTTTTGCCAAAGTCCCATATTCTTCCTCAACAATTATTATTTTAAAAACCTAATCATTTACAGAATGTTATTAAAAAAAATTATGAGTACTAACTTTTCTATCTGCCTGTGCAGCCTTTAGAAACCTTCTCATAAACACATAAGGTGTGGGCACTGTCATGTTGAACTGCAGTGTGCTAAGCATCAGCTTCTCCTGCATCGTTAGAGAAAGGACAACCTTAGCTTCTTATGGTTCAAGAAACCCAAAAAAAAAAATAAAAAAGGTCAGCAACAATTTGATTAAGGAAAAAAACATTACCATTTCAAGAACTTCTTTCCTCGTATATGCTTTGTCTGATATAAGTATCAGATCCTCCACCACAGGAACTGAAACTTCCTCATACTTGCATGCCAAAAGCATGGCCACTAAACCCACCAATTGAAGCTTCTTCCTTGTCACTGATTGCTTCTCCAAAAACCTGTCTATTAGGTTTACTGTAAGGAACAAAGTCTCGTGCATGAGATCAAACTTGTCTTGCACCTGAAGGTTCAACACCAAAGAAACATACACGAGTCGTTAATTTAATAACAATTACATTCCAACCAGAAAGCCAACTACTATTATTAGTAAGTGAGGAGTGTTTATTTGATTCATATACCTCAATGAGCCAGTCAATCAGTATAGCTCTCATTCTTTCATTAATGTCTAATTGTTGTGACACATAATTTGGTGACACACAGCTACTATTCTGCATGTATTATAGCTCCATGGTGTTAGTTTTTAGAGGGGGAAAAAAGTATATATTGATATGAATCATCAGCAATCAATCAATATAAAATATAAAATTTACAGCAAGTCTCATAAAAACATTTAAGTGAGTTATTTTTCAAACCATATCAATGTACAAGGGCCCACAGATATTTCATGCAAAGTGGCGTTCATAATTAGATTCTTCGTATCTAACATTAATTATTAATTCAAGAGATCATAGTTTTCATGCAAAGACATATATTTCCAAATTCAGGCCTTTATTAGACTAAATCTAAAACCATCGTGTAAATTTCATGCTTCGTATTTATTAATGCTTGCAAAACCTGCAAACCCAAGCCATGCAGATCCAATCGAAATACTTCCTAATAATATAATCAGAGGCATTTGGAGGATCTCTTTATTTAGTTCTTAAATATTAAATGACTATTGCTTTACCTCCATATTTCTGTAGTAAGAATAGAGTTCATGAACATAGTCCACAGCTGCAAGATGGTTGTCTCCATCACTACAGTCAATGTCCATGATAGGATCTTCAACTATATCCTCCATCTCAACTTCCTTGTACCATGTTCAAGAACAATAGTTAATTCATAATTATATGTATATATATATAATTTGAAGGAAATTAAAACAAAGTGAGAAAGACATATATATACCATCTGATCTGTTTCAGTCTGCATTGCTTCTTCTGGTTGTTCTAAAGACATGGGTACTGGCTGGTCCTTCACTGACTTGTGGTCTTCATCCACAAATATGCATTCTCCAAATCCATTTGAGTTTAAACTTGACTTTCTATCTTCCTGTTCAAATTCAACCCAGCGATACTCAGAAATAACTATCATTATCATTACTTTGTGAGAATTTCTCATACTTCGTGGTATGTATATATATTAGGGTCCTTCTAGTTTAATCAAAAGAAGAAAAAAAGATCTGACTTTAAAAGCAAATAGCTACACCCACAGAGAGAGAGAGAGTACCTCGGGGAGAGGCTGCTTTGTGGGAGCAATTTGTGCTTTGTGGGAGTTATTGTTCTCACGAGAAATCACCATTTTTTTGGTTGATAATCTCAGAAACCCCAGAAGAAGAAGAAGATAGAACTGAAGAACCCTAACACCTCACTGGGGATTGAGAGAATGTAATGAGAGTATGATGGGTAAATATTTGTCTGGCTCGGGACGCGTCGTTTTTTTTTTTAAAAAAAAAATCTCAACGGCTAGTGGTTTAGTGACCGTTGGATGGATGAGAGTGAGAGAGAGACAGAGAAAGGCCAAGACACGTACGCATGCTTTCTTTCTATGTTTGTCTAATTAATAACGGTAATGTGCGGAAACAGCCTGCATGTCTGATTTCAAAAATTAGTTTTTTTTTTTTAATGTTAAGTCTTTAGCTCTTTTTTTTTTCTTTTTGCCATAGTTAAGTCTTTAGGTCCAATCAGTGGTCTCTGCGCTCTTCCGCACTATTGTATGGGCTTTATTCCTTTTTTTAATGCCCTTTTTTAATTAATCTTTTTGGTTGGGTTCATTTTCAAATCCATTAATAAATCCCGAAATACATTGAACCTGTAATAATTTAATTTAGGAAGCTAATTATGTTCACCATATCCAAAACCCGACTAAAATAGATTATGTTGACCCATCAGAGATTAGGATATATCTAGTTTTTTTAGGAAATAAATTATAGTGGTAGTACTTTTTAATTTTTCTTAAATTTATATCGATGATTTTATTTCTGAAATTTGAATTTTAGTCCTAGTTTAAAATTTTTTTATTAAAATGCCCTTGGTTATTGAAGCCAACGAGAGCAGCCAAAAGACAAGTTTTTTTTTTTTTTTTTTAAAGATTCACAAAGTTCTCTTTAAAATTGGGATGTCTGAGAATTGAGTTGTTTTTCTTTTTCCTAAAAACGTGAGTGATGAAAATACGTTAATGCCGAATCTAAAACCCAACCGAAATATAAATTCGTAAATTAAAGAAACTTGAGAGTTGGGATGCATAATAAATCCAGGAAATCCCTTGTCATTAATTGTTTTACTATGTATGAATATCTATAATTGGATCATTCACGTTTAGAAATCTCTCCGCAGAATAGAAGCTCATTCTTTTGTTTTTCAGAGAATAGAAGTTCATTCATAAATAGTGGGGACTCTCACATTTTTTTGAAACGAAAAATAACTTAATGGCATTAAATAGTTTTGTTGGGCCATTATTGCTTGAAACTGGAGGGTGTAGTCAAACATTGATAATGACAAATGATACGCGCCGATTTATTTGCATAGAATCTCAAAATTTGAATCGTTTTAATCATTTATAAAAGAAACGATAAAAGTTGAACATTTATTGAGCCTTTTTCATTTTTGTCCTGTATTAATTATATATAGTATATTAATTAAAAGACCGATAACACTTATAAGGAGAATTCCGTGAAAATCTATTTGAAATAACTAAATACAGAATCAAGCCTACATTTTTAACAAATCCTTATTAAAGCTTATAGGCCTAATTATAGATTTATGAATATTGTTAACAAACCATAATGGTCATTTGTAATTAAAAAAATTGAAAATTTTCAATTGCAAATTTCTATTAACTTTTAACCCTAACCCCAAAATCTACTCCTCCCTAAAGCATTGGGATCTCAACTTTTAATCTACTTAACAATATTAAAAGGAAAGTCCTCACAATTTATTTTAACCCTAATGTCGCACAATTTATATGGAATGTATATGGGATGAATGAAAGAATAAACATTTATGGTCTGTTTTCGCAACTATAGATTCGTTAAAAAAAAGTATTTTTGATTTGCTTAGAAAATCAATCAGCCCAAATTTCAAGGTAATTATAAATTATCTCCAATTAGAAAACTATTTTCATGGCCATGTGTGATTGGAGAGGGACTCAGAGAAGAAATTAAGACCTGAATAGCATATCAAATGATGAATCAACCAGAGAAATCTTAGGATGAGGAGAGGAGATGCGAGGAATAAAAAAAAATTGAGCTGTAGATTTTATTTAGGGTTAATATAACTTTTGGTCCCTGAAATTTGATCCAATTTTGGTTTTGGTCCCTGAAGTTTAACCCTTGATCCCTCAAGTTTGAAATTTTTGGTTTTGGTTCCTCAAGTTTGAAAATGACTTGGTCTTTTTCAGTTTGGTTCGGTTTTTCACAAAGTCCTTCTCAAACTTGAGGGACCAACAGTTACAAATGAAGTAAACTTGAGAGACCAAAACAAAAAATTTCAAACTTGAGGGACCAAGGGTCAAACTTCAGGGACCAAAAGTTATATTAACTCTTTTATTTAAAGAAAGAATGAGATAAAGAGAACAAAACAAAAGGATATATTAGTAAAATCAACAAATTCATAAATTCCTAATCTGATGTACAAGTCTTATTAAGAATTTGTTAAAAAGTGTATGATTGATTCTGAATTTTGGTATTTTAAATAGATTTAAGTGGGATTTTCCCATACTTATACTCCCCCTAGAAGAAAACTTAGGCCCTGATAATGGGAGCCCAACTGACTCATTAATGAGTTTTTTCAACTTTAACCCTGGCTACAAAATACTACGGGAACTCTATTTTTCTCCTTGTGAAAGAAGGGGGGGTGAAACATAAATGCACAAGAGAGAACTCTATATAAATGCGAGAGAGAGAGAGAGAGAGAGAGAGAGAGAGAGAGAGAGAGAGAGAGAGAGAGAGAGAGAGAGAGAGAGAGAGAGAGAGAGAGAGAGAGAGAGAGAGAGAGAGAGAGATGAAACATACTCCATATCAAGTAGGGGTGGAAACAGGTCAGGTCAGGCTTTTGCCTTAGGCTTGTTAAGGCACAAACTGGCCTGAGCCTGGCCTGTGGCCTGTTGGAGGTCAATTTTTAGGCCTGAGCCTGGCCTGTTCACAGGCCTGGCCTGGTCTGAAGCCTGTTAAGGGGGCCTGAATTTTTAAAATTTTTAAATAAACCTGCCACGTCTTAATAAAGGCAAGAAGCTAAATCAGGATCTTGCCAAAATTTTTAAAATTTCTCCACTCTCTCTTCTCTTTTTCTTCTCCGAATAAACTCTTTCACATGTATATTAATGTTATCGATGTGATCATATTAGTATTTCTATCGCACAGAATACTTATTACATCCCAACATTGAGAAAGAAACAAGAAAAATTTCAATGAATGATATTCGGCAATTAGTAAATGACACTGAGAAAGAAACAAAAGAAAAAATCAACTTCAACATTATCTGGAGGGATTCTTGGAAAACAGAGTGCGTACAGAAAGGGTGAAATGCAGTTTAGGGATTTGGAGGGATCCTGTGAGATATGAGGGAAGGGGACAGTGACAACACGAGAGAAGAGAGTGGGGGGATCTGTTCCCTTCTGAGTTTAAAAAAAATCAGCAAAAATTGAACCAGAAAAAAAAAGATATGATCGAACAAAATAAAAAAAATCAGAACTTGACGAATCAGAACAGCAGAAGTAATACGAAGTCCAGAAATCAGCAAAAATTGAACCAGAACAATTAACCAGCCTAATCAAACGAAAATGAGAAGAAAATCGCAGAATCAGAACAGCAGAAGTCCAGAAATCGCAGAAAAACCAGAAGCAAATCGCAGTTAGAAACCATATACTTACTTGACGAAGAGATGACGGACAGAGGAGGGCCTAACGGAGAGACGACGGAGTGATGGCGGAGACAGGACTGCTTGACCAAGGGACGACAGAGACAGGACGGCCGTGGGAAGGACCGAGGTCGACTGACGAGTGATGACTGTGGACGACGGACGGAGTCGGGGAGCTGTGCTGTGCGATTGTGAGAGAAGCGATGCCGGAAAGAGGAGAGCTGTGGTGCCAGCGGTGCCGCTGTGGAGCCGAGGAGGAGGAATGACCGAACTACGAATGAAGCTGAGGATGAAGATCGTGAATCGTGATTTTGCTCTGAGGAAGTGAGGAACGACATGAAGAAATGAAGATGAAGATAGGGTTAGGGATTGCAAATTTGTTGTGTGTAATTACCCTTGCACCCCTGATCCCTGATCTGATTTTTTTTTAATATTTTAATAGGCTCAGGCCGGCCTGACAGGCCTAACAGGCCTGTTAATAGGCCTTGGCCTGGCCTATTAAGTAAAACATGCTTTTGGTTTGGCCTTGGCCTGGCCTTTTAGCCTGACAGGCCAGGCTACAGGCCCCTGACAGGCTGCCTGGCCTGTTTCCACCCCTAATACTAAGGAACAAAAGACCGGACTGGGCAATAAACTGGTCACGGCACAGGTTCAAAGGTCAATGGGTTAATCAGGGTCTAACCGGTGTTCAAATCGGTCATATTAAGATATTACAATTTATTAGTGACAATATATATATTAATATATTTTTAAACTTCTATAGATAAAAATGAAGATTTTTAGAAAAAATGCTTAAAATCTATTAGTATTAGTTATGATGCTTATACTTATGCAATAATATCTCTTTTCCTATAATTATTATATCCTTTTAAATAATTTTTTTTCATCATTTTATTCTTTTTTTTAGATTTGTTCTTTCTTTAACTACTTTTATCTTCATCTTGGTCTTCAACATTTTATTTTCCCCTAAAAAATAGTGTGAGATGATAGTTAGAAGAATAAAAAAAAAGGAAATCGGTCCAACCAATTAAACCACCGGTTTTTCCGATTTTATCCGGTTCAAACCAGTTCATGGCCTAATGATTGAATCAGACCGGACCACTGACCGGTTACCAGTCGGTCTGGTCCCCTTTTTTGTTCCATGCTCCATACTCCTAGTAAAAAAGAAGGGGAGGCAGATTTATAAATGCATGAGAGACATGAAAGAAGTCAAAGATATTAAAAATATATGAAAAAAAAGTTATTTTATTATTTTCAAACGCATTCTTAAATAAGGGTAGTTTTGGAAAATTTTATCATTTTGAGACAGATTTAATGGTGTAAGTCTGAAACCATCATTCCTTAGTCTATGTGATTTACTTGAAAGGTTCTTAAATTTTAATGTGTTCGGCAAGCTCTGAAACCATGGTTTCAGAAGCACTTTTCCGCAAATTGAGACAAAACTCCTCTCACATATTTATCTCGTAAATTGTAAAAGCTATTTTCCAAAAGCTAATTCGAACACACGATATGGACTGAATTAAGTATTTGCTTTATTTCCCTCTCTTGCTTACCCAAATAAGAGCATAATTGATAAACAAAAAATTTACTTCAAACATATTTATTATTTCTAACTATTTTTTTAAACATCGTAATTTAGTTATCAGACTATTACAAGTATAACCAGAGGGAGTACTATGTGAATTTGTTCCGTCTCTTTTTATAAGGTCTTCTTTAGTATTACCTAAGCATTAAAAACATTCTTACCAATGTTATCCTTAATTAATTTCCCCATACACTTCTTGTTTTTTTTTTCATTTGGTTCTAATACTCTCTTAGTCTATTTCATCATTTTTGTTAGTATTACTCTCTCTTATTTGCCCACTAATTATAAATAAGGGTATTTAAAAAAAATAAGTATATTTCCTACATATTTATTACTTTTAACAAATTGTAATTATTTTCTTAAAAAACAAAATTCGGTTAATAGGACCTTATAAATGGGGATGGAGAGAAATAACTCCCTTTGTACCTATGTACTCCCTCAAGTTCTATTTATAAGAGCTCAATAACTGAATTAAGCGGCTTAAGAAAGCGATTAAAGTTAGTTAAAAATAATAAATATTCCGGAAATAAACTTTATTTTCTAAGTATACCCTTATTTATAACAGGAAAGTAGGAGAGAAAAATAAAATAAATATAAGTATAACAATTTTTTAATTCATGCAATACATATAATTAATTAGGGGTATAAATGAAAAAAAAATCATTAAATATTCAGACAACTCTTATCGGACTCTTATAAAAAGAATCAAAGTAATTCAATTTTAGGATTTTATAAAAATGAACGGAGGGAGTATAAGATTCAAATTTTTTAAATCCCTCCATCATTTTTAGAACACACACTTGGGAATTATCTTGGCATTAAATGCATTTTTACCAACTTTTACCTATAATTAATTTTTTCTATATATTCTTTTTGATCGTTTTTCTAATTATTACTTTATCTCTTTTACCCACTTATAACTAGTGTTAAATTTTTTTAAAAAATAATTTTAGTGTTTGTTGTTGTGGTCTTTGCTTAATTCTGTATTTTAATTCTGTCACTGTTTGTATCTTCTTGGACTTCACTGTTACGTTTTCCTTTTAGTTATTTAATGGAAAATATTTACAAGATTAAAAAAAAAAAAAAAAACGGCACTCACACAATTCGGTTTTAACGGGGAGTGAGTACCGGAGTAGATAATAGAATTAAGAAAATAGACTGAGATAGTGTTATTGAATTGAATGAAACCTACATTGGAATTGAATCAGACTAACTAGTAATCTAGCATACTCTTCTTACAAAGACATTCCTATTCTTTACATAAAAAAGTAAATCTCCCAACTTGGGAACGGTAAGAATCAATTAAAAAAAAGTTATTTTTATGCTGTACGAGATAAAATCATTTTTACATATTTATCTCGTATAGCTTAAAATTATTTTAAATAAGATGATTCAAACACCTACCTAGATGTGACAATACAACTTATATAAGTAGACAAACGTAAAACAAGAATATAAAATTGACATACACATTACATCCTTAACTACTCTCATTGAAACCAAAATTGCCGAGACAATTGTCAACTTGCATTTACATGTCAACCGCTAAGAAAAAGCCGAAGGCATAATGTTAGAAGATTTAGCTTGGGCAACTGATAATAATACTAATAATAAACATAATATCAATGATACAAGTAAAACTACAAAAGATGTTAAGAGACTGGAAAACTATGGCTAACTTAGCTTGTTCTAAAGTGAGTGTGGTTATATTTTCTCCTTGAAAACCCCATCCTCTTGTGAACTGTTACATATCCACTTATAATTTTGCATTTGTCGGCTACCATTCATGGATAACGTACTCTCTTCATCTTTCTTTTGGGGTCAAAATAGATCATGCACTATGTGACTTCAAAAAAGCCTTTCAACTTGCCTTCAATGACTAACACGGTTAAGGCACTTTTTGCAGGCAACAGCAATATGCTCTTTTTATCAGTTCATCAGATGTTGATGCCAATTTTTCTCTCTTGGTACACATTCATGCATCACTTAAATAACTTGGACAACTTGGGAGTCTTTCTAGCAGTTTCTTCATCCTTGTGGATCTCAAACAATTCATGCTTTTCTAAGCACGTGATCTGATCTGGAATACTTTCTTTCCGAACCAATTTATGTTTCTTGATTTTCTTTTTCTCAGGTCTTGGATTTGACTTAGACAACTTGGGAATCTTTCTAGCAGTTTCTTCATCCTTGTGCATCTCGAACGATTCATGCCTTTCTAGGTTCGTCCTTTGATCCGGAATACTTTCACTCTGAACCAATTTATGTTTCTTGATTTCCTTTTTCTCAGGTCTTGGATTTGATGATGATGAACGTCTTTTATCTCTCTTGGTCACCACTAGTTGAGAGTTTAGTGGATCTGGAAGACTCAAATTGCGTGTTTCATCAGAGTCCTCCTCAGTCTTGACTTCACATCTCTTAGCCTCCAAAACCTCTTCTTTCTCAACAATTCCGCTACTCATAGTTTCAAGAATAACTCTGCCAAGAACAAACCTTATCTCTGAAGTGTGACCTCTCCCGAATAAATCATAGTTTATTTCAAAATCCTTTTTTTCACTCCTGTAAGAATCAACATTACGGATCAGCACTTTGAAGAGTCGTGCCACATCCTTCCCCGTTTTTCTTGGTATAAAAACCTAGGAAGAACAAAATATTCAGTCCAATTGAACCTCTGAACTACTAGAAAGCAACATATACCGACATGGGCTAAAATGAAAGAACTAAACGGGCAAAAATTACCAGAAAGTAACACATATTCAAGTAGGCATAGGTGCAATGATTTACAGAGAAGAAACTACCTTAACCTACGAGAATAATATAGTATAGTATATATATAAATAAAATAGTATAGTATACATACAAAATATTTGCCTCTGACTTCTGAAAGTTGCGACCTTCTAACACCATACAATTTTCATGTTATTGTTTCTTTAAAATTTAAATGGTATCAGACCGACTTCTATTCTCAAAACCCAAAACTGCTAACGAGGTCAGGAGTTCTGGACATCGTGACAATGAATAATCACAAAAAGCCCTAAGTATTGAATATTTGAATAATCCAGACAAGGAAAACAGAACTTAATCGCGTTGCATGTATTTAACAGTTAGTCAAAAATAAGAAGATCAAAGTTTGAAATCCAGAAGATACATATGTTAAAAAACTTACCAAACCAGAGCGGGAAGCAGATGGATATCTAGAAACAGATTGAAGAAGAATATTCTCATTAACCAGGTCAGTTATCGAATCCACCACCAGAGATGCCAACTGAGAAACTGCTCTGACAATTTCTTCATCAGATTTGCATACACAAGACTTTCTTATTTCAGGTGAGAAGTAAACATTCCTTTTTGCTTGTTCTTTTGCAAATTCAACACCTTTTTCCCACTCCCCATGATATAGAACTGAAGCAAGTGCCCACACCACAAGGGCATCTTGAGGGTTATTCACTAATGCCAGGTGAAACGCCAGTAATCCAATCCTGTGCAATATAAAAACAACAGCATCTTAGTTGGAAATCCATGACTTGAATTCATCACAAATCAACATTAATTCAAGCCAAGTCTATTACAGCTACAACAGAAAAGTACTTCGAATAAATTAAATGCTTCCTCGCTATGCTCTTTGTCAGAAGTTAAAGACTTTCAGGCGGGGCATGGAGAGAATAGAGTTGTGATCTTACGTAAACAACTTATCCTTTTATTTCTTTTCTTGGGGCCATGAGTAAATGATGTATCCAGTTATGCTGACTACTATAAAAGCAAATCATCTAAGAATAGGACAACCCTGGAAATAAAGCAGTTCCAAGGTCAAAAGTGATTTGCCCAGATCTGAAAATAAATTCAATGGCTTTTAAAGAAACATCCCTCAGTCTTTGATGCAAAAAAATTATTTCTTCCTCCTTCCTCGAATATTATATGTCATTCCAAACGCACATTTGTCTAACATCCTCGGTTTAAAACTTTTCTTTCTTCAGCTATAGGCAATCAGCAGGAATAAAACCCGCAGAACATTAAGCAAGGAAACGACTCACCATGTAGTACAAACAGAAGGTCGATCACAAGCAACCAATTTATCCAAATGGAAGAATAATTTCTGCAAAATTAACTTAAGCAATTATGAAAGCAATAACAAATACCAAAAAAGTGCTTTTTGAAGAAATCTAAAAATATAAGTAACTAAACTTAGAAGTTAAAGCATCAAATATATGGCATGATTTTGATTCGATTTGGAACATAAAAGAACTGCTTCAAAGTTTCGTAAAATCTCTCAATGTCAGATTAATGTACTGATCCTAACACAAACTTAATCTTTCTTCAAAATTACCTCTAGTTCTTAAAATCAGACCCATCAACAACCATGCTTGCAAACTTAATATTAATATTACGTAAACTTAATTTACCATGAGCATACTGGAAGCTTGAGCATCTTGTTTGATAGCCTGTTGGTCTAAGTATGCTGCCTGCAAACAATCAAGAAAGAATTTTATGACTCGTAGCCTGAATCAGAAAATAAATACATGATTATAGGTTGGCAAGACAACTACTTACATGCAAAGGAAGTAAAAAGTCAAGAAGTTTGAATTTCCAGAGCAAGGACAGTGATGGCTCGGCAGCTCCATAAGAAAGCATATAATTCATTTCCATCATTATTTTGAACTGAAATACATAGAGAACAGAAAAAGTAAGACCTAGGTGAGAGCAATAACCACTTTGACATCCAAAGACTGACGTTTATGAGCTTCTTATCTCTTTTTCCCCTTTTTTGCAATACACAATTTTACCTTTTCCAAGTATTGCAATTGCAATTGCAATAAAAAGGTTTCTGCATAACTCAAGAATGAAAATAGCATGGAAGCATACCAGAAAGGGTATAAGATACAATAAATATTCTAAGCCAAATATAGGCAGCATAACATCATGACTGTATTCCAAATATAGTACCTTATTCAAGTCCTTAACCAATAAATAAAATCTCTGAATTGCAGATGTAATCTCCCTTGATAATGATAAACCTAGACGAGCAGCAATTCTCAAGGCGCGCAAAATTCTTCCTGCACAGAATTCCACAAGTAACTTCATATTTATTGGGGATGATAATAAATTAGTCAGATAATTGTTTATATGATGCTAATGATACTACCTACCAGGATCTTCCTTGAAAGATAGTTGAGCAGGAATCATAGTTTGAAGCTGAGTCCATACAAAAAGGCATTATTATATTCTAGTGTAATTCCAATCATGTTTGGTGGTAATAAACATTCATTAGTGAATCAAAATAACGAGTTACCTTCATAGACTTTAAATCAGCCAATCCATTGGCATAGTCATAGATTTTACGGGCAAAAGGATCATAAAATAAGCTGTTGTCAAACATAGGAAAAAAAATTATATACCATCTTACACAAAATTAATCATTGAAGTGAAACGTGCTACTTGTTTGTTCAACTTCCTATTTCCATGACATACGTCATAACCCAAACTAAAATAGGAAGAGACATTTTCAATACTGAAGCTCGTTATAAGAAAATTAAAAATATATATATAGAAAGTAGAAACCCAGATGTTTAAAACTCTGAAAAATACCTGTTGATTGTGAAGTCCCTTTGTAAGGAGTTTTTGAAGAGAAGTCTTTTTCCTTGCAGCCTTTTGGCATTAGGGAGGATAAAAAATTTTCTCTCTTCAGTATGTGTCCGTGCCACTGTCTCAAAACTGGATACCTGGTCCAATATCCATTTAATCATATTTTAGTTAATTAACTGAAATTACAATAATCATTAAATAATTGTCAAATGACAAGCACAACAAATCAATCACGCAATTTGAACATTTAATATATTATAGATGATTATAATCATGTCCTAAATGAAAGAACAAACCTCTATGACAGAACCTTTGATGGGCACCATGCATATTGGAAAATGCCGTCCAACAACAGCCGCACGACGAAACTGCTTTTTTATCTGCAAGAATTTTTTTGCCAAATTCTTTTTAAAACTCATTATACATGCAGGTTATAAAATTCATACAGCTGAAAACTTGGAACATTGTTTGTGCACTAATCTTTGGTAGGAGGCTTGTCCATATCAGAAGCCACAAAGGAATTGAGGGGAAAAAAAAATTCAGGGTAGGGGTCTTATTAGGAATATTGGTTTATAATCTGAACAGAATTCATGTAAACCATTAATGGAAGGGCGGCTTAGTCCACTAGGCTCCCACCGGGTGGGGTCTGGGGAGGGATAGATATATGCAGCCTTGACCCCACAATCGGAGAGGCTGTTTTCAGGATTTGAACCTGAGAGCAACCTTACTGTTACACCAATACTCACCCTCTAAACCATTAATGGAAGGATTGAAAGAAATTTCATTTATACAAAGAAGGCCTAAGACTGGGTCAGAATTATTGGCGTCCTAGATATTGCCTTGCAGGTAAATGGTTATAGAGTTTTCCTTCAGAGGTAGCTGCTATATGGCATAAGGTTATTTGAAGAAAGTACAGTTTAATCCAAATGTGTGGGATGCCAACACTGGAGGTAATGTGACTCATGCAAATTAGGGGAAATTTATCTCACAAGGATATACACCTTTTATGATATCAGTTTCTATAAAATTAAATTGGGCAATGGTTTGAAGATGAAATTTTCATGACTCTCTTATTCAAAAATATCTTTATTATCCATAGATCTAATGGTTCTTGGAATATCCTTTTTAACTTAAGTTAAAAAAAATGATGAGCTTTGCTCGTGTCTTTAATTCATTATGCTAATTTCTCTTCTAGTCATGATATGATATTTTGGAATATTGACCCTTCTACTACTTTCTCTAGCGTGTCTTACTTTCGGTTCCTTACTCAGGATGTTTTTGTTTTGACGTTTATCAATGTGAAAATCTCATTTTCACATAAGAAACCATGTTTTTGAATCAATCAACAGAAAAACAGACAGAGGCTCGTTCTCCTACAAGGGAAATGTTTGTTCTTTATAAGCCAATTCGAAAACCAAAGCTCCTACAGTAAAATCCTTTGATTGGACAGCAACTCCTGATTGGATAAACTCTAATGACATGTTGCAGTTTCAACAGGTGGAAATGGCTGTTTCCCTTGGCATGATTGTAATGTGAAAATGTAAGACAGAAAATTTGCCCCACTTATTCCTTCAACATCCAGCAGCAGGCTACCTTTCACATAAACATTTTAGCCTCCTGGAAGAAAGTAAGGCTTGTTCTAGCTCTTTGGATCAGTTTATCCAAATTCATTTTGTGGAATTCGGTAATGGGAAAGAGATAGCAAAAATTTGTGGTAGCATGTGGTTTATGAGACTTCAAGGTTTGTCTGGTTGAATATGAATGCCCATATTTTCAAGGGAGCATCCTTGTCTTTAAATACTTTATGGGATAGCATTGTTTGGCTACTCTTGGTACTTAGCTTATGTCTGTTTCAAAGGAAATTCAGATTTCAATATGCTAGGATATCGGGCAGCTCTTCTGCATTATTTTTTAACTTATCATGAGTTTGTTAGATGTTCTGCTTTGTGTTCATTTACCTTGTTATAAGGACTTCTTATCCTCAATGCTTTGTAATATCGCCTCTTTCTAATACCATTTCATTTTTTGCAGATAAAAAAAAAAAAAAGGAATATTATTGCAAGACCTGTGTAAGGTTTGCTGTAGCAATGACATCAAAATCTTTTGGAATTCTATTGAGGAGTAAATCTCTCACACATCCACCCACTAAATATGACTCAAATCCTGCAATTCAAGTAATAATGAATGTAAGAAGTCAGAAATGTCAGCACCTAATAAGCATGCCATTGTTGACACTCTCATTCACATCTGTTTACACACACCTACTGCACACCTACCGTTTCGTTTCTGCATTCTCTGTTTTCCTTTCTTTTCCTATATATAGTGTAATCCCTAAGCATTTGAGATATCAATGAAAATGATGAGCTCTTAAGCTCATATGGTATCAGAGCTGAGACACAAGAGTCCGGCGACCAGAAAGAGTGAGACGCGAGAGAGAGGCGCTGCAGATCGGAAAACAGGGGAGGAGACAATGCGCTCCGATCTCCGTTTTTCCGGCGCGTCTGAACACACCGCCACCTCAGAGAGGTTTGGACAGCGCCGATCGGCGCAACCCCAGAGCGCGGCGTCGATCTGAGCAGCGCGTGAACAGTACGCGCCGCCACTGTTCACCGGCGCGTGAACAGTACGCGCCGCCGTCCAGAGTGCTTTCCGATCTCCGTTTTCCAGAAAACAAACTACAGTTTCTACACCCACCATTTCCTCATGGATTCTCCTAAATTTCCTCCTCGTTTTGGTTCTTTTCATGAAAGTTCATCCATAACGGGAACAACACCAATTGCACTCATGACAGGCACAAATTCTGAGACCCAAGACTCATCTTCTTCTCACTCCTCCACTACTAGCAAAACGGTGATGGCTCCAGAACTCTCTGATAGTCAGATTATGGCTATCAATCACAGATTCAATGGGCGAAACTACCTCCAATGGTCTCAAACCGTGCTAAGGTATCTTCGTGGCAAGCGAAAAGAGAAGTATATCAATGGAGGAGTATCCCAGCCTGCCCCTGATGACACTCATTTTGATACATGGTTTGCTGAGAACAATCAAGTTATGAGTTGGTTGTGCAACTCTATGACTGATGACATCAGCGAAGGATATCTCCTCGCAACTACTGCAAAAGAAATTTGGGATGCAGCCAGAAGAACCTATTCCTCTCTTGATAATACTGCAGCCTTGATCCACTTGAAGCGCCAACTTCGCGATTTAAGACAAGGTACTCTATCTGTCACTGATTACTATAATGCGTTGATTAAACTCTGGCAACAACAAGACCTATTTGAAGTACATCCATGGAAAAATGTGGAAGATGCTCAGTTATACAAGAAAATAGTCGAAGAAGGACGAGTCTATGATTTTCTCCTTGGACTAAATGACTCATTTGAGGAGATACGGGGTAGAATAATGGGCCTAAAGCCTTTACCGCATCTCTTTGATGTTGTCAACCATGTGCAGTTCGAAGAAAGCAGAAAGCTCTTGAATCAGGGTAGCTTAGGCCCGATTGAACGATCAGCCCTGGCAGCAAACCAAGGTAGTCCAAGCTCAATTGAAAGGACAACCTTGGCGGCAAAACGACCACAAGACGAAAGAAGAAACAAATGGTGTAGTTATTGCAAGAAGAAAGGCCACACCAAAGAAGAGTGCTGGAAGCTTCATGGAAAACCAGGAAGTAACAAACAAAGCCATATCTCTGCTACTGAGTCAGAAGCTGAGGATAATCATTCTTTGACTAAAGAGGAACTGCAGATATTCCGTAGGATGATCGACAGACAAAATAAGTCTAATTCTACGCCCGGCATCAACCTTGTACAAACAGGTACCTCTATTATAGCTCTAAATACTGTACGAGCTAGTGAGAATGCTTGGATTATTGATTCAGGAGCAACTGATCACATGACTGGTAATCGCACATTGTTTTCAACTCTTAAACTGATTCATGAGAATCTTAGAGTCAAAGTTGCTAATGGACTATACACTACAGTCGAAGGGATTGGCACAGTTATTCTCTCTAATTCCCTGAAACTTCATAATGTCTTGTTTGTGCCCACACTCACTGTCAATCTGATATCTGTGAGTAAGTTAACTAAGGGTCGACTGTGCCGAGTCATGTTTGATAACGATGTTTGTATTTTTCAGGATTTAAAATCGAGGAGGAGGATTGGAATTTCTAGAGAATGGGATGGACTGTTCTACCTTGAAGAGTCAAACTTGAGATCCGAAGATGCAAGGAAAGCAAGAAGAGCACTGGTTAGCTCTAATTCACAAAATCATGATGTAAACTTATGGCATTGTCGTTCGGGACACCCTAGTATTGATTATATGAAGCATTTGTTTCCAAACTTATTCAATAAAAATTCTGTTCCTTTTCATTGTGAAACTTGTCAAATTGCAAAACAAACCAGATCCTCTTACCCCAAACAACCCTACAAACCTTCCTCGCCATTCACACTAATCCATAGTGACATTTGGGGTCCTTCACGAATAAAAACTCTCACTAATGCTAGATGGTTTGTTACTTTCATAGATGATCACACTAGAACCACATGGGTTTATTTAATGAAAGACAAATCTGAAGTAGCCAAAATTTTTCAAAACTTCTATACCTTTGTGCGCACCCAATTTAATGTGTCTATTAAGGTACTACGAAGTGACAATGCCAAGGAATATATGAGCAACAGTTTTAGCGAATTTCTTGAACAACAAGGAATTCATCACCAAACCTCTTGCCCTTACACTCCTCAACAAAATGGAGTAGCTGAGCGAAAGAACCGTCACTTGTTGGAAGTAACCCGAACCTTACTAATGGAACGAAATGTTCCCAACATTTTTTGGGGTGATGCCGTACTCACTGCGGCTTATCTCATTAATCGTTTGCCTTCCAAAGTCCTCAAATATGACACACCTATCCAAAAACTATTAGAAAATTTTCCCAGTTGCTCAATCCTCACTTCATTACCTCCTAAAGTATTTGGCTGTGTTGTCTATGTCCATAACAATGATGGAAACAAACTTGGTATTCGTGCTAACAAATGTCTCTTTCTTGGTTACTCTCCTACTCAAAAAGGGTATAAATGCTACTGTCCAGCTTCCAAGAAACTTATTATCTCCAAAGATACAGTCTTCTTGGAAGACGAAGCCTATTACCCTAAATTACCCATTCAGGGGGAGTACACTGAAATTGAATGGCTAATCCTGAATAAACCTGAATCATCACCACCACAACCTCATCTTGTGCCCATCATTGAATCTGTCCCTTCCACAAGCCAACTTACTCCTACCCAACTTGATCATGAAGCAGAACATCTTCCACCTCAACCTGAACTCATGCCTAATGAATTGGAAACAAATGTTGAAATCAATTCAGGGATGGATACTGAACTACAGCAAAATGAAGAGTCCAGACTACAAAATCAAGATGAAACAAACAATGGTAGAACTATCTCTCCCATTCAAAGGAATGACCATGACTCTAATTCGGGATTAAACAACAACAACAACAACAACAAAGCCTTTATCCCACTAGGTGGGGTCGGCTACATGGATCGCACGACGCCATTGTGCTCTGTCGAAAACCATATCCTTAGGTATATTATTAATCAAAAGGTCTCTCTCAATGACCTCATTTAGCGTTCGTTTCGGCCTTCCGCGACCTCGTTTTACAGGACTCCATACGGCTTGATCAACCCTCCTCACCGGTGCATTCAACGGCCTTCGTTGAACATGACCAAACCACCTCAAACGATTTTCTACCATTTTTCCTTCAATAGAGGCCACTCCAACTCGTTCACGTATATCATTGTTACGAATCTTATCCTTTCTTGTATGACCACACATCCATCTCAACATTCTCATCTCGGCCACCCCCATTTTATGCTCATGCAATCCCTTTAAAGCCCAACACTCACTACCATATAGCATTGCTGGTCTTATAGCAGTGCGGTAGAACTTCCCTTTTACTTTATTAGGTACTTTCCGGTCACAAATAACCCCAGTGGCTTTTCTCCATTTATACCATCCAGCTTGGATTCTGTGATCGACATCTCCATCAATTTCACCATCTTGTTGAATAATTGATCCCAAATACCGAAATTTTGTCACTTGCGGAATAACTTGCCCCTCCAATATAACTTCCACTTCATTTCGACCTTGTCTCTTATCATACTTACAATGCATATATTCAGTTTTGCTCCTACTCAAACGAAAACCCTTCACTTCCAAAGTCCGTCTCCATATCTCAAGCTTAGAATTAATTTCCTCCCTAGACTCAGCCAACAGAACTATATCATCCGCAAAAAGCATGCATTTAGGGATTTCCTCTCTTATAGGCTCAGTTAGAACATCTACCACTAGGTTAAACAAATAAGGGCTCAAAGCTGATCCCTGATGTAGGCCAATCCTTATAGGAAAGTCCTTTGTTACACCTCCAGGTGTTCTAACATTGGTAGTAATCCCCTCATACATGTCCTGTATGGCTTTGATATATGCAAACCGCACCCTCTTCTTTTCCAAGGCTTTCCATAGTAAATCTCTTGGCACACGATCATATGCTTTTTCCAAATCAATGAAAACCATATGCAAATCTCTTCCTTTGCTTCTATACTTTTCCATAAACCCCCTCAATAAATAAATCGCCTCTGTTGTAGACCTTCCTGGCATAAATCCAAATTGGTTTTCAGCAATTACAGTCTCCAACCTCAACCTCCGTTCAATCACCATTAAATCCATAAGAATTTGGTTGGCCTATTGCATTGAGAAAAGGGGTAAGATCTTGTACTCAGCATCCAATCCAACGTTTTGTCTCATATGGTAACCTGTCTATGAAAATGCAAAGCTTTGTTGTAAACAGTGCGCAGATTAAAATCCCAAAAACATTTCAACAAGCTATAGCTGATCCAAATTGGAAACAAGCTACAGAAGAAGAGTTAAGGGCACTCAAGGAAAATAAAACATGGGAGATTACAACTCTTCCCAAGGGAAAGAAACCAGTAGGATGCAGGTGGATCTTCAACCCAAAATTCAATCCTGATGGTAGTATCAACAAATACAAGGCAAGGCTGGTGGCAAAAGGATACACTCAGACATATGGAATTGATTACCAGGAGACATTTGCTCCAGTTGCCAAGCTTAATACTGTTCAAATACTCCTATCAATCGCAGCCAACTTGGATTGGTCGCTACATCAACTAGATGTAAAAAATGCCTTTCTGAATGGAAACTTGGAAGAAGAAGTTTACATGGAGATTCCAGACGGAATTTTAGCTCCTAACAACTCTGTATGTAAACTCAACAAGTCATTGTACGGACTTAAGCAATCTCCTCGGGCATGGTTTGGTAGATTTACCAAAACAATGAAAAGATTGGGGTATACTCAGGGACAAGCAGATGACACATTGTTCATCAAACGTGTCAACAGCAGAGTCACCATCTTGATCGTCTATGTTGATGACATGGTCATTACGGGAAACGATGAAGTATCTATTGCTCATTTAAAACAGGATTTGTCAACTGAGTTCCAGGTGAAAGACCTTGGACAAATGAGGTACTTCCTAGGCATGGAAGTAGCAAGAACTAAAAAGGGTATCAATGTTTCCCAGCGGAAGTATACCCTAGATCTATTGCATGAAACTGGAATGCTAGGGGCACAACCCGAAGGAACACCGATGGAAGAAGGTTGTCACCTAGAAATTAAACCAAAAGGTGTCCCAGTCAACGCAGAACAGTACAGAAGACTTGTTGGCAAACTCATATACTTGACCCATACACGTCCAGACATTAGCTATGCAGTTGGAATAGCAAGTCAATTCATGCACCAACCACAAGAAGAACACATGGCAACTGTATACAGAATCCTAAGCTATTTAAAGCTTAATCCTGGAAAAGGAATCTTCTTTAAGAAATGCACTACCAGAAATATCGTAATATACACTGATGCAGATCATGCAAGGGATAGAGAAACTAGAAGATCCGTCTCAGGATATTGCACATATGTGTGGGGAAATCTTGTTACATGGAGAAGCAAGAAACAAACTGTGGTATCACCAAGTAGTGCAGAAGCAGAACTGAGAGCTGTTAATCACGGAGTACGTGAAGGACTTTGGATCATCAGATTACTGAAGGAGTTGGGAATTCCATATGAAGGGCCAATGCAAATTTGGTGTGACAACAAAGCTAGCATTGAAATGGTCAAGAACCCAGTCTATCATGATAGAACAAAACATGTTGAGATAGACAGACACTTTATTAAAGAGAAAATTGAAGCAGGCATCATAAATTTGTCTTATATTAGATCTGAAGACCAAATTGCAGATGTGCTGACAAAACCACTAAGTAGAACTACGTTTGAAAAGTTTTTGTGCAAGCTGGGTATGATTGACATATACTCTCCAGCTTGAGGGGGAGTGTAAGAAGTCAGAAATGTCAGCACCTAATAAGCATGCCATTGTTGACACTCTCATTCACATCTGTTTACACACACCTACTGCACACCTACCGTTTCGTTTCTGCATTCTCTGTTTTCCTTTCTTTTCCTATATATAGTGTAATCCCTAAGCATTTGAGATATCAATGAAAATGATGAGCTCTTAAGCTCATAATGAATGCTTGTCAGTATTAATTAGAATGATATTTACATAGCAGAGTTTTAAAGAAAAGCATTGTTATTTAGAACGGAACAGAATCAATCAAGGAATAAGTCAGATTGGGTATCGATGTCATTTTCAATAAAGCACTTTCTGTACAAGTTTTTTTCTTTATGAGCAGCTGAGATCAACCAATTACACTTCTAAGAATAACAATTAAAGGAATATCCTATGACCTGATCATTCATCAACCGCATGGCTTGAAAAAAATCTTGTAGAGACCATTATCCAGAGTTGGAGTATCCAGTCACTAACACCAAACCAGCCGACAAAATCATTACCAGGTAATGGGTCAAACCTGTTATGCATCCTACAGTTTTATATCTGAAATAATTTGATCGGAAAAATCAACCATGGGGTAGGACCTATACTTGAAGGGTTAATCCCATTAAGACCTATGCTAGAAGGAAGGGAAAACAAACCCAGGAAACCAGAGTGAGGAGGCAATGTTTTATTGTTACATGGTCGTGCATTACCTGACTCGCATTATAGCACTGACAGTTATGAGAAAACTCTTACCGCCGCTCTTAAGAAGATTCAGAACAGTCCTAGACGAGCGTGAAATCATAGAACCAGTAATGCCAAGTCCACTTGCATCCAACTTCTTCCACCGGGAGTTGCCAATGCCGCCTGAATCATTAAACAGAAGTGTAACAGATTTTTAATGTGAATATGCAGACACAAATATGGCATTAGTCCCATTACAAGCAGTCAGAAGTAAAAACAAAACTGTATCTATGCACCCATAGATAATATAATGACATCTGCTTAGTAAGATGTCGGGGTCCGTTGGACGAAGGCAGATAACATGGAAAATCATTCAAAACAGAGTGTGATAACAACCCCTATCCCAGTTTAGAATAACTGACGAAAATAAAATTCACAAGCAAAACAAAAAAAGTGTAGTAACCTAGACAGGCTGAGTAGTCGATGCTCATTTGTGTGGGTAACTTATCTTTCACAGCTCCATTGGCCTTATTTGAGCTAAACCTCTGCAAGACAGAATTCAGAAGTGGAAAAGAGATGTTACAGAGTGTTCGAGAAAATGCCTCAAACAAAAAATACGACATTGTAGAAGCGTTAACCTGAAAGATGATCGAGGATCTCAGGGGAGGTAGTAAGCCCCGCTTACTGTTGTTGATTCTGGGAAGAATTGCCATGATAGCGTCAAAGTTTTCCGGCGCCGTTGGTGGCAGTTCTTTTCATTATAGAGCGGCCAAGCTTCTTTGGGGCACAGGCGCGCAAGAGCCCAAAGTTCGGGCTTTGGGGTTTTGGGAACTACTTCGGTGTGGCATTCTTCTTCTTCTTGTGGTACTGGAAGAAAAATATTAAAATTAAAAAATACATTACAATCAGCTTAATTATAAATTCTTTCTTTTGATTCTTGAAATGAAAACTTGCATAGATTTCTTCCCTCACAGAAAATTACATTATATAAACCCTTTTTTCTATTTTAAAAACTTAATTTTCATCCCCCTTCGGTCGAAAAGGTGTTAAATTATTGAGAAAATACAAAAAAATACCACTTCAACTTTAAAATTTTAAATAAGTGATTTCTCAAAAAACTGAGTTATCAATTGTTATGCTATTTTTATCAACCACATTACTCTTATAGTTAATAAAATCAATTTGGGATTTTAAAGTTCAAGTGATTTTTTTTTATCTTTTTTCCTTAAATTATTCTATTTAATTTTTTTAGAATCATATTACTCCTTCTCTGATCACAATTCACAGTAACTTAATGTTGATTTTTTTTTTAATAAAAAGGCCAAATTTCATTAATTATTGGGAGAGATGTTCTTATTTAATATCCGATAATATTTTAAATAGGATTACCTCTAATAAATAAAAGTTAACAAAAAAAATCATCATGGGAGAAGCCCAAATTGAAAAGTAGAACAACATAAGCCATGATAAACGAGCCAGCAAAAACTAAAAGACTTGACCAGTAAACTTGAAGACAACAACCCAAATACTCTCAGAAGAAAACAAAGTAAGGCCTCAACCTACAAGTTGTTAGTTCTTTCAGGAGGAGATAACAAGTTCTAACCTCAAGTAGCGTATTTGTTGGAAGAGACAAAAACTATTTATGCAAACTTGTTTGGGTTGATATTTGCAAACAAAAAAATTACTTTTATACTTTATAAATTAAAGTTTGGGTTAAAAAATTCCTTAGAATATAAAATCCAATATTTTATAAAATATTATTTTAAAAATAAATAAATAAACTTAAACCATTAAAATCTGACGAACCCAAATTATAATGGAAAAATTACACTCAAGTCCTAAAGAAGAAGGGGAATGAAAAAATGATTCTTTGAAATTGTAAAATAAAAAAATGGTCTCATGAAGTTGTCAATATTGTTAATGACCCCTTCTTGAAATTGTCAATGTGACCATTTTTTATTTTGCAATGTCAAGAGACCATTTTTTCATTTCTTTTCATCCTTGAAACTTGAGTGTAATTTTTCCAATTATAATTACAATTCAAATAAAATTAAAAAAAATTAATTTATAAAATAACATAATAATAATATTATAAAATATTAAACCCATTTGTCAATATGAAGGTGGAGATAGATTTTGAGTGGAAAAAAAAAGGATTTAAAGAGTGTCGTCATCCGTAGTTAGTTTAACTAAAAGTTTGTTTGGCAGTTTTTTTTTCGCCTGAGATGTTTGTTGGCAGTTTTAAACATTTAGATTTTGTCCGTGTTTTCGCGCGCCTTTCATTCTATCTTGAAATACAAGTTTCATTTCTTCCCAAACTTCTCAGCTCGTCTTCTCCAACTTCCACTTCGAGTTTGTTTCCGATCACTCAAGAATCAGGGTTCCAAACCCCTTCATTCTATCTCAGTCTCTGTTTTCGTTGTCCTGTTTCAGAAGTACTCTAGACGGGAACGCTATGGAAGGTGACGGTGCCGTTGATGATGCCGCCGCGGAATCGAACGGCACTGGCGAAGTCAACATCAACATTAGTTGCACCGCCGATTTCTCTCAGTTTTCGGTTCAGATTAGTCTTGAATCCTTAGTCGAATCATTTAAGGAACTCGCGATATCTCACCCGATCAACAGCGGCTGATTTACAAGGGTCGGGTCTTGAGGAACAATCATCAAACCCTGAAAAGCTACGGTATATACCCGATCTTGTTAGGAAAACGAAAATATTACGAGTTCATTAATAGCTCGGTGGATATCGGCTGAACATTGCTCTTAATTTAGTCTGCTCATGGGTTTTTTTCGTCTTTGGCAAAGATATATTCAAGATTCTAATGATTCTGTGATATAATTGATGTTTTAATTGTGATATAGACAGATTATTATAATATCAATACGTTCTTGGTATGTCTAATATGCTTTGAGAAACTTTTATCCTGAATATTCTCTACAAGATTCTTCAATCGTCCACTATATTTGTCATGCTACCGATTCAGCTAGCTTGAACTTGTTTTTTCTCCTGGTGTCTGTCAGAGATAAAATTTAACAGAAGTTTCTATTGATGCTTGATAGGTCTGGAGGATGGTGGCATTGTTTATTTGACTCGTGAACCCGCACCTGCTGCAACAACCAATCCCACTGGTGGGACCAAGGGCTCAACAAATAGTCCCAGCTTGACGAAAGACCCAAAGAAAACACCTGCTATGCAGAAGCTGCAGAATAATCCTGAGGAAATTCTGGATGTTATAATGAGGGACCCAGAGATGCAAGAGATCATGTATCGAAACCCTGAGTTCGCACACATAATTAATGATCCCGACTCTCTTCGCCAGGTTCTTGAAGCTCAAAATAACCCTGAGATTTTGCGGGAAATGATGAGACTTGCAGACATAGAAACAAACAACATTGAATCTTCTCCCGGAGGATTTAACTATCTGAAGAGTATGTATCTAGATTTCGAGGAACCAATGTTAGATGCCACTTTTATGGCAGGTGCTGGAACTCAAGGTGGCCAAGCCAGCAATCCGTCAACTAATTTCTCAAGTACTAGTTCTGAAGCAATTGCTCGTTCCTCCTCTCCCAATACTAGTCCACTTCCTAATCCTTGGACCTCTACTGGAGGTAAGTTCAGGCATCTTATCACATCCTCTGAATAGTGGCCGAACACTTGTTTATCCTCAATTGGTTCAAAATGGTTTCCCCCTCATTCTTATCTCTCTGTCTTTCGTAAATCTGGTGGTTACATTTTTCAGTTGCTTATGACTAATACAGTGCTAGTTGATAATAAATTATTGCAGCTGGACGTACCCAAAATAACACCGCAGGGTCAACTAGTGAAGGGAATGCTCAGGCACCCAGTTCGTTCACCCAGTTAAGGCAGAAGCCCGTCCTTTTCAACCAAACGCCTGATAAAACAATGATGCAAAACCCAGAGGCATTTCAGGTAGACGATTCTGAGTTTTGCATCTGTTACAAATTGCACCAAGCTGTGTCTTGAGAGTATGGTTGTTTTTAGTCTTATGATGATCTTATTATGTCTCCTCTCACCTCTATCTATGCCACACTGGCTGCATCTCTTCTTTCAGCGAGCGCATTTGTCTCAGCTTGACCAGCAGCTATCAACACAGTAAGCAATGGCATAGTCGGAACCTTCATATTCTGGCATGACATTTTTCTTTTTCATTTTCTAAGAAAAGATACAAGAACTGCCATTAGTTATGAAAATATTGAAGGGGAAGTTACCCTATCCTGTTACTGTATTTAGTTATTTGCTTTGCTCTGCCCTGGACCTGGAGTCCATTGCAGCAAACTTAGTCTAGATGCCTCACCTGACATTTTTTAAGCATAGATGTAGTGTCACACTGTATGCTTGATCGGTTTCTGCAATTTTCATGTAAATGGGTTTCTATTGGTAACCCAACCTTTAAAGAATCATACACTTTTGTTCTGAACTCCACAGAACATGTTTGACATTGTTATAAGATTATCTTATGATACTGCTGTTGGTATTGTTTAGTATTTTTTTCTATCTTACACGATGGAATCGTATTATTAACTATTCTCATCTTTTTGTTCCCACTTGTTTTCCTATTTTGATTGTTTTTCAAGAAAGCCATTCATAATCAGCTGTACTTTTTGTGCTTATGGTCTGTAGATTCTACACTTGAAAGTTGTCCAATATCCATATCAAATTAAATTAATTGGATGTTGGCTTCCTTGAGTGTTTATAATCATGTGGTTTTTTCTGCGTTAAATTCTCATTTTTGTCCTGCTTGTTTCTGGATTGATTTTCTATTGATATGTTGTACACTTTCAGGAAATCTCGCAGAGCTACAGGTGTGCAAGACCTATGGTTCCTTGTATGTCATAGAAGTTATTTACTGTTTGTCTGCTTCACTGCTTGAAATGTTTTGTCCGAATGATTGTGCCTTGTGAATTCAAATTACTTGATCAATTGTTTGGATCTTCCATCTATATTTATAATTTATAATTTTGTGAAATCAGTTCAACATAATTCGATATAGAGGAATTTATCCAGATAATCTATTATCCTTTTGTACACTAATATTGAAATTTTGTACATATGATCTACTGGGATCTATCTTTGCTCAGATTTTGGTAGGTAGTTGGTAAATCATAGAACTAGGTGTTGAATGTTCTTTAAAGGCATGTATGTAGCTTGGGGAAGGGATCTGCCTAATTTTTTGTAACAAGATCTGTTATTTTCAAAAAAGAACCTCGAAGCATAAGCCTTTTGCCCATTTCAAAATAGAACTATTTAATTTCTAGTAGAAAGCATAAGCATATGTTCCTAATTACTATCAAAATGTTTTTATTAGCAGCAAATATGTCTCGTGGACTTGGAACTGGTAGCCCGGCTGTTCCAAATAGCAACTCTGATGGTTAGCATTGTTGTCTTCTAATTTCATAACTTCTCTTTATAGACTGAGTTGCTCTTTCACTGACTTGTTTGTCTTCTCAGAGCCACCAGAGTAATTGTATGCAACCCAGCTTTCCCAACTTCAAGAAATGGGTTTCTCCGACACGCAAGAAAACATAAGGGCCCTTACCGCCACTTCCGGCGATGTTCATGAGGCGGTCAAACGGCTTTCGGGGAACTCAGGTCAGTAGCCGATACATATAGAATGTCAGACAAATTTTCTTTCATTGGACAGCTGAGACTGGCCACTATGTAGTCTTCAAGGCGCTTTGTATATAAATAAACCAGAAATGTATCCAAATTATAATGGTCAGAACTCAGAGCAGAGACGTTTGCATAGGTTTTGGACTGAAACCTGTCCTCCGTCCTTGATCAGTCCCTATTTTCTTCATGTACATGCTTACATTCAAAGTGTTACTGAGGTTTATCGATTGTTTTAGTTAAACGTATCAAATCTAATTTGAGTTTCTTTTCCCTCTTCATTCCCTTTTTTCCCTCGATGTTTGAAGTACTCTACGTTGGCGTGTTTTAATCCTTTGCCTAATTCTCAAGGTAGAAGAGGGGAGGGAAATCCTAAATTTAACACACACAAAACACAATTGAATCTTGTTCAACTTCTTCCTTTTTGTGTTGATTACCGAATTACTTAGTGCAGATTATTTTTTAAAACTCTACTCTTATATATGGAAAGTGTTGGTGAAAATGAGCTAATAGTGAATTAATGTAGTGAGACTTGGACGCAAAAATGAAAAATAATACTAAAAATTTCAAACACGCTATATATACATATATATGATTGGAGGGAGATCTACTTTGGTCAGAAGCTATGAATATGTAGGAGACAATAGAATCCTTAAGAAAATTTTCTCCTTTAACACCAATAACTCTTATATGAGAAATAAGAGAGAATATCTTTCTCATATATATTAAGGGCATGAGTAGAAAATTACAATAAATATTTTAAGTAAAATTAAGCTTCCATTTTTTGCTAACCAAATTACACTCCCATTTGTTCTTATTATATGGGACAGTTATAAACTGAAACTTGAATCATATTTATGAGATGTACAAGCACCTATTTATATACAATTACTACAATATGAAACCATTTACAATTAATTCAATCTTCTACGCTTCATCATATTCTTCTTTGGCGGTAGATGATATTACTGACGAAGGGAGATATTGTCGTGGACTTGAGAGATACTCCTAACGTTCTTTGACTTCTAACACTCCCCCTCAAGTTGGAGCACATATATTGATCATGCCCAACTTGTTACAAAGATATTGAACTCGTGTTCCATTTAAGGCTTTTGTCAGAAGATCTGCCAGTTGGTCGTCGGATCGTATGTGCCCTGTAGATACAATATTTTCTTTGATCTTATCACGAATAAAATGACAGTCAATCTCAATATGTTTTGTTCGTTCGTGGAATACAGAGTTTGATGCTATATGAAGTGCTGCTTTATTGTCACACCATAATTTTGCAGGTAATGTTGTAGTGACACCAATTTCCTTCAAGAGTTGAAATATCCACACAATTTCTTGTACTGACTGTGACATGGCTCTGTATTCTGCTTCTGCACTTGATTTTGACACAACTCCTTGCTTCTTGCTTCTCCAAGATATCATATTTCCACCAACAAACACACAATAACCTGTAGTGGATCATCTTGTGGCCTTAGATCCTGCATGATCTGCATCACAAAAACACTCGACTTTAGTGTGCCCATAATCTGTATAAAGAATACCAAAACCCGGAGAACCTTTCAAATAATGCAAGATATGTTCTAAAGCTTCCCATTGTGCCACCGTTGGTGATGCCATGAATTGGCTGAGCCTACTGACTGAGAATGTTATATCAGGACGAGTTACTGTCAAATAATTCAGCTTACCAATGAGTCTTCTATATCTCTCAGGAAATGGAAACAGCTTCAATTTTTCCAGATCAATTTTCTTCTTCAAATCATCTGGAAGCTCATCAAACATACTAGCATCAAGATCTAGGAAGGGATTCAAAATCATGGGAATGTTGCTTGGTGCAGCTCCAAGCTTTCCAGTCTCTTTTAAGAGATAGAGAACATACTTCATTTGAGTCAAAAGAATACCTTTCTTGTTTCTTAAAACTTCAATACCAAGAAAGTACTTTAATGGCCCCAAATCTTTTGTCTGGAAATGAGAATCCAAGAAGACTTTAAGTTCTGAGATCCCAAAAATATTGCTCCCTGTAATCACAATATCATCAACATATACTACTAGAAGAATCATGCATGCATCAGATTGCTGGTAGAATACAGAGTGATCACACTTGCTTTGACTTAATCCAAATTTCTTGAGTACTTCACAGAATCTTTCGAACCAAGCACGAGGGCTTTGTTTTAGACCATACAATGACTTTCGGAGATAGCACACTTTCTTATTCTCCCCCTGAGCAACGAACCCAGGTGGTTGCTCCATGTAAACCTCTTCAAGAAGATCACAATTCAAAAATGTATTCTTAACATCCAACTGATGCAAATCCCAATTATATGTAGCAGCTAAGGAGATTAGAAGATGAACAGAGGTTAGCTTAGCCACAGGAGAGAAAGTCTCCGAATAATCAATACCATAAGTTTGTGCATATCCTTTGGCAACAAGACGAGCTTTTAACCATTCTAAAGAACCGTCAACCTTAGTTTTAACAACGAACACCCATTTACATCCAATGGCTTTCTTTCCAAGAGGTAGATTAACAAGAGACCAGGTACCAGCTTGTTCAAGAGCCATAAGTTCTTCTTCCATGGCTGTACGCCAACCAGGATGTGTTAAAGCTTAGTGAAGGGTAGTTGGGGTGGAGATGGAATCAAGTGTGACCACAAGCGAAGAGGAAGTAGGTGACAAATGCTGGTAAGACACAAATGAGGATATAGGATAAGTACAGTCAGCATATCTTCTGGGAGGACAACGAGAACGGGTACCTTTCCAGAGTGCAATAGGTAAGTCAGGAGAGGGATCAATAGTAGGATCAGAGGTAATTGGGTTAGGGACTGCAATGGAAGGATCTGGGAAATCAAGAATAGAAACCAAGGAGTCATGGCCAGAATCCGTCGAAGAAGCAGTGAATGGTGACGGCAAAACATTGGTAGCATCAGCATCATTGATGATATTAGGTTCTGGAACAGGAGCCTGTATTGGAGAGAGTGGGGCATGATAAACCAGGACATCATCGGACTCAGTACTGACAGATGGAGACCCAGTGGAGGTTGAAGATGCAAAGAAAGAAGAAGACTCATGAAAATACACATCAATGGACACAAGATAACGACGGAGATCGGGAGAGTAACACCGATAACCTTTTTGAACTCGAGAATAGCCAAAAACACATCTTAGGGACTTAGGATCAAGTTTACTAACACTAGGACAGACATCCCGAACAAAACAGACACAACCGAAGATTTTAGGATCAACAGGAAATAACTTAGTAGTAGGAAACAGAACTGAAGACGGAATATCCCTACCAAGAATGGCCGAAGGCATGGGATTGATGAGAAAACATGCAGTAGAAATAGCATCAGCCCAAAAAATTTTAGGTACAGAAGAATGAAACATGAGGGCTCGGGAAGTTTCTAAAAGATGTCGGTTTTTTCTTTCAGCAACACCATTTTGAGAAGGGGTATCAACACAAGAAGATTGGTGAAGAATACCATGACTTTGCATGTAATCAGCGAATGGGGCAGAAAAATATTCTTTTGTATTATCACTTCGTAAGATTTTCACAGGAGTGTTAAAATGGGTTTGAATTTCAGCATAGAAATTACAAAAATGAGTAAACAATTCAGAACGCTGTTTCATTAAGTAAAGCCAAGTTGTTCGGAAAAAATCATTAACAAAAGTTACAAAATAACGATAACCAGTATAGGACATAACTGAACAAGAACCCCAAACATCAGAATGTATTAACTCAAAGGGGGACGCAGCCCTTTTATTGACGCAAGGTGCCAAATGAACACGATGGTGTTTGGCAAATTGACATGACTCACAATCTAAAGTGGACACAGAAGAAAACTGAGGATACAATTTTCGGAGAGACGATAACGACATATGACCTAGACGATAATGAATGTCAAATAGAGATGACCTACCAAAACAAGCAACAGAACGTGGCACCTGATCATCAAGGATGTAATGTCTACCAGATTCATAGCTTTTACCAATAATCTGCTTCATCGATAGATCTTGAATTAAACAATAGTCAGGGAAGAGTGAGATAAAATAGTTTAAATGACTGAGTTTACTTGGAGATAAAAGGTTAAAGGTGAGATCAGGAACGTTAAGAACAGTGGATAATGTGAGGGATGGAGTTGGGTTTACAGTGCCTGAGCCAATAACGCTTACTGGAGAACCATTGGCTACAAATATGGATGACGGGTTTGGATATGGGGCATATGAAGAGAATAAGTGATGATTACCTATCATGTGGTCGGTGGCCCCAGAATCGATGACCCATTTAGTTGAAGCAGTAGTAAGGCCAGAGGACAGAGTACCTGTTGCTAGAGCTCCTGCAGAGGAAGATCCAGATCCTGAATCAAGAGGACCAGAGGTCTGGGCAATATGAGTAAGTCCGCACTGTTGATCACGCTGCTGTTTATTTTGTAATTTTCGACAATATTTCTTAATGTGTCTAGGTTCCTTGCAATAATTGCAGATAATATTGCCAGAATTGTTATTTTGTTTGTACCCATAATTCCTGTTCTCAAAGGGACCACGTCCAGCTAGAGCACTTGCAGTTGGATCAACAGAAGAGTGAATCAAGCTATCAGCACGAAGAACCCGTGAGAAAACATCTTCAAGAGAAGGAAGCTCTTGACTAGACAGAATCTGAGAACGAATAGTCTCATAGGATAGGTTGAGAGCCTCAAGAAAACTCATGATAGCCTGAAGTTCCAAGTTCTTAATTCGAGTCGAGAGATCTGCTTGCAGAGACATAAGTACTTTCATTTCCTCATACATTCTTTTGAAGTCCAGAAAGAAATCTTTCAATGGACGATCTTGCTGTTGAGAACGATAAAAACCTTTACAGATTTCATGAACCCGAGTAATATTTCCTTTTCCAGAAAATATAAATTCAAGATAATTCATGATTTCTTTGACAGAGTTACAATGACTAACAGAAGACAAAATTCGTGGTTCAATGGAATTTTGAATTTGAAACAAAAGACGAGCATCTGCTCTTTTCTAAGTCAAAAGTTTAGTTTCATCATTAGAGGGAGGATCCTCAATTAAATGGATGTCCATCTCAATTCCCAGAATATAAACTCTAACAGTTTTGTTCCAATCACTGTAATTTGTCCAATTCAACCGTGAAGCAGTGATTTTAGCAGACATAGGTAACATATCAGAGTTTTTAGAATCAGCCATTTTTAACAATCAACGTAGTAGTATACGAACAATCTTCTCAAAATAGCTAGAGTCACGAACAATCAAGAAGATAGTGCAACAATATGAACTTAATCAAGTTGTAACCAACGGGACCCGTAGAGATTCAATCAAATGAGCATGTCAAAGAGATAAAGTACTTCAAACAAGACAAGAAACCCGCAGAGACTTAAAACACTAACTCAAAATACTGAATGTAGTGACAAATTGCAACTTACGAATATGGAAACGAAAGCGAAGAACAATAGCTCAAAATTTCAAACGTTTCGGATGACCACGAAACTTCAGAGGGAGGTAGAGGTTGAAGAGATGATCAGAACGCTGCAAACGGCGTCGCAAACAGACACCGGAGGAAGCTTCACGTGCCGGCGCGTGTCTCTCAAGGCAAAACTTCAGGTGGCGCGTGAGGACACACGAGCCGTCGGAATGGCTTCAAATTTTGGTGGCCAGCCGATCTGGACACAGGGAACCTAAGGATCTGGCGCGTGTCTGCAGCGGAGGTGCTGGGGAAGACAGATCTGAACCTTGAACAGAAACTCGTTGGCCGGAAAAAATGGAGTTCTTCGCCGAAAAACAGATATAATTTCTGAAGTTACAGAGGCTCTGATACCAAGTTATAAACTGAAACTTGAATCATATTTATGAGATGTACAAGCACCTATTTATATACAATTACTACAATATGAAACCATTTATAATTAATTCAATCTTCTACGCTTCATCATATTCTTCTTTGGCGGTAGACGATATTACTGACGAAGGGACATATTGTTGTGGACTTGAGAGATACTCCTAATGTTCTTTGACTTCTAACAGGGAGTATCATATTTTCAATTATACCCTAATATTTACTATGCAGACCTTTTCAAACTATGCAAAGCAAAAAAGTTCGGTTCTGCCTATGAAAATGTTTTTAGAATTAAACCTCGATTGTGTTTCCTTACAATCTTATCATAAACTAAACAAAATATTACTTAAAACAGGGATATAGTTATCCAATAATATAAGAACGATGTGCTTTAGTTGGAAACGCATTCACTTGTATGGTTGCAGAAATTGTTCACTTAATGTTTTTGCTGAAAAAATCATGTGCTTGTCATCTTATATAATCACGCGAAACCCTGATAATAATAGCTTTAATATTAGACGGTGCTTAATATAAAAATTACTTAATTAACTTGGGTAGATTAAAAAAATTAATTAAATTAGTTATTTGTTAAGAATTTGTATTGATTTTCTTAAAATGCCCTCTTAAATAATTTGCATTGAAATTACCCCTTAATACAAAATTCCATAATATATGTATTCAACGAGAATAGTTTAAGAAAATATGATAAATATAGGGTATAATCATAAATTTGTGTTGAAATTACCCTCAACTAATTCTTATATTTGGAACCAGATGTATTAATTAAGATTTTTTGACCAAAATATATTTGTGTGTGACATAGATGCAATAATTAATATTGTATCTGTTGGCAAAATATATATATATATATATATTATATCATCTCCGATCCTAGATATAAAACCTCTTTTATCTAATTTAGGGAGATTAAAGAAGCTACATAAATTACTTAATTACAGCATGTGACCCAATCTCTTTTTTGTGTATCAATATATTGCATATCCGTTTAAAAGTTACAAAAAATAATTTTAAAAAATAAATATAATAGATAAAATAAAAAAAATTATATTTAATCTTGTGATTCACTTTAAAATTGAGTCTTATATAAGACCAGAGGTGATATTAATGGCATTTGTTTCCAATATATCAATAATAATAGGGAGCGGTTTTCTTGTGATGAGCACTATTTACTATATGATTAAAGTAGAATAAGAAGACAAAATAGGAAAAAACATTTTCATTAATCATTCAGCCATAGGCCTATACAACAACTGTAACGGGTTTAGCTAATCATCCCTCACTTAACCTCCACTTGGATGGAAAGCAAAGTTGGGAGGAAAGAAAGAGGGAGAAGAGAAAAGTAAGGAGAAAATGCTATCCCTATTCTTGATTAGATGGGTAAGAGAAAACTGAGAGGAAAGAAAATGAGTAAATAATTGATGACTAAAATGCCCTTACTTCTATATTAAAATAATTATATTTGAAATGAAATTAAATATCACAATTGTATAATATTTAAGGTGAAAAATAAAAAGTGAATACTTTTTTAAAATTAAATATAATAAAATAAAATAAACAAATTATGCATTATCCAACATTATAAATAACTAATAAAAATTTAATATACGAAATGAAAGGATTAAACTGTAATTACACGGTTGTTATTACATGCATTAACTTACCTATTTTATCTTGTAAAAAAAATTTGCATATTTTATCCTTAAATAATTTCTTTGAATAATTATATAAGTCGTTTTAAGTGATTCCTTGGCAATGAAATATATCCGTTGGCAAAAAAAGGCAATGAAATCTATCCTTATAGACTATGTTATATTTCAATACATCAAGAATAGGGTATTAAAAATAATAGGGTATTAAAATTTATGTCATATTTGAAAAAAAAAAAAATTAAATCATGAAAAAAAGGAAAAAAGTGGACTGAATGTAATATTTTACTAAATTTCGAACTTTAATACTATACCAAATTATCCTTTATAATATTTAACTAAAAACATATTTATTACATAATATAAAAATTAGTGAGAGTTGTGCCATCGTTCTGAATATGCGGGCATTCTGAGAGATTTGTTTTGGCCTAAATTGCGAGAAACAAAAAACTTATATTTGGTACATTAGTTATAAATCTGATGTACTTTTCACAAGGGTCTTAACAATTTTATGAGATTAAAAAAATTAATCTGAGGGCCTATTACCAATTTTTATGAGATTAGACAAATCAGTTCGAAGTAGTTAAATGTAAAAAACTTTGATAGCTTTTCAAAACCGCCATTTGATTGGTATAGTTAATAGGAGGGATAAATGAAGAAGATGGAAAAGCCGAGAGTAAGATAGATGGGTGTATGTACCAAAAAAAAAAAAAAAAAGATTGGTGTATTTGGAATGGCTTTTGGAGCACCCCAAACGCGCGATTGAGAGGGCCAAAAGCTAGTTGCGGTTTGGCAAATTTAACACTCCCTCAGTAGTCCGTACACAACATAAAGACGACGAAACACACAAGAAAAAGTACAGCAACCTTGTGTGCCGTATATAAAACGAAACCCTAACATTATCACCCAAAGTCATAAGTCACTACTCACTACGTGACAATTTCCCACCCTCCTTATCTTCTTCGTCATAATTCATACACATGCATATAGTCACTATCCTCTCTCTCTCTCTCTTTCCCTTTCTTCTTTTTCATATAATAACCACCAAGCCCTCTTCCACCACCACCACCACCACCTTCATCTTCTCACAACCCGGCGTCGAACGGTACGCCGGCAATCCACGACTGGCCGGCTAGAAAGTTCCCGACCGTGAACTTTCCAGCCTCCACCGGACTCGTGATCACGTGAAACCCTGGCCATGTCACCCTCCCACCTGTGGCGGCTCCGCTTCCGGTGTTCATATATTCGCCGTAATATAGAGTCTCCAGAGCGAAGCTCCCACTCCACGGCATCCACCCGGCCGGCTCGATCAGCCCGTCGAGGTTGCTCTTCATCACCACCGTCCTCGAGTACTCCTTCCACGGCCGGCCAAGAAAGGTCTTGAACGAGCCCTGCACCGACCTCAAGTCCGACGATGCCGTTACGCGGCAGCCGTGGAGAATAATGCCTGTATTCTCGTTCGGGTCGGATCTCCCCTGCGCCGTCACCGTGTTCTGCTGGTTGCTCATCGGCCTTCTCACGTAGATGTTGCAGTTCTGGAATATAGCGGCGGCGTCGCCGAAGATGAAGTCGACGGTGCCGTAGACGTCACAGTCACGGTAGAATTGGCGCTGTGCGTAGACGTAAAGAGTGCCTTGGTAGCCCACGAAGCTGCACCGGTAGAACACAGAGTGGTCGGCGCCGGAGCGAAAAGCCACTGCCTGGTGACTCCCAGGCCCGGCGGTGTTCTCGAAGGATATATCTCCGGCCATGAAGTTGTCTCCAGAAACAGCTAATAACAAATCAAAGAGATTTTCTTCTAGTGAGTTCTTGAAAATTAACACAGTAGCAGATCTGTTTTGGGGAGAATTCAAATAAAAATATTATTTGAATTTTAAAATTCTGTTGATAAAAAATATAATGGAATTGAGAAAAAGAGTAATGGATTAATAACGTAAGTTCTTATGAAATTATTAATTTAAGATTTTGAATTTAAATGGAATTTTTATAAAATTTTTCTATTTTTTTATCTTTTTTGAATTATGAAATATTTGGATATTTTTTTTTGTATTTTCTTATCCAGCTGACAGTTTGGCGTGATAAGAATTAAGAAGTTAGAGAGTCACTTTGTTGAGATGAAATTTAGATAATTCATGTTGCTCAAAAGTGGTACCTCTTGATCCCGTCCTTTACGTGGGACCAGGTGATGATAATATTTAGATAATTGCTCGATTATTTTATTTGTCTTTGGAATTAATTTTTTTCTGGCCTATTTGTTTCTTATTAATATAATATTTTTTTGCCCAAATTCTATTTTCCCCCCAACAATATATATAGCTCAAAATCAATAACATAAAATCTAAACGTATATATAGTTTTGTCGAAAATTCAATTTATAATTAATTCTAATCATGAGGATTTAGATTTTTCGCTGCTGTTATTTTTAACATAAAAATTCAAATATAAATATATGTGATACTTCAATTATAAATAATTTTAAAAAAGAATAACTAAAATTAAACATAAAAGTATAAAATTTAGCAAGTACAGATAGACTAATCCCATAAAGAATGCAAATCCATTGAGATAACATCTACATGGAGTCATATAATCACGTTCTTGTTTAACAACTTTAAACATTTATTTTATCACACACACATATATATAAGCTCATTACTGTTCCATTGGAGTTAGAATAAAAGTTATCAATAACCAGTTGGGGGAGTATATATGTGTGCGCACTTGGCATAGGAGTGAGGCTTTTGTGCCTCCTCTCCCGGGTTCAATCCCGCGTCTGCACCTTGGGTGCTAATCAAAAAAAAAAAAAGACTTGCCAAAAGTAGCAGACCTAAAAGTGGTGGCTTCATCTGCACTCTTGCCCCCCAAAAACAACTGTAACACCAATCCCATCTCCAACGATCATCACATTCTTCGTTCCCCTCTTTATCACCACGTTCTCTTCATACACTCCCCCTTTTACATGCACCACCACCCTCCTCCCTCCGCCGCCACTCATCTTACTCGCCGCCTCCACTCCCTCCGTTATCGTCTCATAGTTCCCACTCCCATCTTTCGCCACCACCACATCCGCTGCCGGCGCCACCTTCCCGGCAAGAAGCTTTCTATCCGACCTCGAAACCCAGTCGGGGAAGAATAATCCTTCGAACAACAACTTTCTCCCACCATTGTTGTTGTTGTTATTATTATTATTATCATCATCATCATCAATTTGAGTTGTGGACATGGCACTGGTAATGGCTAAGGAATTGCTGATCAGTTTGGAGAAGTTAGTGAGCATATTTGGGTGGAAGTTGAGGTGTGCATGGAGGTTGAAGTCAAGGAAGCCATGTTGGCAAGTTTGGTGATTCGCAATGGAGGCACTTAACCAGGTGAGCCTATCGTTGAGATTTTTGGAGCTCGTAAAGGCTCGCTTCAGCTGGTGAACCGTGTCTTCATAGAGCTCTAAGCAATCAGTCCAGGCCAGCTTGGCTCGCTTGTCTGTGAAGCGCTTGTCCAGTTTCATAGCTGAGACTAGCTGGTGGGCTTCAATGGCTTGGTCCAAAGTGACCTTAAGTGCCAAATCATGAAAGGAGGAAGAAGAAAAAGAAGTTGAGAGTGTATTAGTGGTCATGTAGTGGTTGCAGACATGAGGGTATGGAGTATGGAGGCAAGATAAGGAATTGTCTTCAGTGCCATGCAAAGCCATGAAAGAGAGAATAATGATGAGAGACAATATGGAAGCTATGGAACAGTTCAAGAAGACAGGCTTCTCCATATTTTGAGAAGCAGAGAAAGATTATGTTTAGTTTGAGACTAAAATAGGAAGAGAGATAGGAGTAATTAAGAAGGTAAGAGAAGAGAGGATTATATTTCTCTCTTTGGGATTGCTTGTGAAGGAAGGAACAAGGAGGCATTCTATTTATAGGCCACTCTCTGACTTGGTTTCTTGATAGGTCGTGCGTGTATGGTACCTCAAGCTAATATGTCGCTGTTATAGGGTGATTTAGTGTTTGTTTGGGATATCTTATTTTTAATTTATAAGTACTTATAATTAGTGATTTATGATATACAAAGTAAGTATATGAGAGAAATTTTGTTTCGATTTACGTAATAAGTGTTTATTTCCAAAAAATAAACTATTCCAAACATAACTTAGATCCACAATTTAGAGGTGATCGTGTGAGCCAATATCAATATCAACATAGTGTGTGTGTGTATTAAAATAAATAAATAAATGTTATGTAATATAAAACTTTCTTTTAATTAATTTATGTGACAGATACTAGCTCATTCAATATGTTTTGGTATTGCTTACTTTTCTTTTCTTTTTGTTTTCCAATCAAAAAGTTGCTTACTTTTCTATATATAAAACCCCCCACAAATTCAATGGTTTCGCACCGTACCTTCAAGTAAAATGAGAAAAGAGCCAAAAACATCACAAAAACAAAATATACACTGCATTTACAACTCATATGTCTAAAGTAATTATTTTTGCCCATTTTTCATTACCCAAGCAACTAATTGAGGGCCCGTTTGGATTAGCGGTGGTAGAAACTAAATAACCCTTTTCAATTTGACCTTTGTAAACTTATGATAGGATAAAAGTGAGATTATAATGTGATTTATGTTTGAATTAATGGTAATAGAAGTGACTTTTTTTTAAAAAACGAAACTTGTTTGGATTATTGTTTGAAAACAAGTTTGCATAGAAAATGAACTAAAAGGACAAAAAATTTTATGTTAGGATAGTTGTAAGACATAAAATAAAATTAAATACTTGATCAGAAAGAGAAGCACAAGATACCATAGTCACTGGGATAAGTTTAATGGAGAAAATAGCTACAATACCAACCAAGCAAATAAATTGGAAAAAAAAATGAACCTGTGCCTTCTCCTTCGAAGCACTGCTAGCCACGATCAGAACCTATAAAATCAAAAAAAGTGAGCACTGAGGTAGTTTGGTTTTACTCTCTCTTGGGAAACACGTCTGTTGTTTGGTCCGACATGGGAGATATCCATAACCGGAAATTGCCACCGGATCGGCCATTCGATCTCCTAGCTTGTGGAAGTAACAAGAAGAAGAAAAATACATCTTCTTCCCAAGTGGAAACGAACATTCAAATGACTGTCGAGGTTACTCCAGAGGACGTATCAGGGGATGATACCCTCATGGAACAGGGGAACATAGATATCAATATGCAGGATATTTATGTAAAGAAGCATATATCATACAAGGATTCTCTTATGGGGTTCAATGGCATTATGAATAAGGAATGGGATATGCCTGAGCTAACTGAGGAAGTTCAGAAGCTTATGGAAATTCATCAAGTGGTCCCGGTTACAGCTGAAGAGTATAGTGAATGGTGTAAGCCCTGGAATGAAGCTTTGATCCTTACTGTGCTTGGTAAGAAATTCAACATTTACAATCTAAAGACTCATCTGAGCAGATTATGGAAAACCTCTGCTTTTGATATAATTGACTTAGCCAATAATTACTTCATCGTTCGATTTATACAAAAGGAGGGATGGGCACAGCTATATCATACAGTTCTGTATGAGGGACCATGGGTGATTCAACAACATACAGTGATTGTTCAGCGTTGGTCACCACATTTTGATCCCTTCAACAATCCTCTGGGACGAGTGGTGACTTGGGTCAGGATTCCCAATATCCCAATGCAATGCTATAATAAGACATTCATAACACGATTGGGAAATAGGATTGGGAGAACTGTTAAAGTAGATCTCCTTACCCCTTCAGAGTTACCTTCCGAAGCAGCCAAGGTTGAAAGGGGAAGATATGCACGCATTTGGGTGGAGCTAGATCTGCGCAAGCGACTAGTGTCAAGGGTGATTGCTGCAAATTTGGCTTATCAGGTGGAGTACGAGGGATAAAATCTCATATACTTTGCTTGTGGACGTTATGGCCACCGGAAAGAGACATGCTGATGGACTTATGTGAATGACGGCCAAAATAACTCCAAAAATCAAAGCATGAATAATCAAAGTAGTTCAAAGGCACCGCCGGAAAGGAAAGTACCGAAAGCTGAGGAAAGCTTTGGGTCTTGGATGATAGTGAGCAGATCTCAACGTCCTCAGAATTTAAGGAGCTATCATGCTAAACAGGGGAGTGCTGACCAGAGCACGGGAATGAAGGGAAACAGGGGGTTGAAGAAAGCAACTACCGAATCGCGGTTCACATGCTCACCGAGCTAGCTAAGGAGGAGACGATCGTGGACACAGACCGGCGATGTCAGGCCTGGGTTCAGGTCGGAGTGCGGTCAGCACAAAGTCGGCCAAGTATGTCATACGAGGAAGAAGCAATGATGGTAAAGCAGAATAGCGGTATGGTGTGCTCAGATCTGTTGCAGAAGCTATCACAGAAGGAGAAAATAGAGGCGGGTCCCACAAGAAAGGAAAAAGTCAAACCATCTTGTAAGCAAGATGGTTCAACACGTGGTCCAAGGCAAGTGGAGCTTCCTACTCCTAATGAGGACCGAATAAGGCCAATTGGGCCGCAGAGGGGAGATAATCAAATTGGACTGGGCCGAAAAAATTTGACTGGTCTTCATCCCATGGTAGGCTGAAGAGAACACAGAATAGTGGGAGGGAATGTTACTCAGGTGGGCTCAGCTTCTTTAATTTCAAACAATAGGGAGAGTTCAACAATTAATGGCCTCCTCCTCTTAAAAGGCCCACCACAAACTGCAAGTAGAGCCGAGAAAATGGACCGAGCCCGTCGGGCTGGCCCTTTTTAGGCCTTGGCCCTTCAAGGGCCAGGCTTGCAAATTGTAGCCTTAAAAGGAAGTTGGGCCTAAAAGGGTAGGCCCTGTAGGGCCTCGGGCTTAAAAGGGCCGGCCCTGGAGGGCCTCGAGTGTGTCCTTTAAGCCCGTTTATTTTTTATTTTTTTTGCTTGGACAGGAACCATGTTACATTTTTGAATTGCCTTATTCAATCTATATGTCACTTTATCCTCATATTGTATAGAGTATAATTTTTGAGTATATTGTTTTGTCTAATTGAATCATATTGTGATTTTTGAGTATGATTTTTTAGTATATTATTCTGCCTATTTAGAATAAAATCATATTATATACTATTTTGCCTGATAGAGTATGATTTTTGATGGAGGTTGTGATTCTTGACTACTTAAACCTACTGCTCAAAGTGAAACACAATCAAATGTCCTTGAAATTGATGATAGTGGCGAAAAAGGTGAAAATGATAGTCGTCATACTCATGTTGTTTAGATGTTAGAGTATTGAGCTTATTACCTTCTTATACTTTGGCCTTTGTGTGAGTTATTTATGGACATGATTTTACCTTTGATTATACATTAGTAACTGTGTTTGTTTGTTGCAAGAGACGTGTTACTTAAACCTTAATGTTGACAACATTTATGTATTAAATTAGAACTTTAATTGTTGCTATTTATTAATTATATCTCTCCGGGGAAAATACGCAGGAAAAATAGTTAAATATTATGAAAATGACTTCCCGGCCCTGGCCCTGATGCTCTCGGGCCGGGCTTTGAAAAACTGTAATTTTCCTGACCCCGAGCCCTTTAGGGCCGGCCCTGTTAGGCCCTGGCCCGTCAAGGGCCGACCTTAATTCCCAGCTCTAACTGCAAGTGAACCTGATGCATGGTTAAAGGCGAAATTTGAGTATAGTAGTATCAGTGGTATGGATGCATCTGCTGTCACATATTTAGAGGATGATATTGGGGATGACTTCATGCAGGCTGCACAGCAAAATGGAGTTTTTGACAATGGGGGAGCTTCAAGATCACTTATGTGATTTTGTAAGTACTCGTGATTTATCCCATCATTTATATAAATGATTATAGCTTCATAGAACTGTAGGGGTGCTGGAAATAGGATTTTTCCAAGCACTGTAAAGCATGTGGTTCAAAAGTATAATATTGATATTTTGTGTTTAATTGAAACTAGAGTCAGTGGTATTAGGGCGGATAGTGTTACGCGCAAGCTTGGATTCAGTAATTGGATCGGTCTGGAAGCCTCTGGTTTTGCGGGGGGTATTTGGATTTTGTGGGATGATAAGAACACTTCTGTGAATTATATATGTTCTAGTACCCAATTTATCCACTGTATACTTTAGGATAAAAGGAATAATGATTCTTTTGTGGCCACTTTTGTGTATGGGGAGCCGATAGGTAATAGAAGAGTGGCTTTATGGAGATCTCTTGAGCATATTGCTTTAAATATGGTGGATCCTTGGATGGTGATTAGGGATTTTAACTCGTTTCTAGAGCCTACGGATAAATTAGGAGGTGCTGAACCATCTGTTCGGGCCATGGAATAATTTTCAGAATGTGTTAGGGCCACTCAACTTATGGAAATCCCTTATGTGGGGGAGCAGTTTACATAGGAAAAGAGTGGAGTGAAAGAGAGACTTGACAGGGGGTTTTGTAATCCTTTGTGGGAGATGAGGCATCCACAAAGTAAAGTCTTTCACTGCCTACGGTTTAAATCTGACCATAACCTTTTGGTGGTGTCTGATGAGCCTACTCAACATATTCATAGGAGAAACTATCCTTTCAAATACCATCCTGCATGGACCTTAGAAAAGACTTTCCCTGCCCTAGTTACTAAGTCCTGGGAGAATGAGGATTGGTGCGGCGGAGTAACTAAATTTGTTAAAGAGGCTACAACCTGGAAGTCTAAAGTGATTGGCAGTATTCCTAAGAAGAGACAAAACATTATTAGACGGCTGGAGGGCATTGATAGAACTCAAGCTAATAACACCTCTAATGGTCTGTATAAATTGGAGAGAGCTCTCTGGCAGGAATACAGTAAACTAAGTGCACAAGAAGAATTAATCTGGTACCAGCAATCTAGGAGTAAATGGCTGGCTTGGGGAGATAAAAATACTAGGTTTTTCCATGCTTCTACAGTTATCAAGCGGAAAAGAAATCAAATTCAAGCTCTACAGGATAACGACGGTAATTGGATTACCGAGCAAGAGGACCTCAGGATCATGGTTGATAGATTCTTCTAGGACTTGTATACCAAGGATAATTTCCTTATGGCTCCCGCGGATTGGCCTATGGATTTTCTTCCTTTGTCAAGGCAGGATGATACTCTTATCCATAAGGATGTTGATGAGTTTGAGATTAAGAATGCAGCTTTCACAATTGGTGCTTTCAAAGCACCAGGTCCTGATGGACTGAATGCCCATTTCTTTCAATCTCAATGGGATCAGGTTGGTATAGAGGTGTGTGATTATGTGAAAGATATTTGGCAAAACCCTACATTGGTAAAGGACATTAATCACATTAACATTATGCTTATCCAAAAAAATTGATAGTCCCCAGACAGTGCGTGATTTTCGGCCTATATCCCTGTGCAATGTAGTATTCAAAATAATCATAAAGATTATTGCTGGCGGTTTGAAGAAAGCCATAAACTACCTGATTAACTCCCAACAGTGTAGCTTTACTGAAGGAAGACATAGCTCAGATAATGTTATCATAGCACAAGAGGTTATCCATACAATACACAAGAGGAATAGGAAGAAAGGGTATGTGGTTGTGAAGGTCGATATGGAAAAAGCATATGACCGCCTTGATTGGGAATTCTTGCGATCGACCCTCATTGGACTCGGAATATGAGGTAATATTCTTACTCTCATCATGAAATGCATCTCGACGGTGTCTATGAAGGTACTTTGGAATGGGGTGGAGTCATCCTCTTTCTCACCGTCTCGTGGCCTTCGACAAGGAGATCCGCTCAGTCCTTATTTGTTTGTCCTATGTATGGAAAGGTTGGGACACCAAATACAGAGAGATGTGAACTCAGGTCAATTCGGGCGAAATTCCCCTGTTTTATCCCATTTTTCTTTGTCGATGATTTGCTTCTTTTTGGAGAAGCATCTACACATCAGATTACAGTAATGAAGGAAGTCATGAAAGTTTTCTGTGGGGTTTCAGGGCATCGGGTCAATTTAGATAAATCTAAAGAGTTCTTCTCTAGGAATATGAACTTCTCTTGGGCGGTTCAGCTTAGTGATGAATTGGTGATTGGTATGACCGGGGATTTAGGGAAGTATCTGGGAGTGCCCTTGCTCCATGGACTGGCTACGAAGCTCATTTATTTCCCTATCATCCAGAGAGTTAAAAAGAGGTTGGCAGGTTAGAAGACTAGGTTTCTTAATATGGCAGGTCGATCGGTCCTTATTAAGGCAGTCTTTTCGGCTTTACCTGCTTATCAAAGGCAAACTACCTTACTCCCTAAGAGTGTCCTACAAGAGCTGGAAAAGATCAGTCGATTTTTTCTATAGAACCAGGGGTAAGAGGGAAAGAAGATGCACCTCATTGTATGGGAACAAATTAAGCAAAGCAAGGATAAGGGAGGCCTGGGGATCAAGGATCTTTATAACCAGAATGTGGCCTTTATGATGAAACTCTGTTGGGGGATATTGACAAAACCGGACGCCCTCTGGGTCAAGTGTCTCAAGGCAAAATATGGGTGTACGGATGGGATATATCCTATGGTGTATACCAGACAAAATTCCTCCAGAGTGTGGCGTGGTATCTCTACGGTGTGGGGGTGATTCTATGCCAGAGTGGGAAGGAAACTAATTGATGGCCGGTCTAGTGATGTTTGGTGGGACTTGTAGACCCCAATCGAAGTACCTCTTATTCATTTAGTTGACTAGAATATACATGAAATAGACCCAGGAGCCAAAGTTTGAGACTTTGTGTTACCAGATGGCAGTTGGAACATCAGAAAGTAGAGACAATTTCTTCCACAGTCGGTGATTGATATCATTTCCCATATTACCCCATCGGGTGGGCATGTACCTGACACTTTCTACTGGAGAACAGCCTCATATAGGAGTTTTAGTGTTCGTTCTGCTTATACATTTATTTCCATGCACCGAGATCCGAAAGTGCAGTTCCAGTGGTAGAAGGTGTGGAAACTCCCTGTTCCAGAAAAAGTAAAGTTTTTTCTTTGGCAAATGATTCAGGAGCGTCTTCAGACAAACTACCTCAGAGCTAGGCGAGGGATAGCCCAAAGTGAGGAGTGTCCTTTTCAATGTCAGAGAGTGGAAGATACATTACATATCCTTCGTGATTGTGAGCTCTCCAGAGAAGTGTGGTTATATTTTGTTCACCTTAATTTTCGTTTTCGCTTTTTTCAATCTGATTTACAGGGTTGGCTTAGGATGAATACTGCTCGTAATATGGGTTTTGGACGATTCAGGAGGTGGCCTTGGTTCAAGATTTTCAGTCTCATTTGCTGGCTCTTATGGAAGAATAGATGTAAGGGAGTGATGGAAGGAAATCGCTTACAAGCTCAGGAGGTTGTACAATAGGGGATCTTCTCCTTACTGGACAGTAATCTGTTAGATACTTGCACCAACAGCTTGTTTCAGACGGACTGAGATACGACTCCATTTTGGCATCCACCGCCGGCTGGGTACATTCGTTTGGATACAGATGCTTCCGTTGATGTAACAGAATGGGCGTCGTGTGGCGGGGTGATTCAAGACGAGCACGACAACTGGGTGGTGAGCTTCCAACGTCAGTTAGGTGTTGTTCCAGTCATAGGAGCAGAACTATTCGGGATAGTGACTGGATTGAATCTCTGTAAACAGTTCAAACTTCAGCAGGTGCAGGCCTACACGGATTTGTTAGAGGCTTATCAGTTGATTTTTCGGGATAGTGGAAGTCATTCTTATCATCCTTTTAAGGAGGAGATTCAGGGAGTTCGGGAATTATTCTTTTCAAAGGGGAAGGTTCAGCTGCATTATGCTGCACGAGAGGCAATTAGATGTGCAGGTTTTTTGGCCAGGGACGCACATAACATTGTAGGTGGACTAGTAGTGTTGCCATTAGTGCATCCAGAGTGTACGGGGTACTTGCGGGATGACATGGTTGAATAGGTAACCATGTCATCTTGCGGTTTAGTTTATTTCAAGCTCTAGTCTTGGCCTCTTTGTATTAAAAAAAAAAGAACCTATAAAATCAGACAAAACAAAAAAACCAAAATAAATGCCAAATTTTGTGGGTATCCCCACTGTGAAAGCCAAAAAACACTGAAACAAGTAGGTCTACGTAGCTTTTTCTTAAAAGTAGATATTAGTCTAAAAAATTTTTTAGAAAAAGCTAACACAAACACTCCAAATTACTCATATTGCCCTTTTTTCCCCAAGACTTGTCCACCCCACCGTCTTCCCAAACAAGCTCTAAATCTATCATAATTAAGTAGTAACCCTAACTAAGTCGTTTGATCTTTTAAAAAACACTTCTATTGCAGAATTTGCGAAATAGCATGACAATATTAACAGAACTTGCTTATTAAACCAAGTGAAGTTAGCGTGAGTGGTGGAAACTCTCATTATTTAAACAAGCAGTTAAGAGTTTGGATTAATCATTGTGCCTGTATAAGCATCTTAGTTGGGACCTTTAATTAGGAGGTTTTACATGCATTTTCCAAATTAATTATATGATGGTAGGTTGACTATGTAGGGGCCATGCACGTAAATGTGTACGTAAAAATACAGTGTGCGCTCGCTATTATGACCTGATAATCTTTATCAAAATCTTTATCAACTCATCAAGAGAGAGAAAGTGGAACGGTCTCTTGTGGGTTTCATGATGATGAAGAAGATAACGACGCGATGTATATAGGTGGAGGGTGTGAGATTAAACTTTATGGTTTTTAATTAAATAATTAGTTGAAGCTAGCCATGGGTTGAGGAAGCTAGACCACTAGATTATGGCCCTTACGTGAATACATTTGAGAAAGAAGCTAATAATTTCAGTGATGGGATACAACATAATTAAGCATGGTCCATATGTAATGCCTTGTTCGCTTTCAACACTTTAGTCAACATTGCCTCTTCTCGCGGCTACTATTCTAATTTGATTTGATCTCCCTCCAATCGCCTTTTTTAAGAAAATAAGAGCCAATATATTTAATATACAAGTGGATATAGGAGGATATAGACAAATTATATTTAAGAAGGGAAATTAAATTAGATGACAAAGTTTTCTGTGGGGTTATTAGGGTGGTGCGTGTCAGAAAATGAATGGAAGAAAGTGGAAAGTAGCTGATATAATAAGTTCATTCATTTAATTAAGATTGCTTTATGGCCAACCAGAGAGGGTTTTGTGAAATGAGAACCATATACTTAGTTTTCAAAACTTGTCCGCCTTTGACTCGTGAAGCTCTCTATATGTGGCGTTTTCGTTACGATGCCGTTTTCGCTTTGTGTTGTACAAAGGTGAACAAGTCCGTGCATCACTTTTCTGTAAAGTCCTCCTCCATTTTCCTTATACTTGTAAAAATTCAAATATCTTTTGTTACTTTGATTAATGATCTTCTCCAAATTTGTCATATATTTCACTTACTGTCATGCCACGAGTCTTCCTTTTACTTGCTCTTATCTGACTTTATTCACTCTCACCGTGCATGTCTTATTCTATCCACCTCTAATATATATATATATATATATGTGTATATATATATATATATATGTATATATATATGTATGTATATATATATATGTATGTATGTATCCGTTAATCATCAGTTCCCAAAAAATAATTATCATCACTGTATTACAATTTGACCACAAGGCTAATAAACTATATATATATATATATATAGTTTGTCATAATGGTTCACCCAACAAAAAGAACTCATGCACCCATCATAATTATAAAGGACCAAACTCACAATCTCACAATTAAGATGACTAGTGTCGGTTGGGTTAGTCAGCGCTGATCCTATAATAAATAATATATGAATTTAGTTTAGGTAGTAAGTACCAATTCAACCAACTTCCCTTCTCTTATAAAGAAAGGAGTATTACAATAAGGTTTTAAGAACGAAATATCATTATCAAAAAGTTTCACAAGTGAGTAGCAGATGTAATTAATGACAAGCTTCACAGCTTGAAATAATAACATACCCATATTGCTTACTTGTTATTAGAACTTTTTAGTTATTATATTTTTTCTTTAGTACCTCACAATAAATCTCCATTTTAAAAATTCTAACTTTAATTTGTATGTGTATCACACTCAAGTTAAATAATTTCATGCACTTTTTCAAAAAAAAAGAAAAGAAATAATTTCATACATACTCATGTGGGCATCCCACAAACTGTGAGGAGCAGATAAGTTTCACAGTTGGAAATAATAACATGCCCATATTACTCACTTATTATTAAAATTTTTTAGTGATTACATTTTTTTTTGGGAACTCGCAGTAAATCTCCCTTTTAAAAATCCTAACCTTAATTTGTATGTGGATCACACTCATGTTAACTAATATCAAACGTAAATATATATTGGTGAGTGTCTTTGTCGAATTTGTAAAAAGATATTTCCCTTTCCAAGATCGTGTCCAGTTTTTAAGTGTATATATTACACGCAGGTGCAGCAACACCATACATAATTACATATATACAAAGCCTAGAGAGTGAGACAACTACCTTTTCTTTTTTGACTTTATAGACGACTTCTTCACAGGTCATGTATATACATACGTATAAATCTTAACAAACACGAAACGATTTGATCCTACGACCCCGTCAAAAAGCTTTGCTGAGACCCATCGACGCTGCTATATAACTTATGAAAATGTTGTTTTCCTACAATTTTGCTTCTACAATGACCATTGAAATTGAATTATACATTAACATTATCGCATGTACGATCAATTTTTTTTAAAAAAATAGAGTAATGATGTCTCAAAGGTCACTAAACAATTTAGTGATATGAAAGGTACGTATGATTAATTTTCCGAACGTAGCATCGGATTTGTTTTCATGCTTTTCATTTTCTGCAATAATGTCTCTCCCCACTCCAATTTCACGGTCACTATACCATTCAACTTTTTTTTCTCTTCTTCCTTGTCGTACCTTTCCGATCCTAATTGTACATATTAGCTGGAATCCACATCCATATAGGCTTCACTCACCTTTACCTCCAATTTCAGTTGTCTTCCTCGCCATAATAATAATGGTATCAGAATAATGCAGTAACACCAACTAAAAGATTCCAATATATATAATATTAATTACATATTGCTAAAATTTTATATATAAGTATTATAGTTTATATTTATAAATGATAATGATAATTCGTTATCAACAGAGTGTGACTACCCACCAAAGAATTGTATATGTATAATTTTGGAGTTTAATTTTTTAGAAAATGACACATTTTGGTGGTTTCATGTTGCAGAATTTTGTTCCCCGTTGAATATTATTCTTTAATTGCTTCCTTCGGTCGTAATTAATTATTTGCCCCCGTTTCGAGCCTCTAATAATAATTATCGCTTCAGTATTAATAGTTTTGTCAAAACACTGTGGAATAGTGGAAGCTTTCTTGCTTCTTACTCCTTTTGTCACAAAGATGAATATCAGAATTTCACCTGCAGAGAAATCAACCTTATAACCTGGGAATTATTTACAGTTTTGAAGATTTCAGCTGTAATAGCTCATTCTAACACTCTGATGTGACGTCAGTGTCAGACGCAAGGAAACCAAGCACAAGTGTTGAGATTTTAATGTATGATGATGCCATATAAATGTAAAGCTCTCCAGCCTCTAGAGCCTGTTTGATTAGTTTTTGAGGAATAACTTCTAGAGAAAAAGATTTTAGAGCATAAATTCTTAATAGAATAGATTTAGTTAAAAATGTTATTTTGACAAGGGTGGTTGGATGGTTTCAAATGGGCAAATAAGTTAAAGAGAAACTCAAATTAATATCAACAAAAGTGACAAAAAACAAGTAGTTATCCAAAAATAATGAAAATAGATATAACCTCCAATTCTTAATATAAGATATTATTTGTAGTGTAAATTGTATTACAAATGATATCTTATATTAAAGATCGGATGTAATATTTTCTGACGATCATATTTTGCTTGAACTAATCATTACTTTGGTTTTCACAGTAACATCAATTAATCCTCAGTGAACAACATAAGTGAGTACAGGAACTAAATAATTGAGCATGAATAATTTAAACAAGTGAAGTAGAATGAATCTAGAGCTTAAGTGAGAGATCGATGAGCTGCTGAGGATCCACCTCAGAAGGAGTCCGGGTGAGGGCACACTGGGCAGTGGTGGTTTTTGGGAAAGAAATAACATCTCTGATGGAATCAGCCCCTGCTAATAGCATCACCAATCTGTCCACTCCATAAGCTATTCCACCTGCCACAATTCATCTTCCACCATTATTAACTAATCCATTCACACTTCAACTAACAGTTATTTCAGTTTTTTCCCCCTAGGAAATCACGATGAAATCTCAATGAAAGAATGTAATTACCTGAACGTCCCACAACAAATGAGCAGCATGGACCTATTCTCATTTCCTGCACTAAACTTGTCATTCATGCTGCTCACTTGTAAAACTTTTTGGTGACTACATTACTTCCCTGAGATCTCATAGTGATTTTTCCTTTTTTTCTTCACGAGGAACAGAAGATTGGGGCTGTGACTTAGTTTAGCAGATAATCAGATATGAGAAGTTTGCATACCATGTGGTGGAGCCCCCATGTCAAGTGCTTCAAGAAAATAATTAAACTTTGCTTCAGCCTGTAAGACAATAGAAATCATGTCACTGAAAAAACTCACATCTTCCACAATACTAAAACCAAAATAGCAAGAAAAAATAACATTCAAGTGTATCAGATCATTTAAAAAAAAAACAAAATTCCACTCATTGGTTTATTGGATTATAGGCCCACTAACCTGCTCCGCCGAGATGCCAACCATCTCCAAAACCTTCTGTTGTAGTTTACGTTTATGAATTCTCAGACTTCCTCCACCAATCTAAAAGGTAGAAACAAAATAAAACTAGCAGTTATCAATACAGACAACGGTGATTAGATTATCACGCTTTGACCGGGAGAGGATTTACTTTTTTGAAACAACTCAATTACCTCTACCCCATTGTAAACCATGTCATAAGCCAAGGCCCGAGCAGAAGCAAGATCATTCATGTCTTCAGGGTTCGGAGCAGTGAAAGGATGATGCAAAGCCTGCACTATATAACAATAAGCATGGCTACAAAAGAGAAACCTAAACACCCCTCCCCCAACAAAAGGGTAAAATAATCTGAATAGTAATCATTCATCAATCAGAGAGGAAAATCTGCCAACTCATATAATGACGCAAGTCTTGTGTGTGCGCGCGCGCGCGCAGGTTTAATTAAAAACGGAACATACCTCAAGCCTCTGCTCTAAGTCATTCCACTCAAACATTGGAAAATCAGTTATCCACAAAATTGAATGCCTGCCCTACTCATACATATAATTTTATAATTCAAATATCAGGGGAAGGATTTAGACAAGGAATTTCTTCTTTTTGAACATAGGTTAGATCAACAACTTACATGGTCAATCAAACCCTGGTCATGAGCAACATAAACTCTAAGACGATCAAGAGTTTTATTCACAGATGCATGATGACCCACTGCAAATAGGATAAGATCACCTGGTCCTGCAGAGCACCGGCCTAGTAACTTCTCTTTAGTAGTTGGGTCCATACTTGATGCTAAAGCAGCGATCCCCTCAACCTCTCCTAAAATAAAGTATACAGTAAGTGATGGAACACTCCAAACATGTCTCAGGGATCAGGACAGAAATTTTTTATTGAAGATTCATCTCTGTACCATTATCCAAGACCTTGAGGAAAGGCAAACCCTTTGCTCCAGATTTGATAGCTTCATTGTAAATATCACCTTTCTTAAGAGCTGAATTTGAGTAACCTTTTGCACCAGAAGGTACACATAACACTTTGATAATTCCCCCATTATCCAAGGAGTCAGAGAAAACCCTGAAGGAAGATCCTGAGAAAATATCCGATACCTGCAGCCGATTGAAAATTTTAGTTCAGCAAGGTCAATTCATAAGGAGATAGATAAATAGATAAAACATTATCAACCCAGCCTACATTACAAAAAATTTATGATTCTGACCCCAAGACTAAAGCAAGCTTTATTAAATTAAAGAGATTGTAAACATGAAGGGGTTGTTCTGATCTTCTATAACTAATAACTAGAAATATGCAATCAAAATCTCCCAAAGTATTATAGAGGAAGTCAAAGAAAAGATCGTTACATCTTTTAATTCAAGATCATATCTGGTATCTGGCCTGTCAGAACCATATCTACTCATTGCTTCAGCATATGTAAGCCTGGGAAATGGACTCGGTAACTCCACTCCTTTGATTTCAAGAAAAACCTGCAACAAACACTTCCAATTTACACCCAGAACAAGAACATATATCTAAGGTAATCAGCATATTTAAAAGACAAAAACAAGTGGAATTGTATAAATATACAATACCTGTGCTCTATGTATACACTTGGTATACAACTATACATTAGCAAATGCTCACGGTTATGCACATGCGGCCATGAATGTTAGGGTCTATATGTGTGGTGCGCCTGTACCTATGCAAGTGTGTTGGTAGGTATGTGCCCTGCCCAAAAACTTAAAATTCCCAAACAATAGGAACGTTGTTATGTTTCTTTCCCATCCCTTCTTCAATTACCCCCTCCCAGAACCTAAAAGAACTTCCCAAGATATTATCAACTTCTATCCTGCCCCTCACTTCCAAGATTTACACTAATAATATGTTTACACTATTTTCAAATTAAGTACTCCGGTCCTTAATATAAGACATATTTAAGGAGTTGATCTTAGTCCTAAATACAAGACATAGTTTTCATATTTGTCAATGTTTTCCTAGTTCACTGCTATTGACGCTTCCTTAATCATGATCAAGGAGGAGACAAAATGAGGAAATTAAGAAAGATGACTAGGATGTTTTAGAAAATACATGTCATACTAACTAACTTAACCAATTTCCTTAATCTAATCAAATTAGGTAAATATGTCTTATATTAAAGACCAGAGGAGTAGCATTTTTTAAAAAGTATTTTCATAGAGAAGCTTCTAAAAACAAATAATAAAAGCTAACCTTTCTGATCAAATCTTCATTAAGTGTCAACATGTCCTCTAAAGGAGTAAAAGCCATTTCCATATCTAGCTGTGTGAACTCAGGTTGTCTATCTGCTCTTAAATCTTCATCACGAAAACATCTGCCAAAATCAGCACATGGCATCACTATCATGCGCAACATTTCGATAAACAAGGAAAAGAACTTCTATTGTGTAGTCTATCAAAAGAAACAGAACAGGTTTGTTATACTAAAGCTCAAACAGATTTCTCAGAACTTATGACAGACAATAGGTTTCTGTTCATAGAAGTAATGAAAGCTTGAATATATCTTGAATATATGATAGCAACAGAGGTTTAAACAACTAATAAAAGATCTTACCTTGCTACTTGATAATATCTGTCAAAACCACCTACCATAAGCATTTGTTTAGAGAGCTGTGGACTTTGAGGCAAGGCATAGAATAATCCTGGCTTCACAAGTCACACAAGAACTAATTAAGAACACTACCATGAAGAAACTACCTCGAGGAGAATGATAATTAAAGAAACAAAATTACAAGTGCCTGTTTGTTTCAGCTTTTTAAAAGTGCTCTTATGGTGTTCGAGGTAAGTATGTGAGAAGAGTTTTGTCTCGGCTTGCGGAAAAAGGCTTCTAAAACCATAGTTTCACAATTTTTCATACAGGCACTAAGTTTTTACCTGACCAATTCTATGCTTATGAAATGTACTATTCCAAATAGACATGCTTTCTGATGCATTAGAGAGTCCATTGTGAGTCGCATTATTCATGGCTTATGAATGCTATGACTTCATATAGATTGTATATGATATTGTTATAGTATGGAACCAAGAATGAGAGAGGAAGAGAGGACACAGAAGAGAGATTCAGAGAATAGATGGAAACAGAAGAGAAGGGATCATAGAGAATAGAGAGGGAAGAGAGCAAGGCAAACTGTATCATTCATTATTCAGATAAGACTCAATTTACAATAGGGATTAGGCCCTTATTTATAGGCTAAGAAGACTTAATGACCAAGCTACTCCTAAACTAACAGCTAAAACTGACTAACCAACTCTGACTAACTTCAAACGTTTTATTGCATTTATATATCAGATATATTGATAGAACATGGATTTGAAATAAATAAATAAATAAATTGACAAGAGAAAGAGTCGGTGGCAATGGATAAATGGTTTTTCTTTATCGGCAAAATGTAATGTTTCGTAAATCAAGAGATAGCAAGCAGATATACCATCATGAACCACGATGCAATGATATTGACACAAGGCAAAATATATACCCACTGAGTGATGCATGGCAAAAGCTAACTCAGTCACAGGTAATCACTTTAGAATAATATGCTCAGTTAACTCTAAATAATAATTTGATCAGGGGATGGCTAAATGATTAATTCATTCAGAGCAATATGAGACATAAACTATTGGAATAATTTTAAAAATTAATTGCGAGCCTGTAGAATACTAAGTAACCCAAAGGCCAAGCAATTAAGTTTTTTTTTTTCCCTATTGTCCGTGAATAGCCTAGTAAATACCTGGATTCTTGAGGGGACCAAATAATGTCGTGCACCTTCTGGAGTGGATCTAGACAGTATTGGAGTTTCAATCTGCCTTGTAACCATAAAAGATAAAGATCAACAGATGATATCAACCATTAACCGCAAAGCAACATGGGAAAGGGGAGGCACTATAACTCAAATGGTGGGGATAACAACACAAATTATGCACTCACTAGATATTACCTCCACAAAACCATGAGTGTCTTCTAGATATCTTCGAATGAGTTTGACAACTTTATGTCGCAGCAAAATGTTGGAATACTTTTGGGGCCGCCTTAGATCCAGACATCGGTACCTGCATGAACAAAAATTAAGAATAGATCTCCTACAGAATAAATAAATAAATAAATATAAACAAGATGCATTATGCAGTACCAACCTTCCAACATGCAAAACAAAGCCCCGAAAATCCAGTACACCATAAGAGAATGGGTATCAAGCATGTGGGCTTTTGATACATTACTGAATGAGAAGTCTATTTTCCTGAAGGATGAACTTAAAGACCAAGTTTTGACATCATTATGACAAAATTTCAATGGAACAGCTACCAAAATACATATAGATAAATCAATTCTGAGCTTCAAGCATCTTTGTCAATACCTCAAACGGATTTCTTCTTTAAGACCATCTTTTGCATCATCAGATGTAGTCACTAAGAATGGTAACTTTGACTTTACAGCATTTAATATTTGAACACTCTCGGCAGCAACCTACCATACACAAATACATGGAATATTAATGGGAAAAGGCAGTAATTTCAAACTCAAGATAACCGACCACTAAACTCCAATTGGTTTAGTACAAAACGGCTTTTTTCTTCAAATTCAAAGTAAGGATCAAGGAACATGGGAAAGAATTGAAGGAAAAACAAAGAACTTTCATGTAAAGAGAGAAATTTTCAGACAAGAAAAATTATTGTAGCAGGCCATGCCATTCTTCCTTACTAGGCCATCAAAAGCAACATATCAAGAGCAAGCTCAAGCATCACAAAGCTATCAAGGACAGCAAATTTCAAATGGTCGTTCGATCTATCTCTTACTCAAATTTGACAAATATTATAAAGGAAAAGGCAATCTATTAAAAATAGGACCTGACAAAGATGACATGACTAAATATCACTGCATACCTCAACAAAGCCGGTTTTCATTTCCTTGTTGATGGACTCATTTGGCCGACACCGGACAATACCTTCAATGGCAACAACATATTCGAGTCTCAGATCATTGATTGTTGAATGAGCATCAGGAAATTCGTCTGGACGGGTCGTAATCTACATTTTAATATCAATCAGCACAAATGCCATTTTACAAATCATTTGCAATGACAAGGTAGAAAAGGCAGGATGAGCACCGAAACTTGCAATAATACAGATAATAGAAATCAGCAGCAATCCTACAAATAGGCAACCAACTATAACATATGCTAGCTGAGGACCTGAACGATGCCAGTATGATCCCTGAGATTAAGAAATGTGAGGCCACCATGGACACGTTGAAGAGCAACCCACCCACAAAGCCGGACCCTTTTGCGTACATCGTTTAAAGACAATTCACCACAAAAAGCATTCCTAGAAACCCATTCAAGAGACTCATTGAGGTCAACAGAACGTCAAGAACTAGATGTTAGTGTTTCAGAAGCAGAGGTAGGTGGTTGTATTAAAGGAGATGAAGAAGCCGAAGCAGAAAAAACAGTTCTGCATAAGGGAAGTGCTCTGTGAAGGGGATTGGAAATGCTGCTGATCAAGAAGAATGATGGCTTAGAGCGGACGGCTATCAAAGGCAAGGCTTTGAGACGCAGAGCCATGTTGCTTCCGAAACTCACCAGGACTGATACGTATAATAATATAATTCGAAGCCTAATGAAAGGATTCAGGCTCAAAAAGAGGAAAGGGACTGAAAGATTCAAAGTTGCTGCAAAATCAAGCCAAGGAAAAACTTGTATTCATTGAAGAAAACTGAACGCGAAACAAGGCAAGTTGAGCGGCGCGAGCAAAGATGATGCAGTGTTGAGGGACAAACCTTAACCTGGCCTGCGGGTGAGGGGAAAGAGATTAGAGGCTGCCAACGACGTCGCTTTTTGACTCAAAAAATGATGGGCCAAGTCATGGTATCACGGGCCCAACTATAACCCACCTGGTAGAACCATGCAATGTAACAATCGTTCCGCTTGAGAAAACTAGTTCAACTTGGGCCAGTAATGTCGTCCGTTGTTATTTTGCATCTGTATACTGACATCTGAGTTCTTCTTTTTCTTTTGCCAAATGACATCTGAGTTCTTACTCCTATATCCAAAAACCAAATGGGCCAGTAATTGTAACACCAAAATGCTCAAATGATGAGTTAGCAAAAAGAAATCAAATGAAACCACAGGTCTAAAGGAGAAAATTAGTTCCTTACAACATGGTAAATCAAGATTCACATCGCCGTTCAAAAAGGTGTCCATATTTAATATCTAACAGTGCATCGAATAAAATTACCTCTAATAGAAGGATAATTGTGCCTTTTAAAAAAAGAAAAAAAGAAATCAAATGATAGAATAATATTATGTCAGGTGAGCTTGTGAAAGGATGAGAGTCTAGCTATTACATTCTTTTTATTTTATTAATGAGAAAAGCAATGTTTGGCAGCGTTTTATTGCTAAGTTTACATACTACCCTGTTCAAACTTCAAAGGCAATAATTCGTTTATTTAAAGAAGAGCAATGATTCATAGTTGTCTTTGTGGAACACATAAATATGCTAAATAAATTACTATAACATTAGCAGCTACTGTTTTCACAGACAAACCCACTTACCGAAAGGGAAAAAAAATTAACAAGAATGCAAGAATATCACGAAAAAATTATTTTTGGAAGAACTCAACTTGAATTTCAATTCTTTTAAAACACTTAAATATGCCACGACGGCGTTCCATCCTGAACTTCTTATATCAAGGTTCTGAAATTTGGACTAGTCATAAGACCGATCGGAGTACTAGGTCAAGGGTTAGTAGGTCAGACCGGAGTAAAACCGAAGCTAACCCAGGGCTAAATCGGTGAGAAATTGAATATTTTAGGATTATTAATATGAAATTCTAAATAAAAAATTTGATTTAAAAAAATTAAAAAAATAGCGAACCAGTCCGATTCACGAACCGGACCGGTTCTAGGCCCGAGTCACCGGTTCCTGGTCGGTCTGGTTCAGATTCCAAAACATGACCTTATACTAATTTTGTCCCGTCCTGAAATGATAGTGCTTAGGACGAGCCGATAGAGCGAAACAAAGTTGACAGCCCTAAATTATTAGTTTAAATTCAACAATATGCTCTTAAAAATCATTCTACCTTGGATTTGATTTTTCATAAATAAATATTTTTAACTAAATTATAGGTATTTTACATGATATAACCAAGAATTCGTGTTAAGCTAGCTCAAGCTTCAAACAAATTTTAATTTTGACAATAAAATATACTACTTCATTCTTTTTTAGCAAGTGCATGTGCTTTGAAAGTTTTACAAACAAAAAAAAAAAAGCCTTTACAGATTAAAAAAATTATTTATATGCGACCTTAAACATGTCTGTTAAGTTTAATTGTAGTGCGTATGATATTCTGTAGTCAGCTAACGATGAATTTTCTTTTATGTTATATCAGTACTGTTGTCAATCGCGCGCGCGCGCGCGCGCGCGCGTGTGTAATGTTACTCATCTTACGTGAATGTTAAATTGTTTGTCTACGTTATCATTTTTGCAATCATTGAATAAAATAATGGAAAACTTCTTCCATAATTTTACATGTAGGTTTTTCATTGGAGCGATGCAGATTCAAAGATTTCAGAAAGTCATGTATCAGGTCATAGAGGCATGACTTAAATCTGTATCTATTTATTGTTGTTGTTGTTGTTGTTAGGGGGATAAATCACACAATCTTAATTAATCACTATAATTCAATAAAGTAATTGAAAACCAATGATGGCCATACATATTTTGTTTTAGGCCAACGACCAATTATTTATTTGAGAGGAAATTAAACGAGATTATTAATTGGCCTACACAACAACTAACAAGCTTTGAGGGAAAACTGCAGATAATTAGTTGCAATTTAGAAATTTTAAACTAAAAGGGGAGAGGGTGGGGGACAGCAGAGCAACTTTTTCAAGTAGGGTTAGACACTAACCATAAAGCTATATTTTAGTCTCCAGAGTGAAATTACGTACAAATAAGTCGTCGGTGAAAAGAGATTAAATAAATTTATGCACAAAATCAATTATTCGAGTATTTTTTAAAGGAGCTTTCAGTATCTTGAAATGTTTTTTTCAAACGGATTAAGTATCCTAAAGTACTCTGTTATTCAATTTAATTTGCTTTAAAGCATGTTTTCACGAGAAATTTTAGCCTCCTTGTTAACTCTCAAAAAGTCCGTTGAGTTAGGGCTTGTTTTGATAAAGTGGTGGAAAAACATGTTTACGTAAGTCGAGACAATTAAAACTCATCTCACAAGCTTATCTCGTATGCTGTAAATCACGTTGGAAAAGCAGTTCCTACCGTTAATCCAAACAATTACTTAAGCTAGCTACTTATATCTCCTATGTTTTTAATACTAAAAATACTTAAAGACTGGTTGAAAACATGAAAGATAAATCTAGAAACTATTATAGTTATTTGTTGGAAAAATTGCAAAGCTGAATATTAAAGGTGTTTGTGATAAAAAAATAACTCAGAAAATGTTTGAAGGAGGAAGTTGCATCGGTAAACGTTTGAAGATGGTGGGTCAACCTTAGCCCATAAATAATGTCAAGTCTTTGTTTTATTTAAAGAGTAGCATGAGTATTGGATATTGATAAATTAAATAGTAGGGACAAGATCTGTTAGAGGATTTGAAAGACAAGATGTTGATGTGGTATAAAGCTGAAGGTTGGAGATTGATATCAGACTCTTTGAAAATTAGTGACACCTATGTTTTAAATCTAGGTGTAAGTGTAGAGTAAACTTATTTCACATATTTATCTCATAAATCGTAAAAATTATTTTTAAAAATAAATTCAAACACCAAAGTAGGTATAAAGTATATATATATATATGGAGTGAGCTGATCGATGATATATAGGAGAGTCCCGTGAAGCAGTAATATGGTATCCATAATTCTCTCTCTCTCTCTCTATATATATATATATAGCTACGCACTTAATAATAGCCATCATGTTTGAAAGCCAATACGCCAATCCAAGCTTTGTTTTGTTTCTAGTGTATCGAAAAAAGACAAACCACATATATAGGAAATAGGATCCCACGAATTGACATGATTAGAGCAAATTAGGAGGGGTCTTTATCATTTCACGGGTTTGATTTGATCAATTTTTTGGCTTTGGCATCTACAGCCTTCCATAGCTTCTTCATACGTATGCATGTAAATCTTGTTACCTCACAAACTAAAACCATACTATTTTATATAATATATATATATATATATAGCTATATCACCTACTGACCGACGAGTCCATTTTCCTCCCAATATTGCGCTCTGATGTAATATGTGATGATACGATGACACCAAATGGAATATACTTGTTATATTAGATAATATTCGTGATTTATGTTACTATTTTTTTCATTGGCCAAAAAGAGAGAGAGAGAGAGAGAGACATGTTACTATCTTTCAAACTTCATTATCATAACTATTAATAATTAATATTTATCTTAGTCAAATTTTTATATTCGTTATTTTTTAATTTATCTATATTGATGCCCCCAATAATAATCAAAAAGAAGAGTAAAGGGGGAATTGAGGAAGATAATTAGGATATTTTAGAAAATATATGTCATATTAACTAACTCTCTTAATTTAATCAAATTAAGTAAAATATATCTTATATTAAGGATCGAAGGAGTAATAATTTGCGTGCGTGTCCGATCTAGAGTGGTCTTCTTCACACACACATGTATACAAGCGAGTGATTCATGAAGTGGGTGCACCACGTCATTGATCTATACACTGCCTAATAAAATCATATCATATTAATCTTATTAAATCCTACATATTTAATCCTTACAAAAAACATATTCAATTTCTGATAGAATTTGTCACGGAATTTTTTCATGGAATTAGCCACGAAAGATTTGTCAGTGAATTTTTTTTTTTTGCCACGGAAAATTTAAGAATTTATTAATTTTTAAAATAATATATTTATAAAAATAAAATTATGATATTAATATCCCTATAAATATATAAAAAATATTTCTCCATTATTATTGTTTAAATTATGTTAAAACACATGTAATTATTTAATAATATATCATATATAAAATAAAAATGAAATATATAATATAATACACACATATGTTAGTTATTAATTAATGTAAAGATATTGTAATGTATTAAACATATTTTATCAAGAGACGACGTTAGCTTAGGTGGAAGAGGAGAAAAAAAAAAAGTTATAGCAATGGGTACTGTCTTTTGTTATAATTTATTTTTTGGCCCAAAAAAAATTATAAAAATTTCAAATAAAAATATATATGATTTATAGCCCTAAAAAAATTTACATAATTTATAGTGACATTTTTATAAACTAGACTTTTTTTTTTCATATGATACAGGTTTGAAATATAAACATACACTACTTGTAATTTAAAATTTATATCATATATATATTGATTAATAGATGATATTAATATATGATAATGATATATAAAACTGATATACTTTTTGGAAACGTATACATGTTATTAGATATTAATTATGTAATTAGAGATAAAATTCAACTTCAAAAATGGGAGAAAAATATATTTGTAAAAAAATTCATCTAAGATTTAAAATTTGTTTAATTTGAAATTAAATTATATTAAAAATTATAATAAATATATAAAAGCTTTTTAAAATTTTCATTTAATTTAATATTGGTTTTTAGGGTTAAAGGGCATAATTGCCCATGTACTTTTCTCAAATGGGCATATGGTAACATATACTTTCCTTGAATGCAAAAGTGTCTACAAACTTCTCAAAATACGATAAAAATGACATTTCTATTGGTTGAGAAAAACGACAATTACTTTATGTGATAGTGAGCTCCATACTATAATTTTTAAATGATTTTTTAGAAAACATCTCACATCTCTCTCACTTTCCACCTAAGGAAAGTATATGGTGTCAAATGTTCATTTGAGAAAAATATATGGGCATTTGTGTCCCTTAACCCTAGTTCTTAATATTATATATATAAAGTAAAAATATATTTGTATATTTAATTAACGGAGATTCATTGCAGGTTAAGTGGTAATGCACCTTTGTCGCGTGTATTAAGGTGCGAGTTTGAGATCAAGCGAGGAACACGTGGCAAGCTGAGGTAGCGACAATTGGCAGGGTGATGCAAAGACGCGTGATGTTGTGGGTGGTGTGACACATGGCGGTGCGGGGACCCGATGTAGTGCCATGATGATGTGGCAGTTGTCGGAGGTCACAGGTGGTGAAATCGGCGATGACGCGGCTGCTGTCGGAGGTCGAACCTAACGAAGCTAGCGATGACATGGTGGACTTCGGAGGTGGCATATGTTGGTGCCGGTAATGGCTGGCGATGAGATGCCTCCTACGGGGCGTGACACGTGGCTTCTCCTAAGAAGATCCATGTGGCATTTTAAAATGAAAAAAAAAAACATAAATCAGTGACGAAATCCAATTCCGTCAGAAATTTTACTACAAAATTGAAATTCCATCGAAAATTTGTTTCTGTCGCAAATTCCAAATTCCGTTAGAAAAAGTGAATTCCATACCAAATTCTGTGACATTTTCAATGTTTTTTTTGGTGAATTTCTCTTCTCTTTTTACATTTATGTCGTCTCAAAATGTGTCTCCAATTAGGGACCCCCCATACAGGATTTAATGAAATTGATGTAGTGACGCCTTGATTAGGAGAATATATTAAAATATTGCCCCACTGTTTAAAGTTTTAACTTTGACTGTTAAACTTGACTGACATCCCACGTGTCTGTAATTTCAAGGACCTACCGTTGACTTCTTAATTAGGAACTAAAGAACGAGGTGATCCAATGATAAGATGTTCAATTTGTTTGGCATTCTGACTCGTATCATCATATTAACTGTTACTATTGGAAATCTGACAACGTAATTAATTAAATTGCTCTATTTTTACGGAGTGCATCTTTATTTTCGAGGTTAAAGACAGCTGAAGATGTTTGGCTTCATTGTTATCCAACACTTTCACTCTCCTGTATTGTAAGCCCCATCTTCAACATTATTTTCACAAATACAAAAAAAAAAAAAAAAATTTGTGGCTGTCATATCCACGAAGAAGCATATTCCTTGTACTTTTATATATCGTTTTTTCACTTCGGAGGATGAGGTGGCATGTAAGGGTGTTGCTATGTGAGACATCGGTCAAATTTAACGATTAAAGTTAAGGCAATATTACTATGTTTTACATATTTTTGAATAATATTACTTTTAAAAAAATTTTCAGATACCCACAGTTCCTAAATAAAAACTTTCAAAATAAAATTAGACTTTAACCCAATATTTTATTAGAACACCCACTCTCAATTGGATTCACATCTGTGGCATGTAAAAGTTGCAAATTCGATCCAAAACGTATATGGAGAAAGCGTAATCTAATTTGAGCTTGCATCGAGGGGCGGATGCATTTAGTTTTTATTCAGGACAAGATAAACATTTTTTTATGGAAACTTAATAAAATGAAACAAAATAAACATAAAAAAAATAAATCAAAAAAAATAAACATAAAAAAGTGTTATAAAATTTTTGTAACCTTAAAATTTTTTTCGATGAAATTATTTTATTAAAATTATTATAACTTATAAAATTATTAGGAGGTGCAAGGGACATCTCACAATGTGTATTTTTACTTCCATTGATGATAACATTATTATTACCTCGACCCTAAATGTTAGAACTAAGAATCTGACAGTTAGGATAGAGGAGTATTGTACTGGACACGGGTTAAAAGTTAACTTAAAAATGTTTTAGGGTCTAAATAGTTACTACGAGAGATTTGAAGGGAAAAGGAAGGGAATGAAAATTTTATGAGTTAAATTTAAAAAAATTAGAAAAATATGATCACAATATTTTAATAAAAAAAAGATGTAAAATAAAATAATAAGAAATATTAATTAAAATCTTTTTACTCCATTTCTTTAATTTTTTTAAATACAACTCAAAAAATTTTTTTCCTCCGCCCACCTCCCCTCCTCTCATATCAAAGAGGCTCTTAAAGAGAGCTACTTCTCATTCAATTCATTAATACTCAAATGCGACTTGATCATATAACCATATTAAAAAAAGAGATAGTTAGATTTAGATTATGAGTAGTGTTCTGAAAACCGGACTAGATCTGTCGGTCCAGGTCGGAAACGGGCCAATCGGTGGTCCGACTGATCCTGTAGGTAACCCCGGTTCAACAAGTTTCCCCACGGTTTGGCTGATTTTTTCTTTTTTTTATAATATTTTATTCAGAATTTCATATAAATAATTTTAAAATCTTCACTTCCTCATCGGTCTAGCCCCGATTTGACTCCAATCTAACTCATTGACCCTTGATCTTATACCCCGAACGGTTCAGTGCCCGACCTGAGTTTCAGAACCTTGATCATGAGAGAATAATTTTGTTATGATTTATGGGGGAAAATCGTAAAATACTAATTTAAATTGATCAGAAAAGAAAATAAATAATAGTTTTGTTTTTTTCCAACAAAAAATAATATGGTTTATTGCCAAGTGTTAAGATTGATCCCCGGCTAAAGGTAATCGGATCATGCCGTCACTGTCACACCGCTATTTCAGAATACTTATTGGCGCTAGCGGGGGAACGAGAGGTTCACGATGAAAATGGCTTCATCCACTGCCACCATTTCTTCCATTTCTCCGATTCCAGTTTCTTCCCTCTCAATTCCAGGTCACAAGGTAAGCCTTGTTCCTCCTCTTTCCCTCCTCCGTTTTGGTCTCCCCCAAAACCGGCATTGCTCAACATTGTAACCTGATTCCAAGAGTAGTTATTAAGAAAAATTAATGAAATCTCTGATTTGCTTACAGTACAAACATATATGTGATCCTCCTGTGTAGCGAAGCTTCTTACATGCATTAAACTGTTTACCCCTGATTGATTGTTTGAATATGTAGACTATCAATTTGGGAGCAACTTCACCGAAGCTTGACGAGTTTATTAGAATGCGACGAGTTACTGCTTCTAGGATACCTAGATTTAGTAGATTAGCTTCCTTTTCTGTGTCTGGAGATGGTAGTGCCTCTGTTGAGAAGACTGATCTGCCTTTCCCCAACGATTACACGGAACTTCTGGAACAGGCAAGTTTGAATACCACAGTGGTATTTTTTTTTTTGATCTTTGATCAGAGGTATCCGGCGCTAGATTTGGACCTCAGAACCGGGCCGTCCGAGCAACCGACTAATCCCCGCTGATTTGTATGTACGTAGATGGGTAGAACAGCTGGCCAGAAGATTTAACGCTGCACCATACCCAAGGCTAGGGATCGAACCCCTACCAAGGTTAAGGGTGGAAGAACCCTTATCGCTCTACCACACGCTCCTGGTTAATACCACAGTGGTATTAAATATCAAATAAACTGACAATTTGGTTTCATAGTATTATATTCATATAACATCTTAGTTCTCGCAAATGAATTGCGTATAAGTGATTTTATTCAAGTGATAAGATCATTCGAATCCCTTAAAGGACTAAAATCAAGCCTAACCACACAGGGTCACTATTAAATTTTGTCAACTGTCTAGGTTTTGCATAATGAAGTTAAGGTTAAATTATGTCTGAGACAGAGAGAGAGAGAGAGAGAGAGAGAGAGAGAGAGTGAAATGTCATTGGATCACTAAAACTTTGCGTCTGTATTTATAATTCAACCAACAGGCTAGAGTAGCAGTTGAACTGGCCATGAAGAATAACAAACAGCTAATGGTGAGTTATTTAAGGTTAATTTCATTATGAATCAAGAGTGATAGGTGCACACACGAAAGGAGGAAGTATTATAAGGCAGTAATGAACAACAATCTTATACAGGAGATTGAATTCCCCACAGCTGGGCTTCAGTCTGTGCCAGGTTCTTCTCACCTACGATATTCCTGTCTCCTTTTTGCTATTTAATCAAGTTTTATTGAAGTCTCATTTTTTCCTCTGCCTCCATTTATTTACAAATAAAGTTTTCTGACTTTCTCATTTGACAATACCAGGAGATGGTGAAGGTGGAATAGAGATGACTGAGAGTATGCAATTGATTCGAGAATTTTGTGACCGCTTCGTCAGACCAGAGAAAGCCTCGCGAACAAGAATTGTAATCTTCTAGATTCTGAGAAGCAGTCTTCATTGTGCTCACTGGCATTCCTTATTAAATGACAATGCCTTTTTTCTACGTAAAAAACTTTGCTTCTTGCATTTACATCACTTTAACTTGAAAGATTATTCTAGTTTAACTTGGACCTTAGACCACTACTCACAGCCCATTATGGTCTCTACATAGATTTTATCGTTAGGGTATCACTACTTTCATTGGTTCACATAGCTCTGAGTATCCCATTTATGGGTCTTGTCTTTCTTTCCTTTGTGTATCTATAAACTACAATGCAATTGTAGCCTTTCAAAAGTCTGTCTTGTTCTGTTGAGATGGTCATATAAAAGCTCTTGTCCTACCTAAGCTTCATACTTCCTGTGTGAAATGATGAATACAAACTTGTCAAAATCAGTTTTTTCCAGAGGCTAGCGAAGTTAAATTTGCCAGACAATCAGTCTTTGCTGGAGTTTCTTTTAAGTTGGACTATCTGACCAAGCCATCATTTTTTCAAGATTTTGGTATTTTTGAGAAAGTGAAAATGGTGGATAGAGTGAAGCCAGAAGATGAAGTTTTCTTGGTAGCTTATCCGTATTTTAATGTCAATGGTAGATCCAAACTTTGTTCAGTTTTTGTTGATACTAGTAAAGAATGCCTCATGACTGCCATTCCATTCTGTTTCAGAAATGCTTGTTGTGGAAGAACTTTACAAAGAGGCGGTCTGCAACACTGCAAGGAAACTGATAATTTTTAATGGAGAACTTGATCGTATAAGATCAGGGTGTATCCTTTGAAAAATTATAATGCCCTTTTATATTTGAACTGGTCTACCCTACTCCTATCCAGTTTGTATTAAGTTTTCCCCCCAGTAAAATATCTTCTTTTGTTGATAACTAAAAGTAATAGACCAAGGTCTTCAAATTAGATCTTTATATTCATGTATTTATGCGTTCGAACTGAGTGATACAGAATAATATGAATGTAGAATATCTGAATTTCAAGATCTCCCCTTGACTTGAGTGCTGACAAACCTCTTGTATTTGGGTTGAGCCCCTACTCCATCCCTTTTTCAACTCAAAATGATCAAACAAAGGAAAAAGGAATGGGGCGAGGAGGTACTTGGCAATTGGCATCATTTGGTGTAGTTGAGTGTGAGAAACTTGATTATCCTTGAATGCATCAAAGATTATCCACCATTCTTCTATCCAAAACTTGCTGCACTCAATAAGACCCTTCTGTCTGTGATGGAAACCGTTTATTACATTCATAATTTCAAGGGCCGCAATGGAGGAACACTCTTCAGGTCTCTTCTTAGCTACTTAAATTGCGTTTGATCTCTAGTAGGTTGCCAATGTTAAATATTGCAATGCTCTTGAGAATCCTCGTGATCCTTCCAGAAGAGAAAGTAGAAATTATGTCAAGATAGGTCGATTTCCTAGCAAAATGATTTATACGCCGGACTTAATTATCTCTTCTTTTCAATGTACATGTTACTGATGTATTTCAAACTTGGTATATTCTAAACAGGTGCTATCCAGGACCCTGGAAGGTCCTCATAAGTGTGGGGAATAAAGTTATTTGTGTACATGAGCAGGATAATATGCCATCCCTCAAGGAAGTAGCCCTTGAAATCCTTCCGTCAGCTTGAGATTCCAGCAACTGGTTATTGGGTAAGCAGTTCCATATGTTTCATGCGATAGATAGTGCCTTCAATTTATTCACAAGTCATATTGTATATTGCTCATTACCCAAGTTGTGCGCAAGACGGACCCAGGGTTCACATCTGATCTAGTTGTTAATTAATTTACAAAACATGGAGTCAAATTGTGTTAAAGAAACGATTTCCTTTGGACGAAATGTGAATCATCTCAATTATCATTTATTAGCACCGCTGCATTATTCTTTAACATGTCATATTGCAGGCAACACATAAATATATACACTTTGTCCGGTGGAATATACTGTCAGTCCTTACTACACTATTCCGGGTCCTTTTCCTAGCCCACTAAGAGTCCAGGCCTTTGTCCAATGGGTTGACATGATTTCTTTTTCGTCTTGTTTTTGGGATAATTCTCAATACTCTAGGTCCATATTATTGTTGCTTTTTTGTTTTAAATTCTTTTGAATAGAGTCCTTTGACCTACTGGACCCATTTCTCATGTATACAGAGCTCATGGTTGGAGGGATAAGGGATAGGGGCCTTTTTGGTTCTCATGAAGTCTGTCGCAGAAAATGCATCATTTTATAGGTCGGGACCTGGGGTGCAGCGTGGAGACTGAGGGCGTTGAAGGCGCGTGTCGTAAAAGGTGCGTGAAGAGAGGGAGTGACTCGTACAGAACCTAACAAGCTTAGCCTATTAATCTTGTTAATAATGCATGGCAGAAGCTTCAGAATTATTGTACCGAATTTTTCTTTGAAAAATAAACTTAAGTATTGTATATTAAAAAATTAAACTTATTGGCTATTGCCAAATCTAAATGAGAGATAGCTCTTTTCATATAAGCATTTTCATTCATGTATTTGAATCCCCAAATTTGTTTAGGAAAAAAATGATTACGACCTCATGCTTTATTTTTATTTTGCATATTCTCTTAATTTTTGTTTTGAATTTGATTTCCCCCCTTTTTGATCAGCCTTGTCTATTGTATAAAGTATACTAAATGAATTATTAGATGTTGGTTATTTTGTGATTTACAACTAAGATATATGATTCTCAGTTTATATTTAATTCAAAAGTTAGAAAATAAAATACAAGTGGTCCTTTTTTTTTTGTTGATTTTATAAGTGGCCCTTAATTATATAAACCAATAAACGATATTGGACGTGAAGTTCCCTATCATGTACTCCTTAGCTTTTAAATACAAGTTGAGTTTTTTTGAAAAGAATAAATAAGTTAAATAAATTATTTAATTATATTATATATTATTAAATTATATATCAATTTATAAGTTAGATAAAATAATTTAGAGAAAAAAAGATAAATATAAATATTTTAAAATATCTAAAAAATTTAAATTTATCTTATATTTAGGATAAGGAGGAGTTGTAGGAAAAAGTTTGATTGAGACTTGAGAGGCAGCGGTGGCTTTGATCTTATGTGACTGGCTCATCCGAGAATGGCACGGAGCTCATAAAGTTGCTGCTTGCAAATACTTTTTCCTTATCATGTAAGACACAGTATGAGACTATAAGGATCCATTACAATTCGCTTTTCCTCTTACCCAACGGTCAACAAGTTTCTAAATTCTTGCAGTTACGCTCCTACCAGTAAAAACTAAAAACCCTTCATCTCCCTCCTATTAAAATTCTCTCTCTCAGCATCACAATTCATCGCACTGAACTTTGCAACACCATGTCGGTCGACACTTGGGTGGTACCCTTCGTTGGCCAAGGCCATCTTCTCCCCACCATTGAGCTATGCAAACATCTTGTTTCCAGAAATGTGGAGGTCACTCTCGTCATTTCTTCCCACCTCTCCTCATACCTTCCCTCTTCTCTCCACCATTACTCTCTGCTTCACGTCGAGCAACTTCCGGCCCCCTCCATGCCTCCGCCGGAACCGGGCTCGCACCCATTTGAATCCATTCACAAAATTCAGGACTACTATTTTCAACGTCTTCAAAACCTTGTCTCTACCCGTCTTGATAACTCAGCAAGACCCGTTGTTGCCATCGTCGACGTCATGATGAGTTGGACCGTCGAGGCTTTCACCAAATTCCGAGTGCCAACGGTGGCGTTCTTCACTTCCGGCGCCTGCTCGGCCGCCTTGGAGTATGCAATTTGGAAAGCCCAGCCGGAAGACCTAAAACCTGATGAGATCCGATTACTTCCTGGGTTACCCGAAGAAATGGCTCTAACACTTTCGGATCTTCAACAGGGACCTCACGGCCCGCCACCGCCACCGCCACTGCCAGCAGGTGCCGGCTCTTCTTTTCCTCCCGGTGGACCAGCACATATGAGACCACCCCCACCCGGAGGACCCGGACACAGGGGACCGCCGCCTTCCGGTGGACGAGGACACATGGGACCGCCGCCGCCCTTTCCCGGCGCGAAACCACAGTGGGTGGAAGAAGTACGCGAAGCCATCGCGTTGCTGTTCAACACGTGTCGCGATCTGGAGGCTCCTTTCATCGACTACGTGGCGAACAAAATCGGAAAACCGGTCTGGGGCATCGGGCCGCTTCTCCCCGAACAATATTGGAAGTCGGCCGGCTCCATCCTGCACGACCGGGAGTTTCGAACGAACCGCCGATCCAGTATCACGGAAGATGAAGTGATCCAATGGTTGGATTCAAAGCCACGAGGCTCTGTACTATACGTCTTATTTGGATCCGAGGTAGGTCCCACAATGGAGGAATACCCCCGACTAGCCGAAGCTTTGGAGTCATCAGACGAGCCGTTTATATGGGTCGTTCAACCCGGGGCGGACCTCCTGAAATGGTGGGAGGGAAACCCGGGTCGGGCGAACCCGAATCAGAAGGGTATTTCCCACATGGGTTGGATACTCGGGTCGGACAAAGGGGCATGATTATATGCGGGTGGGCTCCACAGCTGTTGATCCTGAGCCACCCATCAACGGGTGGGTTCTTATCTCACTGTGGATGGAACTCTACAGTGGAGGCTCTAGGGCGTGGGGTTCCATTTTTGGTGTGGCCCATAAGGGGTGACCAATACCATGATGCCAAGTTGGTGGTGCAGCATCTTAAGGTGGGGTACAAAGTATGTGATAATCTGGCAGAGGTGAAGAAGGATGACATAGTGAAGGGGATAGAGAGGCTGATGGGTGATAAAGAAATGAAGAGGAGAGCTGAGACACTGAGTGAGAAGTTTCAGCATGGATTCCCAACTAGTTCTCAGGCTGCTTTGGATGCTTTCAAGGAATATGTAAACCAGAAATTGCTTTAGGCACATTGCCTGTTTGTGTGTCTATCTTTTAATATACAATGTTTGGGAATGTTCTGTACGTTTTTCACATAAATGAAAATTGTTCCCAGCTATAATGACATTCTGGGGTTGAGATAAAAATGGACAAGCCATATTATTAATGAAAAACAGTTTTACTTATCGACATATCATGGGGAAGTTTGATGATCATGCGACCAGATAAAGGGATATGAATGGGGGGTAGTTAAAATTGGAAGTATCCCACCAAGTAAGCAGCGTGGCAGTGGGAAAATACAACAGTTTGTAACACCCCAAATTTTATTCATAAAAAATATATTGTAATTATTTAAATAATTCAATATAATGGTGAATATTCATGAATTTGGATATTGTGAATTTTGAAACATTCATATTCATAAGGAAATGGCTAAATTAATTCAAAAATTGAATTAAATTACAAAGGGGATAGCAAAATCATAATTTTTTCAATTTAGCCCAAGATTATTTATTTTTCAATTAATTGGAGTTAATTTCAATTAATCAAGGAAAATGCATAATGTGATTATTCTTAGTGGAATAAATCAAGAATTGAGAAATTAAGGGGGGATTATACATAAAATCAATTGTGTGAATTATGGGATTGTACAAAACAATTTTCGTTCCTCTTCCTCTCTAATTTTCGTCCAATATGAAAGAAAGAAGGGAAAAAATTAATTGATGCATGATCACATGTCATAAGTAGAAGGAAATCATGACCAAGATTGAGTACACACAAAATGGAGTGGTGATGGAGTGCATGAGGATAGAAGCTTGAGTGAAGAAATAAGCAATATGGTTACATGGTGGAGTGCACATTTTGACTTAGTTGGAGGAATGATGGAATACTTGAGTGATTGGAAGAGGACACACATGATGACATGTAAGAAGCTAACTTGTCTTGTAAGAGAGGATGAGAGGGACGGATTTTTGAGGAAGAAAAGGAAGAAAGTGATTCAAATTGAGGGCAAGTCAATGGAGTAATTGTGAAGGGAAGGGAATGGTGACAAGTGTCACAACTTGGGCCCTTGATGGAATCAATGGTTAGGAAGGAGGAAGACCAATTTATTAAACACAAACTCATTCCTCTCTCATGTACACTTCACGCACAAGTCATAGGAAAAAGGAAGAGAGAGTGATTTTGTGAAGTTTGAGATTAGAGAGAAGGAAGAGGAAGAGGTCAAAGTAAGAAGGTTCCTTTGGTTTTTCTTTATTATGGCATTTCCTTAGATTCTTCTCTAAACTCTTGTTTCTCATGAATCTATGGTGGAGAAGAGACACTTTGAGATCAAGTAGAGAGGGAGGAGGATCCTAGATTAAGAGGAAACCAAGTAGCCAAAGAGGGTAATTTCATGAACTTGCCTTCTTGAGTTGTTGTTGATAATTATTGTTTGGTTTTTATGATTTTTAGTTGAGTTGTAAAATTAGAAAATCCATAACCCTAAGGGGTTATGCTGCCCAAAATCCTTTAAATCATGATTATGAAGCGTTTAAATGGGTTAATCAAGGATTAGAAATGGAAAAGTACAAGTTTTGGGAGCTAAAACACAAAACTCCATTTTTCCAATTTTTGACCAATATTTCGGCCAGACCAGAACTGGTACAAGGAGTTGGATTTTCATGAAATAAATGGTTCCATTGGACTCAGTGGGCAAAAATAGGTGGGGTTACAGTTGGGCACTTTTTCGGTAGAGGCCGAAAAAGCATAATTACGAAAACGCCACTGAAATCACTAAATAGGGGCTGTCAAGGGTATTTTCGTAATTTTACCGTGAATTTGGCGATTTCGAGGCCGGAAATGGATTCCTTGGGCGAAAATAAGTCAGAATAGCCTTAGTCAAAATTTTGGGAAAACGTGCCATCGGGCCGGGTACGGCGGGGCCGGACCGGGTTCCCGGGGGTATTTTTGTAAATTTTCATCATAGACTAATATAACCACAATAAACACCATGGAATAGTCTAAAATGATACTTGGATAGGTTATGACCTATTTCTGGTACATTTAATATTTTAGGACCGAGTCGGACGCCGGGACAGCACGCTTTACAAGACACTATTAAATAGGGAATATCACAGCTTTGAGGCAGGGACATTATCCTTCATACACTATGCCATAAGTTATGTGATTGTGTGGATGCCAATGTTTTGTAAATGCACTTTATTAATAACATGATTTGCCTAGAGAGAGGCTGTTAGTGCCAGAGGTGCACTTACACTGGGAGTTGGCAGAAGTCCAACCGGTGTAGATTGTGGGGCTGGGCCCTACTCATGTATACATGACGATGATGTGTTTATATTGTTCATTAATTTGTGCATACCTTGGCCCATGACATATTTACTTTTCGCATTTTCTATGAACGATATTATGTCTCTATGGGGATTCTTCAGAATCTCACCCTATTTTTAAATAAACACCTCAGCGGGTACCAGTGGGAAAAAGGGCAAAGACGTTGACGCCGAAAAGTGAGTGGCACGTGTCTCGAGGCGGGGATATGAACGTGGTTATGCTTTAGTCTATGCCTTAATATTTTGGATAATTTGTAAATATTAAAACTTCCGCTGTATTTTCTGTTTCCATCGACGAACAATATCAGAATTGTAAATGAACGACGTTGGGATTGTAAACGAATATTTCTATCAGTATAATTGTACTTTTCTGTATGCCCATTGAATTTTGTCTTTATTACTCTTCGATTATCAAAATGGAAACGGGTGTTGACACAGGTAATAAAGGAAATCCAGGAAGCTGGTTATCATTTACTTTTACAAGTTTCTGAAGACTCCAAAGACAGGTTTAAAATGGGGATGGTGGTTGTCAGATTCAATACTTCATTGATAGAACTGAATCGCACGAGTTAACAAGAATCCATGTGTCCCTACGTTAGTCAGCTTATAAATAGTCATTTGTTAAAATTTTTCACGTTTCTTATCTGGCAAAGAAAAAAGGGATTTTGTGATTAAGGCATGGCCAAAAGTCCAGACCAGTACATGAAATTTACAAGAAAAAATTAATATGTCTCTATAATTTTTACTAAATTGTAACTCAATCTCCCAATTACCACTTACAACAACTTAATCTCTATACTTTAAACATTATATAGTTCAGTCTTTGACCTTTATTTTAAAACACAATGACTAAATTATAAAATGATTAAAAATATAAAGATTAAATTGCATTGATTAAAAGTTGAGGGACTGAATTACAAATGAGTTAAAACCATAGAAACTAAATTACACCGAGTATATGTGTTTGGATTAGCTTTTTTTAATAGCTTTTACGACTTACGAGGCAAGTGTGTGAGAGGAGTTTTGTATCGGGTTACGCAAACCATGGTTTGAAACCATGATATTGGTGTTTGCCAAACACACACAAATTTATATGAGGATTGAGTCATAGTCGAGTCAAAATTATAGGGGCAAAAGATTAATTTTTCCAAATTACAAATTAAATCAGAAATTTCGTGTTTAAATTGAAAATTGATACACTACTATTAATAATTGAAAATGTTATAAAAATATAAAGAACTAAGTCATCTAAATATAATCCAATGAACAGAAAGAGAGAGACTTTCTTTTCCTTTAATCGTTTCATGGCAAAACCCAATTAGATTACACTAAACCTACCTAAATCCCAGAAAAGAATTGAATTAGAAATGGTGCACATTGATATTGGAAACAAATGATTTTGTGCAAATAGAAGAGTCTTGTTGGTGAATCATGATGAATCTGAGTCGAGTTTAGGGACTATGGCAGTTGAGAGCTCTAAATGGGAAATGCGAACAGCCCCAATAAGCCGCTCTGGCAATTCTGCCGTAGTATTTGCCTGAAAATATAATAACTTGTATCAATAGCTACGTCAGCACCTCACAGGCTACCCCTGAATGCACGGATGAGACTTCTCAAGTGCCCCGGAATGACTTCCACCTGTCGTTATTATAAGAACATATTAACAATTTTACATAAACTAAGGAATCAAGTTAAAACTAGCTAATTATACTTTTAAGGAATCCAGTTAAATATTCAAAATTACCTCCAACAAAAGTCATTAAATAGAAGTTTAGTAAGTTAGGAGAAAGCTTGGTTAAGGAATATCAAAGCAAAGGACATTTAGGGGGAAGAACTAATGTTTTCGACAAAGAATCATATTGAGAATCATGACTTTTGGTTTTCTAGCAAGCACAGGTGTACCGTGGATCATTTTCAGTCATGTCTCTTGTGCACACAATCATGCATGCTATGAGGGCAGTGATTTGCAGAATAATGACATTTTAACATTCCAAAAATGAAATTTCGCACCAACACAACTCATATTCATCCTATTCAAGCAGAATTAGGTTTGATCCAATAGCAGCTCTTTAATTGTCATTACTTGCTTAGACATGCAATACTATTACGAATGTAAAACAAAGGACAGCCCAATGCATAAGGTTCCCATTAGATGGGATTCGGGGAGGGATAGACGCAGCAGCCTTACTCCCCCACAAGTGGAGGCTGTTTTTAGGATTTGAGCCAGTAAGCTCTAGGTCACATGGCAGCTTGTGGTTGCTCAGACATGCAATACTATACTGCTAATGTAAAATTTAAAAGAATTTAAAGAAACATACCTGTACAAGAAAGCCATATCAACCACCAACGTAGTAATTACCCCAACCACAAGCCCCAACACTCCATTGGCAACAGTAGAGGAACCAATATCAACATCAATCTACAAGTTGAAACCAATGACTTATCAATCATAGCAGAAAAGGAAGATAGCGTCACCATCCATTGTAATCAGAGAAAGAGAATGAATATTTACTTCTAAATACTTAGGACCACGGATATAGTTGCAATCAACAGCCTTTCCCAGTAAACAAGGAGTACTCCCAACACTTTGGCGCACAATCCATGAGCCCTGCATATTTTGGGTCAGAAAATCAAGGTGTACCTTTTTTAGCCTTTAAAGTCAGAAAGTAGTTCTACCTAACAAGGTACAAGGAAAAATGAAGATTTCCATAAGATAAATTATAACTATTAGGTTCCCCAAAAAAAAAAAATCTATAACTACTAAGAAAAAAATTAAAAATTGTTTTAAAAACTGAAAAGAAAAACATCAAATTACTGAATGAGATAAAAGAGGGAATTGATGCAAAACCAAAAAAGACATAAAGGCAGCCTCCCACACCATCCGGGGGATTGAACTGGTATTAGTAAGGACCACCAAAATCCCATATGCGTCCATAAAGGCACCAAAGAGGAGGCCCCATGCGGTTTTTTTTTTTTGGGGGGGGGGGGTGGTTGTGTGTGGCGCCACCACTTCAGAAATATAGAAAAATGATCAACAGATGGTCCCGTACAAACACAGCATATACATACGGGCATTTTCACAAACCAGGCACAAAAGAAAGGCACTTCAAAACATGCATTTAGATAGACATCTGAATGCTTCTGTGAGCAAACACGTCAGCGATGATTATGATGGACTCAACAGCAAAGGAAACTGGCCGAAGGCCATAAGAACTCAACAGCACTAGGGTACTCACCAAGAATTTTCCTATATTCCAATGACACAAGTTACAAATACCTTTGCCACTGATGGAATGAGCTTCAATCTGCTATTACGGAACTCATCATCACCATCAACAAAGCGTTGCAAGAGAGATCCAGGGACCAATGCCTTCGTCACAAAATAGAATACCATACTATAGTGTGTTGATCCGGGCACCTACAAGTCAAACAATGGATTCGTTTACTTCAAAAATTTATATTGTCCAACTTTGAAGTTGTCTTACAAGAAGAAACTCACTTGAACATTAACGATGATCGAGAACAATCCTTTTTCCGATGCAACCTACATAAATACCAAAAGAAAACAGTGAATGAAACCCTCCAAAATAATAAACAATCAATCAACTCAATAAATCATTTAAAAATGAGAAAAAGCAATGCTGAAAATCTGTGCAAATATACACATGAAGCCTCCAGCAGGTCTATAATTAAGACTTCTGATAATCTTTGTCAAGTAACATAATACAGATGATGTTCAAAATTCGTCCATAAATTATCGGCATCCAAAATCCACATGTAAAGTGATTTCTGATGAATATCAAAACAAAACTTCCGCATCTTACATATGCCACATTACATAAGGTTAAAAACAATAAATGGCCCTAATACAAATTTGCAAGGTTATCAACTAAGCAAGCCAAGGTAGTTATAAAATAAAACCTTTCTTTAAAAGATCATTTGGAAGCCAAAAACAAGGAGCAATAGTTTGTCAGGCAGTTTCTCGATACTCACCTGTGCTGCACATCCCTGGCGCCTAGCCACATGATCCATTCTTTTTGTGTCCTTGAACCAATCAACAGCAACAAGATCCATCAGGTGCTTACCTGCAGGAATCTATACAATTTTCCACAAAGAAATAAGAACATATCAACATATTAATATATTTCAAGTCAAAAGGTAAAACAGGAAAGGACCTTTGACTTGTCAAAACAAAATTGCTTGCTTCGAACTCTGAAGTTATTTCCATCAGAAATTTTCCAGCAATCACGTGCGTTATCACGATCATCACGACGTAAATTACCCGAAAAGCAAGACAAGTCAAGTTCAGTTGCTGGTTCTTCTTCCACAGCAGCTTCAATTTAAAAACAAAATATATGATTAGATTTCCTCCATTTCCTGCAGTTGGTTTGTCTCTGTGCAGGCGTACATGTTTATCATTATAATAATTTCAAAAATGAAATTATAGACTTATAGTAAGAAGCCACCTGTTTTTTTGACATCGTTCTCAATCCCACTTGTGTATGCCTGAAATATTAAAAGAGACATGTTAAAAATTCATGAAGCTTGTGCCAAAATTATGGAGGTGAGATTGGTGGGAATACAAAAACAACCTCTTGTTCAGACTCTGCTATTTGAAGATCTTCATCTTCATCAGAGTATTCATCCAACATAACAGAATTTCTACTGGCAGCATTCATTTGATCCACAGAGGTTGGATGAACAGAAGAATCATGGGCCTTGGGAGTGTTCTTTGAAGAAATGGATGTTGAGGACATATTAACCATAACAGGCATTCGTGGAGGAGCATTCCTTTCATCTGTTTGGGAAAACAACTCACGTAAACCTGTTCAAAAGGTGAAAAGAAAAGAAAAGACCACATCAATAGTGTGCAGCACAAACAATATTTGCATGTTGATAGATCAAATAGTGGATATGTAGAATCAAATCAAGCCCCCAATGACTTCTTACAGATGGTGACAGACAACATATCCCAGATAACATTACCATGAGAATATAGGGGCAATGGGAACTATCACTCATCCAAGTCTTAGAATTAAACCACAACTATTGACTATAGACAAAAACATCTGCAGATACATTCTTGTGATACTTGTGATAAGGAAGGAATTTATGCTTTCATAGAAAACAGAAACCTATTATTGATCCAAATCAACCAGATTTCCTTAGCATGACGTCCACAAATTCAATTCCACAGCGAAAAACTACTTCCAACAATTTTATCACTAAATCTTCACACCTTCTGCAAAAAAGAGATGAAAGAAGCCAGCAACACTAAAGCATACATAACATGGGAAATAACTCATCAGTAGGTGAAAATATGATGAGGAAAGAAATCGCATTAACGATCCACAAGGAAATTTCAAAGCGCAAATATTATTGGAAATAACTCACCTGCAACACTATTTAACATCTGAAGGAGACAATGTTGCTGATAAGATGACATGTAACCCACACCCCATCCCTTAAGATCAATCTGCATAAGATGCTGAACTTGAGTCCTTGGCCTCCCATTTCGAGATTTTAAAGGGGAAATATTAAATCCTCCACCTGAAGTAAACAGTTCTTAAGCCTAGAAAATAATTTGGCATACATTTCATGCAGGATCTTGCACGCTACGAATCACTCAATGGAGACAACTTGCTTTCTCCAAAAAAGAAGTATAAATTATTTTAGGTACCAAATTCTAAGTTCGTTCTATTAATCACATTTAAATCATAAGCCATCAGGTCATCACAATAATCAAGCGTTACTTCAAATGGACCCCCCACCCCCAAACAAATATAAAATCTTTGTCACTTCAGTTGAAGCCACAAGAGAATGAACAACTCATGTTCCTCAACTAAAAGGAATGACCTTCCCGGAAAATTCTAAAAATATTTATTGGATAGGGCCCAAATCATTGTTTGAATTCTTGGCTCAAAACAAAATAAATACAGTTTGATTGGTCACCCTTGGTCAACATGTATCATAGGCCCAGCCATGCAAGAAAATTACAGTAAGAAGACTGAAACACCCATGTTTGATGATATATAGACTCTTCGTGTGTGTGTGTGTGTGTGTGTGTGTGTGTGTGTGTGTGTGTGTGTGTGTGTGTGTGTGTGTGTGTGAGAGAGAGAGAGAGAGAGTAATCTTACTCTCAATATGGGCTCGGACGTGTCCTGGTTGTGGACCACAATTCATATGCTCCCTAGAACGAAATAAGACAACTACAAAAAGAAGAAACATTACTGCAAACTTTCAGAATAGACAGCAATTTTAAATGAAAATAGCAATTTACCTACCATAACTTCCATCATCATTTCGGCGCCAATAGCGTACATAGCAAAGATCACGGGGCCATACAAACCTGCCATCATAAAGACATTGAGCATTCAAGTGATACAGCAAACAATGTTACCTTGTAAGAAAATAGCAATCCTAAATCATATTTTTAGCATAAACAATAACTAATACTTTGAGAGGAAATACACAGATATAATTGACCAGAATTGAAACAATTAGCAATAAAGCTAAAATGCCACATGTTTGGGCCTAAATTAAATTTAGGTTTTCAGTCCCGATTCAAATTCAGAAGGAAAAAATCAAGCTTTAGCCCAGTTATAGAAAATATTTGTCATTCTTGAATTACTATGAATTGACTTCATTTAATCAGTAATAAAGAAATCCATTATCTCTTCATATGTTTAACTTGTTTGGCATCCAAGAACATATATGTTTTAAGATTACATTTTACATGTTCAGAAAATTATCAAAAAAATACTACTATTACGTGATTCATCATTGGGAGGGATGAAATTCAAGTAGTATTGTACTTTGTGCACAAAGAAGAAACAATGTAGATTATATTTACATCGGAAACCAATCCAGCTGAAGTCTATGATAAAGTTTGTGTGCCCATCCACCTCCTCCACTAAGCTACCATGTTGGAAACTGCAATCCCACCTACAGGTACACAAACATCATGAGAATACAACATTTCTCAACGTAAAAACTACAGGACATAAAACATCTGGCGCTAAGTAACCAAAAAAAATAAACTTTCATTCATTTTCTGAAAATAAGTATAGTTGTACTGCCAGTACAGGCATAAGGTACAAGGCTTCGAAACTTCAGCATTTCTAAGCAACATAAAAAATTATTTGAGGAAATTAATAACTATATCAAGGGAAATATGTGAGAAAGTATCATATTTAAAACAAAAAATGCCAGTAATAAGATGACTATCCATACAACTTTTCCCAGTGCAGTAGCTACTTAGAAATCAAATAAAACCTGGAACAGCCAACCTAGTAAACAACTAAATTGTTCAAAATATGCAAATTATATAGCTGAATTGTTCATAAAAACATTGTCTCTCCTTCAACCATCTCTCAATCTCAACATTTTGTGACGTTTAGAAATTATAAAGTTTAGGAGTAACAGCAGATGCTATTGTGCTACAATCAATAATCACTCTCCTGTGATAAACATGGCAGTATTTCTCCAAAAAAATAAAGGAATACCACAATTTGTCAAACTGCAGCAACCATGAAAATAACTGGACATAAATATGCAGAACACCTACTCAAACCGTGATCCATCCATGCTCATCACAAGCTCAAAAATTTCTTCGCATGTGGCCTCCACAACTCCTACTGCCTTCATTGCTCTACTACAGCTCCTGGGCTGCATATAGTGTAAATTGACGATGATTGTGTTCAACCAAGAAATCCGATGAAATGTTAAAATCCTATAATTCAATGAAAGTAAGACACATAGAGTTCCATACAAGGTAATCAACTTCAAGAAGTTCTTCAAAGATGCGAAGTCCTGCCAACCCAAAAGGCAACATCAGTCAATTTTTTAATAAATGATCGTTAGTCATTGAAGCAGCATACAGCTAATCATTGAAACACTGTAACCAAATGTAGCTAACCATTTTGGCATTGTAAAAGACGCCAATGTTTTCTTGAAAATGCTTGGTTATTGCTATTTTGATCTGACAAATCAGAGTCTATTTCCCGTGTCCAGTCAAAAACTGATTCTGGAGGACCTGTATATCACAAAATAAAAGGTTCAAATTACAGATTCCAGCAAAATAAATTTAATCCGATGAGTCAAAGTGAAAATAAATTAGACCATTTCCAATTGTTGTCCTCCTTAACAAATTGGGATGTGCCATTAGATCATCCTCCTGAACACTGAACCAGAAAAGACATAAAATATAATTGATATCATGAACTCGTAGAAGGATACTAATATAAATCCCACAAATAACTCAAGAATGGAGATACTTTAAAAAAAGAGAGAGACAACTAAATCATTTTCAATTATGTGTCAAATGTCTTCTCATGTTGCCTCTCCAAAGAATGAATATCAAATTGAGACAACCAAATCTAAACGAGATCGACATAATTTAAATCACAACATATGCCACTAATATTCAAACTGCAGCTAATCATTTGCAGTTGCACCCTTCTTCATTATTTAACTGAAAAGAGAAAACCTCAAAAATACTCACGGGCTTTCATGGTCTGAGAAAGAAGTTGCGTTCCCATCATCCATCCCAGATTTGTACTCAAAAGAAACATATTTGTTTCCATTTGCAGGTTGTGCTCCCTGATGCTACACAAATTATACGCTCAAGAGTGAGATTCTATATGAATTGAAAAGCATATCCTAATAAGATGGATCAAAAAAATACACAAATTAAAACAACAAACCATAATTTCAGTCATGCATTAAGAAATTTCTTTTAATTTGAAAGCCAATATATCTAAGGGAGATATAAAACCTAGCTGTTGGAATCTGCCCATAATCACATTCCATTATTTCATCACTACATCCCATGTGTTTATCATCATATTGCTGAGTACACCTTTACTTTAGGAAATATTGTTTATTTGAATGTTTCATTATTGCATATTGTTGTCCAGCGATGAGGATTCTGTTTTCTAGCCTATATAAACCATTGTACTCCTTCAATATGAATAAGAGTGTGATTTATCATTTAGCTCACAATATGGTATCAGAGCTATGCGAAACCGAGAGTGAGAGTGAGGCTGAGCAGCGACAGTGAGAGAAACACAGCGGAGAGAGGGAGAGAGAAGCACCAGATCGGATTCTCAGATCTGGTGCTCCGAGGGCGCGTGGTGTTACACCGCCACCACAGGCAGCACCGCACGGCGCCGACCGGCGGATCCCAGAGAGGGGACGGCGATTGGAGCAGCGCGTGAACTCCACGCGCCACCACAGTGACGGCGCGTGAACCCCACGCGCCGCCGTCCAGCAGCTTTCCGGCGAGCATTTTTCCAGAAACATGAACCCGTCCGAATTCCCTCCCCTTTTCGGCTCTGTCCCTGGAAACTCATCTAAAAACGGTCTTCATCCTATTGCACTCATGTCCGGTACCAATTCTACCACTTCTTCTTCTTCCACCATCAACAGCACCCTTATGGGATCAGAATTTCCAGAACCTCAGAGTATGGTCATCAACCATAGGTTTAATGGAAAGAATTACCTCCAATGGTCCCAAAGTGTGTTAAGGTATATCCGTGGAAAGCGAAAGGAGAAATATATCATTGGGACTGCACCACAACCAGCTCCAAATGACCCAACCTTTGAAACTTGGTTTGCTGAAAATAACCAAGTTATGACATGGCTATGTAACTCTATGAATGCTGACATCAGTGATGGCTACCTCCTGGCAAACACTGCAAAAGAGATTTGAGATGCAGCCAGAAGAACTTATTCCTCTCTTGATAACACTGCTGCCTTGATTCATCTGAAGCGTCAACTTAGAGATCCAAGACAAGGTACCCTGACAGTTACTGATTACTATAATGCATTGATCAAACTCTGGCAACAACAGGACTTGTTTGAAGTGCACGCTTGGAAAAATGTGGAAGATGCTCAGTTGTACAAGAAGATTGTAGAAGAAGGGAGAGTTTATGATTTTCTTCTCGAACTCAATGATTCGTTTGAGGACATACGGGGCAGAATAATGGGAATCAAACCTCTGCCACACCTCTTTGATGTCGTTAATCATGTACAGTTTGAAGAAAGTCGAAAACTCTTGAATCGCAGCAGCCCAAGTCTTATTGAGAGTTCAGCACTTACAGTACGAGGACCACAGGAGGAACGGAAAACCAAATGGTGCAATTATTGCAAGAAGAAGGGTCACTTCAAGGAGGAATGTTGGAAACTGCACGGCAAACCATCCACTAGCAAACCACAGGGTCATCTCACCTCCATTGAACAGAAGACTGAGGATACTACTTCACTAAGTCCAGACGAGCTGCAGATGCTACGTCGGATACTTGAAAAACAAAATAAGTCCAACTCTTTGCCAAGTGTTAATCTTGCCCAATCAGGTAATTCTATCATAGCCCTCAATAATATACGGACCAAAGACGATGCATGGATAGTTGATTCAGGAGCCACTGATCATATGACGGGTAATCGAACTTTATTCACAACTCTTAAACTTTGTCCGGAGTCCCTTCGTGTCAAAGTTGCTAATGGGGTATTTACTGAAGTTGAAGGAATTGGCACCATTACACTATCCAATTCACTCCGCATGCATCATGTTCTATTTGTCCCAGCGCTTACTTGTAACTTAATTTCTGTGAGCAAGTTAACGAAAGAACATATATGCCGAGTGATATTTGACGGTGATATGTGTCTATTTCAGGATTTACACTCGGGGAAGACGATTGGGACTTCTAAAGAGTGGGATGGACTTTTCTACCTGGAGAGATCGAAGATGGCGAATAAAGCAAAATGGAATGCACAACATGCCCTAGTCAGCTCAAGTTCTCAAGACAAAAATATACTCTTATGGCATTGTCGTTCAGGACATCCTAGTTTTGATTATATGAGATATGTGTTTCCGAGTTTATTCAATAAAGATGTTGTTCCTTTTCACTGTGAAATGTGTCAATTGGCTAAACAAACCCGATCCTCCTATCCAAAACAACCCTACCAACCCACTGTCCTTACACCCCTTAGCAAAATGGGGTTGCCGAACGAAAGAATCGTCATCTGTTGGAGGTCACCCGAACACTGCTGATGGAAAGAAATGTACCCACGACCTTCTGGGGAGATGCAGTTCTAACTGCGGCCTATCTCATCAACCGAATGTCATCCAAAATCCTCAACTATGCCACCCCTATCCAAACCCTTCTTAGCACCTTTCCCAATTGCCCTCTCATCAACTCCTTACCTCCAAAAGTATTCGGGTGTGTTGTCTTTGTCCATGCCTCTGATGGAAGTAAGTTTGATGCCCGGTCCCGGAAATGCATCTTCCTTGGCTACTCCTCCACCCAAAAAGGGTACAAGTGTTATTGTCCTACTTCCAAGAAGTTGTACGTCTCAAAAGACACCGTGTTCTACGAGGAGGAAGCTTACTACCCCAAATTACCCATTCAGGGGGAGTACTCAAATATTGAATGGCTAATTTCACATGAATCAACTTCCAAAGCCACAGACGCCCTACCTATTACCCAAGAAATCCTTGATACCTTACCTCACTTCCTTGAAGCCAATGATACCCTGCCAGAAAATCCTGAGCCCTTACCTTCTACACCTCCTAACACCAATCCTAATAACCCGGAAACACAGGTTGAGATCATGACTAGGATGGATGCAGAAGATGGATCAGAAGGAGATGCTAGGCAACAATATCAGGAGACAGAGAGAAGCGCCAATCCCACTCTAAGGAACAACCATGAATCTGACTTGAGAGTAGATCCTGAAGAGATGGGCTGGCCTATTGCACTAAGAAAAGGGGTAAGATCTTGTACTCAGCATCCAATTCAACGGTTTGTTTCATATGGTAACCTATCTGTCAAGATGCAGAGTTTTGTTGTCAACAGCGCACAGATTGAAATCCCTAACACCTTCCAGCAAGCTATGGCTGACCCAAAGTGGAAACAGGCTGCGAAAGAAGAGTTAAAAGCACTTGAGGAAAATAAAACATGGGAAATCATTCCTTGCCCTCCTGGAAAGAAATCTGTCGGGTGTAAGTGGATCTTTACCCCGAAGTTCAATCCTGATGGCAGCATCAACAAGTACAAAGCAAGACTAGTTGCGAAAGGGTATACACAAACCTATGGAATAGATTACGAAGAGACCTTTGCCCCAATAGCCAAATTCAACACAATCCAAATATTGTTGTCAATAGCAGCTAACTTAGATTGGTCACTACATCAGTTAGACGTCAAGAACGCTTTTCTGAATGGTGACTTGGACGAAGAGGTCTATATGGAAGTTCCAGACGGAGTCCTAGCTGCAAACGGGTCAATCTGCAAACTTAACAAGGCAGTGTATGGACTGAAACAATCTCCAAGGGTATGGTTTGGCCGCTTCAACAACGCAATAAAGAAACTTGGGTACAGTCAGGGGCAAGCAGACGACACATTGTTTATCAAGCATGATGAGGAAAGAATCACTATCCTGATCGTCTACGTGGATGATATAGTCATTACTGGAAATGACGAAAGTTCTATTGCCCAGCTAAAAAGGGATTTGTCCACTGAATTCCAGGTTAAGGATCTCGGCCAAATGAGATACTTCTTGGGTATGGAAGTGGCAAGAACAAAGAAGGGCATCAACGTATCCCAGCGGAAGTATACCCTAGACCTGTTGCATGAGACGGGAATGTTAGGGGCACAACCCAAGGGAACACCGATGGAAGAAGGTTGTCGTCTAGAAATCAAAGAAAATGGTGTCCCAGTTGACTCTGAACAGTATCGAAGACTTGTAGGGAAGCTGATATACCTGACCCACACACGCCCAGATATCAGCTATGCTGTCGGAATAGTAAGTCAATTCATGCATCAACCACAAGAAGAACACATGAAAGCTGTCTACAGAATCTTGAGTTATCTGAAATTCAATCCAGGAAGAGGAATCTTCTTCAAGAAGTGCACGGCCAGAAACTTAGAGATCTACACTGATGCAGACCATGCAAAAGATAGAGAAACCAGAAGGTCAACAGGAGGATACTGTACATATGTGTGGGGAAATCTAGTGACATGTGAGGTAAACTGTTGTGTCAAAGAGCAGTACAGAAGCAGAATTGAGAGCTGTAAATGACGGAACATGTGAGGGACTCTGGGTTATCCGGTTACTAAAGGAATTGGGAACTCCGTATGAGGGTCCAATGCAAGTTTGGTGCGACAACAAATCTAGCATTGCGATGACGAAAAACCCTGTTTATCATGATCGAACAAAACATGTTGAGGTAGACAGGCACTTTATTAAAGAGAAAGTTGAAGCAGGCATTATGAAATTGTCCTATATACAGTCTGAAGAACAAATTGCAGATGTAATGACCAAACCACTTGGCAGATCTAAATTTGAAAAGTTTCAATGCAAGCTGGGAATGTTTGATATATACTCTCCAGCTTGAGGGGGAGTGTTGGAATCTGCCCATAATCACATTCCATTATTTCATCACTACATCCCATGTGTTTATCATCATATTGCTGAGTACACCTTTACTTTAGGAAATATTGTTTATTTGAATGTTTCATTATTGCATATTGTTGTCCAGCGATGAGGATTCTGTTTTCTAGCCTATATAAACCATTGTACTCCTTCAATATGAATAAGAGTGTGATTTATCATTTAGCTCACAATACCAACAGGTAGAAATATGAATATTGTTTCAAATTTAGAAAGCACATTAAGATTATGCAATTTGATGAAACAGACCTGATCAATTACATATTCAATTTTTTCCTTCCAAGTTAATGCCTCTTGAATGTTAAATGCCGCCATCTGCAATTAGCAACCAACTAATAAACATTTGCATAACACAAATGACAGCAAAAGTATGCTGGTTAAATGAATAGTGGAAAAGTAAACTCGCCGTCATCCGATGGTACTTGTCTTTCATGTTGTAAACAGACAAAACATAAACCATCTGCGCAAAAGAGAAATATATGTAAAGGGTCAAAATTAGAGGGATCAGGAAACAATTGTTTGTCTGATAACACCTGGAGTAAAAATGGTTTCTAAGAAAATGACGTTACATAAAAAGAGAATTGCTACCAAAACACAGGCTACGCTGTTCAGAAAACAGCTGCAGTAAGACTAATCTACTGCATGCAGAAACAAAATGCAAACCAAAGGGAACCCTGCTCAGATGCCAGTATAGCAGCCAGCTTATCAAGTTATTTTGATCTAACATGATGATAATTCATGCATATTTCCAAGTAGTCACATATTTCATCTGAGTAACAAAACCCAATGGGATTATTATTAATAAGATAAGATGTTGCTAGTAAACAGGCCTACAAGAATTTCATTTACTTTTGCCTCGTCATCTGAAAGCAGCTATGCTTGGAATAGGCTTTTTGGTGTATTTGATGAATAATAAGCATATGCCATCAGAGCATGGAGCATTTCCTTATCAGGCTCAAAGGTCGTGGGAGGAGTAAGGAGAGAAATTTTTGTTGCAATGCCCCACATATGATTTCCTTTGGCATCAGAACTAATAATTAATATCGATGTTGATCTTTCCCTATTTGCAGCTACATTTAGGGAAAATGTCTCATCCTGCTGGTTTGCAATTCTTTTTCATGTAATGGAATTTCTTCTTTCTTTAATTTAAGATGAAGTTGTGATTAGTCTGAGATAACAGATTCTGTGAGTTAACCATGTCAGGCAAAGTTCTCTACTCAGAACTTCATTTTATGTTGAAGCTCATATTTCTCCGTTGCCTACCTACGTACCATTAGTATTTGAGTAATTGTCCTTGCACGCACTTTACATAACTTATCCGTTTAGATTATCTCCGCATCGCTCTAGTTTCCACTTCGCACATTATATTTCCCCATAAGCATTACTCTTCTATAGAATACAGGAACCGTAGGACAAGTATAAAATCATGCAAAGCAAACAATTACTTTTGAAGGTACGCTATCCAGGCGTCCACCAACACTTCGAGGCCATCAGGCTCCTACAGCATGTATATGTACCAAAAAGATAAATATTAGAAACGTTTCGATAACTCACATGCCCATGATGGGTCTTCAAGCCTCTATCCTCCACCCTACAGTTGCCATCAATCAACAGAGTTTTGATTGGAACCTAATAAAGCAGAGTCAGAGAATTAGTCGCTAACATTGTGGCCGGCTTCTCCAAGACTCTCCCGTCGCAGGAAAGTTTTGCAGGAAGAAGAGCGTTTTGAAAATATACCTTCGAACAGTTGCGAGGCCATCATTATCATTGTGTTCTTAAAATTAAAACCAAAACCAAAACAGCAAATAAAAAGAAGTACCCATTTTCTATCTGCATATATGCAAAGATTCAACCAAGTTGTCATTTCTTATGTGAAAATCCCGAAAAGCATTACTCTCAAAAGTGGAGAGCAGAAAGTACCATAAATCGAAACTTCGACAAAATTAACATAACAGATAAAAATTCGAATAACGAACTGCCAGAAAAATGGTGCAATTACCCGATTATCCTGTGGTTTCCTCTTGTAGTACGCAAGAAGACGAGACTCAAGCACGAAGTATCTCATGTGGATGAACGATCGACCGATCTTTCTTCGGCCATAACGTACCATCCAGCCTTCATACACAACCTTCGACGACATCTTTGCAGCCAAAGATGAAGATGGAACTCACACTTTTCCAACAAAAGAACTGCCGAAAACAAAAGCCAAAAATCCCACAATCTATCTGATATTGCAAAACAAGTAAACTCCAACGGAATATGTCATGAAACCGAAAGCTTGAGATGAAATCTCCGCTTCCGTGAGATCAATTTTAGCTAAGTGTCCCGATCGGTCATGATCAATATCAGAACCGCCGGATCACAGAACCGGCGATTCTAAGCTCCATTGTCCGGGGAAATTTCAGTGGGATAACGAGCTTGACTTCGAAATTAGAATTTCCAATTGTATTCGCGGAATCTTTTTTCAGAATTCTCAATCCTCGCTTTGACTTCGAATCTTCGCACGCTCCGCCGGATCCGGGAACGCAAGAGCGAAGAACGAGTGACGGGAGGACTGGAAATTTGAGGAAGAAGAGATTCTGACGAGCACAAGAGAGATCCCACGTAAGTAAGAGGCAGTGGACTTGTACAGCGTGGGACACGTGGATAGATATGATTTGCCAGTGCCGGCGGGGCAATGTTAGCGCCGTGCCCTTCGTTTTTTTGAATTGATGTGGCGTCCTCTGACAGGACCCGTTTACTTTCCGGGTTGGATCTCCACCTGATGATTGAAATCGGACCCTGAGACGGTGATGACTTGATGTGCTTGAAAAAAAACTTGATTTTGAATTTTGCATTTGTTCTTTGACTTCTTTCAGAAGGCTCAGTGGTCAGAAGGAGAGAGGGTCCCACGCATGATGGTTATTTGTTGGTACTTACTGGGTATTAAAAAAGCTTCTCGTTGGAATGACGGATATATCCTTAGAACTGGGATGTTTGGGGTTGTCTGCATTGGCCTCATGGTCATTGGACTAATTTCGGTCGGATTTTGACTTCGGTGGATTTTTACTAGTGGCGAGCTGTACGGATGTAGACAGCTAGTAAAGTTAACCATACATGACCTCTTTGAATTAGCGTTTACGCAAGCCTTCCAGACTCTTTTTTTTTTGAATAGAAACTGGAATCCATTAATCTATTGAAAGATTAGAACAAAGAGCGACCTCAAAATAGAGGCGCAAACCAAAAAATTCTCATCAGCCACCGCCTACCAGAAGAGGAGGTGGTGGGTGATCAAAAATGACGAAGTTTTCAATACAATCATGGGATAACTTTGCTAACAAATCAGCCTGCCGGTTCTGATCCCTAGGTATATGTCTAACACGGACATGCCAATCTCTCGATAACCAGAGCCTAGCCTCTTCTATGACTTCCCTAAAGGGGTGATAAATGTCACAACCCCTAGTGATGAAATTAATAGCTTCAATACAGTCAGTATACAGAGTAAGGTATTTAATGTTCCTTTGCCAGCAGATCTGGAGACCCTGGATAATTGCGATCATCTCGGCAATTACGGGTGGCACGTGTGTGAGTTTACACGTGTAACCACACACCCAGCCGCCATCATCGCCTCTGATGATACCCCCGCTTCCGCTCCGACCCGAATCAAGTACTGATCCGTCCGCCTCAAGAGTGTAGTAGCCCTGTTCTCTTGCCTGTTGGCCTTCATTGCCACTAGTAACTTGGGAGTAAAAATTACAATGAGCATTTAAGTCCATATCCCAGCTTGCCCGAAAGAAACTAGGTAGGGCACTTTGATAGTCCATGTCGTCGTCGTCTCCGAACAGCTTCCGGCACCTGTCGACCCAGACGTCCCAGCACACATATCCAAATAAGGTTGCCCAGCTGACCTTCTTTGTGAACTCCTGACCCGCAGCATTCTTCAAGTTCCAATCGATCCATTCAGCACCCTGCAAGTTAGTAAAAGTGTCCCACATACCTGGTTTAACAATTGAGACCCACCTCTGACGAGCGTTAACACAGTCTCTGAGTAGGTGCATCAAATCCTCTTCCTCCCCACAATGAAAAGGGCAAGAGGCAAGATCCGATATGCCCCTCCTATTCCGGAGCTGTGCTGTATGAACTCTCCCGTGAGCTGCCAGCCACATGAATGTTTTGATCTTCTCAGGGATTTTCCATTTCCATAACTTTCTCCATAGACCTGCATTTGACCTGTCCACACCTGCAGAAATAAACTTATACGCAGAACTAACAGAGAAACAGCCATCAGAAGAAGGCTTCCAAAAGTACTTATCCTCTCCTCTGCCCTCACAAGGGGGATTGGTACAAATGATTCTATTAATAATATGATCCTGGAACCAGAGTCTCATCCTCTCAACATCCCATTCCCCCGCAGAATTAGTGAAATCACATACTTTCTCATCTTGATCCACCAATCCCTCCCTTCCTGGAACTAACTCGATCAAAGGATGATTAATGTCAGACCAGTTGTCGAACCAGAAGGAAGCAGAAGCTCCATTGCCCACTTTGACCCCCAAACCTCTCCGGAATTTGTCCCAAACATAGCAAATACCCTTCCAGGTTGACGAAGCATTTCTTTTATGCCTGGGTCCATCTAAATTCTCCCATCTATACTTCCCTTTAAGGACTTGAACCCATAGTTTCTCTTTATTGACCAACATCTGCCAACAAAGTTTCATAATGAACGCCTCATTTTGCTTACACATGTCCCGAATCCCCAATCCACCCTCCTCCTTATCTTTAGTAATTTGATCCCAAGAAATGAGGTGGATCTTTTTCTGGTCGCTCTTCTCATCCCAAAGAAATTTCCTGCTTTTCCTTTCCAGATCATTAAGAACACCTTTCGGAATCAACATTGTCTGCATCTGATAAGACGGCAAGGCCGAAAGGACCGCTTTTACAAGTGTTCTTCTACCCGCGAAGCTCAAACATCCTTGTTTCCACCCAGCAATCTTTTTCATGGTTTTCTCCAAAACAGGAGCAAAGGTGATTTTAGAAACTCTCTTATGAATCAGCGGAATACCCAGATATTTTCCCAAATCAGCTGTCAAACCCACACCCATCTTACGACTAAGATCATACGCCCTGGAAAAATGAACTCCCCTGGAGAAATAAACTTTAGTCTTTTCTTTATTCATTTTCTGGCCCGACATATTACAGAATGATTGCATGCAATTCAAAATTGCCTCCACCTGACTCTCAGAGGCCTCTCCAAATAACATCAGGTCATCTGCAAAGAACAAGTGAGAGATCTTAGGCCCATTCCTATGCAATTTAATCGGTTTCCAAACGTCCTCTGCAATAGCGTCTTGAATGATGTGATGTAACCGTTCCATACACAGAGTGAAAATGTAAGGAGATAAGGGATCCCCTTGTCTAATTCCACGAGTGGCATTGAAACTCTCAGAAGCTTCTCCATTCCAAAGAACCTGAAAGGATGGGCTTGTGATACATTGCATAATAATTTCACAGATTTTCCCCTCAATACCCACAGAACTAAGAGTGTCATAAATAAAAGGCCATTCCAGACGATCATAAGCTTTTTCAAGATCCACTTTAACCGCCATCCAACCAGTCCTCCCAGATTTAGTCTTCATTGAATGCATCACCTCTTGGGCTATGATGATATTATCACTACTTTGTCGCCCCGCAATGAAGCTACATTGGTGAGTACCTACCACTTTCCCCATAATGTCCCGAAGACGAGTACTCAGGATTTTGGTGATGATCTTGTAACTAACATTACAGAGAGATATAGGCCTGAAATCCCTAATTGTCTCCGGCTTATCGTTCTTGGGAATAAGGACAATGTTAGTGTTATTAATGTCAACAACACGCTCAGGCTCTTGGAAAATTGACATAACCAGATCAGTAATATGATTCTTCAGAGTCGCCCAGTATTCCTGGTAAAACACTGCCTGTAATCCGTCAGGGCCAGGCGCCTTAAAACCCCCAATGTCGAAAGTCGCAGCTTTAATTTCATCCCTAGATAAAACAGCATGAATCTTCTCACGTTGAATCGAAGTTAAGACAGGAAAACAGCTCTGCGTAACAATGGGACAGTAATGGTTCATCTCACTCCTGAAAAGCTGTTTATAGTATTGAATAGCCATGTTCTTTAAAACCCTCTGGTCAAAAATCCACTCCCCATTAATATTTTTCAGCCCGTCAATTCTATTACGCCTTTTCCTAATCACCGCAGAAGTGTGAAAGAATTTACTATTCTTGTCCCCCCATTTCAGCCAATTACACCTAGACTTTTGGTACCACAGAAGCTCTTCCTGAGCAAGAACTTTGTTGTATTCCTTCCACAGCTCGTTTTCAGTCTGGGCTAAGTGTTGATTATCCCTTCTAGCTCTCGATCTCTCAACACCCTCAATTCTCTGCATAATAATCTTCTTTTTACTAATCAAATTCCCCACCTTCCTTACATTCCAGTTGTTTGCTTGCGCAGTAAAATTCTTCACCTTCTCATTCCAACCTCCCGTACCCCAGGTTTGTGAAACAAGATCCCCGAATCCCTCTTCAAGAAACCAGGCCGCTTGACAACGGAATGAAGGTTTAGGTCTGTGCTGAGGTTGAAAATGAGCAGTTCTGACCAAGATTGGGCGATGGTCAGACCCAAACTTACTTAAATGATAAGTTTTTGTGGATGGATAAGCACTATTCCAATCCCGGTTAATGAAAGCCCAGTCAATCTTTTCTTTAAGTAAACCGCGCTCCCAAGTAAAATGATCACCCACAGTTTCAGTTTCAATGAGTTGCGCCGTAGAAATGCAATCATTAAAATGTCTCATGGACGTGGTATTAGGTTCCGAACCCCCTCTTTTATCATCACTATACAGATAAGCGTTAAAATCTCCAATCACCAGCCAAGGGACATTAACATTAAGGCTCAAATCATTAATATCATCCCAAAGAGATTGACGAAGAATGCGAGTGGTTTCAGCATAGATACAAGAAAGAACAAATTGCCTAGCATCATTAACCATAGTGACCTTAACATGAATAGCTTGAGTAGAAGAGGAAATATATTCCATCTCCAGGTCTTCTGTATTCCACAAGACCCAGATCCCTCCTGCATACCCCGTAGCTTCCAGACGCAGCCAGGTATTAAAACCCAATTTCTTAATAATTTTATCAGCTCTACTCCCACTAACACGAGTTTCAGTGAGAATCAAAATGTTAACATCCTTCCCATATATCACATCCCTGACCCTCCTAGGGAAATATTTTGACCCCGCCCCCCTGCAATTCCAAGCAATAATATTTGTATTAATCATAGAAAAAGATTAGGGAAAAGAACCTGGACGAGCGCTACTGTTTTAAATGCTCCGAGTCTGATAGTTCCATGACTTCGTCCGCAATCTCCATGCCTGCTCCTTCTGTATTCAATGGAATCCTCTCATTTTCCCCATCGCCTGCTGCATTAATCTCATGACTCCCAGTTCCGCTATTGTCAACGGGTTCATTCTGATTCCTATGCTCCGGTCCTACTCCACTCCCCACCGAATGCTCCACCTGATGAATAAGTTGTTCTTCATTGCTCTGGGTCAATTGATACATTTCTTGCTTCTCTGTGTTCATTTCGGTTTTTTCAATATTCTCCACTATCACCACGTTTTCCTTCAGCTGGACATCCTCCACCAATTGAATTAACTTGGCGGACCTTGTAGATGACATAGATCCACATACCAAGTTGTGGCTTCTCCCATGTCCTCCCTTCTTTCTTTTAGTTAAACCCACCGTGCTTTTTGGCCCATGTGAGACAATGTTCTTTTTGTTTTTTGTTATGGACAAGGATGGGCTCAATTTAGTCTTCTTGGTCGGCCCACATCCCCTAGGCTCATGACCCAAATAACCTTTTTGATCCATTGCAAAAATCCGTTCCTTCCCTACTCCCTCTACACCCTCCTCTGACTCGACGACCTCCGTGTTTGGTAAGGTCTCCACTCCCGATTCACCCACTCTGCTCCTCCCCAGATCTCGCTCGTCCAGGAAAATCTTCGTGCCGCTCGCCTCCCCCAGCTCTGAAACCGAGGTTGGCTTTTCTAGCCGTTGCTTCTGTTTCGCCCCTCCTAACTTAACATCGTGCTTCCCTAATTCTTTCTTTCTCCATTTTAATTCCTGCCCTTTCCTCTGATTAGAGGTTAAGTTTTCCTTTGATAAGACATCTATCTCATTTTGTTGCAGAACAATATACCTCGAGCCACCCCCTCTATCAGTTCCTCGGCCATTTTGACGGACCGAAGATACCGTTTTCGCGTGAAGCTTCCTGTCGCTGTCAGTAGGGTGTGTTCGCGGTCTGCTCCTAGGCTTCACCTTCATCCACTCGCCGTACTCCTCTTCCACGTTGACGCCCGGCACCGACACTAACGGTAACTTCCGGTCTTCTTCCCTATCCTCGACGGTCATCGGAGATGCCTCGGAGTTGTTCTGTTCCCCAGCTGCGGTCCTGGTTTCTATTTTAAGTTTACATTTCTCATTAGTATGCCCATATAGCCCGCAAGTGAAACATATGTCTTTGAGTCCTTCATATTCCACTGGGTAGACATGGTTCCTTAGCTTAAATCTTGACTGCAACTTCTTATTTAAGTCTACCTCTACGCTTACTCTTGCGTATTTCCCTCTTTCAACTGCCTGTTTGTTAAATCCCTGATGAGCTAGAGTATTCATATCTACTTTCAGGGTACGCCCAATCAAATTCCCAATCTCAAGCATACACTCTTCTGAATACATATGTAATGGAAGTGTAGGAATCCTTATCCAAACTGCCACTTTCCTAACCTTATTGCAATAAGGATTGAAATTAGGACTCCATCTTTGGACTGCCATATAGTGCCCCTGAATCAACCATGGCCCATCAAACAGCAGCTTTGAGTATAGAGATTTTTCAGTAGCCCTAAAAACAAAATAGTTATTAGGGAGATCAATTAGCTCAAAGTTGTCAGACCTAAGAAGCCATTTGATTCTATCCTTCATCATATGCAGATTGGAGTTTTTCCCCAGGACAGTCACTATCAGAGCATCCCGCCATGGCCTACATAGCTCTTTCAATTTTTCATTCGGTAATTGCAATGTGGGTACTGACCCTAGTGACTGCTTCTGCTCTTCTGTTAAACTAGGTGCCATCTCCTCTTCCTCTTTCAGCCATTCCTGCATCTGATCATCAAAGCTCAAATCCCCTTTCTTCGCCTCCTCCCCCAGTAATTTCTCTTTGTAAGATATCTGGCCTCTTGTCTGCTTTAGGACCATTTGTGTTTTTTGATCTGATATCTCCAGTTTATCATGGTCTATTGCAGCCACTAATGCTCCTTCCACATTCTTCCATCCAACCCTATCAGTCAAATGGTTGGTTGACCTCATTATAATAAATTTTTATCACGTAGTTTGAGATAAAATTTTTTATGTATATTTATTTTATATATTGTGGATTATGATTTATAAATAATTATTATTTAAAAATAAGTTATTCTAAACAAACACGTATCTTACATTTCATGTTAAGGTGTATTTGGAAGAGCTTAAATTTGAGAAATAAGTCCTCTTATTACACAAGTCGAGAAAAAAATCCTCTCACATACTTACCTCGTATGCCGTGAATCACGAATTATAAACACTTATTACCCAAAAATAAACTCTTCCAAACGAACACTTATTAAAACAGCTCCTACGCTAATTTAAACTGGCACATAGTTTGCACACATTTTTTGAGCAATCGTTTCATAAAGGATTCAATGCATGTTTGTTTTAATTTTTTATGAATGTTTTTTCGATTTAAGAAATAAGTATATAAGAGGGATTTTATCTTATGTTGTAAAAAAAAGACTTTTAAAACTATTATTTGGGGTTTTCCATCAAACTGAAATGGAGGAATATTTTCTCATTGAATATCAATATATTTATAGTACACTTTTTTATTTTGTTAAATGATTTTGTCATTTTATTTTTTTATTTTTTAAAAAGAAGATGATGAGTCTTGACATAGTGATAAAGTTATTATCACATGACATAAAGGCCAAATTAGGGGCGGGCATGGGCAGAGTCGGGCAGGGCGAGACCCCTACCTGAAGGATGAACGAGCTGCATTTTGCAGCCCGATGCCTGGCCCTACCCACTAAAAGCCCTAACTATTTTGGGCTGGGCAAGGGTGAACTTCCCTATTCAAGTGATAATGCCTTGTCTTATCCACATATGAAAAATATAATTCTGTGTAAATTTCATAAACATTTATGTAGTTACCAATACCATATGTCTTAACTTTGCCCTAAGTAATATAAACTTCAAATACATTCGATGATTCCACATCTTGGGACATTTCAAAATATGTCTATAATTTGAGTCTTGAAATTTAAAAAATACCATATGTTTTAACAAATATTCGTACTTTAAAAATTAAACAACATCCATAATCCATTATAAATAAGGAAACAAAACGATTGTAATTAAAGCTACGAAGTCAAAGTAGTTTGTATTAATTCAATGTCCCAAAAGTTGATTAAATGATCAAGCATCTGGAAAAAAAATAAAAAGCAACTATAATTTAATACATCACAGAATAAAGAAGAAAGGAATAAATCTACTTGTAAATAGTGTTTAGTGGTTAGGGCAAAAAAGAGAGGACCAGAAGAGTATTATACAATAGACAATATATATTTTAAATAAAAAATATATATGAAATAATATTTCATTGCTATAAAATTTTATATTTTAAATAAATGAAAATAATTTTCCGGGCAGGGTCAAATGGGCAGGGCACCACCCCGTGCCCGATGCTCGGCCCTGCCCTGTTAATTTTTTATGAATGTTTTTACAATTTAAGAAATAAATATATAAGAAGGATTTTATCTCAGATTGTAAAAAAAAAAAAAAAGACTTTTGAAACCATTATTTGGGGTTTCCCATCAAACTCAAATGCAGAGATATTTTATCATTGAGTATCAATATATTTACAGTACACTTTTTTATTTTGTTAAATGATTTTTTCATTTTATTTATTTTTTTTTAAAAAAAGAAGAAGATGATGAGTCTTGACATAGTGATAAATTTATGATCACATGACATAAAGGTTAAATGTTCAAATTTTGAAAACAAACTCTCTAATTGCTAGTATAAGTTGTGTATCTATCTCTCTCCTCTTCAAACCTCATTTTATGGGAGTTTTATGTATTTAAACCGCTTGTTTTTTAAATTTTTATCAAAAAAAAAAAAACAAGAGTGGGGAGATTCCTATATCCACGCGTAGAGAGTCAATGGCCGTAAGAGTGCGGTCTAATATGGCAAGAACCAACACATGGTCGGAGGATAAGATCATTCTATTGCGACAAACCCATAATTTCCATCACACGGTTGCAAAAATGGTTTACCAGCTTCATGTGGCAAGATAGGTTTTATGCAAACTTGTTCTGAACCGAGCTTCAAAATCCAAGCTAAAGAATTCCTCAAGTTGATTGAGAGGAACTAGATTACTTTGGACGTCACGAGCAAACTCACATTACTTGAGAAAATGTTAATGTCCTGATAATAGGGCAAGACCGGGGAGAAAGGACAGTGATGTGTTTGGAGGCAAAAAAAAAAGGCTAGTTGATAGATAAAAATCTGGTAGATATGTTATTCGTCCGCTTGGGAAGGGTTTTTTTTTTTTTCTGCGGATGGGCTTTTTCAAAAAAAAAATTGTTTCTGCTAAAAGCTGCCTCCAGCTGTTATTAGAAAAAAAAAGCCACTTCTGTCACCGTTAGTCCAAACACAAATCATATTTACAATCTAACTTTCATCCCATCTTAAGTTTGTAAAAGTCAGATTAAAAAAAAAAATCACTTTTACTACTATTAATCTAAACAGACTCTTAATTGGCAATAAGAGCCAGCTGGTATAAACTCAGAATATCCTCATATTACTTCAAATTTGAAACTAGTATTTGTCAAATCCGTTGATAAGAAGAGTTAACAAAACAAAAGTGATGTCTGCATAAGGTTTTAGTCGTGTTCAGACGTCTTTTAAAGGTATGACTCAAATAAGGTGTGCAACTTTTATTTAACTAGTATGGTTTAGTCGTCAAGAACTAAGCGTGCACAGAAGGCTTTGGCCATGTGCAATATTATTACATGAATCCTGTCTCACACACACACACATGTGATGCGCATACCTTAACTTTTTTTCTTAATGTTTGCACTGTATTTTTAAGTATGTGCGAAATATTTTGAATGCGGACAATATTTTCTGTGGTCCATCAACTTTTCTTTCACGTTTTTGCAACATATCTTTAGGTGTATAGGGGTCAATGTTTTGAAACCCGGACTGGCCGATCCAGCCCGAGAATTGACGAATAGGGCATTGAATAGGTTCGGCTAGTGAACTGAGTTGGTTTAGTATTTAAAAAAAATGATTTCTTATAATTTTTTTTTAGAATTTCATATTAGTAAGCCTAAAATATTCAATTTCTCATCGATTTTGCCCTGGATTAGTTCCGATTTGACTCCAGTCTAACCCATTGACCTGGTATTCCGACCGATCCTATGATTGATCTGGATTTCAGAACCTTGATAGAGTTTTATTTATTTGCAATATCCATCGTTGATATTTTTTCATATATAACGCGTGAAGCTTTTTTAACCAATGCACGCGGCATAAATCCTAGAGCATACATAATGATTAACTAAATGCAACATTCATCGGTAGTCCCTTTCATGTATAATGTGCACTACACTCCTTTAGGCATGTATGAGATGTCTTAGCTGTGTGCTAATAGCCGTCTACCCGAGCACTTTGTTATGTTTACCTTTTTAAATGTCTGTACAATTAAATTCATTTATTTTGTAAATCTTGGGTTGTTAAGTCTAAGGTTAAGGTTCAGCTTTGTTTTTGGGAAGTTGTTATACAATAGTAATAGTGCCCCGGAAGTTTTTTGAAGAACAATATCGCCCCAGATGTTCTGGCATTACAACAATTCACCCTTAGCCATTATCCCGTTAAGTCTTACTATTATTTATCTAAATATGTTGAGTTGACAGTTTATGTGTCATTCACGCCATTTTTATTTTTGTATTTAGGTGCAAATTTATCTCATAAGTTTTCATTAAAGAGCAACGTTACTGTAAAAATTTTCAAATCGTAGCAATTTTATTCCGGTTGTTATTCATATTAAGTTTACTGGTAAGTTGACGAAATATGGTTATCAGTCGGGTTTATATGTCATTCACTTCATTTTTTTAAAAAGTTAGATTTTAAAATAAGTAAAAGAAATGCATCTCATCCAACGGATTAGGAAAAAATAAAAAAAGGTAAAATCATCTCGTGCGATGAAGAGAAAATTAATGAGATAGATACTTATCTTCGCATCGTCAAGGTACAACAACAAAGGATTTTCGGTGGCTTTGATCTCGGGAATCTTCTTATGTGTTATGCATTCAGTGATTGAATCTTTTTCTTCTTCATTGCTTCCTAGCGAGTGTGAGCACTCCCTCTATCTATAAGACTGTATAACTTCTTATTCTTCTACAGTGTTGTTTCCGCTGTCAGCTCAGTATATTCGATCAAATAACAATCTAACTTTAACCTAAATAATGGTAAGGATGACATTACTATAATTTTAAAACTTCTGAGACAATTTTGCACTTTGACATGACATGGATAGTAAGTAGACTATCAACATATTTAGTCAACAAACGGTCAAACTTAATTGAAATAACGACCAGGATAAAATTATTACGATTTGAAAACTTCTGAGACAATATTATTCCTACATGATCATTTATGGCGCAAAATCCCACCTTAACCCATAAATTTTAATTCAGGAATTATAGGGTGAAAAACTTGATGAATAGGAAAGTTTTCCCTTAAATTGTTCCATGGTTGAGATCCCACACGATGTGTGACACATCGCCTTCTCCGCGTTTGAGGACATTGGCACGAGCCCCTTTTTTTTTATGAAAAATACAAAGAAAAAAAATAAAACCAAAACAAAAAACTACCCTGCACTCAAATCCTTGTGCAGCATAGATCTAATACAATCTGGCAAGTCATGAAACCATATAAGTCCTGTAGACACTCTCAGAGATTCCTTAGCTAGAGCGTCAGCCACACTTTTTGATTTGCGTCCACACCATTCCGTTGTTACCTCCCAATTTCTATCCAACAGCTGCCGAATTTGCCCCAGGAGTTTAGATTCCATGTGATCCTCATCCCAGCCTCCTGCCATCAACTCCAACACTTCCAAGCAATCAGATTCCACTACTACTCGCCGCCATCCTGCATCCCATGCCATTTTAATCCCCAATAGCAATGCCCAAGCTTCTGCGTGGAGGCTATTTCCGCGACCCAGTCCGCACATAAATCCCACTAGTGGTGCACCTTCATGATTCCTCACAATTCCTCCACACCCAGCATTACCCGTAACCTGACTACAAGCACCATCCACATTCACCTTGACCCATCCAACATACGGAGGTTTCCATATACTAGATACTTGCCTCTCGAGACGTGTTTGGCATAAATTGACATCAGCCCATCTCGTCTGAGCTCTTACTTGGGCTAAGATCTGCATAACTCCCAACCTCTTACCATTGAACACTCCCGAATTCCTGTTCAGCCAGAGTTATTGACAGAGTATTGTAAACCACACTTGCCAACTTACTTCTTCATGTTGTTTCCTCTGTGCTAAGTTCCAACGTATCCAAGAACAAGGATCCGTTAATTCATAAAAGCGAGTACTCTGTGCTGGAGAACTCCCAAGTTTCTCCCAACACCCTATTGCAACTTGGCAGTCCCGTAGAACATGCATCACACTCTCCTTCACCCCTGAACACACAAAGTAATCCTGTTGCACCTGCATTCCGCACGCTACTCTCCAATCATTCGTCATCAATCTCCCACGTGCCGCCATCCACAGGAAAGTCTTGCATCTTTGCGGCGTACGTAGCTTCCATATATTCCGCCATAAGTTTCGAAGAGTAGATGAACGTACATTTGCTACCAGACTGTATGCCGACTTGAGCGTAAATTCCCCACTGTTCGAGATCCGCCAAATGGGTCTATCGTCCTCATGTAGTCGTAACCCTGGAGAAACATTCCGCATTGCCTGAAGTACCAAAGGAGGTAAAAGCGAATCAAATTTCGCCCAGTCCCATCCACCTGACAGTGTTACATACATACTCACAAGGTCGTCTGAAATTATTGCAGGGATATCTCTAGTACAATAATTGAAAAGACTATCATGATGTGGTAGCCATGGATCCTTCCAAAAGTGCACTCGATCTCCCTTCCCTATCCGCCATCCTATCCCTTCCTGTACGCGTTCCCAAACATTCGTAATCCCCTTCCACGCTTGAGATCCCCTTTTGGCGTTCCGAACTATTAGTAGAATATCCTCGCCACATTTATATTTCTCGCGCATGAACTTTACCCACAAAGTATCCCTACGCTTCACAAGACCCCACCCCAGCTTCATCATAAAAGCCTCGTTTTGTTTACGAGCATGTCGTTGGCCCAGACCTCCTGCATCCTTGGGCTTACAAACCTCATCCCAGGACACCAGTGATGGTTTCCTACTTGTACCTGAGCTTCCCCAAAGAAAACCCCGACACTTCTTATCAATATCATCACATGTTGCTGTTGGTAGCCACGCTGACTGCATAGCATAAGACGGAATTGTCGAAACCACCGAAGAAACTAGCGTATGATGACCAGCCATTGACAAGGTATTGGCTTTCCATCCCTTAAGTCGGTCTTCCATTTTAGACACGATGTACTGATATGTTCGTTTTGAAACCCGGTCATGATGTACTGGAATGCCTAAGTATTTGCCAAGATCTGCAGTCATAGTAAAATCTAGAAATGCACTAATCTCCGTCTTCCGCGTATGAGACACATTCCCTGAAAAGAAAATCCTTGATTTGGCCCCATTGACTTTCTCTCCCAAAGCGGCACAGAAATCATCTAAACATGCTTTTACAATTGCTGCTTGGTCAAGGGAAGCTTCCGCAAACAAAAGTAGATCATCTGCAAAAAACAAATGCGAAATGGCTACACCATGTCTTTTTAACCTGAACAAAACCCAATTTTCCAAATTTACTTCTGCCTGAATGAGATGAGCTAATTTTTCCATTACCAGCACAAACAAATAGGGAGATAAAGGGTCACCTTGGCGAACACCACGGGTTGATGTAAAAGCTTGACCAGACTTACCGTTCCACATAACCTGCATTACTAGGGTAGTTAGGCATGCCTGGATCAAATCAATAAATGTCGTAGGGAATTGCAACTCATATAATCGATCCACCACAAAATCCCAGCAAACACGATCATATGCTTTCTCCAAGTCAATCTTCAAGGCCATGAACCCATTCTTCTTCTTTGTAATCTTCATTGAATGCACAATTTCCTGGGCTAAGATAATATTATCCGAGCTCTGACGCCCTGGCATAAAACTGCATTGGTTCGGTGAAATAATAAGTGGCATTACTCACTTCAGTCTAGTAGCCAATACTTTAGTCACAGTCTTATAGATAACATTACACAAACTAATGGGGCGAAAGTCACGAATGCTTTGAGGAATCTCGATCTTAGGAATCAGCAAGATATGAGTCCCGTTTAATCTTTTGATTTCCCCAGGCCGGCGGAAAATCTCATGTACCATTTCCACCACCATGTCTTTTACCGTATTCCACTGACTCTGATAAAACAGAGGGTTCAATCCGTCAGGACCAGGGGCCTTTAGAGGGCCCATACTGAAAACTGCTTGTTTGACCTCCTGATCTGAAGCCATTTCCCCCATCCCATTTAATAAATTTTTAGGAACTCTAGGATATGTACCACCAAAATTAACATAAACTTTTTGATTGAGCTCTTCAGTATAAAGACGTTGGAAAAAATTTGTACCTTCCTGTTTCAATTCTTCCTCACTGTATATCCATTCCCCATCATCCTTCCTCAGTGCTTCTACTTGCTTTCTTCTCCTTCTGCTGTTTGTAACCGCATGAAAATACTTCGTGTTCTTGTCACCATTTATATACCAGTTACACCTAGAACGCTGCATCCACATTAACTCTTCCTGAACCAGGCATTTTTCTAGTTCATCCCAAGCAAGCTTCCTTTGAGTATCAACTTCACGCCATTTATTGCTATTTGTATTCAACTGCTCCAATCTACGTATTAAGGTGGCTTTCCTATGGTTAATATTACCAAAGCTCTTAGCATTCCACTCCCTAACCTGTTCCTGAAAATCTTTAACGTTCTCTTCCCAGGGTCTAGACGCTCTCCATGTATTTTCCACCACCGTCGAAAACGATTCATCCGTAACCCACGGGGCAAAAAACTGAAAAGACTGTTGATGACCATAATTTGGTCCATGAACCCATCTAATGAGAAGCGGATTATGATCAGACTTATACTGAGGAAGGTGCAGCAATGAGACATCCGGAAACCGATCAAACCATTCTTCCGTGGCTACCACCCTGTCAATCCTACTTGCCACTCCGTTCCTCCTCCAAGTGAACTCAGGTCCTTGAAAATTCATTTCAAACATCCCACACTCCCTTAACCAAGCCATAAACAAATTGTCATGCCGGGTTGAAATTCTAGATATTGAACGTCGTTCAGAATCTCTTATAGTTGCATTAAAATCACCTCCCACACACTATTTCGTCACCCCAGTGTCATAAATATGACCAAGTTGTTGCCATAGGTCACGCCGTTTTATTCTATTTGGGTGTCCGTAAACCATCGACAATTCCCAGCTAGAATCCTTTCCTTGATTAAAAATTCCATGCAACACCTGTGAAGCTTTGAATGTAACTCTAAAATCAACTTTCTCATCCCACAAACACCATATACCACCACTAAACCCCTTTGCCTCCAAGACTTCTACATTTCTCAAACCTAAACGTCAACTAAGCACACTTGCCTTTTCAATTTTCTGTCCTGGTTCAAGAAGAGCTATAAAATCTATTTTATACCTTCGTCGTAACTCAACCAACAAACTTGCAAAACACGTGCTCCCAACTCCTTGAGAATTCCATATTAATATGTTGTAATCCATAAAAAATTAAATAGGAAAAAGTAGGGCCCAAGCTATTATACCTTTGCTATTGGTGTCCCAACATCGCTCATCTCTGTATCCAAAAATCCATGAGAAAGAGGATTCTGCCTTATAGAGAATTTTGAGTCACTATCCTCACCTGGATCCCACGGATTGCCTTGCTCCCTTATCTCCTTCTTCCCCATATTTCCCGTGGACACACCTTGAATTCTTGCTGGGATTACGCCCTTCATATCCACTGGTCCATTCTGGCCTAAATTGATTAATTTAGTCCCCCCCAATATTTGCTCCCCATTTGCTTGCTTACACATACCCATTCTGATCTTTGTTTCCGTAGATAAACCCATATCACTTGGAATTTCGGCCTTCCCCACCTTCTTCTTTACAACTGCACCTTTTGGACTTTGCATAATCATTTTTGGCCCACTAGATTTTTGACTTTGGATTCCTTTCTCAAGCACCAAATCCTTCTCCTGCTCCTTCTCAGTGCGCACCATGATCTCCTCTCTTGCACCCATGTTATTAGATACCTTTTGTAACGGCATGCGTTCATCTTCAGTCCGTGATTCACGCATGTCTTCCTCCAACCGATCCACTTTTAGCGCATCATATCTCGATCCTTGTTTTCCACTGTAGATGTTCTTTCGGTTTTCTCTTTTCCCAGCACCAGAAGTTGCAGCTCGCCGTCGTGTTCACTGGACTAGAGTCCAGCAATCTACACCGGCGCCCTCCACCTTCTTCTGCCCTTTACTTCCTTCACCTTCGACCCCACTGCAGCCATCATTCTCAGCTCCACCCACTGGTTTTTCAACGTTGCCTTGGCTGTTAACGACACTGCTTTCATCATCTCTCTCGGCAGAAACTAATACACTATTTTTATGTGGACAGTGATCCGAATCATGCCCATATCGCCCGCATTGAAAGCATATAAGATGTATTCCCTCATACTGGACCCTAGTAAGCTTACCATTGATCAGGATGAAAGGTCTCAGAGGTGCCGCGAGGTTTAGTTCGACACACAAACGAGCAAAACGTCCTTTCTTCCTCTTCAATGTTAGCATATCAATTTTTAATACCTTTCCTACCTGAGAACCCAACACAAATAACGCTCCCTTGTCATAATAGTCCAGCGGCAATTTGTCAAACCGGATCCATGCAGCAATCTTATTCACCACCTCTTCATCAGGATCAAAATCTGGTCTCCACGGTTGCACCGATATATAATGATCGAACAGAAGCTGTAATATCCTAATTTTTATTTTTAGAATATAATTATAATTTAGAGATAATTATGAAATTAATAGTAATTTTTGGGTAAAAAGAAAAGAGGAATTTAGTTAAAATATATTTTAAAATAATAATATATATATATATATATTAAAAAAATTAATAATTATATATATATATATATATATATTTTAAAATAATAATAAATATTATAAATAAAATAATATATATATATATATATATGTATTTAAAAAAAGAAAAAAAGAAAAGTGTGGGCGCCCGTTGGCGCCCACAGCAAAGAAAAAACATGGGAGGCACAAAAAGTGCCTCCCACCATTTAATAAAAGATTGTGGGCGTTGCCCACAATCTCATAATGAAAACCGAGGAAGGCACCCGTAGTTTTCATGAGGGGGGAGTATTATAAATACTCCCTCTCCCCCGTCCTTACTTCACACACCTCAAGTGTGAAGAAAGGTGTAAAGTGAAGCACTAGTAGGAATATTTTCATATATTTGGAGATCAATAAGGTACTCAATATTACTTCTCATCTCAGAATTATTTTTATGAAAATGTTCTAAATAATTTTGTCTTTCTTATAGTAATAATTTTATGATGATTAGAGAAAATTTTAAGATTATGATTTTGGATAAATTTGAGTTTTGTTACTATAAGGCTATAAGAATGTAGAGGATAATTAATAGTTAATTTTAATCAAGTTACTTTTGTTACTTAGTTAGCATATAATTTTCTAATGAAATTTTTATATAACTAATCTATGAATAATTCTATATTAGGCTTCTTAACCGATTAAATTTAGGTTAAATAATTTATTTTGATTATTAGAGGTATTCTTGATGTTTTAATTGGTTTAGATTTTTTTAGGATGATGATTCATAATTTAGTCATTTTATAAATTGATTATTGTAGATTGATTTTTGGCATATATTTGAGCTCTTGGATTAGGAGCTTGTGATTATAATTTTGCTTTGGTGAAAGGTAACCACTTTCCACTTATTATTTGTGTTGATATGCTGTTTGTGAGTGTTTTCACTATTTTGATATTTACTCCAATGAGTAAAGGTTTATTATGATTGAGAAAGTTTTTATTATATTGTGAAGTATTTTGATATAAACTAGCTTTGTGGAATTTTATGATTTGAAATGAGAAAAATATGTATATATTCGGGAAAATCCCATTGAAATAATTATTGATAAATTATTGTGATAATGGGTTTGGGATAAGATGGAGTATATTATTTTACCACGTGGTATAGCCTCCATTGGTGCACGATGGTTGGCTGTTTATTGTCCCACCAGTTTCAATGAGGGACTGCCCCACCAGTTTCAATGAGGGGCTGCGACACCCCACCAGTTTCAATGACCATGGGTCTAGTCGTATGGTTAGTAACTCATCACGTGACCGGTGAGCTTTTTGAGTGGCCAGTCATATGGTTAGTAACTTAGCCCATGGGTCTAGTCGCGTGGAAATAAGGCGGTTCGGTTGGATTGATGGGAGGCAATGGGAATTGTAATAAGAAATTTATGTATAAAACCGTGATATTGAATTTTTATAATTTGCTATATAAATTGTTCCACTTAGCACCTCATGAACACATGTTAGCATGTGTAATGAGTCGGATAGCTGGTTACTGAGGTTTTTGTCTCACCCCGTTAATTTAACATTTTTCAGGTGATAATTCTCTTGCTGGAATGTCGGGAGGAGCTCCAGAGGCATAGATATATTTCTATATATATCTGTATAGCCTCTTTTAGTTTATTATGTGTTGAATGAATGTATATTGCCACTTATTAGGGATCATATTTTGTAAACTCTAAATTTATCTACGTACTTTGTTTATCATATAAAGTTGGGTGACTTTGGTTTTAAAATGGAAATGTTTGATATGATAACTGTAGAGACTGAAATCCTTTATTACCATGGTAGAGTTTTTAAATAGTTACTTGAACTCTTTTCTACCATGGTAATCTTTCTTTAAAAAAAATGAAATGAGAAATTCTTAAAGATAAGTTAATATTTTAATATTAAGGAGAGGATCTCACAACTTGGTATCAGAGCTTTAGTGGCAATATATTCTTTCACACATAACCTCCATGTGTTTTTATATTACTATAGGTTGTATCCTAATTATTATAGGGTTTCATCCTTAGGTGGGGAGAAAATGGTTAATACAAGAAAGACTGTCTCCAATGTTAACCCACTTCCAAAAAATGCTGAACCACAGTTATCTCAGGAAAATGAGACTCTTTTGGATAAGTTACTGACAGCTATGGATGCATGATTTCAACAGTTTGAGGGAGATCTTCGAAAAAAGATAAGAGAAGAATGGAGCATTCCAAAGCCAAAAGATCATGAGGCTCCTGAGCCCAGTATGGAAGCATCACAGAAAAATGAGCCAGTCGGCTCAACTAATTTTGAAGGCCCTGGGAAGAATGTTGGGGGTAAGGGATCATCACAACCCAATCCTGAAGAGTTAGCTATTAGTAAGGTATGGAAAGATATTCATCATCATGATCCTGAAAAGTTTCATGGAGATTTAGATCCACTGAAGGCTGAAGCTTGGATCGAGAGTTTGGAGACTATCTTTAGAGCTGTTGTTTGTAATGAATATCAAAATGCCAGAGTGGCCATTATTCTGTTAAGGGATCGTGCTCAAAGATGGTGGCAAAGCACGGGTGGTTTAGATGACTCAAGAACAACTTGGACGGTGTTCAGAACTAAGTTCTTCGATCATTATTTCCCTCCAGCATTAAGACATGAGAAGGAGACAGCATTCTATGCCCTTCGACAGGATGACATGCACGAGGATGAGTTTATTGCGACTTTCATCGACTTATCCAGATATGTGACCTACTTACAACAAAAAGATGACCCGGACTGGAAATCACGTCAACTGATTACTAGGGCCAGGCCAGAGTTAAAACCTTTTGTGCCAATGTGTGATATAAAGAGTTTTGAGGAAACTTGCACCAACTTGAGGATGGCTGGACGTATGAAGCGTGAAATTGAGGCTGCCAAACTCCAAGATAATCAGGGCAAGTTCTCCACTTTTAGATCAGTGGGTGGAGAAAATAAGCCATTTGGATTTCATCCTGGGAGTACAAGGAACTTGGTAGAAAGAGTCAAGGGCAAAGGAGTGTATCTCGACCGAGTAATTTTTAGAGTAACTTCCCGAGGAAACAAGGTCAGAGGAGCTATACTGGAGTAAGCCAACAACCTCGTCGTGAAATGGCAATGTCAGCCCCAAGCATTAATAATCCTTACCCAAAATGTGGGAGGTCTCATACTGGCCAATGTTGGCAGTGTTTTCAGTGTCATAAGTTTGGCCACACCATGCGATATTGTCCCGAGGGGCAGCAGCAACAGCAGACCAACCAAAGTGGCCGTCCCACTATTCCCGGCAGAGTATATGTCATGACTCAGGAAGAAGCAGGAGCATCCCCTAATGTTATTAGAGGTACTATTTCTCTTCATGGTCATGACATTATTGCAATGTTTGACTCGGGTGCTACACATTCTTTCATATCTTTTGATTGTGCTAAGAAGTATGATTTCCCTATATCTGTTCTACCATATGACTTGAAAATTTCTACCCCTGCTGGGGCTGTTGTGATGACCGCACATGCTTGTGTGGGTATTACCCTTCGGTTTGAAAACCGAGATTCTATAGTGGATTTAGTATGTATGCCACTAAAAGGCATAGATGCTATTATCGGTATAGATTGGCTAGTGGACAATGATGCCATACTTCATTATAAGAAGAAGGTGGCCACTTACGCCATAAATACCATGTCCGTAGAAGCCCCTATAGTCCTGATGTTGTTGTCAACAGCTCAAGTGGATAAGTGTATCAGAAAGGGGTGTCAAGCCTATATAGTTTTCTTCTCTATCAATGTGAATAGAGAAGTTGGGATCGATCATATCAATGTAGTAAAAGAATATCCTGAGGTATTTCCAGAAGAGATATCAGGATTGCCTTCGGAGCGGGAGTTCGAGTTCTCCATTGATTTGGTGCCAGGTACAACCCCAATTTCTAAGGCCCCTTATCAGATGTCACCATCAGAGTTGGCAGAATTGAAGAAACAGCTAGAAGAGTTGCTCGAGAAAGGCTTCATTCGACCAAGTGTCTCTCCCTGGGGTTCACCAGTATTGTTTGTCAAAAAGAAGGATGGAAGTATGAGGTTGTGCATTGACTATAGACAGCTGAATAAGGTCACAATTAAGAATAAATATCCATTACCTAGGATTGATGATTTACTAGATCAGCTTAAGGGAGTCGCAGTGTTCTCTAAGATCGACTTAAGATCAGGTTACCACCAGCTTAGAGTTAGGGCTGAGGACATCTCAAAGACTGCTTTCCGGACTCGCTATGGGCATTATGAGTTTTTGGTTATGCCTTTCGGGTTAACCAATGCTCCAGCCGTCTTCATGGATTATATGAACCGGATTTTTATGCCATACTTAGATCGATTCATTATTGTCTTTATTGACGATATTCTCATTTATTCTAAGAATGAGGAGGAACATCGAGAGCATTTACACATTGCATTGCGTATATTGAGGGATCACCAGTTGTACGCTAAGTTGAGTAAGTGTGAGTTTTGGCTCAATGAAGTGAATTTCCTTGGCCACGTGGTGTCAGCTGAAGGGGTAGCTGTTGATCCTAATAAAGTAGATGCCGTGTTGAAATGGGAAGTCCCAAAGTCGGTGACTGAAGTAAGAAGTTTTTTAGGATTGGCTGGCTAATACAGGAGATTCATTAAAGGATTCTCTCAAATTGCCATGCCTCTTACCAAGTTGACCAAGAAAGATCGATCATATATATGGACTGACAGTTGTGAATCTGCTTTTCAAGAGTTGAAGGTGAAGTTGACTACAGCCCCTGTGCTTACCCTTCCTGATCCCTGTTGTCCATACATAGTGTACACGGACGCTTCCTTCAAGGGGCTGGGTTGCGTGTTGATGCAAGAAGGCAAAGTCGTTGCATATGCTTCTAGACAGTTGAGACCTCATGAGGAGAATTATCCAACTCATGACTTAGAATTGGCAGCTGTGGTGTTTGCGCTGAAGATTTGGAGGCATTATTTGTATGGGTCTCAATTCGAAGTATTCAGTGACCATAAGAGTCTGAAGTATCTTATTGATCAGAAGGAGTTGAATAACAGACAACGTCGATGGATGGAATTCTTGAAGGATTATGACTTCGAGTTGAAGTATCATCCTGGCAAGGCTAACGTGGTTGCAGACGCTTTAAGTCGAAAGTCAATACACTTGTTTCAAATGAGCTTAGAAGAACAGAGTTGGCTAAATGGATTAAGAGATATCCATGTAGTCCCAGATCCAAAAAGGGCTACTTTAAATGCAGTCCTTGGTGAATATGGATTTTATCAGGACCTGAGAGACGCCCAGATGAAAGATGATCAGCTAAAAAGAATTCGAGAAGAACTAGAACATGATAATGTTTTAGATTATGATATTGGGAATACGAATATCTTGAGATACAAGAAGAAAATTTGTGTTCCCAACAACGATGAAATCAAGAAAACCATTTTGGAAGAAGCTCATCGGAGCTGGTACACTATGCATCCGAGAATCACCAAGATGTATAATGATTTGAAGCAACAGTATTGGCGGCCAAAGATGAAGAGAGATGTGACCGACTTTGTCTTGAAGTGTTTGACGTGTCAGAAAGTCAAGATCGAGCACCAGAAACCCCCAGGACTACTCCAGAACCTGGATATCCCTAAATGGAAATGGGATAGCATTTCTATGGACTTTATTACAGGTCTACCACAAATTCGGAACACTTACAATGCTATTTGGGTGATCGTAGACCGATTAACCAAGTCAGCACACTTTCTACCGATCAGAATGGACTACTCGTTAGAGAAATTGGCTGAGCTGTACATTAAAGAGATTGTTCGTATGCATGGGTGCCAGAAAATATCATATCGGATCGTGATCCAAGGTTCACTTCAAACTTTTAGAAATCCCTGCAAGAGGCATGGGGACAAAGTTAAAGTACAGTACTGCTTATCATCCTCAGACAGATGGTCAAACCGAGAGGACTATTCAGACACTCGAAGACATGTTGAGAGCATGCGCCATCGAGCTCCCAGGTAGTTGGGACAAGCACCTGCCATTGGCAGAATTTGCATACAATAATAGCTACCATTCAAGCATTCAAATGGCACCTTTTGAGGCTTTATATGGTCGGAGGTGTAGATCGCCATTGTGTTGGACTGAATTGAGTGAAAGAACCATTATTGGACCAGATTTGGTGGACCAAACATTCGAAAGATTGAAATGATACGACAGAAATTGTTGACAGCTTAGAGCCGACAGAAGAGTTATGCGGATCGTCGAAGGAGACCATTGGAATTTAATAAAGGAGATCATGTTTTCCTAAAGGTTTCACCTATAACGGGCATTAGAAGGTCTATTAAAGCAAAGAAGTTGACTCCCCGATTCATTGGACCATATGAGATTTTGGAGCGGATTGGGTCAGTAGCTTATCGAATCGCTTTGCCTCCGCATTTGTCTAATGTGCACAACGTATTCCATGTATCACAATTGAAGAAGTATCATCCAGATCCGTCTCATATCATTAAGCCTGAGGAAGTTGAGTTGAGAGAAAACTTAACTTATATAGCAGAACCAGAGAGGATTTTAGATGTCCAAAACAAACAATTGCGGAAAAAGACCATCCGATTGGTGAAAGTCTTTTGGAAGGGTATGACACCTGGAGATGTGACTTGGGAGACTGAAGAAAGAATGCGTCGTGATTTTCCTAACTTGTTTGCTTAAAGTTGCGATTATGCTTGTTTATTTTGAATTATTGTATTCTGATTGTATTTTTGTACATTATTTAAATCAAATTTTGTGGACAAAATTCTATTTAGGTGGGGAGAATTGTAATATCCTAATTTTTATTTTTAGAATATCATTATAATTTAGAGATAATTATGAAATTAATAGTAATTTTTGGGTAAAAAGAAAAGAGGAATTTAGTTAAAATATATTTTAAAATAATAATAATATATATTAAAAAAATTAATAATTATATACATATATATATAAATAATAATAAATAAATAAATATTATAAATAAAATAATATATATATATATATGTATTTAAAAAAAGAAAAAAAAGAAAAGTGTAGGCGCCCGTTGGCGCCCACAACAAAGAAAAAACGGGGGAGGCATAAAAAGTGCCTCCCACCATTTAATAAAAGATTGTGGGCGTTGCCCACAATCTCATAATGAAAACCGGGGAAGGCACCCGTAGTTTTCATGAATACTCCCTCTCCCCCGTCCTTACTTCACACACCTCAAGTGTGAAGAAAGGTGTAAAGTGAAGCACTAGTAGGAATATTTTCATATATTTGGAGATCAATAAGGTACTCAATATTACTTCTCATCTCAGAATTATTTTTATGAAAATGTTCTAAATAATTTTGTCTTTCTTATAGTAATAATTTTATGATGATTAGAGAAAATTTTAAGATTATGATTTTGGATAAATTTGAGTTTTGTTACTATAAGGCTATAAGAATGTAGAGGATAATTAATAGTTAATTTTAATCAAGTTACTTTTGTTACTTAGTTAGCATATAATTGTCTAATGAAATCTTTATATAACTAATCTATGAATAATTCTATATTAGGCTTCTTAACCGATTAAATTTAGGTTAAATAATTTATTTTGATTATTAGAGGTATTCTTGAGGTTTTAATTGGTTTAGATTTTTTTAGGATGATGATTCATAATTTAGCCATTTTATAAATTGATTTTTGGCGTATATTTGAGCTCTTGGATTAGGAGCTTGTGATTATAATTTTGCTTTGGTGAAAGGTAACCACTTTCCACTTATTATTTGTGTTGATATGCTGTTTGTGAGTATTTTCACTATTTTGATATTTACTCCAATGAGTAAAGGTTTATTATGATTGAGAAAGTTTTTATTATATTGTGAAGTATTTTGATATAAACTAGCTTTGTGGAATTTTATGATTTGAAATGAGAAAAATATGTATATATTCGGGAAAATCCTATTGAAATAATTATTGATAAATTATTGTGATAATGGGTTTGGGATAAGATGGAGTATATTATTTTACCACGTGGTATAGCCTCCATTGGTGCACGATGGTTGGCTGTTTATTGTCCCACCAGTTTCAATGAGGGACTGCCCCACCAGTTTCAATGAGGGGCTGCGACACCCCACCAGTTTCAATGAGGGGAAAGACCTATGGTCCGGGGCACGTGCTCTGAGGGTTTGGCCGATCCTCATCACGTGACCGGTGAGCTTTTTGAGTGGCCAGTCATATGGTTAGTAACTTAGCCCATGGGTCTAGTAGCGTGGAAATAAGACAGTTCGGTTGGATTGATGGGAGGCAATAGGAATTGTAATAAGAAATTTATGTATAAAACCGTGATATTGAATTTTTATAATTTGCTATATAAATTGTTCCACTTAGCACCTCATGAACACATGTTAGCATGTGTAATGAGTCGGATAGCTGGTTACTGAGGCTTTTGTCTCACCCCATTAATTTAACATTTTTCAGGTGATAATTCTCTTGCTGGAATGTCGGGAGGAGCTCCTGAGGCATAGATATATTTCTATACATATCTGTATAGCCTCTTGTAGTTTATTATGTGTTGAATGAATGTATATTGCCACTTATTAGGGACCATATTTTGTAAACTCTAAATTTATCTACGTACTTTGTTTATCATATAAAGTTGTGTGACTTTAGTTTTAAAATGGAAATGTTTGATATGATAACTGTAGAGACTTAAATCCTTTATTACCATGGTAGAGTTTTCAAATAGTTACTTGAACTCTTTTCTACCATGGTAATCTTTCTTTAAAAAAAATGAAATGAGAAATTCTTAAAGATAAGTTAATATTTTAATATTAAGGAGAGGATCTCACAGAAGCCATGGACCTCCCGTAAGCGCAAGCTCATAGTCCCTTTTATCCTTGAATTGCACAACAAAAAAACCTACACCCACATCTATAGCATCTACGTCTCCATTCCTAGCCCATAATTGTTTAACCTTCGTAGCCATATAGATGGAATCCACCATGCGCCCGAGTAGTTTGACAATCAGTGCATTGTCCCATTGCTTTGCTAGCCGAGCTCTCTCATCTGCCGAGAACACCACATTCAGTCCCAGCGCAGTCATTTCCACCTTAATCCGTTCCTTCCACCGATCTCCACTCCACCAGTCAATCTCCTCATCAGTGTCGTTACGCTCCTGCAACACAGCCTCCTTAAACGATCTCCACTTTTGTTCTTCACGTGCCCCTGTTTCGCCAGCACGCTCCCCTGTTTTCCATGCATTCTCCCCTGTTTTCCTGTCCCCAGAACCTTGTTTCTCCTCCTCATCGTGCATCCACTCTTCATCCCTTGGAATCGGTTGATGATCACCAGTGAAGCCGCCAACCTCCGTGCGATCCTTCTTGTGACTCCGATCTACTCCCTCGCGTTCCTCCCTTATCGGAGCCGGAGGACCACGTTCTCTGCTCCATTCTCGCTCTCTCTCACTCATAACGTTAACTAGACTCAAAAGATTTCAGCACGAGCCCCTTTGCTCCCGTTGAAATAACAACAAATAGGGGCGTTGCAATTCGAAAAATACAGATTTTATACTCCCATGTTTATTTTTTATGGAACTTTTAAGAGTCAGTTGTCAACTTTTGAATTGAGTTTGTTGGCAACATGTCGCCGGGAGGTCGACACGTTGACGCTGACGTTTTTAGAAGCACACTTATCTTTCGTGGATTCCAAATAATATCGACAGAAGTCTTTAAAAGAAGTTTTTTAATAATAATTTATAGTATATGAGATAAGTACATGAAAAGAGTATTATCTTGATTTTTGTGTATAAATACTTATAAGCAATGTTATCTGACCCGGACCGGACCAGCCGAACCGGCCCGGAAACCGGCTACCCGAGCACTAAACCGGTCTGAGTCAAATTTTTTTAATTTTTTTTAAAAATTTTTTCCTTTAGAATTTCATACTATAAGCCTAAAATATTTTATTTCTCACCGGTTTGACTCTGGTCTGACCCACTGACCCATGACCCAGTACCCGACCGGTTCATTGACCCGTCCAGGTTTAATTACCTTGCTTATAAGCCTCTCATAAACTAATCCAAACTGCTAGTTATTGTTACAAAGGTGGGGAGGAAGATAACACTAACTGCTTTAATTAATTTAAAATCAATAAAATGTTGGTTTAGTTGGTAAGAGGGTTAACTTATAGCCATAAAATTATATGTTCAAATCCCACCGATGTAAATATCTTATTAGTGGGCGATCTATAAGTGCTCCTGTAAGCGTTTTTTGAGTTCAAACCTTAATGAGCGCTCTAGATCCAACTCATATAAACTTTATTTATAACAAAAGAAGTTAGCTAATTCAAAGATATTAAATAATCTAAATAAATTATTTAATTATAGCATATGTGACATTATCTATCTAAAATACTTATGCCTATTGTTATATTATATACAAATTTATCCTCTATATAGCTTGCCAATGTAATAAAAAAAGATTATATATATTGGTTTATAAATCGTATAATTTAATTTAGAGAAAAATGATAAATATAAATATTTTAAAAATAATTTAGTTAATTCTTCTAATATCTCCAATTTAGTCAATCAACTATCTCTTATATTAAGTATATGAGGATGAAAGAGAGAGTAGAGAATTGGATAGCAAGAAAGATTATTAATTCTCATTCAGGTTACAAAATACCTAATGTTTCTATTTATATGCACAATTTTTCAATTTCTGATTAAACCGGTTTCATAATTATAGGAGACAATAGAGTGATAATGAGATATATAAATCCTTATAAATATTATATTTATCACAGCTATTTTGTTTTATAATTATATCTATACACCTTGGCTCCGAGTATGTGACGCCTAAATTGGGAGATTAAGTAATTTATATTTATAATTTTTTTCTAAACTAATATAGCTTATGTATAAATTGTTATTTATAATCTAAGGATGATCAACATTAAAAAAGATTAGGTAACATAAGCCATTAATTTATCTAACTTTCCTTATCTCTCCATGAACTGATCTTTTATATGAGATAGCATTATCCTTTTTTTTTTTTTTTGCCAGCTCTCAAATTAATATTATCAATCCACACACACAACATATTTATGAATAAATCCATTTTATTTTATTTTTAAATTTTTAATAATTCTGTTACTTGTTGATTATGCTGTCCATGTCAATTTATCTTTAAGGGTATGTTCGGATTAACTTTTGGAGAATAGTTTTTGGAGAAAAAGTGGAGAATAACTTCTGAAAAATAGGTTTTGAGCAGAATAGTAGATTAGAAGAAAAAATTGATTTTAATAAAATCAGAGTGTTTGGGTATTGTGGTCAGAATAACTTTTTTTATGGTGTGGGGCTCACATAATTAAAAAGGACCAATGAGAGAGAGAGGGTGGGGCCCACAAAAATTTTTTTCCCCAAAACCATGTTTTGGAAAAAAATGAAGGTGTTCGGATATTTTTTCAGACAAAACCAAGATTTTGTCTGAAAAGTGCTCTTTCTGTTGGCATCCGAAGACACGGCAAATCATTAACTTGTTTTTTGCTATGTAGGGTATTTATTAGAGTGAGCCCGTTAACTTTTTTTTTTTTGCTACGCATGATATTTATCGGAGCGAGCTTGATAACTAATCCTTCAGGTACTATCAGGCTCAAAATGGGGTTAATCCTCCCAAACGAATTTTCTCCATACACGCCGCCTAAAGGATCAAACCCAAGATTAAAACGCTTAAAATAACGTAAATCCCTTACCACTTAAGCTAACGCGGTTTTAAATCATTAGCTTTGATATTGCATAGAAAATCTTCAATCTGTTTAAGATTTTAAAAATTATATACAAAAGATTGTATGAATTATCCAGATCGTCCGACTCTGCCGCGCACCCAAAAGCAAGGATCTAGATTCATCCAATCTCATCCGCCCGCCAATCCATCCAATTCCCCCGGATATCAAGCGCAAGATTATTAGTAATTTTATCTTTTTTATTTATATTGACTCCGTGGCCTATAAAAAACGACTACCCCAAGCCCCAACCCTCAAGGTTTAAACCACAACCCATTCGCTCAAATCTCTCTGCATCTCTCTCAGCGTCTGACCTGACTCGTCTCTCGCCCTAGACACATCGATCTTTCTCGTCGGCGTTTATACTGTCCGACTCGTAGTTGATCTTGTTTCTCGTTGCACAAATACCATCTTCGAACGGTAATTTGGCTCCCATTTTGCGAGGGCATCTTTGATTCTGAGATTTTGATGGATTTTGTTTTCTGATTGCCTCTAAGTACACGAGGCTTCGAGCTTTCATCCCTCTTATTTTCTTCTAGTTTCTTTTCGCTTTTACTTCTAGTGTCAATTGATCGCTTTATGTGGGGGTATTTGACGCTGTGTGAGATGGATCTTTTTATTTCCTGGATGAAATAAAAATTTCCGTACATTTAACATCTACGTTAAGAAACCTAGCTGTTTCGGGAGCACGATCCATTGAATTTGCTCTTTCTGGTTTCTTTTCTAATTATCGATTTCATGTAAAAGATTCACAAATATATGTTTTTAGCCCTGGTTTCCCTAGTTTGTAAAGGTTTAAATTGCTAAGAGAAAAACGAATCGTTAGTAGTGTTATATCTTGACAGTTAATAGGATTAGAAAAATTTAAGATTCGTATCATGTTTATGTTAAAATCATTTATATTTGATGTACGGTTTCAAAATTTATGTAACCTACAAATTAGATGTGTGTTTTACTCGAGATTCAAGTCCCATATCCTGCTCACCCCACTCAATTTGTGTCAAGTTTACAAAATAACAAAACTCATTGAAGGGGAATATTCTGTGTCTTTCTCACAGACTCTATCTCCCAATAGATAGATGGCAAAGAAACATGAATTATTGTCCAAAGCTTGCAGTAAATTTTGTGGTTTTGTCTCAATGTCAACGGAGGGACTGGTTTAGGGAAATTTAAGGCTAGATTCATTCCTCTAAAAGATGACAAGGAATGAATACGGGGAAGAAAATAGATGCGTTTTTTTGACAGATGACAGGGAAGATAGCAGAGCATATGACAATTGGCATGTCAATTTTGAAACTGTTACCAGTTGAGTCTCTTTCAAAGTTTAAACCTACCCAGACCAGTCTCTAGTTGACCCAGCCTGAGACTATATTGAGTTCTTTTCATACCCATTCTAAAAGTAAATTTAAATTAGTTTTATCATTGGATAATTAAATAAGCGGAAAATGATGATAACTACGACCTTAGAAAGGCAGTTTATTTTACAAAATATGCCATGTTAGAAACAATGTTACTAAAATAAAGCAAGCAAACTAATGATAGGAAAAAAAATGAACTGTCATATAATTCCTACCTCTAATTCAAGCTAAGGGGTTGTGAGGATTCATGACCACACATTGCATTGATATTTTATTGGGAGCACATCTCATTAGGAAAGATTATCGTTCTTTTAAGGCTTTGTTCACTGTATGGCGGGCCATGCTTTACACTTGTCTACTAGTAGTATAACAACGTTAATTTTTTAATTAAATCTATCAGTTTAACTAAATATGTTTTGGTTCCTGTTATTACAACAACACTGATGTTAATTTTAGCAAAAAAAAGGTAATCAGCACTAATTAGTCTGAAATATTGTTGCTTGTTGATAGGCTTCCTGTTTTTGGTCTATTGCTTGAAGCAGATATAATATCTCATATAGGAATGGCTGAACAAGGAATGGAAGGGAGCCAACCAGTAGATCTAAAGAAGCATCCTTCTGGAATTGTGCCTACCCTTCAGTGAGTAGCCGTTGTTTTTATATGTTTCCACTTTGCTGTGCTGTCTGATGGATTGCACGGGACAAATATACGTTTTGATAAGTTGTGTGGTTTTTGCAAGGTATTAAAACCCGGACCGGGCACTGAACCGGTCGGGGTACTGGGTCAAGGGTCAGTGGGTCAGACCGGAGTCAAACCGGGAGTCAAACCGGTAGTTAAACCGGGGTCAATTAAAAATATATATATAATTTAAATATTCATCCATACCATTTAATAAACTAAATAAGATTTTTTTTTCTAACCAATAGTCCAATATAACCTTCTAAACCTAATACCCACAAAAATATTGTTAAGTACATAAGAATGTTTCTCCAACTAATACCAAAAATATTCCATAATCCTTTTAAAACTCATTGAAAATTAAAAAATTTTAGGAAAATAATTTTTCTGAAAAAAAAAAGTAAGAAAAATGTCATTTGGAGCTTAAAAAAGCAAAGTTTTTTTTTTTTTAAAAAAAAAAAAAAAAGAGCCAACCCGTGAACCGGCCAGGTTGCACCGGTTCACACCGGGTTGACCGGGTCAGCCCCGGGTCAGACCGGGTCGGAACAGTGCCGGTCCACTGGTTGAACCGGACCGGCCAGTTGGCCGGTTCGCCGGTTTCCGGTCCGAACCGGCCGGTCCGGTTCGGTTTTAAGAACAATGGGTTTTTGTAAGTTCACTGACGATTCATGTGATCATGTTCACTGAATCCTCTCGGTTCTTTCAACCTCCAATTCTTAATCTATTTATGCCCAAATTTGATGTCATTAGCAGTTCTTTAATAAAATGTTTGGTTAACTCTGTGCTCTCTTATTTTCCTGAGAGTCCCAGAATTAATGATAATAAATAGTGATACAAGGCTTTCAGGATCAGGCTCTACTCCCATAAATGTGAGACCAATCTGACAAATACAAAAAAGAAAAAAGAAAAAACTGGCTAGCTATTAGACATAAAGTAATTACAGAGATAATATATCTTCATACCTGTAACACCAGTAACAGGAGTGCTGGGGGGAAAAATATTAACTCAGTGACAGAACACATCTTAATGATTTGACCCTGATTTCATTCATATGTGGTGCATCATGTGATACCTAACAACAGGATCTTTCAACTTGAATGTTAAAAAAGGAAAAATGAAATGTTGCTGAATGGTGAATGCAGTCTATAATATTTTATGCATATGCTGATAAAATTATAAAGTTTTCTGTTTGGTTCTTTCTTGACGTGATGTTATTACCATGCCTTATCAAGCTGTCCATAGCTCAAAAAAAGCAATTTCAAGCATGAAGCGGGATTTAGATTACCCTGCTGGATTCTTGTTTCACTTGGATATCTCCGTATATGGTCTTTAAGATGGATTCAAAACATATGTTCAAATTGTTTTTTTTGGTGAAAATTCTAAAATTATATGAGAAGAGTTGTTTTAATATACAATGGAACATTATGATAATATATCCATTCTCTACTTCCAGGAATATTGTTTCAACAGTCAATTTGGACTGTAAGTTGAACCTTAAAGACATTGCCCTTCATGCACGAAATGCTGAGTATAATCCAAAGGTAAGTAATGCAAGTTGGCAAAATTGAGCTGTGCAAATTATTTTGGTTTTCTTCAAAGTAAATTATGGGTTGTTTCTCTTACTCTGCAGTACTTCATCTGATCCAAAGATGCTTGGTTTATCTAAGTTGTTATATTAAAATCACCATAAATATCAATTAGTTCTCTTTACATATATGTTGTCTGAAACAGTATACATGCTGTCCTAGGTATATCTGCTCATGTTTTTGTGATGTGATCCTTTGCAGCGTTTTGCAGCTGTGATCATGAGGATCAGGGAACCTAAAACCACTGCTCTCATCTTTGCATCTGGCAAGATGGTATTGTCCTTTCTAGCAATTGGAACAATTTTTTTTTTTTATAAGATTGTGTTGTTATTGTTGTTTTTAACATGTGATTTACATGAAAATTGTAGTGGAACTTTTGTTTGTAACTGTATTGTGCTGGTGTTGATTTCATTTGTTATAAACAAGTACCTGAATTTGATCAGGGGATGCGCTTCTATTATGCATGAATTATTTTGATGCTTTCAGAGTGTTCTCATAAGTCTCGCCTTTTCTGTTTGTAGCTGTTGACTCTTGAGTGTGCATATTTCTTATGCCATCTAAATTTGAATGGTATGATTAGGTTTGTACAGGTGCAAAAAGTGAGCAACAGTCTAAATTGGCAGCAAGAAAGGTATATCTTGTTCTTCACTATTCTCATTTATCATATATACATTAGGGTGCTTTTCAAGTGGAGGCCTAGTAGGTTGGGAATCCTTGCCCTTCATGGTAGCTTGGTTTTGACTTGTCAGCTTATTCTTGCCATATTTGAAATAGAAGAAGCTCCTTGATGTATTGAGAAGGTTTTTTTGTTTAAAAAAATTACTGAAGGCAAGCATCACGCTTGATAATTACAGATCATCCCGCCCCATCTTGAGGCTGAAGGATATTTTCCCTATCCATATTAAGCTGTTCAACACAAAACACTAGTGGATTCACAAGAGTTACAAAATCAAGGCTTATATCATAAGCCCTCCTAGCTAATAAATTGGCATATCATGTGCTTTTCCTATAAGAATGATTAATCTCTAAGTCCCAATCCAAAAACATAAGAGACCTAAGCTCCAACAGAAGATCTCCCAATGGATGATCAGAACCCCCATCCATTAACAACAGTTGCAAGGCATTAAGCGAATCTGTATTAAGTTTAATTTTAGTTAAATGGTTGAATGTACTGATCTGTGACCATAACCTTTTCTTTTGATTATTTTTTAAACAATTATTTGGTAACGGGTACCATCAGGTCAAATTCAAGTATATCATAGAAGCCCAATTGGGTGCAACTTTTTAAAATGCAAAATTTTTCTTTGAAGTTTGAACTTTTATCTTTTTGATCATAAAACACATGCAACTCTTTTCAACCCAAAATTTTCTCAATTGGGATTTGGGAGTCATGTTTTCTTTCGAGTGGCAGTACTTTCTAAATTGTCTTCTTCCCCCACTTTCAGTATGCTCGCATCATCCAAAAGCTTGGTTTCCCCGCCACATTTAAGGTACCATTTAAACTTTCTCTTTATTGTTCTCCATTGAACTATTTTCCTGTCGTTATTAAAAGAAAGAGAAAGTGCCACTCACTTGTCAAATTGTCATTATGTGCCATATAAGTGATTTTTGTTGTTGTTTGGGATCATGCTTTAGGATTTTAAGATTCAGAACATTGTCGGCTCTTGTGATGTCAAGTTCCCCATACGGCTCGAGGGTCTTGCATATTCTCATGGTGCTTTCTCAAGTGTAAGTCCTGAAATATACTTCTGCGCTCTCTAAAAAGTGTCATTTTCAGTTCTGTCTTTATATGGATGGTGTTGATTTTCTGGTGTCATTGTAAGTTCACCAATCTTCCTTTTTCTGTGGTGATTAGTATGAACCAGAGCTGTTTCCTGGTCTCATTTATAGAATGAAGCAGCCTAAGATAGTGCTTCTCATATTTGTATCGGGCAAAATAGTCCTAACAGGAGCTAGGGTAACATATTTGAGGCATTCTCGTATTGTTCCCTATTTGCCTTTTCCTTGTTTTTGGAATTGACTTTGTCTTATTTCTATCTCTGTAGGTGAGGGATGAAATTTACACTGCCTTTGAGAACATCTATCCTGTGCTCACTGAGTACCGGAAAAACCAGCAATGGTATGGACACGACTCTATCCTCTAACAAAGTCATGAAATTATAAATAATTGATATTGCTGTTGCAATGCGTATAATTTGTTGTAGCTGATTTTCTTGTCCTTTTTGATGGGATGTATATAATGTCTGTTGTATATCACTTACCTGTGTTTTTACCCCTCCTTCATCATGTACCTTAACAAAGTGGCTAATTTGTTGATGCATTTCAGAACGAGCCAGCATGTAGGATTTTGGAAGCTTTATATTCTTGTTAATTGTTTATATTGTGGTGCGTTTGGGACAAGGCGTCTACTTGTCATTAATGAGGTAATCTCTTACTCCTATTAATTACTACTGCTGCTATTATCGCAATCTTATTCTTCATGTTGATTGTTAGTTGTGTCATTTTGATCCCTGTAGTGTTCCCAATATGCTAAACCGTTGTGATGGAGCAGCCCCTCTTATCATCAATGGGGATCTTTTGGAGGGAGCATTAAGAAATTAACGATACTTCCTAACCTGTTGAGATGTTTCTACTAGATTGGTCGCAAAAGCTGATGACAAAAATTATATCACGTTTTACTGGGACTTGCGGAAAGTTGTTTTGAAAGATTGGAAGAGAAGTGAGAGATACTGTGGGAGCAAACAGGATTAGAGGCATCTCAGGGGGGATGGAGGGTTTCGTTGATTAGATGTATTGTTGCCACTGGTTAAAAAAATCCTGGATAGGCCCATGAAAAAACATTGCCTCATGTACATGTTGCAGTATATAACTTCTTTCACAAGTATGATCTCCTTTTAACCTCGAAGGGCATTTTTTTTAACATCAAATCATATATATATATATATATATAGAGAGAGAGAGAGAGAGAGAGAGAGAGAGAGCGCTGTTCTGTTTAGTCAGGCTGTGAATTTATCGAGCCTGTTTATGTTGATTTGAGACGATCTTTTATAGATTCATATTCATTCTCTTCATCTTTAATACAAGATTTGTTTTTTCAAAAGAATAGATCAATGATGCATTTATGATTAATTTAGTTGAAGTTAGAAACTTCTGATATTTAACGTCTCTTTGACCTCTTGATATTTGATATTTCAAGTTATAAAACATTGGTATCTTCATTTTAAAATTTTATTTTCGTTTATTTTGTACGAAAACATTTATTTAGTTTTTAATTCACATATTCTATGGTAAAATATTTTCTTAAACATGCCGATTATTTAAAAATTTACTTAATTATTTAATTTATCAAACATTAATTAATATACAAGGGGATTAATTCCTCAATGAGAATCAAAGTTGAGTCCTATCAGGAGGCGTGGCTTTATCACATTATATCCACAGGAGGTTAGAACGTACAAACTCTTCAAATAGACGACTGAAGTGAGGAGGTCGATGATAATGAGCTGCAAGCCTACAAGGCCCTGACTCTCCAAATAAGATTGCTTTTAGCAAAAATGTTTAATTTAAACCATTTAAGTAGCTATAATTTTTTTGGTATTATTATCCAGTATTTGAATCGGGGTTTGTGGTTGCTCCATGCAACACAAGTGTCTCTTATGCAATTCTAACTCAAATTTTAAAAGAATCTAGTGGAATTTTATATTACTAAACTAATTCTATATTAATATTTAAATAGTCATGTTAGCTTAATAGTTTATAAACACATGTGGGCTGAAAAAATTGTTTATATAAAGCAACACTCCTCATCACTCTTGGAAGTAGTTGCTACTATATTCCATTACTGCAACAAATAAACGTTTTTTTTTTTAACAACAAGTACCTAGCTTTATATATATATATATATATATATTTGTTACAATACCTAGCTTTTATATTTGTTTCCTTGGACAAGGTGATCATTTATCTCTTCCCCACAACCGCACGTAAGATTTTTCTCCACATCAACCGTCATGGAACCCACTTGCACAGTTAAAAGACATTACTTAATACATCCATGTAACAAGCGTGTTACAGACACCCAAAAAAAAAAAAAACAAAGTTAGGGCAACAAGGATAAATTGAGGTGTCTCTAAAGTCGTTCAGATATTTACATAATTACTTCTTTGTTATCAATGAGCTGCATTCTGATATCAACTTTTCAAGTTTAATTAGTCAGTTCATATTATTATATTTTTATTGTAGAGGTGAACTACCCATATACACAAGCATACGACCCTGTGGCAGAATAATATATGATATCCCAAATTAGTTTATTGTTCACTGAGACTTGATTTTTCACAGCACAGTAGATACCTTTTCACTTTTTCTCAGTATGGAACAACAATGGATTCGATAAGTTCTTGAAGTGGAGCAAGCTCCTTCTTGTCAACTAGCCCAAATTCCTGCACAAAATAAGAAACTTTTTTTATATCAACATTTCAACAAAATTGGACCATTGATGAAACCCTGTAGCAATCACTAAACAGCAAATGAAGATAAATTCATACTGAATAATAAAAAAAAGGTTTCTGATAGTCCTAAAAAATCAAGGACATAGTGACAGTGGAGTTAACCTCAAATCCTCAATTCTAAGAAGGACAAATAGAAAAGAAAAGGATACTTGAGCGCATCACATAAATATTCAGTGAAAAAAATGAGACTTACACATGTGAAGAGTATAAAATGCTTGAAGCATGTGTTAAGGTGCGCCTCTTCTTTGAGGCTCACAATTTTCTGAAAGTGTGAATGATATATGTGAGCGTACACACGGAACAATCGCTTGAATATAGTCTTCACAACATCAATGAAGTTGGGGGGAAATGGTGCGCCTACAAAATTTGACTTTTTTCAACACGGAGGTGAAGATTACAAGAGTCTACTATCTAAGGGAAGTAAATAGATATAAAACTTTACCAATCTTCTGTGGGAATATGGATTCATCATCAAGCTGACACTCAATCCAGTCCATTAGATATTCTACATTTTTTTGGGGCCGAAACCTCAATAGGTTTGTTAATTTGTACACCATCTGCCCATCTATACTCATACCTGAAAGTTTTCAGACAAAAGGATGCACTGAGAGTTACATGAAAGGTGAATGTAAATGTAGTGTTTTGAACAACTTCCAGCAAGACCACTTCATAGTCAGAAAGTCACTGTTAAATCTTCTTGAGCACCAGAACCATGAAATATATCAACCATCACCTTTGAACCCACTCTGAACATAATACTCCTTCTGTGTGCAAGGCTAGTCATATCTGTATGATGGCTCACCCTGCCTAACTATTTTAAAAAATCCAAATTTTCTTGAGGTTTAATTATTTTTCCTTGGCTGAACCATGAAAGCCAATAGTTAAAAAGAATCTCCAGCCTAAAAGGTTTAGCAGGGCTAAATATATGTACCTGCATGATACTGCAGAAAAATAATGCCAGTAAAAGGATATCAACACAACATAATCAAGGGAAATCAAGGCTTTAGCATCACAGTGCAGAATCCATCCTTTTATCCCCCCAAATAGAGTATTTACAATATAGGCAAGAAATGCAAAAATAACCAAGATATCACCAAGACACCAACTAGTGATCAATTTCATACATCCATATCCTCAATTATCATGAAATTTCTCATAATAATATGACATTGCGTGAGATAATCTTAATGAGAAGTGGATGATAACAATTAAGCAAAGAAACCTAGAGTCAAACTCTTCATGAGATGCTTATTTAGTTTTTAACAACTTGAGGTAAAATTATATCAACTGAACAACACAATCATTTTATTTAAAATCCATTTTTACAGTCAACCGTGCCACCTACTAACTCACGTAACAGGAAGGGGAATAAAGAATTGAGGGAAATGACTATTCAGTTAACTACATTTTTATAAGCATGCCATACTTGGGTCCAGCAGACATTGTCCGGCAATTCTCAGGTGTACAAAACTCCGTAAGGGTGCCATAAAGCAGATTCACCTGGTTGAAGAAATCTACAGCTGCATTATGGACCAGGGAAAAAAACATAGATTATTGCATTTTGAAATTGAACAGGAACATGATAAAGATAAGTTTGGGGAAAACTGCAGAATGAGAGGCAAGAAGAAATTACAGTAATGGCCTACTGTCAACAGAGCAAAAAAAAAAAAAAAAAAGAAGATAAAAAAAGAAATGAGAGAATGAGAGTTACCATTGACAGCAAGCCACTCATTTAAATCCTCCCCAGGAGGTAGCTTTACTGCTTCCCTCAGATTTCCACTCCCTAATGTGGCATCAATGTGCTCTCTAAGCTGAACTCCCTGCAAAACAACAAACAAATAGTTGACATCATGATTACATTTAAACCATAATACTGCATTTTCAAAATAAACCCAGTTATAGTATGTCTGCAGGGCCATCATAATAAATTAAAATATCTTGCTTGTGCGAAGTATATCTCTTTTCGAATCTGAACAGACTCAAATAGTCCACAATCATGTATTCACGATTTTATACTTGCTCTTTTTATTTTTAATTCTTATATACCATATCCAATTAAATATCCAATCAAAGAGATCCACAAAGTATGCTTCAATAGAAGGAACCAACCTTACTCCCTGAAGGTGCGCTCTTCTTTGGGCGAAATGTTATTTGGTTTCTATTGCAGAAAAAATTGTCAAGGAAAAAAAAAATCCATATAAGGATGGAAGATAAACGATTCAGACTAAGCTTTTATTGATATTCAATAAAACTTTACATCAGTGACAGATGTACCAGGGTAACGCAGAGTTGCACACAAACCAATACTTAATTACATACACATGGACAGTAGTATTTTTGTAACATGAGTGCATGCCTTTGAAAGGCTAATCAACTCAGATTTCTAACAATTTACAAATGATTTTGTTGCAAGTACGTATCCCATATATAAAAGTACAGCCAGTGACTAGCATTCTCTATTTCTATGTTCTAATGAAAACTTTATTACGTTTGATCATTCGAAGAAAATTTCATATTAAGTGTTGCTGAACCTCAGGATACATTCCAATTAATAAAGGTAATTTTTCTTTCTAAGTTTCGAAGAAACTGAAAGCAAATTAGCAAATACGACGTACAAACTATCAGATAATTGAAATCAATTGAATCCACAATAACTCAAAAACATCCTGACGATATGAAAGTTTTCATATAGAACGGAAAACGAAACCGATCACATCACAGAGAGCATCTTTCTTAAGAGGATTCATTAAATGCAGGATCAAAAGGCTAAGTTGGCGTAGATCACACGCGAATGAAAAATCATAGTTGTTCAAAGCATAAATTTTCTTAAAACAATAAATCTGAAAGATTTTTAGCTCACCTGCCTATCCCGAAGAGGCTCATTGCTCGGGTGGGGAGGGTAGCGAGCGAGAATGGGATGAAGGAGGTTCAGAGAGAGTGCTCGTTGGCTTCTGCTACTGGGAAGCTTGCAAACCGAAGTTGCCAACTTTTTTTTTTTTTTGATTATATTGTGTATTTACAAAATAATCCATGAAGACACCTCTATTTGTTGCTGTAGCCCCTGGATTTTATTAGTGCGATCCTAATTATAAGATAAAATTAATTTTTTTGGAGAAATTAAGGAAGCCGATTAAATTACTTTAGATTATTTATATTTTTATTTTTTTCTTCAAACTAATTAATTTGACAAATAAACTAATATATAATCTAAGGATACTAAAAATATAAACACTCTAAAGTAATTTAATCGGCTTCCTTAATTTCTCCAAAAAAATCAATTTTATCTTATAATTAGGACCGGAGGGAGTATTTTCTAAAAAAACCCAGTGATTGCTGACGTGGTGGGAATGGGATGAAGGAGGTTCAGTTTCAACGGACCTAAATTGGCCGCCGGCCTGCCCAATCAGATATTTTTTTCCTCAAGCAATATTAATTAATCATTTAATCTCTTATGAAATTAACAACCGATTGTTTTATTTTACAAATTGTTCATAATATGAATAAGTGAAATTGTTGATAACTAAATAAGCTTCAACCGTATAGTAAACTAAATACTTGAATCTGACCTAAAACTTATACAGGATTTGTTTATAATGGCGAGTGGAGCATTCAAAAACAAACATCATAGAAATTTTTTCTTGACTTATATAAATGTATTAATAATAGTTCTTCAAACAAATACATGCTTTTTTGGGAAAATTTCAGTCAACCCCCAAATTTTCTGAAACTTTGCTGCATCTCATTGTTAAAATGAAATTAATTTTTGTGAGTGAAAAGTCAATGACACCCTTCTTTTATTTATTTAGAAGAGCATTTATAAGATAGATAAGGGTATTTATAAGATAAATAAAGGGATTTGAAAGAACATAGGGATTTAAAAATATTTTGGCCATCTACAAGATAAATATAGAAATTTACAAGATAAATAAAGATATTTCTAAAACAAATAAAGGGATTCAAAAAATCTAGAGAGTTAAAAACATTTTGGCCATTTACGAGACAAATATGAAAATTTACAAGACAAATATGAACATTTACAAGATAAATAAATATACTTACAAACAAATAAATGGATTAAAAAAAACCTAGGGATTTAAAATTTTTTTGGTTATTTACAAAATAAATATGGAAATTCACAAGATAAATATAAATATTTATAAGATAAATATAAATATTTATAAGATAAATAAGACAATTTATAAGAAAACTAAAATAAAGGCATAGTTGTTTTTTTAACCATAAAAATTAATTTCATTTTAACCGTAGGATATAATAAAGTTTCAAAAAATTTTAAGGGATGGATGAAATTAATTTGCTACATAGGGAAAAATTGAAAATTTCTCTACTTTTTATTGTTTTTCAAGCTAAAGGGGAGTTTGAGATAGCTTATTTTTAAGCAATAATTATTTATTACGTAAGTCGAGATAAAATTACTCTTACATACTTACTTCATATACTATAAATCATAATTTATAAATATTTATAAGTTAAGAATAAACTATCCCAAACCAACGCTAAAATTTAGCCCATAAAGAAAATGGACATTTTAAATGGTTTTAACTTTAACCTATTAGCCTGGAGACAGCGGTTCAAGTAGGGCGGCTTACGGTAAATCTTCCTAACAACTACCGTATTTTATAAAAAATATATTTAAAAAGTTAATTTTTATTCTAAATATAAATATAAAACATAAATTTTATATTTATTAATTTTTTTCTAGTTTATTCCTTTTTGATACTCTTTTAATAATAATTAAGGAGGAGGTGAGATTTAGAAACATGACTAAGGTGTTTTAGAAAATACATAATATATTAAATTAACTAACTAACTTCTTTAATCCAATTAAATTAAATAAATATGTTTTATATTAAGAATTATAAAAATTAATTAACTAATACATTCCTATTAAACTCCATTTGCTGTAAATTTGTAGAATGTGTCTGCCATATTACTAGTGTCAATCCATCAAAGTATTCTTTAGTCAACTAATAAACTGTTAGTTAAATGTGTAAGCGGCCTTTCTCCTACAAAAGAAGAATAAAAGTTTAAATATTTGAAAATGCATTTTTCAAGAGAGATGAAAACTCTTTATGTTATAAATTCTGGAAGGAAATACCTTTAATTAAATAAAAAAAAAATTCTTCAATTCAAGGCTTTTTTGGGTTCACCTTATGATAGCCCCTCCTATTCTTGATAATATGAGATGCATTTAAAGAGTTGATTTTAATATTAAATATAAAATATTTTTTATATTTGTCAATATTTTCCTAATTTATATGGGTTCTCTCAACAATAATCAAAGAAGAGGTGGAATGATAAAATTAGAGAATATGACAAAAGTGTTTTAAAAAATATAAGTCATATTAATCACCTAAAATAACTAATACATTCCTTATTTAATCTAATCAAATATTATATATATATATATATATATTATATTAAGAATAAGAGTAAGTAGTACCATCTTCCTTTGTTACTCAAAGCGTATAAAGAATAGTTCTTAATGAAATAGGCTTATGTTGTGATGCTCATAACTTGATTTTTACAGTATCTAGATCCAGATTAATCCGAATCTATTGAGTTTTTTGTGACATAGAGGCGAGCCTATAATTCTGAATGTGCTCGTCCAAAAAAAGAAAACAACTTAATTGATTTTCCTTGCTATATTTTCATTTTCCAAACATATTTGCTCTCCCCATCCCAAAAGTGACTGGACTTTCCTTTGGGTTGGTGAGTGAACTAATTATTTGATAGAGATTCATAAAGAAGATTGAATACGCAAAAATTAATTCACTAGAGATTCTGCCAAGGGATTTAACATGATCAATAGTGTGTTTGGATTAGTTTTGTTTAATAATTTTTAGAGAAAAAATGAAGAATAACTTTTAGAGAATAGATTATGAGTAAAATAGATTATGAGAAAAAAATGATTTTGATAAAGTAAGAGTGTTTGGATGTTAGGTTCAGAATAGCTTTTTTTCATGGTTAAATTACTAAAAAGAACATTAGTTTTTGTGATAATTACATGTAAGGGATAAATTTATATTATATGCATTATTAAACATTAAATGTTTAATAATGCATATAATATATTTTAAAAAAATTCGAAATAAATTTTTTAAAAAATTATAATTATAAAATTAGTCAAATATACAATATCAAAAAATATATAAAATTATTATATATATTTTTTTATTATTCTATTACGTGGTTTAATATAGTAATAACATATGTGTGTGTGAACATATGTGGCTCGGTGATTTCAGCTTCGAGGACTTTCTGTGCAACCACATGAAAGAACGAAATAGAAATTCAGAATACACGAGAGGATCACATTGAAAGAACAGTATATTGAAATTGCTACACAATCACAAAAAAATAGCTTATCACCAAATCAAGGTTTGAGCCTCTCAAAACATGGTTTCAGCTGGAGAATAGATTCTGAAATTTTTTTGAGTGTTTGAATGATTTTTTTTCTAACCATGGTTTGATCTCAAAATCAAATTTTTTTCAGTGCTATTTAGGAAGGATTGAAACATTAATGTTGACGTTTTTGGTTTTTTTTTTTTTCTGACGCAAATGGGCAAAATATCTCGTGAGAATGTGAGATTAATATCTCATTTGAAGTAAAAATTAAAATCCGGTTCGCCGTGGAAAGAACCGACTTTCGGTACGGTGAGTGTCTCTTGTCGGGGGAAAGGACAAATAAAAATACAAGAACGAGAGAGAGAGAGAGAGAGAGAGAGAGAGGAAGCAAGCGAGAGAAAAAGATCTCACTCTCGCGTCTCTCTCTCAGGTCCTTCTTGTTCGGCTACCTTCATCTCTTCCAATCAACCATGGCCGCTTTTCTTCTGGCTCTCTTCCACTCCGAGGTAACCGCCTCTCTCCTCTCTCTCTCTCTGTGAAACTCCTTTCTCTAATTCTTGTTTTTAATTTTTTGGCTGGTTTCTTCGTTGAATCATACTCTTATTATGTGCTCAAACTTGAAAGCAGTAAGCATAACGACGTACTACACGAAGAACAAGGAGATCGAAATGAACTCTCCGACGATGTGGACGGCGGTCCAATAGTGGCAGGAGCTTGAACACCAAGCTCTCATCTTCAAGTACCTCAAGGCTGGACTGGCCGTTCCCATCGACCTCCTCATTCCCATTCGCAAGAGCCTTGAATTGATGCCGCCGAAGCTTGTTCATCACCCGTCTTGTAAGCCTTCAAACACCTAATCTGAAGTGTGGTGTTGCATCTGAAATCACTGGCTTATATGTATTACACACCATAAGCTCGATCTTAGAAGTATCTTGTTTGAATCCTTCGTTTTTATTTTTATTTTTTGGGATTCAGTGGGTTATTGCTCTTATTACGGGAAGAAGATCGACCCAGAGCCGGGGAGGTGTCGAAGGACGGATGGGAAAAAGTGGAGATGCTCGAGGGATGCGCATCCGGACTCCAAATACTGTGAACGGCACATGATACGCCGTCGTTACCGTTCAAGAAAGCCTGTGGAATCGCAACAAGCTGCTTCTCAGTCTTCGTCCAATCTGGCATCGGACGTTGCTGCTGCTGGGGGCAGAAGTGGCTCTGGAAGCTTTCAGAGCTTGCCCTTGCACGGAAATGGTGCTCGTGAGGGTTTGAGCCTTGAAAATAACGCACCACAGTTTCAGATACAGTCTCTTCCTAGTGAGATTAGCAAGAAAGATTACAGGTATTTTCCATTTTTTCTTTTGCTTCCTCTAATAGTTGAATTTATTATGTCTGAAGTAACTTCTGATTGCGGTTAGTGGTTTTGCATACAAAACTACCTTTTTTGATATATGTGTTATATGATTGATGGAGTGGCTAAAATACTAAGTTACCTAACATGTAAATATTTATGATGTTTGGGATAAAGAATTAGGAGAATTTTGTTGAGTTGCGTGTTTTACAGCTTGGTTTGTCTAGTTGATAATACGCATTTGAATGAGCTAGAATCTTAGCAATTTTTATCTAGCCCCTTTTCAAATTTTGCCATGTGACCTAGAGGTCATGGGTTCAAATCCTGAAAACAGCCTCTCGAATTGTGAAAGTAAGGCTGCATCCATCTATCCTGTCTTAGATTCCACCTAGTGGGAGCCTTGTGTAGTGTACCGCCTTTTTCAGATTTTGCCGTTAGGTTTATAACCTTAAAATACAAGTTTCATCCTTGCCTTCCTTCAAAGTAGTGTATTTGAATGAAAGCTCACCATGTTTTGGGAATAGTGTATCTGGCTTGATTCTTGAGCTTGACTGTTTATGGTGCTCACACTAAGTCCAAAAGTGATCATTGGGGGCTGACCTTTCCCAGAACAGACTTGTGGTAAACTGTACTATCCTATCTGCCAACAACTGATTGAAGTTTTTTACTCATATGAATCTGATATCATAATTTGTTGTTCTAGGGTTTTTTAATTCAAAAGATATAGTAGATGTGCTTTTATTATTTGATCAACACACTGGAGAAAATACCCGAGGATTCTACCTTTTCAAAGGGTAAAAAGGAATGCAGTGTCAGGGGATGGCTTTGATAAATCAAAGTCTTAAAGGATGATTGTGTATTCATAAACTAAATAGCAGTAGGTCTTGTGTTAATTTTTGATACAGTGGAAGCAAAACTCTGGATGTGAGTGGATTACTATATATTTTCCACAATACATATTAACGGTGATGAGATACTGTTTTAAGCGATTTCAAAGCGTAACAACTCTTATCCAGAAACTCAGTTCACACCTTTGAGCTTCCTTTCTATTAAAATTGGGAGATATTGTTGAAGGTTATTGTAAACATGGCTATTCTTTTGATTTATCTGATATGGTTTTAAATTTTTTGACCATCAGTGAGCTACCTTTTTTAATTAAAGCAGGACATATTGACACATTGAAAAATAGAATACATTGAAAGTCCTTAAGCCTGTCATAATTCCTCATCTGTGTAATTAGAAGCCTATGTCTCTGCTTTGTGGATGTTTGAGAAATGCATCCAGTGTTGGTGGCAAAAACTTTTTGGTTTTTTTTTTTTTTTGAATCAGAAGACAAGTCTAAGCTTGATATTTATACAAACAGAGACACATGTACTACCTACAAAACGATAAAGATAGTAGGAAGACTTTGATTATCCTAAGTCCACTAGTAGTTGTGATACACAGAAGTGTGGGGGCTTCTGTAAGAGATTCCAATCTGAATCCAATTCGTGTGCACGTTTAGCCAACAAGTCTGCACAGATCAGAGCTTCTCGATTTGCATGAATAATTTTCAGATCTCCACCATAGTGTAGTAAGGCCCGTATTTCCTCTAACTCCCCATGTAGTGGGTGTTCTAAACCACCAAATGATGATATCAAATGTATGGCTTCTAATGAGTCAGAATAAATATGGACCTTCCTCCAACCCTTACTTCTGCATAATTGAATGCCTACCTTCAATGCTTGCAACTCTGCTGCCAAAAACTTTTTGGTTTAAAATTTAGAAAAGATTGAATGTGAAGGGGAACACAGTGGGTAGAGATGAAATTGGCAATTTGGACTAAACCATGTTTCCTATTTTTTGGCAACTTAAATATCTGATGTATGGAAGATATAAATCTTATGTTTCTGCCATAAAAGGAGTATTTATTATGCCATTGGGATGCAATAGTGACGTAGTTTTGAGTTAAGGAGTTTCATAGAATATATAACTAGTTTTTATTATACTGTTTTCTTATCTTGCTTAACTTGGGAGGAAAATAGAGCATATTTATGTTAACTGAAGACTCCACAGGTTCGGACTGAATTCTGAGGTGGACGAGCACAACTTCTTACAGAAAGGATTGGGAAGCACGAGCTATCTCAGTTTTGACTCTACCTCAGACACCATGTGGTCTCATGTTTCACAAGTTCCATCGGACATTGTCTCAGAGTCAAGAAATAGTTCTACCATTGTTAGCAGCTGCTTCCAGTTGGGGACTGTTCGGGATACTGAGCCACTGAATTTAAATGCTGCGAGATCAAAGCAACATTTCTATGGCGATCAGCTTAGTTTGGCTGGTTGTTTGAAACAGGAATATCATCAGTCCCCACAGACGACCTTTTCAACCGACTGGCTCTGGAAGAACTCAAGCTCCCCTTCTGTTGAGTATAGATCCAATAAAGACTCTAGCTGTAATCCTGATAGTATGAATCCCTTTCAGTGACTGACTGGAGGGAAATGTAAGAGACAGGAAGAGATAGGTGAGTCACATTCTCATCTTTTTCTTCTCACTTTTCCTTGGTAACCGGAAGGGGTTCGGGTGGATGCCGATGTTGATTTTGGTGGTGGATGTATGCTTGTCCTGTGCTGTATTAACTTTCCCTTAAGCAAACCTTTGAAATCACCCCCCTCTTTCCCTTCCCTTACCAAAGGAAATCTATATAAATAAATAGAATTCCTCAGGTGGTGATATGTTATTATAATGGTTCATCATGCAGATACTCGGGGGGAATTAAGGTTTAATTTCTGAGCACCATATTTGTGGTTATCATTGTCGCACATGTATTTCAAGAATTTTACTTTAACTAAACTATATTTAAACTTAGAATATGTGGTTGTGCTTTTTGCTTTTTCCTATATTCTGTCATTGGTAGCTCGTATGACTCTTTAATACAATTCTATTCTGATTCGATCAAACGTGGGTTGCTCCCTGTTCGAACAGTTGTGTTAACCACAATCTCTCAAGGCTTGTAATGTCGTACAAATGTTGATATTCTTCAGACAGCAAAACCTTTTGGACGGTTAATCACTGTGCTAAAGATTGAATTGGGCGTTCCATTTTTCAGACGGTGATGCTTGTCCAATTGTGTAACGTCGTCTTCTTTGGACGGTTAGGGTTCTTTTGGTATGTTGGAATTGATTTTGAGAGAGATAGAGATAGAGATAGAGATAGAGATAGAAATAGAAATGAATATGAAAATGAAAATGGAGATGAAAATGAAGTTTAAAAGTATGTTTGGTATATTATGAAAATACTTGAGTTTTGTATGAAAAGTCTAAAATGCCCATTTAATTAAAAATTTAAAAAAATAATTAAAAAAGTTTTTTCCCCTATGCCTCTTTGAAACTTTCGAAAACACAGTGCAGCGGAGTTGAGCACCATCACTACCTTCATCTTCACCAAAAACTTCACCTTCCTCCTCCATTTTTGTCGCTAGCGACTCTCACCTCCATCACCATCGTCACCGGTAACATCCCTTCTCCTTTCACCCTCCACCACAGTCGAGAGATTTAAGCTTGAGATTGAGAAGAAGCACTGCAGCAGAGATGATTTTGGGGAGCTTCTTCATCGATTCTCACCACCACCGCACCACCATAACCTCCGTCCTCAGGCCTACCAACGCCGATGACCTTCACAGTCGAGAGAGATCAAATCGAAGAGGTGTCGCGCGACATTTTTCTGGAATGAGAGAACACGGAGATCGGTTCCTTCACCGTTTCGTCCTCTTCCTCCGATCACCTTCACTCTCCACCTCCGCACTAGCATTGAACCCTCTCACCACTCCTTTGTCCTCACTCCGTCACTATTCTTTATCTCGCCTGTAGTGGAAGACCGAGGGAGAGGGTGTCGGGGGGAAACCGAAAGTTGAAAGGGGAGAGGCAGAGGTCAAAAATGGGTACAGAGATGTGGAATTGTAAATCTTTGGCCACCGCATGGAAATCAAATTCACATGTTTTGATAGATATAGAAATGAAATTAATTTCAATTTCATGCTACTAAATATGCTTAAGACATAAAATTGGATTCTAATTTCATCTCTATGTGCTCAATTCAATCATACCAAACGGGTCCTTACCATTACATGAGATTTTCATAATTTTTTTTTTAGAAAAATCTGTAAAAGGTTCCTGTCTTGAAATTTTATTAGTCGGAAGGAACTGATGTGTGATTTTGTACTTAGAAAGCAACAATACTTGAATTTAAATCCTTCCTAAAGAGAAAATTTTTTTCACCGATGTTTCCTTTTTTTTGTTTGGATGAAAATAATATTTCCATGGATTATATGTGGAAAAGGAAAAGAAGCTAAGAATGAAAAATGCATAAAATTTTTAAATATATTTATGGACTTGTTTTCTTTTCTATTTTTGTAAACTGAATTTCGTCTAATCAGTATAAATGAGAAATAAATGCTGGTTGTTGGTAAACTAATGTGTTGGTTAAAATGTTATCGCTTAAAGGAGGAACTACGGCTTCATAAATACAAATGGAATCTGGTCAAGGCCCGCCCGCCAAGATGGCCAGCTAGTGATCCAATTTAAATGGTTTCCTCGGGGCTCCTGCTGCCTGTTGTACCTTACTTCCTCTAGCTTTACGAAGGATCAAGAAAAACTTTAAAATTTTGAACAAAAAAAAAAAAAAAGAAAAACTTTAAAATCATGCAGAATTTGAAATACTACCTATATTTTTTAATATAAAAGTTGGTTAATTTTTTAAGAAAAATTAAGAAAAATAATTAAATTATTTTAAAATATTATATTTATAATTCTTCTTCAAACTAATTTACTGAACTTATAAATTGATACTACTCTGATTCTATTTATAAATCTATTTTGATAAAAAACTTTAGTCTTTATTGTAGTCTGGTAGTTTAAGTGTAATAAATGTGATTTTTACAATTGTGAACCTATTAATTGCAATAAGCAAAAAAAAATTATTTATGTTGACTATTGGAACCAATCATAAATAAAGATAAAATCAAAAATTTAACTTATAAGTAATGAGTTAATTAACTCCTTTTGGTATGTGGGAGTTGGTTAATTAAAACTTATAAATAGGATCAAAGTGGTATATAATCTAATGATGGACAACATATTCTATGATTATGTAATTTATTTAGCTACTTTAATCTTTTTCAAAAAAAAAAAAGCCAAGTGGATATTAAATTAAAGATAAGAGGAGTATTATATTTCCTGTTAACAATATTTAGTTACCACTCTGATCCTATTTATAAATCTCTTTTAACTAAATCTCACATATCAAACACAGATAGTTAACTCAATAATTATGGAGTAAATTTCTAACTATACCCTCATTTATGAATAAGTACTTTTCAACTTTTTTTTTTCTATCTCTCTTTAAATTATTTCTTCATTGGTATAATAAATAGAGGAACAATTATCATAATCTCATTTACTATATTAAAACTAGACTTATAAATAGGATCAAATTTTTTTTATCAAAAATGACTTGTAAATAGGATTACAGTGATATGAGTAAATACGCTAGTGCGACCATCAGCAAATAAATAATCTTCGCTCATTTAGTATTATATAAAAGCTTTTTTTAAATGGTTGGCAAAAATACTCATGAGATTTTACCAAAATACCCCAAGCATCATGTGATTTTTAAAGGGACAATTACAATGAAGTCCCACACAAGAGAAAAAAATGAAAAAATAGTCCTTGAAGTTGTTAATGATAAGTCGAAGAGTGTCCATTAACAAGTCTAGGAGCTTACACTGACAACTTCTGGGACTATTTCTTCATTTTTTTCTCTTATATAGGATTTCATTATAATTGCCCCATTTTTAAAAGTGTAAAAATAGCATAGTGTTGGGTGCATATGTCTTCCACTTTTGTAACGTTGAACCCAATCGGGGAAGAGGAGGAGGAGGACGACTTTGTCTTTGTTGGGGGTGATGAGATCAAATGCATGGTAGAGAGCAAATGATAGAGAAAGCTACTAATTCATCTTCAGGTTGCCGTTTTCATTTTGAAGCTTCTGTTTTTTTTTTTTTTTTTCGTTTTTTTTTTAAATTACCACGTGTTTCAATTTATCAATTGCGACACCATTGAGACTTGAGAATCATACCTATGATAGCAAGTGATTTTTATGAGGAAGACTGCATGAACTTACCTGGACTTTCAGTTTATCAATTGCGACACCATTGAGGATCATCAAGATCAGGAAGTTTTTGATGTTTTGATCTAATTGATCGGACTTGGAGATGGTTCTGAAAATGAATTGGAAAAGAGGATTTTTTTTTTTTAATTTGGGGGCATTTTGGTACTTTCAAATCATAATCAACAGAGTTTAGCCTCTTCTACATTATTGACATTGACATTTTTGCTCTAATTTTATTTGTGTATGGGTGCTTTTATATCTTTGAAAAATATATAATGCTAGTTGTATTTTGAATAAAAGTTTATAGGTATTTTTACACCTTATAGCGTCCGAAATTTGAAAAACATGGAGTCGCCACTAAAATTTTGAAAAAGGATAATTTTGGAAACTTCTTTTAAAAATGAAACTAGTCTATAAAAACCATTTAGGGTTCAGGAGTCGATTATGTATGGGGAAAGTGTTAGGTACCCCACAACACCCATTCATAAGAATGGTTATCCTAGGTTAATTATTCAAAAATATTACTACCTTTAATCTTATGATAATTATCCAAATAAAAAAAAGAATATTTACAAAAATAAATGAAATGAAAATTAAAGAAGAAAAAAAGGAACATTTATTTACAAAAATAAAATAAGAAAAAATATATTTATTTACAAAGTTGAACTTGACTTAGGATGAAAACCTAGGACCTACATACCCTTTAGAGGGATCAAAGCCCAAAAAAAAAAAAGAATATTTACAAAAATAAATGAAATGAAATTAAAGAAGAAGAAAAAGGAACATTTATTTATAAAAAGAAAATAAGAAAAAAAATATTTATTTATAAAATTGGACTTGACCTAGGATGAAAACCTAAGACCTATGTACCCTTTAGAGGGATCAAAACCCACGTAGTTCGAGGGTAGAAATGCGTGTCACTTTATTTGTATTTTTTAAGGGAAAAATTCCTTTAATTTATTGGGAAAAATGATTTTTTATTTGGTTTATGGTTTTTATTTATCAAAGCAATTTTTTTTATTTTTTCATGAAAGTGAGTTTTTTCATTTTATTTTTATTTATAAAAATATGCTAAAATGCTTTTTTTTTTTTTCTTTTTTTTGAAAGAGAACTTAAGAAAGGGATCGAGAGAAAAGAAGGGAAAAATAAAACACAAGTTAAAAAAATGGAAAGTTAAATATGAGGAAACTTTACATACCTTTTATCCTTACAAGCTATACACACAAAAAGACAATATATTATTAGAATCTCTATACCAATAATAATACCCAGAATATGAAAAAGTTCATATCATTCATCCTCACACTTATTAATCACCTGATTCTTCATATGGAGCAACCCCAACATATATAAAAAGCTATGGTAATTTACGCACACATGAGGTAAGCATAAAGACGAGAGTGAGATCATGAAAGCAAGGTGAGTCAAAACGTGGAGCAGTATAATAGATAAAACAACTAATATATTTATCATGCAATGCAAACATTTAATAGTCATTGCAAGCAAGACACCTTAAGAAGTACGCATGGCCCACAAGCATAACCTTAGTCAACAATAAATTATTTTAGAAAATGAACGTTGCTAGGTCAAAAAAAGGTTGGAGAAAGGAACAAAATAATATAAGTAAGGAACTATTTATGGAGATTTATCCAATATTTTAGTAAGAATGCCTCCATCTCTATGTAGAGATGTTCATTGGCTTGGTAAAGATTTCCTTCTAAATAAAAATGAAATGACTCTCTTCATAGTTACCCTTCTTCATGAGAATTATGTATGAGCAATGAAATCATAAAATAAAATTAACTCTTTACCTTGCTTCCCTTTTTCTCCTAAAAATTTTGTGTCTTGCTTCAACCCTTGCTCTCCTATTTATAGTTTCAAGGTAGGGTTTTCTTTATAAATGCTCATTCTTTTTTTTGAATTTTCATTTTTGATTTTTTTTGTATTTTATATTAAAAACTACCTAACTTGACCCAATTACCATCAATGAAGTTTTTTTTTAATGTTCGTTTTTTGTATTTTTTTTATATTTTCTATTAATAAAACTTCCAAACTTGACCTAATGATCATTAGTGAAGTTTTTTTTTAATTTTTAATTTTTAATTTTTTTATTTTTTCCCTTTTAATGATGATTGCCAATTTGGACACCGATCATCATCAATAAGAGGATTTTATTTTATTTTTATTTTTTTTAATTTTTTTTTCAATAATGATTGCCAAACCCACAAGGGAAGATCCCACAAACCCACAACCAATTCTGAGATATACACACCCCAAGAAAGCTAAACACAGATCGACGATCCACTTGAACCCTTGAACACGAAAGAACAAGGACCCGAAGTGTTGGAAAACGCCACAAGGTTGATCAAGCCTTGATAAGTTTGTTAGTTCTAAAAAGAACCCTTAGAGAGAATCCACTCTCAAGAAACAAAGTGCAGAAGTGCAACTTTCATTTATGATTCAAATCTGAATTGTGTGTCTTACAAATGAAGAAGCACCAAGTATTTATAGGAACCTAATTGTAGTAGGTGCAAATCTGAACATAGAAATTACAAATTGTAAAACCATGTGCTAGGAAACCTAAAAGTCTAATACATGAACACAAAAGTTTAATACAATCTAGAAGAAACTTGAAAAATCAAATACAAATGCTTAAAGAAACCAAAAGTCAAATATTCCACCAACCCCTTGTTGATTTTCGCACACCTAACTTCAAGAAAATGTAATCAGCAATTTAAGGCTCAAAATGTGTTTATTTAGGCCCAAATGAGCCTCCCATGTGTAGTACTTGGTCCAAGCTCTTTAGTTTCAAGTTTGCAAGCCCAAAACTTGATCAATATCTCCATTTGCAGCCCATATGAAGTTAGTGACGTTTTCAGCATTTTTGTCTACTTTTGATCCAATTGCTACTTGCTTTGTCCAAGTACCTTGCACTAGCCCATTTAATGCTTCCTTGATTTGTTTGGCTCTTGCTCTTGTGATTGGTCCACTTGGTATTTGTAAAGGATCGCTTGAAGAAGACACAACTTTCTGGATCGCATCATTCCCTCTCTCCTCAAAAGGATTCGTCCTCGAATCTTCATCTACATCAAAAGGAGATAAATCAGCTACATTAAAAGTAGCACTAACAGAATACTCACCAGGCAAATCAATCTTGTAAGCATTATCATTTATTCTTTCAAGAACTTGAAATGGACCATCTCCTCTTGGAGCTAATTTTGATTTTCTTTGAGCTGGAAATCTTTCTTTTCTCATATGCACCCACACCCAATCTCCAGGTTCAAAAAGAACACGCCTTCTTCCTTTGTTGGCCTTGGATGCATAATTTTCATTTTTCTTTTCAATTTGCTGTTTCACACGCTGATGAAGTTGCTGCACTATTTCAGCTTTCCTTTTCCCATCAAGACTTGCTCTCTCATCAATAGGTAATGGTAATAAATCCAAAGGAGTTAGTGGATTAAAACCATATACTATTTCAAAAGGAGAATAATCAGTAGATGAATGCACACTTCTGTTATATGCAAATTCAATGAATGGCAAACAATCTTCCCAATTTTTCAAGTTCTTTTGAATCACAATTCTGAGTAATTGTGATAAGGTTCTGTTAACAACTTCAGTTTGTCCATCAGTTTGTGGATGACAAACAGTAGAAAATAACAATTTAGTACCAAGCTTTCCCCACAAAACTCTCCAAAAATGACTCAAGAATTTGGTATCCCTATCAGAAACAATACTTTTAGGGACGCCATGAAGCCTCACAATTTCTTTAAAGAACAGATCAGCAATGTATGTGGCATCATCAGTTTTATGGCACGCAATGAAATGTGCCATTTTAGAAAATCTATCAACAACCACAAATATGGAATTCATTCCTCTTTTTGACCTAGGCAAACCCAAAACAAAATCCATTGATATGTCAATCCAAGGTTCACTAGGTACAGGTAAAGGAGTATACAAACCGTGTGGCAAGACTCTAGATTTAGCCTTTTTACATGTTATGCATTTAGCATAAATTCTTTCCACATCACGTTTCATTTTAGGCCAAAAGAAATGCTCATGCAAAACATCCAAAGTCTTTTTCACACCAAAGTGACCCATTAAACCTCCCCCATGTGCTTCTCTAACAAGCAATTCACGCAATAAACATTGAGGCACACACAGTCTATTTTCTTTAAACAAGTACCCATCAACTCTATAAAATTTAGCAAATGCTTTCTTTTCACACTCAAGGAACAATTCAGCAAAATCAGCATCATTTGCATACAACTCCTTGATATATTCAAAGCCAAGCAACTTAGTATTAAGAGTTGAAAGAAGAGTATACCTTCTAGACAATGCATCAGAAACCACATTCTCATTACCTTTCTTGTATTTGATGACATATGGAAATGTCTCAATAAATTCCAGCCACCTTGCATGTCTCTTGTTCAGCTTACCTTGACCTTTAATATGCTTCAAGGATTGATGATCAGTGTGAATTACAAACTGTTTTGGCCAAAGGTAGTGCTGCCAATTCTCCAATGCTCTTTTAAGCGCATAGAGCTCTTTGTCATAAGTTGGATACTTCAAGGCTGCTCCATTTAGCTTTTCACTAAAATAGGCAATTGGCTTTCCTTCCTGCATTAAAACAGCTCCTATCCCAACTCCAGATGCATCACATTCAATCTCAAAAGTTTTGCTAAAGTCAGGCAATACTAACACAGGTGCAGAACACAATTTTTCCTTAAGGCCAATGAATGCATCTTCTTGTGCTTTATCCCATTTAAAACCAACAGATTTTTTAATGACCTCAGTGAGTGGTGCAGCAAGTGTGCTAAAATCCTTCACAAATCGCCTATAAAAACTAGCCAAACCATGAAAACTTCTCACCTCAGTTATGCTTTTAGGTGTTGGCCATTCTTTTATAGCTCGTATCTTTTCCTCATCAACTTCTATTCCTTTAGCACTCACCACAAAACCAAGAAAAACAAGTTTATCCATGCAAAAATCACACTTTTTCAGATTTGCAAACAGTTTTTCTTTCCTTAAAACATCAAGAACACAATGCAAATGATTCAAATGCTCATCCAAATTCTTGCTATAAATCAGAATATCATCAAAATAAACCACAACAAATTTCCCAATGAAAGCACGCAAAACATGGTTCATTAATCTCATGAAAGTGCTTGGTGCATTAGTTAACCCAAAGGGCATAACTAACCATTTATATAATCCATGTTTGGTCTTGAAAGCAGTTTTCCACTCATCCCCTTCTCTCATTCTAATTTGATGGTACCCAGATTTCAAATCAATCTTAGAAAAGACAATAGAACCATGCAATTCATCAAGCATATCATCTAATCTAGGAATGGGATGGCGGTACCTTACAGTGATATTGTTGACGGCTCTACAATCAATGCACATCCTCCAAGTTCCATCTTTCTTTGGAACTTAAAGCACTGGAACTGTACAAGGGCTTAAACTTTCTCTAACATACCCCTTTGCCATGAGTTCTCTCACTTGCTTTTGCAGCTCTTTTGTTTCTTCAGGATTGCTTCTATATGCTGGCCTATTAGGAATTGTTGCTCCAGGAATGAAATCAATTTGGTGTTCAATTCCTCTAATAGGTGGTAAACCTGGTGGAGTTTCTTCAGGGAACACATCATCAAATTCCTGCAACAAAGAACCAACAACACTAGGAAAAGAAGAGTTAATGTCATTAGTGTTCAAAAAGGATTCCTTGTAAACAAGGAGTAGCAAGTGTGTTTCATCCAGAGAAGCACTTCTCACTTCACTCTCTTTTGCATAAAAACTCATTTTCTTCTTTTCTTTTCTCTCTTCACTCATTTCCTTTCTCTGGATTTCTTTTTTTGAACTTTCAGATTTTCTCTCTTTTTCACTCTCTTTTCTTTTCTCTCTCTCATTTTTCTCTCTTTTCATCTTGAGTTGATCCTCATATACTTGTTTTGGAGTCAATGGAACAAGAGTCACAGGTCTGCTGTTCATTACAAAAGAATATCTATTTGTAAACCCATCCCTCTTGACTTTTCTATCAAACTCCCATGGTCTTCCTAGAAGTATATGTGCAGCATGCATAGGAACAACATCACATAATATTTCATCACAATATTTGCCAATTGAAAAAGAAATAAGAATTTGCTTATCAACTTTAATTTCCCCACATTCATTCAACCATTGTAGCTTGTATGGTCTAGGGTGTCTAACGGTAAGCAAATTCAATTTCTCAACCAATGTAGTACTTGCGACATTTGTTACGCTTCCACCATCAATGATCATACTACAAACCTTGTTATTAATAAGGCAACGAGTATGGAAAATGTTTTCCCTTTGCTCATTCGTCTCATCTTCCTTCACTTGGCAATTCAAAGCTCTTCTAACCACAAGGCATTCTCCTTCTACGGCATATTCAACCCCATCATCACTAGCATCTTCAATGGAATCATGATCACTTTCACTTTCAGTTACAACTTTACTATTTTTAAGAATCATGACTCTCTTGTTGGGGCATTGAGAAGCTATATGACCTGTACCCAAACACTTGAAACACTTTATATCTCTATTTCTAGAAGTTTGGGAATCATATTTACCTTTGTTCTTTGATGTAGCTTCTTCTTTGCTTTTAGGGGTCTCCTTCTGGAAAGCTCTTTCTCCTTTCCTCCAAATATGTTTTTGTGAAGAACTTGATCCAGAATGGAATTTTGAAGCGCCTTTACGCTTGAGTTGCTTCTCCACCTTAATTGCCATGTGCACCATGTCCTCCAGCTCCACATAATGTTGCAATTCCACAGTGTCAGCAATTTCTTTGTGAAGCCCATTTAGAAAACGAGCCATTGTAGCCTCTCCATCTTCTTGCACATTAGCTCTTATCAAAGCTAACTCCATCTCTTTATAATATTCCTCCACACTCCTAGAGCCTTGTGTAAGGGTCTGCAACTTTTGATAAAGCTCCCTATAGTAATGGTTAGGAATAAATCTCCTTCTCATTAGAGTTTTCATTTCCCTCCATGTTGCTACGGGCCTCTCACCATTATTCCTCCTATTGATGCCCATTTTATCCCACCAAACAATGGCATAATCAGTGAATTCTATTGCTGCCAACTTCACCTTTTTAGCCTCAGAATAATTGTGGCACTCAAAAATCATTTCTATCTTCTTCTCCCACTCTAAATATGCTTCAGGATCACTCCTACCTTGGAAAGGTGGTATTTTCATTTTGATGCTCCCTAGGTTCCCATCCACTCTATTTCTTTCCCTAGGAATATTTCTACCATGTCCTCTCCTATACCTCCTATCTCCTCTATGCCTATTACTTCCCACTTCATATTCAAATTCAAAATCTTCTTCACTAGCACCACTAACCTCATCATGCTCAGATTCAAATTCATCCATAGAAGTATCCCGCCTATTGTGCCTTCTAGGATGTGGTCTAACTCTTTGCAGGTTTGCAATTCTTTCATCTTGTCTATCCATCCTATCCCTTATTTCTCCATAAACAACATCCATACGTGCAAAATGTTGTTGCATTGCCTTGAAATGGTCATCTAGATTCTTTGGGTTGTTACCACTGGATGTTTCTTCTGCATTTGACATTGTTTCTACAAGAAAGATGTTAGAGAAATAATTTTCCTCACAAATTCCTCACGTATTTCCCTCAAGGATATCACTCTACACTCGTGTTTCACTCAATTTGAGCTTTTAAATGGATGTATTCACTCTTGCCTTTTTCCACTCTTAGATTTCTCTTGAGGCACTTTAAAGAACTAAGCAAGTCATAATCAAAGCAATCACAATTTGCAGAATCAACACAACACTTAGAAATATGGAATATCAAAGTGAGTATTGGAAGAAAAAATTCAGGGAAATCAAGAGTTTAAATGACACAAACTTCACAAATTCTGGATGTGACAACAGATATTGCTCAAAACACTTCCAACACAATCCTTTTTTTTCAGTAATTTTTTTTTCTAATAATTTCTTTTTTTTTTCTGATGCTCTTGTTTTTTTTCTCCTCTACTGAAATTTAAAGAGGATGCATAATCTATTACAAACAACAAAACTCAAGAAATCTGAACCCAGAAATTCCAGAAAAGCGTTAATTTTGTAAAGACTATAACTCACAGTGGAAATTTTGGATTGAGATGAAACCAAAACGAACAGAAAGATGAGATTCTAAACTATGAAAATGACCTATTGAACGATGTAAAACACAAAGGAAAAGTGGTCAAGCAAGGGCACAATATTTCAGGACGTTCTGGAAAACGAAGATGAACAAGCCCAGAATTTCCAGAAAACACAACTAGATTAAAATAGATGGAACTCACAAATGACAAATCGGATTGAAACGATTCCAAACCGAGATGAAAGAAGAGATTCTGAACTATAAATTTGACATACTATATATTGGAATACACAACGAAAAACTTGATGAACAGAAGTAACAATTCTGGACACGGACAGACACCAGAACAAAGCACAAAACTTGAAACGAAAATGGAAACGAAGAACAGATAGTTATGACCTGAGTTTAGATCCGAAGCTCTGATACCAAGATGGTGCGAACCCACAAGGGAAGATCCCACAAACCCACAACCAATTCTGAGATATACACACCCCAAGAAAGCTAAACACAGATCGACGATCCACTTGAACCCTTGAACACGAAAGAACAAGGACCCGAAGTGTTGGAAAACGCCACAAGGTTGATCAAGCCTTGATAAGTTTGTTAGTTCTAAAAAGAACCCTTAGAGAGAATCCACTCTCAAGAAACAAAGTGCAGAAGTGCAACTTTCATTTATGATTCAAATCTGAATTGTGTGTCTTACAAATGAAGAAGCACCAAGTATTTATAGGAACCTAATTGTAGTAGGTGCAAATCTGAACATAGAAATTACAAATTGTAAAACCATGTGCTAGAAAACCTAAAAGTCTAATACATGAACACAAAAGTCTAATACAATCTAGAAGAAACTTGAAAAATCAAATACAAATGCTTAAAGAAACCAAAAGTCAAATATTCCACCAACCCCTTGTTGATTTTCGCACACCTAACTTCAAGAAAATGTAATCAGCAATTTAAGGCTCAAAATGTGTTTATTTAGGCCCAAATGAGCCTCCCATGTGTAGTACTTGGTCCAAGCTCTTTAGTTTCAAGTTTGCAAGCCCAAAACTTGATCAATATCTCCATTTGCAGCCCATATGAAGTTAGTGACGTTTTCAGCATTTTTGTCTACTTTTGATCCAATTGCTACTTGCTTTGTCCAAGTACCTTGCACTAGCCCATTTAATGCTTCCTTGATTTGTTTGGCTCTTGCTCTTGTGATTGGTCCACTTGGTATTTGTAAAGGATCGCTTGAAGAAGACACAACTTTCTGGATCGCATCAAGTTTGTTACTCCCTCTAGTCCTAATTATAAGATAAAGTTTATTTTTTTAGAGAAATTAAAAAAACTAATTATATTACTTTAAAATATTTATATTTATATTTTTTTCTTCAAACTAATTATTTTGGCTAATAAATTAATATATAATCTAAGGATATATAACATATCATATAATTAAGTAATTTATTTAACTTTCTTTATTTCTCTAAAAAAAATTAATTTTATCTTATAATTAGGACATAAGGTAATACCTCAAAACACTTGAGTAAATAAAAAATAATAATAAGCATTAAAAGATAGCAACAGGTGAAAATGCAATTTTTATTTTGAATTTTTGTTTTTGGCAAACTGTCATATAATATGGTCCTCACGATTTTGTGGCTAGGATTCTCTCAATTGTGAAACAATATCAGACATGAGTCATCTGCCCTGGCATTTTCTGCAGAAAAAGTGATTACTCGATTACAAGTAATTATTATATAAATTTCATTCCATTTTAGATACTGTTAATTTTTTTTTTTTAAAAAAAACTTAGAGTGTCCTCATGTTACATTATACTTGAGACTAATTTTGGGGATAGTGTTAATATTTATCATATGTGCAACCACAAACATGCGAACGAGAAAATGGATAAATTTCTTGTTTGCCAAACTGGCCCAGCGTGCCGAGGCATATACGGGTATTAAATACTCCCTCTAATTTTAATTATAAGATAAAGTTGATTTTTTTAGAGAAATTAAATAAACCAATTAAATTACTTTAGAGTATTTATATTTTTATTTTTTTTCTCTAAACTAATTAATTTGATTAATAAACTAATATATAATTTAAGGATAACATAAATATAAACACTCTAAAGTAAGTTAATTGACTTCCTTAATTTCTCCAAAAAAATCAACTTTATCTTATAATTAGAACCGGAGGGAGTACTATTTCTGGTCTTTTATAATGCAGTTTAATTTTTTTTTCAGAAAAATTAAAAAAAGTAACTTAATTATACATATCAGTTTAATCTGGAGTCAAATAATAAATCTAAATATTTTAATATAATATTAAATAGAGAGAATTGCTGATAAATACCTTTTTGTCAAATTAATTACTGAATGCTACCATGAAATATCTGTTGCATATAATGGAAGATATTTTACACACAACGGAAGATTATTTGCACATTTATATAGAAAATTTTTACACAGACAGAAGATGGTTTACACAAAACGAAATATCACTTACACACACAGAAAATCGCTTGTATACTTGATAGCAATCAGTAATTAATTTATTTTAAAGATATTTTTAGGCAATTCTACCCCCAACAAATATCTTAATTTCTAAAATAAAAAATAACTGGCAATTAGTAGAAACTGCCTATTACGTAATGTCAAAAACACATATTATGGCGCGAATGCAAGAGACAGGAATCGCTAAGCAAAATTTCTGCTCAAAATCGCAGTCTTGCGCGTCTGATCTGGGAGCACAATAGTATAGGGAATTATTGTGCAAGCGGCAGAAAGGTCATGACTGCACGTTCACTGTCGGCAATCTGAGAGAATCTGAGGTTTTTTGACCGTTGCATCGGCAACGGTCTCCGGTTCCGACGAAGCTCTCTGGTTTCTGAAGATCGTTGCTGCTTATCCTTAGATCTGAGTATTCCGTTTTCTGCTGAGCTGTTTCCGAGGTTCTTGTTCATTTCGATCTGGTTCTGTGTTCTTTTTTCCTTTGAATTCTCTGTTTCTGTTTTCATCGACAGTGGTGTTTCCGTTGTTTTGTTGCCGTAAATGGGATAGGAGATCTGTGTGAGTTAATGACTGTGTTTCAGTTCTGTTTTTGTCACCATTGCTTACCGTCCAGATCTTCCTGTTTGAATTGAGTGTCCTTTTGGGAGGAAATAGCATATCTGCATAAGTTTCATTGTATAATCCCAAGCTCCAACTGTTTTCGTCTTAGCCATTGTCCTGATTTGTTGTTGGTTGCTGGCCGTCAGTGAAGAAAAGCCTACAATTCAAATTCTCTGTTGCTGGTTTTTTTTCCAGCAGCTGATCAGCTTTGGAGCTACTAAACATGATTGAACGTGAGAGAGAACGTAGTCCTCAGAGAATGATTTCAGAGCTGATGATGAAAAAGAGTGATGCATTGGAGCGTAATACTAAGAAAATTCGAGATGATCATGAAGAATTCTCAGGTAAGCAATCATTAGCTCCAAGGGTTGAGGAATGGATGGGTGACGAGGTTATTGAAAAGGAAAGCTTTATACCGGAAGTACCAAAAAGGTCATACAAGGATGCATGTTTTGAAAATCAGACAAGGGAGGATGTTTCAGATGAAGAAGAAGAATGGTGGAAAGGGGATGGTTGGAAGTCCAGAATTGAGGTGGAGATAACGAAGAAGGGTCCTAATATCATTGTGTCTCCGGAGTTCAGAACGAAGCTAGCACGTAAATGGTCAACGTCATTGTTCGTTAGACTACTTGGCAGAATGGTGCGTGAGGATCAATTGGGTCGAAACTGCAACAACTATGGGGACGTAGAGGGCAGGTTGAAACTATTGAGATAGGCTCCGGGTATTTTCTGGTTCGTATGAATAATGAGGAGGACTATGATTTTGCTCTAACAGGAGGCCCTTGGTTATACATGGATCATTACCAACAGTGCAGCCATGGAAGTCAGAGTTTGATCCCGACTCTGGTGAGGTTTCCAAAATTGCAGCGTGGGTAAGAATTCCTAAATTCCCAGTTGATTTCTATGATAAGGGTATCTTACATGTGGTGGGGAACCAAATAGGAAGGGTTATTAAAGTGGATACTAATACTCTTAAGCAGACCAAAGGGCGTTTTGCACGTATATGTGTTGAGGTTGACTTGAATGCTCCTTTGCTTCCCTCCTTGATGATTAATGGGAAAGAAAAGAAGATTGTTTATGAGGGTCTGCATTTAATTTGCTTCTCATGTGGGAGGTATGGCCATGATTTGGAACATTGTCCAAATAATCAAGTAACAAATACGTCAAAATCACCATGTACGGATAATACATCGACTTTTATAGTTACAGAAACATCGCCCACATCCTCCGAATTAACTGCTGGAATGTATGGGGATTGGATGGTGGCGCCGAGTCGGAGAAGGGGGCAATGGAACTCGAATGCTAAGAATGACAATTACAGTCGTGAGCATAGGCGTGATTTACATCCTCGAAATATGGGTGGAGGATCTCGCTTTGGGGCTCTCAATGTTGAAGACATGACAATTATTGATGGCAGTTCTGGTGATAATGAATATCAGGGGAAGATTCGTGTGAGTTCAAAGCCGGAAGATAGGTCGCGTGAAACTAAAGGGAAAATTGGTCAACCAGCTGTATTAAATAAAGGAAGCAAGGGTAATAATAGATCAGATAGTTCAAATGCAAGGAAAAAGGAGATTAATTGTGATGCTGTGATTAGTGTTGGGCAGTTTAATAAGTTGAATCAAACACGTGGGATCCAAGCAGCTAAGAAGAAAGGGATTGAGGAGGGACATTCCAAAGGAATATTGAGTACGGGGAAAACACATGAGGCCGGAATGTCTTGTAATTTAAGTGGGGAAGTGGAGTCAGGCATAAAGAAGAATGTTATGATATTAGACTCCAATTCCCCCGCTATTCGGTTAGATGCCTCTAACCCTATTGATCCAGGTGCAGAAGGAGGAGAGACTCGGCCTAGTCCAGTTGGATGTGTTGATGACGTGGTGATGCATGGGATTGAAGATGTTCAGAAGGGGCATATGTCTCAATAACGCCTGGTTTGTGTTGTGTTCTATTATTCTTTTATTTATTTTTAATGATTATTATGACTTGGAATACTAGGGGTGCCGGTGGTGCCTCCTTTTGAAGATTACTTAGTGATGTTGTTGCCAGACATGGAGTTAATCTATTTGCGCTGTTGGTACCTAGACAACTAGGATTAAAAGCTAAGCTCATTGCTAGAAAGTTGGGATGGATGAATATGCACGTGGTTGAAGCTCGTGGTTTTAGTGGAGGTATGTGGTTGTTCTGGGATTCTACTTTAAATTTCTCTGTTACTTCTTCAGGGGATCAATTTATTCATGGGGTGGTTAATAAAGGTACCAGGGATGAGTGGTCTCTAACTGTTGTGTATGGGCACCCAAATATGGTTATTAGACGTCATTTGTGGCAATCTCTTGAGGGTATTAGGCAAGTGACTACTGGAGGATGGGTTGTAATTGGTGATTTAAATGCTGTTTCTAGCCCCGAGGAGCGATAGAGTAAGAATCACAGGAAGACTGTTGGCATTGATAGGTCTTTTCGGAATTGGGTTATGGGTAGCGAGTTACTTGATATTGGATTTAATGGACCTCAATTTACTTGGGGCAATCTGAATAGTCAGAGCAGAATTGACAGAGCCTTGGTAAATAACTGCTGGTTTACAAATAATCCTAATGCCACAGTGACACATTTGCCTAAATATAAATCTGATCATTGTCCGGTGTTGATTGATACTGAATCTCATGTTCTTACGGTAAAGAATCGAAGGCCCTTTAGATTTTTTGCACCTTGGGTTATGCATGATGATTTCAAGAATTTTGTGCATTCTCATTGGGGGGTGGATGATGACTGGTGCGAATCTGTTAAACAATTTACGGAGGATCTGAGGTTATGGAATAAAGAGGTTTTCGGCAATATATCCTATATGAAAGACATAATATATCGAAGATTAGATGGGATCAACGCTAAGATGGCTTTGGTAGGTTTCTCTGAACAACTTGAAAAGTTACGAGGGGAGTTATGGGGAGAGCTTGAGAAACTCTTGGCACGGGAAGAAGTCATGTGGATTCAATATTCTCGGGCTAATTGGTATGTGGATGGTGATCGTAATACTAAATATTTTCATTCAGTGGCTAATGGCAGACGGAGAAGGAATAAAATTGAAGCTTTAAAGCTTGAATCTGGGGAATGGACATATAATGCAGCGGAAATTATGAGGTTGGGTAGCCAATTCTATGAAAATTTGTATACTGAAACCCAGAATTATAATGGATCTTTGGTTTTCGGATGCACTTATCCTGAAATTGACGATGTTAATCTACATATTCTGGGGAGATCGATTGAAGATCAAGAAATTAAAAGAGCTTTGTTTGATATGGGGCCGTTGAAAGCTCCTGGGCCAGACGGACTCAATCCTCTATTTTACCAAAGCCAATGGGAAACTGTTGGACAGTCAATTATTGAATTAGTGAAAAGAGTGTTCAATGATCCGATGTGGATACGACAAATCAATGGGACTCAGATTGTACTCATACCGAAGATGGAACATCCTGAGACGTTTCGTGATTTTCGTCCTATAAGTCTTTGCAATGTTTTTTACAAGATTGTTACGAAGGTTATATCAAATAAACTCAAGGCAATCATGCCTTTGGTGATAGCCCCGAATCAGTGCAGTTTTGTTAAAGGACGTCAGAGTTCAGATAATGTTATACTTGTGCAGGAGATCATTCATTCAATGAAGTCCCTAAAAAGGAAAAAGGGTTTTATGACCATTAAGATTGATTTAGAAAAGGTTTATGATCGTGTGAGATGGAATTTTGTCTATGACTGTCTAAAAGAACTCAAGATTCCTGAATATCTGAGTAAAGTTATTCAAGCTTGTATATCGACGTCTCATTTGCAATTACTTTGGAATGGAGAAGCTACTAATATGTTTTGGCCTTCTAGAGGGGTTAGACAAGGGGACCCAATATCGTCGTATCTTTTTGTTATCATGATGGAAAGATTGGGACATCTTATACAAACGACAGTTGAAGATGGTGTTTGGCAACCGTTTAGGCTCTCCAAACGAGGTACTCCTATCTCTCTTTTTTTTTTTGCTGATGATCTCATTTTGTTTGCAGAAGCAGATCTAGATAACGTAGGGGTTATTAAGGCTATCCTGGATGACTTCTGCGACATTTTGGGACAGAAAGTAAATGCTGGAAAATCAAGAGTGTACTTTTCAAAGAATGTGAATCATATAAAAGGCAAAGAAATCAGTGAGTTTCTTAATTTTACTCCGACGTCAAATCTGGGGAAATATCTGGGAATGCCAATTTTACATGAACGAAGATCAAAGGCTACGTACAGTTTTCTTCTGGATAAGATGGATGCTCGCCTGGCCAATTGGAAGTCTAACATGTTATCGATGGCTGCCAGGCATACTCTTGTGTCGTCTGTTATGTCGGCTATGCCAACTTATGCTATGCAGACAGTGCCTCTTCCTTTGGGACTTTGTGATGAAATTGACAAACGTTGTCGTAACTTCCTCTGGGGTAGTAGCTCTGCAAGCATAAAACCTCATCTAGTCTCCTGGGATACTGTGTGTGCACGTAAGGAGAATGGAGGCCTAGGTCTTAGGATGGCTCGGTACCAGAACCAGGCTTTAATGATGAAGCTTGGGTGGAATATGATTAACAGAAGAGATTCGCTCTGGGTTAGGATTTTGCGAGAAAAATATAAAGCCAGGAATGATATTATTCCTAAAGTTGAGAAGCGCCGGTCTGAGTCTAGTATGTGGAGGGGTATTCGTAACTGTTGGGACAAAATCAAAGATAGCTTAACATGGAGAGTTACCAATGGACAGAATACTTCTTTCTGGAATGACATATGGGTACCGCATTTTGATAAGCTTCAGAGTTTGGTTATCAGAGAATTGCCTAGAGATACTACTGAATGGAGAGTAGCTGATTGTATCACTTCATCCGGACAGTGGGATATGAGAAAGTTTCAGCACCTACTTCTAAGTCATGTATGTACAGCTATTGCACGCGTTAATATTAATCAACAGAATGGGCAGGATTTTCCGGTATGGAGATGGTCTTCAGATGGAATGTTCACCATCAAATCCGCCTACAAATATCTAGTTGGCACTCCACATACTCATAGTAATAACTGGAGGAGATGTGTTTGGAAAATGAAAGTCCCTCAAAGGTACCGTTTTTTCTTGTGGTTGTGCTTTCATGGCCGTCTTATGACAAACTTAATGCGTTATCAGCGAGGTTGTCATCCAACGGGTTTTTGTGATCTATTCTATAGCACAAGCGAGTCTGTACTCCACGTTTTGCGAGATTGTCCTTCCACTTCTGAATTATGGAAAGGATTCTTACCGATGGATTGGTGTGATCAATTCTTTGGCTCTTTTGAGAGAAATGACTGGCTTACATGGTGTGCGGGGAGAAAAGAAGTTATTCAGGGATTTGAGTTTCGTCTTTGGTTTTCGGTACTATGCCGACATATCTGGTTAGCTCGAAATGACAGATATTTTAATAACAATAATTGGAGTAGTCATACCATATTAGCTCGTGCTCATGCCTGCTTAACATGTGGAAATACAAGTTTTGTTCAAAATTATAGTGCTGAAAGGAATCAACAACAGTGGATGCCACCACCGCCTGGGTGGGTGAAGATTAATACCGATGGATCTAGGAATGATAAATTAGGGACTTGCACGTGTGGAGGTGTATTGAGAGATCACAATGGTGAATTTCTGATGGGGTTTATGTATCAGATTGGGCAAGGAACGATAGTATCTGCGGAAGCTTGGGGTGTTTTGTGGGGACTTAAAGCTGCATGGGATAGAGGATACAGAAAAATCATGATTGAGTCTGATTGTAGTGAAGTCATAGATATAATTCAGGGTAACGTTTCTCGAGAACATCCTGATTTTCAGCTCATTGTGGAGGTTCAAATGCTGTTGGATAGGGATTGGGAAGTGGAAATTTCACATTGCAGTCGGGAGTTTAATACTGTTGCAGACGCCATGGCAAAGGAAGCTTGGAAGATGGCGATTGATCTTCATATCACATTGTCGCCCCCTAATACTATTACCACCCTTTTAATTAATGATGTAAACAGAGTGACTTTTCATGTTGACTCAGGAGGATAGCTTCTGATGTATTGTAGAATATCTTGTACTATCAAAAAAAAAATATTATGGCAAAAAAAAAAAAATATATATATATATATATATATATATATATATATATATATAAAGACGTCGTCGTTTCGAGGTCTGGAGTACTGAGATGCATTTTAGGAGGGAATCAAAACCTTATCTGTTTCGCAATCTCTGCGAACGTCATTTCCATGACGCCATCATTGTGCGTTGAGGAGAGCATTTCAAAGCAGCTTCTTCTCTCATGTCTTCTCTTTCCTTCATCTTCGCCTAACAACACCTTCCAGACAAGCCTATGGCCGCATCTGCATCTGCATCTGCATCAACTTTTTCCAATCCACACTTGCTTCACAACGTTTCCGCTTCAGACGTAGTAATTTTTAACTTTCATTTCCGATTTTATTTCTAAATTTAGGGATTAGGTTTTATTTCAATCGCTCAATTCTGTCCGTGATTCTCTCCAGGAAGTTATCAATCAATACCAAATCAATGTGAAGCGGCGATTCCCGTTTCAAAAGCCAGAATCATCTCGATTCTCACGCCTTACACCAATATGCGCTACCTTGAGGAGCCCGAAAGGATTCGGACCTTCGCCGAAGAAGAGCGAGAAAATGAACAAGATGAAAAGAGGCTCCGACGACGACGACGACGACGGTGAAGAAGAAGAAGAATTGGCGAGAGAGCAAGGTGTGATACCTGAAGTAGTGACGAACAGGATGATAAGCAGGATGGGATTCTCAGTGGGGATTCCTCTGGCAATAGGGTTAATGTTCTTCCCATTCTTCTATTACCTCAAGGTAGGTTTGAAGATTGATGTGCCTACTTGGGTGCCCTTCATTGTGTCCTTCTTCTCCTTTGGGTCTGCACTGTTGGGAGTGAGCTATGGGATTGTGTCCTCCAGCTGGGACCCACTTAGGGAAGGGTCACTTTTGGGCTGGAATGAGGCCCAAAAGAATTGGCCCGTATTTTGGCAATCCATTTGGGGTGGTGGATCATCCAATACTAAGAAAAAGTTGCCTTGCTCTTATCTTTCCCTCATGAGCCTGCTTTCTTACTCTTTTGTTTATGTTTGATTAATGTAATCTACTTCTCGGAAGAAGTCTAGTTTACCATTATTTCAATTCCATTTCATGATTATTATGGATTTTTAAATTGGAAATATAGTGGGAAAAAAGGTTAATACATGAAAAGAGGCACTGCTTTTGCACAATGATAATTTTGAAGACATGATCAAGTCAAACAGAAGGAATTTGATTGCGTGTAAACAAATAAGATCAAGAATTCAAACATTATTGATGAAAAAAATCACGTTGCAATGACAACAAACTATTAGTTAAAAGTGATAAGCGACCCCACTCTTTAAAGGAGGAGAACATAAATTTAAATCCTAAAATATACTTATTGGGAGAGGCAAAAACCTTTTACATTTGAGATCTTAAAAGATGAAATCTTGACCAAATTTTAAAAAAAAAAAAAAATTCACATTGCAATGGATATCCTCAACTAAACCCAATAATACCCAAAACCCATAATCAAACACCGGATGCCAAACAATTGTGTTGTTTAAGAAAAAACAAGTATCAAAATTTTCAAAACAAAAATAGAAAATGAGACAAAATATGTCTAAATTGGCCAAGACAATGACTGATTCATGATTTTTTTTAATGAGTCAAATGGTTTGATGTACTTAGTTATCATAATCATGATTAAAATAATATTTATATGAAAACAAGTTGCTTTAGGGAATGGAGGATTGGGAGTATGCCAGTATGGTTATGAGAACACGTGCAAATTTTATACCTAAAGTTGACGGAATGGTGTTGTGGATAGGTAGGTGTTCATTGTTCAATGTCGCTGTCCTGCACCTTTAAAAGTGGATATGTGTGTGTGTGTGTATGACCCAGATAAAGAATCAAAATGAAAATTTAACAATCAGGTTTTTTTTTTTTTTTAGAGATGTATGGTATAAATAAGTTTTAGAGGGAGTAACAATAATAATAACAATAATCAATTAAAATGGTGCAAATTCAATAAAACAGTTAATATTTTCCAAATACTATTAAGGATTTTTTTCTCTTATAATTTAACGTCATTTGATCAAATTTAACCGTTTCATTGAATTTATACTATTTTAAATTGTTTATTGTTATTTTTACTCTTTCTAAAATGTATTTGTGCCAGACATCCCTAAAAAAAACTTAATTGTTAAAATTGCACATTAACCCCAAATAGATTATGAGCATTTTAGTACATCCCTTTGCAAATCAGCCAATTTGTTTTAAGCTTCCAATACCGCCCAACTCTGTTCCTTTTCTTTAAAGCCTTATTCAGTACATTCACGGTTTAAATCTTGCCCCAACAAAGAGAATCCCCAGTATTAACCCCTAAATCCTCTTTTATCACACTTCATCTTATTTAAATTATATCTTTTCCATTTTCCATTTAAGAACAAAACGCATCATCAAAATTAAAGGAACAAAAAGATATAATTAAAAAATGAAAAATCTTGCATTTACGGATTTACCTGAGATCATAGGATTGAATGCCCCATCTCTACATGGTTGAAACTAAATTTAAATGAGATGAAGTGTGATAAAAGAGGATTTAGGGGTTAATACTATTAATGATTAGGGTGTTCCCTTAAGGTTAAGCAAATCCTCCCAACTTTGCCCTTGCTTTGGGTTACACTATTGGAGGGACCACACACATAAGGCCTAGACACTAGGGGTGTTCAAAGTATCCCGGTCCCGATTGTCCCGGCCCGGTCCGGATATTTTATCCCAAGAATTTCCTGTCCCGGCCGGGACCGGGACCGGGATCTTGAAAAACCGGGACCGGGACCTGGACCGGGATCACCCCTTGTGATTCTGGGAATTCCCGGTCCCGGTTTTTTTTTCCTTAAAAAATAAGTTATTCTTTTATATTTGTATTTTTTACCCCATAAATTAAGTTATCATTTGATAAAATGTATATCACATATTTAGTTAGAGTTAAATTGTATATATCGTGATACTAATCCTAACTATATAATATATAAAAATAATAACAAAAATGATGAATGTGATAATAATAATATATTATTCTTCAATTCTAACTCAATTTGTGTGATTTTTATGACCTTATTAAGTGTTAAATAATCACTTCAAACATTAGATTATAAAAAATTTAACTAAAATAATCATAATAATGAAACCAGGAATTCCCGGTCCCAGTCCCACTCATACCGGGAATATCCCGGTTCCGGCTACACCCGGGACGGGAATCGGGAATGGGTGATTCCGGTTCCGTCCCAGGTTTTAAACACCCCTAATAGACACAAGGACAACAACAAAACGCCAATATTTTTGTTTAAATTCCCAACGATCACCTGACCCAACATACTCAATAAGCACCAATTTAAAATTAATATATGTAGATAGTAAATTCCACATCCGTTAGTTTTGTTTCAAACTAGATTGACATCCCAGATACTGCATTTTTTTTTTTTTTTTGCCAATATATATACATCGCATCCTAACATGTAGCAACTAGCAAATTAGTGTGTTCTTGGAAAAATCAAAAAACAAATTAGTTCGTGCTATGTGGTTTATTTCCTTGAAAGAGGGAGCTTAGAAGGGTGATAAGACTTCACAACTCCAACAACTAGTTTTTAAGATATGATTCTCCTAAAAATTAAATTATGTTTGGACTAGTTTTTAGAAAATAGTTTTTATGACTTACGAGTTAAATATGTCAGAAAAGTTTTGTTTCCGCTTGCTGAATAGGACTTCTAAAACTATGTTTTTGTTGTTTCTCAAACATGTTATACCCATCACATTAGTGTTTTGATTGAAATCCTGATTTTGAAGCCTCATAAATGTGGTGTGATTAATAAGTCAAAGGATTTTCATTCTATAGCCTTTGTATTTATTTTCATCACATTAACGCCATGAGTCTTACATAAATATGGTGTAGTTTATAAGTTAAGGGATTACACCTTTTGGAGGCTAATATTTTAGGATTGGATTATTCCTTTGAGTTTATGCTCATCACATCATCCAAGTACAGAGAGACGGGACAAGATTAAAAAGGTGCATGGTTTTTTTTTTTTACAGGTTTAAAAATCTCAGTTTCAAATCCATAAAAGACATATGAGTTATTTAATTCTCTCAATAATTAATAATAAATAGGGGATATAGTTTAAATGGTAAAACATTTAAGAAAAAAGATAAAAAATACTACTTAAACTTTAAAATCTCAAATAAATTATACCCTATTAAAATGAGTTTTCAATTGTTATACTTTTTTAAGTAACAAATTTAATTTAGGATTTAGAAGCCTAAATAGTATTTTCTTGTATATTTCCCCGAACATCTAATTGATGAGACTAATTCGGGGGAAAAAACAGAGACATTTGAATGTGAAATATAAATATTTAATAAACATGACTCAGTTCTTAGGGACAAGACTAGGTTTGCTGAAAGCTGACTTATGAAGCTACGTGTAAGGATGGCTAGGTTTTCAAAACTTAAAACGGAGTGTTTGGACAATGCATCCCACCCATGTCTCTTCTTTTCACATTGGGGATTGGAATGGTATGAGCGTGCCCTATGCAGTAGGAGGAGTATTGCATTTTTGCTGTTATTATTAAAACTGAGACAAAGCGATAAGAAAAGCAGAAACCAAAGTACTCAATCAAAACCAAACCTACAAAAAGCATTGGAAATAGAGAAAGAAGGGAAAAGAAAAGACTTGAGGTAGGTCTGAGGATTAAAATTCTCAAAGATCTAGTTGCTTTGCTTTGCCTTGCCTGCATGACAAAACTTTTATTATCACTTTTCAAACTCATTATTAGACTATAATGTTTCACAACTTGTATTTTTTTGTTAGCTTGAAAAATACAATAAAAAAATAGGTTGATAACCAACCATCATGCTTTCATAGATATTTTCAGCTTCACTCTTTACATAATATCAATTTATGGTATAAAATTAAAGATAAGACTACATTTTTATTTATATGATTATTATCTATTTTTCAAAAGTGTCGTGGATATATAACTTTAAAAAATTCATCATTTTCATACAGATACATAACATCAAAACTAGTTTATAGTTAACTAACATAGACTCTAATATATTAATCATAGTAAAAAAAAAAGATACTCCCTCCAATCCACAATACAGAGCATTTCAATTATATTACAGGAAATAAGAAATGACAGTTAAGTAATTTAATATGTAATAAAATATAAATATTTTTCACTTTTACCCTTTTTGAGAAATGTGTGTAATTGCATTGGAAATGTTATTTTAGAAATAAAGTGGGGTATAATGAGTGGATAAAGTTGAAAAGTGAGTATTAATCAAATGAGCAAAACAAAAAAAAAACATTAATTAAACTATAGGTGACTTATATCATGGATCATGCATTCTATAACACCCCAAATTTTATTCATAAAAAATATATTGTAATTATTTGAGAAATTCAATAAAATGGTGAATATTCATGAATTTGAATCTTGTGAATTTTGAAATATTCATATTCATAAGGAAACGGGCAAAATTTAAAATGGTAAATTAATTTAATTCTTGAATTAATTTACAAAGGTGATCCAAAAATCACAATTTTGCCAATTTAACCCAAGATTAATTATTTTCTAATTAATTGAAGTTGATTTCAATTAATTAAGGAAAATAAAGAAAAATGTATAATTGGATTATTCTTGATGGAATAAATCAAGAATTGGGAAATTAGAGGGAGTTATACATAATTCATTTAATTAAATTATGGAATTATTAAAACACAATTTTAATTCCCTTTCTCTTCCATAATTTCGCCTCACACATGAAAATAAGGGAGAAAAATTAAATTCCAAGAGCCATGCCAAAATGCTACATGAAAATTTAGTATTAGTTGGTTAGATGGGAAAGGAATTGGTTTGGCTAACTAAAGGGGGAGGGGGACGATTTTTGGAGGAGCAAGACAAGGGAAAATCTAGTTCAAACTCAATTGAAAACAAGTGATGAGAAGGCATGGCATAAAGTTAAGAGAGTATAGCATAAAGTAGAGGGTATGGTTGGAGGTATGGGAGGAGGAATGATGTGCATGATAGGTAGTATGATCTCAACCCTTGATGAGATCAAGAGCTAGGAGGATAGGAGCCTAAATTAGTAAATCACACATTCTCTTCCCTTTCTCCATATTTCGGCCAAAGCAAGGCAAAAAGAGAGAAAAGAGAGCTTGAGAAATAGAGAGAAGAGGAGAGCTCAATGAGGAAGAAATCTAAGGTAGGTATTGTTGTTCTTGTGTTCAAACTTCCTCTCTTGCATAATAGCTTCTCTAATATCTTTTTCTCCATGAATCACCATGTTAGCAAGCTAATCTCAAGGTTAAGGAGAAGAGAGAGAGAGGACACCCTAGAGAGAGAAACACCAAGAATCAAGAGGTAATCTCCAAAACCTCAAACTTCTTAGTGTATTGATATTGTTGATATGATTCTTGAGTTGTTTGGTAGTTTGTTGTTGATTTTGCAAATTTGAAAAGCTATAACCCTAAGGGGTTATGCTGCCTAAAATTATTTAAATCATGATTAAGAAGTTTTTAAGTGAATTAATCAAGGACCAGAAGTGGAAGAGTACAAGTTTTGGAAGATAAAACACAAAACTATTTTTTTTTTCTATTTTCTTCAATTTTTCGACTAGGACCAGAACTGGGGTTAGGAGTTGTATTTTCATGAAATAAATGGTTCCATTGGACTCAATGGGCAAAAATAGGTGGGGGTTACAGTTAGAAACTTTTTCGGTAGAGGCCAAAAAAGCATAATTACAAAACGCCACTGAAATCCCTAAATAGGGGTTGTCAAGGATATTTTTGTAATTTGACAGTGAATTTGATAATTTCGAGCCCGAAAACGAATTCCTAAGGCGAAAATAAGTAAGAATAGCCTTGGTCAAAATTTTGGGAAGACGTGCCATTGGGTCGAGTACAGCGGGGCCGGCCCAAGGTCCTGGGGCAGTTTGGTAAAATTTCACCATAGACTAATATAACCACAAGAAACAATATAGAAGAGTCTAAAATGATACTTGGATAAGTTATGACCTATTTCTGGTATATTTAATATTTTAGGACCGAGTCGGATGTCGGAATGACACGTTTTTCGAGGCATACTGAAAAAGGGATTTAACAAACTTTGAGGTAGGGACTATCTTCTTTCATACGCTATATGAATAATTATATGTATTTGTTACTGTATTTCTTGATATGATTGCGTGCTAGAGGCACAGTACCTAGTTGTGATTCGCTACCTAACAACGGTATATCGGAAAATCCTAACTGTGGTCGATGACTCAGTTGAGGTATATTATCGGAAATCCTAGCTGTAGTCAGTGACTCGGTTGAGATAAATATATATGAATCGAATTGAACTTTCATTTTTACCTAATATAGTGTATTGCATATTTATTTTTCACATTTTATATGTCGATCGTATGTCTCTACAAGGATTCTTCGGAATCTCATCCTTTTTCAAAAACAAAATATCTCAGCGGGTACCAGTGGGCAAAAGAGAAAGGACGTAGACACTGGAAAGTGAGTGGCACGTGTCTCGAGGTGAGGACAAGATAGTGGTTATATTTAGTCTATGTTTTCGAGATTCTGACGAAAATTGTAAATATTAAGTTTCAGCTGTATTCTCTGTATTTTGTTGACGAATGATACTAGTATTGTAAACGAATATTTTTATCAGTATAATTGTATTTTGCTGTATGCCCATTGAATTCCGTCTTTATTACTCTTAGATTATCGAAATGGAAACGGGTGTTGACACATTCCTTTTAGAAGTGCCCTATATTGTAGACCGGAAGGAGTATCAAACATTACTCCTTTCATTCCATATCATTAGAAACATTTAATCGAATCCTATGGTTCGAAGTGACGATTAAGAACAATGAGTGTGTCAAAATTGTAACCCTTTTTTTTTAGTGAAAAGCCTGATTCCATTAATAATTCCAAAAAACAAATACAAATACAAAGAGATCTAAACAACAATCCCTCATCAACTATCACCTCCTGACAAGAAGGTGGTGGGTGATCAAGGATATAAAAGTTTCCTACTATGCTATATGTAACCCCCTTCGTAATTATGATTCAAAATATGTATTTTAGAATAAAATAGAGACCAATAATACCAAAACTCATTTTCTATCCCTTCCTTACGGTAGGGTTTTCACAAACATTTTCAAAATTTCTGTCTTACTTGGTCTCAAACTTCATAATTCGAATATAATTACCCTGTGCAGTTAAATTACATTTATAAATCAGAGTGTACAACAAATATCCCGGCAACCCCTGGGTTTCATATATAATCTAAAGGTTTATAAACTCCCGTTTAGGGGATTACACAACTATATCCAAAATATTATTCACATCTTAGAATAATATACAGTAATCCTATTCCAGAATAGATAACCAACAGTCCAAATTAACATTCCCTACAAAATCCTAGCTGCTCCTGGTTGTCCGTTTCTCCTTGAGTCACTTGCCCTGTCTGAAGGTTAGTCAAAGGAAGAATGAGATTCAAAAGAATCCCAGTAGTAACAAATCACTCATACCACATGTAATCACAAAGCATGCAAGAAAATCATCAAGCAGCATCACATCATAAAACACAGCACACAGGCTGCCACATATGCACATAATCACATAATCTCATCTCCCGTATTCCACCGCCCTAAAGGCACGGTCCTCCCGTCAACACCGATGGGGCGCGAGTGAAGGTTTCACAAATAGCCTTTCGGCTTTCACATATAGCCTTACGGCTTTCACATAGTCTCATCCCCCGGATTCCACCGCCCCGAAGGTACGATCCTCCCACCGTCAACACCAATGGGCCGCAGGTGATAGACTCACAAACAATGATCAAACAAACATACCATGCGTCACATATAGTATAAGGGAAAAGAGTCACTACCTTATTCTTTCCTAGCATGCTCTGGCACTAGTTGTTCACGCGTAGGGCAAATATAGAACCCTATAAACCAAAATCAAGGACAATGGATTAATCTCTATTCCAAATTCCCACTTTTATAACACTTAAAGTTGATTATCATTGCACTCTTTAGGTGGTTACTAGAAGCCTAGACACATACTTAAAGGATTGTGAAGTACTAAGTTGGAAACCACTTTTCCAAAATCACAAAATGTTGAAAATAGGGGTTGGCTGCAGCCAAGAATCCTCTGGCTGCAGCCAAACAAGCACAGAAGGTTTTTGGCTACAACCAAGAATTTCTGGCTGCGGCCAAAAAGCACACAGTAACTTTTGCGCTGCAGCCAAGACAACTTCAAAAATTCATAATTAATTCTAGAAAAATTTAAATGAGGTGATCCCAAAACCAAATGAAAGATATTTAAGTTCTCTTCATAGAAAAAATATGGATCAAGGCTGTACATAATTACAGAAATACAGAATTACACAAATATCCACACTGCTCCAGAATCAAGCCCAGTTTCGACATCAAACTTTGGACAGCTATAAATCCCATATCATAAAACGAAATGACACCATTTATTTGTCCATTTTGAAGCTTGGGATGTGAAATTAAAGACTAGAAAGTTTCATAATTTTTAGACATCATTTTCTCATTCAAAACGTCCAGAAAAGTTGACTGCCCTGTACAAAGTTTTAAGGGACAGAATTTCAGTTTTTGTGCCATTGTTTCCAATGGTTCCAAATTCACAACAAATACCATTCCCACACCAATTTTTCACAAGGAATCCATTGGAACCACCAAAATGACCAAATTCAACTCACATTGACATGTTCCACAAGAGACACAACATGTCACATAATAACACAACTCAACACTCACAATGCAATTCCTTTCTATTTAAGGTTCCAAACCAATTCTATTGGCACCAAAGCACAAAATGACACCTATTCCAACACATCATACAATTCAATTCTTCCAAACCAAAATCACATGAAAATCAGGGAAAAAATTCAAAATTCTCAAAACTTGATCAATGGTTACAAAACTTAGCTCAAAATGTGTTAAATTCTTACCTCTTTTTCTTCCCAAAGCAACTTCCTTGTTTCTCCAACTTTCAATTTTTCTCAAGTTCTCAAACACCACCTTTCAAAAACCTAAAACCATAGCCATGAAGCCCTCAACACCATGAACAATATTAATGAAGATGATTTGAGCATTCATAGACAAGTTCTCACCTAAAACTTGAGCTTCTTCTTTCTCTTTCCTTCTCTTGTTGCTTGGCGAAAATGGAGTTGAGGTAAGAGAGAGATGATTAAATGAAATCATATTTTTGATCCTTGAATTGCTTCTTGGCCGACCTAAATGAATGGGAGGGAAGAGGGAGTTGAAATTTTTGACTTGTCAAAAGGGTGTGAGATGATGCCAAGTGTCAAAATCTTGAGGCATCTTCCTTGGACTTACTTGAACACACACACACACACACACACACACACACACACACACACACACACATACACACACACAAAAAATTCCACCTTCTTGATCTCATAATAATCAATCCTAACCATTGATCTTTAAGTTACTAATGAGTTTCTTCTTCGGTAACTGACCAATTGGTCAGTAACATTCCTTTTTGCCCGTTTTGCCCCTATTTCTTTCAATTCCTACTAAATCATCACCAAACACATGTTTATGGTTCATATTGCTCAACCATGTACCCTCCCTCTTATTTAACTCAATTTAGATGTTAATCCACCATTGAACTTAAATATAGAGTTTAGGCACAATTAGAACACATTCGAATCAAAATTCACATCGTATTCTTCAAAAGTGTTAATTAACAATAATTACATCACTTTTGGAAGAATTTAGCCCTTAAACACAATTTGGGATATTACACTATAAGCTAATTTAGCTAAATGATCCACTAAGGTACTGTACTCCTTAGGGATATAACTAATCAAAATCTCCTAGTTTTTTTGATAACTATAGTCTAGGTTCATATATGATGTCCCTAAAGGGATGTAATTGATTATAACTCCTAGTTAAAAAGTTAATGGCTTCAATACAATCAGATAGGACCTCAACATTCAGATATCCATTATTCCAACATAACTATAGCCCTTGCATAATCGCAATGATCTCTGCTATTGATGGGGGTACTATTGTAAGTTTACACATATACCCGCATATCCATCTTCCACCATCTCCACGAATAACTCCACCGCAACCGCTTTGCCCTGAGTCAAGAACTGAAGCATCTACCTCTAGAGTGATAAAACCTTGACGTTATTCCTATCTTACTTGTCTTTTATATCTTTGGTGGGAGTAAAATTGACACTTTGAAAAAATATCTTTATCCTAGCTTTCCTCAAATAAGCTGGAATGTGCATTAGCAATCTCAGTGTCAATCTCCTCCCCAAATAGTTTCCTGCATCGTGCCACCCAAATATCCCATCAAACATATTCAAACAAAGTGGCCCATGGTATTTTCCTGGTGAAATCCCTGCCTGCTTTTTATGTAAGATTCCAGTATAGCCACTGCGTACCCTGGAGAGATGTGAATTTTTCCCACAAGGTCGAAGTGACTATAGAAATCCATCTTTCTCTAGCATTGCTATGGCCCCTCCGAAGGTGCATAGAATCTTCCTCCTAAGCGCATCTAAAGGGACATCTAGCATACTCCTTAATGCCTCTATGAAATCTCAGCTGTGTTGTATGTGTTCGACCATGTGTAAAGATCCACATAAAAGACTTGATCTTTTCTGGAACCGCCCATCTCCACAACTTCTTCCATATTGAATCTCCCTTTCGGTGTGTACTTGCAAAAACAAAATGGTATGCAGAAATTACAGAAAAACGGCTGTCAGATGAAGGCTTCCAATAGTATTTATTCTCTCCTCTTTGTTCACAGGGTAGACGTGCATACACGATCTTATCCACTATTTGCAATTGGAACCACCAACTTAATTTCTCTCTATCCCACTCTCCCCAAGGATCCACATAATCTCGAACTTTCTCGTTCCTGTCAGCAAAAGCTTCAAAGCCTGGGATAGGGTCAATAAGGGGCCTATTAATTTCTTACCAATTATCGAACCAGAAAGATGTCGATTCGCCATTTTCAACTTTGATAAATACTCCTCTTTGGAATTTATCCCATACAGCACAAAATTCCTTTCCATGTAAAAGACGGCCCTTGCTTCTTGCAGATCTCTGGTATGAAATTATCACCAAAATTGTACTAATTCCATAGTACTTGAACCCATAAGGCCTCCTTTTTACTCAATAGATTCCAGTAGAGCATCATTGGGAATGCTTCATTCGGTTTCCTTAGATCCTTTATTCCTAATCCACCCTCCTTTCTCTCTTTGGTTACCTGCTCCCATGCCACTAAGTAGAGTTTCCTCCTATTAACACCATCTTCCCATAAGAAATTTATACTCTTTCTTTCTAGATCTTTTATCAATCCCTGTGGTAGGAGCATTGTCCGCGTGCAATATGATGGTAGAGCTATAAGAATAGCTCTGATTAATGTAGTTCTCCCTGCCATATTCAAACAACCTCGTTTCCAACTTGCCAACTTTTTCTGGGTTCTTTCTAATATGGGGGCAAAAGTGACCGAGGATGCTCTCTTATGAATCAAGAGTATGCCCAAGTATTTGCCTAAGTCCCCCGTGAGGCTAACTCCCATGGTTTGGCTACCCATTTTTTTTTAATTGAAACGTTAAAAAGACAAACATTCTTTGGAGGAGAAAATGATAGACATTCTAGAACATCTTTTTTTACCCGTACAATGCAATTTTATCAAAAAAATATATAACATTCAGAAATTTTCGGTTCTGCATGTCAATAATAGATAAATATTTAAGCTGGCGCGAACTCAGGATTAAGCTTTATCACTATTAATTCTGTCAGAATTCTATTGACGCAGAGATTCTGTTGAAATCAATGTTCTCAGACCCCGACCGGACTGGCCCAGGAACGGCCGAACTGAGCATCAGATCGGTCCGGTCTGAGTTTTTTATTATTTTTTTAAATTAATTTTTTTCTTTAGAATTTCATACTAATAAGTCTAAAATCTCCAATTTCTCACCGGTTTGCCCTTGGTTGAGCTCTGGTTTGGCTTCGGTCTGATCCATTGACCCTTAACCTAGTACCCTGACCGGTTCAGTCGGTCTGAGTTTTAATACCTTAGTTGAAATATATCCTGGAGGATCAAAATAAATTGAATAAGTAATGTAAAAATTTGTTTTTTAAAAAAATGTTTAAATTATTTAAATATAATAATGTAAGAGAAGTTCTTATAAAGAAATACTAGTTTTATTGTACCGCCATAAGAAGCATTCTTTGCTTTAAGAGAGGTTAGTCCCAAGGAATAAAGTGAAGAAGCAGACAAAACATTTGAGGATTAAAAAGTTAAAGCACGATGATTCACCACACTTCCCCAAAAAAATCCACATTTTTTTAGGCCACATTTAAAAGAAAAATAACGTATTTTGGACAATAATGATATTGATGATTTATAATACGATGAAATGACAATTTAAACTTGATTTACAAACATTTGATCTGTCTTCATGTCTTGTCCTACTCAGACCGAGTGAAATGAACATTTGAGTTGGGATTTTAGGATTTAACAACATATACAACCCGATTTTATATTAAAAATATATATATTTTGATATTTATTTTACTCCACTCTTAATTCAGTTTTTACATTTTCAAATTTATAATTTACAAACTTTCTAGCTTAGTCTTCATTGTTATAATTTAAACAATATTTTATGGAAAAAAAATTAAGACAACCAATTAAAACATTCTTTTTAGGGAAAATTAGAATGAAGGATCTGGAGGAAAACATATTTGATGAGAAAGATCATAAAAATTATAATTACTTAGAATAACCAAACATCATAGTATAAATTTAAAATTCTTAAATTATCCTTAGTCAAACCTCCTACATTATCTCTTGTATTCATAATTAAAAAAATGACTAAAATTAAAACTAAAAGGCCCATCATTCATATTTAATACGATCATATATTTTTTAAAATTTTTATTTTCACCATGTTTCATACTCATATAAAATTAATGTATTAGTTAGTTAACTATATGGTTCAAACTCATATTTTGTTTAATTTTAATTTTTAGCAAGTTCCATATTCATATAATCAATAGATAATTTAATTAACGAATATATCATCAAGTTGCCATATTTATATTATCAAGTATCAACATTAATATTAATTAGGATATTTTTATAAAAATAAAAACTAAACTCATTTCATGTTTTTTCAGGATTTATTAGATTTTTTTTATTTTATTAACATTAAATGAATTTTTAAACCACATAAATTTCTTCTAAAATAAAAGTAAACCATATAAAATTTTTCAGTTTAACATATAAAATAAATTATAAAACACCTTGATTTTTATTAAAATTATATAGTTATATTTTTAATTAATTTTTTGTTGATTTTAAAAAATTATAATTTTGACAAAATTGAAGAGCATGTAATTTTTTTTCCCCATAGATATCCATGCAATTTGTGAAAGGAATGCAGAAGATTTCCTTAGGAGTATTTTAGTATTTTAAATTTTATATTTATGTATTTCATCCTTCTGAGTAATTACAATTTTTATAGTCATTTTCAATAAATATTTTTTACCCCAGGCCCTTTATTCTAATTTTTCCTTCTTTCTAGTCTCCTGTAAATGTTGAATGGCGCCTTTCTGCCATATACCCCATGTTATTTTGGAGCCTTGTAAGAGTTTATATATTGCTTCTTTAATTTCTCTCTTGCCCTAACATCTTCAAAACTAGACGGGTTCAGCTCGGCTATTTTATGTTTGTTTGGGATAGTTTAATTGTAGTTTATAAGTGTTTTTTAATCATAATTTACGATATATGAAGTAAGTATGTGAGAGGAGTTTTATCTCGTTTTACGTAAAAAATGCTTATAAGTGATTTTTAAGCTATTCCAAACAAAGGCTGTCTAGTTGACTAATTACTATCTCCGGTCCTAAATATACCATACAATTGATTTTTTTTTTTTTAGAAATTAAGGAAGTTAGATAAGTTACTTAATTATACATTTGTTATGTATGATTAAATTATATATCAGTTTATATGCTACACAAATTAGTTTAAAGAAAAAAACAATAAATATAAATATTTTAAAATAATTTAATTAATTTCCTTAATCTTTAAAAAAAATCAATCAAATCTTATATTTGGGGTGCAGTATATCATAAAGTAGGCAATTTAATGTTTGGTTCCCACCTCGTTAAGAAAAACTGATGAGGAGAGCATTGTGGTCACAAAGCATGATCCAAACTAATCAGTTACTCATATACTTAGTTATATGATCCAAAATTAGCATTAGATAGATGTCCAGCGGCTCATGAGGTTATAAAAAGGAATTCAACTACCTTGACCAAGTCTTAGTCGCTGATATTATCATATTATAATTATATAGACAAGTTTCGGTGTAAGAAGTAATAAGTAAATATGGGCACTTATTTAGGATTCTCCATAATCTCATAATAATTTTCCCTTTTTCCTATCGTAACAAATAATATGATTCTTCCCAAAAGAAGATTACACACACGTACTACAAAAACGATCAGTTATGGACTCAAAGTGGAAATTTGTGAAGTAAAATCTGAGGCCTGAAGCATCATTATATTACTAAACATGAAATGAGAAGAAAGAAATATGAAACAGTTATAACAGAGGAACTGTGCAGGTGGTAATGAATGACAGGGACACCAAAGAGACCAAAGGATTCTCTGTTTCTTATATATATCCTTTTTCTTTTAGGATCCGACTTGTAGTCCCTATCTTTGTTCTTTTGATCTGACTGAACATTGATCTCCCTTCCTTTCCTATTCCCATTTTTATTCTCTCTTCTCTCTCTATATGTTTTTTACTTTTTTTTTTTAAAAAAAACAAACTGATTCGACCTTTCAATATTCTCATCAATCTTATCCTTCCTTTTCCGCTTCTTTTATTTGTCCAGCATTTTTTAAAGCTGGATCCTATTGGTTTATTATAGGAAATATTATTATTATTCAGAAAGTCGCAAACTCATTTTAAAATATGTTGTCTCATTTAAACTTGAAAATTAAGAAAATTCCTGTACATTATACTATTATATAAAGGGAAAGGTCGGATTCACAATTCACAAAATGAGGGAGCATTAGAGTATTTTTCGAATGATATGTCATAATTGTGGTTCAGAGCAGAATATTTCCCACACTGCTGGAACTTTTGTCTCCTTTCAGGTTTGTTTTTTTTAACATTCTTATCTCAAACAGTCTAAATATTCTGTTGTGTCTGTCATGAATAGTATTTACTCTTTTTATCTTCTTTAAAAAAATGATGGGCCCATTTTTTGAACGAGGTAGTAGTGTAGTACTAATAAACAAGAGGGACGGGTCTTATTGCGCAATTTTTTCTCTGACTTGAAAATCGTGCCATCACCTTGTCGGCCACTGCGGCAGGGCCAAACTGAGAGTAACACCTCCGCCGCCCACTGCAGCGGAGGAACAAAATGAGCGACTCCAATCCACCATCTCCTAGGGTGGAATGGAGAGAAAGAAGTGTGAGTCCGATTGCTGGAAGGAATGAAGCCAGAGACCGAACCATTGATATGCCTCTTGCTGCTAGGATTGAAAGAACCCCACGAACAACTGATAGGCGTACTATAAAGAAGAGCAAAACTGATGGAGGAGCGGATCAAGATGCTGAAATGGACATGGGAAATGACAAACTGGCTACTGAGGAAGAGCCCAACCTGGCCTCAGTCCAAAAACAGCTTTTTGGAGAGGAAGAAACGAGAATAGCAAGTTTGACGCAACCAAGTGATGAAATGCAAGTCGAAACTTTGTTGGATAGAAGCAAGGAGAAAACAGAGCAAGAGAAAACAGAGATGGGCGACTCGACCAAGGAAACTCACACGCCACTCTCGTTCAAAGATAAGCTATTACGGAATGGAAATACTGAGACTCCAAGCCTGCCGCCACCAGAGGATGATGTCAACATAGAGGTCGAAGACTATGAGACATCCATGGAAGGACTTGTTCCCTCAATCACCTTTTCTCAGCGGGTCAAAGATATAATGGCAGAATGTATGAGATACGCAGTGATTGTCAAAATCCTGGGACGATTTGTTAGACAAAGCGCCCTCTTTACCAAGATTGTTAACATATGGCAACCCTCCGGTGGTTTTAAGCTCACCGAGCTCGAAGGGGGATGTTCCATGGTAAAGCTTAATAACGTGGAAGACTATCAAAAAGCTATGCTGGGGGGACCTTGGGTGATCCAGGGGCACTACCTTACAGTGCATCCCTGGGAACCCAATATCTCTCCCTCGAATCTGGAAATTCAGCAAGTTTACGCATGGGTAAGATTACCATGCCTTCCTTACCACTATTACCATAAGAGTGTGCTTCGTGCCATTGGCAAGCTGATTGGAGATGTGCTAAAAATCGATTATAATACTGTGGGTGTTGATAAAGCGAGATTTGCTAGACTGGGAGTCAAGATAGATCTCACAAAGCCACTCATCTCAATGATCAAGTTGGATGGAATCACACAATTTGTGGAGTATGAAGGGCTCCCAACTATATGTTATCACTGCGGTAAGTATGGACATCTGGAAGTGTCGTGCCCACAAAAGCAGCATAGTGATGCATCAGCAAACCTCCCAGTAAACTCGGCGGTAATTAATCTGGCAACCACTGCAACCCCAATATCCAACATGGAAAGCAAAGCACGTGAGCTAAAGGAGCGTGAAGAGAAACTTTTTGGAGAATGGATGAAAGTACCATCTCGGGTATGGCGCTCTAATAGGGTCAGCAAGAGGGAGATTGAAGGTACTCAACAAAAGGGAGACAGCTCTGCTAATAGATTTAACTTATTGGCAACCGATGATAGCACTGACGATCATGAAAAAAGGAATTCTCCCATAGAGCTAGCAAAAGTTTGAAGCACCCCCACCCCCACAGAAGTGACAAAAGAACGGCAAAATAGAGCAGCAGTTACAAAGTCAATAGCCAACAAAGCTAAAAATATGGGCAAAGATGCGAATCCCAAAGAAGGAGAAAGCTCCAAAGAGAACCAACACTCTCTCTTTTGGTCGAAAGCATATGCTGAAACTCGTCTGCCCACGTTACTAGACGTGACAAAAAACACTGTAATATCACTCATTGATACTCAGCAACCCAAGCCACAGCCTGATAAAGAACCTCTCGACACTGCTCAGGTTTATTCACACAAACCCACGCCAAAATCCCATGTTGGCAAAGAAAATCTTCTGCCCAAGCCACTAGACAAAAGCCCAAACAAAGGGGGCTTCAAAATTCAGACCGGGGTTAAGGTAAGAAGTCTAAAACAAAAAAGTAAGGATGACATCGGAACACCTTCAGAGGAACTAACCAAAGCCCTTGCAGAAGCTCTGGGAGTCGCTCCAACATCCGATGATGAGGTAATTTTCTCAGAAGCTAATGACGCAAAATTTGAAGATGATACTGGCTCTGATCGTTTCGATATGGAACATTAGTCTACCTTTCTTATAGATATCACTATTTTCACATGGAACTGCCAAGGGGCAGCTTCACCACGTTTTCACAGGGTCCTAAAATCCCTGCTTCATGGATACCTTCCAGACATTGTTGTATTGGTAGAACCGAGAATATCAGGAGCTAAGGCAGACGCTGGGATTAGAAAAACAACTTATCCTAACTCTCATCGAGTTGAGGCTTAAGGATTCTCAGGCGGTATTTGGGTGCTATGGAAAGACACAGTTAAGATTCAAGCCATCTCTAATCATAAGCAATATGTTCACACAATTGTCACCGAGATAGCTAGCAAAAAGGCTTGCAACTTTATAGCTATCTATGGGAGTCCGAACCCAACCAACAGAAGTGAAATGTGGAGTAGCCTTCTTCACTTGGCTGCTAGCATTAAAGAGCCATGGCTTCTAGCTGGGGACTTTAATGCCATACTCATGAGGGATGAACGTTCAGGGGGTACTAGAAGACCAAGGCAGGGATGCACCGCATTTAAGGAATTCATGCAGAAGACTGGTTTAATCGACCTTGGGTTTGTGGGGCCAAAATACACATGGCAAAGAGGTACGTTAATGGTGCAACTAGACAGAGCCCTTAGCAATAATGATTGGCTGTCAACATTCTCCAACACTCAAGTGATGCACCTGCCAAAAATCCAAAGTAATCATCGTCCTATTTTAATTAAAACCAGTTGTGAAAAATGCAGAAAACAGAGGCCATTTCATTTCCTTGCGGCCTGGCTCTTGCACCCAGGCTTTTAGTGATCTGGTGGTTAAAACTTGGAATAATACGGGGAGCCTTGGAGATAATATAGAAACATTTACCAAAGAAGCCCAACAATGGAACAATGCTGTATTTGGACAGGTAGGGCGCAATAAACGAATTCTACGAGCTAGATTATTGGGCATCCAAAAGGCCCTTGAACAACAACCCCTCACTGTAAGATTGCTGGAACTTGAACAAGAGATACTTACTGAGTATGAGCAAAGTTGTCTCAGGGAGGAACTTCTATGGTTGCAGAAGTCGAGAAGCCAATGGATTAACGATGGTGACCGGAACACCCATTTCTACCACACTAGAGCGCTGATCCAAAGAAGGCGAAATCAAATCCTAATGCTTAAAAATGATCACAGAGATTGGGAAACCGACCAATCCAAGCTGGGTCACTTGGCACAGTCATACTTCAAGCAACTATACACTGTAGATGAACCCTCACAGCTCAACCATTATAAGACAGGTCTGTTCCCTAACCTTTCAAACACTCTGCTAATGTCGCTTGAAAGTCCAATTACTAAAGATGAGACTAAGCAAGCTCTTTTTGACATGCACCCACTAAAATCTCCGAGAGAGGATGGACTTCATGCCTTATTTTTCCAGTCTTAGTGGGATATAGTTGGTGATGTTGTGTTCAAAGAAGTCAAGGCAATTTTCAATGGAGGTGCTATCGACCACAAATTTTCCAGGACACTTATTGCTTTGGTCCCTAAAGTTGAGCATCCACAAACAATTAAGGAGTTAAGGCCGATAAGCCTATGCACCACAGTCTACAAAATCCTTACCAAAATTGTTGCCAATAGACTCAAGCCTATAATGCCATCATAAAGGGAAGAAGTATCATTGATAATATTATCATATCCCAAGAAGCTATCCATTCAATGAGACGGAAAACAGGGATAATAGGGTGGATGGCAATCAAAGTTGACCTTGAGAAAGCTTTTGACCAACTTCAATGGAATTTTATCGAAAGCACACTTCGAGATGCCAAGCTGCCTGATCGCATAGTATCATTGATTATGAGGTGCATCACATCTTCAACCATGCAGGTGCTTTGGAATAGTAAACCCACCGAAGTTTTCACTCCTCAACGTGGAATCAAGCAAGGTGATCCTCTTTCTCCATATATTTTTGTTCTTTGTATGGAGAGGTTATCTCAAGCTATAAAGATTGAAGTGGATAATAGCGCTTGGCAGCCAATTAGAATGGGAAGGAAAGCGCCTTCACTGTCACACTTGTTCTTTGCAGATGATCTGATCCTTTTCAGCTCAACGGCTAAGGAACAGGTAGAACTTGATTGCAAATTGCTGTAAGATTTCAGCCTTGCATCTGGTCACAAAGTGAGTAATGCAAAAATAAGAGTGTACTTCTCCAAGAATGTTGGAGCGCAGGAGGCAAATAGAATATGCTATAGACTGGGGTTTCAAAAGACAGACAACTTGGGGAAATACCTTGGTGTTCCTCTCCTGCATGAACGCATCACCAGTGACACATATAGCTACATTGTAGACAAAGTGCAAAACAAGCTCTCTGGATGGAAAGCTAGTTCCCTCTCTCTTGCTGGACTTATAACTTTAGCCCAATCGGTACTCACGGCCATTCCCTATTATGCCATGCAATCCACTAGACTTCCAAAGACTACTTGTCTCCAAATACAAAAGATAATCCAAAGATTCATATGGGGAACTACTACAAACCACCGGGGTATCCATCTAGCAAAGTGGGACCAACTTTACCAACAAAAATCCAGGGGAGGTTGTGGGATGAAAGATTTGGAAGCTCAAAACTCCGCCTTTCTCATGAAGCTAGCTTTTACTCTCAAGACTCAACCCGAAGCATTATGGGTTAAGCTCTTAAAAGCCAAATATGGCTGGAAGGAAGATGCAGAAGGCAGTTTCAAGACAAGAAATGTATCGAATCTGTGGCGCAGTCTAGCCGCCATCTGGGCAGAATTCAAACTAGGACTAAAGTGGACCGTGGGAAATGGTGAAGAACCGCGTTTTTGGGCTGATCACCTTTGTGCCATTTATCCTTTCAACCGATTAGAGAATTAGAAATGCATAGGCTACTCAACCACTTCGTTACCAGGAATGGTACATGGAAGTGGAATGAATTTGATAAGCTACTTTCCCCAGATATCTTGGCTCACATTGCTCAAGCCACTCCACCTTCGGCTACTACCCCCCATGCAATTTGCTACTGGAATCTCGAAGGAAATGGTAGATTCACTGTCAAATCAGCATACCAACTGATCACTGCTCACAAATGGGATGATGAAAATTATCAATAGAAGCTAGCCTGGGGATGGCCTAGACCACAGAGAATTCGAACTTTCCTCTGGCTTGTATTGAGCAACAAGCTCCTCACCAACAAAGAGAGAGTAAGAAGACACATGGCAAGTGACGACAAATGCAGTTTATGTGGAACTAAAGTAGAAGACCTTGATCACATACTCAGACAATGTAAATTTGCATATGAATGTTGGAAGTTCTTAATCCCTGCTGAGAAACTTGGTGCTTTCAATTCAAGTTCATTCCAAAATTGGTTGCAGAACAACCTAAAGCCAGCAACTGCCAACAAAATCTGGTGCGTTTTATTTGGTGTCATATGTTGGAAATTATGGAAGGCTCGTAATTGCAGATTGTTTGCTCAGGAAACTATACAGCCTCACAGACTTATGAATGAATCGCTGTCTTCTGCGGATCATATTGCTAAAGCGGCTGACTTCACCAGAATTGTGCATTTACTTTAACTGTCTGAATTTTAATTTGATTGTTTGATTAGATAGTTTTCGCTCGTGGTAACCACGACCCTTCTGTACATACTCTTTTGAGCAATGAATTTCATTTCTACTCCAAAATAAAAAATAAAATAAACAAGAGGGACGGGATATGACCCCAAAGGAAAAACCAAAAAAAAAGAAATAGAGGGGCAGAGCTTAAATAACACTTTATCCGATTCTAAATATAAGATTTAATTAATTTTTTTTGAGAGTTTAAAGAAATTAAATAAATTAGTTATTCATATCATATGTTGTGTATCATTAGATTATATATCAGCTTATAAATCAGATAAATTATTTTAGAGAAAAATAAAAATATTTTAAAGTAATTTAATTAGTTTTCTTTATCTATCCGAAAAGTCAATTAGGTAATAAATATGAACCTTAATTTAGTAAAGACTCTTTAGTGATGGTTTGGATCAGCTTATATTATCTTAAGTAATTTTACCTTGTACTGGATAAATTTATAGAACGAACTATTTTTTGGTTTGGTTTTATTGCATATCTATGCAACTCATGCATATTTCTCTTGGATTATTTATTATAGAACGATTTATATTGTATATGCTATGAATATTAAATATGTGGATGTCCATTGACTCATATTAATCTTCCAGTCAACTTGACATAAAGAAGAAAAGATGATTTGACACAAAGCAAAAGCAAAAGAAGACAAGGACATAAAGAAGATATAAAGTAACCATGGTCATTTAAATATAACCATGGTAATACAACCAGGGTTAGATTTCTACCTCTATATAAAGGGCTGTAATCGATTGTTTCAATTGAACTGAATGAGAACTTCTCTCTAACTTCTCTCTAGAAATTCTATTGATTTTCTCTGAATCCTATCAATCTTCTCTCTTATCACATATACTTTTATAACACGTTATCAGCACGAAGCTCTAAAAGAAGGTATGATCTTCTTATGGTTTCTTTAATGATTATATATATCCTGTTTTATTTTATAGATATGGGATAATCTGAGCCACTATATGGTATTAGAGAGATACTTTTACCGATTGTTATATAACATCGGGTTCCATGGTTAAGATTGGAGATCGTTATTGTTTTTATATACAAGTTCTTTTATATTATTATTATTGTTATTATGACCAGAAGCCATACACATCTGATTCTTGAAATTATGACCAGAAGTCATAATGTTTTAATTTCTTATAATACGGCCAGAAGCCATATCTATTCTTATTATATAGCCAGAAGCTATATACATTTTTCATCTTATTATATGGCCAGAAGCTATATATATTTTTATCTTTTATCTTATTGTACGGCTAGAAGTCATGTACAATTTTTATCCTGAAGATAATAGTTAATTCCTCATCTTGAGATTAAATGGCCCGAAGCCATACATGGCCTGAAGTCATGAGATTAAATGGCCCGAAGCCATACATGTTTTAATTTTCTTATCTCGCCTTATGAATTATTTATTGTCTTTATGAATTTACAATTATTATATTGCATATTTATATTTCACATTTTAATTATTTTCATTTATTTCTTTAATTAGTTTGAACAATGGAAAACCTGGAAAAACTTGAAATTGTGGCTCTTGATATTACCGAAAAAAATTATTTATCTTGGAAGTTGGATGCGGAAATTCACCTAAATGCCAAAAGTCTGAAAGACACGATTAAAGAAGGGAATAAGGCATTCAACAAAGATAAAGCCAGATCCATGATTTTTCTTCGCCACCATTTACATGAGGATTTAAAAACTGAATATTTGACAGTGATGGACCCACTTGTCCTTTGGAACAATTTGAAAGAAAGATATAATCACCAGAAGTTGGTAATTCTTCCAAAAGCTCATTTTGATTGGATGCATTTACGCTTGCAAGATTTTAAATCTATAAGCGAATATAACTCAGCTATGTTCAGAATAATTCCAAATTGAAATTATGTGGAGAAAATGTTACTGATGATGATATGTTAGAAAAGACATTCTCCACATTTCATGCATCCAATTTGCTCCTGCAGTAGCAATATCGTGAAAAAGGTTTCAAGAAATATTCTGAGTTAATTTCTTGTCTCCTTGTGGCTGAACAAAATAATGAGCTTTTGTTAAAAAATCATGAATCCCGTCCAACAGGCTCAACTCCATTCCCTGAAGTGAATGTAGTAACTAATGAATTTTATTGTGGCCGTGGCCGTGGACGTAGATATGGACATGGACATGGACGTGGGAGTGGCTACAGCCGTGGGCGTGGTCGTCGTCGATATCATGGAGGTTCAAATTCCTACCAGAAGTGGGAAAAGACTGATAAAAACCAAAAAGGGGAAGGCAGTAGGCATAACAAATATGCTGATAATCCATGCTATCGATGTGGTGGCAAGGGCCATTGGTCTCGTACCTGTCGTATACCAAGGCACCTAGTTGATCTTTACCAAGAATCAATTAAAAATACTGGTAAAAGATCAAATGTTGAAGTTAATCATGTTGATCAGGGCGAGAATTCTGAGTATGCCGATATAGATAATAATTATTTGGATGTTGCAGATTTCTTAATATAATTTAAACTGTTATATTTTATTTAAAGTTGTTTCTATCATATGTATTAATTTTATTTATGTTTTTATGAAGAATGAATTCTATTGGCATCAATCCTGAAGATTTATGTCTCGTTGATAGTGCAACAACCCACACCATACTCAGACATGATAAATATTTTTCTTCCTTGGTAATATGAGAAGCCAATGTTCAGACTATATCTGGTAGTATAAATTTAATTGAAGGCTCCGGAAGAGCTAATATTTTGTTACCTGAAGGAACAAAATTATGCATTGATAATGCATTTTATTCTACCAAGTCTAAAAGAAATTTATTGAGTTTCAAAGATATCCGCAGAAATGGATATCATTTAGAAACAACAACTAAAGATAATAAGGAATATCTTGTCATTACAAATATAGTTGCTGATAGAAAATGCATATTAGAAAATTTTCCTATTTTTTCTTCTGGTTTGTATTACACATGTATAAGTACAATTGAAACACATACTATTATGAACCAGAAGTTCAATAATGCAGACCAGAAGTTTGCTAATACAAACCAGCAGTTTGATAATATAAACCAGAAGTTTACTAATGAATTTAATGTTTGGCATGACCGGTTAGGCCATCCCGGTTCAATAATGATGCGACAAATAATTGGGAATTCATGTGGACATACCTTGAAGTGTAAACAAATACCACAATCCCATGATTTCTCATGTGCTGCATGTTCCAAGGGAAAGTTAATTATTCGCCCCTCACCAAGCAAAGTAGAAAGTGAGTCTCTCATATTTCTAGAACGGATACAGGGAGATATTTGTGGGCCAATACACCCACCATGCGGACCATTTAGGTACTACATGGTTTTAATTGATGCATCAACTAAATGGTCGCATGTTTGCTTATTATCTTCTCGCAACCTGGCGTTTGCGAGATTACTTGCTCTATTGAGTAGATTAAGAGCACATTATCCTGATTATCATATCAAGAAAATACATCTTGATAATACTGGTGAATTTACATCACAAGCTTTTAATGAATATTGTATGTCCCTTGGAATTGATGTTGAACATCCTATAGCTTATGTTCACACACAAAATGGACTTGCAGAATCATTGGTTAAAAGGTTGTAACTAATTGCAAGACCTTTACTTATGAAATCTAATCTACCAATTTCTGCTTAGGGCCATGCCATTTTGCATGCAGCAATGTTAATTTGCATTAGGCCAACAAGTTATTTAAAGGTTCCCCCCTTACAAATGGTTTTTGGTCAGGAACCTAATATTTCCCATATAAGAACTTTTGGGTGTGCGGTATATGTGCCTGTAGCACTGCCACAACGCACCAAGATGGGTCCTCAAAGAAATATGGGAATATATGTTGGGTATGAATCTCCATCAATTATAAAATGGTTAGAACCCTCTACAGGAGATTTATTTACGGCGCGATTTGCCGATTGTCATTTTAATGAATCATTTTTCCCAACATTAGGGGGAGAAAACAAGCAGTTGGGTAAAGAAATCAGTTGGAATGAATTATCATTGGCTCATTTTGATCCTCAACAATGTGAACTTGAAGTTCAAAAGATAATTCATTTACAGAATTTAGCTAATCAAATGCCAGAAGTATTTACTGACCCAAAGAAAGTGACAAAGTCACATATCCCAGCTGCTAATGCTCCTATTAAAATTGATGTCCTTGAAGGACAACCTGCTATGAATGAATCTAAAGCACGCATGAAGCGTGGCAGGCCCATCGATTCCAAAGATAAAAATCCTCGAAAAAGAAAAGGAGCAAAGAATATAGATGGTCAAGTCGAGGATAATGAAGAAAAATTAGTAGCTCCAGAAGAGCCATCTCCTGAAGAGATATTATCTCCAGAAGAGAATGTTGTAGTCCCAGAAGAGACCCAGGTACCTGATATATGTGAAAATAATGAGATCTCAATAAATTATGTTATGAATGGAATCCGATGGGATAGAAATGAAGTCAACGTTGATGACATCTTTGCTTATCATATAGCATATGATGTAATGAATGATAATGAGGATCATGAGCCAAAATCCATTAGTGAGAGCCAACAAAGAAAAGACTGGCCCCTATGGAAAGATGTCATTAATGCAGAATTAAAATCATTGGCAAAACGAAAAGTATTTGGACCTGTAGTCCTTACACCTGAAGATGTAAAACCAGTTGGATGCAAATGGGTCTTTGTACGAAAAAGAAATGAAAAGGGCAAAATAACTAGATATAAGGCACGTCTAGTAGCCCAAAGTTTTACGCAAAGACCTGGCATTGATTTTGAAGAAACATATTCACCAGTAGTGGATGCGACTACTTTTCGTTATTTAATCAGTCTAGCAGTAGATGCAGGACTTGATTTACATCTAATGGATGTTGTGACTGCCTATTTATATGGATCACTTGATAATGATATTTATATGAAAGTCCCTGAAGGACTTAAGATGCCAGAAGCATCCAATTCAAGTTCTCGAGAACAATACTCAGTTAAGTTAAATAAGTCACTGTATGGCCTGAAGCAATCAGGGCGCATGTGGTATAATCGCCTTAATGAATATTTGTTGAAAGAATGATACAAAAATGATCCGATATGCCCATGCATCTTTATGAAAAGATCTAATAGTGAGTTTGCTATAATTGCTGTTTATGTTGATGATATCAACATCATTGGAACTCCTGAAGAGCTTCAAAAGGCAATTAATTATTTGAAGAAAGAATTTGAAATGAAGGACTTGGGAAGAACAAAATTTTGTCTTGGATTACAGATCGAGTACTTCAAAAAAGGGATCTTTGTATATCAAGAAACTTATACAAAGAAGGTCCTAGAGCGATTTTACATGGATAAATCTCATCCATTATGTACCCCAATGATTGTAAGATCTTTGAAGGTAGATAAAGACTCATTCTGACCTCGAGAAATTAGTGAAGAAGGTGATGAAGAACTACTTGGTCCAGAAGTACCATATCTTAGTGCTATTAGAGCACTAATGTATCTTGCTAATCACACACGTCCTGATATATCATTTGCTGTTAATTTATTAGCAAGATATAGTTCTTCACCAACACGAAGGCATTGGAATGGAATAAAGCACATTCTTCGTTATCTCAAAGGTACAACAGACATGGGGTTATACTACTCAAATGTATCCAATCATGAACTGGTTGGTTATGCAGATGCTGGATTTTTATCTGATCCACATAATGGTAAATCACAAACGGGCTATCTATTTACATGTGAATGTGCAGCTATTTCATGGAGATCTATGAAAAGACTATATCAGCCACATCATCTAATCATGCAGAAATTCTAGCAATACATGAAGCAAGTCGAGAATGTATGTGGTTGAGATCAGTAATACATCATATACGTACAACTTGTCATTTATCTTCCGGCAAAATGATCCCAACAATCCTCTATGAGGATAATGCTGCATGTATCGCTCAACTTAAAGAAGGCTATATCAAAGGCGATAGAACAAAGCATATTTCACCAAAATTCTTCTTCACTCGCGACCTTCAAAAGGATGGTGAAATAGATATCCAACAAATCAGTTCAAGTGAAAATCTAGCAGATTTATTCACCAAGTCACTCTCAGGTACAATCTTTGAAAAACTTGTTCATGATATTGGTCTTCAGAGATTCAAAGATTTCAACTGATATTATCAAGAGGGGGAGTCGATACACACTGTACTCTTTTTCCCTTATCTAGGTTTTGTCCCACTGGGTTTTCCTAGAAAGGTTTTTAATGAGGCAACACTCGACGGTGTATCAATGAATGATGTACTCTTTTCTTTGGCTAGGTTTTTATCCCACTGGGTTTTTCTTAGTTAAAGTTTTTAATGAGGCACATTCATAATGGACATCCAAGGGGGAGTGTTATGAATATTAAATATATGGATGTCCATTGACTCATATTAATTTTCCAGTCAACTTGACATAAAGAAGAAAAGATGATTTGACACAAAGCAAAAGCAAAAGAAGACAAGGACATAAAGACAGCAAAAGAAGACAAGGACATAAAGACGATATAAAATAACCATGGTCATTTAAATATAACCATGGTAATACAACCAGGGTTAGATTTCTGCCTCTATATAAAGGGCTGTAATCGATTGTTTCAATTGAACTGAATGAGAACTTCTCTCTAACTTCTCTCTAGAAATTCTATTGATTTTCTCTGAATCCTATCAGTCTTCTCTCTTATCACATATACTTTTATAACAGTATAATCTATTGTTTATTTTTTAAGTTAAACGAGCTTTTATAGAATGATGGTCAGTAGTTAAAGTGTTAATGCTGTGTCTAGAGACTATGGAGTATTTGAATATGGACTTGGGCCAAATAAATTACTAATCGGATCCCAAATATAAAATATATTTGGATAGTTAATCTCGAGTCTAAATATAAGATATAGTTTTTATATTTATCAATTTTTTCCTAATTTACCTCTATTGATGTTCTTTCAATAATAATTAAGAAAGAGGGGGAATAAGAAAATTAATGAAGATGTATATGGTGTTTTAGGAAAGACAAGTTATATTAACTAACTCAAATAACTTTTTTAATCTAATTTAATCAAATTAAGTAAATATATCTTATATTGAGGACATAAGAGAGTATTAGGTAAAGACGTTCATTTGTCCAAATCATAGCAATGTTGGCTTTCTCTAGTATCCTTGTTAAATTTATTCTCGTTTTTTTAGATGTTGTGTAATTCATTGAAAAATGTCCCAGGTTCACTAAACATGAAAATTGATTAATAAGTTGATACTTAGAATACTAATCATGCTATTTTAAGTCCCACATAATTAAAGATCATGACACCAACGGAAGTTGGCGTAGATGGGTAGGCATCTGCGCCACACCAATCCGTTCCTGGGTTCGATCCCAGGAAACGGAATGTGTAAAGAATTTCCGTTGGGAGCTATCTCCCCTGGGGCGCCTCAAAGAGGTGAATTCCTGTCGGGCCTATCAGATTGGGGGCGCCAGGACTAGTCGGTTGTCGGGGGGCCCATGTTGGTAAATCCGGCGTTGGCCTTCAGGTTAACGTCAGATACTTGGAAGGTGGGTGCACTGAAGGCCAAAAATGGTCCATTGCATAAACCATCAAAAAAAATAATAATTAAAGATCATGATGTAACAGGTGTAGTGAGTGGGAAGTGAACTGTATAATTTTGAAGCGGAGAAGCTAGACGTGAGACAAAAGGGGAGAATTGGGAAAAAATATCTCAGTAACAAATTAATTGTTAAATGAGACTCTGGTGTGCACATGATCTTCTGGATGTGTGCAATATCTTCCCTTGTATGTAGGCAATCTTAGCGGAGAAGCTAGACGTGAGACAAAAGGGGAGAATTGGGAAAAAATATCTCAGTAACAAATTAATTGTTAAATGAGACTCTGGTGTGCACATGATCTTCTGGATGTGTGCAATATCTTCCCTTGTATGTAGGCAATCTTTCTTGTGTGTAATATTTTTTTTTCTACGCTGTGCAAAACATCTTCGCCTGTGTGCATCAGATCTTCCCCCATATGCACGATATCTTCCCTGTATGCATACAATTTTCTCACGTCCCAATTGGCAATTAATTTACTAATGAGGAATTTTTTCATAACTCTCCTAAACAAAAAAGACAAAGGGGAAAAAAAAAAGATGAAAAGGAAACCTGCCGATGCTGAGTAATCAAAGAAAAAGAACAACTTGGGTGAAAAGGACAGTGATCAAAAGTGCATAATGACTCTTCGAGTTTGGAATAATACGATCTTTCTCGTTCATTCCCTAATCATAATTATTATATATATATATATATATATATATATATATTAGTTAAAGTGAGCTCTGTAGGTGAGCTTAATATATATAACTACCTTAGGGCACATGAATCTTGATTCTAATTAGTTGTCATTAACCCTTAACATGTAAGCAAGATAAATCACCATCTTTTATACTGTTCAAATTTCCTTTTATATGCGTGTGACTCGAGTAGAGTCTTACGCAATGCATAAAGTTTTAAAATAGGAAAAATCCTTAAAAAATATCATGAAAATAAGTAAATTCTAAATTAGTGCGTTGAAATTGTAAAATCTTGGTTTAGTGCTGTGTTAATACGGACGTCAGATCTGTGTTGGCGAAAAGACGAATTTGTCCTTCAGCTCTCCATCTCTCTACTTCGGAATAACAACACTTCATTCTACATTAACAACTCTGTTTTATTCTTTCACATTTTCGTATCTCAAAATATGGGATTGTTAATGTAAAATACGGTGTTGTTAATAAAGAAATATGTGTTGTTATTGGCCCTGAAACTTAAATTATGAAGTTGTGAAACAAGAAAGGGGAGTTGTTAATGTAGAATACGGTGTTGTTAATAACGAGACCGGTGTTGTTATTGTGAAAGTATAAAGCGGAGTTGTTAATTGTCAAAGAAAAAACTGGAGTTGTTAATGAAGAGTATTGTATTGTTATTCCGAAGTGGAAAGAGGGAGGGTTAAAGGGCAAATTCATCTTTTCGCTAATACAGATCTGACGTCCGTACTGACACAACATTAAACCGGGATTTTACAATTTTGACGTACTGATTTAGAACTTATCTATTTTCATGATATTTTTTTTGAGATTTTTCCTTTAAAATATATGAGTTGTCTTATTCAAAACTCTCAAAAAGAAAGTCATTCGTTTCACAGACACACTTTCTTTTTTTGTGAACTACATGCGGCGGGGGGACTTTATTTTTTTAAAACAGACATGTTTCGTGTTTTTATGAGGTGGGTTAATATTTGTCCAAAAAAATGAGGTGGGTTAATATTTAATTTATATTTAACAGGCACATTTGCTGGTTTACGGCAGAAAGTGATATATTGTTCCTGTGTTCATAGGAGTGTAACTTGTTATGGGTTTTAAAATGATAATTTTTTTCAGCTGAAGAATATTATTATTTTTATATATTTTTACCAAATTTACATTATTGTGAATTAAATATCTTATTTTTCTTGAATCTAATTAATGTTTTGAGAAAAAGACAAATTAATACTATTTGAATTCTCAAAACGGTTAAGGTGCAAATTTGCCCCGAAAATTCTTTCAGGTTTAATGTCACTCGGAAGTTTCAAAACGTAGCAATGTTGTTTTATACTGTTAAAACACAAACGTTAACCATTTAAAATTGTCATTGACCATTAACTTTTTAACGAAAAATAACAACATTTATCCATTTTAACACTTTTGGGGCAATATTAAATTTGAAAAAAATTTCAGGTAACATTGCTTCTTGGCGAGAACTTTCGGAGCAAATTTACACCTTAATCCTTCCTAAAACTAAAAAAAAAAAATCTGAAACACATTGAAATGACAATGAGATGATTGGAGGGAATTTGGATTTTAAAAGTGTTAGTGATTTTACAATAATGCCTCCAATCACCTCTCTATCGTTTCAATATGTTACTCCCTCCGGTCCTATTTATAAACAATTTTCTCCTTGATTGCGCAAAACGAACTGGTGGTTAAAAATAATGATTGTGTAAAAAATGCCATATTTTTTTCCATGTATGCCCCTATTTATGAAAAGAGTATAAGAGAGAGAATAGATAAAAAGTATGAGAGATAATGAGTATAAGATATGAGAGAGAATGAGTATTTAATAAGGGTAAAATAGGAAAGAGAAGCTTACATTTTCAGACAAAAAGTGAAAATTGCTTATAAAATGGACCAACCCTATGAGAGAGAAAGTTGCTTATAAATAAAACCGGAGGTCAGATTTTCTGGAGTTTTAAAAATTTAAATGATATTTATTTTTTATTTTTATTTTTTTGGCTTGTTTTGGAGAAAAGGGAAGGATTCTGTTTTTAAAAAAAAAAAAATCAGAATATAAGGACAACATCGTCATCATGCAAGAGGGCAAACGCTTGACGGGATGGCTCCGAACCTAGCCTGTAGGATGAAAACCAATTTCATCCACGTCGGCTACTTCAGACGCACGTTAGTCGTTAGAGATCCTGCCTCTCACATATCAAGCCTAGACATGTGGACCCAAATGTCCTCTCTGCCCTCGACCATTTGTTTTCGCTCCTCACTGTTAACGGTTTCTCTCACACGGACAAGCTCCTTTTCCGTCTCTTAACGTCCCCAACTAACGCCATTATCCTCCTTCCCCCATATAAATGCCTCCCTCCTTCACCATCGTCGTTTCTTTTTCCTCCGTTCTTCGACCCTCACCGGCAAAACCCGCCACTATATTCCGTTTTGTAATCTGTACATTTTCTCTATGAATCATTCTGTTTCTTCTAGATTTTCATGGTAGAGTTTGTCTTTTTGGCACGTTGGTAGCTAAGGTTCTTCCACGTGAAGCTTCTCTCATTTTTTCTAAGGAGGAATGTCATCGGCGACGTTCGGAGATTTTGATCGTTAACGCACTTTAGAGGTCAGTGTAATGAGTTGCTCTTGGACGGCTCTGCTCTGTAACGCTAGCTCTGTAGCTGTGAAAAAAAGGCCAAGTTAAATTCACAAACTCAAACCGGCATTTGTTTAGTTTCTCTCGGAGCTGATTCCTGCCATTGTAGTTCATAAAAGGCGAGTTTAGCTTATAAATCTAATTTTTCTTTTCCTTTTGCTTTAATCTTTATTTCTGTGATTCGTTTGCATAAGCATTAATTCAAATGCGTTTCAGATCCTAAACGATTTGATTACATTTAAAGTGATTTCGCATTTACTGAGATGGATAATAAAGCTTCCATAACGGAAGGAGTTTTTTTCCTTCACCTTCCCATCCTTTTTCCCTCCTTTATCACTTTCATCACTGTTAGATCTAGATCCAACGGTTCAGATTTAATATTATTTTTAAATTTATATATATTTTTTTATATAAAATTATAATAATATTTTATATAATATTAAATATGAACAGTTAGATCTAGATCTAACGGTCTCTCACACACACACTCACTCATCTTTGTTGTTTGTTTTTTTCTTGAATGATACAGAGCTCCTTTGCTGATGGGCGGTGGCTTTAAAGGACGATGGCGATGACAAAAGATGAACGTGTGCTGTAGATAGTGAGGTTGAAGCATCGGGAGAAAAAGCAATCTGAAATCAGAAGACCGAAACATTTACTTGACTCTGCGTGTGGCTGTGCTGAGTCTCAGAGGGACAAAGAACCAGAAGCAGTTGAGGTTTGCTTGGGAAGTCGTTTTCGAATAATAATGGCAGTATTAAATCCTACTTTTCAGTAAAGCAAATATCGGTGTGGAAGTCCTTCCCTATTCCACATTCTAATGTGCATGTTTCTTTGCCTCATCTTACACCGCTTTCATCCTCCGACAAACTTTGATTCCAATCAAACGCATTTTGATTTTTCTGAATCCCAAAAACACAAACACATACTACTAATACTAGCTCTAGCTCTCTTTTTTTTTTTTTTTGAATAAAAAATGAATGAAAAAATTAATCAAATTGAAATAAGCAACACAGTCAAGGTCAGTGGGTCGCTTTTGGGCATCTCGGTGACCGAGGAGTGATGTGATTTACACAAAAGATAAAGAAGGAATGAGAGGAATAGGTTAGTGTATTTTACTGGGACTTTGGATGAGAGCACAAGGGATGTGTCAGAACCTTATGCTCGGGACACTTTAATTTTTAATTTCAATTTAAGCATATTATTGTTTTTATTATTATATCACGTATAAAGCATATCGTTGTACGAATTATTTCATATCGTGCAAAATTTAAAACCTACAACACTGCAGAAATTCACGATTGCAGAGACAAATGCAAGTTTTCTTCTAATTAAACAAATGCACATGGCCGTAGTGTGCTTGGCGGAAGGACCGCGTTGAAGAATCCTTCTCTTGTATTGTTTCTTTCTGCTTTTGATTGTTGACACGTTTACCTTCTTTTGGGTTTTGGAGACGGCTTTCGCTCTACTCTGATCCCGAGCTTATTGAATATTGCTTTTCCTTTTTCTCTTTAGCTAGGACCATTTTGTTTCCTGTGAAGATAATAGATTAGAACTATACTTTCTTTTTAGTTGCATTCTAACTTCTTGTATCAGGGTCATAACTCATCTTTATTTCGCTGCTTTCTTTACCAGCCTAACTATTGCTATTTCTTACCGCAAATAGCCATTGCCTATTTACCTATCACTGTTTTATTCAATGAAAGTGACTGCCTCCACCTATCAATGTTGTCCTGAATAAATAGGATGTACAAATTGTTCTATAGCCCATTCAAAGCTAATGCTACAGCTCTGCAAAGTTCCACCCCCACAATTTTTAAACAGAGAATATAGTAATTCTCTAGACCATTATAATGAACCATAAATGCTTGTTTTTTTGCAGGAAGAAGAAGAAAAGGTTGCAAGAGTAAAGATGTTTACATGCATAGCGTGTACAAAGCAATTGGCGGAGGAGAGGGAAATTGAAGGAGGAGGAGCCCGTGAGAGTGGCACGCCGAGTAAAAAAGAAGCCGTCAAAAGCCTGACGACGCAGGTTCTTAATCCCACCTTCTCCTTTTTTCTCCTTCGGCCACAATCTTGCTTTTGCAGCTTCTTTTTCCTTCTTGGTGGAAACAAACAAAATCAAAACCCCATTTGTTTCCTGGTATGGTGGGGACCATCCTTGAATCATTTTCGTCCACGTATTACCTATTTACGGCCTAAATTAATCTACCACACGGATCCACTCTTTTTTTTTTTTTTTTTTTGCCAAATAGAGAGATTCATTAACCTGGAAAATAGATACACCAAGTCTGGATACAGAAACATAACTAAACTACACCTACTAACTATATTATCTACAATCAACAAAGTGCTACTAGTCAGGGGCTCTGGTCCTTCTACATGCATCAGCCTTCAGCAACATCCACAACTGCTCCAGTGGTCTTAGAACCCAGTCTCTCGGGCATGACCCACCTAAAAAAGCTTTTGCAACCCAATCGGCTAGAGAGTTCGCTTCCCTGGAAATCCAATTACAAGAATGATTCCCAATCATTTTCCTTGACTTTTGAATATTATCAAGGAGATTAATGCACCTCCAATCATTTGGAGGAGAGTCATTTTCCAAACATTTAATCAACACCTGATTATCTAACTCAAAATGGACTTCCTCAAGCTGATTCTGTTGGACATATTGTACGGCATCAAGTAATGCAATTCCTTCCGCCATGAAGGCTGAATTTGCATTCACTATCCGTACTTTTCCATCCAATAACCAGCCATTGGAATCTCGCACAACAAAACCAACCGCTGCTCTATTGTCCATTTCTTTGAAAGCACAATTACAGTTAACTTTAATATGATTACCTACTGGTAGGGTCCACGGACGTTGCTTGTGCATCCCAGTCACATTCTGATTTAAATCTTGCGCCTCCAGATTTGACCAACCCCTCGCACTCCAAAATTCCTGCAACATTTTACAAGCTTTTGATGTTACAAATAAAGGATCAGGTGCTACATTTTCAAACAGATATGCATTTCTTGCTTTCCATATTTGCCACAAAGTCATAGAGAGGAGAGCCTTTTGCCATGGATTAAAACTAGCTTCCCCAAGCCAATGCGCCACCCATCGGTTAACATCCAAGTTCTCATCTTGGTCAGCTTTAAATGAAAATATGCTTCCAAACCATGTTAGTTTAGTCCATTCACATTGAAGAAATAGGTGTTCCAAGGACTCAGGATGTTCTTTGCAAATTAAACAGAGATCCACTTGGCAACATTGTCTCTTCATTAAATTTTTAAAAGACGGTAAAGCATTTGACAACATTCTCCACATAAAATTCTTTACCTTTTGGGGGACTTAAGGCTCCAAACTTCTTTCCATATTAATCGATGCGCACTATTTGAAGTTTCAGGAATTTGTTCAAATCTTCTTAACACCTCTCTCTTGGCCACCTCATACCCCTCTTTTACTGTGTACTCCCTTTTCTTCCCCCTACCCAAACCCATTTGTCTTCTCTATGTTCATTTACATTCACAATTAGTTCACAGATAGCTTCCCTTTCTCTTTCCGAAATCCATCCCTCAATTGATAATAAATTCCAACCCCCATTACTCAAAAGGGCCTCAACTCTAAGGTCTAAGAATGTATTATGAGGTCACTGCGACACCATTTTTTCCCCTTGGAGACTCCCTCTCCATGGATCCTGCCAAACTCTTGTACTCTTACCATTTCCTATGTTAATGATGCAGCACCCCAAATTTTATTCACCAAAAATATATTGTAATTATTTGAATAATTCAATATAATGGTGAATATTCATGAATTTGGATATTGTGAATTTTGAAACATTCATATTCATAAGGAAATGGGCAAATTAATTCAAAAATTGAATTAAATTACAAAGGGGATAGCAAAATCATAATTTTGCCAATTTAGCCCAAGATTAATTATTTTCTAATTAATTGGAATTAATTTCAATTAATCAAGAAAAATAAAGGAAAATGCATAATGAGATTATTCTTGGTGGAATAAATCAAGAATTGAGAAATTAAGGGGGGATTATACATAAAAATAAATTGTGTGAATCATGGAATTGTGCAAAACAATTTTCTCTCCTCTTCCTCTCTAATTTTCGTCCAACATGAAGGAAAGAAGGGGAAAAAAAGATTAATTGATGCATGGTCACATGTCATAAATAAAGGGAAAGTGTAATCCAAGAAGCAAGATGAAGGTGATGTTGACAAAGCTACATGCACAACTCAATGATGGCATAAGGTTGAGTGAGTTGGTAGGTTAATGTTGAGTGTAAGAATGGGAAGAGAAGCTTGAGTGTAGGAGTGGAGTACTTGGGTGCTTGGAAGAGGACACATGATTGCATGAAGAGTGTGAACATAGGAAAAGAAGCATGGACTAATAGAGAAAAGAAAGGGAGAGGACGTCTTTTTTTTTAGGGAGCAAGCAAGGGAAGTCAAATGAAGAAATTATGAGGAAGAGAAGAGTGTGACAAGTGTCACATTAGAAGCCCTTGATCAAATCAATGGCCAAGATGAAAGATGACAAGATTAGTACATATTTTCACTTCCTCTTTCATGTACACTTCACGCACAAGTCATAGGAAAAAGGAAGAGAGAGTGATTTTGTGAAGTTTGAGATTAGAGAGAAGGAAGAAGAAGAGGTCAAGGTAAGAAGGTTCCTTTGGTTTTTCTTTATTATGGCATTTCCTTAGATTCTTCTCTAAACTCTTGTTTCTCATGAATCTATGGTGGTGAAGAGACACTTTGAGATCAAGAAGAGAGGGAGGAAGAGCCTAGATTAAGAGGAAACCAAGAAGCCAAAGAGAGTAACTTCATGATCTTACCTTCTTGAGTTGTTGATAATTATTGTTTGGTTTTTATGATTTTTGAGTTGAATTGTAAAATTAGAAAATCCATAACCCTAAGGGGTTATGCTGCCCAAAATCCTTTAAAACATGATTATGAAGTGTTTAAATTGGTTAATCAAGGATTAGAAATGAAAAAGTACAAGTTTTGGGAGCTAAAACACAAAACTCTATTTTTCCCAATTTTTGACCAATATTTCGGTCAGACCAGAACTGGTACAAGGAGTTGGATTTTCATGAAATAAATGGTTCCATTGGACTCAGTGGGCAAATATAGTTGGGGTTACGGTTGGGCACTTTTTCGGTAGAGGCCGAAAAAACATAATTACGAAAACGCCACTGAAATCACTAAATAGGGGCTGTCAAGGGTATTTTCGTAATTTGACCCTGAATTTGGCGATTTTGAGGCCGGAAATGGATTCCTTGGGCGAAAATAAGTCAGAATAGCCTTAGTCAAAATTTTGGGAAAACGTGCCATCGGGCCGGATACGGCGGGGCCGGACCGGGTTCCCGGGGGTATTTTTGTAAATTTTCACCATAGACTAATATAACCACAATAAACACCATGGAATAGTCTAAAATGATACTTGGATAGGTTATGACCTATTTCTGGTACATTTAATATTTTAGGATCGAGTCGGACGCCGGGACAGTACGCTTTACGAGACACTATTAAATAGGGAATATCACGGCTTTGAGGTAGGGACATTATCCTTCATACACTATGCCATAAGTTATGTGATTGTGTGGATGCCAATGTTTTGTAAATGCACTTTATTAATAACTTGATTTGCCTAGAGAGAGGCTGTTAGTGCCAGAGGTGCACTTACACTGGGAGTTGGCAGAAGTCCAACCGGTGTAGATTGTGGGGCTGGGCCCTACTCATGTATACATGACGATGATGTGTTTATATTGTTCATTAATTTGTGCATACCTTGGCGCATGACATATTTACTTTTCGCATTTTCTATGAACGATATTATGTCTCTACGGGGATTCTTCGGAATCTCACCCTATTTTTAAATAAACACCTCAGCGGGTACCAGTGGGCCAAAGGGCAAAGACGTTGACGCCGAAAAGTGAGTGGCACGTGTCTCGAGGCGAGGATATGAACGTGGTTATGCTTTAGTCTATGCCTTAATATTTTGGATAATTTGTAAATATTAAAACTTCCGCTGTATTTTCTATTTCCGTCGACGAACAATATTGGAATTGTAAACGAACGACGTTGGGATTGTAAACGAATATTTCTATCAGTATAATTGTACTTTTCTGTATGCCCATTGAATTTTGTCTTTATTACTCTTTGATTATCAAAATGGAAACGGGTGTTGACAAATGACAACCCTATTCTCCAGGACTCTTCTTCCTTTTAAGATACTAGACCATAACCACGAGGAAGTCCTACCTTTGCTTGCTTGCATGAATGAACACTTTGGGAAATATCTAGCCTTAAGTAATTTTACCCATACATGATCAGGATGTTGAAGTATGCGCCAGCCTAACTTAGCTAGCAAAGCAAGGTTGAAGGCTTCAAAGTCTTTAAATCCTAGGCCTCCTTCTAATTTATGCCTCCTCATTCTGTCCATTGAAACCCAATGCACTTTCCTCTCCCCCTCCTCGCACTTCCACCAGAATCTAGACACAATGCCATCTAGTCATTTCAGCACACACTTAGGATAGAGAAAACACGACATGGAGTAAACCGGAATTGAATTAGCCACTGATTTAATTAGCACTTCCCTACCTGCCTCTGATAAAAAGGTTTTTTTCCACCCTTGAATCCTTTTCCCCATTCTGTCCAAAACCAAGTTCAATGCTTGAGCTTTCGATTTTCCCCAAATAATTGGCAAACCCAAGTAGTTACCCGGAATGTCAACTGCATGAATCTGAAAAATTTGTCCAATTTCCTCTTTTTGAAGATCTGGGACATTTTTGGAAAAGTATAAGCAAGACTTTCCCACATTGATTGCTTGGCCAGATGCCTCACAATATTGCTGGATTATCTTTTTCAAATTCCTGCACTGTTTTGTTTCTGCTCGGAGGAAGAAAACCGAGTCGTCCGCAAAAAAACTATGAGATATTTCCGGACTACTTCTAGCAGGCTTAATACCCCTCAACAACCCTCTCCTCTTATCCCTCTCAATTAATCTAGAAAGCACATTATTTACAATGATGAAAAGGTACGGGGATAAGGGGTCACCCTGTCTTAGTCCTCTTTGTGGCATCAACCTAGATATTCTTTTACCAGATAACATAATCTAAAAGCTCACTGAACTTAGACACCAGAAGATCCTTTCTACCCATTTTTTGTCAAAGCCCATTTTTAACAAGGTGGCACAGAGGAAATCCCATTCTGTAACAGATTCAAGAGCCAACACATGCTTCCCATTAACTGGGTGGAGTTTTCTCTATATCCAGATTCCAAAGGTCATTGTAACTGATATTTCCATCCAGCAGTTTACGGTTTAACATCCATTCTGCAGACTCACTGAAGCAGGCTCTGACCTCACTTGGCAAAAAGCCATGTCATCCACTTTGACAAGCAATGTAAATGAAGGTGGTCAGGTAAATCTACCTAGATAGAGAAATCATCAAACAATCAGTACAACAGATAATATCTCAATGTTTTGGAATAAAGACAGAATAATACAACTAAAATACTGTTTCACGTAAGTGTCAGTTAGAAGTTCAATAGATTTCATTGGAAGATAAAGGGATCAACTAACATTACTCCATGTTGCAAGATACCCATCAGTTGAAAGCAACCAGCTTCCAGAATTTGATAGCATGTCCAACTTCTCACTTGTAGAACCAAATTTCACCGGTGCATCATCATCAAGATCATCGTTCCTCCTCCTTTTCTTCCGAGCCTTTCGTTTCTTCCTACTTTTATCTACTATCTGTTCATCTGATAATCCATCATCATCTAGCAATGCATATTTGTTAGAGCTGCGGAAACCAATATGATTATTCAAAAGGACAGACTCCCACGATTTAGGAGTGTGGCATTCTTGTGACATTCTATAATAAAGAACCCAACATTGAAGTCCCAGACACTTGATCACTTCTGAAGTTGACGTCTCACAAGCATTCTTAAAGAATGATATCAAGCTATTGGAGTTGCTTGGTATTGCAGATATCTTTGAGACAATTTCTTTGACTCTTTCCTGTGAGTTTTGTGCATCTTCGTCATGCAAAAGACGAAGAAGTTGCCTTCCCTGGGTAATAATAGCATTTAACAGTAGTATCTGGTCAATCCATCCAGGAACCTCACTCTTTACAAGTACAATCTCAAATAAACTAGAGATGCCATTGATTCCATTATTGGGTGAAGAAATCTACGAAGCAGTTTCAAAAAGCTGAATAAATCCTCCTCTTCAAGAGTTATAAGAAGGCGGTGACACCAAGCAGAAAACGGCTGCTCTATTAGGAATTCATCTATAACTTCCCATATATCCCTTGCATCCTCTTCATACATTAAATCAATAAAATATTGCACAAAGAATTGCCTGTCAATGAAAAAAATATCACCATCTTTCACTGACTCCGCAAACTCATTGGATGACCAAAATCCGGGAACGTTCTCCAGAAAATTTTCTACAGTTTGCTGAATGTCCAAATCAAGAAAATAATGAGGCTTTGTAGCAACTATTGCTGGTGATTGCCCATGTTTTCCCTTCCACTCCAACTCCTCCCAACAAATATCCCTATTTTTGAATGCAAATTGGGACAAGGCCTTTGCACCTTTTCCAAGCTCTAGCTCACCGCCAGATGAATAATTGACAAACCACTGCAATACACGCTTTGGATTACCTGCATTCCTCAAAATTTTGCACAATCAGGACTCACAATCACACACACAAACAAACAACCAAATGGAAGGTAGCCCCTGCTGTTTCATAATCAAACTAGTCCAGCTATGAACAAAAAGCATAGATGAAACCCACCTTCAAAAAAATTTTCAAGTATGTGACTTCTCTTTGCTAAAATGGATCCCCCCATCTGTGGTTTCTTCTCAAACATCATGTGCAAAAGTTGAGAAGCTAAACCCTGCTTATGTGATTTAAGTAAACTCAGAAATAACTCGCACTGATGGCGAGGACTGATGGAAGTCATTCCTGCAATGGTGTTACAAAGCCATAGTCGAGCTTCTGATCGACTTCCTGACATGATCAACGACCGACATTAAAAAAAAAAACCAATTTATTTATTTTTTTTTTTTTGGCCAACTATTTTTACTTGAATTGCATGTTTTTCCTTGATCTGAAACATAATTTGAATTTGGTTGAATTAAAAATAGCTCGTGTGATCTGTGACGCAAACGCAATGCAGGAATATTTAAATAAAAAAAAATGAGGATATACAATGAAATAAAGATTAAAATATGTGTTAATCAGATTACACAAGCATTAGCTTCAAACTTCAATATATACGAGATCATATGAAACAGTGCTCTCGCATAATCTGTTTTTTATATCTTCAACAATACCAAAATTAAAGTCGGTAATTTTTATTTTTTTTTTGCCGTAAAGTCGGTAATTAAAACAGGTAAAAAAAAACGTCGGTGATTAAAGACCAATGGCTGGTAAAATTGAACGCAGAACATTGAGATTTTGATGTTAATATTTCGCGTTCACCAACTTATTTTTAACTTCCGAGCATCCAAATCCCTGTTCATAGTCAGATGGAGGAAAAGATTATTTCATTTTTATAAAAAGAAAGAAAAAATAAAATTACATACCAACGGGCAACGGCATTGTTCTTTTCTCAGGAATACATCAAAAGTCAGCAAATTTCAATGACGGGAATGGGGAAGTCACATGCTGTATCTATGGAGTCTAAAACTTTCTTCTTCTCATTTCTTGACATGAATTCACTTTCATACTACACGGGCAACAAAAGAAAGGACAATAGAGACAGAGATAAAAGGAACCAATATCTGATACACTTGAACCATAAAAAGAATATACGTGTAAGAATTTATAACTACGAATATTTTCTATATAAAATTAAGATTATTGTAAAGTTACTAATTCTTGAATAATATAACCCAACTTCAACTTTAACGACTCTTGTTGTCTTTGATAGAATTTTAACCAATCTTTTTGCTGAGAGCAGCATCGAACTCGCTTCCCTTTGCATCTTACTCATGGAATTAAGAGCTCTAGCCTTCTCATCACTACTGGTTCTGGTCCTGCGCATCAAGAGCTGTCATCTTGAGCGCCTGTTGGATGATGACTGCCATAGCTTTTTCTGGCATATCAATATCTTCTTATCAGAGCCATCTTCAGTTTCTTGTTTATGACATACCCATCTCATACCATTGGCAATGCTGGAAATAGCATCTATATAATAGTTGGATTCTCGAATTATCGCGTACCCAGAAGGGCGTAAAATTCGGTCCATCTCCAGCATCACATACTTCATTTCACATCTGTCAATAGCCAATCAACCAACATTGTTAGAGCGCTGCAAGCATGTTTAGTTTGGATTCACTGGTATATCAGTACTATTATTGGTATTGATGAGTGATTTCTACAAGTGCAATGGGAAAAGAGTAATAAATTCATCTCATGGAAGATCTTGCAAGATTCCTGTTGAAACATGATCAAGTAAGTCAAATAATGTGATTTGCTATTGGCTTAAACCTGATTGATATTCTAGTAATCTGAAAATATTGCAAAGCCATAAGATGCCTTCACAACCGTTTCATATAGTCATGTGGAAGGTCTGATTAAATCCAAAGTGAATTTTAAGACCATATTTAAGTAGCTTATGCAAGAATTTGTTCAAAGTTCAAAGCTTCTCTAAAAGAATATTTCTAAGAATAAAAAGTAAAAGAATTGACAAAGTTACCTGTGGCTTTCTTCAGTAAAGAGTCCATCAAGATGGAGCAGGTCATAAGTTCGAGGATATGATGAAAAGGCTTCACACCTACCAAACAATAAAACTCAAATCAAAAGAAGATTATGATAACAGGCAAGTAAATATTCACAATTTCAGGTTTTTATTCATGAGAAATATTTCAAACTTACCAATCATGCAACGTCCCAATAAGGCCTCGATCATAGACCACAGGAAGTGTATTGGTGGCATAAGATGAGACCACATTCATGACCCACACAGGATCGTTAATCAAAGATGAAGCAAAACCTCCATAAACCGTATTCATGTCCATCACATTCCTAATATTTTCGGTCCCAAGGTCAGGAAGCAACTTCTTGTAGTGTTTAACACGGTTCTTCCACTTGCTGTCATCATGATTGAAAGCACTAGAACTTCCGCCATCGATAAGAGAAGCACGTTCAGGTGCAACATGCAATCGCTCAGGCCACTTGGGAACAGCAGCCAAGCCTGATTTCTTAAGCTTTGGATCGGGGACTACAAGGCAAGCACGAAGTGGTGTGTACCATGCTGAATCAGGCTCGAGGCTGTCATCGCATTTTGGTGGATAGGCTTCCTTAGCCAGCTTATCATAGCAACCGTTATCTGGGGATTTCTGCCATACAGCAATGTCACCCTTCTTATTGTACATTTTAAAGCACAATGAAGTCAGCAAGTCTTGCAACTTCTCATAATCTGATCTTTGCTCTTCCACGGTTGTGTTCCATCCACGTCACCTGTTCTCATAGTTAACTGGAGGACCAGACAAGACCCAAAACCCACCGGGACGGAGAATACGATGTATTTCAAGCAGGTAAATTCCACCTGAAAGTAGATATTCATTCTATTAGAACGAGGTAGAATAGTTGAATAAACACACAGTTACACACAAAACAAAAAGAGAGTAGACTTCTTAGCTCTAAGCAGAAAGAGCCTAATGTAAACCATGTAAACCATTAAAAATACACTCAAAAGAAAAGCAGGCTAATAATACTAGGAAACCACAATTTTCTACTTACAAGGACTAAATTGTGTTTCAGTTTAATTGACAGAAGAGAACAATCCAGTGAAAATTACCAAATTCAGTCCATGGGATGAGGCATCTTGAGCAATGAGCCATATCAAAGGAGTTTGATGGGAATGGAAGTCGTTGGGTGGAAATCACACCAAGAATTGCAGGGATGCCACGCTCCAAAGCAAATTGAACTTGAGCTTCATGGTTATCCCTTGGAGCAAGAGAAACTGCCAGAATTCCACGATCTAACAAGTCACCACCCCAGCTAGCAACCTAAGATAAAACAGGGATATACTGTTAATTTCATAAATCTGCAGAAATTAACAGGTTTTATAAGATATACAATGCAATCAAGAAAAGAAATATAGAAAAGGTTTTAGGTGTAAGTGAATTCAAGTTTAAAAAGATTGCTGAGAATCATTATAGGGATTAATGCAGGGAAAAAACGTTGTTACGAAAACAAAATGTAAAAACTAAAACTCACCCCACAACCAGTATCAAGGGCAGTTCGAATAGTCCCGTCTTTCATTTCTGGAATCAGATCTTGCATTAAATCAACATATTTACTCACACCATTGGGGAACATAGTACCCCCACCAGGAAAGAGAAATTTTTCCCCTTTCTTTATCAACCAATGCTGATTAGACTTCTGCTTGTTGATCCAATCATAAGGCACATTCCTGAAATTAGGGTAACATAAAACTTGAAGAAATGGACAGCTTGGATTCAATTGCAGCCAACTAAAAAATAATCCATCCTTAGAATTCTAGAGCTGATGAAAGCATATTTGTACCTGTACCAACATTCATCCCTGCTCTTTGGCCATCTAATTGGAGGCTTATACCCATTTGGGGGAGGAATTAAGCACTCTTTCCTTTCAAAAATTGGAGGGCAATGGCGCTCCAACAAAGTAAGCCGATAGTAGCCATACTTCCTCCACCTCTGTAAAATCATGCTTAATTTAATCAACAGTGCGACTTTTTTCTATGAATTCTACAGAACCCTAAAAATAAACTCGTAATAATACCTTTGGATCTGTGCATGGGGTGTAGTCTTGATAGTCAATGCTGCATTCAGGGAAGCTATTGGATTTAACTTGCAGAGGAGCAACTGCTGATCCTTCAGAAGATTCGGCTGTCTTCTGAGTATTAATGGTGATAAATTTTCCCTTCTCGGAACAGAAGATCCCACCTAGATAGAAAGAAAGTCCAAACAGCACAACAAACATGATCGCCATAGAGACAGCCCTTGAATTCTTGTCTGGGTGATGGGTTTTCCATCTTTATGCTTCATGGTTCAAGAATTAATCAACTAAGCACCTGCATAACAGCGCAATATACTCAGCTTTACTGCAATGCAATAGTGTCGCATTCCCCCACTCATAAATTTATAACAAAACTGTAGACAGAATGACCAATAGGCCTTTTACAAGTCAGAATCACACATCATTCACAATTGTCAGCAATCACTTATAAAGGAGAAATTGAATTTTGTAAAAGCCATTCAGATACACCCATCATAAGAAATTAAGAATTCAAGTTTCTATTATAGAGAAGTCATTTGAAAACTAAGCACATGAATATAATTACTTCTGTCACGATGTTCTGGCTTTTTCTTCCTAAAATTTCCAGCAATCAAGCGGGCATTATCATATATAAATTAAGGTCTCTTGCAAATTCAGAAATCAACTTTATTTGAATTACCATACCAACCTAGTTCTGCCAACTAACTAGAGAGGCCTCAGCAATTTTAGATCGCTTCATTGAAAAGAAAAACAAGGACCAATTAATCAATATCCAGAAACAGCAAAGGATGTTGGTTGCTGGGAAACTTACTATACCGAGATCAATGTACAGGACAGAAACTTCCGGGAAAGATCAAGTTTTCGGAAAGAAGACGGAAGGATTTTTTTTATTAAAAAACGATAAACTCCAGCTGTTAAGAGTTACTCGACATAAAGACGGGGCTAAGCTGCAAATAAAAAATCACACACTACCGACACTTCTTGCTTTCCATGTCACTTTGCCTTTATAAATTTCACATGGCATAGGGTCCTTGAAAAAGGCGCGGCGAAGCACTAGATCTTGCAACTTGCTATTGATGGAAGGGAAAAAGGGGTAATGAGCAGGTGAGAGACCGAAAGAGCATAAAGTAATATAATCATTTCTTCACATACACGATAAGATTCCATAATTCATTTGTCAGTGCTTGCCGATCAACTGCTTCTTGTACGAATCATCAATGGCAGCATGACACTCAAACAGAGCAAGAACGAAGAACCCACAAGCAAAGAATTAAAGAGGTACGAAAAATAACAAGAAGAAGCACAGCTTTATTATCAAAGTTTTCATGATTGAGAAAATAAAAATGCTTTTTATCCAAAAAAAAAAAAAACTATAATCTCGGAAGAGAAATGATTTTAGAATAAATCAGTATAAGCACTCGAATACCAGGGGAAAAAATTCAGAGAACATGAATATAGGAAATGAACAAAAACACAAAAAACAAAAAACCCACGAGCGCGAATCAGATCTGTGACTCAAAAGAATATAGTGAGTTAGAATCAGAGAAAAGGACGTTTCAATCCAAAGAGATCTGACAGAAGAAGGACACCGATGAAGAAGCAAGCAGTAATAAACAGAGGAATATACAACCAGATAAGCTGAGGGAGAGAAAAAGAATCACCACTCACAATATAACAAAAGACAATCCAACAAGTTTTGGCCGCAAGAATTGAGGAGCTTGAGTTTAAAAGAGCCAAAATCTGAGGGAAAGAAAAGTAACAAGAACAATAATGAAAGGAAGACAAGAAAGAATGGGAAAGAACGTACCGGTTGGTGTTATAGGTATATGCGTTTGAAAGAATGTGAAAAGGGGGAAAAGGGATAGGCCTGAAACGCTTCTCTCAGAGGATGAGACTAGAGAGAAGAGGAAAAAGGCCAAGAAATGAAGGCAACATGCATTAACGAGAGTCAGAAATCGCTGCTGGACGAGCTGAACTGAACGCTTATATAACTATTCGCTACCCATGTGTGCGCGCCTCGTTGTCCTCTCGCTATGTTCGACTTCCATGCTGCTTCTTCTTCTGCCCAATCGGAATCGAATATAAATATATAATATTACCATGCCAAGAAGAAAGAATTCCGAGTGGGAAAAACAATTAGCAATGGAAAATTAAATTAGAGAAAGTTTCACTAAACTACCACTGTAGCCCGTTAATATCCAAAAGGCCCCAGAAAGTTTTGAAACTTCACCATTTGATCTTGGAAGCAAAATGAAATTAAAATTTATGATGAAAAGACATCACCACCCCTGTTTATTTATTTTCTTAATAAAAGTCAACATTTTCCGATCATCATAGTCCAGTGGCCCGTTGCCGGAGCTCCGGCTCCTGACCTGCCACAAGTGACAGAAAAATATCAACTTTTAAAAAATAAATAAACAAAGGAAAGAAATTTTAGGAGCCATTAGATATTAATTAGGTACATGTCAAAATTGTCAATGAATCTGAAATGATTATTTCTAGGTGAATTGCCATACCACCGGCTACGACTTGACTTTTACAGTGTTATGGAAATCGGATCAGAGCGGTCGGTCCAGCTCGGTAACCGACGAACCGGCAGGTTGGCCGGTCCGGTTTCCATTTTTTAAAAAAAAAAATTTTAATATTTTTTTTAGAATTTCATACCAATAAGCCTAAAATCTTCAATTTCTCACCGGTTTGATCCCGGTTTAACCCACTGACCCTTAACCCAGTACCCCAACCAGTTTAATACCCGATCCGAGTTTTAATACCTTGCTTTTACCTAATGAGGCGCTGAAAACCAGAAACCACTTTGACACTTTGGCCCCTTTTTAGCCCGCGTCATTTTGGTTAATTCCCCAATAGGTTTCTGCCACGTGGCATCTTTCACAGAAATTATCCACTATCACTTTTAGAGTATAAAATAAAAAATGAAATCTGCGTGCAATTTTTAAAATATTTGTCTTGTGTTGGAACAAATGAGTTAGGTGGAGAAATTTTTTTTTTTTGGTGAAACTTAGGTAGAGAAAAGTTATTAGGATTTTTTTTTTTTTTTTTTTGCCTTCATTAGGATTCAAATACAATTCACATCGTCGTAATATTTTTTTGCCGGAAAATCCTCGTAATAGATTGTTGTCCCGAAAAATCTTCACAATGTATTAAAAATATAATTAACTTAGATATTATTTCTTACTGTGTTTTTAAAATAAGGATACAAGATTTATTTAATTTGTGTATTTAATTATAGCCTTGCCTGCAAAATAAGGAAATAATCTTTTATTGATTGGCAATTTGGCATCACTTGTGTATTTCTTTATAAAAATTACTCGTTCCCTTTTAATATTCAGATTTTTAGTTATCTAAAAAATTATGGACGTTACTGATTAAGTTTAAAGTTGATCGTGTGCAGTTTACAAAAGAATGTTAACGAATACTAATTATTTAAATAATTTTCCTCAATTCTTTTTTGGTAAGGTTTTCTCTCTTTTTAAATGCCTATGAACTGTAGCCAGCAAATTTGTGTTTGACGAGATTTAAACACAAATTAAGAGTAATGCGTTTTTTCCTCTAAGAATGAAAGATAAAGTTTTTTTTATTGGTTTATAAATTCATGATGATGTAGATATATTACCACATTTTAAGATGTCATGGTGTGACTGAATTTTTTTTGGGACAAAATGATTTGACTTCAAGTCAGAAACTGAAAATTATCGAAACGGACCATTTCTCCACGTAAATGTTTTTAGCCCAAAAAAATCTCATTATTGGATAACACACAATTTAAAAACTGCTAAATGAATCAGTATCCAGTTTATTGACTCTTTTCAGCTTCTTGACCTTCGAAAATTAGGGAAAAAAATTAAAATTCAATTGTCACTGTCCTTAAATCTTTTTAAGAATGGTTGACTCTGATTGAAAATGGAGATTGTTATTCGATCTTCATTTCTTAATTTAATTTTTTCCCAAAAAAATTCATTCAAATAATCCCTCCACAGATAAAGCTCACGAATATTTTTCAGAGAAGTCATGTTAATTCGTCTATTTTCACATCAATACTTAAGTCCAGAGTATGAGTTATCTATTAATTTGGATATTAAAAGCATGCCAATCCCATCTTCATGTTTTTATTTTTAACACGAATAGAGAGAATAATTCTTTTCATTTTTTAACATTTTTACTATGTTATAAAAAATATATTTAATTAAGAATAACAAAAGATTTATCAATTATCATGCAATTTAAATAAAAGTAGTACGATTTATATTGTTTTTTGTAACAGATAAGTGGTAATTACAAGAGCATTTCGCCATTTCCAGCTGGAATCACTTGGATGAGCATTTCTTTCATTTCACTTTAGAAAAGAGGCCTTAGCTTTAAAGTAATGATACTTACTTGTCTGCGAATAAAAGCATATATGCAATTATACATCCATATGTGTGTATAATGGTGAAATACAATGTTAACTTTATGAAATTTGCTTGATAAAAATTACATTTAATTTATTTGTTTAATTTGCATCTATTTTTATGATCGATTTATATTTGATTATTTTTTTCACCTAGACGGATATTTCAAGACATGTTTGTGAAGGGTGTGAAACTTGCCTTCTTAAGAATTTATGAATTATCGCGTTAATTAGACGCACTATATAACAATTTTACAACAAATATACCAAAAAAAACTTTAAGTAACTAACTCCGTTATGAGGAATACTTGTATATTCTAGGAGTGTCAGCTCATCTGCACTTTGATTAATTAAAATACAACAACTCATTTTATTTTAATCCCACATGACTGATGAGTCATATAAAGAAATTCAAATTTTATGATTTTGAAAAATAACAACTCAAGGGAGAGAATTGGGTTTCTTGTTTTTCTAAATTATGAGGTTTATGTTTTTCAAAATCATAAAATTTGAATTTATCTAGATGACTCATCAACCATGTGAGATTAAAATGAAATTATTTATTATATTTTAATTAGTCGGAGTATAAATGAGGTGATGTTCCTGTAGTATGTAAGCATTTCTCCTCCATTACACCATTTGAAGATAAATGCCATTAAAATCTCGTGTCAAAAATCAATCAATAGTTTATCGAGACAGCAAAATTTAATTTAATTGAAAGTATAATTGAGGACAAAAAAATCTCATAATAAATATTGTTGATACTTATCTTTTGCAAAAAAAAAAAAAAAATAGTTAATACTTAAATTATTCACTACTTATGCCTTTTCTACTTTTTTTTTGGTCAGTGTTTATGCCTTTTTTTACTTGAAGAAAGGTTTTTGCATATTCTAAAAATAAAGAAACACAATCTCAACAAAATTATTGAACACATACTGTCTCGGTAATTATTATAAAGACCTATGATGTATTTCATAATATACTACGCTATATCTAAAGCATTAATTTTTTATACCTAATGTCCATTAAACTAATGACGTTTACTGAGGAAATTTTGATATATTATGGTACGAAAAAATAAGTTTATCTAAATTCTTTAATTTATATAAAATTGTTATTTAAAAAAAAAAAAAGATGCATGTGTTAATGTTTATCGAGCCACATGGGGGCTCTTAATGACATGTTGAGTCATATACAAGTAATTAGGGTGGGATCCCTATGCAGGTGTATTGAGCCCGGCTAAGGCCGAATTACCATTTATGGTTATTACTGAAATTGAATTAGTTAATACTAATATAAAAAATAGAAATTATATACGTAATAAATATTTTTTGTTGCTGCACGAATCTCATCCAATTTACAGAGGCTACACCTACTAATTAATTATAAATTATTTATACCACTTAAAATAAGGGTTTGGATTCTCTCAAAATCCTTTTTCTCTTTTTTTTTTTTTGCCTCAAAATCTCATCTCCACCATAAGATTTAAAAAAAATAAATGGTTCAGATTTCATATTTTATAAAACTGTTATTTTAAATATTAGTAAGTAAACTTAGACTATTCAAACATGATTTATACAGTTCATAACTGCAATACAAATAAAATTAATTAAAAAAATAATTTATAAAACATTATAATCATAGTTTTAGAAAATATTAAATCTGAATAATCCATTTTTTTATTTAAGGGTGGAAATGAGATTTTGAAAAGAAAAGAAGAAAAATGATTTTGAAAGGATCCTCTCCCTTTAAAATATATGACGATTAGGATAAAGGAATAGTTGAGCATGCAAATAGGATTAATGATAATTAGGGCCTTATAAAAGGGTTAATAATGATAATTAGGGCCTTATAAAAGGGTTAATACCAAATGAGGGTCTCATAACTAAAGTTAATACTCGTTTTTCTATATTTTAGCAGGGAAAAGGTTTAAAAAATTGATTTGGTATTAATCTTTTTACGAGGTTCTTAACTGTAATTATCCCATTATTAAATTACGGAGAAGTATAGCCTAAGAAACATATGCTTTACAATTTTTTTAAAAAAGTTTATAATGTATGTCCATAAATTATCATAAAATGGCATCATTAAAATCCAAATCATGTGTCATCATAACAAGTAACAACCACACATGTAAATTCGCATTTTATTAAAGTTAACATTACAGCATAATGATATTTTCCTTCCTCCCAAAGGGACGATATATAGGAACCTCCAAAACGTTATTATTTGTACAAAAAAAAAAATTATAAATTAGTGTGACGGGTTAAAAAACGTCAAATGATGATAAGGATGTTTATATATACTACTTTAGTGTCTTAGTGCAATATGTCTTGAACTCAATATGCTTTTCTTAATAATCACAAGTATATATGACTTGTAAACACGGTTTCATGATAGAACCACAATGATCCACCTGTGGGCATATATAGCTCGAGAAAACGGCATATAATGCGTGAAAATTTCTTGGATATCTCTTATAAAAATAATAATTTATTTGCCGTCATTTTTTTTATAGTATCGTTCAATATTTGATTTGGAGTTCGTGATTTTCCCTCCCAACACAAGTATCTTCTCTAAGATTCAAACTCGAAATCCGGAGAGATCTAATAATGTTTTACACCATTAAACAAATTCTATGTTAGTTAATTTATTCGTCTTCTTTTAACATCACTGGTGTTTTTTTTTTTAACCTCCATGTGCATTTATAACATGTAGTTTTAAAATTTACCAACGCTGGTTGGCGCAAGTGGTAAGGGATTTAAATTCCTTTAAGCGCTCTAGTTTCGGGTTTGATCCTTGGGACGGCGTGTATGGAGAAAATTCACTTGGGGGGGTCGTCCCTATTTTAGGCCTGACGATACCTGAGGGATTAGTCATTGGGTTCACTCCAATAAATACCTTGGTCTTACAAAAAAAAAAAACATATAGTTTTAAAATTTAAAATATAAAAATGATAATATTAAAGAATTAAAAGTCAGGGCATGTTTTGTGGATATTTATCTACTGAGGCACAATATACATTTGTCCTGTTAGCGTTTTCCATTAAATAAGACTAATAGTGTTAAGTTTAAGGATTAAAAATACACTTTAGAAGTTTAAAAGACTAAATATAAACTTACTTTAAATTTAGAGGGTCAAAACGTATGCTTTAGCATTTGTTTTAACATGGGGCTATATAATATTCACAGGGTTTATATAAATTAGAATGAAGATTCAATTAAATCCTAAACAGATAAAATTTAAAAAAGAAAAAACTGCCGGACACGGGCCCAAATAATGTTGTTGAATGCTTGTCGGTGTGGGTGAATTTTGTAGCTACATGCTTGCTTTTCATGGAGGAAGAATAAACAAATAGTAGTGTTATCTGAGGACGCACCTATTTGTCTTCCTTCTTATTATTATTAGTATTATTATTTTTATTTTTATTTTGGGAGAATTACCCAAAAATATCTTGGAGTCAAATTAATTGTTAATTATTACCAAGCGTACAAGTGATCTTTTATTTTATGCAAATCATATTCTGTGTGTACAAAATATTTTTCATTATGTGTAACAGATCTTTCGTGGTAGCATTTAGCAATTAATTTTTTAAAAAGGTATTGATTTACAATTCTCACTTTTATTTTTTACATTTCACAGATAACCCGCCGTTTCCATAAAATAGAATATTTCGCCATTTGTGAGCTCTCAATCATATGCACAAATAGAATATGTCAATAAAACTGCTCACATATATCTGAAAAGAAAAGCATTGTATTTTAACATCTCATGTAGTCAATGCAATATTTTATACTGCTTAAAGACGTTCTAAAAATATTAATTATAGTTCAGGATGATCAGCTTTAAATTTTTTTTATAGAATATTGAAATTTTTGGTTGCGATTAAAATTAGCTAATTAACTTAAATTTTTCAATACTCATCTTTTCTTTCTATTTTTTTTTTTTTTTTTGAATTCAACGCTGATGTTTCCAATACCCGTCTTTAATAGTAGTATTTTTTCCCACAGTTGTTTTTATTAACACTTGTATTTTGAAATTCAGCTGAATTATTAAAATATTTGAATATACTGCAACTATGTTAGTAGTATTTTCTTTTATAAATGACACACACACACACACACTATTTAAGTCAACCAAGTTTTTACTTTTTAACCGTCACGGTGTTGCTTTAATGGGTGTGTATCAATAGAATGTGTAGTAGTATTTTCTGTTAAATGTTAAATGTGTGTGTATCAATAGAATAATATACTGTACTATGGTGGAAATTAAATTGTATTTTCGTAAAACAGTATTGAAGATAAATTTTTAAAAATAGAAAACTACACCAACCGGCCGGAGGGCTGAGGAAGTCCTAGTTATCCTTCTGAAAACAAAAATAATAAAAATAAATTAAAAATGGGAGTCATTTTTGTTATACTTATAACAGGATTGAGGTGTAATGTTATCAATAAAAATTTTTTTAATGGGTTTCTGGCATAAATACTAATAAATAATTTAAAATGATAGAAATTCACTAAAATCTTTAAATTTCACTCAAAGATGTTAGGATTTTTTTATATAATTTAATAATTATTTGATCAAATTTAACGATTTTGATAAATTTATAGTGTTTTAAATTATTTATTAGTATTTTTATTTTTTTAAAATTTATTTACGTCAGACACTTTTTGAAAAAACTTTATTGATGAAGCTGTACTTTAGTCGATTATAATATTATGTCAGATGGAATCTAACTATCCAAGGGACCTAAGACCGTAATTTGAAGTTGTGGTCAAGTTAGGTTTCCTCTCCTCCCGTGAGAGCTTTTCACTCTCCTTCTGTGAGAGCCGGTGAGGTACCTGGTGTGCCATTGTGATTGGCTTATTCGAACACCAACCATTTTCTTACTTTTATCTTTCATTCCTTTGCTAACCAGTCCACGTCTTCCTGTCCTATTCTCTGTGAGCGTCTGTGAGTGGCTGTGCTGTATCGATGCTCTGGAGGTATGGAGGTGGGTCAGAGTAGTGGGTAAAAAAAACCAAAAGAGGTAGTCTTAAAGCTGGAACGACAAGAAGAAGAGCATGGGCATACCCTTGTCGGGAAGATTTTAACCAGGAAAAACTTGAATATCCCTACGGTGGTCTCTATGATCAAAAAAGGCTGGCAGTTGGATAAGAATATTGAAGTGCATGAACTTGATCGGAGCCAACTAATTTTCCTGTTTAGGTTTGTTAAAATGGATGACTACGTTCGCATCCTTAAAGGCAGACCATGGTCCATCCAGGGACATATCCTAAATCTTCAGATTTGGGAGGATTGTATGGTGCTCAAAGATGTGGACTTCAGTGCTACACCATTTTGGATTCAATTTCATGGTCTCCTATTAGAAGCATTTAATAATTCTAATGCCAAAACTATGGGTGATCCTGTCGGTGAAACTGTTATGTACGAACAACCGCAAGTAGATGGGAGAATGGTGAGAAGTTTCATTCGCGTCAGATCTTTGATTCAAGTTGATGAACCTTTAACCACAGGCTTCTGGGTCCCGCGCAGAGAGAAGGACCCAGCATGGGTGATTGTTCGGTACGAGCATTTACAGAGCTTCTGTTATAGGTGTGGACGACTTGGCCATGACAGTCGAGGATGTAAAGAATGCAGTAATGGCGATGAGGAGGGGGAATCGAATGGGGAGTTTGGGAACTGGTTAAGCACTCCCTCTGTAAAGACCTTCGAGGATATCTTAGAGGTTTGTAAAAAGGATTGGTGTGAAGTTTGGCATAAAGGAAAACGAACTCCGGTACATTGCTTTCGCCAGAACTCCCCTTCAGGTGGCAGTGTTGCTAAACAGGGAAATCAAGGTTCAGGAGGTGGTTTGGGCGGGAATGGCGGAGATTCAGAAATCAAAGTCAATGCAAATTACGGAAGGGCGGTCAATCACAATATCCGTAAATTATGCTTGGATTCTGCGCCTTTGATAGAGGAAGTTACTAGTGATAGTAAACAGAATGGGGATTCAAAACAAGCAGGTGTTGAAGATATCCCAACGTTGGAACCCACTGGTGGACCCCAATCATATGGGTTGTCAAACACAATTAATCCCAAAGGCCCACCCGACACTCACCAACTTACCTTGACCCCACATTCTAAAGAAAAGAAGCCAATGAGCCCGATGGACCATGAGATGTATAAGGTAGAATTTCCTAAAGAAGACGAGACCAACCATCTAGCAATTATTCCTCTTAATGGACTGTCACCGGTATCATCTGTCACAGCTCGTCTTAATGGGGTCCATATTAAGAGGCCATACTGTGAGGAAGCCAATCAAGAAGCCTCTAAGAGGCGGCGTAAAATACTATTTGACGAGGTAGCGTCTTCAGGGAAACGAACCGCAGCTGTTCTTCCAATGCAAAAAGGTCGTTGGAAGAATTTACGGGCCCTTAAGCAGCACATTCGTCGTTCTAATTCAACGGGGAAGAGAGGTACGCCTAATTCTAATTTAGGGGTGGGTGAGATAGACTTCCCAGAGAGTTGGTTCAACTCACAAGGATACACTAATGAGGTTCATTCTAATTTGTCTTCTAATAATGCCGGTGGCTGGATAGGACCAGCTACCTGTTCACCATAAATCTCTTAGCTTGGAACTGTCAAGGTCTTGGGGTTGCCTTGACAGCCAGGAATTTAAAGGAAGAATACTTCCGCAAAAAACCCCATCTTGTCTTCTTAATGGAAACAAAGCAGAAGGCAAGAGTAGTAAGGAAAATCAGAAAAAGGTGTGGATTTACAGAGGAATGGCTTGTCGACCCGATTGGACAGAGTGGAGGTCTTGCTTTATGGTGGTCAAATTCTATAATTATCAATATTATCTTCTCATCAGCCAATATCATCCATACCAGTGTCTCAGCTTCAGCATTTGCTGCACCTTCTTATATAACATTTGTATATGGTCCACCAAATGAAGAAGCACGAAAACTTTGCTGGTATGAAATTCGAAGGATTAGTAGTTCTATTGGACCGTCATGGCTTTGTCTCAGAGATTTTAATGATATTCTTTCCCAAGATGAGAAAAGTGGTGGGAGATCAAGATCCTAGAGGAAAATTCTTAATTTCAAATGTTTCGTTGCTGATTGTGATTTAATAGACCTGGATTTAATGGACATCGTTTCACTTGGTGTAATAACCGTGAAGGGCAGGAAACTATATGGGAACGTATTGACAGGGCATTTGGAAATATAACTTTAAGGGAACAGTTCCTAGACCTCCAAGTATTTAATGTGGATCCAGTTGGCTCCGATCATCACCTCTTGTATGTGAAATGTTGCCCTGACCCACCACGCAAATCTCGCTCCTTCAAATTTGAATCAGCTTGGGTTTCTCATGCCAATTATCTGCAAGTGATTCGATAGAGTTGGGGCTCTCAGTATGTCAGTGACATCTCACCACTTGAGTGTTTTGTTTTGAAGCTAATAAAGTGCAGGTTTGACTTGATTAATTGGAGCAAGAAGGAATTCCCAAATAATGCTAAGATTATTGATCAATTTAAATCTCAACTAGCGACGCTTACTCAAGGAAATCTGGATGAGGGGAGTTTACGGGCTATATCTGAAATCAAAATGGCACTAGAAAAGATATTGGATCTAGAAGAACAATATTGGTGGCAACGGTCATGTATTAATTGGCTTGAAGTAGGAGACAAGAACTCACGTTTCTTTCACCTTTCCACCATTAAAAGGAGACAGAGGAATAGCATAGTATGCTTAAAAGATGACTCCGGTACCTGGCTAACTGAGAAGGATGAGATTATGAATAATATAACAGGTTTCTTCCAGACTTTGTTCTCTGCTTCTGGTACTAGGGAACTGGATGCGGTGCTGACCTATGTTGATCCGGTAGTCACAGCAGACATGAATCAGAAATTAATGATGCCTGTTACAATGGAAGAGGTCCGAGTTGCTGCATTTAGCTTGGGAAGTTCGAAGGCTCCGGGGCCAGATGGTTTTTTTGGTAAATTCTATTAATCTGCATGGCCAGAAATTGGAGGTTCTATATATTCTGTAGTTCAAGATTTTTTTGCAGGAAAATCAGAATTACAAGGAATCAATGAAACAAATGTCACACTTCTTCCTAAAGTGGAAAAGCCCGAGCATGTTTCACACTTTCATCCTATTGGTTTGTGTAATTTCTCTTACAAGATTATATCTAAAATCATGGCCAATAGGATGCGCCCATTTCTAGATGGTTGTATTTCCCAGAATCAAAGTGCTTTTGTCCCAGATCGCTATATCCATGATAATATAATCATTGCCCATGAGGTTTATCACTATCTTCGACGCAAGAAAACAGGGTGCAAGTATGAATTTTCCCTCAAAATAGACATGAGTAAGGCCTATGACTGGGTGGAATGGGACTTCTTAGAGAATGTTCTACTACAGTATGGTTTTTGCAGTGAATAGGTAACGTTAATTATGAGGTGTGTAAACTCTGTTAGATTGAACATATGCATTTCTGGAGAAAGTATTAGCTCCTTTACTCTTGGAAGAGGCCTTCGCCAGGGGGACCCACTCTCACCATATTTATTCATTCTGGTGGCAGAGGTTCTTTGTATTATGATTAGCAAGAATCTACGAAGCAGGCAACTTAAAGGAGTTAAATTGAGTCACACATGTCCAGAGCTTACTCATAATTTCTGTACAGATGATGCACTACTTTACATGAATGCGAGTAAAAAGAATTGTATTCAATTGGCGACAATCCTCAATATGTATTGTAGTGCATCAGGCCAGGTAGTTAATCTGGACAAATCGAGCACTTTTTTCTCCACTAATACCCTAAGTGATGTTAAGTCTATGGTGGGACAAACCATGGGAATCCCAATGACCCAAGATCCAGGGAAATATCTTGGTATCCCAAGCATTTGGGGTAAGACCAAACAACAAGCCTTGGTGTACATTAGAGAATGGGTGGCTGCTAAAATTCAAGGGTGGGGCAACACGTTATTATCCTTTGCAGGAAGAGAGGTTATGATCAAAGCAGTCATCCAGGCCATCCCAATATATCCAATGAATTGCTTTAAGTTCCCAACTAACACATGTAGGGAGCTTCACAGCCTTATTGCTAACTTTTGGTGGGATGGCAATGCTTTCGGAGGTAAGACACACTGGAAAGCTTGGGACTTTCTTACAGAGCGAAAGAGTAGTGGTGGGATGGGTTTTCGGGACCTCATTATTATGAATAATGCCCTCTTAGCTAAGACAGCATGGCACTTACTCGAGAAGCCTGATGAGTTATGGGCGAAAGTGATTAAAAGTGTATACTATCTAAGGGGGAATTTATTGATGCGGAGAAAGGCTACAAGGCCTCATGGTGCTGGTCTAGTATTCTTGAAGGCAGGGATTTTCTCAAAAAGGATCTCAGATGGGATATTGGAAATGGATCTAAAATTAGAATATGGGGAGACAACTGGGTTCCAAATGTAAAATTCCCTGATAAACCGGTTCATTGCACTGACATCTTTGTTAAATATGGGAGAGTAAGTGATCTTATAGTAGATGGAGAGTGGGATCTCTCGCCTATCAATCAATATCTACCAAATGAAGTTCGGTGTGCCATTTATGATATTCCTATCTCTATGAATGGACTAGAAGATAAATTGGTGTGGACTGAGTCAAAGAATGGTGAGTACCTCGTGAAATTGGGCTATATGTGTGGGAAAGCAAGGGCAACAAACTGTTCTAATAAAGCCAGTTCCTCCACGGTCATCACCCCAACCTGCTGGAAATCTATATGGAAACTCCGAGTTATACCAAGAGTGCAGCAATTTATTTGGAGAATCCTTAATTGTGTTATTGCCACTAACGCATCCCTTTTCAAACGTGAACGCTCACAAGTGAATCACTGCCCTGTCTGTGAATTGGAAGAAGAAACCATTGAGCACCTATTCTTTCGCTGCCAATGGACCAGGTGTGTATGGTTTGGTTGTACCTTAAGTGCCCGGGTTGACTTTCTTCGAGTGGACAACTTCAATGCCTGGTGGTTGTTTATTACAGGTACAAACTTATTAAATGGCAATGATATTTCTTTGATTTGTTGGATTCTCTGGTTTATATGGAAACAAAGAAATGAGAAGGTGTTTAATCATAGAGATCCTAATCCATTTGTTGTCATTGAGATGGCTGTGAAAGGTAATTGTGAGTACTGGACTGTTTGTGAAAACCAGAAACCTTCCTCAGAGCAGCAGCTGAACATCAATCCCGCTCGTAGTACATGGCATCTTCCTCCATCTGGTTTCTTAAAAATTAATTCTGATGGGGCATTTAAAGTAAGCTCGGATACAGCAGCACTAGGAGTGATATGTCGTGATGATCTTGGCCACTTCAAATGGGGATATGTGGATAAGGTCAAATCTATATCTGCATTTATGACAGAAGCCTTAGCATTGAAGAGGGCTATGATGCTCGCGTTAAATATGGGTCATGATAAAGTGGTTTTTGAGACTGACTGCCTGCAGCTGAAATCATGTGTTGATGCCAAACGTCCGGATCTATTTGATTGGAGGAGCAGAAGTATTGTACAGGACATCATCAGGCTTCTTTCTTCAGAGGTTGGGTTTTCTCTTTCCTTCATACCAAGAAGAGGTAATTGTGTAGCTGATAATCTTGCAGCTAATGCTTATAAGGGAGTGTGCCCTATGGGTTGGGTGTTCCATCCAACACTCTCCTTGAATTCTCTACTAACCTCGGATGCCCAGGAAGCTTGCTGTGTGGCTGTTGGTCCTTCTAGTTCCAGCCCTTTGATGGATGCGAGTTAGTTATTATATGTTGTTTCATTTTCACTTGTTGCTTTCTTGTTTTTTCTTGCTTGTTGTTTCAGGCCACTTGTTGCTCTCTTGTTTTCTGGCCTTATTACTATTAGTCTGTTGAATCTGCTTGTCACTATTATGTTTTCTGGAAATTTAATAAAAGTACTATTGATAAAAAAAAACTATCCAAGGTACCTCACTTCATGTGAATTGAATTCAGGGGTAGGCTGTGGTAGGCGCGTTTTAACAATTTGATAGTCTTGTCAACTTGATATGACCTCTTGATTTTATTTATAATTTATTTCATGATTATTATATTATATAATTTTTTATATGGTAAGTGAAACGACATCGCTTTGGCCGGATGTGCTATGGACTAGCAACTTTAAAGTGTGTTCGGCTTTTTTTCAAACTCTAGGTTTTAAATCAAAATCTAGGTTTTCAATCAAAACCTTGGTTTGATGTAAGAACACTCAAAATTTCTTCAAATCTAGATTTTGACATCAAAACCTACGTTTTGGGAAATTTTTTTTTGTTTTTTCTCTTGTGTGGGCCCTACCCTCTATCCCTCTTTGATCTTTTTTTTTATGTGGGTCTCATCCTCTCTTTCTCATTAATCATTTCTCATTATGTGGGCCCCATACCGTGAAAAAAGTTATTCTGAACATAATACTCAAACACTCTCATTTTATCAAAATCATTTTTTTCTCATAATTTATTCTACTCAGAATCTATTCTCCAGAAACTATTCTTCAAAAGTTAGTCCAAACACACCCTTAATTGTTTTGGACATCACACAATATATGTATATACTAGGGTGAGCATGGTACACAAGAGCTTGGTATGCCCACCTGAGTTAGGTCAAAAATTTCCCTACCCGGTCCAAAAAAAAAAATGGCCCGAAAAAAAATTTGGACATCTTTGAGCCGAACTAATTATTTGGCAGGGGGTACCGCCCTACTTATTTGGCCCTACACGGAAAATTGTATACAATTTATTTAATATATATTATTTTATATAAAATAAATAGTATTCTATATGTATTATTATTATTATTTCATTTTTATGAATCATTTTGTATTATTATTTAATATTCATGCATCACAGTTTACATATGAATTATTGTCTTTTGGATGGACGTGATTTTTTGATTTGAATGAATGATGTAAAGCATTAAAAAGTTGAGATCAAAGACATGAATTATTGTCTTTTCATACGCATGTGATGATTCTCCTTTATCCTCGTATAGCTTCTTTTCTTGAGAATTTGTTAAAGTACATTATCTTTTTTCTAATTTTGGACCACCTTTTTTTTAGAGAAAGATATATTTAAATATTAGTTAAATTTTAAAATCCTAAATTAATAATTTTAAAAAAAAAATGAATTATTAATTATTATACTCTTTTTTTCAATCACATTACTTTTATTACCAACAAAATCAATTTCAAAATTTAAAATTAAAATAGTATTTAAATATCTTTTTTCGTTCCTTTTGTTCACTTGTCAACTACTACTAGGTAGTATTATCCTTAATTTTGTCTCCTTTATGCTCATTGGAACGATGAAAAAATGAACCAAGCAAATATTTCAAAAATAAAGATGAAAAAAGTGATGGGTTGGTTGATATGATAAACCACATCACCAAAAAAAAAAAATAACACAAGATTAAATATCAGAAAACTCATTTATTAAAAGAGATAAAAACTCTTTATATTCCTGGAAAACCTTGATCAAATTAAAAGATAAAAAAGAAAAGGAGTTGTGATTTGATGATTTCACATATATTTAATAAATAAAATTGTTTTATCTTTCTCATCGAGATGGTGCAAATATATGTATGTGTGTGTGTGTATATATATATATATAGTGTTTTTTAATCTGGAAGGCAATATTCTTTATCTTTAATTTATTATGATTCACGAGAGTTTTTTGACCTAAAAGGCTGAAACAGCTCGCAAGAGTTTGGGACTTGGTGGTGTGTATATATATACATATAGACACAATCAGTAGTAGAAATTTGTTATTAGTTACTATCCATATATATATATATATATATATATATACATATATCTCCTCTGGTCCATGCCTTATTCCATAATATAATTCACTTAGAGAGTAATTAATACTTATTTATCAATTTTGCTTATGTAGTTAATATTTAAACGTGACTTTTTATATGTTCTCTTTCATTTGAAACCCAAGTTAATATGGATAAAGTTGGAAAAACATTCAATTTAAGTCATATTTAATAAATTAACTACTGTTTTTTGGTTTTGGTCAATGTTTTAAAAACCGGATCGGACAGTGAGCCAGAGAGTTCAACGGGTCACGGTTCAAACGGTTGGACCGGTCGGGTGAACAGGTGATATAATAATTAAATTAAAAAATATAATGTATCTATATAATAAAAATGGGATAATAAATATACTCCCTCCTTCCAACCCTAAATATAAGACGGAGTTGATTTTTTTCGAGATATTAAGAATGTTAATTAAATTACTTTATAATATTTATATTTATCATTTTTTTTCGAATTATTTTGTATGATTTATAAACTAATATATAATATAATGGTACACAATATATGATATGATTAAGTAACTTATTTAGCTTTCTTAACCTCTTAAAAAAATCAACTCTATTCTACATTTAGAACCAAAACAAATATTATTTTTACTATTGCTTTTACACCACTATTCTGCTGTATGTCAAGTAACTCATAAACATGTAAAATAGTCAATAAAATATGAATAATATAATCATGTGATAATATATTATTGAACTATTCAACTTATGTAAAGAAAGATAAGAATGAAATAATTTAACAAAAAATCACGAGTTTTTTTATAAATACTAAAATTTTAATTAATAAGATAATAACAAAATAAAATCTTTTTTATTAGCATAAAATAAAATCAAATAAGTAATAGGGCTGATTTTTAGGGCCTATATCTAATAGCTAAAAAGCTTAGGAATTTTGAAAACATGTAGCATAGGAGATGTAATGTAGATTTTGAAAACTAATGAATGTTGAAAATTGCAATTTCTCTCTCATGCTCTCCTCTCAACTCAAACACTGACTCTTTTTGTTTTTTTTCATACTCTTCTCTCTCTTCCTCCTCTCAGCTTTGTTCCTTTTCCTTTCGTATGAGATATTCTGTTTCTTCTAAATTGAAGTTTGGCTTCGAGAGTCATGATCTAAGATATGAATCTCAAGTCTAAGGGAAGATCCACAATATGCTTTTTCAATCATTTCCGCATTTTGTGTAAAACTTCAAATCCTATAAGTAAGTTTTTTTTAAATTTACATGTTTCTTCCTCATTCTCTCTTTCCTTGACTTCCAGTTCATCTTCTTCCTTTAAGATATGTCTCCCAAGAATCCATCCGGCTTGACAAAACTCGTTTTGAGTTCCGGCGGGAAAACGGTTTCCGGCTCTATGGCCAGTTCTCTCCGAGCCAATCTGGCTCAACATCAAGAGTAGGCTTTTGACAGAGAAACCAGCCGTTGTTGTTGCCGGTCGATGGTCTGGCTGGCCGGACCGTCCGATCCGACTCGGTTCTTAAATCATTGGTTTTGATGGACAATTAAAGTGTCTTATATTATGGATCAGAGAGAGTACTAATAATTGAAGATGAACCAACCCACTTTTCAACGACTGAGAGGCTTTTGCCTAATTTTTAGAAGTCTTTTATAGCTTTAGGTCAACAACATTATCTGAACAATGAGTTATAAGAAAAGATTGGTAGTTAACTTATCATAAAGCTAAGCAAATTCTCAAGCTTTTCTTTTAGTTTTTGGTAATTAACTTTTGGTAAAAGCTAATTCTATGTTAGTTTTTTATATCTAACCTAAATTATAGCTTTATATGTGGTCAAGCAAAAAATTAATTAATCCAAATATTTTGGTCTGGATCACTCCAACGCCAATCCAAACATCATCTAAAGAGATTTACAAACAGATTAAAAAGAGAGCAGACAAATATTAAGGAACAAGAATGCTCGCTTATGATATTAATTAATATCCTTTTTGAGATGTATTTTACACTTTGCCGGCTTCAACACTTGTAAGATCTAAATCATCACGTCTAATTAGTTTGATTCAGAAACTTGAATCCTCTTAATTAAATAGATCATAATGAAGTATCTCGCAAATAAATATATTAACTATACAGTTTATTACTTATTCACGTCAAAGAATTTGAATATTTGATTATATCCGCATTTGATGTTGCCAAATTAAAATTGAAGTGGACAAGGAGCGGAAAATAAGTGCGAAGGCAGGCTAAAAAAGATATAAAATAAATCAAGGTGGTTATCATGCATGCATGCCCACACACATATAGGGAGACATTAACTTATGTGCCATAATTATTATTATTGAAAATTAAATTAATTTGAAAAATATAATGTCGTGTGAGTGCATTATAAGAACAGGGAACACTGCACGTTGTGGTGAGAGAGATGAAAGTTTCCATTTCCGCGTTAAAAATTTGACTAAGACCTTCCACCAAATCCCCACAAAGTCAATGTGCTTAACTAACCCCTCACACTTCATTTTTAGTGGCTTCAATGTAAAAATTACAATCCCATATACACATGTGAGTTGAGTTAAAATATATTATTCTTTTTTAATATCAATATAAATATATATTACTATTTTCCTTGTAAATTTTGGATAAATTAAAATAAATATCAAGAGAACTAATCATGCATCCATGAATAAAAACAAGAGGTCAGTTGTTCAGCAATTGCTTTCATTATTTTAAGACTCGTACACATGTGAAGAACTAAATGATGGAAAGTTGGAAACATCATCGATGTTTCTCATTTTTTTTTAAAAAAAAATATTCTACAGCACAAAGCACTAATCATGTCTCCTGAAATATACGCAAGAATTAAAGGTCATTAATCAAAATTTATATAAGTCGGTGAAGATATTCAGTTAATAATTGATACTGAAGCAATTTTATTTCATTTTTGCAGATCTTGCTTTTGACCCAACCCGTAGCTAGTGAGCAAATAATAAATTTAACTAATGTAAAGTAAATCTTCACTCATTTCTATTATAGTGGTGGTTGGTACGGTGAAGATATTTTTTTTTTTATATGATATACTTTTCTATTGTTTAGTGTGCCAAACCAAATTCTAGTATTGGTTAGATTTCCAATGAGGAATTGCTCTTTAAAACTAATTTTTAGGAGGAAGGATCTTATATATTGTAATAATAAATTATGACTTTGCTTTGTGAAATATTATTGCTTTTCGGATATAAGACAAATTGAGGAAAAATATTAAAACTTGCCTTTTTAAATGGAATTTTAAACAGTCAGATTTTAATTGTTTCTTTTGGGGGGTGGATTTAAACTACACCAAACAGTTGTTTCCCCTGGAAATTTTATTTGTTATATGAGGAATTTGTCTATTCAAATATTTAATTCAACGAGAAAATAATAGCTGTAATTAGCCTGTTACCGGAAAAAAAAAATTCCTTTTTTCTTGTGTTTTTACTTTTATTTTTCAAGTATCTCAAAATGTGGAAAAAATCATATTGTAATATTTTGAGAATATTTTTTTTTAAAAAAATAATCAATTATTGGACTATGTACTTGTATGGAAAGTTTCTCTGCCAAGGTAAGGAGATATTTTTAGGGAAAATCCCATATAAAGCTATTTAAAATAGAATAATTATAAATCAGGTTAGTAAATTTAACAAATCTCTAAATGAGTCATCAACCTAATTTTGGACTTTAAAATGTGGATAAAATAACTTTAATATCATCTCCTCTCTTCTTTTTGAAGAGTTTCATTACTTTGTGACTTATGTTTTTCTATATATATATATCAACGTTAATATTTAATAAAACAAAATATGATTCATCTATAGTTTAAATATATTAATTATCATTATAAGAACAAAAGCTTATAGTATTTTCAAGCAAAGAGTTCATTTTATTAACACGAACAAAATTTTCAAAAAAAAAAAAGAATATGTGTCACAATAATTTTTTTTTAAAATAAATATATTAATTATAAATTTTATTATATTAATTTCATATATAATTTTTTTTTGGGAAATTCTTATATTTCAATAAGCATTTTATGAAATTTTAAGTGCATTTAATATTTCTATCTAAAATATCCTTATAAGTATATCAAAGTTTCTCGTATTTCTAATAGAAATTAATAATTCATATTAAAAAGTTGAAACCTTAACTAAATTATTTTTAAGAAATTCTCATTTATGCTAAAGCAGGTCTCGCAGCATTGCCGGGTTTTCATCTAGTTGGCCATGCTACCACTGAACTCGATGAGGTTCTGAAACCTTAACTGTTTGTGCTATAAAAGAAAGCACCGTCCACATTTAGTTTTTATTTCAATTGATTTTTATAAACTGAAATTGGTAAATATTATTCTTCTTCTTTTTTTATCTCACTTGATAAAAATAACTACATTATTTTTTTAAGAAAAATTAAATTTTTTATTATTTTTAATATCAATTGAATGATTTTTGGTTGAAAAAATTAATTTTTTTAATTGATTTTTAATATCAATTAAATGATTTTTAGTTGGTATGTATCATGGTTCTTTTTTTTTTTTTGCTTGAATTATTTTTTATGATCCTTTTAGAGTATAAAAAATTCCTTTGATTTGGAAAAATTATATTTTGTTTGATTATATAGTAATGTTGATATATATAGAGCAATAAAGTCATATAGCAATAAAATTCTTTTAAGAGGGGAGAGAAGAAGGGAGAGGGCATTAAAGTTATTTTACTCATATTTTAAAATCCTAAATTGAGTTAATGACTTAGATAAAGATTTGTTGAATTTACTAAACTAATTTAAAATTTTCCTATTTTAAGTAGCTTTATATGGGATTTTTTCATATTTTTATCTGTATTTATTTATGTACGCATAAGAGAAGATGGAGGATATTAAGGAGGAATATAAATGACATCACATGGAGTATGGCGTGTTGTGAGACTCAATGTAATCAATATGTGAAAGGAACAAGAGTGAAGGTAGCTGGGGGGAGAAGAAGGAACAACATACACGTAGCTCGATTCATTAAAATGAAAAAGTAATATAGATAGAATAAAAAAGTTGTTGATTGATGTAATAAACGGTCTCGTCTCTACAATAAGGAGAACATAGGTTCAAATATCAAGAATCGTATTTATTGGGAGAAACAAGAACCCTGCTCGCTCAAAACCAAGCTTGTTTGGTATGAGGGGAGGGAAGGGAAAGTGAGTGGAGGGAAAAAAATTTTGAGATGGATTTGAAAAAATGAAAGACGTGGGGTATAAAGTTTTTAATTAAATTTCTTACTCTCTAATCTTACATATTATCTATATTAAAATTTTATAACCCAACTTCTCCAATTTTTTTAAATTGAACTCATAAAAATTTTCCCTTTCCTCCAAAACCCTTATACCAAATAGACCCTTAAAAGAAGAAACCCTTGACTAAATTGAACGTGCCAAAAAAATAATATAAAGAGAAAGAAGTAGAGGAAGAAGAGATGGATTTAAAAGAGGAGTTGATTAACGGTGTACTTTTTTGAATGAGAAACTGGATATCATTAATCCACTATGGAACAAATACAAGATAAAATATCAAAGCCTAATCAACCTTCATCAACGACCGCCTCACTAAAGAAAGGTGGTTGGTGATCAAGGAGAACAAAAGTATCATTAATGGTATGAGCCATCTTGGCCAAATGATCAGCTAAAAAATTCTGTTCTCTAGGAATATGACATAGAAGAACTTGCCAAGTCTTGAATATCCAGAGTCTTGCATCATCAACGACATCTTTGTAGGGGTAGGAACTTTCACAACCCCGAATAAGAAGATTTATGGCTTCAAGGCAGTCAGTAAGGACCAAGACCCTAGTGAAACTGTGATTCCAGCATAGTTGAAGACCTTGTATGATTGCAATGATCTCCGCAACAACCGGAGGCACTCGAGTAAGCTTGCTAATGTAACCACGGATCCAATTTCCATTTTCATCCTTGATGACACCGGCGCATCCACTCTGGCCTGTTTGAAGGACTGAGCCATCAGTTTCCAAGGTGATGAAACCCGGTTGACTTCGATTAACTCCCCCTCCTGAAATCGAATAATTGGAATAAAATTGGCAATTGGAGGTTAATTCCATATCCCAGCAGGCGTGGAAGAAATTGGCTTGGGCGTTGAGGCAGACAATTTCAGAGTCCTCTCCAAATAGCTTCCTGCAACGGTTTACCCAAATGTCCCAGCACACATATCCGAAAAGAGTAGCCCAATTTAACTTCTTGGTGAAGTTCCTGCCGCCTTCGTGATTCAGATTCCAATTGATCCAATCCCTTCCCTGTAAAGTTGAAAAGGTATCCCACAAGGCTGGATTGACTATCGAAATCCATCGCTCTCGAGCATTAGAACAATCTCTTAGTAGATGCATGATATCTTCCTCCTGAGGGCATCCAAACGGACAACTACCTTGTTCAATTAAACCTCTTCGAGCTCTAAGTTGTGCCGTATGGACTCTACCGTGAGCGACGAGCCACATAAAAGACTTTATCTTTTCAGGAAACCGGCCACCGCCACAGCTTCCTCCAAAACACATCATCTGAGTTATTGGGACCTGCAAAAAGAAAGTGATAGGCAGAGCTAACAGAAAAAGAACCATCAGAAGAGGGTTTCCAGAAAAACTTATCTTCTCCTCTGTTTAGGCAGGGAGGATGAACACAGAGGATCCAATCAATAATATGGTGTTGGAACCATATTCCCAACTTAGCTGAGTCCCAAATACCCCCAGGCATTACATAATCCTGAACCTTTTCTGCACCATTAACAGCACCCTCAAAACCAGGAATTAACTCGATCAATGGTCTATTTAATTCAGACCAATTATCATACCAGAAAGAAGTGGTAGCCCCATTCCGGATCTGGACTCCCACACCTTGTTTAAATTTATCCCAAACACTACAAACACCCTTCCAGGTAAAGGAAGAATTCCTTTGATATACTGGCCCAATCGCCTGGTCCCAACGGTATTTAGCTTTGAGAACCCTGACCCATAGTGAATCCTTGTTGTTTAGCAACATCCAGCAAAGTTTCATGATAAAGGCTTCATTTTGTTTGCGCATGTCCCGGATCCCTAGACCGCCTCTATCCTTATCCTTTGTAATATTATCCCAGGAAATGAGATGGAGCTTCTTCCGGTCCTCATTATCACCCCATAGAAAATTTCTACTTTTTTTCTCGAGATCTCAAAGAACACCTTTAGGAAGCAGCATTGTCTGCATATGATAAGAAGGCAATGAAGATAATACGGCTTTAATAAGAGTGACCCTGCCCGCAAGATTTAAGCAGCCCCGCTTCCAACCAGAAAGTCTTTTATGAGTTTTTTCTAAGAGGGGAGCAAACGTAAGCTTGGTTACTCTTTTATGAAGTAATGGAATCCCAAGGTATTTTCCAAGGTCCCCAGTCAAACGAACACCCATACTTCTGCTAAGGCTAATCGCTCTAGAACCATGCACATTCTTTGAGAAACACACTCTGGTCTTGTCTTTGTTCATTTTCTGCCCAGAAGCATCACAGAAAGCCTGAATGCACCGAAGCATTTCCTCAGCCTGATTTTCAGAGACCTCACCAAAGAGGATGAGATTATCAGCAAAGAACAGGTGAGAGATGTTTGGGCCATTTCTATTGAGACGAATTGGTTTCCAAGAACCATCATTAACGGCATCCCGGATTATATGATTAAGTCTTTCCATGCATAAGGTGAAGATGAAGGGCGAGAGGGGATCTCCTTGTCTAATACCCCGAGAAGCCCCAAAAGTAAGGGAGGCGTTTCCATTCCAAAGAACCTGGAAGGAGGGACTTGAGATACATGTCATAATAAGATCACGAATTTGACCGTCAATACCAACAGCTCTCAGAGTGTCTTAAGGGCCATTCAAGCCGGTCAAAGGCCTTTTCAAGATCCACCTTAACTGCCATCCACCCCTTTTTACCAGTCTTAACCCTCATGGAATGAATGACCTCCTGAGTAACAATTATGTTATCACTGCTCTGCCGGCCAGCAATAAAGCTGCATTGGTAGTCACCCACAAGTTTACCCATGATATCCCGAAGACGGCTACTTAGAATCTTGTTAATGATTTTGTAACTGACATTGCAAAGGGAGATAGGCCTGAAATCCGTAATCAACTCCAGGTTGTCCTTTTTGGGAATAAGGACAACATTGGTATTATTAATAGCTTTCACCCCGTGCGGATTTCTAAATGCTTCGGAAACTAATTCGACGATATGATCTCCTAGAATCGACCAATATTCCTGATAAAAAATTGCTTGAATCCCATCAGGACCTGGAGCCTTAAAAGCACCCAGAGAAAAAGTAGCAGACTTGATTTCTGTATCAGACACCGGCGCATGAATTTTATCGTAATCAGAGGCATCCAAATGAGGGAAGTGAGTTTGAGTAACTATTGGATTGGAAAGAGAATTCTCACTGCAAAAGAGGTAGGTGTAATAATTGGTAGCAATCTGCTTTAATTCATGTTGGTCAAAAGTCCAAGAGCCATCATTTCTTCTAAGACCGTCAATCCTGTTTTCCGTCTGTGAGTAACAACAGCAGTGTAAAAGAATTTGCTATTTTTATCACCCCATTTTAGCCAATTACATCGAGATTTCTGGTACCATAAGAGCTCTTCTTGAGCGATAACTTTCGAATATTCCTTCCATAACTCATTTTCAGATTGGATGAGATGTTGACTATCACGCCTTGACCTTGCTCTCCCAATGCCATCGATTCTATGCAATATAGCCCTTTTTTATTATTCAAGTTACCCACCTTATTTTTATTCCACTCACATGCTTCTCTGGAGAAAGTGGAAACTTCATCATTCCAAGTACCTCGGCCCCAAGAATCCTTCACCAAGTCTATGAAACCCTCTTCAATAAACCAGGCAGCTTGGCAACGAAAGGGAGGTCTAGTTCTGGAGGTGACCGTAGGATCAGATTTGATCAGGATTGGCCTGTGATCCGAGCCAAATTTATTCAAGTGATACACCTTAGTAAGGGGGTGAGACGTATTCCATTCCGAATTCGTGAAGGCCCAGTCAATTCTTTCTTTAAGGGAACCACGTTCCCAAGTGAATCTGTCACCAAAAATTTCCATTTCTATGAGTTGAGAGTGGGCAATACATTCCTGGAATTGTCTCATTGAGCGAACATTAGGCCTTGATCCACCTTTTTTTATCTTCACTATAGAGATAGGCATTGAAATCACCAATCACAATCCAAGGGAGGTTCACATTTGCACTGAAATTGTTAAGCTCATCCCAAAGGTTTTGACGAAAAATATGATTCGGTTCAGCATAAACACCAGAGAGAATAAACACAGAATTATCATTAGCCACATTCACACTGACATGAATAGCTTGAGTGGACGATGAGATATAATGCAGCGAAACATCCTCAAAATTCCAGAGGATCCAGATACCACCTGCATACCCAGTAGCTTCTAGACGGAGCCAAGTATTGAAACCCAGTCTACTAACAATTTTATCTGCCTTTATACCACTGACACGATTTTCAGTAAGGATGAGAATCTTGATATCTTTGCCATGAATCACATCTCTAAGCCTTCTAGGAAACGACCTTGAAGCAGCACCTCTACAATTCCAAGACAAAATATTTATGGGAATTATTAAAAACAATTAAGGAAAAGAAAACGAACCTGAGCCAATAAGCTACTAGCCGGAATAATTTGGAGCCATGTTACCATCACCCCCATCTGTTTCAGCTGTATAATCTACCCGTGACACCTGAATGGCTGGAGCACAAATATTACTATCAACGAGGTTGTCATTAGCTGGCTGAATTTCCATGGCTAACTGTTGGGTAGTATGCAAAAAATGAGTCCTAGCAGAATCCTTCACAATGCTAGCTCCCAGGTTATTTGCACTGTCTAGAATGAGGTTCAAGTTGTTGGAACCATTTTGTGATAAAGAACTAAAGATAAGATTGTGCCCTCTCCCACTGTGCTTGCGTTTAAATTGTGAATTATGTGCTTTCATATTAATGCTTCTTTTTCCTTTATCCTTACCAACCGCAGACACACTTGATTTAGTGTAATTGGTTCTATTTAGAACTTTAGTATTCTGGATTTCCTGATCCTTCTGTGTTGAGGCCGCCGCTGTGTCTAGACGATGGTCCAATAAAACCACCCCAGGCCCAGCGGGTCCATCTTGGTTAGTCAGATCATTAAACCCCAAATTCTCACCCATAGCGTCAATTTCCAGCCCAATAGACTGCACGTGCGACTCTTGGGCGTTGTTGCATACGGCCTGAACAGTTTAGCCCATTTCAAGTGTTTGATTCATGCTCCCTTTTTACAGAGTTGGGCCCACGTGGATTTTGCTTGTGGTTAACTCATTTGTCTCCATGTGAACCGGACCCACGTGATCCTTATTCTCTTTAATTCCCATCGGCTTCCCCTCAAACACAGTGACCTTTTTCTTATTTTTCTGAGATATCCTCTGCTCTTTTAATCCCGCGGACGTCATCTCTGTATCTTTGCCTCTTGCTGCAGCTGATTTAGACTCTCCATTTTTGAAAATGGAGATTAGATTTCCTATCCATTGAGCTTGATCTGCGTCGCCGCCAGTATGCATTTTTTGCACAGTTTCCTTTCTTTTCCACTGTAATTCCACTGCCTTGCTTTTAGGCGTCTTAAGATGATCCTTGGGAAAGGCTTCTGTGTCAGTAGCCGTTTGATGGAGCACCTCAAATCGAGAGCCAAACCCTTTCTCACCTTATCTCAGACTTGATCGGACAGGAGAAGGAGTTTTTATCTGCTGTTTCTTCTCTGACCCTGTGGCGAGATTGCGAGATCTAACTCTAGGTTTAGCTTGCATCCATATTCCGTACTCCTCTTCGACAGCTATGCCAGGTACGGACACTAGAGGTAGTTTCTCATCCGCTTGGTTTCCATTTTCTTTCGCCGGAATTTGGTCGGACGAACTTGCCAGTGGTGTCTGTGTTTTTATCAGTGTTAAATCCTAAGAATTCCCTGAACACGTTTCCATGGTATGACCATAGAGACCATATTTGAAACATATAATACTTAATCCCTCATACTCCACTGTGTAGACATGGTTGCGAAGGATGAAACGAGATTGAAGCTTTTTGTTTAAATCGACCTCTACACTGACTCTGGCATATTTCCCTCTTTCAACAGCATTTAGATTATTCTCCTGATGAGCCAAAGTGTTCATATCTACCTTGAGAGTTTGGCCAATCAAATTACCTATCTCAAACATACACTCCTCCGTATACATATATGCACAGGTAGAGTGGGTATTCTGATCCATACTGCTACTTTTCTCACTTTGTTGCAGTAAGCATTGAAGTTTGGATTCCATCTTTGGACTGCAAGGTAATGACCTTGTATAAGCCAAGGGCCTTCAAACAGGAGCCTGGAGCGTAGAGTTTTGTCTGCTGATCAAAAGATAAAATAGTTGTTAGGGAGGTCAATGATCTCAAAGTTATCAGATCTGAGGAGCCATTTAATTCGGTCCCTCATCATATGAAGGTTTGGCCTTTTCCCTAGAACTGTCAGGATTAAAGCTTCCTTCCATGGTCTGCACAAGTCTTTTAATTTTTCGTTGGATATGTTGAGAGATGGAATTGATCCCAGAGCTTTCTTTTGTTCCTCTGTAACATTTGGGGATAATGCCTCCTCCTCTCTAATCCATTCATCCATTTGTTCTTTGAAGTCTTTGTCTAAGTTTACCTCTTCTTCCCCCAAAAGTTTTGATTTGTAAGATATCTGGATTTTGGAAGATTGTTTCACGTTTCTTCTTAGTTGCTCCACAGGAAAAGCATCATTCAGTTTTGATGCTTCAGCCATTTCAGTATCTGTGGTCTTCTCACCCTGTTTCTTGGAGCTGATTTCTCTATTATCAGCTACATTTATTGGCATTCTCTTGATATTTTTCCCTAACAGATCTTCCTCTTCCTTAGATTTCCCAGTCCCCTCATCAGAGATGCAATCGGAGTTCATCTTTTTCAGTACTGAGTTCAGTGCTTTTTTTTCTCTACTACCCACTAAGCTTGACTCTACGGAGTTATATTTTCTACATTAACGGTGTACTTTACATACATACATATCTTTAGGTCAGTTGAGTCTCCAGGACTCACAATAATCAAAATAGACCTCTGACTCAAATAGCGTTTATAAATCGCTTATTAATAATATCCTTACATTAACAGTGGAATTTCAACTCAACTTCGTAAGTATTAGCTAACTCCAACTGGACTAATATTTGCCTCTCCCTCTCCCTCTCCCTGTTTCTGTTTTTTTCCTTTAATGCAGATTAGTGATGTGACTATTGAGAGGCCCTAAGAGACAAAATAAAGGAAATATCATGAATTATGAGAATGTGATAATCACTTGATAGAGAGACATAAAGCAACATCTTAATTGGGTTAGCAACTTGGGAGTGTGACGTAATGTAACTAACAGACAATCCGGTATCAACGTGGTGGGGATTATACATGCTCCTTTTCAAGAAATAATTAAGCTGACAAATTATGCATATTATTAATATTAATCCAGTAGATCCACACTTGGTATTATAATTTACAACAGTAAATCTCAACATTATTTTTATTATAAAGACAACATCCACATGATCCCTTACTAAATTGTTACATTTTAAAAGTTGACCCCGCCTAAAACTAAAAACTTGTTTTTAATGATGATTGGAGCCTTCAGAAATAGTTTTTCCATTGTAATTTATAGCATAGTATATGATAAGTATGTGAGTAGAATTTTGTCTCAATTTACATAAATATCTTTATAATAAATATACATAGATATCAATGGTTCGCATCCTCCTGATATATATAAAAAGATAAGTAGAGTGTTGATAGTGCACAATAATACGGAGAACCCACTTAATGAAATAATAACCTCCCCAACCTCATCAACACAATTTACCTCTACAATTTTGAGCTCTCACTTCATTTTTTTTTGGGGCAAAAATTGAATATTCAGGGCATTATTTCTTGTATTTCAATTTTTTTTGTAGCTCAAATATTTTCTGATATCATTCATGGCTGTTGACCTGAGATCACTCTATCAGTATTGAAGTGAGCATCAATATTATGGGTTCAAGTGGCATGTGATTGACCAAAAAAAAGTGGCATGTGGATATGGTCCCTTTTTTTTTGCTCAAAAGGTACTTCTATTAATATTGTAAAAGCATATCTAATACAATAAAGGAAGTCAATCCCAAAATAACAACAGAAAATTAACATGACAAACCAAACAAATCAAGTCTAAAAGCAAATTAAAACTAGTCACCATCCATTCAAGAGGTGGGAATAGAAGTACCATCAGTATCTTCACAGGCTCCTGGGCATCCAAGGTTAGAAGTAACATCAAAGAAGGTGTTGGTTCAAATACCCACCCTATAGGGCACACCCCCTTATAAGCATTAGCTGCGAGTAGATCAGCTTCACGATTACCTCGTCTTGGGGTAAATGACAGAGAGAACCCAACCTCGAAAGAAAGAAGGCATATGATATCCTGAACAATACTTCTGCTCCTCCAGTCAAACAAATCTGGTGCTTTAGAAACAACACAAGTGAGCAAGGGAAGGCAATCCGTTTCAAAAACAGCTTTATTATGTCCCAAGTCCATAGCTAACAACAATGCTCTTTTTAATGCCAAAGCTTCAGTCATGAATGCAGAGATAGATTTCAATTTATCCACATAACCCCATTTGAACTGTCCAAGGTTATCTCGGCATATCACCCCAATAGCAGCATCTTCATTACCAGGTTTGAATGCTCCATCACAATTGACTTTCAAGTTACCTGTAGAGGGAGGGATCCAAGTAATGGGGGAATGATTAGTACAACTCAGTGACTCCGTCCCCAAGTTCAATTTATCACAGGTAATCCAGTATTCAAAATTGCTCTTCATAGCCATTTCAATAACAACAGAGGGGTTGGGTTCTTTATAGTTAAAGACCTTCTCATTTCGTTGCTTGCATATGAACCACAAGATCCAACATATTAAAGAAATATCCTGCTTCTTCAACAACTTTGTGCCAATCATATGTATCCACCAGGCATTAAAATTAGACACATTAGATGCATTAATTCTAGCAGATAGCGTGCAGCCAAACCAAATACACCTGGTCCATGGGCAATGAAAAAATAAGTACTCAATAGTTTCCTCTGTCAATTCACAAATAGGGCATTGACTAACCAGGGATTTTTTCCTTCTAAAGAGAGCTGCATTAGTAGCAATAGCATTACTAAGAACCCGCCAAATAAACTGCTGTACTCTTGGGATAACTTTAATTTTCCAAATCGCTTTCCAGCAGGTTATGGGAATGACTGTAGAGGAGCTAGCTTTAGTGGTATGGGCAGAGGTCGTTTCCTTCCCCTGGTGGTACCCCAACTTCACCTGGTACTCTCCATTCCGAGCTTTAGTCCACACTAGTTTGTCTTTCAATCCATTGGATGGGATAGGGATTTCATGTATTGCACACTTGACTTCTTCTGTCAGATATTGGTTTATGGGAGTAAGATCCCATTCCCCATTAACAATTAAGTCGCAAACTCTACCATGTGAGACATAAAGATCATCATTGTTGGTCGGTTTCTCTGGGAAATCAATACTTGGTATCCAGTTGTCTTCCCATATTCTGATTGAAGAACCATCACCAACATCCCTCCGAAGGTCTTTTTTAAGATAATCTCTGCCATCAATAATACTAGACCAGCACCATGAGGCCTTATACCCTTTGTGAGCATCAATGAACACAGCCTTGGGAAAATACACACTTTTCAACACCCTAGCCCATAAATCATTAGGTCTTACCATTAATTTCCATGCTGTTTTAGCCAAAAGTGCATCATTCATAATAGTAAGATCACGAAAACCCATGGCACCATTACTCTTTCCAGTAGTAAGAACCTCCCAAGCTTTCCAGTGGGTTTTGCCTCCAAAGGCCTTACCTTCCCACCAAAAATTACCAATAAGGCTATTTATCTCCCTGCATGTTTTCAAAGGGAACTTAAAACAATTCATAGGATAAATTGGGATTTCCTGGAGAACTGCTTTAATCATAACCTCTCTTCCAGCATAGGATAAAAGAGAATTCCCCCATCCCTGAATTTTACTTGCTACTCGTGCCTTGATGTATGCTACTGCCTAATGTTTTGTCTTTCCTCAGACACTCGGAATGCCAAGATATTTTCCTGGATCCTCAGTTGCAGGAATGCCTAGAGTGTTACCAACCATAGTTCTAACTTCTTCTGGAGTATTGGCAGAGAAGAAAATACTGGATTTATCAAGGTTAGCCACCTGACCAGAAGAAATACAATACATATTGAGAATATTTGCAAGATAAGTACAGTTTCTCTGACTAGCATGCATATATAATAAGGCATCATCAGCAAAGAAGCTATGAGTAAGCATAGGACATGCAATACTCAATTTGATTCCCTTAATCTGTCTATCATGTTGGCTCTTACTAATAATGATGGAAAGTACCTCAGCAACCAAAATAAATAGATACGGTAAGAGAGGGTCCCCCTGACGTAGGCCCCTACCAGGGGAGAAAGAGCTCACATTTTCTCCAGAAATGCATACGTTCAATCTAACTGAGCTCACACACTTCATAATAAGAGATACCCACTCATTGCAAAACCCATATTGCAAAAGAACACGTTCTAGGAAATCCCACTCGACCCGGTCATATGCCTTGCTCATGTCCATTTTAAGAGCAAATTCATACTTACCCCCAAATTTCTTACGACGAAGATAATAATGGACCTCATGAGCAATAATAATATTATCATGGATACAACGACCAGTTATAAATGCACTTTGATTCTGAGATATACAAGCATCAAGCAATGGGCGCATTCTGTTGGCCATGAGCTTTGAAATGATCTTATATGAGAAATTACACGACCCAATAGGTCGGAAGTGAGACACATGTTCAGGTTTCTCAATTTTGGGGATAAGTGTAATGTTGGTCTCGTTAATCCCATTCAGCATAGATTTTCCTGAAAAAAAAAAATCTTAGACCATAGTACAGATAGAATCATCAATTTCAGACCAGGCAGAATGGTAAAATTTACCTGAGAAACCGTCAGGCCCTGGTGCCTTTGAGCTCCCAAGGCTAAAAGCAGCAGCTTTAATTTCCTCCTTTGAAATAGGCATCATAAGACCCTGGTTCATATCAGCTGAGATTTTAGAATCAATGAAACCCAAGATTGCATCCGTTGCTCATGAACCAAAAGTAGCAAAAAGATTTTAGAAAAAACTAGCAATGTTATGTGTAATTGCATGTTTCTCCATTATCCAATTTCCATAATCATCTTTAATGCATAAGATACTATTCCTCTGTCTCCGCTTAATAGTAGAAAGATGAAAGAATCGGGAGTTTTTGTCACCAGCTTGTAGCCAATTAATACGTGAACGTTACCACCAGAATTGCTCTTCCAAATCGAGAATTCTCTCAAGTGCTATTTTGACATCCGACATTGCTTTCATACTCACGGGGTTCAGATCACCCTGAGTAAGAATAGCAAGTTGAGATTTTAATTGCTCAATCAGCTTGGTGTTGTTCGGGAATTCCTGCTTGCTCCACTTTGGCAGATCATTCCTGCATCTCATTAATTTACAGACAAAAGATTCAATGGAAGATTGGTCACTTACTGGTATTGCCCGCCAGCTGTCTCGCACAACTTGTAGAAAATTACCATGTGAAGCCCAGGCTGACTCGAATCTAAAAACCCGATTCCTTCATTGAGAATCAGGCTGGCACTGAATAAAAAGCAGATGATGGTCGGATCCAACTAGCTCTATGTTAAAAACTTGAAGATTCAGGAACTGCTCTCTTAACTGTAAATTGCCCAATGCCCTATCAATCCTTTCTCGAATAGTATCCAGGCCTTCCCTATTATTACACCAAGTGAAGCGATGCCCATTAAAACCCAGATCTAATAATTCACAATCTGCCACAAAGCACTTAAAATTAAGTATATTTCTCCAAGCTCTCAGTCTACCCCCACACTTCTCATCTTGGGATAGGATATCATTAAAATCCCCAAGACAAAGCCAAGAAGACTTAATACTTCTACCGATCCTGCGTACTTCTTGCCAGCACAAAAGTCTTATATCTTCATTAGGTGGGCCATAAATAAAAGTAATATATGCCGGAGTAGTCAATTCAGCAGATTCAACACTAGTATGGATAATATTGGCAGATGAAAACAAGATGTTTACTATAACCACATCGGACTACCATAGTGCAAGGCCCCCACTTCTACCTACCGGGTCAACAAACCAGTCTTCAGTAAAACCACACCTCCTTCTTACTTTCCTCACTACTCTTGCCTTCTGTTTAGTCTCCATCAAGAAGACTATATGGGGTTTTTTCCGGAAGCATTCTTCCTTTAAATTCTTGACTGTCAAGGCAACCCTAAGGCCTTGGCAGTTCCAACTTAAGAAATTCATGGCGAACCGGTGGTTGGTTCCATCCAATCACCGGCGATTTGGGAAGAAGACTTTGATTGAACCTCATGACTACTGCCGCTTACAACGAACCAGCTCTCTGGAAAATCAATTTCACCCGGAGCCAAAGAACCACCTGATGTACTGAGCCTATCTGCAATGGTAGAACATCGAATATACTTTTTAACTGTCCGCAGATTTCTTCGTCGCCCCTTCTGGGATTGAACAGCTTTTTCTTTTTGCTTGACTGAAGCTTCACTATCATCAATGAAGAGTTTACGTCTCCTCTTAATCGTATCTGGGTCAATATCCTCTTCATGTAGTCTCTTGATATGGACCCCATTAAGCCTACTAGATATAGCTGAAACCGGTGATAACCCATTGTGTGGAACAATTGCTTTTTCATTTGGCTCATCCTCACTTGGGAATTCTATATTGTATTCCCCCTGCTCAATTCGGTTAATTAATCTTCCTTCATACAATAATGGGCATGTAGTCTTGGCTTGTTGCAATGAAAAATTAATGTCCACACCTTTTAGTTGGGACCCACTCACTATTTGATTGTCTTGACTTTTAGAAATTGAAAGTTGCACATCACGTGGCTTACACTTCGCATCTGGACAATTAATTGTCAATGGCGTGGGACCCAAGCATTGATGAGCACAATTTTGAATCATATTCCCCCATTATTAAACTTTATGTTACTCCCGCAATCTCCGCTAGTTTGACTAGAATCACTCCAAGAATTTGCAACTCCATTGTTATCAACCTTGCTGCTCGGCGATCTATTCCGGTGAGGCCTATGTGACGCAGCTTTCATGTCTATGAACTTAGCTTCAATCCAATCCTTCTTGCAAACCTCCAACACATCCTCAAAGGTACGCATCGGGGTTGTACTAAGCCAGCTACCGAATTCACACTCTGTCTCATCATCTCCTCTTGAAATATTGAGATCTTTACAACCCCGTCTCTCATGACCAATACGTCCACATTTGTAGCAAAAATCCTGCAACCTCTCATATCTAACTGTGACCCAGGCAGGATCCTTCTCCTTGCGCGGAACCCAAAAGCCTATAGTCAGGGGTTCATCCAGAGAAATAAGAGACCTAACTTGAATAAAACTTCGAACTAATTTTCCATCCACCACCGGCCTTTCATACAACACAATCTCCCCTACTGCATCTCCAAGGGTCTTCGCATTTGAATTCTCAAATGCCTCCAATGGGAGACCATGAAATTGTATCCAAAAAGGCGCGGTACTAAAGTTTACCTCTTTAAGAACCATATATTCTTCCCAGATCTGAAGATTTAAAAGCTGACCTTGTATAGACCATGGCCTGCCTTTGAGAATACGAGCATAGTCTTCAGTATTATCAAACCTGAAAAGAAAAATTAGTTGTCTCCGATCAAGATCGTGAACCTCCACCTCTTCATCCAACTGCCACCCCTTCTTGATCATAGAAACAACTGTGGGAATATTCATGTTTTTACTAGTTAATATATTCCCAACTAAGGTACCCCCTTGCTTTTCGGCCTTCTGATCTAGTTTCAAAACTACCTCCTTTGGCTTCTTAGAACCACTACTTTGCCCCACCTCCATACCTCCAAACACTCTATTAGAACACACACACACCCACTTTGAAAACTCAAAAGAAAAAGGAAAGATGAAGAGCTAGAAACCCGATCGGCGTTCAAATAACACCGGCCGAACTGACGCACAAGGTGCCGTACGGACTCTCACGAAAGGAGAGGAAAGGGACTCTCACGAGAGGAGAGCAATGTTTCTTTTACACCTGTGGGTATGGTCCCTTCAGGTATGTGAAAGTGAAAGCTCAGATTGTGTGATGGCAAGTGGACCTAAAACTAAAAAGGCAAAGACACTCTTAACTAATATGGGGCTTCGACTCGGTACAGCGTCACCTCACATGTTATGCTGCTCCCTCAGGAACTTCACACTACCACACCACACCACACCACATGGTAATGTTTATATGTACTTCTTATAGAAATTACAAATTTTGAACATTTATAAATTAAATCTCAAATATATATCATTTAACAGATTCAATTACCAATTAATATAAAATAAAAATTTTATAAGAAGTTCGCTTTTTATGAATGAAAAAAATTATGTCAATACAGTATTTTTATCGTGTGATCTTTTGACGCATATTATTTGTCTGCATATATATATACATATATATTTTTTTTACATTATTTGTCTGATGTCAGTGAGATTTTGTAATGAGGGCCCGCTACCGTACAAGGGCCTCTTCTCAAGGGACCGTGCCACAAACTTTTATTACAGCATTGTGTATAGTTAAGTGGTTAAGAATAGTTGTATTAGAAATTTTAAATATTTCAATTAAGATTCTAAACAATAATTTATGTACAGATTTAAAGTTCTTTTTTTAATTTTAAAATTTAAAAGAAGTTTAAGTTTTGCGAAAACATAAATACTGAAACGTAACTTATTGGATTTCTATATCTGGTAATAATATGTTGCACTCTGTTATGTACCCGCCAATAAATAAAGTTGTTGAGTGTCAAAATTAATTTGTACTTGGATATAAACATGTTTATATATTATACATGCGCTTGAATTATTGTGAAAGCCTACATTTGCCCACTTACAACAATTTATTCAATGTCAGAACTTGAATTATCTTTTATATTTTATTTATTAACTTTTTCCCTATATAAATAATTAAATATAAAACTATTTGGTACTCTTATAAAGTACAATTGATGAATTTACATTCCATTTTATTCAGGATCACTGATCGGTATGTCTAGTCTAAATACCAAAAAATTAAGTTCAGCATGATTTTTTTATTGACAAAAATAATCTCAAATTTCGGATATTCAAGAGTTCAATGATTTTATGGAGGAGGAGTTGGTTCAAGAGGTCCATATGATGATACTCATAGAACAAAAAACCGGACCGGACCGGCCGGTTCGACCGGTCAAACTGGGAACCGGTCCCTAGTCTAGTCCGGTTTGGTCATCAAACCGGTCAGAACCGGTTAAAACCGGTGGTCCAACCGGTGGACCCGGTTTCCTTCTTTTTTTTTTTTTAAAAATTTTTCAAATTTTTATTTTGTGTTTTTTGAGGGCAAAATGGAAAGTTGAAGACTAAAATGAAGAGAAAAATAGATAAAGAAAGAATAAATCTTAAAAAAATGAAGAAAATAATGAAAAAATTATTTAAAAAGATATAATAATTATAGGAAATGATATATCTTTACATAAGTATAGGTATTATAACTAATACTAATAGATTTTAAGCATTTTTTTTCTAAAAATCTTTATTTTTATCTATAGAAGTTTAAAAATATATTAATATATATTATCACTAATAAATTATAATATTTTAATATAACCGGTTATGACCGGTTCAACTACCGTTAGACCCCGGTTGACCCATTAACCCTTGAACCTGTGCTGTGACCGGTTCATTGCCCGGTCCGGTTTTTCATTCCTTGATGATACTTAAATTCTTTCCTTTGTGGGGACTAAAAAACATAGAAGGGATATGGGTTTTTCAAAAAGGCAAATATATATAATCCATTTATAAAAAATTCATATAAACTACCCTTATAATAAGTAATGAAAAATATGGGTTGTATGATGTCATCCACTCATCCCTCTCTTTTAATTATATTGCTATTTTCATGTTGTCCTCTTTTTTGTTTTGTTACTATTTAAATTTAAATTTTGATTTTCTTACCATAAATTTTATTTAAATATGTTTTTGAGTAAAAATTCAAAGAGACTATTATTTACTCTTTATTGCCACGGAAAAAAAAAAATCTAATCAGCGAAATAAAGCGAAAAAAAAAACGACAATAGAAGAAAGCCAAAGCTAAATTCTCTTTACCAAAAATTCAAAGGAAACATTAGAAGTTGAGAACTGAAACATAGAAAAATTGACAAAAGGACGAAATTGCCCTGAAAATGCGGCAAAAACTGCGAGAGGAGATGGGGACTGGTTCTGGCCAAAAAAAAAAAAGGAGATGGGGACTGGTGAAAGACAAAGGTACTTAGATAAAGGGACGTTTGAATACAATTCCAACAGAATGGTCCAAATGCATAAAGCCTTTATTTTCTTTGGATCTGCTACAACGGCCAATTTCGTTGCTGAAACATGGTTTAAAAACAAAATGGACCTTTAAGGTTAATATTGAAAGAGACCATTGGGCCTAAAAGCCCTCCCCCTCCAATAGCATCCTATTCTTTTGCCTTTTTTTATTTTTTAAAAAAAGCAGTGTCTATAGAATATTTTTTCTCTCTTTCAAAATGCTTATTCCCTCTGCTTATTATTATAGATAATATATGCAATGATTTATTATTCTAAACTCTAAAGCGACCAAAGAACTTTCAATGTAAAACGCTATTTTTAAAGATGAAAATTTTGTTTTGACTTTGTTAAATGTCAGCGAAATCTGCACCTAGTGGCACACAATATTTGACACTCACACATACCCTCCTTTAATCACTCACCTATCCTATGACTTTCGTGTATTCAGTTTTTCTATATGTACATTGTAATCCTTCTATCATTTACACAATAATATGAATAAGAGATTGAACTCCATAAGCTAATATGGTATCAGAGCATAGGTTTTGAGCTTCAATCCTCTACCCAAAATGAGGCAGAACCAGTGGCGCAATGAGGCTGAGAGAGAGAGAGAGAGCACAACATCAGCACCCACTGTGTTCTACTGACCGTGAGCGCGTGTAGCTACACCACCCACTCCAGGGTGACCGGAACACGCCGATCGGCGTTTCCCAGAAGTCCGGTCACCATCCGACAGGCGAGTGAAGTACACGCGCCTCCACAGTATTGGCGCGTGACCCCACGCGCCGGCGACTTCCCAGATTCCGGCAGCTCGTGAACCCCACGCGCCGGCGACTCCAGAAACCTCAGACGACTCAGATCTATTTTTTACCAGATTTTATGGATCCCTTGCAATTTCCTCCCTTGTTTGGGTCCATTCCAGCTGCTTTTATGTCGGGAACCAATGGTAACAATCAAATCACAACCTCCACTTCTAGTACTACTACTTCCTCTCTGTCTTCTCCTGTACCTTCCATAAACACCACTCTACCAGAATTCCCAGAAAATCAGATTATGGTCATTAACCATAAACTCAATGGGAAAAACTACCTTCAATGGTCTCAAAATGTGTTGAGATACATTCGTGGAAGGAGAAAAGAAAAATATATCAATGGAGAAGCCCCTCAACCAGCTTCTGATGATCCAAGTTTCGACACATGGTTTGCAGAAAATAATCAAGTTATGACTTGGTTATCTAACTCTATGACCGTGGATATTAGCGAAGGATATCTCTTAGCCAACACGGCCAAGGAGATATGGGATGCAGCAAAAAGAACATACTCATCACTAGACAACACTGCAGCCTTGATCCATTTGAAACGTCAACTCCGAGACTTGAGACAAGGAAATATATCAGTGACTGAGTACTATAATGCTTTGCTGAAACTTTGGCAACAACAGGATCTATTTGAGGTACATCCATGGGAAGTTGTCAAGGATGCTCAATTGTATCGGAAAACACTGGAAGAAGGAAGAATTCATGATTTTCTTCTTGGACTTAACGATTCCTTTGAAGACATAAGAGGAAGAATTATGGGTTTAAAACCCCTACCACATCTATTTGATGTAGTTAATCATGTTCAGTTTGAAGAAAGCAGAAAACTTCTCAGTCAAAGTAGCCAGAAGTACATTGAGGGCTCAGCTATGGCAATGAAAGGGCCACAAGATGAAAGGAAAAAAACTAAATGGTGCAATTACTGCAAGAAGAAAGGCCATATAAAGGAAGAATGCTGGAAACTCCATGGCAAGCCTTCAACTGGAAAACAACATGCCCAACAAAGTCACCTCACTACCACTGAACAGAAAGGGAAAGATGTCGACTACCTAAGCCAGGAAGAATTACAGAAGCTTCGCCAGATGCTTAACAATCAAAATAAGTCAAACTCTGTTCCTGGTATGAATCTTGTACAATCAGGTAATTCCGTCGTACCCCTTAATGTTGTAGTGACTAGTGAAGATACTTGGATTATTGACTCTGGAGCTACAGATCACATGACCGGTAACAAGACTTTAGTCCAAAACCTTAAATTCTGTAATGAACACCTCAAAGTAAAAGTAGCTAATGGTGTATTCACCAAGGTTGCGGGCATTGGCACAGTCACATTATCTGATCACTTGAAAATACAAAATGTTTTATATGTGCCTGCACTCACTTGTAACCTCATATCTGTAAGCAAATTAACTAGAGGTCAAATATGCCGAGTTATCTTTGATGATAATCTTTGCATCTTTCAGGATTTAAAAACGAGGAGGACGATTGGAACTTCTAGAGAATGAGATGGACTGTTCTACCTTGAAGGATCAAACTTGAAGAACACGTGGAAGGCAAGAAGGGCACTGGTTAGCTCCAATTCTCAAATTCATGAAGCATACTTGTGGCACTGTCGCTCAGGCCACCCTAGTTTTGATTATATGAAACATGTGTTTCCAAATTTATTCAATAAAAATTCAGTTCCTTTTCATTGTAAAACTTGCCAACTTGCAAAACAAACTAGATCTTCATATCTCAAACAGCCTTATACGCCTTCCTCACCATTTACATTAATTCATAGTGACATTTGGGGTCCTGCACGAACAAAAACCCTCAACAATGCTAGATGGTTTATTACTTTTATAGATGATCACAGCAGAACCACATGGGTTTATTTAATGAAAGACAAATCCGAAGTCGCCAAAGTATTTCAAAACTTCTATACCTTTGTGCGAACCCAATTCAATGCTCACATTAAGGTACTGCGAAGTGATAATGGCAAAGAATACATGAGCAACACCGTCAAAGAATTTCTTGATCAGCAAGGAATTCATCACCAAACTTCCTGCCCTTACACCCCTCAACAAAATGCCGTGGCTGAATGAAAGAACCGACACCTGTTAGAAGTAACCCGAACCATACTAATGGAACGAAATGTTCCTACCATTTTTTGCGGTGATGCTGTACTAACCGCAGCATATCTCATCAACCGTATGCCATCCAAAGTTCTCAATTACTCCACTCCTATCCAAAAACTCTTTGAACACTTTCCACATTGCCCACTAATCAATTCATTACCACCAAAGGTGTTTGGTTGTGTTGTCTTTGTTCACAAAAACGATGGCAACAAATTTGCTGCTCGAGCTGACAAATGTATCTTTCTTGGCTACTCTCCGACTCAAAAAGGGTACAAATGCTATTGTCCTTTGTCCAGAAAACTTATTGTCTCCCGAGATACAGTCTTCTCAGAAGACGAAGCGTATTATCCCAAAGTATCCATTCAGGGGGAGAACTCTGGTATTGAATGGCTAATCCTGAACAAACCTGAACCACCGTCACCACAACCTAATCTTATAGCCATCATTGACTCACTACCTTCCACAAGCCAACCTAGTTTTATCCAAGATGATCATGAATCCGAATGTCTTCCACCTCAACTTGAACTGACACATAATGAATTGGAAACAAATGTTGAAATCAATTCAGGGATGGATACTGATTAGCAACGAGATGAAGAGTCCAGACTACAAATTCAAGATGAATCGAACACTGGTAGAACCATCTCTCCCATTCAAAGGAATGACCATGACTCCAATTCGGGATTAAATCGTGAAGAACTAGGTTGGCCTATTGCATTGAGAAAAGGGGTAAGATCTTGTACTCAACATCCAATTCAACGTTTTGTCTCATATAGTAACCTATCTACAAAAATGCAAAGCTTTGTTGTAAACAGTGCACAGATTAAAATCCCAAACACGTTTCAACAAGCTATAGTTTATCCAAATTGGAAGCAAGTTGCAGAAGATGAGTTGAGGGCACTCAAGGATAATAAAACGTGGGAGATTACAACTCTTCCCAAAGGGAAGAAACCAGTAGGATGCAAGTGGATCTTCAACCCAAAATTCAATCCTGATGGTAGTATCAATAAATACAAGGCAAGACTTGTTGCAAAGGGATATACCCAGACATATGGAGTTAATTATCAGGAGACATTTGCTCCAGTAGCCAAACTTAATACCATCCAAGTGCTATTATCAATCGCAGCTAACTTGGATTGGTCATTGCACCAACTTGATGTGAAGAATGCCTTCCTAAATGGAAACTTGGAAGAAGAAGTTTACATGGAGATTCCAGATGGAATCGTAGCTCCTGACAACTCTGTGTGTAAACTCAACAAATCATTGAACGGACTTAAGCAATCTCCTCGGGCATGGTTTGGTAGATTCACCAAAACAATGAAAAGACTTGGGTATACTCAGGGACAAGCAGATGACACATTGTTCATCAAACGTGTTAATGGCAAAGTCACCATCTTGATCGTCTATGTTGATGACATGGTCATTACAGGAAACGATAAAGAATCTATTGTTCATTTAAAACAAGATTTGTCAACTGAGTTCCAGGTGAAAGACCTTGGACAAATGAGGTATTTCCTAGGCATGGAAGTAGCAAGAACTAAAAAGGGCATCAATGTATCACAGCGGAAGTATACCTTAGATCTGTTGCATGAAACTGGAATGCTAGGGGCACAACCTGAAGGAACACCAATGGAAGAAGGTTGTCACTTAGAAATCAAGCCAGATGGTGTCCCAGTCAACACAGAATGGTACAGAAGACTTGTCGGGAAACTCATATACTTGACTCACACACGTCCAGACATTAGCTATGCAGTTGGAATAGCAAGTCAATTCATGCACCAGCCACAAGAAGAACACATGACAGCTGTATACAGAATCTTAAGCTATTTAAAGCTTAATCCTGGAAAAGGAATCTTCTTTAAGAAATGCACTGCAAAAGATATTGAAATATACACTGATGCAGACCATGCAAGGGATAGAGAGACTAGAAGATCAGTCTCAGGATATTGCACATATGTGTGGGAAATCTCGTTACATGGAGAAGCAAGAAATAGACTGTGGTGTCACCAAGTAGTACAGAAGTCGAACTGAGAGCTGTTAATCATGGAGTACGTGAAGGACTTTGGGTCATCAGATTGTTAAAGGAGTTGGGAATTCCATATGAAGGACCAATGCAAATTTGGTGTGACAACAAAGCCAGCATTGAAATGGTCAAGAACCCAATCTATCATGATAGAACAAAACATGTTGAGATAGACAGACACTTTATTAAAGAGAAAATTGAAGCAGGCATCATGAAATTGTCCTACATCATATCTGAAGACCAAATTGCAAACGTGCTGACAAAACCACTAGGCAAAGCTACGTTTGAAAAGTTTTTGGGCAAGCTGGGTATGATTGACATATACTCTCCAGCTTGAGGGGGAGTGTTAAATGTCAACGAAATCTGCACCTAGTGGCACACAACATTTGACACTCACACACACCCTCCTTTAATCACTCACCTATCCTATGACTTTCGTGTATTCAGTTTTTCTATATATACATTGTAATCCTTCTATCATTTACACAATAATATGAATAAGAGATTGAGCTCCATAAGCTAATAGACTTCCCACTTTCTACATATCTCTATCCAATTATTGGCTGTGTATTTTATTGGGCACAGAGAATCTAAATTATTGATTAAGAATCAATATAATTTCAAGTAGTTGCTTTCAGTGCTCACCTTTTTAACACAGTTGCTTGAAATTTAAGCACAAGCAACTTTGATGCTATGCCCCAGAAAGGCTAATACTCATAATCTAGATCAGGCCAAGTCATGTGCTAACTTCCATAACAAATTCATTCAGTATTAAAATATATTAGGACCCCAAATCTGCGAGGATCTCATGATTAACATGGATAGTTCCTTATAATCTCTTGTTACACCACCACCTCAGGCTATCAAAATATTATTCAGGATTAATTGGATTTAACTTTCCATATATGAAGGTCAGAGACTCACAGGGAGTTCAATAACAGACACTGGTAGCTGAACTACGACCAGTATCCTCCACTGAAAGTGAGTTAAGCACCATTCCTTCTGCAGCATAGAGATTACCTCTAGTATCATTGAGATGGCTGGGATTATAGCTTGCCATCTTTATGGCTGTCTCGGTTTTCACTACTCTTTCTTTTTTGGCTACCGCCTTCAGCCGGATACGCTCAGCTCTCGAGCCGATAACCTGACCGAGGATAGAGGCTCCAATTGTCAATGCCATTGCTGATTTAGGCATCAGGACTGACTTCCGCAGCATGGCTATGAAGGGAACAGCTGCGTGTACTGCGGCAAACCATGACAGCGAGAACTTCTTTGTGTGCTCCTTCCATACACCCAAGGGGACATTAATTGCCATCCCCAGTGCAGCAATGGCAAGCATTTTTGCAGGAAGAGGCTGAGGACGCAAGTTTTTAACAAAGGCTGTACGAGCAAGAGCCGCCCTTGCAGCAACAACTGCTGGCGGGCATTTAAGCTTCATGCTGGGCGGTGGCCGGAAAGCTGACGTGACAAGGGTGAGGACATTACTTACAGCTCTATAAGACTTGGCAATTGGGCAATTGCCCTTTTCTAACCATTCATTTCCAAGCGCCTCATGCTTTGATGAATCTTCTATCTGGAGGATGTTCAGCATGAGAAAGTAAAAGCTATGTAAGTTTATGCCACATCTCCAAAGTTAATTAAATCAATTCATGCTTGATTAGTAATCAAAATAAAGGATTTCAAGAAGAAAGCTGAAACCTTGCCCTACGAATCATTTCTAATCAAACGGGCTTAAATAAGAATGTTTAGCAAATATCTTGTAAAGTTTAGAACTAAGGAAAAGAAGGCAGTAGCAATTTTTCATTTGTATGTCACTGCAGATTTAAGCCTGGGATTTAGACACTCTCAAGCCCATGACATTTAACGCTCTCTATAAGGCGTATCACTCATGTTGAAGTGTCAGAGATACAATGGACGTTTCTATTTGCTGAACATACTTCTTAGTAGTAAAATAACCAGATCAATAGAAATACAAATACTTACATGAGATGAGTTATCCTTTTTGTTTTCGGTCTTCTTTTGCTTCTTCCACTTGTCAGGAAAATTACCAAAACTGGAAGGGCCACCAAGGCCAAAGGCAGAAAGACTTATGGTAGCAGCTTTTGCTGCTAAAGGATTGAAAGGAGGCAGGAGATCAGGCTCTTTGCTATCAGTGAGGGGAATGACTCCATCTTTTCCATGAAAGAACTTAAATGCCAAGTCAAAATTGGGACCATCTTCAAATATAGGACCATTGGCTCTGCGCACCTAAGCACGAGAATAGAAATGCATTGAGCTTAAAACATTGACCCAAATTGAAATTTAAGTATTATCAGTATGGAGAGTAGATCAAGTTGTTTAGAGTCCAGTTAAGAGAGGCAGGGGTCAATGATATTATTGAGCGAGATCTCTTAGTTAACAATTTATCCTGAGATTTGATTTTTGATCAAGCTCAATGGCGTCGTTTGATCTATGTAGCCGACCCCACCAAGTGGGACAGAGGCTTCATTGTTGGTGGTGGAAATGGCATGAAGATGAGTAACTTACAGGAAAGGAAATACTTGCTGCGGAAAAGGAGAAGTTTGTAGGTTTGTTGATGTTCCTCAAAAACGGGCACTTTTGGATGTCTTTTACATCAAAGGGGCACTCAGATCTATCCTCCGCTGTTCCCTTGAATAAGAAGTCCATTGTCTCCTCTTGTGAAAGCAGTTACTTTTAGAAACAAGGAAAAAATTGAAGATAAGCCAAGAATCTTTAATCTTTAATATAGCAGAATAAAGACATCATATAAAAAGCTACAACATATTATCGATGCCAGGAACAAAAATCACATATATCAGTATTGCATGAAAAATCAAGCAGCCAGGAAGGAACCAAATTGAAAACAAATTTAGTAACAACATCGCAGATAAGGTTGCCAAAACTTACCATCAACAAATTCAACAAGGAAAAAACAGAGCTATCGAACTCTGTAAGTTAGATCAATGTCAGCCCTAACACTCTAATTCATTTTATCACGATAATCTACCACAAAAAACAAGCAGAATTAAAACAAGAAAGCAACAGAAAATCAAAAAGTGAAAGTCATTTGGTTAAAAAGAGCGTACCGGAGCCTTTCTTCTCGGCCGGCGAACGAAGAAGTTGAGAGAAAGGGAGGACGTGTGGCTGCCACAGACACCGAACACGCGCGAACCAGAACTTGCTTTTTGGAAGGAGGAGAATAAAACAGAAACTCGATTAAATCACAGTATCTGATTGTATTTCCACGAGGACATGACTTTTAATAACAGTTAGAGGTCAAATGCCAATTTTTCAAGTATTTTAATTTTGTTAACTAATTTATTTGATATTTCTATGGGGACATTTTCTAGAAAGTAGTATTATAAGAAATTTCTGGAAAGTATATCCGTTGGGAAAAAAAATAGGTGAATGTATATTCATTCAATAATACATTACTTGGTCCAAAAAGAAAATGCTACAGGTGATTCATGTACATGTATTGATGAATATTAAAAGAGTGAGACGTATGTTCACTGGTTCATCCAGTAAGGAAAAAAAGAAACGAAAGAAAGAAATAATGTATGTATTTATAGTTATAAATATATAGAATGAGATACATGTACCTGAAGGACGGGTTCAATGAACAAGAAGTTAATGGCACCAAGATTAGAAATAAGTTAGTTCAATGCATTTATTTATAGTGAATATGTTTTTACCAACTTAAAAAATAAAATATAAAGCTTTTAAAGTTAGGCACTGTATTTTTACAAATTAGTGAACACAGTATCATATGATAAAAATATATTTTTGGCCAATCATCATGTAATAATTTATTGGGTGCTACTGAATTGATATGTGGTGAAATGGATGTAATTTTTCTGATTTAATTTTGATTAAGTGGTACCTCCAAGTAATTTTTTTATTTGCAAACAATAATTAGTTAAATAAGTTTTCAATTCCTTGCATCCCTTATCTTGCGCCACAGTTTAAGTTAAATATTTATTAGCTGTTATTTTATTTCATTTTAAATGACCATGAGACCAAAAGTGCGGTGGAAGAGCCAACAAGTTCGCTTGTAGATCTATTTGGAATCATTAAAAGTGTTTATTCATTTAAATTAAAAAAAAAAATCATGTATTTATCTTGCTCGTATATCATAACTAATGATTGAAAAACTACTTTTAAAAGTTTCAATTGCTATTTCAAACAAGCACTATAAAAGACAACTTGAAAGTTAATCATATGAACAAAAATTTCATCTCATAACAAATTTGAGTCCTCTGTTTTTTTTTTCCTCGAAAAATTTGAGTCCTCCCCAAGACCCCAGTTACCATCATCTAACACAATGTTTCTAGACTATTAAATGTTTTTTCTAGTATTTCTATTGAAAAATACTTATACGGTGACACATCATCTGAATTTTATTTAATAAAAATACAATTCAATAATTTTAATTCTAATTGACCGATGACTCGTATGAAACAATTCACATTTATTTTATTTTTAAAATAAATATATTAAATCATCCAATACTTTTCTTAAAAAAAAATAAAATGTGAATTATTTCCCATGAGTTGTTAGCTAATTAAAATTAATATGATATGCGTTGTTGTATTTTTAATAAATAAAATTTAAATAATATAATACTCTCAAAGTATGTAAGTATTTCCCATTTTTGTTAGTAGGAATTTTCTGTATAAATTTTTTCCTTCTTCTTTTCATTCTTATCCTACTATTTACTTTGGATCATAAACTTTATTTTTAATAAAATATTGTCTTTCATAAAAAAAGGCCATCAGTATTCAGGATAATATTTACTTCAATAAAAAAAAAATCATCAAGGGAAATGTTTTTTGGGCCTAAATAAACTGAAATGATGAATGAAAACATGGTTAAAAATGGGCTTGAAGCCCACACATGACGTTACCAGTAATGAGAATCGAACTTTTTAAACTGTCATTGAAGAGAGTCAAGGGACTTTTTGCTCTAAAAGTTTTTATCAAAAATTAATTTTGCTTCGAAAGTTTTTTAGAGGGTAAATTTATCTTGGAAATATAAAAAATGGAGTAATTTTGCCCTGACCGTTATCCTAGTCAATTTTGACCGTTTGTTGATCAAATATGCCGAGCTAGTAGTTCAAATGTCATCCACGTCATTTTTGTTAAGGTGCAAATTTACCCTGAAAGTTTTAAATCTAACTTTGAAAAAAGATGAAGTATATTTATCCTAAAAGCTTTAAATGTAACTTTAAATTTACACATGGGCTTCCGGCTTAAATTTATACCTTAAGAAAAATGGCGTAGATGAGATGTGAACTGTTAACTCAATATATTTGGTCAACTAATGGTCAAAATTAACTGGGATAATGACTGGGGCAGAATTGCCTTTTGAAAAACTTCCGGAACAAAATTGCTCATCGGTGAGAATTTTCGGAGTAAAATTGCCAAAAATTTCCTTTGGGTGAAAAAACAAAGGAAAACCCCTAGGAAAATCCCAAAAAAATATAGTCAAAAATACAAAAGGACAAAAAGGTGAGGTGAATTGTGAAATCCCAAATCAGTTCAATTGGAGGAATCTGGGTTATGAAATGTGGACACAATGACGAAAATGCCCTCTGTAAAGTTTGAAAAAGAAGAAAAGAGGGAAGGTGGAGACTTAAGAGGGTGACAGATTATGGATGATAAACCTAGGGGACGGGGCAACGGAGAGCGGCGCGGTGATTGGAAGGGAGGGACGATCTCTTGATGGTGGTCGACGGCATGCTGCGGTTTCTTGGAAGGGGGTAACTGGGAAACAACAAACATAGGAGGGGAAGGCGGTGAAGGGCTCGGCGGGGGGATTTAGTACTTGGACAAAGGTCGGTTGTGTGAGGTTCGGCAGCAGTTCTTCGCCTGTCTAAGGTAAGACAACCCAACCTCTCTTTCCTTTCACCACTCACCATGTTAACAACATTGGACTCTTAATTAACAACATCACCTACTTGATTAACTTCTTCCTAGAAACAAAACTGGAAATTCACAACTTGGATGCAAAAAACAACATCTCTCCCAATATTAACAACGATACACTCTTAATTAGCAACATCACCTGCTTAATTAACATCTTCCTGGGAACAAAAGTGGAAATTCACAACTTTGATGTCAATAACAGCACCTTTCCCTATATTAACAACACTCGACTTTTAATTAGCGACATCACCTCCTTGATTAACCTCTTCCTGAGAACAAAAGTGGAAATTCACAACTTGGATGCCAAAAACAACACCTTTCACCATATTAATATCACTGGCCTCTTAATTAACAACATTAGCTGCTTGATTAACATCTTTCTGGGAACAAAAGTGGAAATTCACAAATTGGATGCCAAAAACAACACCTCTCCCTCTAACAACACCTCTTCCTTGTTTCACATCCGCGTATGTAAAAATTGGCAAAGTTACAAATTGGATGCCCAATAACAACACTTGTCTCTATATTAACAACACAACATTCATTATTAACGACATGGTATCCTAGCTTTCAGATCTTTTTTCCCATCAGACAGACAATTGAAGACAGGCCCAGTGAAAAGTGTCAAAATAACAAGTTGCAAGCCGAATAACAACCCCTGGCTCTAAAATAACAACACATTTGTCAACGGTAACAAAATGCCTTTCTGCTTTAACAACCTACTATATTTATCAGATGCTGCGTCAATGTATTACAATCAGAATACTTACATTACCAATAACTTGAAACCAAAAAAAGGTTTAACATCTCCATCTTCACTGATAACAACACTTCCCTATATCATCACCCACCACCTACTATAAACAACAATGCTATATGTTTTAACATCTTTATCTTTACCATTAACAACACCCCCCAAATCATCACCCCACATCTATTGTTAACAACAACTCAGTTTACTTTAACATCTCCATCTTCACTAATAACAACACTCCCCAATATCATCACCCCGCGTCTACTATTAATACCAAGACTTTAGCTTTTCACATCTCCATCTTCACTAATAACAACAACCTCCTCCAACCTTATTATCCTGACCCTTGCACTGATGCAACAATCCTTTACTGTTCATCCGTAATCTGTCGTGAACAACAAAAAAAGCACAATCTTCCACAATAATGCAACCAAACACATTGAAATCGATCACACAACTTTAAAGCCACCACCTTTTCTCCATTTTCACCTAAGAGTCCCCTTACTCATAAAACGATAGCTCCGATATGATTAACCCAAATCACAAACCACAATCCATTTTCCATTAACGTTGAAGAAGCACAACACAAAAATAATTTCTCCTTTAAATTTACTTACCCGTGGCTTACCTCTATTTTACTTTACTTTTTCTTTGGTTTTGTCACTTTTTGACGCTACCTTAACTCTCTGTACTCCCACTCGTGCACACATTCTGTTTTCTTTTTGCCAGTAACTAATATAAGGGCATTTTCGTTATTGTGTCAACATTTCATAATCCAGATTCCTACAGCAAACTGACTTAGGATATCACAATTTCACAACACTTTTTTGTCATTTTGTATTTTTGACTGTATATTTTTTTTGGATTTTCCCAAAACCCCTTGCGAAGTTTCCTTCTTTTTTTTTTTTCGGTGGACCAACCTTGCGAAGTTTCATTTGGACGGAATTGGCGGGTAGAGCTGATTTGCACTGAAATTTACAGTATTTTATAAAATCACAATTATAAGATTACTGTCGACAGACAGCTGCAATTATAATATGTAATATTCCTTCCCTCCGAAATTGATTTCTATTTTTTTTTTTTTACCATGCCCCGAAATTGATTTCTAAATTCTAATTTCATCCTTTGACGCCAAAAATAAATGAATAAATAAAATTTAGCTTCAGCCCTCGTGTGAGCCGAATTCTATTTGGGCTTCTTGTTCCCGTCAAAACTCTCTTCCGGATGTATCAGTGACCACCGACCAGCCAAAGCCAAACACTCTTTGATTATAACTCCGATCACCGGAGGAATGGTTCCGGTGATCGGCAAATGTGAGTGAGGGAGATCTTCCTACATCAATCAGATCACAAAAGAGTCCAAACCATTCCGAGATTTATTGATCACTCCCAGGTGGAACCAGGGAAGAAGGTTATCCCATTTGTTATCCTACGATCGGCTCTTGCAATCCTACTTCCCATTATTCTCTTCTTGATACTTTCCTTTATGGTCGGGTTTTTACTGATATTAGGTTCGAATTTCTCGATTACGAACCCTCTTTCTCTGCCTTCCCGGTGCAAGATCGTATCTAGCAGTAAGTTCTCTTCCCTTTTAAGCTGTTAAATATTTTTTTTAGGCCACATTTGATCCGAAGGGGGATTTCACAGCTTCTAAGTGTGAATTATAGCAACTGCGGGGTTTGACTTGAGAATGGTAGTATTTCCTAACTTAAAAATTCCAGAACCTATCTCAAGAAGTTGTTCAGCTACCTTTGCTTGAATTTCTTATTTTCACTTGGAAGACCTCTTGCATCAGTATAACAAATTTAGACCTGTCGCTAGTGTAACCACCTCACTAGAAAGAAACTCAACAGCAAAACAATGGTAGAAATTGGTGGAAAGGAGAATGGTTGAAAAGCCAAATTTTCTGATTCTCCACTGCAGATTTTCTTTGCTTTTCTTTTTTTGATCAGATCCACTGCAGAATTTGATATTTTGATTGCGAAGTTATTTTTGGTGATTTAAAGTGAAAGTGTCAAGATTAAGGAGCTTCTTATCTCATTCCTAATTATAAAATGCAAGATTGTAAAACAATGATCCATTGATTCTGCAGTAGGAACCTGAGATTTCTGTAGACCACATGAACATAGACAAATAGGTTTGGTTAATTAGATATCAGGAATTTTATTTAAGGAAATTGATTACCATATCATTTCCCACTGGATATAAAATTGAGCCTTAACAACTTTTGTAATCCCATGCCTAGGGCACATTCCTTTACCATTTTGACCGGAATACAGATGCGGTTATTTTTTCATGGATCCTAAATGGACTCATCACTTTTATCTTATTTTACATGTAATAATTTTTTTACAAACGCGGTTAATTTATTTTGAATTAAGCTGTGTAACATGACGACATAGATTTGCAGTATATTTTCTTAATTGTCTCCTTGTGTTATGCAATTATTGGGTTGATTTTGAACTTTCTAATCTTTGTTTGATAGATAATATTCATTTATTCTGAAGGTTTAAGCATTTTTCTAGTTGTTATTACTCGTTCGGTCCTTAATGTAGAACATATTTACCTAATTTGATTAGATTAAAGAAGTTCGTTGAATCAGTTAATATGACATGCATTTTCTAAAACACCCTAGTTATATTTCTTAATTTCCTCATATTATTTCCTCCTTGATTATTGTTGGGGGAGCATTAATAGGAGTAATAAATTAGAAAAAAATTGATAAATATAAAAACTATGTCTTATGCTGAGGGCCAAGATCAACTCCCCAAATGTGTCTTATATTAAGGACCAAAGGAGTACATAATTTACTTTTCTTCTTTCTCACTAAATTGTTCCTTTTACTCTTATTGTTTTGCAGGCATTGATATTAGGTCATCTAAGATATGTGAACTTGGCTTGTTTAATTATAAAGCTAAGAATTTGTTTCATCCTTTTGAAAGAAACAAATTTCATTGTCGTTATGATTACTATTGGGCTTCAGTTTTCAAGGTTAGCATTATTATTGTCCCTGTTGAGCAGAACCATAGAATTTTCTTACTGTCCAAGTTATGCATCTCCATATCGAATCCATGCTACTGTTAATGGAAACTTTTAATAATAATACATTTGCGTGTACTCATACGTAGCCTTTCTATGTTTTATTCTCTAATAATTGTCAACTAGTGATAAACACAAAGCACACAGTAAGTTCTTTCACTTAACCTTTCAGGTGGAATATAAAGATCACTTTTCAAGTAGGACACGTATTGCATTATCAGAGGCTCCAGATGAGGCTCTTCCCCTTTATTGCAGGCCTAATTTTGGTGCTGCATTGTTGACCCAATATGAATTCAAGGTGCGGCTTACCGCTAGTAGTCTCAACCATTTTGTGTTTTTCAGGCTGGGCTTTATTGAATAGACATGTTTTTCTTGTTTTTGCATAATAATAGCTAGCAATTATATCCCTTATATTTTTTCTTCCTGTTTTTGTAAGGTCAATGAGTCTTATGCCTGCTGGTACACATCTGGCATTTCCAAAGTGCGTTTATACCAAGATGACCTTTTCAGTTGTCATGCAGATAAGCCATCTATTCCTGAGATGTTAAGACGGTATTTTGTTCTGTGAGTATTTTACTATTCCTATCTTTCCAAAATCTAGGTTTCTTAATATGAAATTACTGAGTGGCACCTGTGCGTTAAACATTCTTAACATTATTTATAATTGCAATAAACTGTTAGTTGATTTGTTTTTTATGTAAATGCTTGAAGTCTTAAACTAAAACGTGGACGAGACCTAAAAATTCTTATAAGCTCTTATACCCAAAATGCATTTTTTGATGGAATATCAATTAGTAAAATATACTTGGTAAAAGATGGAGCTTATTTTTTTGTTAAAGAAATAGAATTAATCCACATGGATTACTTGAATTAGTCCTTGGTGAATGACATATCAACATGTTGAAGGCCTAGTAGCTTCCTGTAAAAAAGCAAGTGCTGCTAAGCTTCTGAAATTTATACTATTTATGGACTTTGATATCAATATAATTATGTCAGTGAGTACTGAACCGTATATGTTTGAGTAAAGTGTCATATAAGTTCAATATTCATATTTTTTAGTAGAAAATTCAATATTTTATATCGTTGATTAGGACGATGGAAATGTTATATTCCTGGTTTACCAGGAGGGGAAGCTATTGGAACTGGGAAACGATAGCTGGAGTGATAACTGGATTTTCAAGTTCTTTGATCTCCATGACTATTTTAAGGTTCCTATATCTGCTACTGTCTGGACTATGTCGATTTTGCGCAACAAGGATATTTCCTCGGCCTGCTGGTATTGCTCACATACGGCAAGCTTGTTTCCTTCTGGCTTACTGCTTCTTTGTGGCTTGGTTGGCAATTGAGTACGGGAAGATGCTAGGCCTCTTGGATATTGTTAGAGTTCCTGATTCTTGGCACTTGTTTTTGTAAAGTGCCGTGTCTTTTCTAATTGTGATGATATTATGGTTGCAGCATGTAATATTCCTGTGCATGATAACTGAGGAGTGGTTCTATTATGCCTCGTGTAAATATGGAGGAGGAGATAGAAGTCAGATATACTTAAATAGGAGTTTTAAGACAGCAATACTGCTGGATCAAGTATGGAGTTAGTTGAAATCAGTGGGTGGACTTTAGTGGAGGAGGGGCTTGAGTAGTTTGCAAAATGGGTCAGGTTTATACCTGTGTCGTTGTGTACTAAAATAGAAATCTTAAAGTTTCTGATGTTGAAAAATCTAGTTGAAATATGGCATTGTAGTTTACAGAATTAATGCATGTTAGTTTCTTTTAAGGTTATAGTCGCCAATGCATTTATACGCAGAGTTTATTTTCAGAAAAAAGTTGCTAATATATACGGAGCATTTTCGCTTCAAGGGCGTTGGGGTGGTCATTGGGGAAATATTTTGGGAGAATTACAGTTAGGTTCTAAGGAAGAAAATAAATGAAAAAATAGTCCCTGAAAATTGTAAAATGAAAAAATGATCTCATTAACAACTCCGGAAGTCTGTATTGACAACTCGTTAACAACTCCAAAAACCTGTATTAACAACTCTACGGGATTATTTTTTTCATTTTGTAATCTCCAAGAACCATTTCTTTATTTCTCTTTTTTCTTGAGACTTGAGTATAATTCTCCCAAATATTTTTATAGTGAAACCGTGATTCGTGAATCGACAGAGACAAGTTTGTGAATAATAAAATAGACTCCATTTTTGGCCCCAAAAAGAAGCGACAGAAACAAGTCAAGGGACGGACAAAAACGTCCGTGTGGTCTTGGGATTAAATTGCGATAATTGCGCATTTTAACGTAAAAATAAGTTAATAAATTTTAAATATTTATTTCCACAAACTATTCCTTATTCAAATTTAAAAATGTTTATCAAATCGTATAAAATAAATTATTTTTTATGAAATCTTTGAACAATCTAAAAACCACTTATCTTTTAAGCTTAAACAAACGAGCTCTAAATTTCAGAGTTTAAATTTCATCCATTATACGAGAATGAAGAGAAAAATCAGAGAAAAAAAATTATGAAAAGAGAAAATGTCAAATCATGCATGAGAGAGATGAGAATACACATCCAATATTCTCACCTCAAACCCCTTTCACCCTAAATACCCAAGGAACTAGCCCGCAAACAACAAATTTTAATTTCAATGCGGCAAAAACTGGGCTATTTTTTATGCATCATAAATTTATAAAGCTACAACATGATAAATAATCAACATAGTCGACAACTTAAACAAGTGGTTCACTATTCTTGAACAAAATTCTCGCAAGACAAATCTGAGCAAAGCTAGCATCTCTTACAGTTCATTACAGCAACCGCTTTGGATAACCCAATGCTAGTAAATCTCATCATCAGGGACATCAGGGTTCACGAACTTCATCGGGTCTTCCTGTAGTAGTGCACCCAGAGGTGACCGAACCCTTTCTGGTAAAGGCATCAGAGGAATGATGCTATCTCTGTCAATTACTCCATCAAGTATTCCATATTCAACTGCTTCCATTGGAGACATGTACCGATCCCTATCAATATCTTTCTCGACTTGTTCCAATGACCGACCAGTAAAACCGGATATAATTCTAATAACATTATCTTTGTTCTTCGAAGCCTCTCGAGCTTGAATTTCTACATCTATGGCTTGTCCACTAGCACCTCCAAGAGGTTGATGAATCATAATCCGCGTGTTGGACATAGCAAGACGCTTGCCTTTTGTGCCACCACCAAGGATAATGGAAGCGGTTGATGCTGAAATGCCGAGAGCAATTGTGGAAACAGGGGCCCTCACAAGTTGTACCACGTCATAGATGCCCATTGTAGCGCTGAAAAGATTATCAAAATCAACTGTTATAAGGATGCCAGCCAAGGGAGACAAAGAAACGCAACAAGAAAATAAACCAAGCAGACGAGCACCAATAAAAGAAAATTCCACCGGCCAATGGCCTCTCTGGCTCACGTAGCATCAGTCTAATGTCAAGGGTTCAATTTCTACCCACACCATACCCAAAGCAGCATCAATGCTGATATGCTTATCAGGCACAACATTACACAATATGCTAGACACAGTAATTTCTAGGATAAGAATAGGGTGCTATGATAAGTATGCATGCACACAAACAACAAATTAACACTGAAAAAATAACACAAAATCTTATTAAGTATTTCAAATGCAACATAAGAAGTTCATATTAAGTTGCGGATAAAAATAAAGAGCAAATTAAAACTATATTTCTCAATTGAAATATAAATATGCATCCTCCATTCACCTCACTAAAATGCCCCATAAGCTCTTCCAATTCCAACACATCTAGAGAATAATATGCAACTTCTAAACCTCTAGCTCCATCATATATGGCTCCCATTGATCTCCATTATATCAGATCTTATTATGTCTATTGAAAATACATTTCACACTTCCCTGATGGAAGCTGAAGATCAGTATCAAGGACGCACTGATATGACAAAATATGAAGCATTCAGTTCACATATAAGGGGCATTTGTTAACGGTGCTTAATATAGGAATTGGTACATGTGTAAAGTTCCATATTTAATGTTTAGTAGAAATGGAAATTAAAAGATCAAATTCACCAAAGTTTTAACACCGCCACTAGCCAAAAGCTTGTCACTTTTAAACCTAAATGACTACTACTGTTGAAAGTGAGACAATCAAGGAAAAATGCAGGGCATGTCTGGTTTGGAAAGAGCCTTCAACCATGGAGCTAGGGAGAAATTGTATGTGGAAGTTGCTATAATGTTTTATTATGGTTATGTTTCATCATGGTTGTTCGTCAAACATTAGAATATTTCAATACACTGCAACCAGTACATTTTTTATTTTTCAATGAAACTCCTAGTTATGATGCACTACGAGACACTTTGTTGCAAAAGGAGAGAGATGACGTTGAGAGGTGTTATGTAATAAATAAATAAATAAAGGGTAACGGCTAGTTAGGCGGTAGTTAATAAAGCCGTTAGTGATTTAGAATAAGAGGCGGTAGTTAGTGAGAGGGAATACTATAAATACCTCTTGTACCTATTGTGAGATCATTCATTCATCTGACTTGATTAGTAATAATACCTTTGAATTCCAGTTTCATTCTCTCTGTTTCTCTTCTCCTCTTATCCTCTCCTCTGTTTCTTTCTCTACTCTCTCTCTATTTCTTGATTAATCCACAACAAGAGGCCAGAGGTTAATTAAAACAATACAAAATAGTGGGGCGAGAAGAAAGTGGGTATAGTGACAAGTGGTGGTATCTGATAGAAATCTAAATTTTTTGAAACACAAGAATGGCCAAGGGAGTGACATCATGTAGCCGGGTACAAATAAGTCAGTGAAATAGGACAATGATGTGTAACTTGATCAGTTTAATGAGTTTAAAGAGTACCAGGGCAAATTCTACATAGGTACACCCATAATAATTTTATATCAATCCTTCTTATATATTCATATCTTTCTAAAACCTCCACCGGCAAGAATTCATAAGGCACCAAGATTCCCTTTTTCCCCGTCTATTTTCTCTTCATGGTCAATATTATTAAAAGTTATCTTATACAATTCCACCTAGTGTTACAATTTATCTATCTCTAACTTGTCCAATCCTCAACAAGCAGACCACAGTTAAAGCAAAATGGCCACACAGACACAGACAAATAACTAAAGCAAAATTTTACCTTAGACTTCCACCAGACGAATTAATGAAGAGTCTGATATCTTTTGTGGGATCTTGTGCATCCAGAAGAAGCATCTGACTGATAATTGCATCAGCCACAAGATCATCGATACCGGTACCCAAAAACACAATCCTCTCCCTAAGCAACAACCCCATCACATCAGATTCGGCCCCCCTCATGGCCGTAGCAGGCGTCTGAGTAGAAGATACTTTGAGAGTGTCATAGACGTTTTCAGGTTGGGACACAAAATCTAGGGTTTTAGGGAATTTTGGTGAGGAGGCTCGCATACACCTGAGTGAAGTTCTCGAAGAATGGGGACGCAAGGGAATAACGATTTGGTAATTGAACGCGGAAATTGACGGCGTTGAAGGAGAGAGATGAAGCCGGCGAGAGGTAGGCGAAGTTGAAGGGTGAGAAAGAGAGGTTGAAAGCAAATCCATGGCTGAACTATCTGAAACTAAACCCAAACGGAAATTATCGCAATACCGAGCTGGTTATCATCGGATAAGGCTTTGTTTGGTTGGAGGTTATGTTAGGTTGGGTTGGGGTTGGTTTTGTTTGGTTGGAGGTTAGGTTAGGTTGGGGATAAAAAAGTGGTGTTTGGTTGGAAGGAGGTTAGGTTAGGTGTTGGATGTTTTTTTGTCTTCTAGTGGTAACCTAACCTAGGTTATAAAACCTCCAAAATTAAGGTTTTTCCTATGTGAGAGAATATTTACCTTCAATTGTGACTAAATTGCCTATTACAATTTTTTAAAATTCCAACATTATCCTAACATGACCTCCTGATTCAACGAACTTTCCAAATAATAATAATTTTATAAATAATTATTATTATGCTTACACGAATAATTATTTTATAAATAATAATTTTATATAAATAATAATTATTAATAAATACATTATAAAAGAAGAAGGAAAATATGTAGAAGGGCATTTTAACCTCCTCTAACTTAATTTAACTTAAATAAACCTCACTTAACCTAACCTTGAACCAAACAACATTATAACATCTTCTAACCTAACTTAAGTAAACCTCACTTAACTTAACCTTCATTGAACCAAACAAAGCCAAAGGAAAAAAAGCAAATGACATTTGGGACCTTCTTAAAGACAGTACTCTACTACAATTAAAAACTAATATTATCTGCCAAAAAAATTGCCATATGTTCAATAAAAATAATTTTCAAAAAATAAAAAATAAAAATAGAGTGCTCCGTGAAAAAAATAAAAATAGAATAGAGGGACCTTTAAAAAACACAAAGCTATCATTTAGAAAAACTACATATTTTTATTACAAAAATAAGGAAATTTGATTACAAGAATCAAAAGAATATGAGAAGTTAAGTGTATTTTGATAAAATAAAAGATGGGAAATTTTCTAAAAAATATGTTTGAAAATAGGAAAGGATAAATCAATAAAGCGAATTTTGGAAATCCCAGATTACTTCTGTGTAGGAGGAATCTGGGATTTTAAAATCTCAGCGAAAAGACGAATTTGCCCTTCAGCTGTTCTTGTCTCTCAGCTCGTAATAATAACACCAGTCTCTTTATTAACAACAACGCATTTTACATTAACAACTCTGCTTTATTCTTTCACATCTTCGTATCTCAAATATGGTGTTGTTAATGTAAAATACGGTATTATTAATAAAGAGAGAGATGTTGTTATTGGCCCTGAAACTTAAATTATAAAGTTGTAAAACAAGAAAGTGGAGTTGTTAATGTAGAATACAGTGTTGTCAATATAGAGACCAGTGTTGTTATTATGAACACGAAAGTCAAATTGTTAATGTACAATACAGTGTTGTTAATAAAGAGATCAGTGTTATTATTGTGAGAAAAGAAAGTGAAGTTGTTAGTGTAGAATGCGCTGTTGTTAATGAAGAGATCGGTGTTGTTATTCCTAGCTGAGACAGAGAGACAGTTGAAGAACAAATTTGTCTTTTCGCTGAAATTTCAAAATCCCAGATTCCTCCTCCTTACTGTCGCAGAACTGATCTGGGATTTTCGAAATTCGCTGCACTTATTTATCCTTTCCTATTTTCAAATGTATTTTTTGGAAGTTTCCCAAAAAAGATCATGAGGAGGGGTAATTATCAAAAAGCACTATAAGAAGTAAGTAACTTCCCGTGAAATATGGCCAAAAAAAAAAAAAAAATCCCATGAGAAGTTTTAAAGGCAGTATTCATGCTACACCCTTCCATTGTTGTGAGGATTTTTCAGTCATTACATTTTTCATAAAATAACTAAAATGAAGAAAAGAGAATAGCAGTTTTCTTTCTTTCTCTTTTTTTCCCCCAGTTTTCTTTCTTTCTCAGTCTAATCAATGTTAGGAGAAATGACACAAAAATACCATCTACATTATAAAAACTCCAAAATGTATACTAAATTAGTAAAAGAACAAATAAATGATCTAGTAAGAATATGAGATTTTAAAATTTCAGTATTGACAATTTAATTATAAGCAATGATAACTTAAGAATAATAATTAACAACTTAGGTATACATATTATTCTTAAGTTGTTAGTTCATATACTTAAGTTGCCAGCATTCAAAGTTCAAAAAATTCCTACTAAATTACATATTTGTCCTTTTACTAGTTTAGTATTATCATGATCTTTAATATAATACTCAGTTGACTTATTTGAAAAGGTTTAGGGAACCAAATATATTACTTTAAAGTATTTTTATTCATCTTTTTTTCCAAATTAATTTTTCTGATACATAATGTAATGATACACAGTATATATTATGATTAAGTGATTTATTTAACTTCCTTAATTTCTCTAAAAAAAATTAACTAGGTCTTACCTTAAAGACTAAAAGAAATATATATTTTTAGATTTTTATAATTCAAATAGTATGTTTTTTATCATTTCCTTTGCTTTAAATCGAATGCCATAAAACTAAAAATAGGATATCTATTTTATTTAATATTGCATTGTATAGGAACAATGTCGTGGGAAATGACTTCAGTTCGTGGCGTCAAATTCTGGAACGTCACCATCTCAGAATCAGATGAGTTTCGTTGCTTCATATCACCATCCGTTTCTGCTCCTAAAATATTCTCTCAGGTACAAAGCGATTAATCTCATATCTGTAAATGGATCAAACAAATGAAACAAAAAACCATGTAATGTAAATTCATCAATCAATCAATTCTATTAAAAAAAGGATATAAACGGCTAATGAAGTTGCAGGTGGATGGGAGATGAACGATGATGGAGAAGAAGAGCGAGAATGAGAATTCATCAGGTGGTCGAGAGTTCTATGCAAATGGAAATCGAATAATACTGCAGAAGTTGAAACCAAACTTGACCAAGGAAATGTTGAAGCCGCTGAATCTGCATTGGAAGAGGGCTTATCTATCACTTCTGAGGTATAGCTTCATCGAAATCCCGTCTATTTTCGTTTCCCTTTTCAGAAACCAATTGCCAATCACAAGGAAATTGGCCTAACCAGCACTCAAATCTGTGACGCTGTGCGCTCACAAACAATCCGAATCCCTTACATTCACGCAAACGAATATAGATTATATGGTGCATTGGAGAGAAATAACGAGAAGAAAAGATGATAAATATAATGATGAAATGTGGATCCCTATGCAATCATATTTTCTTGGATGTATGAACGTATGAATCAAGTTTTCGAACTACATCACCTGATCTGTTTGTTTCAATTGGCATTATGTTATCAGGAAGCAAGAGTTCTTATCGGGAAGCTAGAGTATCAAAGAGGAAATTATGCAACTGCTCTTCGTGTGTTTGATGGAGTTGATCTCCAAGCTGCCTTTCAGCAGTTACAATCGTTAGTTTCGGACAAATCGTCGGCCAAGAAAGCACGCCCTCGTGCTGAATCACCTACCTCAATCCCTAGGCATGCTGCTAGTTTGATGCTTGAATCCATCTACTTCAAGGCAAAAACTCTACGAAAGCAGGGGAAAATATTTGGTAATAGATATCATTTTTAAGTAGTTATCCATTCATTGCTACGATTTTCTTTTAGTATATATATCCCTTAGAGTTCTTTGTTTTAAATTTACCGTAAAATTTTAAGAAAGTGTGACAACGAAAGTAAAAAATGTGGATGAGATTCACTTTCTATATTTCCTCCCATTCTCTCTTTTCCATCTCCTCTCTTGAAAATTTTTCAGTAACTTTACGATCAAGAACTATAGAAAAATCTAGAGTCGTTTTTTATGTCTTGCTTTTCTCCCCAGATGAAATGTGAATCCTCCAACCCCTCCAGTATCCTTCTTCTCTTTGAATAAACTGTAATGCTTGTGTGATTGCTTGTTCAGAAGCTACCACTGAATGCAAAACTGTGCATGAGGGTATTGAGAAGGCCTTCAGTCAGGGTGTATCGGATATTCAATTGGACAACACCTTGCAAGAAGTAGTCAGTGATATTGTAGGACTTCTTCCAGAGCTTAAAAAGCAAGCAGGTAACTACCAAGAGGCATTGTCTGCTTATAGGCGTGCTCTTCAACTTCTGAGTCAATGGAACTTCGATACTGATGGCTGTGCTAGAGTTCAGAAAGGACTTGCCATGCTTTTACTGTACGGTGGGTTCGAGGCTAGCCCACCCAAGGCGACTGATCAGCACGAGGGGTTTTATGCACCTAAAAATAATCTGGAAGAGGCAATTCTGCTTCTAAATGCTTGCTGTGAGGAGACTTTGGATTGATAAGTCCAAGTGGGATCCTTCAGTGATGGAGCACCTGATTTTTGCACTTTCTGCATGTGGCCAAACTTCTGTTCTAGCAAAGCAACTTGAAGAGTTAATGCCTGGATTATATCATCGTATTGATCGTTGGAATCTTTTAGCTTTATGTCTCTGTGGAGCAGGACAAAACGAAAGTGCTTTGGATCTGCTTAGGAAGTCTTTGCACAAACATGAGAGACCAAACGACATTAAATCATTGTTAGTAGCTGCCAGGATCTGCAGTGAGAAACCTTGTCTTGCTGCTGAGGGAGTGGGGTATGCTCAAAGGGCAATCGATAATGCTAAGGGCATAAACGAGCATTTGAAAGGTGTGGGTCTTAGAATGCTGGGACTTTGTCTTGGAAAGCAAGCTAAGGTTGCTTCCTCGGACTTTCAAAGGTCTAATCTTCAGGCTAGAGCTCTGAGATCATTAGAAGGGGCGATGGGATTTGAGCATAACAATTCTGATCTGATTTTTGAGCTGGGAGTTCACTATGCAGAACACAGAAATTTGACAACTGCTTTTCGCTATGCAAAGCAGTTCTTTGATGAAACAGGAGGATCTATATTGAAAGGTTGGAGATTGATAGCTCTGATTTTGTCTGCTCAGCAACGATTCACGGAGGCTGAAGTGGTGATAAATGCTGCTTTAGATGAGACCGCAAGATGGGAGCAAGGGCCGCTGCTTAGACTGAAAGCAAAGCTCAAGATTTTCCAATCACAACCCATGGATGCTATTGAAACTTATAGATATCTCCTTGCATTAATTCAAGCTCAGAAGAATTCCTTTGGGCCTATGAAAATAAATACACAGGTAAAGTTATGCCATATGCTATCTTAAGTCTTAACAGCGGTAGGTTGCATTTATTACTTTTTATACTTTTGTCTTTAAATTGTTTTAGCGGCCGAGTATGTTTGTGATCTGGGAAGTGGATATCCTCTGAATCTGTTATCATTTCAGCACTGTTAATTTCCTTTTTTGTAAGTCATTTTTTGTGTTTGCTGAGCCGTTTCCCCATTTTTGGTTAGGATAGTTGCAGAAGAAATACTTTTTTTCACTTATAATATTTGCGTATAGGAAAATGTTGGGTAATTTGTAGGAGATGAGTGCTCTTCAAGAAGCTCAATTATAATTCTTTTAAAGCGAATACTTCAAAGCTGTCTCCATGGTTTTGGGGGAAAAGTGATCCCTAAGTCATAAGAAAATTTGTTTCATTTTGGAGCTTGCTTCTAAACTCCGAATCAATTTTTTATTTTACTGTTATCTTTTATACTGATAAGGTAATACTCGCTTCCCTTTTAGTTTTGCTAAAAGAAAACAATTATGCTAAGGAAGAAGAAAATAGGAGTTGTATTTCCCCAAGTGATACATGTGTCCATCCTTTCATGTGATTCTTCATGTATAATTGCAAATTTAGAATTTAATATCTTCTTTGTTAATTCGTTTTAGGTTCAAGATGATGTGAAGGAAATTGATGTTTGGCATGGTCTGGCAAATTTATATGCAAGCCTTTCTCATTGGAAGGATGCTGAAGTTTGTTTGCAAAAGGCCAGAGAATTTAAGGAGTACTCAGCAGAAACAGTGCACATTGAAGGCAAGAACAAAACCTTAAGTGTGATATTCTAATCTAGCTTCTTGAGCTTATGTTTTTCCCCCCTTCTTTTTCCCTTCCATTTTTAATAAAATCACAACCTTACCTTTGGGGAGGCAGTACAGAGGATTTAATCCCAGACCTGCTAAACTCCAATGGTATTGGGAGATCACTTGTGCAAGAATATTAATGCCTGAATTGAAGAGAACAGAAAATAAAATTATAGAAAAATTATTTTGAAGATTCAATATTAAATGTAACATTTATTTTTCTTTAGGCTTCTTTAGATTGAGATCTGGATTAAAAACGTATCAATATCAAAATCTCACTTCTTCAATTTTCAATCCAAACACATAGGATGATTGGAGAGTTTCTTTGGACTGAGGTGAATAAAATAGAAGAAGGGCATAATGTTTATTTAAATTAAGATCAAAGAAAATGTCTGAATCAAAATCTCTCTTTTCAAACATACTTTGGCCAAAAAAAAAAAATCCATATACAGATGGGTTCTAAAGCTACATTGTTGGAGGATGTGAAGGTATAACTAAACCCTTCAAGTAGCAATGAGAACCAAGCAATAATCTTCTGCGAGTATGGAGACATTTAATACTTTCCTGTATGATGCTACCAGGTCTTTTGTGTGAAGGACGTAGACAAAAACAAGAAGCTATTTCTGCTATCACGAAAGGGCTCCTGTTTGAACCACGCTATGTTCCAAGCAAGATCCAGATGGGTGTTTTACTACTGAAATTGAATTCAAAGTCAAAATCTTTGCCTTTAGCCAGAAGCTTGCTTTCTGATGCACTTCGATTTGAACCCACTAACCGCATGGCTTGGTTTCACTTGGGAAAAGTTCACAAGTATGATGGCCGAATAGGGGATGCTGCTGACTGCTTCCAGGCAGCTTCCATGCTTGAAGAATCTGACCCTGTTGAAAGTTTCAGCACTTTGCTTTGATTGGATTTTATCACTAAAATGGTTTGGTCTGCAAACAGTCTCATGCATCTTCTGTGGGTTCATTGGAGACAAACTGGGAATATTTTGGGAATGAATCCCAGTTCTTTCCCCTCATTTTAAGTTATTGCCATCATCACAAACTAGGCTTACAAAGAGAAATTGAGCTCATTTTTTGGGAAATAAGAAAACAAAGAAATTCATGTTAACTTGTTCGTAGGATGGTTGATGTCAAGAGCCTGGACTAGTGAAGACTTATTTTCAATTGCTGCTCTGCCTTTGTAAATGTATGTTGCTTAACCGAGAAGTATCAATAAAAGAAAGTGGAGATTCATTGCCCATGTACATAGCACAATTTGCTAAAACCCATCTGAGTTTTTCTCATCTTTTCATATATCGAACACTATGCGGAGGACAACTAGTTCAATAGAAAGAAAATGTTCAAAAATTTGGAAAACCAATTTGATCAAACAAATCTTGTCTTAGTCCATGGCAAATTCCTAGTCCAAATGTTGATACAGAAACAGTTCTTGGGCATAGTCCGCAGAACGCATCCAGAATTGCCACTTGCCTTGTTGAACTGCCTGTCAGCATCTTTGGCTAAGTTGACGAAATTCCATAACGGTTTCGAAGAGATTCAATCGCCTTGTCATATGATTGCGAAAGATCACCGATGGACGTTTTGCAGGCTGAAATTTTTAAGAAAAAATCCGAATCTGCTTTATTCAAATGAGTGTAAATATCTCAACAGATTTATTCACAATCTGACATTCGAGTGTAGTATATGTGCATATATAGATCTGAATTCTGTATAAGGATGTCCTAAGACAGAAACTAAACTATAAGAACGTAACGTGCTGCCCTGTATGGTTAATTTTCTATGTAGTATGTTTAGACACAGTTCTGAGAACTTACCAAAGGTAATGATCTAGTATAAATGTCATTATGTTATAATAAAAATTTAATCAAACAAACATACCACGAGATGCGCTGATCTGTGCATCGGCAATGAATTCTTTATATGAGGCCTGAAAAGAACAATTAGATTCTCTAAATATATGCAAACCATTATACAAAGTAAAAGGATGGAGGAAATACCTTCATTAATTCTTGATTTTCAGCGATTCTTTCAGAAACTTTTTTATATTCTTTATCTGCTTCTTCCATTATTTGCTGGCATGATTGAGTCTGCATCTATAGAATTGAAAATAAATAGTGAAATACAGAAATTAGTCAGATTAAAGATCTGAAAGTTTGATTTTACAGAATGCCACTGTTAAACTTATAAGCAGAGGGACGAGATTTAAACACAGGATGATTAGCGTTTTAACTGGCGATCCCTTTTTTTCCATTCTTCTCGAACATGATATCCGAATGGCTAGTTTGACACTAAAAGACAAGACTCCAGCAACAACGCTCTGGCCAAAAAAGACAATAGCAACAACGCAATTTATTTAGATCACCGTATAACGTGGTTCTTGAAATTTAATTGCCGACAAAATTTATTGAGTCGAATGTGCATCAGGATTTAAGAAGATGAAACTATCAGCCATCAAGATTTTTTAAATGTGACTGCATAGAAATTGAGAACGCGATGATAAAGTCCAAATTTATATTTCACTTTTTATAGTGCTCGGGATCATGCGAAGTCAATTTAACTCGCTTGGATAAATACATTCTTACTTGTAACCAAACAAAACTAGAGGTTTCTTCCGTCCAAAAGAAAAAACAGAACTAGAGGTTCTCAAAAACTTCGATGCTACATTGGAGCACATGTGATCTGATAGCTTCTAGAAGACAAATTTACGATCACACTAATGCGATTATACATTGCAGAGAAGCTAAAGGAAATGAACGAGCAATACCTTAAGTCTCTTGCGGAGACGTAACTGGGAAGCCTCGAGATCGTTGAGGATCTCCGAGTGAGAGCAATCAATCAGGCTCTTGAGTTCGTCAAGCCGCGTAGAAGCGAGGTCCTTCAACTCAGATACGTTGCTGACAATCTTAAGAGTTTGAGATTTGGCGAGGTCAACCGTTGATCTCTTTGTGTTCTTGGAGGTCGAAGCCGTTCTGGTGAAGATCGCCGACTTCGGGGAATTGTACGGCGGGGAAGATCTCGGTGATGGCGTTTTGAGCAGATCAACCATCGCGACCTTACTTTTCCCCCCTTTTCTTCATCCTTCGAACTTCTTAGTTTCTTCTTCAGCAAGACAGAGTTACAGCGCTCTTCAATTTGAAGGGTGAGCCGATGGACTGATGTGGCGTGGCGGTATTTCATTTTGAATATATGTAAAAAACATACGGTCAGGATTTTTTTTGGAAAAAAAAAATAATGCACAATAAACGTATTCAGGGCGCCGCCCATGAAAATTGGAAAAGCTAAAGGTGTGTTTGGATTAATTTTTTGAAAATAACTTCTAAAAAAAAAATAAAATAATTGATTTCAGATTGTAGATTTTAGATAATAGCTTCTGAAAAGGCAAACCGTTATTTTGAATCCCAAATCATGATTTTTGGTTAAAACCATGGTTCTGCAGAATTTGACAGTGTTTGGATAGATTAACTCAATCTATGATTTTAGAGAAAAAAGTGTTTCTACATTTTTTTTCAAATGTTTGGATAAATTTTTTTAAAATCATGGTTTTATCTCTAGAAACACTTTTTCTTTTTATTCAAACACTCACAAAGTGAGAATGGATTTTGTTTGGCCTGAGGTTAAAGAGGATAGTCAATATATTATGGAAGATCAAATTATGTATACTAAAGTAAAACCTAACCAACGTTTTATAAAATTTAGTCGTCTCGATAAATCGGCACCATTTTAAGTTATTTATTAATATTTTTACACCTTCCAAAATTTATTTATGTTATACGCTCTTTGGGGAAAATTTTAATGATAGAATTGCACTTTAACCCTTTATTTGATGTTTATTAATTATTAACATGTTAATGTAAAATCAGTTCATCCATTTCTAACCATTAGATGATATTTTTTAGACCTATATGAATGCAGTATTTTTTTATTATGTGTTTATTCAAAAGTTTAGCGTCTACATCTAGACTTTTGGTTGTTGATGGAGCGAAACAATGAATTTGTATCCTCTCCTCATTTAATTTCTATCATTGGATCAACAAAATAAATGATTGAGATTTAATATTCTATAAAACTGTTTTTCTTTTTCTATTTTCAAATAACTTGTCACTGTACATAATAGTATAGTGACCATATAGTTAATCCGGAATCGGCTCCCATCCTTTTCTTCATCCTTTTCTCTAAAAAAAAGGATGGTCCTTTTACTTTTCTTTCTATGAGCTGTCGGATTAAGATCTTAATGGTCCAGATTTAATATATTATAATAATAATGTATTATTATAATAATATTTTTATAATATATTAAATCTAGATTGTTGAGATCTTAATCCGACAGCTCATAAGAAGAAAAGGACCATCCTTTTCTTTAGAGAAAAGGATGGGAGCCAAATCCGGTTAATCCCACATAGTAGAACAAGGTGTGATGTTTCTTAAAAAAATCTTGCATCTTGTCAATATTCAAGTGCCGTATGGATTAGCTAAGAGGAATATTCCTCTCATATGGATACAGACTTATGGGTATAAGTTCTCTCAAAATTCTTTTTCTTATTTTTTTCTCAGAATCTCATCTCCACCATCAGATTTTAAAAAATGAATGGTCTAGATTTAATATTTTATAAAACCATTATTTTAAACATAAATAAATAAACTTAAACTGTTAAAACATGATCTACTCAATTCATAACAGTAATACAAACATAAGTAATAAAAAAATTAATTTATATAACACTATAATCATAATTTTAGAAAATATTAAATTTAAATTATTTATTTTTTAATTTAAAAGTGAAAAAGAGATTGTAGAAGAAAAGGAAAAAAAAAAAGATTCTAAGAATGTCGTCTTCGCAAACCTACAGGTTCAGATGACATGGAGTGATGAGAGAGAGAACACTTCTACGTCCTATCTCGCCAAAAATATTTATGCCCCGTCATCACACTCATTATTGAGGCAACTGTAACCTTCAACAGTTTTCTAACGTACATCCTTTTGTCTAAAGTTTCTTATTTCACCAAAAAAAATTTATGCCCCGTCATCACAATCATTTTTCCTACCAGATTCTATCTCAAATCCATTTGAAACAAGAGTCATCAGATTCTTATTTATTAATATCCTTTTATGATTTATCATTAAGTCACAACATGCCGATAAAACTCATCTCATTTACTTTATATACAATAAATTATAATTAAAAAATTATTTTTGAATACTCCAATCTATATTTTGAACAAGCCCGGATCATGAAAACGAGGGATTTGAGTTTTATTTGAAAGAGGGCATTTATGGGCATATCGGTCACAAGATAACAAATTTATAACCCTTCCCTCCAAATCCCCCAATTTGGAGTGGACGGACAGCCCCCGCCCTCCCCTAACCAAACAATATGCTGAAGCCACATGTAATTGGTAAAAAAAGCTATTGGATAGCCACAATGGAAAGAAATAAAAATAGGACAATAGAATAAGATAAGTAACTTTATGAAAAATTATCCTCATGTTACCACTTAAAAAAAATACTAAAAATAGAGCATAGTGGACATTACAAGAGAACATTACTGTCACTCTCACCTTTCCTTTATGATACCATACAGGATCTAAAAACTCAGCAAGAAGATAAAGCAGCTGGTCAAAAAAAAAAAAGAAAAGCAAGAAGATAAAGCAGAATGGCTTAAAGAGTAAAGCCATAGAAAAGTAGCAAAATTAAGTGGCTTAAGGATTGCCAAGAAAGTGGTTGGAAGATGGTGGCTGTACAGCGGCCATAGAAAGGGGTTGAAGCTTGGTTGGAGATGTTAACCTAAAATGCCTCAAGATTTTCCATTTTTTTCCTCTCTCTCTTCAATGTCTACCACATGCAGAAGAATTAAAGAGAATATATTGTAAAGCGCGGATGTCAACAGAGGCTTGTGTTAAATATATTTGTTGTGAAGGTAGCATAGCATGAGATATAACTAAGCAGAAAGTAGTTCCATTATTCAATCAGTGACATCCAACTCACCTTTCATGGTGTGCTGACAACTTTCAAATAGGTAATTGAGGTAGTAATTTCATCATTCTTTTTTACCCACATTAAGCACCTAAATTTTATATCAAAAATGAAAGAAAAAGAAAATTATAACATTTTCCCTCTATAATCTCATAGGAATACTTTCTGAAATTACAATCACTTACAGTTTTCATCATAGTAAAAGTAAATATACAACCAAGCACATAGATACAATTAAAGCTACCACACATACCCCTTCTAGCATCACCAATGCAGTGAATGTCCAAGAATTATCATAAAAAACTAAAAAACTTCATTTCCCAAGATGTTTAAAAATTACCTTACACATTTCTAATAGCCAGACCATTTATCATCAAATTTAAAACAATGCGGTGAATGTCCAAGAATTATCATAAAAAACTAAACAACTTCATTTCCCAAGATGTTTAAAAACTACCTTACACATTTCTAATAGCTAGACCATTTATCATCAAATTTAAAACAAAGACGATAAACAGCTAAAGCATGCTTTGAGTGGAAAGTGAAAGCAGAGCTCCCCTTCTATGCTTCTTGTGTTTCAGAGAGGCTGTAACCTGAATACTGTGCATATATTGGTCTCATCATCTTATTTTGGGTTGCATCTTCCCATCACATCTCTCTTGAATCAAGATAAATCAACCTACCAAAGACAAACCCTCCTCATTGTCAAGATCTGAGAGATTACTGTCAATAGCGAACTTCAACCATCTCTTTTTCTCAACAAATTTCAGACAAGGCTGTAAGACAAGACCAATTAACACAGCAACGAGGCTTAGTGCCATCACTTTGAGGGAGGAGCAAGCCAGTACAACACAAATCAATATTGTTGGGGGGATGCACATAAGAATAGCTCCAACTGTCCCCCCAGGTACCTTGTACGGCCGAGGCATGTTGGGGTGTTTGATCCTCAGCAATATGAATGCTATGAACTCTAGAATCATTCCAAAACAATAAAGGAAATTTTCTGCGGCTACAATTTCTTGGAAACTCAGCCATGATAGCAGAATCACACCTGAGGCTGAAAATAGAATCCCAATGAGAGGGGTTCCATATCGAAACCTCTTGCCAAAGAACTCGGGTAACATTCCCCTCTCAGCCATCCCTAGAAGTTGAAAAGAGTCGCTACTCATCTCAGCAACAAACATCCCCATGTTTGACATTGCAGCAGCTGTCTGAAGCCACCATCTCAACCACGCTCCTCCAACAATCTTAGCAATATCTGAGAAGTACCCATCTGTCCACAACTTTTGATCGAGAGGAACAGCACCGGTACCGATTAGAAGAGGAAAGAAATACCCAAGAACTACCAGAATCACAGCGTAAAAGAGAGCCTTGGGAAGAGTTTTCTTTGGATTGTCCACTTCTCCCACAAGAGTGCTTATGGAATCCCAATAATTAAGATTCCAAAATAGAGTATTCAAATACAGGTTCCAATTCACACCATTCAAATTCGCCACAAACCACCTTGAAGGTTCCAAGTCTGGAGTTGCCAAAATTCCCATTACAACAAAAGGGAGGAGAGAGAGAATCCCTAAAAGAGTAGCAACCCATCCCACAATGGTTAAACCCCTATAGTTCAAGTAAGTAAGAAGAACTGTCAAACCCCATGCTGCAACAGTTCTTGGAATTCCGTCCCCTAAAGCTGGGACTCCTGACTTCAGATAGTCAAGAAACATTACTGGGTACAAGGCATTATCAATTACCCCACTTAACCACTTCATCCAACCTTGCTGGAACCCCCAAAACGGACCCAAAGCTGAGGAAACCCAAACCACATAACCACTGTTTTCTGGGAACATGGTTCCCATCTCAGCAGTAATCAAAGCTTCAGGAATACTCCATATGAATGGGAACAGCAAGAACCCAAGCAAAGCTAATAGAGGACCAGCAGCTTGCACTGTATCTTCCACCCCAAAAGGTCCGCCGGAGACCTCATAAAAAATGAGAAATACAAGAGGAAGAACTGAAACTTTTCTAGAGTTATTTGGCTTAAGAGAAGGTAATTCACCAATAACTTCGTAATCCCCCGTTACAGTAGAGGCTTGTCTAGTAGCAGTAATCCTCAATTTCTGCAACCATGGGAAAAAATTTACGTTAGGTTTTTATACAGAAATCAAAACCGAGTAACTATGCCTCCCCAGGTCAACACAAAAGAGAGAATCTGCTGTTTTTGTGTTCTCAAATAAAAGTCAAACTAGATGCTCTGTCAATTTTAACAGTTTAAATCTGCTCATTCTCCCACGAAATCAACAATTGATCCTCTATACAAGACGACGAAAGGGGGAAAACAGAGAGGGAGTGTCTTTCTGGAAATGAATTTCAAACTATAGAAGAATACAAGATCAAACAAATAAAGCCCGCTAGATCTGGTCTGACCACACAAATCACAAAGCCATAAATGAAAAGGGTCAAATAAAATAAACAAAAATTCACCAAGCATGGGAAAACGAAACAGAGATTGAACAAACCATGAATGATTCGGAGATCCTCTAAAGGTCCAATTGATGATACCCTCCATTGTTTCTCCGAGCTTCGAGGCTTTAGAAAGGAAAGGAAAAACAAAGGAGGTGACCATGTTCGCTCAGTGAGAATCACTTTTTCAAAAACGAAAATAAAAAAAAAAAGAGAGAGAACAAATCGTCGTCGTTGTTAGGAGCGGGCACGGGCAGGGTTAGGCAGGTGAGATCCTTGTCCGATGCCTAGTCTGAAGGATAAACGGGTTATATTTTACAGTCTAATATTCTATTTTGCCTACTAAAAACTCTAATTATTTTTGGGTTGGGTAAGGGTGGGCTTCCCTACCCAAATGATAAAGTCTTGTCTTGTCCACATATGAAAAAATAATAATTTCATGTAAATTTCAAGAATATTCCTATAGTTATCAATATCATATGTCTTAACTTCGTCCTAAGTAATATAAACTTTAAATACATTCGATAATTCCATATCTTGGGATATTTCAAAATAAGTCTATAACTTGAGTCTTGAAATTTAAGAACTACCATATGTCTTAACAAATATTCATACTTTGAAAATTAAACAATATCTATAATCCATTATAAATAAGGAAACAAAACGATTGTAATTAAAGCTGTGAAGCAGTTTGCATCAATTCAATATCCTAAAAGTTGATCAAATGATGAAGCATCTAGAAAAAAATAAAAAAACAACTATAATTTAATACATCATAAAGTAAAGAAGAAAGGAAGAAATCTACTTGTAAATAGTGTTTAGTGGCTAGGACAAAAAAAAGATGACCAAAAGAGTATTATATAATAGACAATATGTATTTTAAATAAAAATATATATATGAAATAATATTTAATTGATATAAAATTTTATATTTTAAATAAATGAAAATAATTTTCCGGGCAGCACCCCTTACCCGATGCCTGGCCCAGCCCGGTTATTAGCCCGCCCAAAGTTGCCCAAAATTTTTTCGAGCCACTTTTTTAGGGTTGGGCTGGACAATTTTTTGCAGGACCAGGGTGGGCGCACCGGACTACTGGACACCATGCTCACCCCTAGTCGTTGTGAAGTGACACGTCATGCCACGTATTACGCACAACGTGCGTCTCAAGAATCTTTTACTGCCTCCAATTCTAAATAATAAAACATATTTCATTTTTTTTAGGTTAAAGAAACTAAATAATTTATTTAATCATATTATATATTATATATTCTTAGATTATAAATCAATTTATAAATTAGAAAAAATAGTTTGGAGAAAAAATGATAAATATAAATATTTTAAAGTAATTTAATTAGTTTTTTTATTTTCTCCAAAAAAAATTAACTTTATCTAATATTTAGGACCGAAGGAAATATTAACTTATTATGAACCCGGAAACGATAACATTCCTTCCAGGCTGGGGCCTTCCCCACTTGACAATACTAAATACTACCTTCGGTTTTAAATATAAGACAAAATTGATTTTTTTTTGAGAGATTAAGGAAGCTAAATAAATTATTTAATCATATCATATATTATGTATCCTTAGATTATATATTAATTTATTAGTTAAACAAATTAGTTTAAAGAATAAATATAAATATAAATACTCTAAACTAATTTAATTAGCTTCCTTAATTTCTCTAACAAAACCAATTTTATCTTATAATTAGAACTGAAAGGAGTAATAAATAAATATGTTTTAATTAGTATTAGTAATTTTTTTTAACGACATACATTCGATTAACAGAAAACATGAAGAAAACAAATGGTAGTACTATGTCATCATTGATATTTTGATTATTTTGAGAGGTTTTTAAACCTAGACCGACCACTGAACCGGTCGGGATACTAGGTCAAGGTTTAGTGGGTCAGATCGGAATCAAACAGAGACTAAATTGGAGTTAGACCGATGAGAAAGGAAAGATTTTAGGGTTATTTATATGAAACTCTAAATAAAATATTAAAAAAATATAAAAAAAATCGGTTAAACCTTAAAAAAACCTATCAGACCACATAAAAACTGGTTAAATAGGGGTTAGTTACTGGACCGAACCGGTTGGACCACCAATTAGCCGGTTTTCAACTTAGACCGGGTGGTCCGATCAGATCTTCGAAACCATGTTATTTTCTGATTATTATTCGCGGTCGAAAAAGAGATGATATACGCACATGAAAGATCTATCATGCGAAAGCCAATGCATATCGTTATATCAGGAAGATTTATATTGTTCAGATATATTTTTAGTGGCCTAGATCTAATATTCTTAACTAAATATGTTTTAAAAAATATTAGTTAAAAGATTATTTTTATTTTAAATTCAGTACATATTAAAATATTTTTAAAAATATAAAAGTAAAAAGATTAAGAGGGTGATAAACATGTTTTTTTTTGCATCAAAGGAACAACTTATATTGATGAAATGATACTTAGTCCGTACACAACAAGTTAATCAAAAAACCAACCTAAAGAATGCAGAAATTGAAGCAAAATATCCCAGTAGAACCATTAAAACTGAATCCAACATTCAAAGAGAATGACCGAATAAAGAGAAACAAAATGAGGAGAAAATTTTGCAATCTGGAAGGGTGGCTTTTTTATTTCTGTGGCTGAAAATTCAGATTTTTTTTTTTTATTATCTGCAATTTGTTGTGGATGCTGTTTCCCATCAATAGAGGTCGATGCAACAAGTAAAAGTTCAATCGTTTGTGCCGGCCAAAAAATATCGTACGAGTATTTCTTAACAACTGAACAAATTATTCGAGTAAATGTAATGTATTCACATTCAAAAAGAAAAATGCAATACCCAAAAAAAAAAATAAGAGACTCTATTATGCCAAAAAAAAAGACAAAATACTCAATCAATACTAGAGTCGGGAAAACGGGTTGAGCCCGTCAGGCTGGCCCTTTTAGGCCCTAAATTTACAAGGACTGTGCCTCAGATTTTTACCTCAAAAATGAAAGCGGGCTTAAAAGGACCAGCCCTATAGGGTCACGGGCCGGCCCTTTAGACCCTGTATGTTTTCTTTTATTTTTAAAAAATATTTATAATTTTATATGATAATATTATTATTAATTTTTTATATTTGTTAATGATGTTGCTAATATTTAGTTAATATTAACTTTTTTAGAATTAAGTTGATAAGTATTCTTACCAATTTTGTATTTTTTGACTTATTTTCTTATCATTGTTTATTTATATCTTGTGTTGTTTATTTTATTAACTACTTACACTTTTCAAGACATATTTAGAAGAAATATTTTTAATTTTGTTAAGTGTTCTCATTAATTATTTGTAATTGTGGTATATAGACAATAGTTTACCTTTGATTATGACTTAATGACCGTATTTGTTTGTTGCATGATGTACACCATTTATAGTCTAATTTTAACAATATTTGTGTTAAATTAGGAATTACATTGTTGTAATTTAAAAAAAAAACTGAAAAAATATAAAATTTGTTCAATCTTGTGAAAATATCTTCAAGTCCTACAGGCCAACCCTGACCCTTATACTTTTGAACCGGGCTTTAAAAAATAGTAATTTTTTTTACCCTGAACCATATAGGGCCGATCTTATAGGATCAGATATGCCCTAATTCCTAACTCTAAATTCAATACCCCCTGAATGAAAAAAAGGATAAAGTGATTGACCCAAATATTAAAACAAACAAAGCCATGCTTGTTAGTCATGATGGTACTAGTATATGGAATTATAATTTGATCATATCCTCAAAATTTTGTCGGTGACGTGGCTAGGGATCTATCCTCTATAGTATGAGTTAAAACAACAACTCATCTCTATCACAAGGCTGTCGATGATATATACTCTCTAAACATAGTCTATTTGCACAATATCTACATGGAATTAGAGTTAGGAATCACGGTCAGTCCGGCTCTATAGGCCAGCCCTTAAAGAACCAAGGTTTAACAGGGTCGGCCCTCTTAAACTTAGAGTAAGAAAAATTGTTGTTTTTCAAAGTTCGGCCCGAGAGTATATGGGCCAGAGCCATGATTTTTTCATAAAATTTAACAATTTTTTTTTAATTACAACAATGAAATTCCTAATTTAATACATAAATGTTGTCAAAATTAGAATGTAAACGGTATGCATAATGCAACAAACAAACACAGTTATTAAGTCATAATCAAAGGTAAACTATTATTTATATACCTCAATTACAAATAACTAATAAGAAGACTTAACAAAATTAAAAATATTTCTTTTAAATATGTCTTGAAAAGTGTAAGTAGTCAACAAAGTAAATAACACAAGATATAAATAAAATAATTATCAGAAAATAAGTCAAAAAATACAAAATTACTAAGAATACTTATGAAATGAGAAATATCTTTTATAAGTTTTAAATTTTTAGGATTCTTAATACAAAATATTCTTATGAAACTTAATTCTAAGAAAGATAACAACAACTAAATACTACAACATCATTAACAAAATATAAAAAATCAATAATATTATTATTATATAAATAATTTTAAAAAATAAAAAAATATATGCGTCCCGGTCCCGGTTGTCCCGGCCCGGTCCCGAATATTTTATCCCGGGAATTTCCCATCCCGGCAAGGACCGGGACCGGGACCACCCTTTGTGATCCCGGGAATTCCCGGTCCCGGTTTTTTTTTTATTTTTTCCTTAAAAAATAAGTTATTCTTTTATATTTGTATTTTTTACCCCATAAATTAAGTTATCATTTGATAAAATGTATATCACATATTTAGTTAGAGTTAAATCGTATATATCGTGATACTAATCCTAACTATATAATATATAAAAATAATAACAAAAATGATGAATGTGATAATAATAATAATAATAATAATATATTATTCTTCAATTCTAGCTCAATTTGTGTGATTTTTATAACTTTATTAAGTGTTAAATAATCACTTCAAACACTAGATTATAAAAAATTTAACTAAAATAATCATAATAATAAAACCGAGAATGAATTCCCAATCCCGGCTACACCAGGGACGGAAACCGGGAATGGGTGATCCCGGTCCCGTCCCGGGTTTTGAACACCCCTACTTGACCCTACAGAACTAACCATTTGATGCCCTTCACCTTACACAGCTAACCCTTTTAGCCCCACTTTCACAGGAAAAATCTTAGATTTAAAGGGCCCTAAAAACTCCGCCTATGTTATAGCCGGTCTCAAGCCCGGGTAAAGGAGTAGGGTTGTGTTAGGCCCCGACAGCCAACGTAAAACCCTGTCGAATCTCTTATGAACATGGATCAACGAAGAAATTGTGCTAATGCTAGGTCGTTGCCTGTAAGTAACGCGCTGTATGGCTCGAGTACAGTGATAAGTGAGCAAGGGCCGCTGCATCGTCGCCCGGGTGTAGTGTTAAATGAGCAAGGGCTACAGCTCTCTTCTGAACGGAGGCGGCTAAAGAAGCTAGTTCATGGGAGCAAGATCAGATTTGGCACTTGGAACGTTGGGACTCTGAATGCCAAATCTCTAGAGGTGGTGGGCGTAATGAAGGATCGAAAGATTAATATCTTGTGCCTTCAAGAAACTAAATGGGCGGGAGAAAGGTCTCAGGAAATTAATGGTTTTAAGCTTTGGTATACATGAAAGGTCAATGGAAGGAATGGTGTTGGTATCATTACTGACAATGAATGGAGAAAGAATGTGGTGCAAGTTAAAAGGGTTGGGGACAGAATCATTTCCTTAAAAATGATTGTTAGGAAGGATAGTATAAACATTATCAGTGCGTATGCACCTCAAGTAGGGGCAGAGACACATCTTAAGGAAAAGTTCTGGGAAGATTTGGAGGGGCTAATTCAAAGTATCCCAATAACCGAAAAGATTTTTATTGGAGGTGATCTTAATGGACATGTCGGTAAGGAGGCAGGACCTCATGCCAGGGCTCATGGGGGTTTTGGATTTAGGGTGCTTAATAGTGAAGGTCAATCTATTATTGATTTCTCCCTCGCATATAACCTCAAGATTGTTAACACTTGCTTTAAGAAGAGAGAGGAGCATTTAATAACATATAAGAGTGGAGCTGCCAAGACACAGATTGACTTCTTTTTGGTAAGGAATTCTGATAGAAGATTTTGTACTAATTGCAAAGTGATCCCTGGGGATAGCGTGACAACACAACATAGGGTTTTGGTCCTTGATGTGAATATTAAGTATGTAAAACAAAATCATCGACAAGTTTTAAATCCAAGGGTCAAGTGGTGGCAGTTAAAGGAAGAGAAGCGGGAGATTTTTAAGAGAACTCTTTTGGAGGAGGGTGAATGGGAGTTACAAGGAAGTGCTAATATCATGTGGGAGAATATGTCTAAAAAGGTTCAGAAGGTTGCTAAAGTAATTTTGGGAGAATCAAAAGGTTTTGGTCAGCAAGATAAGGAGACTTGGTGGTGGGATGAGACTGTTCAAGAGAAAGTCAAGCATAAGAAAGATTGTTTTAGAGCAATACACTTGTGTAATAATGTGGAAAATTGGGAAAGGTATCGTTTGGCTAAAAAGGAGACTAAGAAGGCAGTGAGTGAAGCTCGTAATAAAGCATATGAGGAGTTTTATAAGGAGTTAGGAACAAAGGCGGGAGAGCGTAAGATTTACAAGATTGCAAAGAACAAGGAGATAAAATCGAGAGACTTGGATCAAGTGAGGTGTATAAAGGATGAAGAAGGAAAAGTTTTGGTTACTGATGGAGATATTAAGAGTAGGTGGGAAGCCTACTTTTATAAATTATTCAATGATGGAGGGGGAGGGCCTTGTGATTGTGAAGATTTGATAACTCGAGAAGATAATCTCAATTTGTCATTTTACCGCAGAATTCGAGTTGGCGAGGTTAAGGAAGCTCTTAAGAAAATGGAAAATGGTAAAACTGTTGGGTCTAATGGGATTCCTATTGATGTTTGGAAATTCTTGTGTGAAGAGGGTGTTTTGTGGCTCACAAAATTATTTAATGAGATTTTACGATTCAAGAAAATGCCGGATGAGTGGAGGAAAAGTACTTTGATTCCTATTTATAAGAATAAAGGGGATATTCAAAATTGTGCAAACTATAGAGGAATTAAGCTTATGAGTCATACAATGAAATTATGGGAAAAGGTGATTGAACGCCGGTTGAGGTTGGAGACTGAAATTGATGAAAATCAATTTGGATTCATGCCAGGAAGGTCTACACCAGAAGCGATTTATTTATTAAGGGGGTGTATGGAGAAGTATAGGAGTAGAGGAAAATATTTGCATATGGTTTTCATCGATTTGGAAAAGGCATATGACCGTGTGCCAAGAGATATACAATAGAAAGCCTTGGAAAAGAAGGGGGTGCAGTTTGCATATATCAAAGCCATTCAGGATATGTATGAGGGGGTTACAACTAATGTTAGAACGCCTGGAGGTGTAATAAAAGACTTTCCTATAAGGATTGGCCTACATCAGGGATAAGCTTTGAGTCCTTATTTGTTTAACCTAGTGGTAGATGTTTTAACGGAGCCTATAAGAGAAGAGATCACTAAATGCATGCTTTTTGCAGATGATATAGTTCTGTTGGCTGAGTCCAGGGAGGAAATTAATTCTAAACTTAAGATATGAAGACGGACTTTGGAAGGGAAGGGTTTTCGTCTGAGTATGAGCAAAACTGAATATATGCATTGTAAGTATGATAAGAGACAAAGTCGAAATGAAGTGGAAGTTAAATTGGGAGGGCAAGTCATTCCGTGAGTGACAAAATTTCGGTATTTGGGATCAATTATACAACAAGATGGTGAAATTGATGGTGATGTCAATCACAGAATTCAAGTTGGATGGTGTAAATGGAGAAAAGCTACTGGAGTTGTTTGTGATCGGAAAGTACCTAATAAGGTAAAAGGAAAGTTCTACCGCACTGCTATAAGACCAGCAATGCTTTATGGTAGTGAGTGTTGGGCTTTAAAAGGATTACATGAGCATAAAATAGGGGTGGCCGAGATGAGAATGTTGAGATGGATGTGTGGCCATACAAGAAAAGACAAGATTCGTAATAATCATATACGTGAACGAGTTGGAGAGGCCTCTATTGAAGGAAAAATGGTAGAAAGTCGTTTGAGGTGGTTTGGACATGTTCAACGAAGGCCGTTGAATGCACCGGTGAGGAGGGTGGATCAAGCCTTATGGAGTCCTGTAAAGCGAGGTCACGGAAGGCCGAAGCGTACGCTTAATGAAGTCATAGAGAGAGACCTTTTGATTAATAATATACCAAAAAATATGGTGTTCGACAGAGAGCACAATGGCGTCGTGTGATCCATGTAGCCGACCCCACCTAGTGGAATAAAGGCTTTGTTGTTGTTGTTAAAGGGCCCTAAAAATTCAAGGGGTAAAAGGCCCAAGCTCATGATTTCCGGCTCTACAAGGAATAATCTCTGTATAGAATATAGATAGAAGATCCGAGAGTGATCTGAGCTTTCTACCAAAGCTAAAGCAGTTCATATATATATATATATATATATATATATATATATATATATATATATATATATATATATATTCGCAGTTGCACTGAAATAGTTGAATTGAGTGCCACTAAATCCAAAATGAACAGTATATGCGAAAAGACTGATTTCCCCACCACAATTGAAGGCAAAAAAAGGAGGAAGAAGAGATCTGTATTGCGTAGTACCTTCACGGCGGCTCTGTTCGCCCGCCGGAGTCAATGATCTGGAAAAATGCACGGTGCTTGCAGGAGGCTTCCCTTGTGGCCTTCTTCACTATCAGCGTGGTGGAGTTTAGGTCAGTGTTCGAGTGAAATGTTGGTTGGTTGAGAGAGGCACAAATTCCTCACCGTACGGTCACAGATTCGAATGACGTTGAGATATGAGAGCGAGAGAGATATGGGACTCTGTCAAAGAGGGGAGGTGGAGAAGAAAGAGGGGGAGGTAGATGAGACTGATCCCTATCTTTTGAGCCCTCTGTGCTTTCAGCTTTGTGTCTTTTATACTGCCATCACACTGAAACTAGACACTTTCTTGGTGTCGTTATTATGCTACCGACGTAGCAACTAGATACGAATTATTAGCCTCTGATGTAAATATAAGATAAAATTAATTTTTTTAGTGAGGTTAAAAAAATTAAATAAATTATTTAATCATATCGTATGTTATGTATTCTTAGATTATATATTAATTTATTAATTAAGTTAATTAATTTGAAGAAAAAAATAAAAATATGAATACTTTAAAATAATTTAATTAGTTTCCTTAATTTTTTTTTAAAAAATCAACTTTATCTTATAATTAAGACCGAAAAGAATATATTGTGTTATAGGAGGGCTTTAAAACAACCACGCCCCGGGCACAATGTGAATCATCATCAATCTGGATTATATTTGTGTATTAATTTTGAAGGGTTCAAGTTTCATTTAATTTTTTATATTTTAAATAACTTTTATTATATATATATACAGACACGTGAAAATTTTAAATAAAAATAATTTTATAACTATTACTTTTCAGAAGGAATGAATTGATCAGCTAAAAGAGATTACGTGTTTTAAAAAAATTAATACTTTGAGAGATTGTGATTTTACAAATTCTGTGTGGCTTTCTTGCATTAACCCTATTTATTACTCTGCATTTTTTTCTGGAAATTTACAGGTGTGGATAAATTGGAATATGCAACACTCACCGGGGAATCACAAGATGTCCCAATGGCCCTGGCTTAAAGCTTTTGGTTCAATATGCTGGCTCATTTGGAAAAACAGATGTAGAAGAGCTTTTGAAGGGACTAGCGATCTTCAGCAACAACTTATACATCGAGGTCTACATTTTCTTCATGAAGGAGTAGAAGATGGGCGGCTCAGACACAAGATATTTAGAGTGCCAGAGAGAGACACAGCTAGATGGATTGCGCCACCGGCGGGTTTTGCTCGGGTCGATGTGGATGCTGCAGTTGACGAAAACAGAAACTCTGCAGTTGGAGGAGTCATTCGTGATAGCTCAGGAGCTTGGATTTATGGGTTTCAACAGAACTTAGGATTCTCTTTTGGTTCGACAGCCTCTGAGATTCAAGCAATCAGAACGGGTCTCCAGACCTGCCTAAATATGAATCTCAGAAAGATTAAGTTACACACAGACTCGACGGAAGCCATTCGATTGTTATTCCAGTCAGGGGGCAATATCATCCCCTCCAGAATGAGCTAGAGGAAGCGAGGAAACTAATCTATAGAGATTGGGACTTAGAGATTTTTCATAGTCACCGAGAAGCTATTATGTGTGCTGACATTTTGGCGAGGCAGGCCCTTGACTCCAGCAATGATCTGTCTCTTTTAGATCATCCGCCAGACTTTTGCTCGATCCAAATGTCAGCTGACCTCAGTTAAGATTTGGATCCCATTAGTGTTTGTATTTTTTCGGTACTTAGGATCACTGTAATGGCCCGCCACGGGCTCAAGAGTTTTTCACTCTTGTCATTTCAATTCAAAAAAAAAAAATTAAAATTTGAACCACTCAGATTATATTTGAATAGTTTAGATCTCACCACTTAATACACAAGAATTAGTTGGCTGCATTGATGGACGTTGAAACAAAAATCGATAGAATAGCAAAAAAGAAGTATTTTTACTAGCTTCTCTCTCCACTTCCTCTTCAGTTAATATTTCAATCATTAGATTATATTTTAATGGGTAAGATTTAATATTATGAAATAATATTATAATTCTAGATTTTCATTATATTTAATGCTATAATACTATTAATATATAATATTAAATCCAACTCATTAAAATATGATTCAATAATTGGCACGTCAAGTACAGAGGACGTGGAAAAATTAGAAAAGGGTTAGTGGAGATACTCATCTCCCGGTAGAGCATATTTAACACTTTGGGCGGCTGAGAATGGAAAGTGGCAAAATTGTGCAAAGGGGGAAAATTGCATTATTAGATATACCAAATTGTCGAGATTCGATATGCTCCACGAGAAGCTATTCAATGTGCAGAGTCTCTGGCTAAGGACGCTCCTCAATACACTGAAGAAATGATGATTCTACAGGAACCTCATCCAGGTTGCAGTGCCCGTCTGTGGGCTGATATGTTATTAACTTAGACTGTTTTATTTTGATTGTAAACTCAATTTTTAACTTGTCACTTTATGTGAATAAAAAAAATGATACACAAAATTGTGGTCACCGGCGATGCCCCTCGAGTACAAAAAGAACAATGCAAATTGATTCTTCTGGGAAGAATAATTATGGGATCCTCGATTGTTATGTTGATGTTGGGGTTGAAATCTTTTATAGAATAACTATGAAATCCTAAAGAATAATTTTAATGACTAAAATATTATGATAGCAAGTCAGTAATATAAATTTAGTGTTATTTACTACCGGTTGTATTTTATGCTCCATAATTATTATATCACTTTTTATTGATTTTGGATTAGTTTTTTTTAATAGTTTTTACAACTTATGGGATAAATATATAAGAGAAATTTTATCTCAGATTGAACAAATCATAATTTAAAACCATGATTTTGACACTTACCAAACACCAACCTAAATCCATTGCTTCACAGCTCATGATAATAATTTCTCATTCATCTTTCCGTACTGAAATAGTCAACAATCATACATTTATAAAAACTGAGTGAATAATTAAATTCAACAATTAATTTTTCTTGCTGGCAAAAAAACGATTAAATCTTCTTATCACTTTTTTATTTACCAACCCTGGCTGGCTGTCTGGGCAAAAAAAAAAACCCTGGCTGGCTGCGATGTATGCGCTGTCTTCCACTTTCAAATGCTGGGTTGTTATGTGGGTCCCCGCTCTCCATCGGATGTCAGGGGATGGGATCAGGACCAAAAGTTCAATCATGACCATCTTTAATCTTTAATGAATTCAAACACGTGTGAAAATAGCAAGGAACGAAAAATCGGACCGGTCATTGAACCGGTCACAGTACAGGTTCAAGGGTTAATGAGTCAACCGGGGTCTAACCGGTAGTTGAACCGGTCATATTAAAATATTATAATTTATTAGTGATAATATATATTAATATATTTTTAAACTTCTATAGATAAAAATAAAGAGTTTTAGAAAAAAAAAATGCTTAGAATCTATTAGTATTAGTTATAATACATATACTTATGCAAAGATATCTCATTTCTTATAATTATTATATTTTTTTAAATAATTTTTTTCATTATTTTCTTCATTTTTTTAGATTTGTTCTTTCTTTATCTATTTTTCTCTTCATTTTAGTCTTCAACTTTCCATTTTACCCTCAAAAAATACAAAATAAAAATTAGAAAAATTAAAAAAAAAAGGGGAAAGAACCGGGTTAACCGGTTGGACCACCGGTTTTCACCGGTTCTGACCGGTCCAACCGGTCTGACCGATTTACTATCAAACCGGACCAGACCAGTGACCGGTTCCCGGTTCAACCGGTTGAACCGGCCGGTCCGGTCCGGTTTTTTGAACAATGGAAAATAGGCATGCTCATTTGCCTTGTGTGCATTTTTTTTCCCAATAGAGATTAGAGAGGAGTTTTAAATTTCAATTTTACCAGGAAAAAATGTTATTTTATCACCAATGGGGTAACAGTTTATTATAAGAGAGTGTTTTGCATGGAGTTTTGCCTTGTTTTAATTGGTTTTTTTATCTTGTGTTTGGGATGGCAATTTGTAAAAAAGGTTTATACATTTGAGACCAGTTTTTTTTTATTTGTATTATATGGATAAGAGGAAATACTCTTTAAGGGATATATTAGATCCTCACATTAATTTTATAGAAAAAAAAATTATTAATGCTAAAAACCAAATATTAGCTGAAACATTTGGATCGAATAAAAATCTGGAGAATTTTGAGACCAGGCTTTCTAATAAGGCAGAATTTACTACTTATTACAGATGGCTTTTTGTTTATTTGACCGTTCAAGTAATAATGGTCTCACCAACCTCACTTTTATCTCTCTCCCCCTCTACCGAATCTGCCCTGCATCTGGTGTGCCTCCATTAGCAAAAAAAAACTATTGTGCCTCCACCGATTCTGTGTGCTTCACTGCCTCCCTCAGCTCTGGTCGAACAATTCCATCGTTCTCTCTCTCTCTCGGCGGCCACGGGCGCTTCACCATTGGAGCTCTGTCTTCGTCTTCCTGGCTTGGCGGTGACACCTGGTTGAAGCTGAACGGCGCTGCATCTTCATCTGATATGTCCCACAGCTGCTTTGCCGGCTCGGATTTGTCTTCATCTTCCCTCTCTCGACGGCCAGACGTGCTTCAACCTCAACAGGGCCTTCATCTTCATCTTCGATCTAGCTTAATCTTCGTTCTGTTGTGCAGGTCCGTCGGCCCCTCCGCCCTCTGTTTGCATCTTCCCTCTGTAGGTGGCCATAAGTGGTTGAACTTGCCCCAATGTTTTCTGTCTCTCAATGCTCATAATCATCATACGATTATTAAAGGTTTTCACCGAGATTTAGGAATGTGAACACCGGTTTTCGTTTCGATATTCAAAGAATAATAAAAACAGAATGCCTTGGGCATACATAAAAGTACAATTATACTGATAAAAATATTAGTCTATAATTCTGTTTACGGAAAACAGGAAATACATCGAAAATTTAATATTGATAAATTTTCCAAAATATTACAGCATAGACTAAGGTATAATCACGTTCATATCCTCGCCTCGTGACACGTGCTGCTCACTTTCTGGCATCTACGTCTTTGCCCTTTGCCCCACTGGTACCCGCTGAGGTATTTGTTTAAAAATAGGGTGAGATTCCGAAGAATCCCTGTAGAGACATGATATCGTTCATAGATAATGCGAAAAGTAAATATGACATGCGCCAATGTATGCTCAAATTAATGAACAATATAAACACATCATCGTCATGTATACACGAGTAGGGCCCAACCCCACAATCTACACCGGTTAGTCATCCGCCAACTCCCAGTGTAAGTGCACACTGGCACTAACAGCCTCTCTCTAGGCAATTTATGTTAATTAATAAAGTGCATTTACAAACAATGGCATCCACACAATCATATAACTATGACATAATGTATGAAGGATAATGCCCCTACCTCAAAGCTTTATAATCCTCTATTTAATGGTGTCTCATAAAGCGTGTCGTTCCGGCTCTCGTCTCGATCCTAAAATATTAAATGTACAAGAAATAGGTCATAACCTATCCAAATATCATTTTAGACTCTTCCATAGTGTTTCTTGTGGTTATATTAGTCTATAGTGAAAATTTACTAAAATGCCCCAGGGACCCCGCCGGCCCCGTCATACCCGGCCCGATGGCACGTTTTCCCAAAATTGTCTAAGGCTATTCTGACTTATTTTCTCTCAAGAAATCCATTTCTAGGCTCGAAATCACCAAATTCACTATCAAATTACAAAAATACCCTTGACAGCCCCTATTTAGGAATTTTAATGACATTTTCGTAATTATGCTTTTTCGGCTTCTACCGAAAAAGTGCCCAACTGTAACCCCACCTATTTTTTCCCGCTGAGTCCAATGGAACCATTTATTTTATGGAAATCCAACTCCTAATACCAGTTCTGGTCTGGCCAAAAATATGAAGAAAAATAGAAAAATAGATCTTTGTGTTTTAGCTTCTAAAACTTGTACTTTTCCACTTCTAATCCCTTATTAACTTACTTAAGCACATCTTAACCATGATTCAAAAAAATTTGGGCAGCATGACCCTTTAGGATTAGAACTTTCCAAATTTACAAACTCAACAAAATAATCAAATCCAACCATAATCATCAACAACAACCACATACTAACATAATTTTAGGATTTTTGAAGTTACCTTCTTGAGTTTTTTTCCTCTCTCTAGGAGTCCTCCCCTCTCTCTCTCTCTTTGGGCGCAATATTTGCTTGCTAAACCATGGAGTTTATGGAAAGGAAGAGATTAGAGAAGAGTTTTATGGAAGATTAGAAGAAGAAACCTTAAGAAATCATAACTTACCTTAGTCTTTCTCTTATTCCTTCTCTTTAGAGCATGGAGCTTCTCAAGCTCTCTCTCTCTCTCTCTCTCTCTCTCTCTCTCTCTCTCTTCTTTTCTTGGGTTAAAACGAAAATGGGACAAGAAAGATGAAGCCAAGCTTCATAAAATATCTTGCCATTCTCCCCTTAATTAATAAATGGTGGTAAATTAGGCTTATGACATCATTTGTGTACTTGGCCTTATCTCTTCACAATTTGTGTCATATGATTTAATTGAGATTGAACCATTCTCTTTTCCCTTTCTTGGCCCATGCAAGACACCACTTAGGGTCCTTTCACACCAAATTGGGCTTCATGTAATTGCCTTGGTCAATTGTGTAACTAATTATTATTTTATTGCTAATTACACATGTGCTCATATCTTAGTAATTCTTATTTAATTGTTTGGCATAAGATGATACCACTTGGCATGTTTATGAACCAAATAATTATTTTCCCATCCTATTTCCTTATTTCACAAATCTTAATTTATTCCACTAAAAATATTTTATTTATACATTTTCTTTTATTTTTCTTTATTAATTGAAATTAACTCCAATTAATTGGAAAATAATTAATCTTGGGCTAAATTTGCAAAATTATGATTTTGCTATCACCTTTGTAATTTAATTCAATTCTTGAATTAATTTGCCCATTTCCTTATGAATATGAATATTTCCAAAATTCACAAGATCCAAATTCATGAATATTTACCATTTTATTGAATTACTCAAATAATTACAATATATATTTGGTGAATAAAATTTGGGGTGTTACAGGAAAGCTCTGTTCTCTGACTGGCTTTAAAAAAATGGGTTAAAGGTCAATTTTGCCTCGGAAGTATTCACTTGATGCCAATCTTACCCCGGAAGTTTTTCGAGGTCCAATTTTGCCCAGGAAGTGTCAAATTTGGAGCAATTTTGCCCTTTCGTTAGTTGACCGTTAGTTGACTATTAGCCGGGGCAAATTTGCTCCAAATTTGACACTTCCAGGGCAAAATTGCACCTTAACCCAATGACCATTAGTCGAGTGCATCGGACACCATGCGACGTGTTGTGCTCTTTCAGCCATTGGACCCTATCTCCGGCTAAGCCAATTCCAGGGTGGGTAGGCTGTTAAACAGAAAAGAAAACTCTTCCCAAGGCCCCTACCGACGTCTCTGGAGTCACTAACATTGCTGTCAGCTGCCACATCCCGATTCAGAAATTTTAACCCGATTCCCTTTTGAACTACACGTGCTGCACGCTATCAGACAGGGTTCCCCACTCTCTTAGGATTAACTAACCCATGTACAAGTACTCATCTAAATATTTGCTACTACCATCAAGATCTGCATTGACAACCGCTCCGCCCGAGCTGCGCTCCAGGTTTTGCAGCGACCGTTGCACCCTCCTACTCATCGAGGCCTGACACTTGCCCTGACTACTGCTCCACCTAGGCTCACGCCCCAGATTTTGCAACGACTGCTTAGCCCTCCTACTCATCAGGGCCTGGCACTTGTCCCGATGGCAATCCAGCAAGGTTAGGTCTCGCACTTCAGTGCCTAGGCGAAGCGGCCGTCAATGCAGATCTTGGTGGTAGTAGCAAATATTCAAATGAGAACTTTGAAGGCCGAAGAGGGGAAATGTTCCATGTGAACGGTACTTGCATATGGGTTAGTCGATCCTAAGAGACGGGGGAAGCCCGTCTGATAGCATGTAGTACGCATACTTCGAAAAGGAATCGGGTTAAAATTCCTGAACTGGGACGTGGCAGCTGATTGCAACGTTAGTGAGTTCGGAAATGTTGGCAAGGGCCTCAGTAAGAGTTCTCTTTTCTGTTTAACATCATGCCCACCCTGGAAACGGCTCAGCCGGAGATAGGGTCCAGCGGCTGGAAGAGCACAGCACGTCACGTGGTGTTTGATGCTCCTGACTAACGTTCATTGGGTTAAGGTGCAATTTTGCCGCGGAAGTGTCAAATTTGGAGCAAATTTGCCCCGGCTAATGGTCAACTAACGCAAGGGCAAAATTGCTCCAATTTTGACACTTCCGGGGCAAAATTGGCTCTCAAAAAACTTCCGGGGCAAAAATGACCTTTAACCAAAAAAAAAAAAAAAAACCTCAATAAATGATATGTTATTTTGTGTTCTGGTTCCATGGAAAATAGTCTAGCTCTAACTTATAACTTAGTTCGCTTGTATTATATTCCATTTCCTATTCAATCTAAGTTACTTTTTAAGTTCCATTTTCCTTTTTCGTCTTATCTCTGGAACACTGGAATTGAACCTTCTACTCCTGGGATTTTCTTTATCGTTGTTTCACTCCCCGTCGGTATGTGTGTGTGTGTATATATATATATATATATATATATAAACTAACAAAGAACTGTATTCTCTAAGGTGGTAGCAAAATCAACAAAAACATATAAAATAGAGATGTTTATGCTTCATTGTTTTGTTATGCATTTTGATGTTATGAGAAAGTTGTTTTGCGGATAGTGATATTATATTGCACATGACATTTTTTTAAGGTGGATAGACAGGATAGTGATATTATATTGCACATGACATTTTTTAAGGTGGCCACACTCGTATTTCGAATTAATTTTTTTTGAGTCTTAGATGTACCAAAGCATAAGATAGTCCTGTGACATCTTCAACCTGTATGAATCGCATTCGTGACATGATTAGAGATCAATTTGTACGGGACATATGATTCAATTAGCTATGTAATTTTTTTTTATAAAATTATGTATTTTGGTATTACATTTTCTAACTTCAATTTTTTCACTTGTTTATGATATTAAATATATTATTTTCTTATAATTAATACAAAAGCACTTATGTAATCGCCAATTCAAACAAGTTTTGATTTTTAAAAAAGCATTAATCCAAACAAGTTTTGATTTTTAAAAAAACACTTATGCTATCGCCAATCCAAACAAGTTTTGACTTATACAAAGCACTTATTCAATCGCTCATCCAAATATAAATCAAATTACGTAAACTTGCTTAACCCAATCTTACTTTTCTATTAAAGCTATGTTTGGAATAACATTTTTTTGGGCAATAAGTACTTATTACATAAGTCGAGACAAAACTTTTCTCACATATTTACCTTATATACCGTAAATCACGAATTATAAGCACTTATAAGTAAAAAATAAGCTATCCTAAATGAGTACTAAGTCATTTCCAAAATAAGTCATTTTTCCCACCACTATCACAAACACACACTAAGGTTATGAAACTTGGATCGGTCGGGGAACTGGGTCAAGGGTTAGACCGGAGCTAATCCGGGGTCAGACAGGTGAAAAATTGAATATTTTAAACTTATCAATATGAAATTCTAAAAAATATATATAAAAAAAATTTGATTTTTTTAAATAATAATAATAATAATAATAATGAAAACCTTAGATTGAAACGGTTTACTGGCCAGTTTGGGTTTCAAAATATTGATTATAAGTCTTCTATATGTAAAAACAAATGGGAGTGTTTTTTTTTTTTTTTGGCTCTGAACGTAGGAACTATTGAACCATTGTCTGGTATATACATTTATTTTGTACACTACACACCCCGACTAAAAACTTTAACTGCTTTAAATCATTTTTTTTGCCAAGTAACTGCTTTGAATCATGTTCCTTGATTTCTCTGATTCAGTTATTTTTTTTATCAGCCATAGCCAAGCTTGTTGTTCTTTTCCACAAAATAATTTCTACCAAATATTTTATATATAAAAAATAGCTGACTAATGTAAATAAATTAATGAAATTAGTCATATTAGTTATTTGTAACAAATATATGTTATTTTTTCTAAAATACTCTTCCGATTTTTAATATAAGACATATTTACCTAATATGATTATATTAATGAGGCTGGTTAAGTTAATTAGTTTATATGACATGTATTTTCTAAAACTCCCTCGTTACTTTCCTTAATTCTCTCGTTCATTCTTCTCCTTGATTTTTGTTAAGAGAGTGTCAATAAAGGTAAATTATGAAAAAGATTGACAAATATGATAACTATGTCTTATATTTAGGACCAAAATTAATTCTCTAAATATGTCTTACTCATTTCAGTCCTTAATATAAGACATATTTACCTAATTTAATTCGATTAAAGAAGTTAGTTAAGTTAATTAATATAACACGTATTTTCTAAAATACCCTAGTCATCTTTCTTATTTCCATCCTTCCCTCTCTTTCTTAATTATTGTTGATGGAGTATTCAATAGGGGTAAATTAGTAAAATATTGATAAATATGTGAATTATGTCTTATATTTAGGATAAAGATAAATTCTTTAATATATTATATATTAAGGACCAAATAAAGTACCGTATTTCATCATGACTCCTTTTAAGATAAAACCCCTTAATGCATGCATTCAATAGAGATGCTTAGGGAAAAAATTAGAAATTTAAGAGACAGGATGGTTTGAAATCTTATATTCATGACAAAATTTAACTCCCAAATAGCACCTATATCACGAGCTGGGGGCAGTACTGTTTATATATATATATATATATATATATATATAAAAGTCGTTTATAAAATTTTTGGGAAAATCCCTATAAAAGACCACCAAAATAGGAAAATTCCGTTTTAGTGCTACGAATTCCAGAAACCCGATTCAGTTTTGTGTCAGTACGGATGAACAGTGTATGGGTGCCAAAAGACGATTTTGCCCTTTAGCCCTCATTCTCGCCACTTCCAGAATAACAACACGAGCCTCTTAATTAACAATTCCGGATTCTTGATTAACAACTCCACTTTATTCTTTCACATATTCGCATCTCAAAAATATAGTGTTATTAATGTAAAATACGGTGTTGTTAATAAAGAAAGAGGTGTTGTTATTGGCCCTGAAACTTAAATTACGAAGTTGTGAAATAAGAAATGAGAGTTGTTAATGTTGAATATGGTGTTGTTAATAACAAGACCGGTGTTGTTATTGTAAAAGTAAAAAAATGAAACTGGAGTTGTTAATTAAGAATTCGGAGTTGTTAATTAAGAGGTTCGTGTTGTTATTCTGAAAGTAGCGAGAATAAGGGCTGAATGCAAAATCGTCTTTTGGCACCCCCTGCATTGTTCATCCGTACTAACACAGGACTAAATTGGGTTATTGAAATTCACAGCACTGAAATGGAATTTCTTAATTTCGGTGGTATTTTATAGGGATTTTTCCAAAATTTTTCAATACTTGTTTATTTACACGACACAAAAAGTTGCATAATTTATTATTAAAAAGAATTTTGGATGGAAGTTAAACTAAGTTCATTTCTTAAACTTAAATGGGAATATTAAATATAATAAAAGTAAGGATCAAATTGAAGCCTGTTTGATTCAACCTTGTTACAATTCTGCCATAATTCATGACAATACACACCCCAGTGTTAATAGAAAATGGCTTTTGGATCCTCAAAATCTTTTATCACGTGAATGATAATCACCATAATCCTCGTTCAAAGCCTCCCGTAGATAAAAATCACCATAAAATCTCATATTTGTTTGATGCCATAGCAGTAGAGTAACAGTCACCTCCACCATCCACCTCCTGCTTTTACCATTTATTTATCTGGATTAATAGTAAAAGTTACTTTTATAACATAATTTATATTATATGAGATAAATTTATGATATAAGTTTTATCTTGACTCATATAAACGTGCTTTTCCACCACTTTCTTAAATAGGCTCCATATCGATGGACCATCATATCCAGCGTGAAATCCACCACCATCCATACACAAGTATGCAATAAAATTTTTATTTTAGATTCATGGTAATATCTTAATTATATTATATTTTTATTTTAAATTTGTTGGTTTACTTTTAGATTATATTATATTATATTATATTAAAATTTTGTTGAACATTTTAATTTATTTTAGAATTCGGGAAGCAAAAGTTGCGAAATCCTTATCTCAATTTGTTAATTCGTCATATGAACTTGGGAATTCCTTATCTAAACTAGTGAATGGTCTGAGAGAGTAAGTTGATTTTTTTCTTAAAAAATGAAAGTTGTGAAATTCTTATATGAAGTTATTAATTTCTTTTATCAATCTGTCAATTCCTTATTTAAACTTATTGACTGGCTTAATTAAAAATCAAAGTTAACTACATATATTTGTTTTGCCCCATATATATTAAAGGGCCACTTAGCCCACCACAGGTGGGGGGTTTGGACCCCCACCCCCCAATTGTGGGATTTTTTCCCCAAAGTCAGGGAATATTCGCTTGCCGGAGGGGCCCACCCCCAACTTTGAGATTTTTCCCCCAAAGTTAGGGAATATTCCCTGGCCGGAGGGGGTGCCCGCCGGCCGTCGCGGTGTGATGGCTGGCTAGCTGTCGGAGGGATTTTTATTATTTTAATAAAAATATAAGTAAGGGTAAAATGGTAATTTTACCTTGAAATTGTAAATCCCTGATAAGTACTATCACCTCTGTGGTATTTCCAAATCTTCTAACACATTTTTATCTTTTAGTATATTTAAAGTTCTTTTTGAGTCATTTTCCCATAGTAAAAGTTACTTTTCTAACGTAATTTACATTATACAAAATAAATTTGTGATATGAATTTTATCTTAACTTATATAAACGTGCTTTTCCACCACTTTCTCATACAGACTCCATATCGGTGGACCATCATATCCAGCGTGAAACCCACCACTATCCATACACAAGTAAGCAATAATAGATCCAACTTTCCTTTTAATTTTTTTTTTATTGCTAGCAAAGATAAGAAACTTCGTTGAACTAGAAACTGTCCATACAAACACTGAAAATAACACCACGGCAAACAAATTAAAGCATAAACAAGCCTTTTAAAATTGTGAAGTTAAATCATATTGCCTAATAATTATTAATCCGTAGACAAATTTTTAATCTTGAAATAGTATTTTAATTATTTAAAAAAACTAAAAAGTTCAACTAACAGCAGGTAAAAAGCTTTATTTAATGATACATCACTCTTATCCCAACAAAAGTTTTCAAATTTGAACTCACCCCCTTATTATTGGATATAGGAAATGCCGTGAAAACCAAATAGAGCCAAGTTTACACACTGAACCAAGACCAATTAACCAAACTAATCAAAATAGAATTAATAAAAATATTTTGGTTCAGTTAACTGAATTAGCTGAATTGTTTGATCATATCATCTACAAACTTAAAATATACCTTTGATCTTTTAAATTCGGATGATATTTTATTTTAATCTTTTAACTTTAAAGTGTCGATTCAACAAATTTAAAATGCTTACGTGTCTTTTCGAAAGATTGATTTTAAAATTAAAATATAAAAGTAATTATATTAAAGAACTAAAATTTAGATATGTCAACATTTTAAATTTGCTAACTCATCATTTACTTACTGCTAGTAAAATTAACGGTGTTCACTTAAAAGGACAAAAAACACTCTTTTTAAAGTTAAAGGATTAAAATGGAACCTCATTTAAACTTAAAAGACCAAAAAGTATATTTTAGCATATCTATAGAATAAAAGATATATGAATAGATTTAATAGATTACTTTTTTTTCATCAAGATTAGATTTAGGGGGAAAATGTATAAAATATATTAAATAGATTTAAAACATCTATAGATATGATCTAATATAATTCAAATTCAAAATCCATACCTATTTAATTATAAAACATGCCATTATTAAATACTCCATCTATTAAATATAAATATATTATATTATATATCCCCACGCTAAGATATGTTTTGTTCACTATTACCCAGTTTATTTTCTTTATGGTTTAATAAGTGGCCGTTTGGTTTATGGAATCGGAGGTAATGTAATAGAATGTAATGAAAGATGATGCATATGTATAAAAACATTTGGTTTACTCTAATTTCGTCATTAAGGAAAGATGATGCATATGTATAAAAATATTTGGTTGGATTACACAAAAATTGAGAATATATGGGAATAATATAGTAAGAGTTAAAATTACCCTTATCTACACATATATGTATAATATACACATTGGGTTCAAAATAATTTTTTTTCAGTTTGTGTAATGTACGTGTTTGGTTCATAATAATTTTTTAATATTTAACGGTGGTAATATTATGAAGCGGTTCATAGTAATTTTTTAATATTTAATGGTGAGAATATTATTTAATAAGTATTTTAATATTTTTAATGGTGAAATATAATTTTTTTAATTTTAGTGGGGAATTATTTTTTCTATTTTTATCTAATTAATTATATTTTTAAATATTTAATGGTGGTAATTATTTAATATTTAACAAAATTTATAGGTGGGTACTTTGGTCAAATTAAAAAATTATAATAGCAATAATATCTTTTTCACTTGATTACATGATACATGTATCCTTATTCATCGGTCCTAGTAGTGTAATTCTGATTATATCAAATGATGTAATCAGGATTACAAGATGCAATCATCTTTGCATTATATAAGACCAATCAAATACTGTAATCGATCTGTTATATCAGGATTACATGTAATCCTCTCCCATGAAATTGAATCAAACGGGTTATAATTTCTCAAGCCATGCGGTTTGGTTTTTTTCTCGGGGTTAAGGGAGTGGATTGCATTCATCATTGTAAAACTGCAAAGCCCAATTCCATATTAAAACATATTAGCACTTTTTTACCTAAAAGTTATCATTCCTCAAGCCCAGTAATGGCCCAAATAAGGCCCATTAATGAAAATGAATAAACCCTGATAAGATCACAGCCGTGGAATCTCGGATTTGGGGCGTTTTTATAAACCTAGCAGCCACATTTCCATTGCTCGTTCTTTCTGCTTGCCGCCGCTCGTGGACGTGGAGAAGAAGCCCTAGGTAGTTCCGGCTTTCAGCTTTCGTTCTTCTCGATTTTCAACTAGCACCTCTTTCTGCGTCAGCTTTCGACGTTTTCACTGGTTTCTGAAATGTTTTATGTGATCCTGGCATGATCTCGCTTCAAGACATTTAGTAATTTTTGCAATGTTGTTGGTGTTACTTAGGCTTGTGAGATTTCACTTCTCATTCAAACGAGAAGTTTTGTGTTTTAGTTGAAAAATATGTCTGAGAATAACTAAACAAATCGATAAGTTTTTGTTCTTGCTTTGAAAGTATGGGGGCAGAAGATTTGTCACTCCGTTCTTTCTGTTCCCCGCTTTCGAGGGGAATAGATGACTTTTTCGTATGAGTTAGGATTTGAACCATTGACGCTCGAGGATTTTTATTGCCCTTTTTTCGTTCGATGTATGAATTGCAGACTATTGTTTGGAAAGGACAAACTACAGTGATTTATGTATAATGGCGTAGAATACAATACTTCAGTCATATAGTTTATTTCAAATATAAGAAAATTTTAGTCAATAGAACTGATCCCTAATTAGCTAGAATTATAGTTATGTTAGTTTATTAATTTATTAATGTGTCCAGTATTTGTATCACGTTGAAGGATGGCGATGTCGAGTTAGATAGTAGACGCTTTATTTAATTTCCGCTTGGGTCTCACTGCCACAATTAACCAAAACCAATTCACCTTTTATTTGTAGTTTATGAGTTATCTGCCTATTTTATTGCATTGCATTGTACGCTGATCATATTTTCTGTGGTTGTTTAAGTAGGTAAGCCATGGTTAAGCACAATAATGTATCCCTAGTAGCCACTTCAGGAAGCATTGGCAAAATTATGTGAAGACATGGTTCAATCAACCTGCACGGAAAACAAGAAGACGGCTAGGTAACAGCTAATTAGCCTGTTCATTCTTATTGTCATATAATTAATTCAAGTCTATAATATTAATTTGAAAGTAGATTTCAGTTGTAACGCATTGTTTTCCCCCCTATTTGCTCATGTGCTTGGTGCAATGATCAGCTCGCCAAAAGAAAGCTGTTAAGATTTTCCCTAGGCCTACAGCTGGGCCTCTTAGACCTACTGTTCATGGCCAGACTTTGAAGTACAACATGAAGGTCAGAGCTGGCAGAGGATTTTCACTTGAAGAGCTCAAGGTATTGCCTTGTTATTCTATACTGTTGATTGCACATGGCATATATTGATAAAACTTTAGTGAACTTGATGTTCATATCGGTTTTAGTTAGTTGCGAATTTTCATATGGGTGTAATCTGGATAGACTGCCATCAATTATTTCTGTTTACGTGTGTAGGGAACATTGTCTTGTCCTTTTCCTACTCATGCTGTGCTGAAATAATTGGATTTAGATCATCGCAGTGTGCAATAAATTAGTTTTTATTTTTAATAGTCAAAGCTGGTTAATTCCTTTTTAATGTATGGGTATGTGCTTTTTCTATTGTAGGCTGCTGGTATTCCCAAGAAGCTTGCTCCAACCATTGGCATTTCTGTTGACCACCGTCGTAGGAACCGTTCATTGGAAAGTCTTCAAGCTAATGTCCAGAGGCTGAAGACATACAAGGCCAAGCTTGTTGTGTTCCCAAGACGTGCACACAAGGTCAAGGTAATACGAAATGTAGTTATTGAATGCATAACCATTAAAACAATAATTCTTTTACTCACCCCCTTGTTAGAAGAGACAAATAGAGTTCCCTGTTTGACATGTTTTTGGGACCTCCCCACTTTTCAGGCTGGTGATTCAACGCCCGAGGAACTGGCTAATGCCACCCAAGTCCAGGGTCCATTCATGTCTATTGTGAGGGAGAAGCCGACAGTGGAGCTTGTTAAGGTTACTGATGACATGAAGGCATTTAAAGCTTATGAGAAGCTTCGCCTTGAACGCACAAACAAAAGACATGTTGGTGCCAGGCTGAAGAGGGCTGCTGAGGCAGAGAAGGAAGACAAGAAGTGAAGAGCTGGTGAAGCTACTTAATATTCGCTATATAGACGTTAATCCTTGATATTTTTGTTTGAGTTTCATTAGTTTTGATTTTATTAAGAGCAAATTTTGTTCAGGATCTGTACCCTTTTACAAGTTATCTTCCGGATTGTTATTCTAGTTGCTTTAGCACACTGGGTTGTCTGAGTACTTCACTGCAATTGCTTTCCATGAAAACCTTCCAATTTTCAATTTCTCACTTTGTCGTTTTATCAATTATCATCTCATAAAAGTTCCATATTGCTTATATGGTTACTTGCTCTGGTCTAATATTCAATTTGTTTGAGCGTAGTCTTCACAATCTCAGCAGCTGTTGTATTGGTTCCTGCAGACAACTTAGGCCATTTAGTGCTAGTTTGCAACTGTATATTACTAGTGACAACTTTAATTACCATTCCAAACAAGCCCTTATTAGTATGCCAAATTCCTCAATTGATTAAATTAAGTGGATCTTCATATTCGCACCTGACAAATATAAAGCAATTGGCATCTAAAGAAAATGGGTGAGAAATGCGACGTAACTTTTCATAACTGTTGCAACGTTTGCCCATTTAAACAGAGCTTGCTCAATGTTTGACTGACAAATGTTTAATTAATAGGGTTTATTTTATTGCTTCTTCGAGACTATTTTGTTGGAGAATTTAACTTAATGTGGAGGAGTTTTATCTCATAAAGTTGGGAAAAGGTATTTCAGTAAAACGATTAGATTGATCGAATATGTGTGTGTAATTCCTCGCTTAGTTTAAACTTCCTTTCAAGCTAGTAAGTGTTGAGTTTATTTGTATACAAACTAGACATATGGGTATTAGCGCCCAAAGTTTTTTAATGAGTGACATTTAAGTCATGCGTTTTATATAGTTTTCATGTTTTATATTACTCCCTCCAGTCCTTAGAATGTAATTCAATCTTTTTTTATTTTATCCTTATTATCCCTCTACAATAATAATAAGTAAGAGAGAGACAAAAGGAATTAAGAAAAACGATTAGAGTGTTTTAGAAAAAAGTCAAAAAAATTTAACCAACATTCTTTATCTATTCAATTTAGATAAATAAGTCTTATATTAAGAATAAAAAAGAATAATATAGGTTGATTTTTTTTTTGGGCCATGACTAATGTCTAATTTGTGTTGAATGGAAATGAAGGAGGAATTTGAGAAGTATTCAGAGAAAGCCAAGACATTGCCAGAGAGTACGTCAAATGAAAACAGACTCATTCTCTACGGTCTCTACAAGAGAGCCACTGTTGGACCTGTCACCACCAGTGAGTGATCTTGTTTCTCCATTTTTGTCACTCTGAAAATTATTCAATATTTGGGAATGATCTTCATCTTTCATTTTTGATTTGTCCCTTATTATCTTGTCGTGTAATATTTATAATACTAGGTGAAACAACGATAAAAACAAACAATGAAAATTTTCTCAGTAAAATTGAAATGAAAGATATATGGAACCAAAATGTTATCATATATTACCTCAAGTTCTTAATATAAGATTTTGTTTATAGTGCAAATTTAGACTATGAACAAGATCATATATTAAGCATTAGACATAAAATTTAATATCTAATTTGTGGTGCAAAACTATCTTCTACATTTAGGATCCAAAGTAATATATTTTTCACTTATCTCTTCTATCTAAGCAACCAAAAGTTTCTATGTTTGTGTTTGATTTTCAGGCCGCCCGGGAATGTTCAGCATGACGGAGAGAGCCAAATGGGATGCGTGGAAGGCCGTTGAAGGTAAAATTCAAGCACTTCCACATTTCCAGAATGCTTATTATTTATATCAATTCATTAAAAATTAAATACAGACCATAAATTTTCTCGAGAGAAAAAAATAATGATTTTAGAGATATATGTGTATAAAGTGTGTGATGTGATCTATATTATTCAAGAGTGAGATCTCATATATTTCTATCTGTTTGTGAAATTGGTAAAGTCAAACGTCATATCAGGTCAAGAGGAGAAAAAGATTCATGATGTTTCGTGGTAATCAATCAATATCAATATTAATGATAACATTAATTAAATATAATATTAAGTATGAAAATATATAGTAATTTGCATGGTTCTTAAAGTTGGCAGTAGTATAATTCATTTTTAAAAACTCATGCAGTGGATAATGAATCCACCTGGTTTTTTCTTTAAATTTTGTGTAAAATATAGGATCCACCTAGTTTATGATATGATGAGAAATAAAATCCCATTGTGGCAGGGAAAACAAAGGATGAAGCAATGGGTGACTACGTCACAAAAGTGAAACAGCTCATGGAAGAAGCAGGCATTGCCATCTGAAAACGTTTTCATCTTTCTTGCGTTTTTGTTTTGATTATGAATATTGGATAGTAATAATTCTTACAAATTTTACATCATATATTGATGATGATTGATGAGGATGAATGTTAATTTATTGATTGACTAATATTGATGAATGATGATTCTATAAATGTTATTTTAGTTTTGTAAATTTTTGTGGGTATTAAGGTAATAGCTTCAGCAATATGATTTCATTTCACTAGAGTATCCAACCACCACTTTATGTGGCTCCAATCAATTTACATATCGCAAAAAGCTAATTTGTTAGGCTTGATACAGCGAGGAAAGGGAAAATCACTATGAGATCCTAAGTAATGAATATAATCAATAGAAAGCCTCACGGCAATTGACTGAATTATACGTTCTGGTGCAGAAAATGGCAATGGGTCCAAAACTAAGACCTTTTAGTGATTATATTCCTTCCTTAGAACCTCGTAACAATTTTTGCTAAAACCCTCAATAGCCATAATACTTTGGGATTCTATTGAATGAAAGGATATCTGGAAATATAATACTCTCTTACACTAGAAGCGCCATCCCTTGCCAAAATCCCTTCAAGATCTCCAACAATTCTGGCCAGCCATATCTCCAAATTTCTCTGGATTTCTTTCATGTTGTTCCTACTTGAATCCATGGCCCTTCCTGTGGTCAGTGTATCATAGCTCTTTCCAGTTTCAGTCTGCAGTTCCATCAGCTTTTGCCATGTTTCGGATGTTTGCTGTTGCAGCCGGAATGCCTCAAGTAAAAACTCAGTTTGTCTTTGTGTTTGAAATTCAGGACTAAGTGCAGGTTCAGAAGGATTGCTTGCTTGCTGGGATAAAAAAAACTGCTAAGCTCAAAATATGCACCATAAAACATAATGCTCATGGCATAAATCTAATATTAATACCGACCAATATATTGTAGCCAATCATCAGGCATATTTCGAATGAAGGGTTATTTACAAGAGAGCTACAAAAACAATGGAAGCCATAAAGCAGGAGGTTACTTACTATTCTTCCACATAAATCGTCAATTTTTTTGGCGAGAGTTTGATATCTCTTTGCCTGTTTCCTCATTGAGGATGACACTTTTGATGTATCACTTTTACCCGTCTTCTCCAGATTCAGTAGTTCCTCCTCTAGTAATTTGAGTTTAGAGGAAACTCCAGCTGAATCACCATCAGCCTTCCAAGGAGATTCCCTTCTGGGGTAAAAGAACAATATTTACCTTCAACTAGTTGCAAATTAACACAAATGCTTCCTATGTTATCAGCATTAAGACAGTTAGTTAATTACCTCGCAACAAAATGCTTCATATCATATGCTGATTCAAGTGATTCATACTGTACATCCTACAAAAGAACAAACTTAAGCCTCAATTGACTTTTTACCAGGAATACAAAACTTTTCACTTGGTCATTTCCTTGTGTCTTGAAGATTTCCATTTTAGGAGTAAGTTTCTGAATTAAAGATGATCTAAACATAAACCTGCAGTGTTGAATATTCTTAACAAGAGCCATCTTCAGAACCAACCAATAGGGCTCTAGGGAATGACTATATAGTGCATATAAAGCACTTGATTTCTTTAACCACATACTTTAAAAGAAATTGGACAGAGTAAACAAGTGGAACAATAATACCAAAACTGTAGGAAAGTTTTGTAGTGAAGAATAGATCATTGAGTGGGCTTGATGCACTAAAGAGCCATGGTTATGAGATGCTAGTACAACCAAAGAGGACGACTATATTAGGTTTTAAGACATGCTTATTAACAAAATTACCGGCTTTAAGAATAATTACACCAACATAAACAATAATTCCTCTGGTACTAAATATAAGACAGAGTTAATTTTTTTGGAGATGCTAAGAAAGATAATTAAATTACTTTAAAATATTTATATTTGTCATTTTCCCCTAAACTATTTTGCCTAACTTATGAACTAATATATAATCTAAGAATACACAATATATAATATAATTAAGTAACCTATTTAACTTTCTTAATCTCTCTAAAAAAAGTCAACTTTGTCTTATATTTAGGGCCGGAGGGAGTAATAACAAAACCTGGCTAATGCTGCCTCAAAATGTTAGAACTATGATAAGGGTGGACCAGTAAACCATGTTTTGTGTCGAGAGAAACCAGAAATGGACCAAGCATGCATAGCAACATATCGGTTCGTACCGGACAAATTGTTACTGCAATAAGAAAAAAGTAGAAACAGACAGACAACATGTGACAGCACGAGTCCATTATGAAAATTGACCAAGTCCCTCCCAGCTTCTGAGGAAGAAGGCATCTTGTACCCCAAATTCATCGTGCATGCCAGTTTATTTTTCCTGTCGCGGGCGAAGTTCTGGTTTTACTTTCATAATTTTGAAATCACAAATACAAGCATCTTCCTAACATGCTTGGAAAGAACACAAACGAGCCTAAGATAAATATTTTATTCACTATATCAATATCAGATCATCCACTACTCATGCAAAAATGAAAACATATAATAGTTACTTCATTTTTCTTATTCTCTTATATTTGTTTGATTGAACTACAAGACGATATGCACACGGAAGAGAGATTAATGAGCAAGAACCTGCCAATGGGTGTCTCTTTCTGCCCAGTACTTTGGCGCAGACGCTAGAAACTCAGACTCGAAGTGCGTCTCTTGCTTCTGATATTGTTGATTCTGCTCATCAATAACCTCCACTTTGTCTGCACTTCCACCATAGTCCCTGCTCTCGCACACACCTGATTCCTCATCGTCTTCTTGTTCCCTTCTTGATATGAAGTTAAGTATTTCCTCCTTCTCTCTCACATCCCTCTGCAAATCCTCGATTCTAGCCTTCCATTCGAACTCGAATTTCTCGAATTCTGCAACCCTAGCTCTCAAATGCGCGATTTCCTTCGTACATGCGTCGATCTGGTGAAGCAAGCGCTTCTCCTCAGCCCGCCACGAGTTGCGGTGGCCGGCGAAAATCTCGACGACCCTCGCGTTGGCCTTGGAGTCTTCTTGCCTCCTCGACTTCATTTGCTTCAACTGCTCTTCCGCCTGAAAGAGCTTCGCAGAAAGCTCCTTAAGCTGAGATCCAAGTCAGTGAAAGAGAGGCAGTAAATTCTTCGGAAGAAAGGCCAGAAACAACGAGAAGCTAATGCCAAAATATGAAGACACAAGATTCTTGGCTGTGAAGGTCAAGGCCTGTTGTGTTGAGGATTGTGAATGCTGACACCGTTTGAAGAGTGTGTGGGAGTGATGTGAGTAGAGCGTGGAAGGGTTTTAAATGCGTTTGTCAGGCCATTCGAGGCGTTCTGGGTACTTTGTAGCGCAGAGGGTTGCAGAGGAGGGAGAATGCGCTGAAATGTCACTGTTGACACTACTAGTGTTGTCTCATGGGAAGCACAACTACTTTTTGCGGCAAACAATATTATAAATCCTATTTATGTAATATTACAGCATTAATGAAGTTAATAAATTATTTAATTATAATATATGTGATATAATTTTTTTAAGAATCAGGGTATAAATGTATCCATATACTTTTTCTAAAAAGCACTTTTCACTATAAATTTTTATTAAGTGTAAAAATATTCATAAGTATTTTAAAATAGGGTAAAAATACATATGTGTTATATGAGGTAAACTATCGTTACTTTTATATTTTGTGGGTCTCTATTATCATTTTTTTTTATAGTTTATGTAATGGATCATTTTTGGTCTTCGGTACACCCACTATTTAGATATCCGGTGTTAACCTGAAGGTTAACGCTGAATTTACTGACATGGGCCCCCGACAACCTACTAGTCCTGACGCCCCCAATCTGATAGGCCCGACAGAAATTCACCTTTTTGAGACGCCCCAGGGGAGATAACTCCCAATAAAAATTCTTTACACCTTCCGTTTCCTGGGATCGAACCCACCCAGGAACGGACCAACTTCCGTTGGTGCCTCCACTATCATTTTAACTAATTATTTTTTTTGCCCCTTTTGAAAATCTCAACTACTTTTACACTAAAGAAAAGTTATGGTATCAGGTCCGCTTTTGGGAAAATTATATACATGTTTTTACATCTCTTAACCTTTTTAAAAAAATATATTTTATGTAATATTATATTGTATATCAATTTACGAATTAAACAAATTAATTTAAAAATATATATAAATATATGAGATGAAATGTTAAAAAAACTTACCCTCAAACTAGGCTCTGTATTTAAGATGTAGAATAATATGTAAGTTTTAATCATTTAAAATGTATATAACTAAGGAAAAATGCTGAAGAATCCTCCAACCAAAGTTTTGTGTTCAAATGTAGCTGAAATTGGTTTAATGATCTACACATAATTTATCTTCTAAACATAGGCCCGCACCAATGTTTGATTTGCAGAAAACGTGATACATTTGCATATAATTGAAAATATATTCCAATCCTGAGTACCTTCACAATGCTAGCTTTATATACATCCTATTTCCATTATCTTGATAATGGTTTTTTTCCCTTTGCTTTCGTGAAATTTCGTCTTGCTTTCAATGAATCCAAGCCCCTTTGGTCATTCTATGCTGCACACAAACGAAGTCCCATGTCCAGGGCTGATATTTTATACCTTTAACATAAGCAAGTGTCCCAAGAAGAGAGAGAAAATGATTCATATAAACACGTAAAGCTCCTATTTGTTATGTTGACTATTACTCCTTTCGTCTTTAATATAATATAAATATTTGGGGAGTTGATTTTGTTCTAAAGGTATGACATAGTTTTTATATTTATCAATCTTTTTTTAATTTATTAAATTAGGTAAATATATCTTATATTAAAGATTGGAGGGAGCATCTAATAAAGGGAAAAAACAGGAGTAGAGGGAGGGAGGCACCTATATTTGTAGGGAGTTGGGGATCCTTTAGAGAAAAACTAGTATGTGTGTACTTGATGATTCATTCAGTATTTTAAAAGTATTTTTCTAAAGATGGGTATTCAAAAGATAGAAAAAGAGTGATAAAAAATTAACTAAAGAACTATTTTAAAGGCAAAATTATATTATAAAATACTTTAAGATACTGACATGGATGCACGTAAAAAAAATACTTTAAGGTATTTTATAATACATAAATATTTTAGAGCATTAAATGAACAACAAAATACTTTAGATCAACCTTAACCCTTTAATTAATGAATCAATGAAATATTAGAAATTCCCATAGAATTTGCCAAGTCATCTTAGTATGATATGTCACATATTCTATTAGACTGACAAATTTTTCATCGGTAGGGAATTAACGATTAAAATGTGAAAACATTAGGACATTGAACTCGTTTGGTTCAACCCCATTGCATGCTTGCAATGGTAATCATGATTGCATTACCAAGAGAAGAGTGTTTGGTTGCTTTTCAGTATGGTAATAGGGTTTACCATGGTAATGATGATTACCAAAAAATTGGTAATCCTCATTCATACCTCCCCCTATGAATCCTCATTATCATCCCATTACATGCTTAAAAAAGTCCAATTTACCCTTTAGTTTCTTGTGTATTTGTTTCACTTATCTCATTTTACTTACCATATCACGGCACAATTGCCACCGTCGCCTCCTCCTCCTCCTCAGCCGCTGTCACCTCTAGTTGCTGCCACCGCCACCACCTCCACCCCCTGTTGCAGCCACTATCTCCTCCTCCTCCACCCCCGCCACCACCACTACCTCCTCTGTCGTTGCCGCTTGCCCACCTCCACCACCACTATCTCCTCCTCCTCCCATTCCTCTGCCGCCACCGCCTCCTCCACCACTACCACCTCCGTCACCACCACCACCACCTCCTCTGCTGCCACCCCCTTTACCCCCATCATTGCCGCTGCCACTGCCTCCTCCTCCTTCATCCTCGCCGCCGCCAGCGCTTAACTATTTTTTCTACAAAGACTATATTAAGGGTAAAATAGACTTTGTGCAATATATTAATTTTAAATAATTGTTAAAAATATTAGTTCATTGCACCTTGCTTAAAAATCAAACCAAACATTACTCCTATAATTAATATTACATTATATTATCATTACATCTTATTGCACTACACTGCAAGATGTAATAGGATTAAACAAAACGGACTCGTTGGCTTCACACTTTTTAAAAATGTGGGTATCATATGCACACTCACCTCATTTCCAACCCTTCCAACCCCCTCCCTTGCCGGGTAAAAAAAAAAACCCTCACTCGAAAAAAAAGGGAAAAAAGAAAACAACTCGGAGTGGTGAAATCAAGTTGGATTTTGTTTAAATAGGCATGGTTTACAGATTTTTGTGGTATTTTTATAATTATTTGTTTAGCAGTTATATAGCTACAATTTTGCTTTATTTATTAAATATTTATCCGATACTAAGAATATTAAAATATTTTAAAAAATTATAATCATAGAACTTGGAAGAATTAGATTATGATCGCTAATTTTTTTTTCTGATTGTGATTAGATTTTCTACTTTACAATGGCACTCATTTGCTATAGTTGCAAAGGGCAGAGCTATAGAGAATCCATGGATTGAGCTAATGTTCGCTAGATTAAGCAATTTTTTAAATTTAAAATTCCCCAATTCTAATCTGATAAAAAGTATAGTAAGTTTATAAAACTCACACAACATTCATTCAAATATTCTTAGTGTATGTTTGGATTAGTTTTTATAGAATAGTTTTTACGATTTATGAGATAAAGATGTGAGAGGAGTTTTGTCTTAATTTAAAGAATATGATTTTTAAAATCATGGTTTGGGGCTTATCCAAACACACACTTAAGCATCTTTCATACACGCACGTTCATGTAACTAGTCTACATTCTCCGCAAATCATAAATGCTGACTTTATATGATTATGAGATTTTAGAAACTTCACTGATAAATATTTTTAACTAAATCAATAATTGAGGCAGATTTAAATGAAAAGGAGTTTCATTATCCCTCATACATAAATGAACGAGCAGGAACTACCCGTGCGTTGCACGAAGAGTTTTTACATACAGATAAATTCTCTGTCCATTTTGTACTTTATCAGTTAGACTCATTTGTTATGTGTATAAATAAGAACAATTACTTAATTTTGAATAATATTGCTTATTACAATAGTTCCTTTAAACAATGAAAGTACACATAAGATGACAACGGTTACATCAATGTAGAATGTTGTCACTGTCCAATGGTGGCATACACATAGGAACGTCATTACAATCTAACAACCTACATAGCTTTGCAATAGCATTAGAAAGCAAAACATAAGAAACAGAGAAAAATGACCTGCTAAAAACCTTTTGTGAGGGACAAAGCCACCATCAGAAATAAACCATTTATTGCAATCTAACAACCAACAAAACAACATGGGACTACGCATGAAATGAACAATGTAAACCTAAGTGATAGCCCTTAGTCAAGTAAATCAGCTGAGTATACATGCAGACAGATTTCCATAAATTTATCATAAGAAACTGATCATATTAAACTGTAAAGAAAAGGAGCAACTTTCACTTGAACTCAAAACTACAATTTCAAAAAGCTTGAGGAGGGCAACTAAGCCAAATGGCCACTCAAACACTACTACATAAGTTGAAGCATATTGTGTGGATGCTTGTACTTGCATCATATTAAGCATTATTTATTCCATTAGCACAGCCAAAATGCAGATACACTTTTTCAACTTCAATTTATCATTAAATGCCGTTGGGATAAGTATCTAAATGGATGAGAAAAAGTTAATGGATGTATATATAGAATGCTAAAACCAGCAGAACCAAGAAGCAGACTGTACAAAATAAAAGATAATATATAGTTCTGCTTCATAAACAGCACGCAACCCAAGAGCACCAATGCTCTGAATGAACAGAACAGTAAATAAAGAAGAAAATGAGACTTGCAAACAGTAACAGCATTTTACAGAAAAAAAAGGCCTTTTATGAACAACACCATAGAGAGAATACAAAAAAGGTAGAACCTTAAGAACATGCTTAAATTTTTAGAAATTCCTTGAGGAAATGCTCTTTTTAATGAATGAACATGTCATTTTCTGCTTGCAGCATTAAGGAAACATAAATTGAAGAAATATGAATACGGCAAAGTATGAATGGCCCAAAAAAATTGTGGAACAACTACCTGCCAGTTTTTGGACATCACAATTAGACAATGAAAATATGTCAAAAGCTTGTCCTATTGGAACACCTATTTCAACATCCTCTTTCTGCAGCTAAAGTGAAAATTGTAATCAGATTATCAGCAAGTAATGCAATGTAAAAAAAATATCAAAATCACACTGATCGAGGCATTCGATTATCAAAAAGTGAAAATTGATTATATGCAAGTAACACCCAACTGATTTCACTTGTACAGAACACTTGGATGCAGTATAGGGTTTCGTTTTATGGGATGCACATAAGTTTATTACTTTGTTAGGCAGCAGATGTTTTAAAAATTGTAACAATGGTCAGAACTGTTCATTAGTCAAAAATAAATGACAACTGATGTAAAAAAAGAGATGCTATAAATGTTCATACCAACTACAGCATGGAGCTACTGCACCTCCTACTTCCATAACCATAATCTAAGGAGGTACACCTAAATGATAGATATTAGCTACTGCACCACCTACTTCCCTAGCCATAATGTTGAGAAGGTACACCAAAAGGATAGATATCATAGCTTGTGCTGCACTGGACTAAAATAAAGGAAAAAATCTTTATTAGTATGCATAGAATGACAAGCAATAAAGATATGCTCAGTTAAACCATGAAGAATTACCTACTCCCCGGAACGATGAGTAAAAATAACTGCTCTTCATTCAATCTACTTTATCCTTACTAATTGGTATTGGTCATGTTAAGATGAATAAATTCATGTAATATAAAGTATTTAAACACAAATGGAAATAACTTCATCTAATAAAAAGATAACTTATTTTATCTGCGACAACAGAGAACAAACTTGAACCCGAAACAAACAAACAAACAAATAGAGTTATATTCATTTTCCAGATAGAGAACACATTTCCTAACCACAAAGAAATGGCGTGACGCTTTCATGTTTTGAAAACCACACCAAATATTAAACTAATAAGTTGAACAGTTTGCAGTTAGCTGGTTTTGATTCTAAGAAATACGTTTACTATAGGATATTGATCCCTTTAATGTAGAATTATATAAAAAGTTTTAAATATCATGATATTTTTCTACCTTTAGTCCAACATGATATTTTTCACTTCAACTATATGATTGATATACCTTCTGGCCTCATAATCCTAACATGGAAAGTAGAAAGCAAATGTTAGGCAAATAACAGCCACATGTGAAAACACATGCACTTCTTGAATTAATTAAATATTACATAGCGGCAAATATTGATGACAAAATACACCTAACACCATATAAGAGATACTTTTAGCTGCAAACTTATTATTCAACAAAACTCCAAGTTTTAGTCCATAATTAAAAAGACAAATGGGTTATTACTTTGGTAGGCAGTAAGTGTTAGGCAGTAGACATTTTAAAAATTGTAACAATGGTCTGAACTGTTTACTGGTCAATCATAAATGACTACTAATATAAAAAATATATACTGTAACTATTCATACCTACTACAGCATGGAGCTACTGCACCACCTACTTCTATAGGCATAATCTAAGGAGGTACACCAAAATGATAGATATTAGCTACTTACCCATCTATTTCCATAGCCATAATGCTGAGAAGGCACACCAAAATGATAGATATGATAGCTTGTGTTGCATTGGACACAGATCAAAGAAAAAATCTTCATTAGTACGCATAGAATGACAAGCATTAAAGATATGCTCAGTTAAAACATGAAGAATTACCTACTCCCCTGAAATATAAGTAAAGAAGATGTGAAGAAGCCTATATGCAATAAATACAAGTGACACAAATATGTGAGGATAGTGTTGATTTTACAAGATAAAGATTGAGGAAGAAAGGGACAAATAGGGACTAACAGTGTAGTTCTGCATTCTTTGGAAAATAGCGCTGCTAGTCAAGACAGCACTAATAATGACGCTCAATCCAAACGCATCGGTTGCATCGGTAACTGCTATACCAATATCAGCCTTCTTCAAAGCAGTAGCATCATTGACACCATGACCAGTCATTCCACAAATGTGCTTCCTCTCTTGCAACTTCTTCACAATTTCATATTTGTGCTCTGTAAATAACAGTAGTAATGAGATAAATATATATAAAGGTCAGGATCAGGACTTGCAAAATTAGTTAAGAGCAAGTAGAAACAAAACTTTGTTTAAAAAGAGAATGAACCTGGAAATACTCCAGCAAATCCATCTGCCTTCTCAATCAATTCCTCAACAGGAAGTGATGCAGCATTTTCATCTTTATGTTGACCAAGCAAGGAAGAAGATGGGTACATATTTGTTCCCATCCCAAGTCTCCTTCCAGTTTCTTTTGCTATGGATAGTTGATCACCTAGAGGCCAAAAAGCTAAAATAAAAGATATCCGATTAAGAAAAAGCATGGTGATATAAATGCATAATCCTGCATTATTACAAAAGATTACTCACCTGTAATCATCTTCACATTTACTCCAAGATTAAGAGCTCTTCCAATGGTTTCAGCACTGTCATGCCTAGGAGGGTCAAACACTGACAACAATCCCACAAACTGCCATAGACCACCGTTGCTTTCCTTCGTTCTATCGGGAACTTCCTGCATAAATATAGCATAAGAGAACCAATCAGGAATTTGTTTGTTAAGTGAAATAAGTATATGCCAATAAAAACTAATAAAAAACCTGTCTTGCAACAGCAAGTGAATGAAGTGCCCTCTCAGCAAACTTGTCAATAATAGCATAGACCTTCTTCTTAGCATTTTCCCTTAGGTTGCATAGGGTCATGATCTGTTGAGTAAAAACAAAAACATCAATGATGATATCAATTGATTAACCATAGTTTTTCTCAAACCTTAAATTAAACCAATAGGTTACCTGCTTTGGAGCACCTTTACTTGACCGGTGCCAACTTCCATCAGCTTCTATGTAAGTCAAAGCAATTCTCTTATCAACAGGATTGAATGGGAAGAAATACACCTCCCAAATCCCAGCCCTTGCCTGCACATTTTAAAATACAAATCATTCACATCAAACAGCTCTGGTTCTTATTACAAATGTTGAAGAGAAGTTACACACACACACACACACACACACACACACACACACACATAAATACCTCTTTCGGGTCAGCGAGTGTTCCAACAGTGGCAGCATCGATGACGTCTTGGTTTTCGATTCTAGAAGCCCTGACAGTGAGAAGCAGCACATGGTCCTTGTCCATACCCTTAACAAAAACCTTAATTAAGTTCTTGTTAACACTAAGCTTGTTAAGAGTGAGCGTCCCGGTATTGTCAACATCCATACCAGCCATAACTTCGATATGTATTTCAAAAAATGTCAACCGGTCCCTCCTTAATCTGAGCTCGAGTAAAAAAAGGAGGACATCGCCGGCACATTTTCTTTGAAAAATCATAACAAACAGATCACATAAGGTAAAGGAAGAAGGGGAGAGAACGAAAACAAAGGAAAAAATGCAACAAGAGTACAAACCTCTTTTAGCATTGAGAAGCTGAGAAGAAAACGGACTCCAAAACTGCACCGCTGGCGGTAGCTACGAGAACGGGGCCTAATTTCGGTGAAAAAACACAGATGTCTCTCCCTAACTATTGCGTCGGCGAAGAAGAAGAAATTTGATGGGGAGAAATTTCTGAAACCCCTAGGGTTTCAGATATGAGACACCATGAGAGATGAGAAAGGGAAGGAGGATGAAAAAAGAGAGGAAAGGCGTGCCACAGGAAACGAAAAAAGCAGCAAAAGGAGAGGGGTGAAACTTGAAACCTTTGGAGAGAGAAAGGAAGAAGAAATATATATTAACAAAAAGAGGAAGAAGAAATTTCTTTTTTTTGAAGGATATCGACGAAAGTGTAAAACCGAAAAAGAAAAAAATTTGAAATTCAAACACTTATCATCAAGCCAAGATGGAGCCGGGACTGTTCATCGGCTAACTGGCTTGTGAACAGTACTTCCACATCTCTGTAAAAAAGAACAGAATTTTATTATATATTGATGATTTGAATTGAGCAGCGTAATAATATTAAGCTATTATCCCTACTACATAATATGAACTTTTTTTTATCCCAAAAAAAATTTATTTTATTTTAAGTCTTAATAATTATATACAAAAAATAAAATTTAAAAACATCTCGAGCATTTATAATAACAATAGTAGTAGTATTGATTTTTTTTCGCAAATGTCCCCAGTTTACTAGGCATAGAGTATAGAAATATTATTTCGACCCATAATAATTAGAAAGGATAAATACTACGAAGTTTTAGGGTGTGTTTGGTTTGAGAATAGGAGGGTCGGTAAATTACTTTTTTGAGTTAAAGACATTTAAATTTTGGGCATGAATCTAAAATTTAAAAGGAATGAGAGAGTAAATTTTGGACGGGAATTCAAAACTTAAAAAAATGAGAGGATAAATTTTGGGTTTCTTTTATTCAAAATTGTAATTTCCCCACCCTCCCCTCCCCTCAAACCAAACACATAAAGAGGAAGAAACATTGAATTAATAATTAGTCATGTATACAAAAAAAAAAAAAATTAGTCACGTTTCTGACAATTTTTTTTTTGAAAAATAAGTTATAAATATTGATTTAGACATGAGAACTCTCAATTATAAATATGATGATATTTGTCGGCAAAAAAAAAAAAGGATGATATTTATGACTATGTTTTTAAAATTTTTAAAGACATATGGTAAATTCGTTTTAGGGAAAATCCCAAACAAATACCATTTGAAAATGTAAAACCCTAAAAAGTCTATTAACACTTTAAAAAGATTTAAAGGTACGAAGTACTAAATTGAGTTTTTCAAGTTTTGACACATTTACCATTTTACCCCTCAAATGTTTTTTTTTTAAAAAAATAATAATGGTGCCCCTGCCGGAACACCACAGCCAGCCGCCGCTCCTGCGGCCGGCTGTCGGGAGTTTTTTTGGTGGGGAAGGGGGTTTTTTTTTTAAAAAAAATTGTTAAGAAATGGCAAGGAGTGGAATTGAACCCATCCCACCCCTTTAGCAACAGAGCATGGTGGCCACTGGGCCACCAAAGCTTCTTTGATATATGTATACATTATTAAATATGTATAATATAATTAAAGGCGTAGTAATTTTGATAAAATCAATAATAACTTTGACAAATTCAGTAATGAAAATAACTAAATTCGAAATGGTATTAACAAAATCGTTTGCTGATGAACCTTGACTTACATGCTTTCATCAGCATTTTTGCACAAAACGCTTTTGTCAAAACCATTACAATTCTTATCAAAATCATTACTAAACTTGTCAATTTTCATTACTAAATTTGGTGGCCAGTGGCCACCATGCTTCTTTGCTAAATGGGTAGGATGGGTTCGATCCCATCCCTTGTCATTTCTCAACAATTTTTTTTTTTAAAAAAACCCCTTCCCCACAAAAAATACTCCTACCGCCGGGGTCCAGGCCTGCCGGCCACCAGAGCGGAGGCGGCCGGCCGACAGTGGTGCTCCTGTAGGGGCACCACTATCATTTAAAAAAAATTGAGGGATAAAATGATAAATATGTCAAAACTTAAAAAATCTAATTTAATACTTGATACCTTTAAATCTTTTTATTTTTTTGGTAAAGATTGGGGCTCAACACCCATAACTATAATGTAATCAATCAGAATCAACAACGTGGGAATATAACTCCCACTAAATCCCTGAACAGAAATTCTAAGACCCCTGCAGGGGGAATTCAAAAACAATGAAATCTACATTACAATTGAAATTATAGTTTGCTAACCAATCTGCAACAGAGTTACCTTCGCGCAATGTATGAGAAAAACAAATTTGCATCTCCTTGTTGCTGTCACGCAGCCATGAAATCAAGATTCTATCACTAGTCTTACCCTGCAACCAAGCATCCTGAATCATATGTAAGACTATAGTTGAGTCCCTCTCTAAAATGATCTTACTGAAACCCATCTCTTACGTCATTCTTAGAACCTGAACTGCTCCCCAAATTTCAGCAGTTAAAGCACTGCAGTATCCTAATATCCTACTGATTGGGTAAAGATTTATTTATAACAATTTTCAAATCAGAAAACATAAAAAATATATAATACTAATGATAAAGCAAAATATAAAAATCTGAACCCACCCTACTCCATTATATATATCGATCGGAGCCTCTCCCGTTGTTCGTCGAAGTTTGTGTCTTTGCACAGAATAAAGAAGCCGTGGGAATCAACAAGAAGCCGGGAATTCATATTTCTTGAACTCTTGCTTACCCTGGATCGATCGAACCGCTGGCTCAAAGTTTGTCACTGTTAGTACTGGCGTTCTCTCCGGTGCCCTGAGCTGCTGCACCGTGAATCGCCACCTCGTTCTGGTATCGTTGGTGCTATGCCGCCAATTGGGAGGTTATAAAAGCTACAGTCGCAACGCGGAAACTGCTGATTTGCATGTTCAAGGAGCACTTTCTTTTTTACGTTTGGTTTGGGTGATTCTTCTGGATACAAAACTCGAAAGCATACGAATCTTGGGGGAATGCTGGGGTTTGGCTTTCTGGGAGAAAGGTGAAATCGCGTTGAAGGGTTCACTTTCTGAGCTGGGAAAGCTGAGAAGGGGAATAGATTGGGAAATTCAGAAGGCTATTTGTAAGAGTTCGCCGGCGACAGCGAGGTCAATCGATTTGCCGGCGATGCCACTGGGGGTTTTTTACATGACAAATTAACGAAAACTAAAAGTGAATCGCGATAACTAAGTTAAAATTTAGGAGTTTTAACATGACAATTTGTCATTGAGGTAGACGACCACCAGCACAGGAGCCTTAAGAGGAAGACGTAAAAAGGGGTTGGGAAGAAGCAAAAGTCTGAACCTTATTGGTCGAACTTACAACATTGAAGGTGGGGTTTAACGTCCTCTGTCCAAAGTTGGTGACTTTTCACGACACTTCCTTCTATCCGTACCCAATCTATTTTCTGTCATTTCTGAAAGTGCCCTGCTCAAGCTGCGCTTTTACAAGCTACTGAGTCCTGCGTTGATTTGTGATGTAGGCCTATCAATACGACATGGGATATGATTCCGATAGCCCCTCACAAGATGGGAGGGATGAAGGTGAGTTGATTGAATAAAAATTATAGGAAAGCCAAAAGCCTTTACATAAATCAGCACTTATCGTGAATTTTTCGTGTAATATGAATGACTTTGGTAGCTGCTATCCAGTATTTATATAATTATTTAACTATTTAATTTTTTCTGCTGTTGACATAGCAGATAGCACCATGAATACTAACGAGCGAGGGATTCCTTAGTTCCTTAGTATCATGTAAGGCAAGAGGAAAAAATTGAAACAAAAACTTCAATAGGCCATCCAGAGTCTAGTTGTCAGTATTTTAGTCACACATGTCATAGCTAGTCCTTTCTATTAATCACATTAATGAATTCCCTTCATTCAATTTTAGTCACGCTTGTTCCTCACTTTCATCAAGTAACTTAAAAAAGCACTTTACATGTGATATTTCTCAGTTTAATAGGATATAGGTAGCTCCAACGTGAACAACATATGCTCCCATACTTTCTCCTGAAAACTCTGCAAAAGCGGATCAAATATACTACATCAAACCCTTGCTATGTAATGAAATCTATGTTCTCAAATTCACTTTAAACTGTATATGTAATTTTTAAATCTAGTTTAACTTCTTCTTTGTGTGGTTTCTTTACTCATTTTATAAGATTTGAATTGGTAGATGATGATGAAGAATATGAGGAGGCTGGCAAGGGCAACCGTTGGCTGGGATTCATGTTTGGAAATGTTGATAATTCTGGTGATCTTGATGTTGATTACCTTGATGAGGTATTTGTGCATCACTGGAACTCAGTATTCAAATATATGTATTTTCATAATTGAGCTCATGCATTTGCATATGTTATGTGTATGTTGCTTGTCCATTTTTTATTTGTCAATTCTTATTCCATGATTCCCTACGTAGTTTATAAAGTTCTAGATTATTTGTGAGCTGTGATGATTTTTTTTTTAATTAATTTAGTTATTAGAATATGTCCAAATGGTTGCTAGGATGGCAGTGTAAGTCACAAAACTTGTCCATCTGGATGTCCCGAACAGCACTTGTACTGTTTTGGAATAGAAACCTTGTCTTTGAGAGGGAGGAGGGGCTGAGGTTGGGGGAGGGTTAATTGTTGTGCTCTTAATTCTTGTGGAACTATAGAGGTATGCATGCATTTGTTGGAGATTTGTGCTGATAAATTAGCTGGTTGATTTAGTTTGGAATTGCATGGGATGAGTGCATATGGTACTGAAGAATTTCGTCCAGATTCCACTTTTCTGTGTATTAATATTGATATATCAATTTGCAGAGGGATTCAACAGCTTTGCTAAGTGTCTAAGACTCAGTCTGTGTATATTTATTTATACTCGCTGGATGTCCTTTTGTTATTGGAAATCTTGTTCGTTCTCCTTTGTTACATTTTATTTCTTCCCAGTAATGTTTTTTTTTTCATCAGGAAAAAATATGCGACTTTGTCTAAATCCCTCTTAGGGGACTTGTTTTTGTTTGATCTTGAATTGTTTACTTGCTTGTTTGAGACTTTTGTCATGTTTCCAGTATTATCTAAAATTTGTTTTAGTTGAAAACTACCAAGTTGGTGTTAAATCAAAATATTTCCTTTCTAGGATGCGAAGGAGCATCTTTCTGCACTTGCTGACAAGCTGGGTCCTTCCCTGACGGATATAGATGTAAGCATACCTGCCTACTATTATTTTAATCTGGCAGCACTCTGATGTTGTAGTTTAAATAACCGTCTGTTTATGTGGGTAGTGTTAGCAATTATCTAATTTCCAATTTCTTTTGAGTTGATGTAGCACTTCTTCTGCATCTTCTTTTATAAATGCTAATGATGCCTTTTTTGGGTAGTTGTCAGGAAAATCGCCATGAACACCACCTGACGTTGTTGAACAAGGTGAAATTGTCTGTTGGGAAAAAAACTATATCATTCAGTTTTTGATGTTCTGTTGGCATCTTCTTTTTTTGAAACTTATTCACTGTCACTAAACTATATCATTCAGTTTTCCCCCTTCTCTTGAAGCCTTTCTTGTGGAAAATGTTTAGTGGAATTATCATATGATGAATGAGCTGTATTTGATTCCTTATTCATGTAAGGAATCTTTCCCCTATGTTAAATTTTCTCTGATTGGTATTGGAAGATGAGAGATGATTAATACTCCCTCCGGTCCTAAATATAAGATGGAGTTGATTTTTTTTGGAGAAATTAAAGAAGCTAATTAAATTACTTTAGAGTATTTATATTTATATTTTTTTCTCCAAACCATTTAGTTTGACTAATAAACTGATATATAATCTAAGGATACACAACATATGATATGATTAAGTAACTTATTTAGTTTCCTTAATTCCTCTAAAAAAAGTCAACTTTGTCTTATGTTTAGGACCAGAGGGAGTATTGATGTCATTCTTTCATAAAGAGTTTTTTTCCTCAACAATTTATCTCCTTTCAAGAACTGAAAACCTTTGTAGTTGTAGCTGATGCTATGAAATGTAAGGGCAAGGGAACGGAAGTAGATTGGGACAACAGGCTGGTCTGAAGCTATGATGATGTCTGTTAAGTAGAACTTAACAACATTGTGAAGATGATGACTGTATGTTGGCGTCAGTTGACCATTAGTCAGCTTCTAATACCCTGGGTGAATGGTCAGCTTTTGGGGCCTGATTTTGTCCAAAATTTATCACTTTTTAGGAATGACTGCGTTCTAGTTGAGCTGATTTGAACTATATATGATCTTCATTTAGGATTTCAGGAGGAGGAAAGGAGAGATTTTCCATTCACCAGTGGACCACACGTTTTTCTTAAACAGCAATCGATTCATTTTTTAGACATGTGAAAACTATATAATATGAAAGCCAAATAGACGGTTTTTAAAGGAAAGTGGTAGGTTTCCATTTGTAGAAATGATGTATTGGATTGAGGTTGTTTAATTATTTCTGGAAAGGAGGGGCTGAGGATCTGGTTCAGTTGTGCTATTTTTGCAGGCTTCCAGTGCATGTAAAGGAATCTCTATTCAGCTGATGTTTTTCATTTGTATCGTTTGGTTTTATTCTCTGCCGGTTGGACATTTGAATCGTCTGGCTCTCAATATATTTTTTTTTTAATGCAAACACATGCATAGTTTATTTACGCTTGTCTTTTGGTGGATTGAACATAAGAGAAAGCTGTAAGCACACCTGGGGTAAATTTTGTTGGGCACAACTTTAAGGCTCATGAAAGGAATTTCTTTTCTAAAATGGCTTATATAGTTGGAATTTATTGGAAAGTGCAAAATAAACATATACTTTTCTAAGTTGGAATTTATTAGAAAGTGCAAAATAAACATATACTTTTCTTTCTTTTGTTTGGTTAACTTTTAAATGAGGCAGATTAAGTGTTAATGTGAGACTTTTGTCTTACATTCCATATGTTAATTTCTATGGACCAAAGTAGAGTTTTTTTATCTAATAACTTATGATTCTCATTATGAGACATCTTGTCAACAACTTTAGTACTACCTACAAATTATAAAAATAAAAACTGGGTTGAAAGCGCTCTGCACTCTTACTACTATAGTCCATCTTGCTTTGTCTCTAATATCCTAATATTCTGCCAATTCTTCTGTTTTCTTATTGGGATTCTTCAATTGTTAGACTATGGTGATAAAGCTGAAGATGCAGTTGATTATGAAGATATTGATGAAGAGTCTGATGGTCCAGAGACAGAAGTTGCAAATGAAGAGGAACATTTATTGCCCAAAAAGGAATATTTTTCCGTTGGAGCCTCTCTTGAAGCTTTGAAATCCAGGTCTTCTGTCTTTGATGATGAAGATTATGATGAGGAATCTGAAAAGGAGCAAGACTTGGTGAATGGCACTTCTGAAGTTGATAACGTCTCTTCAACTGGTATTTTTTTTGTGTGGGACTTTGATCTGTTTCTGGTTGTTAATGATATGATCGATGCCCTAGTTATGGATGTTTTGGGCACCTTCCACTCTGCGCATATGCATAGTTTAAAATTTGGTTCAGTCCTTATAGAAAGAAAGAGAATTGGTTCAGTTCATTTATCATAGGATTTCCCTTTCAGGGGAGCCGGTAGAGTCTCTTGTTGACGCATCTAATGGAGAGAAAAGTCAAGAACTTGAATCACATGATGGCTCTCAGCAGTCTGAAGAATCGGACACCGACTTGCAAAAACTCCAGGAGGTTAGTTCATTTATGCCTCTTTGTGATGTTTGTTATTGTCTTCTTTTCTGGACATTTGATGTCTTTCATCTTGCATGGTGTTTAAGTCGTGTACTTTTTGATGATTGTGACTTTGAAAGCCAATTTGTTGCTACATCTTGATCGTGTACATGACTTGTTCACCTTTTTCTGTTTCTAGCCTTGTTGATTTTCATGTTAGAGGGTGTGTTAGTGTATAATTAATTTCGGGGTCCTCAGTATCTAAGGTTGTAGGCTTAGGGCCAGTTTTTCACTGTCTTAGACTTTTCCACACACGCTTTTAGAAGAAACTGAGCCCTTCCTCTGACTTTAACTGTTAACTTTTATATCATGTGCAATAGTTTCCTTTCTTCTGTAGTCAGAAGTGTATTGTTCATGCATATTTTCTTACTGAGTTTCAAAATATGCAAAATTGTAAGATGCAGTTTTAATATGGTTCTTATAGATGAATTCTCTTCTTGTTTTTGTTACAGGATTAAACTATCATGGTTAAATTTCTATTCATCTGTTAATGTCTTGATTGATGATACCAACAGGAAGGGCCTGAAGTTTTGAAAGGTTCTACTCCATTGCCTGTTTTATGTGTTGAAGATGGGATGGTCATTTTAAGGTTCTCTGAGATTTTTGGTATTCATGAACCTTTGAGAAAGGGAGGGAGGAGAGAGCAACGGCCTTCTATTGCTAGAGGTAATTACCTATAGTTTGGGAATATTTTGCATGGACATTATTTGCAGAACCGAGTCTGTACAGTAATTCCAACAGTGGCATAAACGAAAAATTTACACATAGATATGCATTGCATAGTGTCAATTTTGAACTTTTTATTGATTGCAATTAGCTTTAATGTTGGTGAGATTTAAGTGATGTAAGAATATGCTTGCTTTATATGAGTTTGGTTCTGTCCTAATTGTTTTTTTGTCCTTTTGTTTCACCAGATAGATACAAGTCCTTTAATGCATCTGATATTGTAGAAGAGGATGAAGAGGCATTCTTCAGAGGTTCTTGTCACAGTGTCCTGATAAATAAACAGGTTTGTGCAGTTCAAAATAGCATATCAGAAAGCAGTGATGCAGACTTGGATTCATCAAAATTTGGATTTCTGCATGGGGCTGCCTCAATGACTGCGGAAGATGGCCCACAACAGAAAGACTCTTGCCTTAGGGCTGAACCAATGAAACAAGATTGCTCAGGCCTTTCTTGGGAAGGGCATTCTCTCTTGTGTGCTGACTTTTATCCCCTTGATCAGCAAGACTGGGAAGATGAAATCATTTGGGGCAATTCCCCTGCTGCAAGCGACAATAATCGTGAGAGCTCTGAAGTTTCTGGATCAGCGTTGGGGCCTCTAGGGTGTGATGAAGGAGAAATTGAAAGTGGGATGCTAAATATCCAGTTGGAGCCGCCAAAGGAATTGGAAGAAAAAAATCATAGTGTATTCTTGTGCACCTCTCCTGTCTCATTAGAGCCCTTTGGTTCAAGGGATTCTTCTGGGGCTGAAACTAATTCATTATCAAAGAATCTCTTTCACCCGCAACTCTTGAGGTTGGAATCCAGACCTGAAGTGGATATCTCTAATCCTGCAGATGACGGAAGGGAGAATATATCTGAGGAGCATAATCAAAATGGACTAGTAAAGCATTTCACCAAACTTACCTTGCAAAACCAGGATATGGTGGATGGGTCTTGGTTAGACAAGATTATATGGGATGAGGTCAATAGACCTATTGTGAAACCAAAGCTAATCTTTGATCTTCAGGATGATCAAATGCACTTTGAAATTTTGGATAGTAATGATGGTAGACATCTTCCCCTGCATGCAGGGGCGATGATTTTAACTCGTCCTTTAAAATCAAGCAATGGAGATTCTTCTGAGCTACCTGGACATGGAAATCAGCATGGATGGCGATCCATTGCTAATGATAAACATTATTCAAACAGGAAAACTTCCCAGCAGCTGAAATCAAATTCTAAAAAATGCTCAGCTCATGGCGTAAAAGTTTTTCACTCTCAACCTGCGCTGAAGCTTCAGACAATGAAATTGAAACTGAGCAAGTATGTTTCTTGGCTTCTTTTTTTTTTTTTTTGGGGGGGGGGTGTGGGGGTGGGATCAGCGGGGTAGGGCTTGCGCTTCTGTTGTATGTCTTTTCCTTCATAGGAAGTCATGCTTCCTAATTTGGAAACAAAATTCTTAGTGAACTCAGCTCGCTGTGTAGCTTGTAGCTGGCAAACTTGTTTAATTGCTGTTTGACCCTATGAATACCCTGTTTCGGTATACACTGAGACGGTTTCATTTTGTGCATCAAGGGGAGGGTAATGATAGCGGTACTGAGTTTGCAAAGACCTATAGGAGGAAAGGAAGAAAAAGTTAGGAGGGGGCAATACTGCTGGTTTAGAAGATATCCCATGATTCCTGACTGCAAGGGACAAGAAGTGCTATATGAGTGGGCTTTAGGTGCAGCTAGGAGTAGGGGTTGTGAGTATTGTAACTTCTTGGGTCGGGTTGTGAGTATTGTAACTTTTTGGGTCTTGAAATCTTCCCTTTGGTCTAGAGAGAGGGAAGTTCAGTCTTTTTGAAATTTAGAGTGGTGAGGAGAGTTCTGGTCTCTTAAATGCCAGGGTGGTGGGTGGGGGAAGATCAACTTTCTTCATTCTCTGTTTCTGTTTTAGTTTGTCTCCTTTTGTATCCTCTGCATGAGTTTTCTTATGTTGTAACTCTGTTTCATTCCATTGAGAGGAAGAACATTTTGATATTTAATATAAATTCAGCGTTTGATAACTACTATTCTGCTTGGGCTCTATCATGTCTCTTTTGATTAGTACATTTTAATTGGATGACCTGTCAGTTTCCAAATGATGTATGTATTGCTTTTCTCACATACACTTATCAAGTTCTTGCAAAGCCTTTGTTTTGATTTGTTTTGTCACATGCTAGTTTTTAAAAAAGTGTCAGGTTTAGGATGACAGATTGTATTGAAGTACCCAGTTATTTTATTGTTCCATACATTTTTGGCCTTTATGATGTCTTATTAGCTCCATTGCAGCAAAGATATTGCCAATTTTCACCGACCAAGAGCTTTATGGTATCCTCATGACAATGAGATGGCTGTCAAAGAACAAGGGAAGTTGCCAACACAAGGACCAATGAAAGTTCTCATGAAGAGCTTGGGTGGCAAGGGGAGTAAACTGCATGTTGATGCCGAAGAAACTCTCTCTTCTGTTAAAGCAAAAGCATCTAAAAAACTAGGTTGTGAATTTCCTTCAACCAATATGCCTTCTGTAATATTTTTTAACATCTTAAGATCATGATATGTTTCTTTTGGCCGTAATTGTTCATTTTTTAGTTTTTTTCTTGGCATTATTTTAGTCTTCAGGTTAACCTGTTCATTATGTTGGTTACCTTTTTTCTCCTCTTGCAGATTTCAAACCATTGGAAACAGTGAAAATATTTTATCTTGGGAAGGAACTTGAAGATCAGAAATCGCTTGTTGCACAAAGTGTTCGACCAAATTCCTTGTTACACCTAGTTCGTACAAAGATACATTTGTGGCCTAGGGCACAAAGGGTTCCTGGCGAGAACAAATCCTTACGTCCACCTGGGGCATTCAAGAAAAAGTCTGATCTTTCTGTTAAAGATGGACATGTTTTTCTAATGGAGTAAGTGACTGGAAAATATTACTGTGCTACGTTATACATATGTGCAAGGATAGTGCTTTGTTTTTCCATATGATTTCTTGTTTGTGATCTACGAAGGGGACTAAGTGTTTTTCATTTTACATGTAGCATGGATGTTAGGTGGTTGTTCCTTCAAATAATTTTGGGGGTATATCCTGTTATCTTCCCCTCGGGAAGGATGAAGTTATACAACATCTTTTCTGTTTTCTTTTCCCCTCTTTCAATCTGAAGTTTAAAGTGTTCATCTTATTTTCTACTGCATTTTTCCTTGGAGTACTTAGTGTGCTCTGATAAATGAACGAGGAGTATGGAAACTTCTTCCAAGAGCTCCATTGATACGTTTTATTTGTAGGTACTGTGAGGAAAGACCTTTATTATTGAGCAATGCTGGAATGGGTGCCAGACTATGTACGTACTATCAAAAATGTTCTCCAGATGATCAGGGTGGCTCTTTGTTACGCAACACAAACAGTAGCTTGGGGCATGTGATTTCACTGGATCCTGCTGATAAATCTCCATTTCTTGGAGATTTAAAGCCTGGCTGCAGTCAGTCATCATTGGAGACAAACATGTATAGAGCGCCCATATTTCCTCATACAGCGCCATCAACTGACTACCTGCTCGTACGGTCATCAAAGGGAAAGCTATCATTAAGACGGATTGATAAAATTAATGTTGTTGGACAGCAGGTTTGTCATCAGTTAATAATGTAATTCTGTTAATTCTCTGAAAATCATTTTATTGATAAATTGAGAGAATTCTCTCCATAATTGAAGAGTATCATTTGGCAAATAGCATTCATCTGAGCTCTAGCTTCTTTTATTGTTCTGCTGCTTTTCTCTAACTACTGGGATGATTTGACCCATCATTAAGTGTTCTCTAACTCATGACTAGTTTTCTGGTGGTCGATGGGAAGAAGGATATTCAATTCATGAGTGAATCTGATGTTTTTTTCCCCTTTTACTCCTTGCAGGAGCCTCTTATGGAGGTATTGTCACCTGGAAGTAAGAATCTTCAGACATATATGATGAATAGGCTACTGGTACACATGTGCCGTGAATTTCAAGCAGCAGAAAAGCGGCACTTACCTCCATACATTCGTGCCGATGAGCTGCTGTCGCAGTTTCCTTACCTATCAGAAGCTTCTTTGCGCAAGAAAATTAAGGAGTATGCTATTTTACAGGTATTGGTGGCTTAAATGCAAGTCATACAAAATTATACAACAACAACAATAACAACAAAACCTTAATCCCACTAGGTGGGGTCGGCTACATGGATCGCACGACGCCATTGTGCTCTATCGAAAACCAGATCTTTAGATATATTATTAATCAAAATGTCTCTCTCAATGACCTCATTAAGCGTTCGCTTTGGCCTTCCGCGACCTTGTTTTACAGGACTCTATACGGTTTGATCAACCCTCCTCACCGATGCATTCAACGGCCTTCGTTGAACATAGGGGTGTTCAAATCCCAGGACGGGACCGGGAATACCCATTCCCGGTTCCCGTCCTGGGATTTCCCGGGACTGGGATCTCATTCCCGGTCCCGGGAAATTCCCGGGACAACCGGGACCGGGATCGGGAATTCCCGGTCTTAATAATATAATTATATTAGTTAAATTTTTTATAATCTAGTGTTTAAAGTAATTATTTAACACCTAATAAGGTCATAATAAAAATAACATAAATTGAGTTAGAATTGAAAAATAACATATTATTATCACATTTATCATTTTTGTTATTATCTTTATACATTATATAGTTAGGATTTGTATCACGATATATACAATTTAACTCTAACTAAATATGTGATATACATTTTATCAAATGATAATTTAATTTATGGGGTAAAAAATACAAAAATAAAATAATAACCTATTTTTTAAGGAAAAAAGAAAAAAGAAAAGAAAAAAAAAAACCGGGACCGGGAATTCCCGGGATCACAAGGTGTGATCCCGGTCCTGGCCGGGACGGGAAATTCCCAGGATAAAATATCCGGGACCGGGCCGGGACCGGGATACTTTGAACACCCCTAGTTGAACATGTCCAAACCACCTCAAACGACTTTCGACCATTTTTCCTTCAATAGAGGCCACCCCAACTCGTTCACGAATATGATTATTGCGAATCTTATTTTTTCTTGTATGACCACACATCCATCTCAACATCCTCATCTCGGCCACCCCCATTTTATGCTCATGTAATCCCTTTAAAGCCCAACACTCACTACCATATAGCATTTCTGGTCTTATAGCAGTGCGGTAGAACTTCTCTTTTACTTTATTAGGTACTTTCCGATCACAAATAACACCAGTAGCTTTTCTCCATTTATACCATCCAGCTTGAATTCTGTGATTGACATCTCCATCAATTTCACCATCTTGTTGTATAATTGATCCCAGATACCGAAATTTTGTTACTTGCGGAATGACTTGCCCCCCCAATTTAACTTCCACATCATTTCGACCTTGTCTCTTATCATACTTACAATGCATATATTCAGTTTTGCTCCTACTCAGACCAAAACCCTTCACTTCCAAAGTCCGTCTCCATATCTCGAGTTTAGAATTAATTTCCTCCCTGGATTCAGCCAACAGAACTATATCATCCGCAAAGAGCATGCATTTAGGGACCTCCTCTCTTATAGGCTCAGTTAGAACATCTACCACTAGGTTAAACAAATAAGGGCTCAAAGCTGATCCCTGATGTAGGCCAATCCCTATAGGAAAGTCCTTTGTTACACCTCCGGCGTTCTAACATTGGTTGTAACCCCTTCATACATGTCCTGAATGACTTTGATATATGCAAACCGCACCCCCTTCTTTTCCAAGGCTTTCCAGAGTATATCTCTTGGCACCCGGTCATACGCTTTTTCCAAATCAATGAAAACCATATGCAAATCTCTTCCTTTGCTCCTATACTTTTCCATAAACCCCCTTAATAAATAAATCGCTTCTGTTGTAGGCATGAATCCAAATTGGTTTTCAGCAATTTCAGTTTCCAACCTCAACCTGCGCTCAATCACCTTTTCTCATAATTTCATTGTATGACTCATAAGCTTAATTCCTCTGTAGTTTGCACAATTTTGAATATCCCCTTTATTCTTATAAATAGGAATCAAAGTACATTTCCTCCACTCATCCGGCATTTTCTTGAATCGTAAAATCTCATTAAATAATTTCTTGAGCCACAAAACACCCTCTTCACCCAAACATTTCTAAACTTCAATAGGAATCCCATCAGGCCCAACAGCTTTACTATTTTCCATTTTCTTAAGAGCTTCTCTAACCTCGCCAACTCGAATCCTGCGGTAAAATGACAAATTGAGATCACCTTCTCGAGTTGTCAAATCTTCGCGATCACAAGGCCCTCGCCCTCCATCATTGAACAACTTATAAAAAGAGGCTTCCCATCTATTCTTAATATCTCCATCCGTAACCAGAATTTTTCCTTCTTCATCCTTTATACACCTCACTTGGTCCAAGTCTCTCGATTTTCTCTCCTTATTCTTTGCAATCTTGTAAATCTTACGCTCTCCCGCCTTTGTTCCCAACTCCTTATAAAACTCCTCATATGCTTTATTACGAGCTTCACTTACTGCCTTCTTAGTCTCCTTTTTAGCCAAACGATACCTTTCCCAATTGTCAATATTATTACACAAGTGAATTGCTCTAAAACAATCTTTCTTATGCTTGACTTTCTCTTGAATAGTCTCATCCCACCACCAAGTCTCCTTATCTTGCCGGCCAAAACCTTTTGATTCTCCCAAAATTACTTTAGCAACCTTCTGGACCTTTTTTGACATTCTCCCACATGATATTAGCACTTCCTTGTAACTCCCACTCCCCCTCCTCCAAAAGAGTTCTCTTAAAAATCTTACTCACGCCAACGTTTTCTGCTCCTTCCTTTCCCCCCTCATGTTTTCTTTTTTTACCAGTGTTTCTCATTCAATCTAAATTATTGCAGAAGGGAACAAATGGACAGTCAATTCTGGTTAAAAAGCGAAATTTTCGCATGTGGTCCGAGGATGAATTGAGAAAAATGGTGACGCCAGAGCTTGTAAGTTGTACCATATGCAAATTAGTTTTTTGGTTGATGAAGAAAATCATATCTCAGCTAAAACACTTTGTAGTCATTAGTGAAGACATCATATGTTAAGACTGGGTAGAAGTTTGGATTCTATTGATAAACCTATTCAATAGGTGCCTGATTTTGATGATTTTCTTTCATGGTTAAAATGAATACTATTCTTTTACCGCTAATTACGGTGCCTGTTCCTTGCTGCATGATATCTTTTTTATGATTTTGTTACTTCAGGCTTCAGTTATTTGGTCTCACACTCTAATTAGAAGTTTCTCACATAGTAGCCATTATTGATTATTCTTAGATTGTCTTGTTTATTTCCTCTGAAATGTGTTAAATGGAGCATTATTAAATTTCTGCCATTAATTGGTGCATAATGATCAAAATTTTTTTGTCCTTTTAATTTAATATCTTCCATTTTCTATCTGTTCTGATTTCTTTCTAGGTTTGCGCTTATGAAAGCATGCAAGCTGGCCTCTACCGTCTAAAACATTTAGGAATTACCGAAACTCATCCTACTAATATATCTTCTGCTATGAGCCGCCTTCCTGATGAAGCAATTGCACTGGCGGCTGCATCACACATTGAGAGGGAGTTGCAAATCACTCCATGGAACCTGAGTAGCAATTTCGTTGCCTGCACCAGCCAGGTGATTAATGTTCAGTCTAGTTCTGGGATAATTTATTGTGATCTTTAAAGTATTCTGCTTACTTCAATTTTGTCCCTTTTCCCATTGCTAAGAAGACGAGATGATAAGGGAAGTTTTTAACAAAATAGAATTGGCTGCTACGGATGAAATGTTTATTATAGAATAATTTTATAGCTGGTTGCCTGGTTGTCCGGGTAACATGTATATATAACGTCATCCATTGAGTTTGAGACTGTATGTCATAGAATTTTTTGTTCATGGCTATATTTTTGTCTATTTTATAGTGAAAGGGATTATCTTGTTGATATTCCCGAATTAGATGCTTCAAGTGTCGAAAGGTGGTATGGTATTTGACTCTGGTGTTTATGTTGAGACCCTAAGGATTGCTGGAGTACCTCTATTGTATGCATTAAAAATTCATTCACTGATTTCGAGACATTTCTGAAATGTATTTCTGTGGGCAGAAGTAATTGGTTGTACTTATGATGATTTGGAAGAAATTTTTCTGAAGATGAATTTTTACAATTGATATCTATTTGTCACTATGAATAATATTTTTCTACAGGGCTGTAATAAGGTTTAGTATTCTTTTTACTCTGGTCAGTGACTAAATTACTCATGACTCAAGAAGTTCTTTATTTTTCACATTCTGGCAGGGGAAGGAAAATATTGAGCGATTGGAAATTACTGGTGTTGGTGATCCATCTGGGCGTGGTTTGGGTTTCAGCTATGCCCGGGCTCCTCCAAAGGCACCAGTGTCAAGCGCAGTGGTGAAGAAGAAAGCAGCCGCTGCCCGAAGTGGTTCCACTGTTACTGGAACAGATGCTGATCTACACAGATTGAGCATGGAGGCCGCACGAGAGGTGTGTGTTAACTTTTGTATAGGCTTGTGCTTGAGTTTGTCCCTATCACCTAAATAGCTTGGTCTATTTGGTAAGGATTTCCTTTAGCTTATGTACCCTTCATTTTTCTTATTAATTTTAGAGGTTGGACTTCTGTTCTCCAACATTTTCCTTGTTACTATTTTTTTTTGTTGTTAAAATTTTTTATTTGATTGGGTGTGTGTTTTAAAGTCTTGGAGGCCTTGTGTCTGAATTCTCATTTTTATGCTCGGGCTCGTTTCTTGAACCTCAAAGGTCTCATGTCCATCGTTTTTCTTTCTTTTCTTTTTTTAAATGGTGATCCCATATCTTGCGTCCTTTAGGCTATGATACTGTGCTAACTTTGTGCTTGTTCATATCACAAAAATGGCTTAAGCTATTCGGTTGGGGTTGCTACAAGCTTATATTTCCTTCATCTTTATTAGTTTTAGACATGGGATCTCTCCAACATTGCAATTTTTAAGAAGAAAATAAAACAGGAAGCTTTTGCTTCTGCATGTGTTCATATGGTGCTAGAACATAGTAAATATTAAGAAAAAGATTTTATTCTTTTGTTGGTGGTGGACTCTAATTGTGGTTCTTGATATTGTTGTAATTAAAACTGAAATGAGTATGATATCTATTAATGAACTGACTTACTTGGTACATGTTTGGCAAAAAGCGTAGATATTCATATCTGGAAAGACAAACGGACACATGAATTTCATAATTGCTGTAAGATAAAGTCCTTCATTAATTTGGTTACCTACAGAGGAAAGATATTCAATTTTTTCCAGTCTGTTTCCCTTTGGTGAAGACGTTACATCAATTGCTTTTTTTTTTTCCTGCATAAGTATCCAAGTGTCTTGAGAAGCAAATTCTTGCCTTGCACACATACACAGCTAAATGTAGAAAAAAAAAACCTATGCATCAATGGCTTCTCATCTGTCCAAAGTTTGCTTCTGATCCATAGACCACGAGGAAATTTTTTTTCCTCTATTTGATATGTAATCTCTAGTATGCACTTATTTTCAGGTTCTTCTTAAGTTCAATGTTCCTGAGGAAGTCATTGCAAAACAAACCAGGTGGCATCGGATTGCTATGATACGCAAACTTTCAAGTGAACAAGCAGCATCTGGAGTTAAGGTGGACCCAACAACTATCAGCAAATATGCTCGTGGCCAGCGAATGTCCTCTCTTCAGTTACAGCAGCAGACCAGGGAGAAGTGCCAGGATGTTTGGGATCGACAAGTTCAAAGTCTTTCAGCTGTGAATGGTGATGAAAATGAGAGTGATTCTGAAGGAAACAGTGATCTAGATTCTTTTGCTGGGGATCTAGAAAATTTAAAACGTGACAAGGCTACCAATGATTCTGAGGAGTGTGAAGAGGGAGAAGAGGGTACCAATGATTTTAAACGTGACAAGGCTGATGGTGTTAAGGGTCTTAAAATGAGAAGACGTCCAACCTCAGCCCAGGCAGAGGAGGAAATAGAAGATGAAGCTGCTGAGGCTGCTGAACTCTGCAGATTACTCATGGATGGTGAGATTTCAAACTGATCAATATTTTAAAACTTTCTGATGTGATTTTAAATGTAGCAACAATGATCTTTAGGGCCACTGATATGATTTTCTGAAGTTTGTAATTGAATCACTAGTTCTTAACTCAGCCAATGATGTTACATTTATAAATTTTCATGTATTGTTGGCCACTCTGTTTTATCCAGATGAAGAAGATGAGAGGAAGAAAAAGAAAAAAGACTAAATTTATTGTGGAGGAAGCAGGAGTAATTCCAAAACTACAGCCAAAATTTGTCTTTGACAATACAGATCAGGTGAAGCAAATAACTAGTAATGTGCAACTAGATGGAGTCAATATATTGAAAGAAAATACAGTTACAAATCTCAGGGAGGTAGAAAACTTTATCTTAACTAAATTGTTCAGTTTCACACATCTTGTTTAGCTTACTCATTTTATAGTTAGCTTGTAGTTCTGATGCCAAAAAGTCAAAAACCAAATTTTTTTTTTTTTTTTGTTAGCCAAAAAGTTATTTTGACCAATGTGATTCAACTCTTATTAATATATTATTACGTTTTATTTTTGTGGTTAGGAGGATGGCGTTACTGCTAAAAAAAGCAAATCGCTGAAGGTGAATAAAACTAAGAAGAGTGACCTTTCACCTATCAGCGTGGCAAATAAGAAAATAAAGTTAAATATTGGGGAACCGCCAAAGGTAAGCCATTTGTACTACACACACAGTATGACAACGAATTTTTGACTATAAAACTAGAGGACTATCGCTGAAGAGAGAAACAATTGCATTCATGCTTGATGCGTGTCTTGCCATTTTCATTGGATGAATCCTCATTGTTTTCATTGGATAGTCCTTTGTTGATAATAAATTGATTCTATTTATTATCCACATATGAATTCAATTTTGTTTCTCTTTAAATCTGTCTCACATCTCTCTTCTTTCTTGATATTTAAACCTGAAGCACATTTGTATTGATTCTATTTAGTACTTCTGTCCAAGCAAAAAATCCTTTAGCTTTGAATACAATATTTAAAGGAAGACTGAGCTAGTACAAGATGAACAAGTCTTTCAGTTAGTCAGGTCTTTACCTATAGTTCATTTTTATTTGAAGACTTAATCTACTTTAAAAAGTATGACTTTGATTCAGATGGTTAGTTGTGTTTTGGTGCTTCTATGAATTCGGTTTTGGAGTCATCTTGGACTCTTTAATAAAGTTTATCACTCTCCCTTGTCACAATTCATAAATAGCTTGCAAGTTAGCTGTTGCATTACTTATTTTTTTCACTTGTATTCTTTTTTCCTCAGGGCTCTTATCATATCCCAACTTCGACACATTTTTATGGCATAATCATGAATATACAAAACCATTAGAACGTTGTACTATTTATAAGCTATAAGCAACGTGGCTTATTTATAAACTCTGTACCATGCATGGGACTCATATCTAGCTAATTACAATTTTTGGGAAACATGTTAAGAAATTTGAACCTTGAAGGTTTAGTAAACTAGTGACTGGACATGCGTATATTATCTATGTATATATAGTTTCTCCATTTAATATTTGTTCTTGCATTTTTACAGTCAGTTTATTTTGAAATTCTGCTTGCTGAAGTATCATGAATTTATGTCTTGAAAATCAGGTATTCACGGAGAAAAAGCCGTCAAGAGAAAGTTTTGTTTGTGGAGCATGTGGCCAGGTGTGTATATTCTTGAGCTGGTTAAAGCCTCTTTTAGGCTTTTTGATGTTTTAGGGTGTGTGATTTTTCCCCCCCAAATATGAACCAGCTTGGGCACATGAGAACAAACAAGAACTGCCCAAAATATGGTGAAGATCCTGAAGCTCAACCGGAATCTGCAGACATGGAAAAAACAGGTGGAAAATCAAGCTTGTTAGATCCTTCTGGTCAGTCCCAGCATAAAGCCGTTTCCAAGAAGCTTGTTTCAAAAAGCTCATCAAAAATTGCTCTGGTTGAAGCTTCTGAGGGAGAAAAAACTAGTGTGAAGGCGAAAGTTCTTCCAGTGAAGTTCAAATGCAGCTCCACTGAAAAACCTGTTATTGAAGCCACACAGAGCTCTGATAGGCCTGTCACTTCTGACTCAGAAACTGCCAGGTCTGCTAAGATTAGTAGAATCGTAATTCCCAACAAAGGGAAGTCAGATGATATGCAAGCTGAGTCCCGTAAGCATGCCATTGCGATACGCCCTCCAACTGATCCAAGCAGAAGTCAAGTCGATTCTCATAAGCCGTCAATTAAAATCCGACCACCTGCAGAAACAGATAGGGAGCAGCGTCAAAAGAAAATTATTATAAAGCACACAAAGGATGTTATTGATCCAGACCAGTTCAGTCCCGGTGAAAGCATGGGACTTGAGCACAGAAAAACGAAAAGAATCGTTGAATTGTCAGGCGTTGACAAGCACAGAAGACTGGAGACCATGTATAGTCCTGATGCCGCCTTGGTAAGGCCAAAAGCTAAAGGGGATAGAAGGTGGTGGGATGAGCATGGGAAAAGAAGAAAAGAAGAAAGACTCCGAGAAGAACGCGAGGAAGAAATGAGGATGCTAAAAGAGCAAGAACAAATGAGGATGCTAAAAGAGCAAGAAAGAATAGCTGAGTTAAGAAGATTCGAAGAAACTATTAGGATGGATCGAGAGGAGGAAGAACGGCAGAAAACAAAGAAGAAGAATAAGAAAAAGGCTGAGTTTAGAGATGAGTATATAGATGACCACAGAACAAGATTTAACAATAGAGGGTTGGAAAGAGAACGGAGTGGAAAAAGATCTGTCGTTGAGTTGGGAAGATATGCAGCCGAATATACGCTGCCACCTAAACGGCGCAGAGGCGGAGGGGGAGAGGTACATTTTATACTTCAAAAATCTGCAAACTTTTCAAGGTTTTAATAACTTTTCATGTAAAAATTGTAAACCACATTCCCATCATGTGTGTGTCAATTCTGGTATTACTATAGCATGGGTGTGGCAGATACCTTTGCACTGAGTTCTTGTTCCTCTAAGGCCTTATAGCTTAATGTCTGTTACTTTTACTGTTCCTGTAGGTTGGTTTGGCAAATATTTTGAAACGCATTCTCGAGGCGCTCAAAGATCGGTACGAGCTGTCGTATCTTTTCTTAAAACCCGTGTCCAAGAAAGAAGCTCCCGACTACCTGGACATTATAGAGAGGCCTATGGATCTTTCAACAATCAGGGATAGGGTGAGGAATATGGAGTACAAAAGTCGGGAAGATTTCCGACACGATGTGTGGCAGATTGCGTATAATGCCCACAAATATAACGATGGGAGAAACCCAGGAATTCCTCCTCTTGCTGATCAGCTTTTAGAGCTTTGTGATTATTTGTTGAATGAGAATGATGATAGCCTAACTGAAGCTGAAGCTGGTATTGAAACTAGGGATTTCTAGGATATTCTTCATGTTTAGATCACATCTTTTGGTAGTTTAAGCTTATATTTTTAGATCATGTAAAGTGTAGAAGGAAATTTTTATTTTTACTTTCAAAAAAAAAAATGTATTTTGTACTATTATTTTTTGCAATCATAGAGGGATTAATCTTGTATAGAAGCAAAAAGGCGGGATTGTATCATCATGTAATTTTCTATTGTATCTGAGAAAGCAAAAAATGCAGCCGTTTTGTTAACATGAGAATTTCATTATCCTAATCAACTAACTTAGTTCTGCATTATATAAAGTGTTCATTAAATACTTGGATAAAAAATTATTTGAGAATGAATTCTTTCGAGCAAAAGACTTGAGTTCTTTTTAGTGCTTATTACTTGTGTAATGTTCTCTACCATAAATGGAATACTTAATATCGTAATGATTCAAGTCTCCCATTTATTTATTTATTCACTTGACCAATTTTGCGTTTCTTTCAACTCTGACGGACAAAAATGTGAATGTAACCATTTATGGGGAGGAACTTGCAAACTTCTTTAACTATAAGGACATGAGAGAACTCACAGAACATAAATAATACTGCCGCCGGTTCTAAATATAAAATCTGGGTGATTTTTTTTGAAATATTAAGGAAGTTAAATAAATTACTTAATCATATCGTATGTTGTGTATTATTAAATTATATATCGGTTTATAAGTCGAACATATTAGTTTGAAGGAAAAATGATAAACATAAATATTTTAAAGTAATTTAATTAGGTCAGGTCGAAAAAAAAAGTAATTTAATATATTCCTTAATCTTCCTAAAAAAGTCAACTGAATCTTATATTTAGAACCAAATGAAGTAATTTTTCTGAATTATATATGTAAGCCAGCAGGACTTGATGAAAATCAATAAAATGTGATGTAGCGAAATGGTAAAGAATATTTGTGCTAGATTAATTTCTGTCAAATACAAATTTGTGTCTTGCCAGATAAAATGAAATAGATTATACAACATTTTTGGTTTTTAATTTTGTTGATGTTGAATTTTTTGTATTTAAAAAAAAATAACTGTTTTTAAAATTCAAAAAAAATTCTCTCCATTTTTTTGCCCTGAAAAAAATTTCTCTCTATTTTTTTGCCAAAAAAATATCTCTATTTAAACATCAGGAGTAATGAGATCATTTTGTCACAGGTTAATTTTGTTTCAGTTCCATAAGCTGGCAGTTGCATATTTTGCACAATTTTTTGGGCCTGAATGGTAAATACGTAGTTGTTATTGGGATTGATTGTGCCGTGGTCCCTTTGCTGAAATTATCTCTTTCATATAAGTAACGAGGGAAAAATGCCCATAAATGAAATCTCTGTTGCCAAGCGTTGCGAAGCGAAGTAACCAAATTTCCTTCCATTTGTAACCAAAACAAAACGAATCTAAACAAAATAAATCCCATGACTTCTAAATTAAATTCAACCGCTCAGGGAGGAAAAAAAAAAAAATCTGGCTTTAATGTTAATAATTTGACGCCGCCATCTATTTTGCTTCGAATTCTAAACTGGTGGCCCTCTTTACTCGATCGTCTTCTTCAACTTTTTCAAATTTCAAATTGTATTGGTTCTTCCCCAACAGCTACATATTGTTTTGAATTGAAGAAGGAAAATGGACATTGCACAGGAGGTGGGCTTGTCGTGTTCGAATCAAATTGAAACTTGAGCTCCAGTTTCTCAGCTCCATTATCGTTCTAGACTCATGTGATTTTAGTGCACGAAACATGTCACTTCTCAGCAGATTCTTTTACAGGAGACCCCCTGATGGTTTGCTGGAATTTGTCGATAGAGTATACGGTAAATACCGGAACCCTTTATTTCAATTTTTTTTTTTTTTCCGTTTCTGAAGTTTCTGCATTTCTTAGAAGTTATGAGCTTTCTTGGATACATTTGTGATATGCAGTTTTCGATTCCTGCTTTTCCACTGAGGCATTGCCTGATGGAATGTACCAAATATATTTACATGAAATCATCACCGAGTTACATGAAGAATTCCCGGACTCTTCCTTCTTCGCTTTCAATTTTCGAGAAGGGGAGAAACGTAGTCAATTTGCTGAAATTCTTTGTGAATACGATGTTACTGTGATGGATTATCCGCGACAGTATGAGGGTTGCCCTATTCTTCCAGTGTCTTTGGTTCAACATTTTCTTCGTGTTTGTGAGAGTTGGCTTTCACTTGGGAATCACCAGAATGTTATCCTTCTCCACTGTGAGAGAGGAGGTTGGCCTCTCTTGGGGTTTCTTTTAGCTAGCTTTCTCATTTATAGAAGACTACACAGTGGTGAAAGGAAGACACTTGAAATGGTGCATAGAGAGGCACCTAAAGGTTTCTTACAGCTATTTTCGCCTTTGAACCCCTTGCCATCTCAACTTCGTTATGTTCAGTATGTAGCAAGAAGGAACATAGCTCCCGAGTGGCCGCCGCCTGAGAGAGCTCTTTCTCTAGATTGTCTCATTCTCAGAGCCATTCCTAGTTTTGATACCCAGAATGGATGCAGACCCATGATCCGCATTTTTGGTAGAAATTTTCTCAGCAAGGGTGGGCTTTCTACTCAAATGCTCTACTCCATGCACAAGAAAAAGAAAACCTTAAGGCACTACCGTCAGGTGTGTCTTTTTCTGATCCCCATATTGTGCTATGCTTAATTTGTTGCATTAATTTATACTCTATTAACTGCAGCTAGAATCTATTTCTCTTATATCAGGCAGACTGTGATGTGATCAAGATTGACATACAATGTTTAGTACAAGGAGATGTGGTATTGGAGTGTGTCCATTTGGACTTGGATCCAGAAAGGGAAGTAATGATGTTCTGCATAATGTTCAACACGGCATTTATTCGATCCAACATATTGATGCTGAATACTGAAAACCTGGACATTCTTTGGGACTCAAAGGAGCGGTACCCAAAAGGCTTCCGAGCTGAGGTGAGTAGTTATCTATTTAGCATTGTCTGAAAAGGCTAGATATTGAATACTCATGGTTATATTTTTCTTCCTAGTAAAATGGTTTTGATGTCTAATGATGTAAAATTTTGAATTTTAGGTCTTGTTTGGGGATGTTTAAAGCATATCTCCTCCAAAAGCCCCAACAACTGTGTTAAATGGTGAGGAGAAAGGTGGATTGCCCATTGAAGCCTTTTCAAGGGTTCAAGAACTTTTTAGCGGTGCAGAGTGGCTTGACAACGGTGAAGATGCTGCAGTCTGGTTGCTCAAACAACTTTCTGTGTTAAATGATGTCAAAGAGTTTTCAAGGTTTCAAGGTAAAGCAAGTTGGTTCTCATCACCTGCTGACTCTGAAGATGAAAATAACGAGTCAAGCACTGCTGAGAGTTCAGATGAAGCCTTTGATGTTATTCCAAAGTCTTCTACTGATATTTCCAAGTTATTGGCACCTGGCAACCCTGATTCAATCCATTTAGATTTTGAGAGTGTTGGTGGAAATAATGTACATCTTACTTCAGAACCTCCAGACCCATCGACTGAAAGTGTTCCATTGTCTCATCATGCTCCTAGTAATGAATATCCTCACAATTCATCTCTTCCATCACCACTGCCAGCACCCCTGCCACTTTGTCCACCTCTTTCTAATATCAGTGGAGATCCTTGCACCTCGCCTACAGCATCGTCAGCAAATTGCTAGAGCCAAATACCTCCCCCTCCCCCTCCCCCTCCGCCCCCATTTGTCTCTTGCAAAACTTTGCCACCTTCTCCACCACCTCCACCACCCGCTATGGGTAGTAAACTTAACGAGGTACCACAGCAATTGTCACAGCCACCGCCTCCCCCACCAATGCCACCTGCAGTATCAAACATTTCAACTTCATCTAATATTGAGTCTCTCCAAGTGGCAAGACCTCCACCACCTGGTCAAGGTGCGATGCCACCTCCACCTCCTCCTCCTCCTCCACCACCTCCCAATCAAGGTGCAACGACACCTACGCCTCCTCCTCCTCCTCCACCACCCAGTCAAGGGGCAACGGCACCTACGCCTCCCCCACCCCCTCCACCACTCGGTCGAGGCGTAACGGCCCCTCCCCCTCCACCACCGGGTCGAGGCGTAACGGCACCTCCCCCTCCTCCTCCACCTCCACCACCCAGTCGAGGTTCAATACCACCCCCACCTCCACCACCACCTAGCCGAGGTGCAGTGCCACCTCCACCGCCATCACCACCTGGTCATGACACAAAGCGGCCTCCGCCTCCACCTCCACCACCACCTGGTCGGGGTGCAGCACCTCCCCCACCTCCTCCACCACCTGGTCGGGGTGCAGCACCTCCCCCGCCTCCATCACCAGGTCAGGGTGCACCACCACCTCCTCCCCCTCTTGCAACTAGGGGATTTGGTGTGCCACCGCCACCCGCATCCACTACCAAAGGTAAGCCTTTAGCATCAACAAATATTGGAAGAGGTCGAGGTTCTGGTGGGACTGCTAATGCACCGAAGAAAGCTTTGCTAAAGCCCCTACATTGGGTGAAAGTTACACGAGCAATGCAAGGAAGTCTATGGGCTGATACACCAAAACAAGATAATCAATCAAGGTACTCAGTAATGAGTATTAAAATTTCATTCAGACACTGCACTTGAGTTCCCAGAAATCAATTCATACGTTTTAGGCACTAGGATGTCATTGAAACAATTAGTGTATACAATGTTTTGCACACTTGTTGCTTAATTTGCTTTATCTTCTCTCTGTTTTCCTTTGGTCAGGACCCACAAGGGTCTAATGGAATGAATGTTTTAGAATTTCTGACTTTCGATGTGTTTATGTTAGGCCCCCTGAAATTGATATATCAGAACTTGAGAGTCTGTTTTCAGCACTGTCTGCTTCGGATGTGAGCAATGCTAAAGGTGTAGGTCGCCGCGGTTCTAATATCAATAAACCTGAAAGAGTTCAATTGGTATGCTACCCCTCTGTTGGCATTTTGTGTATCAGATCATGGCGGTACACAATATATTTTCTTTTCCAATCCATTTGAGTTACAATCAAGTCTGACTACATAAAACTGTGTTAATGTACTGCTGTCATCATTTCATGATTGTACATAATGTAACATTATTTTCTCAGTTCTGAAATGAAGTTTGACTGGCTATTTCTTAAGAGCTGATATCCATGACTAGAATTAACCTCAAATGTCCTAAAATGACAATGAAGAGGTGTTAATCGTTGCTTTTGCTTTGACATGCTGGTATATTTGATTTGACATCAAAGAAGCAACAAAACAGAATTATGACAGCCCAATTCTATTGGTTGTAAAAGATATTTACACTTGCTAGTTGTATTATAAATTATAAAATTAGTAAATAAGAAAGGAAAATGATGAAAATATTTGTTTGCCAAATTGTGGTATCTTGGAATTCTAATTTCTGCCTGTGTTGGGTAAAATCATATTTACCACTTGTAGTTGCTAGGGATGCAAGGTATGGTACTTGAGGGCATGATCCTTCTGAATTTGTAATATCAAACATGAAAGCTGATATTGTTTTATTTCCTTGTTCTGACATGTATTTTTATTTATTATTCATTTGTGTTTATCATTGTATGTGATTTTAAAAGAAATATACTCAAGTTTGTTTTGTTTTTCTTGCTATCAGATTGACTTGCGAAGAGCATATAATTGTGAAATAATGCTCTCTAAAATCAAAATTCCCTTGCCAGACATGCTTGTAAGTTGGCTAATCTTCATTTCCCCCTTTTTTGGGATCTTATTGTCAACTGACATTACATCTTTCATTTTAGTTTCAGAAGTTTCTCTCAATCACAGCATATTGCAATCTAAAGTTAGTTAGATGCACCCTAAACCTTTGAGCACATTCATTCACGTTATATTGGAGATATTATATGCCTTTTGACAATGTTTCCTAAAGGAATAATGTAAGGCATATGCCAGTCAAGTTTCACAACTGTAGATCTCATTTTTCTTGATGGTGTAATAGAACATTCAGGCTAGAGGTCTCCAACAATTAGGTCCTCAGAGCTCCAGCTTGCTATAAGGAGCTTATGCAATTGGTGTTGTCAACCCTTATTTAAGATTTTGATGTTTAGACGTAAAATATGTTGTGTTGGGGTTATGACTATGATGGGCAATCGCTTCTTACATTGTTTGTTTTAGGAGGAATTCACCTTATTTTCTCACATGTTTATCTTTTCCTTGACAAACTATATATACATACATACATATATTTGCATGAGTTACATATTTTTGATAAATTATATCTTGGATGTGCATTTCAATCTCACTTGTACTCTACATAGGTATTCAACATCTTTTAATTTTCAAGCACATCGTGTTTTTTCCTTTGAGAGGGTTGGATACCAGTGGTGAAATTACCAAGTCAACTAAGTAGCACTTGGAAATTATATTCCAAACTTAAAAAGCTTATGGCTTTACTTAGTGGTTTCTCAATTTGCATGTTTGTTTGCTGGATCTGTCTACAGTTCAAGTGTGGAAAACTATGAACTGGGGTTGATAATTCTAGCTGGGGAGGATTCTGTCAATATTTTCCCATATATTAGAACCAAAATGAAAGTAATTTGAACATATTAACAAAGACTTCAACAGTTGTTATTTTTCTATAATTTTTTTTATTTGTTGGCATGCTTATAGATTTTACTATCTGGTCTTCCAGAGTGCAGTTCTGGCATTCGATTCTTCTGCTCTAGACATTGATCAGGTTGAAAATCTTATTAAATTCTGCCCCACAAAGGAAGAAATGGAAATGTTGAAGGTACTCCCCCTCCTCTTTTGCCTCTTAGGAATCTGTCGCATGATTGTGAACATCAATGTGTGATATTATTTAACGTCATGTATTTCATTGTATTTCGGTATTTCTGGAAATTTTTGTTGTTTTCAATGTTTTAACGCTCTTGTGCTTCTCATCTGCTCCTACCTTATTTGTAATTCACATCACTGTCTTGCTATTGCTTACTCATTTTGGTAGGGTTTAAACTTTTAAAATATTATTGACTTGTGTTGATAACATATAAGAGTGGAGCTGCCAAGACACAGATTGACTTCTTTTTGGTAAGGAACTCGGATAGAAGACTTTGTACTAACTGCAAAGTGATTCCTGGGGATGGTGTGACAACACAACATAGGGTTTTGGTCCTTGATGTGATTATTAAGTGTGTAAAACAAAAGCACCGGCAAGTTTTAAATCCAAGGGTCAGGTGGTGGCAGTTAAAGGGGGAGAAGAGAGAGGTTTTTAAGAGAACTCTTTTGGAGGAGGGGGTGTGGGAGTTACAAGGAAGTGCTAACATCATGTGGGAGAATATGTCTAAAAAGGTCCAGAAGGTTGCTAAAGTAATTTTGGGAGAATCAAAAGGTTTTGGTCGGCAAGATAAGGAAACTTGGTGGTGGGATGAGACTGTTCAAGAGAAAACCAAGCATAAGAAAGATTGTTTTAGAGCAATACACTTGTGTAATAATGATGTCAATTGGGAAAGGTATCGTTTGGCTAAAAAGGAGACTAAGAAGGCAGTGAGTGAAGCTCGTAATAAAGCATATGAGGAGTTTTATAAGGAGTTAGGAACAAAGGCGGGAGAGCGTAAGATTTACAAGATTGCAAAGAACAAGGAGAGAAAATCGAGAGACTTGGACCAAGTGAGGTGTATAAAGGATGAAGAAGGCAAAGTATTGGTTACTGATGGAGATATTAAGAATAGGTGGGAAGCCTATTTTTATAAGTTGTTCAATGAGGGAGGGGGAGGGCCTTGTGATTGCGAAGATTTGACAACTCGAGAAGGTGATCTCAATTTGTCTTTTTACCGCAGGATTCGAGTTGGTGAGGTTAGAGAAGCTCTTAAGAAAATGGAGAATGGTAAAGCTGTTGGGCCTGATGGGATTCCTATTGAAGTTTGGAAATGTTTGGGTGAAGAAGGTGTTTTGTGGCTCACAAAATTATTTAATGAGATTTTACGATTCAAGAAAATGCCGGATGAGTAGAGGAAAAGTACTTTGATTCCTATTTATAAGAATAAAGGAGATATTCAAAATTGTGCAAACTATAGAGGAATTAAGCTTATGAGTCATACAATGAAATTATGGGAAAAGGTTATTGAACGTAGGTTGAGGTTGGAGACTGAAATTGCTGAAAACCAATTTGGATTTATGCCAGGAAGGTCTACAACAGAGGTGATTTATTTATTAAGGGGGTTTATGGAAAAGTATAGAAGCAAAGGAAGAGATTTGCATATGGTTTTCATTGATTTGGAAAAAGCATATGATCGCGTGCCAAGAGATATACTATGGAAAGCCTTGGAAAAGAAGAGGGTGCGGTTTGCATATATTAAAGCCATACAGGACATGTATGAGGGGGTTACAACCAATGTTAGAACGCCTGGAGGTGTAACAAAGGACTTTCCTATAAGGATTGGCCTACATCAGGGATCAACTTTGAGCCCTTATTTGTTTAACCTAGTGGTAGATGTTCTAACTGAGCCTATAAGAGAGGAAATCCCTAAATGCATGCTTTTTGCGGATGATATAGTTCTGTTGGCTGAGTCCAGGGAGGAAATTAATTCTAAACTTAAGATATGGAGACGAACTTTGGAAGTGAAGGGTTTTCGTTTGAGTAGGAGCAAAACTGAATATATACATTGTAAGTATGATAAGAGACAAGGTTGAAATGAAGTGGAAGTTATATTGGAGGGGCAAGTTATTCCGCAAGTGACAAAATTTCGGTATTTGGGATCAATTATTCAACAAGATGGTGAAATTGATGGAGATGTCGATCATAGAATCCAAGCTGGATGGTATAAATGGAGAAAAGCCACTGGGGTTATTTGTGACCGGAAAGTACCTAATAAAGTAAAAGGGAAGTTCTACCGCACTGCTATAAGACCAGCAATGCTATATGGTAGTGAGTGTTGGGCTTTAAAGGGATTACATGAGCATAATGCACCGGTGAGGTGGGTTGATCTATGGAGTCCTGTAACACGAAGTCGCGGAAGGCCGAAACGAACGCTAAATGAGGTTATTGAGAGAGACCTTTTGATTAATAATATACCTAAGGATATGGTTTTTGACAGAGCACAATGGCGTCGTGCGATCCATGTAGCCGACCCCACCTAGTGGGATAAAGGCTTTGTTGTTGTTGTTGATGATGTGTCCCATTTTGGTCAAAGTTTAAAGGTGATGGTAAGGTATTGATATATATTTTTCAAGTAAATTATGAACCTTCCTAGTGGAGCATCACCCATGAACATTTGTTAAGGGGACGCTTCAAGTCTTAAGCAAGAAGGACTCAATAAACTGTGTGATATGCTGTTTTGTTTAATAAACCTGTAGGACTTCTTTTTCAAAAAATAGTTGTGTACTAAATTTGTGCATTTGGGTAGTTTTCTTGTTAAACTGTCTCTTTTACTAAAATTATTTCTCGTTTCAGAATTATGGAACAAGGAAATGCTTGGAAAGTGTGAACAGGTTCTCTCTTTTGAATCGGTTTCAGTTTTTGAAACCATGCAAATTCTACATGGGGATTCTAATAAAATCATTGTTTGGTATCTATTAGTTTTTCATGGAGTTGATGAAGGTTCCACGAGTAGAAGCTAAGTTACGGGTTTTTGCTTTTAAAATCACCTTTTCTAGTCAGGTATGTTATGTAGCTTATGGAGAGCTGTGAATGATTTTGCGTTTTACTGTTATTAGCATTCTTTAATGTTTAAATTCTTCTTTTGTTTCTCTTCAGGTGAATGATTTGAGATTAAATTTGAACACAATCAATGATGCTGCGAGGGAGGTATGGTTAACTTTAATGACTTTGAGTTAACAAACATGAAGGTACCATCTGACCACATCTTCATGTTATTGCTCATACTTGCAGGTGAAAGAATCTATGAAGTAGCGTCAAATAATGCAGACTATTCTTACTTTGGGCAATGCCTTAAATCAGGGAACAGCACGTGGTATCTATTTTTAGCTTTGATGTTCTATTATGATCTGATATGGAGCATTAATGCATGGCTCCTCTGACTTGACAAATTTATACAATACGATTTTGCTTATAATTTTCTCTGTTGCATTTTGCAGGATCTGCAGTAGGATTCAAATTAGATAGCCTTCTTAAATTATCTGATACTCGAGCAAGGAATGACAAAATGACTTTGATGCATTATTTGTGTAAGGTAGGTATGACAGAAGCTTTGGATAAACTTTTGCACCATACTCTTGTATGTTTGAAAATTGAGGATTGTGTACCATGTATGTTGTATGAGCTCTGTTAAGGTTCCTTACATTATCTAACTCTTTTTTAATGACTTTACAGTAGTCATTTACTCAAATGGTATTTATCTGAATAATTCTTATTTCTTCCTTACAATTTCTGTTTGTTTGACCTTATGTGAGTTTTTTTGGCCATCTTTTATTCAAAGTTTGAGTTCCTTTTTTGTCTTTGTAATTCACTATTACTTCTTAGAAGAGTGAAAAATATAAGTTTTTTTTTGCCGTTGATGCGATGTCTCACAAAGTTATATTCTTCTCTCACCAGCTTCTTTCTGAGAAGATGCAAGAATTGCTAGATTTTGGCAAGGATCTTGTTCATTTGGAAGCTGCTTCAAAGGTATTATTTTTGTACGTTGAACCTCCCATCTGTTGATATAAAATATATTCCAAATGATGTTTTGTAATTATTCATTGTTTCTGAACCTGTGCCTTCTATGTCCAACATCTAGATCCAACTAAAGGCATTGGCTGAAGAGATGCAAGCGGTTAGCAAAGGTCTGGAAAAAGTTGAGCAAGAACTTACTGCTTCAGAAAATGATGGTGTTATTTCTGCAGGCTTCCGTAAGGTGAGTAAGTGTTGGCTTCTACAGGGAGAGATTTGTCGCTACCTCTGAGATCTCCTCTCTTGCTTTAGAGAAACTTTAATTTTTGGCCCTTTCAAACCACTAGATCAAAACTGATGCTGTGATTTTTTTTTTTTGAAAAATGATTATAATATGATCAATGACTGCTAGTTATCCTGCACTAGTTAGTTAAATCTTTTTATTTTATTGTTTTTGGCATGTCATTATTATATACTCCCTCCAGTCCTTTTTATCAGGAATATTCTCTTCCATAGGGATGGTCCTTGATATAAGGAACAAATCCTATTTGTTTGAAATTTTAAACTAGTGTTTCCATTTTTACCTTCTTTAAATATAGGTTGCTCATTATCTCTCCGCAATAAATTTCCATCCATTATCTTTCTAAATAAGGGTATAATTGGAAAGAAAGGTATATAAATTATACATTTTTTGATTTTAATTAACATTTTGAACCGCGTGATTTTGGTTGTTGTTCCTTATAAAAAGGACTGGAGGGAGTACTTTATTAGACTAAGATTTGATGTTTTTCCAAGTCTTATTATTGGCTGTAGAATCTTTTTCTCAGAGATGAATAATATGATTACCCTAAGGCGAACCACGATGGAACAAGGGATGACTGCCTATATATTGCTCGATAAGTTAATTAGCTCCTTACTCATGGTCTTCTTACAATATTACTTTGTTGGTTTCTCAGGTGTTGAAAAAGTTTCTTGATATTGCTGAAGCTGAAGTGAGGTCACTCATATCATTGTATTCTGAAGTGGTAGGTTCTGTCAACATAAATTTTTTCCTCATTCTTTTAATCTGATGTGCCTCCTGATAGGGGATATTAACCAGGATGATGCGTAATGAAGGCCAGGCTTTTGTACTAATATCACCATCCATAGTTGATACAGTAATCCAAAAAGGGGCTTGGCCTTAACAGATAATAAAAGAAGCCAAAAGTATAAAAGAGACTAGAAGATGCTTCTTGAAGCCAATGAACTTATGATCTAGTGGCATGAATTTCACCCTTGTTGGTGACAAGTCATGGGTTCAAATTCACCAGCTACTTAAAGCATTTCTCTTGCCATATTTGGGAAAAAGAGAAGTTGATGCTTCTTCATATCGTGTGTGTTTAATACAGTTTGAAATGTGTAGTTTAATCTTGGAAAATAATAAGATGGCATGGCTCTTAAAAAGGCTTATTGAACGGAAGCTTAAAAAATTGGGGTATGGTTATAAAAAATATGCGAAAATGTTATGAATTGACAACCTTATGATACTATGAATCATGTTGAGTAATTTTCAATGTATATATAACCATGTATAATGTATATTCCCTGTTTTATGTTTAACTTTTTCTGTCCCATATTTGTGAATCGTACCCCACAGTAATGGCCTGAACTGTGTTAATAATCTCCTGCGCCAACTGCTGCTTAATTCTGGGCTTGGTCTTAATACAGGGAAGAAATGCAGATTCTTTGTCCCAGTACTTTGGGGAGGATCCAGCTCGGTGCCCCTTTGAGCAAGGTATGATGTTTTCCTGCTTGCACCCAAATACATCTGGATCTAGTTTTTTTACACTTATTTTGGGGCCGTCTTCTTGTCTGGGATCAGTCTAATTATTTTTAAGGAATCAGGAATGATAATATAACCACACCAGTTGATTGCAAAAGCATAACTAAGATCTTAGGAAAAAAGATATAGAGTTATCATGGTGACCTCTGATGATATGTTTTGAGTATCCCATGGAATTTATGTGGATAGTCTGGTAAATCCTGTTATTGTCACATAAATGTGAAAAATATCTATAAGTAATCCATTTCTTTCCCCTTCTGGTATTTCTTGGGTCAGGCTTCTTTCATCCTGGATTTCATTTTTCAGTACTTTCATGGATATTACGAGATTCCTGATCTTGATGTTCACTGCATGAATGGTGCAAAAGATGAGAAGAGAGAGATGTGTGTTTGTAGCCATTATTGCTACATCTTATTAACTCCTATACCATTGTAAGACGCAATAATATATTATAGGCTTTCCGCCTAGCAACATATGATATTTGGATTCCATAGAAACAGAACCTGCACGAACTGCTCAAACATGTAGAAGTTCTTTGCTGTGGTCTGAGAAATTTTCACAACATGGACTGGGAGATCAATTCCATACTGATTGACTTTAAAGCTTCTTTTTGTTTTGTTAACCTCATGCAGAACTTGTGATGGTCTTAATTGTGTTTTTTTGAACATTATGTTAATTACTTAAGTTGCATGTGGTTGCAGTGACTCAAATCCTGGTTGTCTTCGTGAAGATGTTCAATAAATCAAGGGAGGAGAATGAAAGGCAGGCAGACGCCGAAAAGAAGAAATTGGAGAAAGAAGCCATGAAGGAACAAAGAACACCTGTAAATACAAATTTAAAAAAAGATGTTCACTAGATAATTAAGAAGAAAGAGGTATTAAACTTCTGGCTCACCTTAAAATGTTCAAAGTTCATGCTTGTTTCATGAGACTTTGAAGTCGGATCTATTCCTGTTGAGCGGAGACACAGTGAAGAATCCTTCCTCACTTCCTGATTATCAGATCACCATTTAGTTCCCAATTTACTGGTAAATGGGACATACCAGCAAGCTGTTTTGCTCATGTTGTAATTATGCTACAAGCCAGCCTCTTTATAGCAAAGTCATCATGTTATCCCTCTAAATTAGAGGGTCATATTTTTTTTCATTCCATTACTTGTAAGTACTAGTCTGAAGAGAACAAATGCTCGATTTGTAACATAGCTGCTGATAGAAATTTTCCATTCTTTTGTTACCGGACGCGATATTTTGGATGTATATTATTCAGACTGCGAAATTACTGTTACAGACTCTTGCACTTTATACAAGAAGAAGAATCTATTCTGTTGCCCAGTGACCAAGGACATGATGGCAACACTAACCATAGCTTATTGACTGTTCTTTACCACTAAAATAATAACCCACAAATATAATCCTCCAGTCCAAAATATAATACCTGGTGCAATTTGTACTACTAATTTAAGACTGGAGATACTAGTTTTAATAATAATGCTGATACTATAACTATATTTAGTTTTTACTTTTTAACATGAGGTTTTTTTTTTTTTGGAAAATGTGGAATTGTTATTGATGATAAATTTCATGGTTATAGATAGGTAGAGAATGAGATAAAATATGGTGATGGAATAGTTGCTTGATATTGGTAATTTGATTAAAGAAAAATAAACGCATTCATGTTTTAATAAGTTCGAGTATCAATTTAGCATGTTGAACTAAAATATTTGATATATTTTTTAATATGAGCTATGTTGTTTAAAAGATAAAAGTGCAACTAAAAATTTGTTTATTCTTTATTGGTAGATGACCTTATTTTAGCTGTTAATTGGGGTTATATATCATTGTCTGTTTTTATAGTTTGATCAAATTTTGATTTTAGTTTCTATAATTTTAAATAGTTGGTTTTTATCCCTATAATTTCACGAAAGTTTGGTCTACACTCAATGACTCATCCCTATACTTTTAATGGGATTTTGTTTTGATTCCTATATTGAAACTCAAACCAAGTCCTTATAAATCTATTGAGATCAAAACTAATTATTTAAAACTACATGGGTCAAAATCAAAATTAGATCAAACCATAAAAACCAATAATAATATTAACATTTTTAATTTTTACCTATTTGGTGTGACTAATAAGTTTCATTACAAAATTCAAGGTGTAGTAAAATAATTTATCTTTTCTTGTTCATTATTTCAAGTCAAATATATTTTTAAGGCCAAATATATGTTTTATTTATAGAGGCAAAACATTTATTATTAAGCTTTAAAAAAAAAAGATATATGAAATAAATTTTTAGTATTGGTGGGTGGAAAGAAAGACAGCAAACATACTTCAATTACGTCTAGAACATTATAATGAAAAGTACAATAAAAAAAAAAACAGTTGAAATTATAATTAAGGCTGGAGGGAGTAATAAATATATTCCCACCAGATATACCATCGACGTGAAAAGGAAGGAGAAACCTTTATTTAGTTATTGGATATAGTTTTCCCATACACACATATTTAGTCCTGTTCGATTATGATGAGTATTTCTTTTTTTTTTTTTTTTGATAGAAATTATGATGAGTATTTCAACCATTCAAGCAGTGAACATTTGAATAATCATGGGATTCTCACAACCTCGTATTCATGAGCAACTCTCAAAGGCGACTGCTTTGAAACAGGGACCAGAGCTCCAAGTTGACAGTCCCAGATTCCCAGTGAATAAGACACTTGTATACCTCTTCTGCATTGAATCGATTGACCAGTGCCAGACCAAGACATTTATCTATGAGCACCCACTCACCTGAGAGATCACAATCACCACAAGATTTGAATAGATAAATGTAAACGTACAGAAATGTTTAATCTCAACAGATTTCTAAGTTCAAGAAACATTCCATTATCAGTCTTGAATCTATGCTTTGAGTGTACCGTCAGCATGTTGAAAACATACAGGCTATTCTGTGACTTTGATTTGATGACGGGTATCCTCTTTTGAGATTTTTTGCCTCTCCCAATACGTACGCTTTCTAAGATTCGAACTTGTATTCTCATCCCTATGAGGATGCGGTCACATACCATCTCAACCAATAGGAGGTTGTTGGTAGCTATTTTTTGACTTTATCCTAGAAAGATTTTAGCTTTTCTTCTACATATTTTCCCTTTTATTCTACCTCTTTAACTTCAACTTCACTATGTTCTTGAACATGCTCATATATTTGTTTAAATGGGTTCTAACATCTCATAATGGTAGTAAAAAGTAAGCCAAATGGTAAATAAGTTTAGATAATCACCATTAGGAAGAAGGCCCCCTTCAAAATATTGCTCCCCATATTCTGGAAAGACTTCATGCTTTGATCCATCCACTGAGGTAAATGTGACATAAGACTCTGAGGGATGCAAGAGATTGAATGTTGGGTGAACTCTTAAGCAGACCAACCTACAGTAAATATGAGGGAGCACTTATAATTTAGAACATCTGAAGAGTGGTAAAAAATTTATAAATTAAGAAAGACTACACACTGTCACAAAGAAAATAAAATTGAACCAACACAGAGTTAGTCTAACAGGGTAAGGCCTCGAGTCTCAAGTTCTAGTCCCAAAAGAGACATTTGTACTAGGAGGGGCAGCTACTGACCCCGAAATGGATTAGTCAATTGCTTGGATACATAGCAATATTATATCATACACACACACACACATATATATATAATGCTACTGTTGTCAGTATCAGAGAGAAGCTGTCAGATAAAAACCCTGAGAACCCTCCGGAACCAGCACCAACACTGCGAGCTAGTATGCTAGAGTCTATGCGGAAAACTTTGGGATCATCCTTCGGAAAATAGATCTGCCTTTGAAGAACCAATCCTCCACCAATATCACACTCTAACAGGAGAGATTCCTTCTCTTTTGCATGTTCAAGTTCACGACTGCAAAAAAAGAAGGAAACAAGAAGAAAATTAAACAAAAACATGTAAACAAAACCCTGACCACAACTTCTCAATGTTTGAAAGCATTTACAAGCATGTAGAAAGGAGACTTACTCAATAACAGTGTACTCCTCAGAACACCCAGCGGAGCGATACTCTATACCACCATACTCCTCATACCCGTTGATCTCAATCCTGCTATGAAGCCACTGTGTGCCTGCGAGCAAAATGTAAATCATCAAGCAATTTAGAATAATACTAACTCATGTCTTTAATATAAGAGCCAGTTGACTTTTTTTTTTTTTTTTTACAGAGATTAAGGAAACTAAATAAGTTACTTAATCACAAAATATTTTATGCATCATTGGATTATATATCAAGTTATGAGTCAGGCAAATTAGTTTGGAGAAAAATAATAAATATAAATACTTTAATGTATAACTTATTTAACTTTCTTAATTCCTTCAAAAAAAAAAAGTCAACTGGCCATCGCCCACTAGAGGTAGTATTATACTCCCCCTGGTCCTTAATATAAGATTCAGTTGGCTTTTGTTGGGATAATTAAGGAAGCTAAATAAATTAGATTAAAGTATTTATATTTATTATTTTTAGGCAACTAATATAATCTAATAATACACAACGTATGCAATGATTAAGCAACTTAAGTAGCTATTTTAATCTCACCAAAAAAAAAGTCAACTAGTTCTCATATTAAGAACTAGAGGAAGTAATTAAGATATCCAAAGAGTAATTTTATAATTACTGAGGTACATATCCAGATTGAATAATTAAGTTATGCTACGCACACATTACTTCAGACAAGGGGGAAAATTTCTTGACACTTTGAATGGTGCATAGTAGTAAATTCAAGAGACAGGAACTTCAAAACGGCACGAGTTAATGAACTACTTATACATTTATATTCTAAAAAATCCAAAATTTTGGTCTTTGAAAGAAAAACTTGGATAACTTATTGACAAAGAATCAATCCTACCTGAAGGAGTGTGCGTCATGGAGATCATTCTGCCACCAATCCAGGGGACAACTTTAAGATCCCAATCACCACTCTTCAATTCAATGGGAGATTTTGACAGCTCTTTTCCCTTCGGTCCAGAAGCCTCTTCCACATCAGGAATTTGAATAGCATTATCTGCAAAATATTGAGGGAACATAGCACATCTTAAAAAAAGAATTGGCATCATGAAAACTTTATACGGACATTACAATCCCTTAAGAAAAATAAGGGTCTTTAAATATGTTGTGATGCATATGTAAATTTCATTCATTACACATAAACAAAAACTAGTGAGCACAAAGAGGATAAAGACTGTAACACCAGAGAAAAAGTAGAACAAGAAGATAGACTAAGCTTCAAATATTTTCAAAGGATTACATACCCAGTCGATTCTTGTATAGCTTCTCAACATTAGAGATCAGATTAGATACCTCCCCTTTTGAAGGCAACATTAGTTGTAGAACTTCTCCATCCATTCCCCATGTGTCAAGCTGTTCAGTAAATTCAACTTGATATAAATATTCAAGTCAGGCGTGCAGCAAAAATTAAAATACCTTGGCCAAGGATGTTTTACAGTCACAATTATATTAAAATTTCATATTCTTTGTCTTTACTATCAAAAAGGAACCCCATACCATTGCACCCCCACCAAGCAACAATTTTACATGCAGGCGTCTTTGTGGTCTGTCCCACGATCCTTGAGTTTTGTATACACTCACAGTAACAGTCGATGATTGAAGTTCAGCCATATAATGGGTCAATAAATATTTGCCTTTAGTGAATCCATATCCATCACCATCATCCTCACATAGAAAACCTTCAGCTCTTCCTGTCAATAATATATATTATTCTCTCAGCTGCTCTAAGTAAAACATTCCCTCAGATCCTTAATATAGGACATATATAAAGAGTTGATCTTGGTTCAAAATATAAGACATATTCTATATATTTGTCAATCTTTTCTTAATTTACCCTTATTCCCTCAACAATAATCAAGGAGGAGAATGAATGAAGGAATTAAGAAAGATGACTAAGTAAATATGTCTTATAATAAGGACCGGAGGGACTATTAATCTGAAGAGCAGAGACCATATTATTGTTTTAATTAAAGCATGTCAATTGCCAAGGTATGAATGAATTTATAGACAGTGGACTAACTATGCTCATCTAAAGCCACAAGAAGAGTCAAGTCATCTGAGAGATTGGCTTCACCAACATGCTGAATAGCAGGACCGACAGGTATAATTGAGCCACCTTTTAAATATAAATCTGGCACCTCAAAAACACAAAAATTAGAAGGAAAAAAGGATTTGGTACATAGCAATACAGCTAAACAAATTTCAAATAAAACAAGCAGTAATACCGGATGCACGTCACTGAAATCAAAACTCAACCATATACCCTTTGGCAATGTACGCTCCAAATTATCCAACCCTTGACTGGGTAAGGTTCTGATGAAGTTGGAAAAAATAATGAAAAGAAGTTGTATCAGTACATTGATACGGGAAATGAGATTCACAATGATGTGGATTTCTAAAAGCAGGGTGAACATTAACTAAAGTTGGTGAATGTGGATTTACAATGGAGATTTATAGAAGGGAGGATGAACATTAAAGTCACTGAATGTGGATTTAAATGAAGATAGTGATTTCAGTATATTTTATATCAAATGCAGACAAGTAATTTTCATTCATTATCCCCCTTTCATCAAGAAGTAGAAAGTCATAATTTTAACCAAAAAGTGGTGGCATATTGGCAGAAACTTAGTAAGCTAGTAGTGTACATAAGAGCACTAGGAAAACCGACCTACTTCCTGCCAAGATATTAAAAAAGGTAAAGGGAAAAAAAGAGCCTATCAACAATTTGACGCTCCTCTAGATTGATGATACACTACAGCAAGGAAGTGGAAGAACCTTGCATATACTAAACTGGGCCCAGCAAAAAAGAATCCTCAAGTTTCCTCAAGCTTGGATCTTTTGGATCTGCAATATCAAGGTATAGATAAGTTTTATATTCTTTAAAGCAAGGTCAAAATTCATCAACTAAACAAAAGAAGCTTCAAGTAGTCAATGAACAAGAACCCACCAGCAAAGAAAGTAGGGGTTGCCACTGGAGTGCCACTTGTATGAGAGAAATAAAAAAGTGTGTAGATGAGTGGTAAAAGGTGGTAGCGCCTCTTCAGTGCCAATCGACAAACTTCTTCACACTATTGAACATTAACTAAGTTAATGATGCACTGTGTAAAGGATAATAAGTGCATTGAAAATACAAAGCTAGCAGCAAACAAAGTACGGAGAACAACGAACAACAATAAATAATATGGTCATGTTAAAGAGAGCTAATCTTTAGAGGTTCTCAAATTTATCTTATTATTTTAGTCAGTTAGTTATGCCTTGATACTCATATGAATGTGCAAAAACTTCCTTCAATGCCTTGAAACTCATATGAATGCGCAAAAACTTCCTTTAAAGTGATGCAATTCTTAAAGCTTGTATAATCAAAAGACTTCCATTTTCAGTTCCTAGTGGTTAAACCATGTTCTTTTTTACCCTAAGAAACTTTTTTTTTTTTTTGTCTTACCTCAGAATAACTGTTTTCTGTACATGAACAACACATTAACCTAGATACGTTAGATCCAAAAGTTGTTAATTGCATTTTGGAAATGCCGCCCTTTTTTCTAAACCTATTTCACCTCCTAATTAATAACATCCGAAGATATTTAACCAAACCAACCCTACTACTGGTTGTTAAATTTGCAGGCTTTTACTATGTGACCATGAAAGTAACCAAGTGCTCTGCTTCACCTGGCCCATGTTACCAAGTAGCAGTAACATAAAACACAAATATTTTTGCATACTACATGCCCCAAAACATAACGCAGGTGGAAATGAAATGCACGAGAAATGTTTTATTTATTTTTCCATAAATAGAAAAAGGACAACTTTGGGTCAAATTAATTAACAATATCAACTTTACAGCCTTCATACATTCTGGCTCCAGCATAGATTTGATAATTACCTAATTAATAAAACCCAGAAAGATTTATTTTATATTTTGTTCAGCAAAAGATGAACAGACCTCTTTTCCGAAAGACCAGGGCTCATGGTCAAGAGTATCTTCTTCAGAATGCCCACGGCAAAAGGGAAACATGGCACCTACACCCATCCACCTTCCAAAAAGCTTAGGTGTTGCATTTCCAGCAAATCCACCAATATCAGGCCCTGAAAGTGGCTGACCACTAAGTCCCTGAATATAAGAATCAAGGATCATGAATTTTGAAGTAGTTAGTATTGACTTAAAATAATAACGTTTCAGTTCCAGCGCTGAACCATGCATTCAGAAGAAAAAGAAAAATTCAAAAGGATGCTTCTGATTAAGAATTGGAAGTTAAAATGTAGAATTATAAAAATTAGAGGCTCTCTGTTAGGAACCAGAAATGACAATGGGGTTGATCCAGAAAAATCACTACTTTGATTGATAATAAACTGCTACAGCGAACTACTTCTCTAAAATACAGACCTAGCACTTCGAGAGGCCAGCACTCTCCTCACCTTTCACTCTTCACATCCAAAAACATCCCCTCCCCTCAGTATTCCACAGCTAAATAACCAGAACAAAAGGAACCAAAAGATATCATGAAACCCAACATTAACATGCTACTAAATACCTAAAATGAATAAAGTAAACTAGGTCTGCTAACATTCATGAAAATAGCAATAAGTTAAAAGTCAACGTTGCTGGTCCTCCCATCGGCGTTTCCCCGGAGTTTCGTGGCCATCCGAGCTAAGCGTGACGTCCACGCGCCGACGCGTGAGTGAATTTTCCGGCGAGTTTTTTCGCCGTCGTTTGCTGCATTGGGTTCGACTCTCTGCCGCCGGTCTTTCCCTTGTGGTTTCGTGTAGTGGGTACTCACCGTTTGCGGTTTGGTTGTTGATTTATCCCTTTGCTCCTAAAATGAATAAAGTAAACTAGGTCTGCTAACATTCATGAAAATAGCAATAAGTTAAAAGTCAACGTTGCTGGTCCTCCCATCGGCGTTTCCCCGGAGTTTCGTGGCCATCCGAGCTAAGCGTGACGTCCACGCGCCGGCGCGTGAGTGAATTTTCCGGCGAACTTTTTCGCCGCCGTTTGCTGCATTGGGTTCGACTCTCTGCCGCCGGTCTTTCCCTTGTGGTTTCATGTAGTGGGTACTCACCGTTTGCGGTTTGGTTGTTGATTTATCCCTTTGCTCCTATTTGCTGCGTGTCTGTACTTCTGTTTCTGGTTTGCTTCTGCCCTATTTCATTTTCGTGGTTCTTGCTTTTGAGGTGCTGCCTGTGCTAGCTCCCTTTTTTGGGGTTGTTTGGTTATTGTGGTTGAGACAACTCCGTTTGGTTGTGTATTTGGTGTGTGGGCTTGTGTGGAGATTACAAGTTTGGAAGTTATACACTTTTGGTGCTTTCTACTTGCATTGATGGGTGATTCCAAGGCTAGTGTCACTACTGAAATTGTTCCCGTGACTAACAAAATCACTGAGCACAAATTAATCTGGACAAACTATATGGATTGGAGCAAAACTGTTCGCATGTACTTGCTTAGTATTGAGAAGGAGGGCCATTTGACTGATACGCCTCCCACAGATGATCCTAAGATGGCTTGGGCCAGAGCTGATGCCCGTTTATTCTTGCAAATCCAGAATTCTATTGACAGTGAAATCCTTCCCTCGGTTAGTCACTGTAATACTTTTAATGAACTTATGAACTGCTTGGAATTTCTGTACTCTGGAAAAGGAAATATTACCCGCATTCATGATGTCTGCAAGGGATTCTATCGTGCTGAACAGCAGGGCCGTTCTTTGAAGAATTTTTATGTGGAGTTTAAAAAAATGTATGAAGAGTTGAAGATGTTAATGCCGCCCACCGCTGACCTTCAGGTACAGGTTGATAATATGGAGAAACTGGCAATTCTCAGTTTTCTTACCGCCCGTAATCCAGCCTATAAGACAGTTCGTTCCTAGGTTCTGTCTAGTTCTGAACTTCCTTCGCTTCAGGATGTGTACTCTCGTGTGTTACGTGCAGATAGTCTCTTACACCCGACGTCTACTCCTAATGCTAGTGTGTTAGCTGGCCGTGGTCCCACTGATAACCGCCACCAAAGTTTCTTAAAATCTGGCAATAGTACACCATCCTCGACCTCTGCTGATTCGAGGAACCAAGGTCCTCCACGCTCAGGCAACAATCCTTCAACTCCTGGTCCTATTGTCTGCTTCTATTGTAAGGAACCTGGTCATACCAAACATTATTGTCGTAAGTTGCAGAACAAGCTGCAGCGTACTGGAGCTGCTCATATGGCCCAATCCTCAGATCAATCTAACAATGCTCCATCCACTCCGAGTGCACTTGCTACAGGTAATGGTGACTCATGCCTTGCTACTTCTTCCTCGAAGTGGATCATCGATTCCGATGCCACTGACCACATGACAGGTAACCATCATTTGTTCTCTACGTATGCACCTTATGCCAACCCCTCTTCCATAACTATTGCCAATGGTTCTTCTTCTCGTGTCCTTGGCTCAGGCACTGTTACACCTACATCCTCTGTCTCTTTATATCAATCCTTAATGTTCCTGATCTTGCGTTTAACCTTCTATCTCCCAGCAAGCTTACTCGCCAATTGAATTGTTTTATCTCACTTTTCCCTGACCATTGTGTGATTCAGGATCTTACGACGAAGCGGATTATTGGTAGGGGATATGAATCTAGCGGCCATTACTTCCTTGACGATCGGGTGCCGCGTTACGTTGCTTGCTCTGGTGGTTCCTCTCCTTTTGACGTTCATTGTCGTCTAGGTCATGTGTCATTGTCATCCTTGAAGAGGTTGTATCCTCAGTCAGGATTTGTCGTCCTTAGAGTGTGAGTCGTGTCAGTTTGCCAAACACCATCGTGTTCACCTAGCACCTCGCGTCAATAAACGGGCTGCGTCCCCCTTTGATTTGGTTCATTCTGATGTTTGCGGCCCTTGCCCTGTCGTGTCCACGTCTAGTTTTAAGTACTTTGTTACTTTTGTTGATGATTTTTCTCGAACCACCTGGCTTTATTTAATGAAAAATCATTCCGAGTTATTTTCTCACTTTTGCGCTTTTTGTGTTGAGATCAAAACTCAGTTTGGTGTCTCTGTGAAAACCTTACGAAGTGATAATGCTAAAGAGTATTTTTTTGGCCAATTTCACGATTATATGCTCACACATGGCATGATTCATCAGTCCTCGTGTGCCGATACACCTGCTCAGAATGGTGTTGCCGAGCGCAAAAACCGGCACTTATTAGAAGTTGCCCAGGCTCTAATGTTTCAAATGCAAGTTCCAAAATCCTTTTGGGCTGATGCTGTATCCACCGCGTGCTTCCTTATTAATCGTATGCCCTCTCCTGTTCTCAGTGGTGACATTCCATACACAACTTTGTTTCCTTCCAAACCCTTGTTTCCAATTGATCCAAAAATCTTTGGTTATGTCTGTTTTGTTCGAGATGTTCGTCCTACTGTTACCAAACTTGATCCAAAATCTCTCAAGTGTGTCTTCCTTGGCTATTCTAGAGTTCAGAAGGGTTATCGGTGTTATTCTCCCGCTCTTCAGCGCTATCTTGTGTCTACCGATGTCACTTTCCATGAGTCCACTTCGTTCTTCTCTGTCCCTGCTTTGCCTCAATCTTCTACCCCTAACCCCGATCTTGATCACCTCTTAGTGTATGAGGTTCGTTCTCCACCAGTGCAAACTTCTGTGCCGGCCCCTACTCCACCTCCTATCCATCATGTTTATCAGAGACGTCCTTAGGAAAGTAATGCCGTTGCTCATATTTCTGACCTACCAACGCCCGCCTCGGCGCCAGATCTGGACTTCGCCCCCTCGCCTCCTCTTACTTCTGAACTTGAACCAGTGTTTGATACTCTTGATACTACTGCCCCTTCAGCTGACTTGCCCATTACCCTCCGCAAAGGTAAACGCACTTGTACGTACCCTATCTCCTTGTTTGTTTCCTATCATCACCTGTCGCCCACCTCCTGTTCTTTCATAGCCTCCTTAGATTCTCTTACCATTCCCACCAATCTTTCCCAAGCCTTGGCCCATCCTGGTTGGCGTGCTGTGATGAACAAGGAAATGATGGCCCTTGATAAGGCTGGTACCTGGACTCTCGTTGATTTACCTCCTGGAAAGCAGGCTATTGGGTGTAAGTGGGTGTTCGCAGTTAAGACGAAAGCTGATGGCACCTTGGAATGATTGAAAGCTCGGTTGGTTGCTAAGGGTTATGCTCAGATGTATGGTGTTGACTATTCCGAGACTTTCTCCCCTGTTGCCAAGTTGTCCTCTGTTCGTCTATTCATCTCCATGGCCGCTACCCATGGTTGGGATCTTCATCAGCTGGATGTTAAGAATGCTTTTTTGAATGGTGATCTTCTTGAGGAAGTTTACATGGAGCAACCGCCTGGCTTTGTTGCTCAGGGGGAGCATGGGAAGGTATGCCATCTTTAGAAGTCTTTATATGGTTTGAAACAGAGCCCTCGTGCTTGGTTTGACAGATTCAGTTCTGTGGTTAAGAAGTTTGGTCTGAATCAAAGTGTGATCATTCTGTGTTTTATCAACGGACGGATGCTGGCATGATTCTCTTAGTAGTCTATGTCGATGATATTGTTATTACAGGTAGTGACACGTCAGGGATCTCATCACTCAAGGCCTTTCTTAATTCTCATTTCCAATCAAAGGATTTGGGTCCATTAAAGTACTTTCTTGGAATCGAAGTTATGAGAAGCAAGAAAGGCATTGTCCTAACCCAGCGAAAATATGTCCTTGATCTACTGAAAGAAACTGGGAAACTTGGAGCAACACCTAGTAGCTGTCCCATGATTCATAATCCCTTTTTGGACATTGATGATAGTGTGCCGTTTGATAAGCTACCCGAGGATGTGAAAAAAAGGGTTGATCCTGAGAAGATTAAACCGTTTGCCTACCCTGAGCGATACCGAAGGCTGATTGGAAAATCGATCTATCTTACGGTAACTCGCCCTGATGTAACCTTCCCTGTCAGTAGGCTTAGCCAATTCATGGCAGCACCGACTGTTGCTCAGTGGGAAGCTTTGGAGCATGTTCTGTGTTATTTGAAGGGTTCACCTGGTTGTGGTATACTCTATACGAATCATGGCCACACAAAGATTGAGTGTTTCTGTGATGCAGATCATGCAGGGTCAAAGACGACTAGGAGATCCACTACAGGCTATTGCGTTCTTGTAGGAGGGAATTTGGTATCATGGAGGAGCAAGAAGCAGGACGTGGTATCAAAGTCTAGTGCAGAGGCTGAGTATCGAGCCATGTCTCAGTCCGTACAGGAGATTATGTGGATTCACCAGTTAATGAAGGAAGTCGGTCTTGTGACGACATTGCCTGTGAAACTGTGGTGTGATAATAAAGCTGCCTTACACATAGCCTCCAACTCCGTGTTCCATGAACGTACGAAACACATTGAGATTGATTGTCACTTTGTACGTGATAAGATCAAGGAGAACTTTATATCTACAGGACATGTGCCATCTGGTGATCAGTTGGGTGATTTTTTAACTAAAGCCTTGGATGGCACTCGGGTTGACTATCTTTGTAACAAGTTGGGCCTGATTAACATCTATACTCCAACTTGAGGGGGAGTGTTAGGAAATAATGTATTAGGAAACAATGTAACATATCTTAGTATCCCACATAATCAGGGATAGTTAGGATCCCACATAATTAGGGATTGTGATTGATATCAATCACCATAATGAGCCATTAATATTGAGGCTCCTATCTTGTATATAAATACCCTAGTGTATACATGAATATAGTATCTTAAGTGAATAGAATTTACAAGTTTCAAACATGGATTTGATGAGCTCCTACCTTAATAAGATCATGCTTTATACACCTAAGATGTTTACAAGACATGGTAAAATGGGTACTATATCTTTTATCAATATGGACTTCCACCCAATGATCTACAAGATAGAAAAGGCCGCATCCCTTTCAAATAAAGAAGTTGCACAAATTCATCTTTTCAATTCCCTATACAATGATATAGTGTTAATTGTCATATAAGAGATGTTGCTTGTCATTGAGACATTCTGGGGTCTGAATTGTTATTGATCACAACATAACTTCTCAGAAAATTACCTATTGCATGAGATAAAGATATCAAAACAGCAGTTGGTGAAGCAAATGGACCAAATGTAATGACAGGGTAGGAGGAGGGAGCAACAAACTGTATTGTTGATTCTTTCCTCAGATCAATCTGCTTATGAACAGAACACATTAATATTAAACAGGTAAATATAAAAGTCTCTTAAAGCTTGACACGCATAAATGATATGAAGTCAGATGTAAGAGCACCTCGCAACGCCTTGTAGTGTCGGCCAAAATTCCTAGTGCCTCTCCATTTGGAAGGACAGCTAACACCCATGGATGTGATTGGTACAGGGATGTAGTTTTAGGACCATAACCCCATGCAGCTCTGTTCCATGTAAGAACCTGAGGATGAAAATTAATTTATAAGAACCAAGACTACAAGTTAAATCCTAATAAGTTGAAAAACTAAAAACAGATATGACATACTCTCTTCCCAGTCCTTTCAAGCTGTCCACTAACTTCTCCAGTTCCATACGTGGAGGTACCTAGAGGCAGCTGTATCAGAAGTAAATTCAGTCAATTTCTGAAAACAAAGGGAATGGATAAGAAGCATATCATACAAAAGAAAAAGAACCTAACAGAACAAAGAAGAATCTAGCACGTTGTAAGGAAAGTAACTAAAATAAGATCCGATGCCAAGAATGTGTAAGAGAACAACGATAAGATGCAATGCCAAAATTGAGAGTAACTAACCTCGAGTTTGGTAACCTGCTGCCCCAGAAGACATTCAAATGTAGGAATATACGAAGGAACTTTGTCGCTTGTGATTGGTGTGTCTCTAGCTCTGCTATTTGCAAAGGAAATACTTGGATACGCTGCATCTCTATCATTTTCAGAACAATCAAATCGGAATACACCATCTTCCAATATAGGCTGAAAAATCATATTCCCCGAGCTGACTTTGCTAGTGACTTTCTGTCCTTCAGAGTTGGCCATTTTAAGCATAAACCTTTTAGTAAGAAGCTTCTTGCAAAACCTCTTCTTTCTGCGGACAAAAAAGGAGTCTTTAGATTAGGTGACCAATAAAAAAAGTAAACCCAGGATAAATTATCTGTGAAAAATGGTCGTGAAAATACTTCCCTGGGATGAAATGAAATTCAGAAGAACATTGTTCAAGGCCATGGTTGGGATTTATCTAAAAGCAGGACCAGAATGGTCAACAGGAAGATAGATAGACTGAAGCAAGCGACTTCGCAAAGAGATATTCAAACTCCAGCAATAGCAAACTATATGAATATGAATCTAGCTCCCATGAAAACATCATAAGCATCTGGGCCGAATTTCTGTCACATTATTAAACAAGAAACTTCAAGTCACAACTCCCAGCAAAATTCTTTTCCATGCAAATTTACCAGAAGAACCAACTAGCAATTGGAATTACAACAAAATACCAATTATGCTCAATCAAAAAGCGAGACAACCCCATTAAAGACAACAGCAACATTGTTCAGAAAACTAGGAGAAGTTACAAGAATCAAAGAATGTCCACTTCCATCAGCATTTTAAGCTCCCGTAGAACGATATATACGACTGAATGGAAAGATAATGCAGGGTTCAACTTTAAAAAACCTGAGGATGGACTCAAAATGCGAGGATTTTAGTCCCGTTAGATCATGCTTCCCAAAATGAAGCCTGCAAAACCGCACTATTGCAACAATGCGAGTTCTAGCTTGAGCACCTCCTCCAACACGACGAAGATGATGATGGTGCCTGTGCGCCAACCCCGATGCTATAGCGGGGTTGCTCAGTTTGTTTGCGCCAGTGACCAGTCCTACTTCAATCATGGCGCTTTATAGTCTGGAATTTTTATAATTTATTATATAATTATTGTGATTTATGAGTACGTTTCAGAATTTGAGTACTGATTCGCCACTAACGTTTCAGAATTTGAGTACTGATTCGCCACTAACTGTTGTTTATCCAGATGCTCCAAACTCTTACCATAAATAAAAATGTACTTGAAAAGTTGAAAAATATTAGCTTCAAAATGTTCTTTTTTTTTTTTTTTATGGTTTATTCAATGGACTATTTTTGGCATTCGGTGCATCCACCTTCCAAGTATCCGATGTTATCCTGAAGGCCAACGCCGGATTTACCGACATGGGCCCCCGACAACCGACTAGTCCTGACGCCCCCAATCTGATAGGCCCGACAGGAATTCACCTATTTGAGGCGCCCCAGGGGAGAGAGCTCCCAATAAAAATTCTTTACTACTTCCGTTTCCTAGGATTGAACCCAAGAACAGATTGGTGTGACGCAGATACCTACCCATCTGCGCCAACTTCCATTGATTCAAAATGTTCATTTTTATCTGTGATTTGTCGTAACGAGTATGATTAACTTCGCTAATTGTGAATTATAAATTAGCAACAGCTTATTTTTCACGAGAACTGGTATATGTGAATTTACATTTAGTAACTGCACGATTTTTTAGTCGTTAAATAAAATTAAATTATATGAATTTTAAAAATGTCCTCTCTCAAATGTCGTAATCTTGTTGGACTATAGTTGCAGTCACTCGAATCCAAGATAGCTATTGTTCCTCGCATCAACATCATCTGGCTCAGCAGATTCATCTCTCGACCTCCCTTTCAATCAAGTAACCGCCCTTTTCCTCTATAGTTTTCTCGTTTCAATGCTTTTTTCTCATATTTTATTTGATTGACTGATTTATATGATACGTAATATTATGTGAGTGTTTGGAATAATTTATTTTTAGGAAATAAGTACTTATTACATAAGTCGAGATAAAACTTCTCTCACATATTTATCTCGTATATCATAAATCACGAATTATAAGAACTTATTATCTAAAAATAAGTTATCCCAAACAATCACGATATCTTTTAACTTAATTTGTGATTTGTCAAATTTTTACTCGCATGTTCTTAATGTACCCTGGCAATTTTTTTGGCTTCTCGTGTGCTGAGTGTTAGGCGGCCTAATCAATCATGCTTCTGCAGGATTTCACTTTCACGCGCAATAATCAAGACAAGAGTTGGGCCACGTAATGGCCACGTGTGCTTCAAGGATCAATTTTTTTTTAAAAAAAAATATTTGCAAAAGCAAAGGATTTGTTGAAATGAAAATATTAGAAATTACAATTAGCTTAAGGTATAAATTTGTCCTAAAAATTTTTGTTGGAAAGCAATGTTACCCCAAAAATTTTTTTAGGTCTAATATTTCCCCGGAAGTGTTAAAATTGAGTCATACTGCTCATTTCTATTAAAAAGTTAACGGTCAACATTAATTTTTTAACGGAATAAGGCAACATTGCTACATTTTAAACTCATGGACTTGGGCTGAATAATTTTTTTATTTTTATTAATAACTATATATATATACAGTGTTCTCAATACATGGACCGTAACATATATAGGCCCTAAATAACCTTCTTAAAGATAATCAAGACCAAGACCAAGAAACAAGACTCATACTCTAACACCCCCCTAACTTAGAGCTACATATATATTTCTGACTCCTAACTTGCTCAACAAATATTCATAGGCCCCTTTTCCTAAAGCCTTTGTGAATATGTCTGCTAGTTGCTCTTCTGAGCATACTTGTCTTAAACTAACTAATCCTTGCTGTAATTTTTCTTTCACAAAGTGACAATCTATTTCGATATGTTTTGTCTTTTCGTGAAAGATCTGATCGCTTGCTATATGCACAACAGCTTTACTATCACAATATATTACAGCAGGCTCAATATCCACAATATTCAAATCTGTCAATAAACCAAGCTGTAATGACCTAATTTGAGATTAAGGGCTAATGACTTCGAAATTGATTGTAATTAGTGTAATTAAACACTTTTGGAGAAATGTGATGCGAATTTGATATAATTGCACTTTGTGATAGTTTAGTAAACATAGTGAAAACAGGGACAAAATAGTAAAATTGGAAATTTTCCGACCAATTGGTCAGTTACCCAAGAGGAAACTCATTGGTGATTAAGAATCAATGGTTGAGATTTATTGTCTATGGGTCAGAATCATGTGCTTTGAGCTTATGTGAGATCATGGAGGAAGTGAGCAAGATGATGCCAAGTGGCATTTTGTGGACCAAAGGATCATGCACATAAGTCAAACATTCACTTTTCTCTCTCTCATCTCTCCTATTCGGTTTTGAGCTTTGGGGAAGGGGAAAATATATGCTTGCTTCATCATCTCCATCATCTCATCATCTTTCTCTCTCTATCCCTCCATTTCCGGCGAAACAAGAAGAAGAAAGAGGAAAAGAAAGAATTTTGAAAGGTGGTAGTTTGGGTGTTGGAGCAAATTTGGAAGTTGAGAATCAAGGTTTTGGTTTTGGCAAATTGAAGATGTGAGTATTTAGATCATTTTAGTATATTTATTGTGATTTTTGGTTAAGCTTTGAGAACTTTGGATTATTGCCCTGATTTTGGCCTAATGTTGAAATGAATGAATTAGCTAATGTCTTGTGGTGGAATAGATGCCAAATTGTGTCTTGGTGTCAATGGTTTGGTTTGGATTTGAAAAGGAAAAGTTTGGTCATTAGGTGATTTTGGTTGTAATGTGGTTAGAAGGGTGGAATTTGTTATTTTGATGATTAATTTGGATGTTTTGAGGTTACCAATAGGTTCCTTATAGAATTTTGAGTGAGAATGAACTTTGGTGCAAGTTTTGGAACCATTGGGATTAGTTTTGGTAAATCTGGAAAACTCTGTTAGTTGTTGCGTTTCTGAGTTCTGATGAACAACACTCGAGTGAGGGAGGGTCTCACTCGAGTGCAGCAGCATAATTCCCCTTTTCTTTCTGCATTTCACCTGGTTTTCTGATAGAAAGCAAGAGTGCACTTCTTAACCCGTGAGTGATATTGGTGATCACTCAAATGAGCATGGGTTCACTCGAGTGAAGGTGTGAGTTTATGTTGAGGGTTGCTCTCAGGTCGTCACTTGCAGGCCAGTTTTCAAGAGTGTGTTCTGACACTCGCAAGTGTGGTCTTCTCACTCGAGTGGCAAGGGTTGTGCTCGAGTGAACTTTTTCCTCTAAAGTTGGCTGTGCTCTCGGGTTGTCACTTTCTGTGTTGCACTTTCGAGGACTCGAGTGAATTTGGAGTCATCACTCGAGTACAAAACCTCATGCTCGAGTGTTGTGAGCACTTTCTAGCCATGGTTGTTGCTCACTATCAAACACTCGCGAGTGAGAGCCATTCTCACTCGAGTGCAAGTCTCTCACCACTCGAGTGAGGTCATCTTCACTTGAGTGAGTCAGCCAAAAATCAGTGTTCTGCTTCCGAAAAAGGGGTCTTCAGGGTAGTTTCTCCCAACTCTTTTGGCATATGTGTAGGCCTCTAATAGCCACCTAAAGAGTTCTAATGATAACCAACCTAGTGTATTAGGGGAATATGTATTTGGAAAAAAGATTGATCTGTTGTCCCTAATTTGATTATAGGATTTGACATTTGTCAGACTCGTGAGCCCACTGTGCCGAGGAACGTCAGGAAAGAACAAGGTAGTGACTCTTTCTCTTATACTGTGTGTAAATCATTGTATGTATGTCTATCATGCATTGTTTTGCTGTTGCTGCTGCTTTGTGATGCCTTGTGAAGCTTTGTTATGCTTTGTGCCTTGTGATACTGCTGCATAGTGTTTACCGTGAAAGCAGGCATAATGATTACAGTGAAAGCTGGCATAGTGTTTACCACGAAAGCTGGCATAGTGATTACAGCAAAAGCTGTCACAATGTGATTACAGCCGTGAGTACTGTCGTGTGTGGCGTGAGCCATGCATCATTGTGTTACTGCTGAACATGATCTTACATGCTATGTGTTTAAACATTGTATGAGTGATTTGTTACTACTGGGATTCTTTAGAATCTCATTCTTTCCTTTGACTAACCATCAGACAGGGCAAGTGGCTCCAAGGAGAAGCGGGCAACCAGGAGCAGTTAGGATTCGGTAGAGTTGTGTAGTTGGACTGTTAGTTATCACTTTTGGTTTGGGATTACTGTATATATATATGGGATGTAAATATTATTTTTTGGATATGTAATCCCCTATTTTGGGAAACTATACACCCATTTTTATATACATGTAACCCGGGGTTGCCGGGATTTTTGTTATGCACTCTGATATTTATGAATGTGATTTAACTGCACAGGTAATTATATTCGAGAGTGAATGCGGGACCAGATTAACTATATTTTTGAATTGTTTTTCTGGATACCCCATCTTGAAGATGAGGAATTATACATTTTGTTTTTGTCTTATTGGTCTCTATTTCACTTGAATTTCATAATCCGGATATAATTACGCTTATTAAGGCAATGGGTTACACAAGCAGCCAAACAATCTATCCAGTGACATGTCGAAGTGCTCTGTACTCTGCCTCAGCAGAAGAACAAGAAACTATGGTCTGTTTCTTTGATTTCCAGGATATCAAGGAATCTCCTGGCTTCATAGCAAATCCCGTCACTGAGCGTCTAGTATCTTTACGTGCTCCCCAATCTACATCACTGTAACATTCCAACTCCATTTTGCTGTGAGATGAGAGGAGAATTCCAAGTTCTGGTGTCCCCTTTAATAATGAAGGACCTGAGTGGCTACTAGCATATGTGAATCCCTTGGCTCCACCAAAAACTGACTCAAAACCTACACCACATAACAAATATTAGGTCTGGTTACCGCTAAATAGGATAATCTACCAATCAAGTTTCTATATGTTTCAGGATTTTTTAACAATTCATCTTTGACAACAATCTCCTAATATGATTGATGTACTTCTTTAGCCTTAATTGACCCTAATGTTGATGTATGGCCCAATTCAAGCTTAGATTTGGCAACTAATTTTAGATTTTGTTCCATGGGAGTAGCTGCTGGTATGGCCCCACTCATCCCCACATCATGCAATAAATCAAGTGCATACTTGCGTTGACTCAAGAAAATCCCTTCACTTGACCTAGCAATTTCCAACCCTAAGAAATATTTTGCTATCCCTAGGTCCTTGATCTTAAACTGACTATGCAAATATGTTTTGGTTCTATGGATCCCTTCTATACTATTACCAATAACTATCATATCATCTACATATACCAATATAACAATCATTTCTCCTTTATATTTCTTTACAAACAAAGAGTAATCATGTAAAGATCATTTGAAACCTCCCTTTATTAATGCTTGAGTGAGTTTGATATTTCATTGCCGTGATGCTTGTTTGAGACCACAAAGAGATTTGGTGAGCCTGCAAACTTGGTTGCCTTTAACCTTGTTGAAACCTTGTGGGATCTTCATATAAACCTCCTCATCCAAATTCCATGGAGGAAGGCATTATGCACGTCCATTTGGAATATTTGCCAATCATTTACAGCTACCAAAGCAAGAACAACTCTGACAGTTGCCATTTTTACTACTGGGGAAAAGGTTTCATAGTAATCTACTCCCTCCTTTTGTGTATATCCCTTCGCAACCAATCGTGCCTTGAACTTGGCAACCTTTCAAAGAGAATCATACTTGACTTTATACACCCACCGACAACCAATATGTGTTTTCCCAGTAGGTAAATCAACAATCTCTTAAGTATAGTTTAATTCTAAAGCTTGGATTTCTTCCTTCATGGCTTCCACCCACCGAGAGTCCTTAGCAGCCTCCTCAAAGGTCCTAAGTTCAGAAACTAATCAATACACCCTAGAAAATGCTGATGAGAAGTAGTTAAATGAGTGCATGTCATATAATGTTGAATAGGATAAGTAATACTTCCCTGTATGATTCCTCTTATTGGGGAAGTGGTTCATTCCTTAAAGGAAAATCCAAGCCCCTTCCAGAATTTAAATCACATGGGGTTGCTGATTCATTAGAAGTAATACTAAGAATCTAGTGTGCATACTTTTGAAGCTGTCCTGGAGGGTGTCTTTGTCTTGTGGACCGCCTTAATACCTCATCAATTGGTTGGGCAGTTCTTGGTTGGGAAGCGGCAAGAGGTTCATTTGGAAGCTCATTGGAGGGAGAATAATATGCACAATCATAAATAAAAGGATCCAAACGATGCAACATATCCCCCCTTGATTAGTGCATTCTTTATCAAGAAAAGGAAATCGTTTCTCAACAAATGAAACATGCCGGTTGATTAGTAACATTTTGGGTCTCAAATTATATAAAATGTACCCCTTTTGAGTAGTGGGATACCCCATAAAAACACAAGGGTCGGCTTTTGGTTGAAATTTGTCTAGATGATGTAGTTTTAATGCATAAGCCAAACAACCAAAAATGCGTAAATGTCCTATAAAAGGTGGTCGGCCGTGGATGAGCTCATAAGGTGTTTTAAAATCAAGTAATTTGGAGGGGGTACGATTAATCAAGTATGCTGCAGCCTTAATGCACTCCCGCCAAAATTTTGTAGGAATACCACCTTGGAACATCAAACATCTTGCCACTTCTAATAAATGTCGGTGCTTTCGTTCTACAACCCCATTTTGTTGGAGGGTGTAAGGGCAAGATGTTTGATAGACAATTCCTCTGGTAAACAATATGGAATTAGCTTCAGAATTAACAAATTCAAGACCATTATCGCTTCTTACCGTTTTGACGGTGGCCCGATACTGGGTAGAAACATAAGTGAGAAAGGTATTAATGTGCACATGAGTGTCAGATTTATTATGCATGAGAAAGATCCATACACCACGTTAATAATCATCAACTATAGTCAAAAAGTACTTCAAACCTTGGTGTGGAGGCACCCTATAAGGTCCCCAGACATCCATGTGGAGTAATTCAAAACGAGCAATAGATTGAATGGAGCTAGAGGAAAAAGGGAGTTGGGTTTGTTTGGATTGAAAGAAAATATCACACTTATCAATTTTTAAATCAGTAATGTGTTCTTTTATTCCATCAAGAGTACATGCATAGAGGGGTGGCCTAGCCGTTGGTGACAAACATTACAATTGAGAAAATTGAAAGAAATAAAATTTTGTACAGGAAGCAAAGTGAGATACGGATCAGTAGTTAGAGTTTTAAAATCCAGTTGTTTATCAAGCAGGTATAGTCCATGGAAAAGCCTACCAATCCCCTTGATCTTCCTACTCAAGAGGTCCTGCAAAACGCACATTTCAAGGGAAAAAATAGCTATATAATTGTGATCAATTGTCAACTGAGACACAGATATTAAATTAAAAAGAAAGCTAGGGGCATACAGTACATTTTTTAATGTAATCATATTTCCTAAATGAACATATCCTATGTGTGTGATAGTGAGTCATTCTCCATTAGGGACTCTAATATGTTTAACAGGTCCAGTATAAATCACAAAACTGTGCAAAAAATTTAAGTTACTAACATGTTTAGTGGCACCAGAATCAAGAAACCAAACAGAATCAGAAGAAGAAGTCAAACCAATCAAACTTGAAGTGGTGCCTATAGCTCCAATGGCAGTGTAGGTTATATCTTTCTTATTAGCAAGTACATCAACAGTGGGCTCCTTATCAAGAAGTTGAATGAGGCTGTCATATTGTTGTGGGGTTAGATTGGCCATGACATTAGCACTGTCTTCCATAGTGCTCCTTGAGTTTGTACGTCATCCCTGGTCTCTAAGTGGTCTTTGCCTCCAATGAGGAGGACAACCAATTAGATGATAACAGTGGTCCTTCTTCTAGCCTTTTTGATGGCAATGTGAACATTCATCAATAGAATTCCCATGGCCTTGAGTGCCAAAATGGCCTCTGCCACGGCCCCCTACCCTCCTGTTGTCATCATAACAGCAGTTTCAGTTAAAGGAGTAAAAGGAATAGAACTGAGATTACGTTATGCTTCATGTTGAGATATAAGAGATATGCCTAATTAATTGAAGGCAAGGGAGATAACAACAAAATTTGACTACACACATGGCTATAAGAGTTAGCCAACTCCATGAGAAATTGAAACAATCGTTGCTTCTTAGTATAGGTTTGGGAGGTTTCACATTGACAAAAGGGAAAAACCACAAGGCTATCAAGTTCATCCTAAAGATCTTTCAATTTAGAGTAATAAGAAGAAACAGAGAGTGTACCCTGCGTAAGAGAGGTAATGGCTTTATGGAGACCAAAAATCTTGGTACTATCAGACTTATTAAACCGCTCTTTAAGATCGGCCCATACAAGCTGTGCACTATCAGAGAAGGCTATACTACTAGAAATAGTTTTGTCTACTGAATTCATCAACCAAGAAAGGACGATGGTGTTGCAGCGATCCCAGGTCTCACGCAATTCAGGAGTCTGCCCAATGCGAGTGCAAGAACTGTCGACAATCCTAAGCTTATTTCTGCCTAAGAGAGCTATCCTTATCACACAACTCTAGGTAGGGTTGTTATCGGCGCTGGTTAGGACGACAGTGACATGGGTGGTGTTATGAGCGTTGGAAAGATGAAGATATAAAGGATGATTAAAGGGAAGGTTACCATCGGTCTTAGGAGCTAATTCGGCCATGGAAAAAAAGAGCAAGAGATTCTGTGGTGAGTGACGATTGATGAAAACTGGCAGCCAAATCACAGCGGCGGAAAATGTAAAGCCGTGAAGAATCGCTGAAAAAACAAGACAAGGTAGGTCTGAGAGCTTGGTGTTGTAAAGATCGGTGGTTCTGTAAATATTGGTGCTAAAACATCTAAAGATCAGTGCAAGGTGAAGGTCTCGCTGTGGAATCGGTGTGAAGATATATGGCTGAATCGTAGCGGAGAGGACGAGGTGTGGAAGATTCGAGATAATAGGGAAGATATGGATGGTGAATTAGAGTGGTATGAACCGGATGATCTGAAATGGAGACAATGTGAACTGGAGTATCCGAATGATCCAAGCCCGAACTGTCAGTGGCTCTGGTACCATGTTAAACTCATGGACTTGGGCTGGATAATTTCTTTATTTTTTATCAATAACTATATATACAGTGTTCTCAATACATGGACTATAGCATTTATAGGCCCTGAATAACCTTCCTAAAGACAATCTGTAACACCTCATTTAAAACGGTGAATATACTCAACGTTCAATTCATTAAAATATCACTTGTGAATTTGGGGACTCTATTCGAACAAAACATGAACAACATTTACTTGATACTTGCAACTATTAGTTCAAAATTTTAGTTTCAAACAAATATTTATCAACCAAAATATTTTAGGACTAAAAAAAAATAATCCTAGTGTCATGGCAATTAAATATAAAGTGGCATAAAGGTGCACGAGGAGCCTAATAGAGCCTTCGAGGCTCGCTCCACGGGTGCCTTCCCTTGCTTCCTACTAGAATATTCACATGAAAAATGTTAATATAATAGGATGAGATTCAACGTCTCAGTAACTACTGAAAGTTTCTACCGTACACAAGCAAACTATATATAATTTAAAAGAAGGAATTGATTACACATATATTTGCATATATCATAATCCTCATACAAAATGATGTCACATTTAATCATCATTATGCCAATCTCTATTTTTATCACAACAGGTAATATACAATTATGCAGTATGCAGCCTCCCTTATATCACCGTCCATCCTTATTCCGCTGACTGGAGCCATAGGCTAACACATAGTCTAACAAGAACCCATCCATTTGACTGGATTGTCCCAAGCTCACCAGTTCTTAAGATACACCCGACCAAAGGTGCAGAGTTTAAGTCTGGACTATGGCTCCCCTCCTTAAAAGAACACAACTAAAGAGGTGTCACATGTCCCCAGCTCCAATGCAATCCCGGCCAAAGGAAAACATGGAAGAAGGGGCCCTGACAAGTGCCATCCACTGTGCACCAAGTGATGACATACCACGTGATAAAAGATCTCAACATACAAATTCCTCCTTACTCAAACCCATCACAAATGCAACCGCCATGACAGTAATAAATATAATTTCATTAAAAGACAATGTACAATAAATCATGCTTCCATTCTTATCAAATATCACCACATATTCAAACATGCTAAAAAAAGGAAACAATAATCCAATAATACATTAATTATCATTAAATTATTAATTATTCGAGTGAAATGAGTTATAGAGAAATTTACTTGTAACACTACTTATTTGAGAATTAAAAATACATACACATACACATATAATTCAGTCCATTTTTCTTTCAAAAAAATAGTCATTCACAATCATACACAATTCACAAGTATATGAAAAAATATTCAGAGTTACCTGCTATTCCTTAGCTCACAGGTAATTACACAAAGAGCAACTCCAAAACTCTCTATGAGAGTCTACAAAGTCACAACATAAATATCTATTAATATATTTTTCCAAACTACTCTAAAGTTGCCTTCAAGAAACTCTAAATACTTTAAACTATCCTCTACACCCCTATTATATATATATATATATATATATATATATATATTCACATAGCTCTCACCATTCCAACCACATTTTCTCGAGGGAAAGTATTATTTGCAAATAAATAAAATGATTTTTTTTTATAAAGTGAAGGACTCACAGCTTTATATATAGATATATATATGTATGTAAGTATGTATGTATGTTTGGGTGGCTACGAGTTTGATAGGCTGGAAAGGGGGGAAAAAGGATTGAAGGAAACATCATTTATATGTGTGTGTTCATGCGCACAAGGGAGTGAAGGATAGAACAAATTAATAAAATACACATTCCCAGCCACAAAGCATTAATGGGAGATGAGGGTTTTGACTTTTGAATGAATATATATATATATATATATATATATATATATATATATATATATATATATATATATATATATATATATATATATATATATATATATATATTTTCAAAAGACACTTCCCAAAACACTACAAGAGGTAAGAATTGAGAAAGAGAATACCAAAGGTGGAATCTTGACCTTGGAGACAACAAAACCCACAAGATAAACAAACAATATAAATAATAAAAGAAAGGAAGGGTTCAAGTGGTTTCATGACAGGTGATGAGATAAGGAAAGAAATGAACATAAACACACTAAAATAGTCGAAGGGAAAGGAAAAGAGAGGGAGGGAGGGAAAGAAAAAGAGAGAGAGGGAGAGAAAGAAAGAAAAATGTCTCTCATATGCCATGAAAATGGGGAATGTATATTTACCCATGCAAAGATAGGTTGCAGAGGCTATGAAAAAAAATAACAACAACAACAACAACAAAATACCCTCACACCAAAACGGACAACAAGATGTGGGTCAGGGGGATTAATTAAAATGAAGTTATCATCAGTCCACACAGCGTCGTGTTGAGATTTGGTGGAGAAATAGTGCACTGCTGGTTTGATGGAGTAAAGGAAAAGAAAAGCCAAGACAACACACAATAAGACAAAATAAGATGTCATAGGAGGAGGGGGGATGAACAGTGAAAAATTTTGAGAAGACTAAAAAACAAAAGAACACGCCGAACAAGAAGAAGAAATGAGAGGAAAAGAGGGAGATACCTGAAACAACAGTGAGAAGTGACGGCTGGGAGTGGAGAAAAGGAGAAGAGGGTATTTATCATTGTTCCCAGAACCGGACCGGACCGGTGAGAGGAAAAGAGGGAGATACCTGAAACAACAGTGAGAAGTGACGGCTGGGAGTGGAGAAAAGGAGAAGAGGGTATTTATCATTGTTCCCAGAACCGGACCGGACCGGCCGGTCGGGTCCGAGAACCGCCGAACCGGGCATCAGACCGGTTCGGTCCGGTGACTCGGTCCGGTCTGGGTTTTTTATTTTTTTTAAAAAAATCAATTTTTTTAATTTTTCCTTTAGAATTTCATACTAATAAGTCTAAAATTTTCAATTTCTCACCGGTTTGGCCCAGGTTGAGCTTCGGTTTGGCCCCGGTCTGACCCACTGACCGTTAACCCAGTACCCCGACCGGTTCAATACCCAGTCCGAGTTTTAATACCTTGGTATTTATAAAGGACGGGTTTACCTTTTTTTTTTGGAGATAAATATATATATATATATATATTTTTCAGTCAGTAAATTTTTTTTTGTTCTGTATTACTACATTCTAATAATAAGATGAGTTTACACACACATATTCATATGTTAAAAATAATCATTTTGAGAGGTATTTTATTTCTCTATATATTTTATTTATTTATTTTTATAAAGCAATAATTTGTTTTTAGAACTTGGTTCTTCCTTTTAAATTATTAATTTATTCTAACTCTTTGACTAAATAAAACTTAAGCTATAATTAACTCTAAGTGTTAAAAAGGAGGATGTTATACAATCAAGACCAAGCCCAAGAAACAAGACTCATACTCTAACACTACGTTTTAAAACTTTCAGAGTAACATTAAACCTGAAAAAACTTTCAAGGTAACATTGCTCCTTGGTGAAAACTTTTGGGACAAATTTGCATCTTAGCCCTTGCAACTTTGGGTGAATATGCACACAAATATGTAATATCCCGAAATTTAGGATTTGAGGCTTGAGAATAAGCCTAAATTAAATGGACTGCTAAGCCTCAATTTAGCACGAGCCCAAATTTATCCTCTAATGATTCTTATATCTTTGGGGTATTAAGAAAGTAAAATGGTGAATTTTGGAGAATATAATTATGTTTTCGGTGAAATCGCCTATGAGGTAGTGAGATTGTCATGTGATTTTGATGATCAAATGATGAGCAAAAATTATGAACTTTTACAAGATGAAATTAGACATCCTAAGCTTTAATTTGATAGGTGATATGACTCAATTAGAGCTATATACAAAAAGATATGAATTTTTGAATTCAGCACAGAAAAACTGTGAAATTTCTGGAACAGTATGTAAAGATTGAAATTCTGGGAATTTTGTGATTCCAAGTAGCAAAATTCTATATTTGTTCTTGAAACTAGACTCAATAGCGGTTCTATAGGCTTTGGAATCATTCCAATACAATTTTTTTATAATTAGTTATGATTTTTCAAAGTTTGGGCAGAAATCTGCCAGAATTTTGTAAAAATCCGAAAATTGGGAAAATTAATTAATTAAATTAAATATATTATTATAAAAATCATCTTCCTCCTATCTTCAGTCCAAACTGACGTGAACTAGCTGAACATAGAGAGAGGAAGTGTGAAATTTTGGAGAGAGAAAAGGGGAGGAAAAAGCTTACAAAGGTAAGTGATTTCTTCGGTAAATCGGTTCTAATGCGTATAACTCCGTTCCTAAGATATTCTTCTATGTGATTCAAGGTTTGGAAGCTCAAATTTGCTTGTTGAAGTGAGCTAGGGTTCAGCCAAGTCAAGGAAAATCAAGTGGGAGCTTGAGGTAACTTCTAAACTCTTATATATTGACTATTCTGGCTGCTGTGGACAATTTAATCGGTGAAATTTCACCGGATTGTCCTTTGTTTCAATTTATGGAAATGGGTTGGCCTAGGTGTAATGCTGCCCAAATTGATACTAAATGATAGTTGTAATCTAATGGAATAGTCAATAAAGTGGTTAGGAGTAGAAATGAATGTGTTTTCGGAGCCGAAACCGAAAAACCACGATTTTCCCTGGAGTTCTTATAAGTTTCAGCCAGCTCTAGAAATGGGTCTTAGAGTTGTATTTTCAATGATTTGATGGTTCCATTGAGTTCATAATGGAAAATTAGGTGGGGTTACAGTTGGTCACTTTTTCGGAAAAGGCCGAGAAAGCATAATTACGAAAATGTCCCTGAAACCCTTAGAGTAGGGTTGTCAAGGGTATTTTTATAATTTGACATTGAATTTGATAATTCTGAGTCCGGAAATGGATTCCTTGGGTGAAAATATGTAAGAATAGCCCATGTCAAAATTTTGGGAAAAGTACAGTCAGACCGGGCCCCTGGGGGTATTTTAGTAATTTTTCAAGATAGAATCATATAACCCCCAGAAATACTATGAAAGTGTCTAAATAGTACATTTGACATTGTAGGATCGAATATGGAGCCCCGAGCTGTTTGCACGTAGATCGAGGCCGAAAAGGGTTAAGGTAGGGAACTTACCTCTCATGCATGTATTTGATATTTGTGTTAGTGTGTTGATGCAAGCATGTCATGCATTAAACATTTATCGTACATGCATATTGGTATTGTTTTCCTACTGAGATTTTCTCGAATCTCACCCTCCCCTACCAACAATATAGACAGGAGAAAATAGAAGATATGCTGAGAACAATGCAGAGAACCATATGAGGGGATTGTGGTGGTGGAACGAAGACAAGAAGATGTCTCTGTTTCACTAGGATGGGTTTGGATACCCAAGTAGCCCTATGTGGCTACATTAATAGTAATTATTATGCACGAACCCCTATGGGGAAATTCTATAATCGAGCACTTTTTATAAGTATTTTCATGCTATTCCTGTGTTGCCCATCGAACCTCATATCATTTTCCGCGAATACTCTAGTAAAGGTGAAATTAAAATAAGGGCGTGACAAAATACACATACACATTTTAGTTTGTTTAACCAAAATGCGTGCTTTAATTAACTTATTTTAAGTAATTTTATGTTGCACATAGAAGTTTTGTTTCATAAATCTTTTAATCATTTATTACACTCCATCTACTCCAAAATATTAGCCTTATTTACCTGATCTGATTTGGTACTGAGAATTCATTGAGCCAGCAAATTCACTTTTCAATATTTGCCATTTGGTTTACATGTGGGGGTGAAAATAAGCTATGATATACCAGACTTTGGTTAAATAGGCCTGAGCTTGCAATTAAAGTATAAAGCTTGAGCCTGTTTGGATTAGCAGTGAAGAAATGGTTTTTTTTTGCAATCTGACTTTTGTAGAAGTCAGATAGGATAAAAGTAAGATTGTAAATGTGATTTGTGTTTGGATTGACGGTGGCAGAAATGGATATTTTTTTTAACCTTAAATATGTTTGGATTAGTGTTTGAAAAGCCCGTTTAGATGAAAAATGACTGAAAATAGTATGAATCTTATTTAATACTACATATATATATATATATATATATATATGTAGTATTTGTATATATTGTGATAATTGAAGTGAAAAAATATAAATAAAATTTGATAAAATAAAAAAACTTCAATTATTATTTAAAAAGAAAAAATAAAAATATGCTAAAATACTTACTTAAAAATGGATAAATTTACATTTAAATTAGAATGCATACATGAAGTAGATAACTGTTGAATCGATAATTACAACTTAATTTTAAAAACTTATCAAATATGTAGTCATCATAAAATTGAAGTTTCACCCAGTGTTATTTAGTTCTTAAAAAATCTAACTCACACAAAATTTTGTATCCCAAAAATAAAACGTTTGAGAGAAGAAAAGAGAGAGGCAAGCAACGTCATAAAACTTCTAGTGCTGAGTATGTAACTATTTATGCCAAACATATACTTAGCTAGTTGTTGGTTCTCATTACCCATGACATTAATTGTTCTTAACCATTTGATTCCTCAAAAAGTGTTCTAATCTTCTACACCATTTTAGCATGACAAAAAATGGACATTTAAAAGCTCCAACAACAAACAAACATTGCACCTTGAACAACAAACATTGCATCTTCAGAGCTCCAAAAATAATAGTCATCAAAACACGAAAATAGAGCCACAAAAATATTACAAAAAGACCAAAATGAATAACTATAAACTAAATAGGATTAGGAAGTAATCATTTTCCTTGAACACGTTCAATTGGAAATGTAGCAACTCAACTGAACGTGGGTCTTGAACATCAGTTCAACCTAAACTAATACTCATTCAAATGCCAAGCCAATAATCAATCGAGAAAGAGCATGCATATAATTAAACCCCTTTAGTTGGAAGACATGAGTCAAGACCAATATACCAAGAACATATGCTAATATCCTTAAAAGACAATGAATTGAAAAACAAAATTGTTGAAGCAGATAAATACAAAACAGCTGAGTATAGCTTTTTCGTTCAGCTACAGTAACAATGGTCAGGCATCGTCCAACGCCGGCGAGACAGGAAGGGAAGTATATGACTGACAGCTATAACCAGTGACAGAAGAAAACAGAGTCGTTACTTAAACCACCGGGAAAAAAAAAAGGAGAAGCTTACAGAACAGAAGACCCAAACTCTAGCGACCTCCAACTTTTCTGGCCACCAGACAAGAGCCGACGAGGATAGATCAGCACACCCACCGATGGATTTGCCCAGCAAAGGCCAACGCCAACACCTCGTGATGCAGGAAGACCACAAAAATGCCGAGATAGTGCAACCACAACATAACAGCCACCAACCACCGACGAAGGCCGACCAAACTTACCTTCAGATCACCGAAAATGCCACATGCAATGACAACACCACACTGGCACATGCAACGACGCAACAACCTCGACAGATCGATAGTCCACCACCAAGCCACAGCTCCATCAACCACCACCTTACTTCTTACCGATCAACCACAGATAGACGGCAACCACTAACCAAGCTCAACACCAACGACAACAAGGAAGAAGATGAGAGAAGACGGTGAAGGAAGACGCGAGAAGGAGGCTGCTCAATTTGAACTCTCACCGTGACGCAGCTCACCACATTGGGAAGGAAGGAAAAACAACGAAGTTGAGCTTCTGGGAGAAGTTACGTTTGCATCATAAGCCCAGTAGGCTCTTCCGCAAACCCAAACACTCTATATTGGAGTCACTGTGCTTTTTTTGGTAACCGTGCGTTTAGGAAGCCCATACATTTTCCCAAACAGAACCTTAAATAGGCTTTGAGCCCATTTAAAGGCTATATTAATTAAAATAAACTTGATTTGCATACTATAATAAAAGAATATTAAATAGGATTTATAATATAAATATAATTATATTTTTTAAATGTATAAACAGGCTACGCCTGAAGGCTGATAAGCTAGGTTTTAACAAAATTAGCCTCGCTTGTTTACGGATGTAGGCCTTTAAATAGGCCTTAGCCTAACCTATTTGTTAAATAGGCCAGGCCAAACCAAGCAGCAAGCCACCTAATACAGGCATAACCTGCTCCCACCTCTATTTACATGCATGTCTTGTCCACGATCTTGACTTCCTCTTCAGTCCGTGATCCAGATAAGTCTCAAGCCTTCCTCCTACTTTGGCTTTACTTTCTTTAAGGTTAGTCTCTCACAACGTGATGGATCAGGGTTTAAAGTCTCAATGAAAGAAATGCCCATATTTAGTATCCTACAAAACCTTGAACATGGTTGTTTCCAATAAAAGGATACAAGTGTTTAGTAAAAGAAAAATTATGCTTTCTAAGGCTCAAAAAATCGAATTGCGCACTAAATTGGTCGAGATAGTTGTTCAAGAGTCAGTAGCTCAGACTGAAAACCGATGAACCAGCCCTATGTCAATCCATGAAGGGATTCTTAACCCTTCTTAGTAGGGGGCCATGATTACGGTCTCCTCCCTCACTTGTAAAAAAATGGCCCATCCCACCCATAAACAAACATATCATGATATTATTATGAGAAAATTTTTCATAAATCCCAAATAAAAAAAAATTAAACACAGATAACTCCTCAAATTTCATATAATATTGATAAGTTTCAGAAAAATATTTTCATGTTTAATTAGTAAATAACTAAACAATACAATGTAAATATAATAGTTTAACTTTTAAATATTAAAATATTAGTACTAAAATTGGAGACTTATTTGCATTTAATTTCTGATAATTTTTGGAAAATCTCCTAAAAAGAAGGGAGAATTAAAATAAAGGATCTAGAAAAAATAATATTTATTATAAATGACCATAAAAATTGTAATTATTTAGAAGGACCGAACATCATAATATAAATTTTAAATTACTAAATTGCCCCTAACTAGGCCTCATATATTATCTCTTGTATTCATAATGAAAAAAATAACTAAAATTAAAACTGAAACCACCCATCATGATGTGATCATTTTTTTTTTTAAATTTTCAGCATATTATTTAATTAACAACTATTGAACTCAAAAAACACCAAATCGGAAAGCAAGCCGGAAAAACTAGCAGGTTATGGTTCAACCGGTAGGATCAGTTAGGCCGTTCGGTCGAACCGGTGACGTAATAATTAAATAAAAATAATTTTATATATAAAAATATATAAAAATAAATCCATAAAAGCCTAATTGTCAAGATAATAACACCATAATATATAAAATTTTCAATTAAATAAATTATAAATGGTGTAAAAATATATTTGACATTTTGAGATGGTCAATTTTGTCATTATGTATAATATTTCATTTTTAAATTATTAAATCATCAGATGTCCAAAAAACACTAGAAAATTAGGCTAAGAACTAAAATTATTAAACACTAGAAAATAATACACACACATATATATGCGTGTGCATATATATATATATATATATATATATATATATATATATATATATATAATATTTACATATATAAGAACTAAAATTTTAAATAAACTAAAATAATAAGCACAAATAGTCAATACATAGAATTTATTGACAAGCATATTACAAGAAAGAAATTAGAATACATTTTCTTATAAAAAAGGAAATTAGAATACATTTTAAAAGTTAGATAAAAAAATTATAAATTAATTTAATAAGTTGTAAATAAAAATAAAAAAAGCATATTACTCGAACCTCTTGAAACCTTTTCATATATTAGTTTGCTTTGTGAATATTTGCTATGGATCAAAATTCTTCCGTTAAAAAAGGGCCCACTTACTATCCTTAGGGTTTGATTTGTTCTAGTTTGAAAAGTGAAGGCCGCCGCAATGCCGCATCATGTTGTCAAGCTATCTTCTTTGTGCTTCTATCCTCCTCATCTATCGGTAATCTCTCACTGTTGCCCGTTGTGCTTCTGTCCTCCTCATTTATTGTCAATTCTTCACCGTTGCCAGACAAAAAAAGTTAGTTTGATTGATTTGTAACTTGCTTTCTTATTATCTTTCTCTCATCCTTCTCTATTTTCTTCATCTTCACTATCTCAACCATATGTTCTTGCTTCTTCTTTTGCTTTTTTCAAAACAAGCATAAACCATCCGGCTCCCTCAAAACCGTTCCGGTTCACGGCTCAAATCCGGCTTCCAGCTCAAACGCCGGTTCTGAACGGACTAAAGCAGCTTAACTCCTAGAACGAACCAAACGCAAGAAACGGACAGTTGATATCACCGCCGGACCGGTCCGGGTCTTAAATCATTGATTGAACTACTATTTTTTAATTTTTATTTTTTATCAATTTATATTATGAGTTACCCAATTTATATTATCAACGTCAATATCAATTAAACTCTTTTTATAATAATAAAAACTAAACTCATTTCATATTTTTCAAGATAGATTACTTAGATTTTTTATTTTATTTTATTAACATTAAATGAACTTTGAACCCACAAAAATTTCTTCTAAACAAAAACAAATCATATAATGATATTTTTAATTAAAAGTTTTGTTGATTTTAAAAAACTTATATTTTTTACAAAATTAAATAATGTGCAATTTTTTTCCATGGATATGTGTGCAAAATTATGAAAAATGAAAATTGAGAAAACTGTTGTTTAATTTAGTGAAATTTAAAAGGGAAAGGGTCATTTAAATATCATATAAACTTATAAAACCCATAAAAGTCTATTAACATTTGAAAATGACATAAAGGTGACAAGTATCAAACTGAGATTTTAAAGTGTTGATACTTTTACCATTTTGTCCTTCAATTTTTTTTTTTAAAAAAATGATGGTGCCCATGTCGAAGCACCACTACCAGCCAGCACCCGTCGCTACTTGACCTCCTACTGGCGCCCACAGGAGCTTTGGCCTCTGGGGGCTTTTTTGGTGAGGGGGGAGGGGCTGCAATTTGTTTTTTTTTTTAAATGGTTTAGGAGGGTTCAATCCCACTCCTTTGCTACAGGCCACCAAAGCCCCTTTGATATATATATATATATATATATATATATATGTATAGATATATTTATATGCATTATTATATATAGGTATAATGGTTTTGACAAAATCAATAATGGAAATAAAAAAAAATAATGGTATTGACTAAATGAGTAATATATATATATTAATATATATATATATATATATATATATATATATATATATATGTATAATATAAATAAAAGCATATTGGCTTTAACAAAATCAGTAATAAAAATGACAAAATATGTAATGGTATTGACTAAACGAGTGATATACATATATATAATATAAATAAAGCCATAATGGTTTTAACAAAATCAGTAATGGAAATAACAAAATCCGTAATGGAGATGGCATAATAGCTTTAATGTATAAATATATTACTCGTTTAGTCAATATCATTACGCATTTTGTTATTTTCATTACTGATTTTGTTAAAGCCGTTATGCCTTTATTTATATTATACATATATAAAACTATGTGAAACCTTACCCAAACTTGTGAAATTTGTGAAACATTTATCAAAAAGTAAAATCATGATCAGATCTAGTGAATCAAAATTTGTAAGTTGTGAAATTCTTTTGAAAACCTTATCCAAACTTATATCAGATATTGTAAATCAAAATTTTCAACTTGTGAAATTATTTTGAGAATTTGTAAAACTTTATCCTAATTTGTGAACTAAATCTTGCATCTTATGAAATTCTTTGAGGAATTTGTAAAATTCTTTTGAGAACTTATAAAAACTTTATCCAAACTTGTGAAATTCTTATCAGATCTTGTGAATTTTGATTTCCAACTATGAAATTCTTATAAAAAATTATAAAAAATTGCGAAAACCTTATTTAAACATCATATTGACTTGCGAAGAGCATATATTTATCATTGTATGTGATTTTAAAAGAAATATACTCAAGTTTGTTTTGTTTTTCTTGCTATCAGATTGACTTGCCAAGAGCATATAATTGTGAAATAATGCTCTCTAAAATCAAAATTCCCTTGCCAGACATGCTTGTAAGTTGGCTAATCTTCATTTCCCCCTTTTTTGGGATCTTATTGTCAACTGACATTACATCTTTCATTTTAGTTTCAGAAGTTTCTCTCAATCACAGCATATTGCTATCTAAAGTTAGTTAGATGCACCCTAAACCTTTGAGCACATTCATTCACGTTATAATGGAGATATTATATGCCTTTTGACAATGTTTCCTAAAGGAATAATGTAAGGTATATGCCCGTCAAGTTTCACAACTGTAGATCTCATTTTTCTTGATGGTGTAATAGAACATTCAGGCTAGAGGTCTACAACAATTAGGTCCTCAGAGCTCCAGCTTGCTATAAGGAGCTTATGCAATTGGTGTTGTCAACCCTTATTTAAGATTTTGATGTTTGGACGTAAAATATGTTGTGTTGGGGTTATGACTATGATGGGCAATCGCTTCTTACATTTTTTGTTTTAGGAGGAATTCATCTTATTTTCTCACATGTTTATCTTTTCCTTGACAAACTATATATACATACATATATATATTTGCATGAGTAACATATTTTTGATAAATTATATCTTGGATGTGCATTTCAATCTCACTTGTACTCTACATAGGTATTCGACATCTTCTAATTTTCAAGCACATCATGTTTTTTCCTTTGAGAGGGTTGGATACCAGTAGTGAAATTACCAAGTCAACTAAGTAGCACTTGGAAATCATATTCCAAACTTAAAAAGCTCATGGCTTTACTCAGTGGTTTCTCAATTTGCATGTTTGTTTGCTGGATCTCTCTACAGTTCAAGTGTGGAAAACTATGAACTGGGGTTGATAATTCTAGCTGGGGAGGATTCTGTGAATATTTTCCCATATATCAGAACCAAAATGAATGTAATTTGAGCATATTAACAAAGACTTCAACAGTTGTTATTTTTCTATGATTTTTTCTATTTGTTGGCATGCTCATAGATTTTACTATCTGGTCTTCCAGAATGCAGTTCTAGCATTGGATTCTTCTGCTCTAGACATTGATCAGGTTGAAAATCTTATTAAATTCTGCCCCACAAAGGAAGAAATGGAAATGTTGAAGGTACTCCCCCTCCTCTTTTGCCTCTTAGGAATCTGTCGCATGATTGTGAACATCAATGTGTGATATTATTTAACGTCATGTATTTCATTTTATTTCGGTATTTCTGGAAATTGTTGTTGTTTTCAATGTTTTAACGATCTTGTGCTTCTCATCTGCTTCTACCTTATGTGTAATTCACATCACTGTCTTGCTATTATTTACTCATTTTGTTAGGGTTTAAACTTTTAAAATATTATTGACTTGTGTTGATGGGTCCCATTTTGGTCAAAGTTTAAAGGTGATGGCAAGGTATTGATATATATTTTTCAAGTAAATTATGAACCTTCTTAGTGGAGCATCACCCATGAACATTTGTTAAGGGGAAGCTTCAAGTCTTAAGCAAGAAGGACTCAATAAACTGTGTGATATGCTGTTTTGTTCAATAAACCTGTAGGACTTCTTTTTCAAAAATAGTTGTTTACTAAATTTGTGCATTTGGGTAGTTTTCTTGTTAAACTGTCTCTCTTTTACTAAAATTATTTCTCGTTTCAGAATTATGCTGGGAACAAGGAAATGCTTGGAAAGTGTGAACAGGTTCTCTCTTTTGAATAGGTTTCAGTTTTTGAAACCATGCAAATTCTACATGGGGATTCTAATAAAATCATTGTTTGGTATCTAATAGTTTTTCATGGAGTTGATGGAGGTTCCACGAGTAGAAGCTAACTTACGGGTGTTTGCTTTTAAAATCACCTTTTCTAGTCAGGTATGTTATGTAGCTTATGGAGAGCTGTGAATGATTTTGCGTTTTACTGTTATTAGCATTCTTTAATGTTTAAATTCTTCTTTTGTTTCTCTTCAGGTGAATGATTTGAGATTAAATTTGAACACAATCAATGATGCTGCCAGGGAGGTATGGTTAACTTTAATGACTTTAAGTTAACAAACATGAAGGCACCATCTGACCACATCTTCATGTTATTGCTCATACTTGCAGGTGAAAGAATCTATGAAGTTGCGTCAAATAATGCAGACTATTCTTACTTTGGGCAATGCCTTAAATCAGGGAACAGCACGAGGTATCTATTTTTAGCTTTGAAGTTCTATTATGATCTGATATGGAGCATTAATGCATGGCTCCTCTGACTTGACAAATTTATACAATACAATTTTGCTTATAATTTTCTCTGGTGCATTTTGCAGGATCTGCAGTAGGATTCAAATTAGACAGCCTTCTTTCTAATACTTGAGCAAGGAATAACAAAATGACTTTGATGCATTATTTGTGTAAGGTAGGTATGACAGAAGCTTTGGATAAACTTTTGCACCATACTATTGTATGTTTGAAAATTGAGGATTGTGTGCCATGTATGTTGTATGAGCTCTGTTAAGGTTCCATACTTTATCTAACTCTCTTTTAATGACTTTACAGTAGTCATTTAGTCAAATGGTATTTATCTGAATAATTCTTATTTCTTCCTTACAATTTCTGTTTGTTTGACCTTAGGTGAGTTTTTTTGGCCATCTTTTATTCAAAGTTTGAGTTCCTTTTTTGTTTTTGTAATTCACTATTACTTCTTAGAAGAATGAAAAATATAAGTTTTTTTGCCATTGATGCGATGTCTCATAAAGTTATATTCTTCTCTCACCAGCTTCTTTCTGAGAAGATGCCAGAATTGCTAGATTTTGGAAAAGGATCTTGTGCATTTGGAAGCTGCTTCAAAGGTATTATGGGAAAATCACTCTCAAGTCCCAAGGAAGTAAAATATTATCAGAAAAGTCCCTGGAAAATCTGAAATATCTGAAAAGTCCCTAGGGACTTTTCTGATATTATTTTCCAAAGTCAAATAACCCACATGTCTTTCTTGTAATTGTAAAAATCGAAGCTTCAGAAAGAGAGAGAAGGCGCAACTTTTTTTTTTTGGAGAGACAGAGAAACGATGCGAAAGAGAGGGGTTTGAACTCAAACATTGAAGGGATCAAGTTTAGTGTTGAAGTTTTTGGCAAAGGATTGAATTTGCATGCTCCACCTACTAGTACAGAGGTAGAATAACAAACTGAATTTTTTTTTTGGTTCTGTGTATTCGTTGGATGAAGTGAAATTGAATGATGGTGAAAGGTAAGTGCTTGGGGTCAATAGGGGACAACGTGGTAGGAGGTAAATGAGTAATGGCATGATTTAGGTAAAGATAAAATCTTAAGCATTGTAGTTGGGGTTTCAATGAGGGTTAGGTAGTGTTAATGTCACAATGCTCTATTTTTTGGGAAGGTTATAGAGGAAATGATATGTTTAAAGTGAGAATGGCTAATTTTCATGTTGGTGGGTGCTGTGAAAAATGATGATATGAGGAAGAATTTAATTGTTGTTAATTTGTGCAGTTGTAGTTGTTAATATAACTGTAGTAGTTGTTAATACAACAAATGAGGTTGGGAGACTTACAAGTCACTTATACATGTGTGTAACGCACTTGATACAATAGACCAACAAGTTGTCAACCACTTGATCAATTATGATACAATTCAGCTGTTGTGAGCTGCCTAATGGGAACTACTGATGCAGTCCCAACATTAGGTTGTGAAAAGAATTGAAAAGGTTGTTAATACACGCTTAACGAGTTGTAAATATCTCAATTGGTCATATTTAATGTGAGGCAACATAGTGTGTGCGGAAAGGAGATGGATGTTGTGAAAAAAACTCAAAAGGTTGTTAATGCATGCTTTACGAGTTATAAATTGCTCAATTGATCATACTTAACGTGAGACAACATAGTGTCAGAGAGAAATTTGTTGGAGGTTGTAAAAACAACTCAAAAGGTTGTTAATACACGCTTTATGAGTTGTAAATAGCTCAATTTGTCATATATAACTTGAGGAACAATAGTGTCAGATAGAAAGGTGTTGGAGGTTGAGAAACAAACTGAACAGGTTGTTAATACATGCTATACGAGTTGTAAATAGCTCAATTTGTCATACTTAACGTGAGAAAACATAATGTCAACGAGAAACGTGTAGGACGTTGTGAAACGAACTCAAAAGGTTGTTAATACACGCTTTACGAGTTGTAAAGAGCTTAATTTATTATACTTAAGTGAGGAAACATAGTGTCAGAGAGAAAGGTGTTTGAGGTTGTGAAAAAAACTGAAAAGGTTGTTAATACACGCTTTATGAGTTGTAAATAGCTCGAGTGGTCATACTTAACGTGAGAAAAGTGTCAGAGAGAAATGTGTGAGACGCTGTGAAAACAACTCAAAAGGTTGTTAATACACGCTATATGAGTTGTAAATAGCTCAATTTGTCATACTTAACGTGAGGAAATATAGTGTCAGCGAGAAACATGTGGGACGTTGTGAAACGAACTCAAAAGGTTGTTAATAAACGCTTTACGAGTTGTAAATACACAGTTTATGCGTTGTAAAACGGATACGAGGTGATCTCGGTTTTGTTTTGCTGTGGCATACCAAAAGCGAACACGGTCAGAAGAGGCCATTTTTTACATCATTTTGCTTTTGTTTCGCTATGGCAAAGCAAAAACAACTGGCCACACCGTCAAGTTGTAAACCGAACGCAACATGTTGTTAATACACGCTTTCAGCATTGTAAACACAACATTTTCCATATGTAACGTTACAAAACTTCATTCCTATAAGAAACGTGTGGCCGGTTGTCAAACGCATTCAACATGGTGTTAATAAACGTTTTACGACTTGTCAAACACACCACTTCCTCTGTTTCCTTTCCCAAAAATAGAGCATCATGACACCCAACCTCATTTTCCTTATGAACAACTACTACTGTTATATTAACAACTACTACTGCACGAATTAACAACAATTTATTTATTTTCCATATCAACATTTTCATAGCACCCCACCACTTCAACCACACCACTTCCTCTGTTTCCTTTCCCAAAAACAGAGCACCATGACACCCAACCTCATTTTCCTTATTAACAACTACTACTGTTATATTAACAACTACTACTGCATGAATTAACAACAATTTATTTTTTTTCCATATCAGCATTTTCATAACACCCCACCACTTCAAACACACCACTTCCTCTATTTCCTTTCCCAAAAACAGAGCACCATGGCATCCAACCTCATTTTCCTTATTAACAACTACTACTGTGCGAATTAACAACAATTTATTTATTTTTCCATATTAGCATTTTCATAGCACCCTACCACTTCAAACACACCACTTCCTCTGTTTTCTTTCCCAAAAATAGAGCACCATGACACCCAACCTCATTTTCCTTATTAACAACTACTATTGCGCGAATTAACAACAATTTATTTTGTTTCCATATCAGCATTTTCATAGCACCCCACCACTTCAAATACACCACTTCCTCTGTTTCCTTTCCCAAAAACAGAGCACCTTGGCATCCAACCTCATTTTCCGTATTAACAACTACTACTGCGCGAATTAACAACAATTTTTTTTCCATATTAGCATTTTCACAGCACAATGAGGTTGAAAAAGGGGGATGGGTTGGACTATTCATCATTATCATCACCTTCATCCCTTCCTTCTTTAAAAATGGCAGAAGCTTGAGATCAAAAAACTCCCACCACCTTCCTTCCTTCCATCTTCTTCTTCCTTCTATCTTACATCCTATCCCACAAATTTTTCACCACCCCAAAGCTTTGGCATTCACCATCACCACCATTTCTGTAGAGAGAGAACACAGGGAGCTGAATAAAAAAGATCACATCTGAGACCGAAAACGCAGAACAAATGAGAGAGAGAAATAATAGAAGAGGGGCATGTGGGTTATTTGACTTTAGAAAATAATATCATATTTCAGATTTTTCAGGGACTTTTCTGATAATATTTTACTTTCTTGAGACCTGAGAGTGATTTTCTCTATTATTATTGTACCTAGAACCTCCCATCTGTTGATATAAAATATATTCCAAATGATGTTTTGTAATTATTAATTGTCTCTGAACCTGTGCCTTCTATGTCCAACATCTAGATCCAACTAAAAGCATTGGCTGAAGAGATGCAAGCGGTTAGCAAAGGTCTGGAAAAAGTTGATCAAGAACTTGCTGCTTCAGAAAATGATGGTGTTATTTCTGCAGGCTTCTGTAAGATGAGAAAGTGTTGGCTTCTACAGGGAGAGATTTGTCGCTACCTCTGAGATCTCCTCTCTCTGTCGATAAGTTAATTAGCTCCTTACTCATGGTCTTCTTACAATATGTACTTTGTTGGTTTCTCAGGTGTTGACAAATTTTCTTGATATTGCTGAAGCTGAAGTGAGGTCACTCATATCATTGTATTCTGAAGTGGTAGGTTCTATCAACATAAATTTTTTCCTCATTCTTTTAATCTGATGTGCCTCCTGATAGGGGATATTGACCAAGATGATGCCTAATGAAGGCCAGGCTTTTGTACTAATGGCACTATCCATAGTTGATACAGTAATTCAAAAGGGGATTGGCCTTGACACATAATAAAAGAAAAAGCCAAAAGTATAAACGAGAGACTAGAAGACGCTTCTTGAAGCCAATGAACTTATGACCTAGTGGCACGAAGTTCACCCCTGTTGGTGACAAGTCATGGGTTCAATTTCACCAGCTACTTAAAGCATATAGCTTGCCATGTTCGGGAAAAAGAGAAGTTGATGCTTCTTTGTATCGTGTGCGTGTGTTTTATACAGTTTGAAATGTGTAGTTTAACAGCTGTTTTATTTAGTGGGATATCTTGGAAAATAATATGATGGCATGGCTCTTAAAAAGGCTTATAGAACAAAAACTTAAAAAATTGGGGTATGGTTATCAAAAATATGTGAAAATGTTATGAATTGACAACCTTATGATACTATGAATCATGTTTAGTAATTTTCAAAAAAAATATAAAACCATGTATAATGTATATTCCCTCTTGTATGTTTAACCTTTTCTGTCCCATGTTTGTGAATCGTACCCCACAGTAATAGCCTGAACTGTGTTAATAATCTCCGGTGACAACTGCTCCTTAATTCTGGGCTTGGTCTTAATACTCTCTTTCAGGGAAGAAATGCAGATTCTTTGTCCCAGTACTTTGGGGAGGATCCAGCTCGGTGCCCCTTTGAGCAAGGTATGGTGTTTTCCTGCTTGCACCCAAATACATCTGGATCTAGTTTTTTTACACTTTTTTTGGGGCCGTGTTGTTGTCTGGGATCAGTCTAATTATTTTTAAGAAATCAGGAATCAGGAATTATAATAAAACCACGCCAGTTGATTGCAAAAGCATATAACTAAGATCTTGGGAAAAATCATCTAGAGTTATCATGGTGACCTCTGATGATATGTTTGAGTATGCCATGGAATTTATATATAGATACTCTGGTAAATCTTGTTATTGTCACATAAGTATGAAAAATATCCATAAGTAATCTATTTCTTTCCCCTTCTGGTATTTCTTGGGTCAGGCTTCTTCATCCTGGATTTCACTTCTCAGTAGTTTCATGGATGTTACGAGATTCCTGATCTTGATGTTCACTGCATGAATGGTGCAAAAGATGAGAAGAGAGAGATGTGTGTTTGTAGCCATTACTACATCTTATTAACTCCTATACCATTGTAAGACGCAATAATATATTATAGGCTTTCCGCCTGGCAACATATGATATTTGGATTCCATAGAAACAGAACCTGCACGAACTGCTCAAACATGTAGAAGTTCTTTGCTGTGGTCTGAGAAATTTTCACAACATGGACTGGGAGATCAATTCCATACTGATTGACTTTAAAGCTTCTTTTTGTTTTTTTTGACCTCATGCAGAACTTGTGATGCTCTTAGCAAAAGATGAGAAGAGAGAGATGTGTGTTTGTAGCCATTACTACATCTTATTAACTCCTATACCATTGTAAGGCGCAATAATATATTATAGGCTTTCCGCCTGGCAACATATGATATTTGGATTCCATAGAAACAGAACCTGCACGAACTGCTCAAACATGTAGAAGTTCTTTGCTGTGGTCTGAGAAATTTTCACAACATGGACTGGGAGATCAATTCCATACTGATTGACTTTAAAGCTTCTTTTTGTTTTTTTTGACCTCATGCAGAACTTGTGATGCTCTTAATTGTGTTTTTTTGAACATTATGTTAATTACTTAAGTTGCATATGGTTGCAGTGACTCAAATCCTGGTTGTCTTCGTGAAGATGTTCAACAAATCAAGGGAGGAGAATGAAAGGCTGGCAGACGCCGAAAAAAAGAAATTGGAGAAAGAAGCCATGAAGGAACGAAGAACACCGGTAAACACAAATTTAAAAAAAGATGTTCACTAGATAATTAAGAAGAAGAAAGAGTGAAGAGAATTGAAGATTAGAATTGATTGTATATCTATTCAGAGAACAAACGATTACATTTATAGGAAAAAATCAGGTCTGAACACTGCCTACAATCTTTGACTAAAATGCCTACCATCTCTGACTATCATTCCTATAATTATGGTCCTATAATTACGGGAAAGAGCTTCTGACTTTTAACACTCCCCCTCAAGTTGAGCTATAGATATCAATCAAGTTCAACTTGCCAATCAGATACTCCAATCTGTCCTTGGGCAGCCCTTTGGTGAGGATGTCTGCGGTCTGTTCTTTAGAAGGAATATATCTTAGATCAATAATACCTTCATCAACTTTTTCCCTTATAAAATGTCTGTCTATCTCGACATGTTTAGTTCTATCATGTTGAACTGGATTATGAGCAATGTTGATTGCAGCCATGTTGTCGCAATAGACCTTAATTGGTAGATTTATGGACTTCCTCAAGTCTTCAAGAACACGTTTTATCCATATTCCCTCACAGATTCCCAGTGCTACAGCCCTGTATTCAGCTTCAGCACTGCTTCTCGCAACTACACTTTGCTTTTTGCTTCTCCATGTGACTAGGTTACCCCACACATATGTACAATATCCAGATGTGGATTTCCTGTCTTCTCGGTCACCTGCCCAATCAGCATCTGTAAATAACTCTACAATTCGTTTGTCAGTTTTCTTAAACAGCAAGCCACGTCCTGGAGATCCCTTCAAGTAACGAAGGATCCTGTAAACTTCATTCAAATGTTTTTGTTTAGGATCATGAGAATGCTGGCTGACCACACTTACTGCAAATGCAATGTCTGGTCTAGTATGAGACAGGTATATTAGTTTTCCTACCATCCGTTGATAGTTCCTTAAGTCCACCGCCTTACTGAGATCTGCATCTTCATCTATTTTATCTACCCGTATAGGTGTGTCACTGGGTCTGCAACCTGTCATCCCTGTTTCTTTTAAAAGATCGAGAATATACTTCCTTTGGGAAATATAAATTCCTTTCTTGGATCGGGCAACTTCCATTCCAAGAAAATACTTCATTTCTCCAAGATCTTTGATCTGAAATTCTCGTGCCAGGACTTTCTTAATTTGATTGATTTCCACACTGTCATCTCCTGTAAGGATTATATCATCAACATATACAGCCAGAACAACCATCTTACCCTTATGATGTTTGACAAACAAAGTATGGTCTCTCTGCCCTTGAGTATATCCATGTCTCTTCAGAACCCTGGTGAATCTGTCAAACCAAGCACGTGGAGATTGCTTTAACCCATATAATGACCTCTTTAACTTGCAGACTTGGTCATCCTTTTTTCCTGGGAACCCTGGAGGTAACTTCATATACACCTCTTCCTTGAGTTCTCCGTTAAGGAAGGCATTTTTTACATCGAGTTGGTGCAGATTCCAATCTAAATTCACTGCAATAGATAATAGTATTCTGATGGTATTCAACTTGGCTACCAGAGCAAATGTTTCTGTGTAATCTTCCCCATATTTTTGTGTGAAACCTTGTGCAACCAATCTAGCTTTGTATTTCTCGAGTGTTCCATCTGCTCTATATTTAGGAGTGAATACCCATTTGCATCCAACAGCCTTTTTCCTTTCAGGTAGATTTATTACATCCTATGTCTTATTTCGCTTGAGAGCTTCCATCTCCTCTAAGACAGTTTGTCTCCACTCAGGTATAGCCATAGCCTCATTAATCGTGTCTGGTATCCTGATTTTATCAAGATGAGAGACAAATGCATTGTATTTAGATGAAAGAGCCTTATAAGAGACAAATTTCTCCATAGGATATCTAGTGTTTGATCTGGGTTGTTTAGGTTGTTTTCACACCGCAATGGGAAGATTAAGATCAGAACCTTCTGTTTCTCTTGGACCTGCCTCTGGTACTGACTCCTGGTGAGTGCTAATAGCTTGTGGTTCATTACCTCGTTTGTGTCGTCGCATGTAGGTATTACCCCACATATTTGTGTCTCCCCCTATTATTGGCACATTGTCAGAGGTATCAAGGTTATCAGTATGATCAGGAATCTCAGGGTTGTTATCAGGAGTATCAGAGGTATCAGGAGTAGGATCTGTATGGGTAGGTACATAAATTGTGATTGTCTGGTCATCTTTTGGTGTTTCATTTGTCTGAAATTCACCAGTTATCTCCCCCTGAATTGTAGACAGGGCATAAAAAGGTGTATTTTCAAGGAAAGTGACATCACATGTGACAAATAAACGTTTAGAAACTGGATCATAACACTTGTATCCTTTTTGAGAATGTGAATAGCCAAGGAAGATACACCGAAGGGCTTTAGGGTCAAGTTTGTTGGTGTGATGGAGATGAACGTATGATGTGCAGCCAAACACCCGTAGAGGCAGAGTGTTTACAAGGTATGGAAGGTTATAGTATTGGTGGAGAAGTTGAAGGGGTGTTTTGTAAGACAGTGGTCGGCTTGGCATTCTGTTAATGAGGAAGGTGGCAATAAGGACAACATCATCCCAATGATATTTAGGAACATTACCACTAAACATAAGGGCTCTTGCAGTCTCAAGAATATGGCGATTCTTTCGTTCGGCAATACCATTTTGCTGAGGTGTATTGGGACAAGTACTTTTGTGGACGATGTCATCCTCAATTAAGAAGAGTTTTATGTACCTTCCTTCAGCCAGAGAAATTTGGGAAGCTCTGCGTGAGACATACAGTCCTGTGGGAAATAGATCCCGCATATTTGATGTCAAGAAAAAATTGTGGCAGCTAAAACAGAATCACATGCCTCTTGATGATTATTATCTTGAAAAATCAGCACTCTGGCAAGAGTTTGATGCCCTAAAAAATAAAACTCATCATTGTGGGGCTGATGCAAAAGAAGATAGCAAAGCAAAAGAAGAAGAGAGGGTATATGAGTGGGGCTGATGCAAAAGAAGATAGCAAAGCAAAAGAAGAAGAGAGGGTATATGAGTTGCTAGCTGGTCTTGATGCGGTTTATGATGATGTTCGAGCTCGAATTCTTAGTCAAGAACCCTTGCCGTCTGTACATGAAGTTTACACTTTGTTGCGCAGTGAAGAGGATAGGCGCAAAACAATGCTTCAGAATCCGACTAATTCCGCTGCTACTCTTGAAGCCTCAGCACTTGCTGTTCGATCCATGGAACAATAAGGGTAAGATGGCTGTTCTGGCTGTATATGTTGATGATATAATCCTTACAGGAGATGACAGTGTGGAAATCAATCAAATTAAGAAAGCCCTGGCACGAGAATTTCAGATCAAAGATCTTGGAGAAATGAAGTATTTTCTTGGAATGGAAGTTGCCCGATCCAAGAAAGGAATTTATATTTCCCAAAGGAAGTATATTCTCGATCTTTTAAAAGAAACAGGGATGACAGGTTGCAGACCCAGTGACACACCTATACGGGTAGATAAAATAGATGAAGATGCAGATCTCGGTAAGGCAGTGGACTTAGGGAACTATCAACGGATGGTAGGAAAACTAATATACCTGTCTCATACTAGACCAGATATTGCATTGATTAACCAAGAGGATACCAATGCATTTTCAGACTTCCATTTGCGAAATTCCTTGGTTTCTGAGGTTGGAGGTCTTTTTGCCTCACCAGTTATGTATTCAAGTTTGTCCCTTCCATCGAGAGCGAGAATCATGAATTGAGACCATTCTCGATAATTGTCGCTGGTAAGTTTCTCAGAAACAATAAGGACAGTGGAGATATCATTTGAGCCAGATCGAGGCACAGAGGAAGAGGCATCTGAAACTGTAGACATAATGTAGGGAAAAATTAATGACAGAGTGGTTCTTAAAAAATCAGAAATACCAATTTAGTCCTTCGGAAATTGGAAATGACAGATTGGTCCTCTGAATTTCCAAAATGACAGAATGGTCTTATGAATATTGGAAATGACAGATTGGTCTTCCAATCAATTAAATAATTGTGCGTCTACTTCCTCTGATTCCAGTGACAAACTCGCGTCTGATTCCTCTGATTTCCCACTCTCGGCTTTCGGCTTCTTCCCTTCTTTCTTCGTTTTTCCTCCCGAATCCCTAACCGACCTCAGACCAGAGACACACGGACGAGGCTGAGACACGAAGAAGGGATGGTGGAGATGCCGGAGTCGACGAGGCCTTTGACTCCAACTTTGGATTCATCGAAATCCTTGACGGCTTTAGCTCGATCGTAACGTTGAGATGAATGGCCGCCGGTGGCGGTGAGGGTGAGGAAGTTGCTGTCGGACGAGGGCGAGGGCGCCGAAGGTCAGTGGAGGTGGTATTGAGTTTCCTCTCTCGCGGCTTCAGGCGATTGGGTTGTAGAGGTCAGATCTCCTCCACGCTACAAGCTCCGACGGTGGTGAGGATCGGCGACAGTGGTGAACTGTGACAGACCGACGATGGGATTGGAAATCACAGTGGGTCGATGACACAACGAGACAACACTGGACAGAGTTAAGCCGATACTGATTCTTGAAAATCAGAGGGCTTTTGGTATGAATTCTAATCCTATTCTCTCTCTTAGCTCTGATACCATGAAGAGAATTGAAGATTAGAATTGATTGTATATCTATTCAGAGAACAAACGATTACATTTATAGGAAAAAATCAGGTCTGAACACTGCCTACAATCTTTGACTAAAATGCCTACCATCTCTGACTATCATTCCTATAATTATGGTCCTATAATTACGGGAAAGAGCTTCTGACTTTTAACAAAGAGGTATTAAACTTCTGGCTCACCTTAAAATGTTCAAAGTTCATGCTTGTTTCATGAGACTTTGAAGTCGGATCTGTTCCTGTTGAGAGGAGACACACTGAAGAATCCTTCCTCACTTCCTGATTATCAGATCACCATTTAGTTCCCAATTTGCTGGTAAATGGGATATACCAGCAACCTGTTTTGCTCATGCTGTAATTATGCTACAAGCCAGCCTCTTTATAGCAAAGTCATCATGTTATCCCTCTAAGTTAGAGGCTCATGTTTTTTTCATTCCATTACTTGTAAGTACTAGTCTGAAGAGAACTAATGCTCGATTTGCAACATAGTTGCTGATAGAAATTTTCCATTCTTTTGTTACTGGAGGCGATATTTTGGATGTATATTATTCAGAGTGCTAAGTTGCTGTTACAGACTCTTGCACTTTATACAGGAAGAAGAATCTATTCTGTTGCCCAGTGACCAAGGACATGATGGCAACACTAACCATAGATTATTGACTATTCTTTGCCACTAAAATAATAACCCACAAATATAATCCTCCAGTCCAAAATATAATACCTGGTGCAATTTGTACTACAAATTAGGTCTTACATTTAATATTGGAAATAGTAGTTTTAATAATAATGCTGACACTAAAACTAGATTTAGATTTTTCTTGTTTTACTTGAGTGTTTTTTCTTTTTGGGAAAATGGGGAATTGTTATTGATGGTAAATTTCATGGTTATAGATAGGTAGAGAATGAGATAAAATATGGTGATGGAATAGTTGCTTGATATTGGTAATTTGATTAAAGAAAAATAAACGCATTCATGTTTTAACAAGTACGATTATCAATTTAGCATGCTGAACTAAAATATTTGATATTAGATCTATTTTTTAATATGAGCTATGCTGTTTAAAGGATAAATGTATTACTAAAACTTTGTTTATTCTTTTTTGGTAGGTGACCTTATTTTAATTGTTAATTTGGATTAATATCATTGCATGTTTTTATAATTTGATCAAATTTTTATTTTAATTCCTATAGTTTTAAATAGATGGTTTTTATCCCCATACTTTCACAAAAATTTGGTCTGCGATCAACAAATCATCCCTATACTTTTAACGAGATTTGGTTTTGATTCCTGTACTGAAACTCAGATCAAATCCTTATAAAGCTATTGAGATCAAAACCAATTACTTGGAACTACATGGACCAAAATCAAAATCAGATTAAACGGTAAAAACCAACAATAATATAAACATTTTTAATTTTCACCTATTTGGTGTGACTAATAAGTTTCATTACAAAATTCAAGGTGTAGTAAAATAATTTATCTTTTCTTGTTCATTATTTTCAAGTCAAATATTTTTAAGGCCAAATATATGTTTTATTTATTGAGGCAAAACATTTATTATTAAGCTTTAAATAAAAAAAGATATACGAAATAAATTTTTAGTATTGGCAGGTGGAAAGAAAGACAGCGAACATACTTCAATTATATCTAGAACTTTATAATGAAAAGTACAATGGAAAAGAAAAACAGTTGAAATTATAATTAAGGCTGGAGGGAGTAATAAATATATTCCCACCAGATATACCATCGAAGTGAAAAGGAAGGAGAAACGTTTATTTAGATATTGGATATAGTTTTCCCATACACACATATTTAGTACTGTTCGATTATGATGAGTATTTCAACCATTCAGCAGTGAACATTTCAATAATCATGGGATTCTCACAACCTCGTATTCATGAGCAACTCTCAAAGGTGACTGCTTTGAAACAGGCCTGCTCTCTGACCAGAGCTCCAAGTTGACAGTCCCAGATTCCCAGTGAATAAGACACTTGTATACCTCTTCTGCATTGAATCGATTGACCAGTGCCAGACCAAGACATTTATCTATGACCACCCACTCACCTGAGAGATCACAATCACCACAAGATTTGAATAGATAAATGAAAACGTACAGAAATGTTTAATCTCAACAGATTTCTAAGTTCAAGAAATATTCCATTATCAGTCTTGAATCTATGCTTTGAGTGTACAGTCATCATGTTGAAAACATACAAGCTATTCTGCGACTTTGATTTGATGAAGGGCATCCTCTTTTGAAATTTTTTCGCCTCCCCCAATAAGTACACTTCTTGGGATTCAAACTTGTGTCCTTATCCTTATGAGGGTGTGGTCACATACCATCTCAGCCAACAGGAGGTTGTTAGTAGCTATTCTTTAACTTTATCCTAGAAAGATTTTAGCTTTTCTTCTACCTTTTTTCCCTTTTATTTTACTGCTTAACTTCAACTTCACTATGTTCTTGAACATGCTCATATATTTGTTTAAATGGGTTTTAACGTCCCATAATGGTAGTAAAAAGTAAGTCAAATGGTAAATAAGTTTAGATAGTCACCATTAGGAAGAAGGTCCCCTTCAAAATATTGCTCCCCATATTCTGGAAAGACTTCATGCTTTGATCCATCCACTGAGGTAAATGTGACATAAGACTCTGAGGGATGCAAGAGATTGAATGTTGGGTGAACTCTTAAGCAGACCAACCTACAAAAAATATGAGGGAGCACTTATAATTTAGAACATCTGAAGAGTGGTAAAAAATTTATAAATTAAGAAAGACTACACGCTGTCACAGAAAATAAAATTGAACCAACACAGAGCTGGTGGTTTAGCGGGATATGGCCTCGAGTCTCAAGTTCGAGCCCCAAAAGAGATACTTGTGCTGGGAGGGGCAGCAACTGACCCCGAAATGGATTTGTCAATTGCTTGGAAACATAGTAATATTATATCACACACACATATATATAATGCTACTGTTGTCAGTATCAGAGAGAAGCTGTCAGATAAAAACCTTGAGAACCCTCCGGAACCAGCACCAACACTGCGAGCTAATATGCTAGAGTCTATGCGGAAAACTTTGGGATCATCCTTCGGAAAATAGATCTGCCTTTGAAGAACCAATCCTCCACCAATATCACACTCTAACAGGAGAGATTCCTTCTCTTTTGCATGTTCAAGTTCACGACTGCAAAAAAAGAAGGAACAAGAAGAAAATTAAACAAAAACATGTAAACAAAACCCTGACCACAACTTCTCAATGTTTGAAAGCATTTACAAGCATATAGAAAGGAGACTTACTCAATAACAGTGTACTCCTCAGAACACCCAGCGGAGCGATACTCTGTATCACTATACTCCTCATACCCGTTGATCTCAATCCTGCTATGGAGCCACTATGTGCCTGAGAACAAAATGTAAATCATCAAGCAATTTAGAATAATACTACCTCGTGTCCTTAATATAAGAGCCACTTGATTTTTTTTTTTAAGAGATTAAGGAAACTAAATAAGTTACTTAATCATAACATATTTTATGCATTCATTAGATTATATATCAATTTATAAATCAGGCAAATTAGTTTGAAGAAAAACAATAAATACAAATACTTTAATGTATAACTTATTTAGCTTCCTTAATTTCTTCCAGAAAACAAAGTCAACCGCCCACCGCCCACTGGAGGTAGTATTATGCTCCCTCCAGTCTTTAATATAAGATCCAGTTGACTTTTGTTGAGGTGATTAAGAAAGCTAAATAAGTTAGATTAAAGTATTTATATATATCATATTTATGCAATTAATATAATCTAATAATACACAACACATGCTATGATTAAGTAACTTAAATAGCTTCTTTAATCTATCCAAAAAAAGTCAACCAACTCTTATATTAAGAATTAGAGGAAGTGATTAAGATATCGAAAGAGGAATTTCATAATTACTGAGGCACATATCCAGATTGAATAATTAATATATGCTATGTACACATTACTTCAGACCGGGGGGGGGGATTCCTTGACCCTTTGAATGGTGCATAATAGTAAATTTAAGAGACAGGAACTTCAAAACGGTTTTTTTTTACGTTTTCCGGCACTGTTCTGGTTCTGTTTGTGCTTCTGTCGTCACTGTTCACGTTGCACTGAGGTTCGGTGGCCGGGCGACTTTGTCCACACGCGCTGCACCACTAGCCACGCCGTCGCTCGATCGGTCAGTCCCCGAAGAATCGCCGCCATCTGACCTGCGCGTGGCCTTCACGCGCCACCCCCAGAATCACCGGATTTCCACGCGCCGGCGCGTGAAGGATATTTCCGGCGACTTTGCCGCCGTCTTTTGCTGCGATAGGGTCGACTCAATGCTGCTGTTCTTCCCCTGGTGGTTTCATGTTGTGGGTATCCACGGTTTGTCGTTTCGTTGTTGATTTCGCTCTTTGTTACTGTTGGAAGTGCGCTGTTGCTTCTGTTTTTGGTTCGTTTCTGTCACCTTTGTTCTATTAGCCACTGTTGGAAGTGTCTTTGGTTATTACTTCACTTATTTGGCTATTACTTCTGCGGTTTGGCTATTACTTCTGCGGGATTTGGTTTTGCTTGCTTCTTATTGAGCTGTTTTTTGGTTAGTGTGATTGTGAGGTCACTTTGATAGGTTGATCCTTCGTTGTGTGTGCTCTTTACTTGCATTAATGGCTGATTCCAAGGCTAGTGTCACTACTGAAATTGTTCCTGTGACTAACAAAATTACTGAGCACAAATTGACTTGGACAAATTATATGGATTGGAGTAAAACTGTTCGCATGTACTTACTTAGTATTGAGAAGGAGGGCCATTTGACTGATACGCCTCCCACTAATGACCCTAAGATGGCGTGGGCCCGCGTTGATGCCCGTTTATTCTTGCAAATCCAGAATTCTATTAGCAGTGAAATCCTTCCCTCGGTTAGTCACTGTAATACTGTTAAGGAACTTATAAGTTGCTTGGAATTTCTATATTCTGGAAAAGGAAATATTACCCGCATTCATGATGTCTGCAAGGGATTCTATCGTGCTGAACAGCAAGGCCTTTCTTTAAAGAATTTTTATGTGGAGTTTAAGAAAATGTATGAAGAATTGAAGATGTTAATGCCGCCTACCACTGACCTTAAGGCATAGGTTGATAATATGAAGAAACTGGCGATTATTAGCTTTCTTACTGCCCTTGACCCTGCCTTTGAGACAGTTCGTTCCCAGGTTTTGTCTAGTTCTGAACTTCCTTCGCTTCAGGATGTGTACTCTCGTGTGCTCCGTGCAGATAGCTTCTTACACCCGACTTCTACTCCTAATGCTAGTGCGTTAGCGGGCCGTGGACCCACTGATAACCGCCACCAGAACTTCTTGAACTCTGGAAATAGTACACCATCCTCGACTTCTGCTAATTCGCGAAACCAAGGTCCTCCACGCTCCGGCAACAATCCTTCGACTCCTGGTTCTATTGTCTGCTACTATTGTAAGGAGGCTGGTCATACCAAACGTTACTGTCGTAAGTTGCAAAACAAGCTGCAACGTACTGGAGCTGCTCATATGGTCCAATCCATAGATCAAATTGCCAATGTTCCATCCACTCCGAGTGCGCTTGCTACAGGTAATGGTGACTTATGCCTTGCTACTTCTTCCTCAAGGTGGATCATCGATTCCGGTGCCACTGACCACATGACAGGTAACCATCATTTGTTCTCTACATATGCACCTTATGCCAGACCCTCTTCCATAACTATTGCCAATGGTTCTGCTTCTCGTGTCCTTGGATCTGGCACTGCTATACCTACATCCTCTGTTTCTCTATCGTCGGTCCTTAATGTTCCTGACCTTGCTTTTAACCTTCTGTCTCCCAGCAAGCTTACTCGTCAATTGAACTGTTTTATCTCATTTTTTCCTGACCATTGTGTGATTCAGGATCTTACGACGAAGCGGATTATTGGTAGGGGATATGAATCTGGCGGTCATTACTTTCTTGACGATCAGGTGCCACGTTCCGTTGCTTGCTCTGGTGGTTTCTCTCCTTTTGATGTTCATTGTCGTTTGGGTCATGTGTCATTATCATCCTTGCAGAGGTTGTATCCTCAATTTCATTATTTGTCGTCCTTAGAGTGTGAATCGTGTCAGTTTGCCAAACACCACCGTGTTCACCTGGCACCTCGCATCAATAAACGGGCTACGTCCCCCTTTGATTTGGTTCATTCTGATGTTTGGGGTCCTTGTCCTGTCATGTCCACGTCTGGTTTTAAGTACTTTGTTACTTTCGTTGATGATTTTTCTCGAACCACCTGGCTTTATTTAATGAAAAGTCGTTTCGAGTTATTTTCTCACTTTTGCAATTTTTGTGTTGAGATCAAAACTCAATTTGGTGTCCCTGTGAAAACCTTGCGCAGTGATAATGCTAAAGAGTATTTTTCTACTCAGTTTCACGACTATATGCTTACACATGGCATGCTTCATCAGTCCTCGTGTGCAGATACACCTACTCAGAATGGTGTTGCCGAAAGAAAAAATTGTCACTTATTAGAAGTTGCCTGCGCTCTAATGTTTCAAATGCATGTTCCTAAATCCTTTTGGGTTGATGCTGTGTCCACCGCCTGCTTTCTTATTAATTGTATGCCCTCTCCTGTTCTTAGTGGTGACATTCCATACACCACTTTGTTTCCTTCCAAACCCTTGTTTCCAATTGATCCGAAAATTTTTGGGTGTGTCTGTTTTGTTCGAGACATTCGTCCAAGTGTCACTAAACTTGATCCAAAATCTCTCAAGTGTGTCTTCCTTGGCTATTCTAGGGTTCAGAAGGGTTATAGGTGCTACTCTCCTGATCTTCGGCGTTATCTTGTGTCTATAGATGTCACTTTCCATGAGTCCACTTCGTTCTTCTCTGTCCCTGCTCAGCCTCCATCTTCTGCCGATAACCTAGATCTTGATCATTGTTTAGTGTATGAGGTTCATTCCCCACCAGTGCAAGCATCTGTGCCGGCCCCTGCTCTGCCTCCTATTCATCATGTTTATCAGAGACGTCCTAAGGAAAGTAATGCTGCTGCTCCTCTCTCTGACCTAGTAATGTCCGCCTCGGCACCTGATCCGCACTTAGGCCGTCCCTTGACTCTGACCCTGAACTGGTGCCTGGACCAGAGCCTGAACCAGTGTCTGAACACGTCCCTGCTAATATAGATCCTACTGTCACTTCTGCTGACCGGCCCATTGCCCTCCGAAAAGGTAAACGCACTTGTACGTACCCTATTTCCTCGTTTATTTCATATCATCACCTGTCGCCCATTTCCTGTTCCTTCCTTGCCTCCTTAGACTCTCTTACCATTCCCACCAACCTCTCCCAAGCCTTGACCCACCCCGGTTGGCATGCTGCGATGAACGATGAAATGATGGCCCTTGATAAGGCTGGTACCTGGACTCTCGTTGATTTACCTCCTGGTAAGAAGGCTATTGGATGTAAGTGGGTGTTTGCCATTAAGACCAAATCTGATGGCACCTTGGAACGATTGAAAGCTCGATTGGTAGCTAAGGGTTACGCTCAGACGTATGGTGTTGACTATTCAGAAACTTTCTCCCCTGTGGCCAAGTTGTCCTCTGTTCGCCTCTTTATCTCTATGGCAGCTACCCATGGTTGGGATCTTCATCAGCTGGATATTAAGAATGCATTTTTAAATGGTGATCTCCTTGAGGAGGTTTACATGGAGCAACCGCCTGGCTTTGTTGCTCAGGGGGAGCATGGCAAGGTATGCCACCTCTAGAAGTCTTTATATGGTTTGAAACAGAGTCCTCGTGCTTGGTTTGACCGATTCAGTTCTGTGGTTAAGAAGTTTGGTCTGAATCAAAGTAAATGTGATCATTCTGTGTTTTATCAACGGACGGATGCTAGCATGATTCTCTTGGTAGTCTATGTAGATGACATTGTTATTACAGGTAGTGCTACGTCAGGGATCTCATCACTCAAGGTCTTTCTGAATTCTCATTTTCAAACAAAGGATTTGGGTTCATTAAAGTACTTTCTTGGGATTGAAGTTATAAGAAGCAAGAAAGGCACTCTCCTAACCCAGCGGAAATATGTCCTTGATCTACTGAAAGAAACCGGAAAACTTGGAGCAACACCCAGTAGTTGTCCCATGATTCCCAATCCTTTTTTGGACATTGATGATAGTGTGCCGTTTGATGAGCTACCCGAGGATGTGAAAAAACGGATTGATCTTGAGAAGATTAAACCGTTTGCCTACCCTGAGCGATACTGAAGGCTGATTGGAAAATTGAACTATCTTACGGTAACTCGTCCTGATGTAACCTTTCCGGTCAGTAGGCTTAGCCAATTCATGGTATCACCGACTGTTGCTCAGTGGGAAGCTTTGTAACATGTCCTACATTATTTGAAGGGCTCTCCTGGTCGTGGTATACTCTATATGAATCATGGTCACACAAAGATTGAGTGTTTCTGTGATGCAGATCATGCAGGGTCAAAGACAACTAGAAGATCAACTACAGGCTATTGCGTTCTTGTAGGTGGAAACTTGGTATCTTGGAGGAGCAAGAAGCAGGATGTGGTAGCAAAGTCTAGTGCAGAGGCTGAGTACCGAGCCATGTCTCAGTCCGTACAGGAGATTGTGTGGATCCACCAATTAATGAAGGAGGTTGGTCTGACCACGTCATTACCTGCGAAACTGTGGTGTGATAATAAAGCTGCCTTACACATAGCCTCCAACTCAGTGTTCCATGAGCGTACGAGACATATTGAGATTGATTGTCACTTTGTACGTGATAAGATCAAGGAGAATTTTATCTCTACAAGACATGTATCATCTAGTGATCAGTTAGGTGATTTCTTGACTAAGGCCTTGGATGGCACTCGGGTTGATTATCTTTGTAACAAGTTGGGCTTGATTAACATCTATGCTCCAACTTGAGGGGGAGTGTTAGGACACAATGTCCCACAGAATGAGGGAATCAGGGATATGTTAGGTGATATGTTAGGTGATAATGTCCCACCACAAATGAGAAATTATGATGCTTACTTTGTATATAAATAGCATAATGTATACATGAATTATATGAAGTTCAGAGAATACTTTTACAATTTTCAAAGGATTACATACCCAGTCGATTCCTGTATAGCTTCTCACCAGTAGATATCACCTTAGATACCTCCTCTTTTGAAGGCAACATTATTTGCAGAACTTCTCCATCCATTCCCCATGTGTCAAGCTGTTCAGTAAATTCAACTTGATATAAATATTCAAGTCAGGGGTGCAGCAAAAATTAAAATAAATTAGCCAAGGATGTTTTACAGTTTACAACTATATTAAAGTTTCATATTCTGTCTTTACTATCAAAAGGGAACCCCATACCATTGCACCCCCACCAAGCAACAATTTTACATGCAGGTGTCTTTTTGGTCTGTCCCACGATCCTCGAGTTTTGTATGCACTCACAGTAACAGTCGATGATTGAAGTTCAGCCATATAATGGGTCAACAAATATTCGCCTTTAGTGAATTCATATCCATCACCATCATCCTCAAATAGAAAACCTTCAGCTCTTCCTGTCAATAATAAATATTATTCTCTCAGCTGCTCTAAGTAAAACACTCCCTCAGATCTTTAATATAGGACATATATAAAGAGTTGATCTTGGTCTAAAACATAAGACATATTCTACATATTTGCCAATCTTTTCTTAATTAACCCTTATTCCCTCAACAATAATCAAGGAGGAGAATGAATGAAGGAATTAAGGAAGATGACTAGGTAAATATGTCTTAGGACCGGAGGGAGTAATAATCTGAAGAGCAAAGACCATATTATTGTTTTAATTAAAGCATGCCAATTGCCAAGGTATGAATGAATTTATAGACAGTGGACTAACCATGCTCGTCTAAAGCCACAAGAAGTGTCAAGTCATCTGAGAGATTGGCTTCACCAACATGCTGAATAGCAGGACCAACAGGTATAATTGAGCCACCTTTTAAATATAAATCTGGCAAGTCCTGCCATACCCCAAAAACACAAAAATTAGAAGGACAAAAGGATTTGGTACATAGCAATACAGCTAAACAAATTTCAAATAAAACAAGCAGTAATACCGGATGCGCATCACTGAAATCAAAACTCAACCATATACCCTTTGGCAATGTACGCTCCAAATTATCCAACCCTTGACAGGGTGAGGTTCTGATGAAGTTGGCAAAAATAATGAAAAGAAGTTGTATCAGTACATTGACGGGAAATGAGATTCACAATGATGTGGATTTCTAAAAGCAGGGTGAACATTAACTAAAGTTGGTGAATGTGGATTTACAATGGAGATTTATAGAAAGGAGGATGAACATTAAAGTCACTGAATGTGGATTTAAATGAAGATAGTGATTTCAGTATATTTTATATCAAACGCAGACAAGTAATTTTCATTCATTATCCCCCTTTGTTCAACAAGTAAAAAGTCATAATTTTAACCAAAAAGTGGTGGAATATTGGCAGAAACTTGGTAAGCTAGTACCGTACATAAAAGCACTAGGAAAACAGACCTACTTCCTGCCAAGATATTAAAAAAGGTAAAGGGAAAAAAAGAGCCTATCAACAATTTGACACTCCTCTAGATTGATGATACACCACAGCAAGGAAGTGGAAGAACCTTGCATATACTAAAACTGGGCCCAGCAAAAAAGAATCCTCAAGTTTCCTCAAGCTTGGATCTTTTGGATCTGCAATACCAAGGAATAGATAAGTTTTATATTCTTTAAAGCAAGGTCAAAATTCATCAACTAAACAAAAGAAGCTTCAAGTAGTCAATGAACAAGAACCCACCAGCAAAGAAAGTAGGGGTTGCCACTGGAGTGCCACTTGTATGAGAGAAATAAAAAAGTGTGTAGATGAGTGGTAAAAGGTGGTAGCGCCTCTTCAATGCCAATCGACAAACTTCTTCACACTATTGAACATTAACTAAAGTTAATGATGCATTCTGTAGAGGATAATAAGTTGACTGAAAATACAAAGCTAGCAGCAAACGAAGTAGGGAGAACAACGAACAACAATAAATACTATGGTCATGTTAAAGAGTGCTAATCTTTAGAGGCTCTCAAATTTATTTTATTCTTTTAGTTAGTTAGTTATGCCTTGATACTCATATGAATGTGCAAAAACTTTCTTTAAAGTGATGCAATTCTTAAAGCTTGTATAATCAAAAGAATTCCATTTTCAGTTCTTACTGGTAAAACCATGTTCTTTTTTACCCTAAGAAACTTCTGTTTTTTTTTTGGGTTTTACCTCAGAATAAATGTTTTCTGTACATGAACAACACACTAACCTACATAAGTTAGATCCAAAAGTTGTTAATTGCATTTTGGAAATGCCGCCCTTTTTCTAAACCTATTTCACCTCCTAATTAAATAACATCTGAAGATATTTAGCCAAACCAACCCTACTACTGGTTGTTAAATTTGCAGGCTTTTACTATGTGACCATGAAAGTAACCAAGTGCTCTGCTTTACCTGGCCCATGTTACCAAGTAGCAGTAAAAAAAAACAGAAATATTCTTGCATACTACATGCCCCAAAACATAACGCAGGAGGACATGGAATGCAAGAGAAATATTTTATTTATTTTTCCATAAACTCAAAAAGGACAGCTCTGGGCCAAATTAATCAACAATATCAACTTTACAGCCTTCATACATTCTGGCTCGTGCATAGATTTGATAATTACCTAGATTTGATAATTACCTAATTGATGAAACCCAGAAAGATTTATTCTATATTTTGCTCAGCAAAAGATGGACAGACCTCTTTTCCGAAAGACCAGGGTTAATGGTCAAGAGTATCTTTTTCAGAATGCCCACGGCAAAAGGGAAACATGGCACCTACACCCATCCACCTTCCAAAAAGCTTAGGTGTTGCATTTCCAGCAAATCCACCAATATCAGGCCCTGAAAGTGGTTGACCACTAAGTCCCTGAATATAAGAATCAAGGATCATGAATTTTGAAGTAGTTAGTATTGGCTTAAAATAATAACATTTCAGTTCCAGCGCTGAACCATGCATTCAGAAAGAAAAAGAAAAATAAAAAAGGATGCTTCTGATTAAGAATTGAAGTTAAAATGTAGAATTATAAAAATTAGAGACTCTCATGATGTGAAGTTGTGTAAAGTAGGTTTACAAAATGATCCAACATCAAAGCCATCTGATAGTAAAGCACAACTTTAGACAAAATGGAATGAATGGTTCATCAAATCTGCTTATTGTAGCTTCCTATATGTTTCACAACTGCTACTAAAGTACAATAGTGTAACAGCAGTTCAAGGCAAATTATCATTTTGATAACTTATTTTTCCAATATTTAAGCACATAAATATGGGATACAACTTATAACCAGTTTGACATACACCAAGAAAGAAAGAGCAATATGAAAATTCAGAGAAATATTCTAGGTTCACTAATCCTTCAGTGTACAGGGTTGGAGTTTATAACTTTATATGGCTTAGGAATTCCTAGCCATCATTCAGCCTCATGACTCCATGGTATTATTTATCACAAGCTACACAGATACAATTCTGCCGTACTAGAACTAGCTTCCGGTTACCACTACCCATACTTATACAATTACAGACAGAAATATAACTGATAGGAAACCAGTGACCTTTTCTAGTGTATTCTAGGAAGTTATTTGTGATTTATGTTTTATTATGTGTCCTAGGCTAATAGTGACAAGTGTCTGTTGTTGGTTATTGCAAGTTACTGGCAGTTCTATGTATTTAAGGGTTGGTAGTTACTTTCAGTTATGTTGTCAGAACTATAAATATCATGTTATATACTTTGTCAAGGATATGGATGAATGAATGAAGTTCTTGTAGAGATAATTCTCTCTTCTTTTTCCTAGAACTAGATTCTGGTTCTAGTCTGACCCTCTTCTTCTGTTTTCTCTTCTTTCCTCTCTAGGATTACAGATTCTGGTTCTAGAGTTCCTCTTCCTTCTCTTCCCCTAGGCCCTATGTCTACTTCTATTTTATAGGCTCTAACAATAACCTATGCAAGGTATTCACACAACACATATCCCATGGACTTGAAAATGCATGAAACAAAACAAAAGTACAGGAGATTCTCATAGGGGGCATACAGAGTTGAACCGGTCTTCTTGAACAGGAGAAAGCCAGGATTAAACAGGAGAAAGCCAGCTGCAAATGTTGCCCAAGGGAAATATTCTTACCAGCTGAAGAACCATGGAGATGCTCATGTGGAGATGATCCCACTTTGAAAGATTGTCTCCCGTCCACGTTGCAGCATACCTTTGGCTTCCAGTAAATCCAGCTCTAGTGAGAACAAAAGGACGCTTCATTTCATTAGCTAGTTTCATGCCTTCATAGGTTGATCTTCCCATCAGCAGGCCATATACCTAAGCCATAGAACAATAATCAACAAGCATAAGGTTATAAAATTAGTATCAAAATCAAGATACACAGCAGAATCCCAAATGACCAAAGTGCATCCTACTTGTATAGTGGTCCAACACAAGCTTATTGTGAAAAGAAATGTGACTCCATAATCATTATCAAGGTTAAAGAATAGTACATTATGATAAAAAGAATGATTCTGACAGCCTCCAAGTTCACTATCTCCCCTGTGAACATTACTCTCAGGCATTGTTTTTGTAACAACCTGGAAAAGAAGAAAAGTTAAGAAACTATACACAGAAAGAGTTGCAAATAGGGAGGTAAGGTCTCGTTTTTGCTAGATAGTCGGTGACTACAAATACCTTAAAGATAGCAGGCTCATTCATATCATTCCATATACCATCAACACCGTTGGAAATGAAATCTTTAACTAAATTAGCCCACCAAGCACGAACTTTAGACTGTGTATAGTCAGGGAAGACACAAGGTCCAGGCCACACCTTCCCTAGATAGAAATAGATGTACTTCAGACCACATAGAAGAAGATGGAAGAGTGTAGTAACACATGTAGAAAGAACTTACCAATAAAAGGTGTTCCATCTGCCTTTTGAACCCAAACATCATTTTTAGAACCACTATCATAGACAAAATACCCATCTTCATGTTTAATCCCAGGATCAAGCATCCAAATAGCCTTGAAACCATTATCATGGAGGTTTTTTACTAAAGACTTTGGATCTTGAAAACGCTCCTGAAAAGAATATAATATGTGAATCTCCTGTGTAAAAAAAAGACTCATAGACTTACTAAAGATAGCCAACACAAAGCAACAGGTCATAGGTAAGGATTGTTCAACTTACTGATGTGAGTTAGACATATACTTGAAAGAGAATAGGAAGAGATAAGGAAAAAATATGAATTATTTGCCAATTAGGAATTAAACATAGAAGCATTAAATTTATTACCACCTGTTCTTTGGGGAGGAAACAAGTTACTGAAAACTGAACGAATTGAATTTAGCTGCTAAAGGTAGATAAAAGCATAAGAACATGCCTTATCAAAGGTAAAACATCGGAATCCATCCATGTAATCTATATCCATCCACATCACATCGCAAGGTATGCTCTTCTCCCGGAATGTTCTGGCAACCTGCAAATCTAAGTTGACCACAAATCAAAGAAATATGACATGTGCATTTCAAAAGGCAACAACCCATAGAAATTTAAAACTTAAAACACACACAACTGTAAGTTATGTGCAAGGAGCTGATTATGTGGACAAAACTATGTTCCTAGGTATTTTGGATGTCTGCGTAGCTACATGAGATATGTGGAATGAGGCCTACAGGAATATTAAAACTAGAAAGCCATGTTAGGTAAGAAACTTGGAAATTATTCTAAATTAAATAGTGCTCCATGTTTGGTGGCATAAATTTTACATATTTAAGCACGAATTTCATATACACAACATGCCTAGGTTTCTTGGAATCCTGTTCTTTTTTAGATGTATGTTATTCCCTAAAGAGGAATTAAGCTTATGAGTCATACAATGAAATTATGGGAAAAGGTGATTGAACGTAGGTTGAGGTTGGAGACTGAAATTGCTGAAAACCAATTTGGATTTATGCCAGGAAGGTCTACAACAGAGGTGATTTATTTATTAAGGGGGTTTATGGAAAAGTATAGAAGCAAAGGAAGAGATTTGCATATGGTTTTCATTGATTTGGAAAAAGCATATGATCGTGTGCCAAGAGATTTACTATGGAAAGCCTTGGAAAAGAAGAGGGTGCGGTTTGCATATATCAAAGCCATACAGGACATGTATGAGGGGGTTACAACCAATGTTAGAACGCCTGGAGGTGTAACAAAGGACTTTCCTATAAGGATTGGCCTACATCAGGGATCAGCTTTGAGCCCTTATTTGTTTAACCTAGTGGTAGATGTTCTAATTGAGCCTATAAGAGAGGAGGTCCCTAAATGCATGCTCTTTGCGGATGATATAGTTCTGTTGGCTGAGTCCAGGGAGGAAATTAATTCTAAAATTGAGATATGGAGACGGACTTTGGAAGTGAAGGGTTTTCGTTTGAGTAGGAGCAAAACTGAATATATGCATTGTAAGTATGATAAGAGACAAGGTCGAAATAAAGCGGAAGTTATATTGGAGGGGCAAGTTATTCCGCAAGTGACAAAATTTCGGTATTTGGGATCAATTATTCAACAAGATGGTGAAATTGATGGAGATGTCGATCACAGAATCCAAGCTGGATGGTATAAATGGAGAAAAGCCACTGGGGTTATTTGTGACCGGAAAGTACCTAATAAAGTAAAAGGGAAGTTCTACCGCACTGCTATAAGACCAGCAATGCTATATGGTAGTGAGTGTTGGGCTTTAAAGGGATTACATGAGCATAAAATGGGGGTGGCCGAGATGAGGATGTTGAGATGGATGTGTAGTCATACAAGAAAGGATAAGATTCGTAACAATCATATACGTGAACGAGTTGGAGTGGCCTCTATTGAAGGAAAAATGGTAGAAAATCGTTTGAGGTGGTTTGGTCATGTTCAACGAAGGCCGTTGAATGCACCGGTGAGGAGAGTTGATCAAGCCGTATGGAGTCCTGTAAAACGAGGTCGCGGAAGGCCGAAACGAACGCTAAATGAGGTCATTGAGAGAGACCTTTTGATTAATAATATACTTAAAGATATGGTTTTCGACAGAGCACAATGGCGTCGTGCGATCCATGTAGCCGACCCCACTTAATGGGATAAAGGCTTTGTTGTTGTTGTTGTTGTTGTTGTTGTTGTTATTCCCTAAAGCTTAAAAATCCTTGATAAAAGGCATCCATGCTCTTTGGGGTTAAATATGGTGTCAAGCAATTCCAGGCATAGGCATGTTTCGTATATGCATCTGACATGCCCAGATATCTTACATAACTTTAAATAAGAGCATGATAAAATTTGAAAGCAAATTTGTCGTACATATCCAAATAAAGAGTTAAAAAGGGCAACGAAAGTATAAAAAGGGGGGAACAAAGAAACTGTTTCACACATAATATCAGCATCTGAAGCTCAGTCTTTGTACAGGAATACATTACATGTGATAAAAATTTCAGCAGATTGTCATACAAATGCAATTACTCATTAGGATCACCATAGGTCAGAGGATGAGAAGCAACAGTACCTCTAAAACTCTCTTATCAGAATCATAGCTCCAACGGCATTGGTGATAACCCAATGACCATTTTGGGGGCATGAACACAGTCCCTGAAAAAGAGGAGGAAATTATAAGGAAGTATCTTTCTTCCACCACCAAACTACTTGCACTGGTGTCACTATAGAAGTGTTTTATAGATGCCAATTTGCATTAAGCATATGCATACAACTCTATATATCAAAAGAGGGGTTATCATCCTCAATTACTTCAACATAAATAACCAATGATCAAGTGCGTATTTGGTTTCACACTAAAACCACCAAAACCAAGATTTTGGTGGAAGCAAGCACCTAGTGGTTTCCAATATGAAACGAAACATGCAGCAACTCTAAGGGAGAAAATCATAGTACACATAGCATAACATCAAATAACAATCAGCAAGCTTTCTGGATTTAAATATACATATATATTGTCTTGATCATTTTTTGAAAATTACGGGGAAACCCTTTTTTGAAAATCATAGTACAATACATATATATTGTCTTGATCATTCAAATAACAATCAGCAAGCTTTGGTGGTAGGCGGTGGTGGATGATCATTTTGTAATTTTTGATCATCCACTATTGTTGAGTTATGAATTCCAGTTTTATTTCAAAAAAGGGTTTCCCCGTAATTTTCCTTGTTGTATTATTGTTTTTCCCTTTTTTCGCGCAGGCGGGTTCTCGACCTCCCGGACAATGCCCGCGTCGGATGCCATGGGAACAAAAATGAAAACTCAAGTGTAATGGCTGAAATACGATACCACCAGCACAACGATTTTGAAGAGCAACTTCAACTATGCGATTTTGCTATTTTTTTAAGCCTCATTTCTTTGTTTGAAGTGTAAACCGATAGCTTGTTGGTATATTGGTTCGGCGGCTTGGCTATATTACGATCCTTGGGTCGCCAGTACACTGTTATAACTTTTGTATGCGAGGATGGAGCCCAACGACTTGTTACAGGAGCTTCTAAATATAGAGGTTGAGATTCAAGATGTTGAAGGTGCTTCTTCCGACACGTTTATTTTTACAAAAAAGATTTTTTTTTTTTTTTTTTTTTGCACATACTAATATTCATTTTTCAAACAAGTGATGCAAATTTAGTGTGTGCATTGAATCATTGAATATTAGTAGGTTGTGATGGTTTCTTAGTATAATAGTAGCTCTGCACTATGCGAGTCCCCAAAGGATAGTGGGAAGTGGCGTTGATTTTGTACTAATTATTTTCGTTTCCTAATATTGATCTTTGTGCAGATCATATAAGGGCATTGATTGAAAGACAAGAGCAGTTACATGAGCGAAAATCTGATACTGGAAGCATGTGAAGAATCTGGAAACCAGGTCAATGATGGTGCTCCAAGTGCTGTGGAAAATTGGTCTGGGCCATTTGAATGGGATTCTCGAGCAGATGATGTCAGGCTGAATATTTTTGGCATTTCTGCATATCGTGCAAATCAAAGAGAGGTAAATTATTTAACTCAAACAAGAAAAAAATGAGCTAAAATGTTTTTTAGTGCAGCTTAAAGAAGTGAAAAGGCGGGTGAAAATTATGTGAAAAGGTTTCTTTTACCTGGTATTATTTTGACAAGTTGTTTAATATCTAGTCTTAATTAATCATTTTTAGCTTCTGATGTTTGCATTCTAATGCTGCTAAGAATCTATTGATACATGTAGACTATATACATGGTTTAAGGATTTAAGTTGGTGTACTCTAGTTTTCTTCTCTTTGATGATTATGTCGATGATGATAGATAATTAATGCCATCATGAGTGGAAGGGATGTTCTGGTGATTATGGCTGCGGGTGGTGGCAAGAGTCTCTGCTACCAGCTTCCTGCTGTTCTCCGTGATGGGATTGTTCTTGTTGTCAGTCCTTTGCTTTCTTTAATTCAGGATCAGGTTTGCAGTGCTTAGTTACTGAGTTTCAGCTGCTCTGCTTTCCTCTTATCGTTCCTTATAATTTTGTTTTTCCTTTTTTTTCTGGTGGGTGGGGATGGGGGTTGTTGACTGCTTTAGGTTATGGGTTTGACTGCTTTAGGGATCCCAGCATACATGTTGACATCAACAACAAATAAGGAAGATGAGAAGTTCATATACAAAGCTCTGGATAAGGGTGAGGGGGATCTCAAAGTATTGTACGTCACACCAGAAAAGATTTCAAAGAGCAAGAGATTTATGTCAAAACTAGAAAAGTGTCATCACGCAGGTCGTCTCTCACTAATTTCAATAGATGTGAGTGCATAGTAACATTTTCTTAGACTTGCTCTGCAATCTATAATTAAGTGTATGACTAGTCGGTTTATGATTTTTGGTTGCCTTGCAGGAGGCACATTGTTGTAGTCAATGGGGTCATGACTTTAGACCTGACTACAAGAACCTTGGTATTCTCAAGACTCAATTCCCTAATGTTCCATTAGTTGCTTTGACTGTGAGTCTTCTTCTTCACCCTTCTTTTATGAACGGGAATTCAATGAATAGAATAGTTGTGATTTCTGATATGTCATCTATTGGTCAGGCTACTGCAACTCAAAGAGTCCAAAATGATCTGATGGAAATGTTGCACATTCCAAGATGTGTGAAATTTGTCAGCACAGTCAACAGACCAAACCTATTTTATATGGTATATTTATAAACATAGTCTTTTTCATTGCATTCTTTGTGTTTTTTTCTTCCTAGAAAAGAAAAGGAGACTAAGAAGATATAGTTATAAACATCATTTCTATATCCAAGTAAAATGATTTATATTACTTTTTGCTGAAGGTAAAGGAAAAGTCATCTGTTGGTAAGGCGGTTATTGATGAAATAGCTGGATTCATTCAAGAGTCGTATCCAAATAAGGAATCTGGGATAGTTTATTGTTTCTCCAGGAAAGAATGTGAACAGGTATGTATAATTAGGACTCTCTCTTACGTTAAGTATACATGCATATTTCAAAATAACAAGTGAAATTTTGCCCTCAAGACTGAGGCGAGTTCTCCCACATACTATGTGAGGTCAGAGGAATATTGGTGGGAAATTTATTATTGATAGCAACAATCATGTAAAAACTAGAATATCAGGAATCTGAAGAATTCTTATGTACAATGTTAAGTAGGGAGATCAGCCTATGTTCAGATTCCGACTTTGGAAAGCACATCCGGCATGGACTAGAATTCTTATGTACAATGTTCGGCTATTTTACTAATACATGAATTGCCACCTTATAAAGTAGAATAAATACTTATTCTTTTATAATCAAATACTATAGGTTGCAATGGAATTAAGGGAGAGGGGAATTTCTGCAGATTACTACCATGCAGATATGGATGTACATTCTCGGGAAAAAGTTCATATGCGGTAAGGTAGTGATCACAACATCAGTTGTGGTTCATTAATAAAGTGTGGATGCTCTATGTGTTAGTTCTTGCTCAACTTCGCCGAATCCATTTGTCACTAGAAATGTTATACTTGCTGGCGCTTTAGAAGCTAAATAACTAAATGGCTTGCTATTTTTAGCTCTGTTAGACGAGTCTTGCTATTTGAATCCACTCTGTAACTTATAGAACATTAGCAGTGGTTGTGTGTGAGCTTTATTTGACCCATTAAGCCCCCCTGAACTGTATCTATTCCCCAGAAGATCTTTAGTTAGACCTGGTTTGCCCATTGATCAGTGAACCAATTCCCTTCCAGTTCACTGTCCAGACAAGGGTTTAAAAGATTACATTATAGCCTTTTGTGATGTAACATCTTAGGACAGAATGAATTAATGGAGCCTATAATTTGTTTGATTGCCTAGGTGGAGCAATAGCAAGTTGCAGGTCATAGTTGGTACGGCATGTATCTCCGGAATTGGAATTGTTGTTCTGTCACATGTTTGATTTCTGTTTTCTTTTCCTTTTTAGGTCAAACACGTTTGAATTCTTTTATTCCTGAGTTTTCCCCCAGTCTTAGCCTGATATCTTTTAAATCTATTTGAATATGCATTTCAGGTGGCATTTGGCATGAGAATCAATAAACCAGATGGTTAGGATTTCAAAATTGCTATTCTGCTCTTTTTGGCTTGAATTGCCAATGTGTCCTGTGTATATTTTATTCACTATACTACTGTGGATGGTGTTTGCAACTATAATTGGTTCATTTTATTCATTCAAAACTGAACTAAGGTGGCATCAGTTCACCATATAAGATTCATTTTTGTATCTCATACCAACATGGGCATATACTCTTCTTTAAAATGTGTTGATGCATGTGCATGTATTTACATTTTTACTAAGAATATAAAAACAAAAAATTTTTCAATTCACACGTCTCTTCCCTGTGCCTTGCCCTTATTTATAACCATAACTGTATTCAGGGTATTTGTAATATGGACAATGATTCTTTTTGTGCTTTTGAAAACCAATGTTTGGTGTACTGCCATTGGTGATGTGACATTTTATGCTTGTGTAGGAAAGAAAGTGTGATATGTATTAAAAAAAAAGGGAAGTGAGTATGAATGCCATATTTTTCATGAGTCAGCAACCCTTGGGAATAGGCTGAACATGCATTTTGTTTTTGCTTTTTCATTCATATATGATGAGAATATTCAATGGGAGGTTTTTGCATGTAGTCAGATTTGTCATCCACCACAGCTTGAGCAAATCAATGGAAACTGTAGAAAGTCAGAAACATCAGCACCGAATAGCATGCCATTGTTGACACTCTCACACACCTCTGTCTACACCTCCATCTATCACGCACCTACCATCGTTTTCTGTCTCTCTGTTTTTCCTTTCTTTTCCTATATATATATTGTAATCCCTAAGCATTGTGATATATCAATGAATTAAGCAAGAATGAGACCCAAGAGTCTCATATGGTATCAGAGCTGGCACAATCGCCGCTGAAGTCATGAGCGACAGAGAGAGAGTTACAGAGAATGACAGAGAGAGAGGGAAGGTGATATCTCGAAAAACACCTAAAACCGGCGAGTGAGAGTGCACCACCAGCACAGGAGTGATCGGAAACCGCCGATCGGCGGAACCCTGAAGCACGCCGTCGATCTGAGCCGCGCGTGGATACCACGAGCTGACAGAAGCGCCGGCGTGTGAATCTCACGCGCACATCCGTACACCGGCGCGTGACTCTCACGCGCGTCCGTACACAGCTTTTTTCAATCCCTGTTTTTTCACAGAAAATAGCCCACTGTGTTTCCGGCCACCATTCTTTCAAGAAAAGCACATGGATTCTTCACAATTTCCTCCTTTGTTTGGTTCTCTTCCTAGAAATCAACCTATAACCAGAGACACTCCAAATCTCGAAACTCAGGGTGCTTCTCCATCTCATTCCTCTACCACTAACAAAACGGTGACGGCCCCAGAACTCTCCGATAGTCAAATTATGGCTATTAACCATAGGTTCAATGGCGAAACTCCCTCCAATGGTCCCAAACCGTGCTAAAGTATCTTCGTGGCAAGCGAAAAGAGAAGTATATCAATGGAGGAGCATCCCAGCCTGCCCCTGATGACACTCATTTTGACACATGGTTTGCTGAGAACAATCAAGTTATGAGTTGGTTGTGCAACTCTATGACTGATGACATCAGCGAAGGATATCTCCTCGCAACTACTGCAAAAGAAATTTGGGATGCAGCCAGACGAACCTATTCCTCTCTTGATAATACTGCAGCCTTGATCCATTTGAAGCGCCAACTTCGCGATTTGAGACAAGGTACTCTGACCGTCACTGATTACTATAACGTGTTGATCAAACTCTGGCAACAACAGGACCTGTTTGAAGTACATCCATGGAAAAATGTGGAAGATGCTCAGTTATACAAGAAAATAGTCGAAGAAGGACGAGTCTATGATTTTCTCCTTGGACTAAATGACTCATTTGAGGAGATATGGGGCAGAATAATGAGCCTAAAGCCTTTACCGCATCTCTTTGATGTTGTCAACCATGTGCAGTTCCAAGAAAGCAGAAAGCTCTTGAATCAAGGTAGCTTAGGCCCAATTGAAAGGTCAGCCCTGGCCGCAAACCAAGGTAGTCCGAGCTCAATTGAAAGGACAACCTTGGCGGCAAAACGACCACAAGACGAACGAAGAAACAAATGGTGTAGTTATTGCAAGAAGAAGGGCCACACCAAAGAAGAGTGCTGGAAGCTTCATGGAAAACCAGGAAGTAACAAACAAAGCCATATCTCTGCTACTGAGTCAGAAGCTGAGGATAATCATTCTCTGACTAAAGAGGAACTGTAGATATTCCGCAGGATGCTAGACAGACACAATAAGTCTAATTCTACGCCCGGCATCAACCTTGTACAATCAGGTACCTCCATTATAGCTCTAAATACTGTACGAGCTAGTGAGAATGCTTGGATTATTGATTCAGGAGCAACTGATCACATGACTGGTAATCGCACATTGTTTTCAACTCTTAAACTGATTCATGAGAATCTTAGAGTCAAAGTTGCTAATGGGCTATACACTACAGTTGAAGGAATTGGCACAGTTATTCTCTCTAATTCCCTGAAACTTCATAATGTCTTGTTTGTGCCCACACTCACTGTCAATCTTATATCTGTGAGTAAGTTAACTAAGGGTCGACTGTGCTGAGTCATGTTTGATAACGATGTTTGTATTTTTCAGGATTTAAAATCAAGGAGGAGGATTGGAATTTCTAGAGAATGGGATGGACTGTTCTACCTTGAAAAGTCAAACTTGAGATCCGAAGATGCAAGGAAGGCAAGAAGAGCACTGGTTAGCTCTAATTCACAAAATCATGATGTAAACTTATGGCATTGTCGTTCGGGTCACCCTAATGTTGATTATATGAAGCATTTGTTTCCAAATTTATTCAATAAAAATTCTGTTCCTTTTCATTGTGAAACTTGCCAAATTGCAAAACAAACCAGATCCTCTTATCCCAAACAACCTTACAAACCTTCCTCGCCATTTACACTAATCCATAGTGACATTTGGGGTCCTTCACGAATAAAAACTCTCACTAATACTAGATGGTTTGTTACTTTCATAGATGATCACACTAGAACCACATGAGTTTATTTAATGAAAGACAAATCTGAAGTAGCCAAAATCTTTCAAAACTTCTATACCTTTGTGCGCACCCAATTTAATGTGTCTATTAAGGTACTACGAAGTGACAATGCCAAGGAATATATGAGCAACATTTTTAGCGAATTTCTTGATCAACAAGGAATTCATCACCAAACCTCCTGCCCTTACACTCCTCAACAAAATGGAGTAGATGAGCGAAAGAACCGTTACTTGTTGGAAGTAACCCGAACCTTACTAATGGAACGAAATGTTCCCAACATTTTTTGGGGTGATGCCGTACTCACTGCGGCTTATCTCATTAATCTTTTACCTTCCAAAGTCCTCAAATATGACACACCTATCCAAAAACTGTTAGAAAATTTTCCCAGTTGCTCAATCATCACTTCATTGCCTCCTAAGGTATTTGGTTGTGTTGTCTATGTCCATAACAATGATGGAAACAAACTTGGTACTCGTGCTGACAAATGTCTCTTTCTTGGTTACTCTCCTACTCAAAAAGGGTATAAATGCTACTGTCCAGCTTCCAAGAAACTTATTATCTCCAAAGATACAGTCTTCTCGGAAGACGAAGCATATTACCCTAAATTACCCATTCAGGGGGAGTACACTGAAATTGAATGGCTAATCCTGAATAAACCTGAATCATCACCACCACAACCTAATCGTGTACCCATCATTGAATCTGTCCCTTCCACAAGCCAACTTACTCCTACCCAACTTGATCATGAATAAGAACATCTTCCACCTCAACCTGAACTCATGCCTAATGTACTGGAAACAAATGTTGAAATTAATTCTGGGATGGATACTGAATCACAGCAAAATGAAGAGTCCAGACTACAAAATCAAGATGAACCAAACAATGGTAGAACTATCTCTCCCATTCAAAGGAATGACCATGACTCTAATTCAGGATTAAATCCTGAAGAATTTGGTTGGCCTATTGCATTGAGAAAAGGGGTAAGATCTTGTACTCAACATCCAATTCAACGTTTTGTCTCATATGGTAACCTGTCTATGAAAATGCAAAGCTTTGTTGTAAACAGTGCGCAGATTAAAATCCCAAAAACATTCCAACAAGCTATAGCTGATCCAAATTGGAAACGAGCTACAGAAGAAGAGTTAAGGGCACTCAAGGAAAATAAAACATGGGAGATTACAACTCTTCCCAAAGGAAAGAAACCAGTAGGATACAGGTGGATCTTCAACCCAAAATTCAATCCTGATGGTAGTATCAACAAATACAAGGCAAGACTGGTGGCAAAAGGATACACTCAGACATATGGAATTGATTACCGGGAGACATTTGCTCCAGTAGCTAAGCTTAATACTGTTCAAATACTCCTATCAATCGCAGCCAACTTGGATTGGTCTTTGCATCAACTAGATGTAAAGAATGCCTTTTTGAATGGAAACTTGGAAGAAGAAGTTTACATGGAGATTCCAGATGGAATTTTAGCTCCTAACAACTCTGTATGTAAACTCAACAAGTCATTGTACGAACTTAAGCAATCTCCTCGGGCATGGTTTGGTAGATTTACCAAAACAATAAAAAGATTGGGGTATACTCAGGGACAAGCAGATGACACATTGTTCGTCAAACGTGTCAACAGCAGAGTCACCATCTTGATCGTCTATGTTGATGACATGGTCATTACGGGAAATGATGAAGAATCTATTGCTCATTTAAAACAAGATTTGTCAATTGAGTTCCAGGTGAAAGACCTTGGACAAATGAGGTATTTCCTAGGCACGGAAGTGGCAAGAACTAAAAAGGGTATCAATGTATCCCAGCGGAAGTATACCCTAGATCTATTGCATGAAACTGGAATGCTAGGGGCACAACCCTAAGGAACACCAATGGAAGAAGGTTGTCACCTAGAAATTAAACCAAAAGGTGTCCCAGTCAACACAGAACAGTACAGAAGACTTGTTGGCAAACTCATATACTTGACTCATACACGTCCAGACATTAGCTATGCAGTTGGAATAGCAAGTCAATTCATGCACCAACCACAAGAAGAACACATGGCAGCTGTATACAGAATCCTAAGCTATTTAAAGCTTAATCCTGGAAAAGGAATCTTCTTTAAGAAATTCACTACCAGAAATATCGTAATATACACTAATGCAGATCATGCAAGGGATAGAGAAACTAGAAGATCAGTCTCAGGATATTGCACATATGTGTGAGGAAATCTTGTTACATGGAGAAGCAAGAAACAAACTATGGTATCACCAAGTAGTGCAGAAGCCGAACTGAGAGCTGTTAATCATGGAGTACGTGAAGGATTTTGGATCATCAGATTACTGAAGGAGTTGGGAATTCCATATGAGGGGCTAATGCAAATTTGGTGCGACAACAAAGCTAGCATTGAAATGGTCAAGAACCCAGTCTATCTTAATAGAACAAAACATGTTGAGATAGACAGACACTTTGTTAAAGAGAAAATTGAAGCAGGCATCATGATTTTGTCTTACATCAGATCTGAAGACCAAATTGCAGATGTGCTGACAAAACCACTAAGCAGAACTACGTTTGAAAAGTTTCTGTGCAAACTGGGTATGATTGATATATACTCTCCAGCTTGAGGGGGAGTGTAGAAAGTCAGAAACAAAGTCAGAAACATCAGCACCGAATAGCATGCCATTGTTGACACTCTCACACACCTCTGTCTACACCTCCATCTATCACGCACCTACCATCGTTTTCTGTCTCTTTGTTTTTCCTTTCTTTTCCTATATATATATTGTAATCCCTAAGCATTGTGATATATATCAATGAATTAAGCAAGAATGAGACCCAAGAGTCTCATAGAAACATACTACCAGGTTTGAGCCATTCCTACTTTAGTTTTCTCCTGTTGCATTTTCCCCTTGTCATTAAACGCTTACTACAGGAAAGTGGTCGAGCCGGTAGAGATGGACTCCCATCTGAATGTGTTCTCTACTTTAGACCTGGTGATGTGCCCCGACAGGTAAAGATTGGCAACTCTATTTTCTCGAATCTTTGTATGTTATAGTATCAGTTTCCATGAAAGCTGAAGCTTGCAAGGGATAGGATCTACTTTTTCTGAACTAACAAATATTAACCCAGAGATTTTGGGGTCTGTAGTCTTCAGCTTCCCTTTTAAGATGAGGAACATGTGATTTACCTTTTAGAATTTTTTATTCTCAAGCCCAAGCACATGCTTGCGTGCTTGGGTATTCATCAATTTCTTCTGCAAATCTATATGTCTGCCTGTATTTGATTCATGGACTGCATAATTATTATCATGATTTTCTGACAGAGTTCAATGGTTTTCTACGAAAACACAGGACTGCAGAATTTGTATGACAGTACGATATTGTCAGGTATTTTCTATGTTTTTAAACTATATCTCTTGTGATTGATATCAGATGAAACATCTACCCCCTTTTCTATAACCCTTTTAGTTGGAAGATTTCCTTCTTCCTTTTTCTTTTCTCGGTGTTGAGGAGTCTTATGTCAAGATTTATGGGTTGCCTGTCTTTGAAAATATAGAAAACAATGAGAATCAAAATTTTGTCATCTTTTGACAACTTTATGATCATATTTGTTCACCCATTCTCATTTCACACAAGTGCTGGTGGAGACAATGTTCATCAGACATTTGGAACGGATAGTTGGCTCAGCGTTTTCCCTCCTTCCATATTGGGTCCTACTCACAAAATTAACCAAACAAATTTTTATTCTTATGGTCAAGTGATCAACCATGTGTCAGATACAACAACAACAAAGCCTTAATCCCACTAGGTGGGGTCGGCTACATGGATTACACAACGCCATTGTGCTCTATCGAAAACCAGATCTTTAGATATATTATTAATCAAAAGGTCTCTCTCAATGACCTCATTAAGCTTTCGCTTCGGCCTTCCGCGACCTTGTTTTACAGGACTCCATACGGTTTGATCAACCCTCCTCACCGGTGCATTCAACGGCCTTCGTTGAACATGTTCAAACCACCTCAATCGACTTTCGACCATTTTTCCTTCAATAGAGGCCACCCCAACTCGTTCACGAATATAATTATTACGAATCTTATCTTTTCTTGTATGACCACACATCCATCTCAACATCCTCATCTCGGCCACCCCCATTTTATGCTCATGTAATCCCTTTAAAGCCCAACACTCACTACCATATAGCATTGCTGGTCTTATAGCAGTGCGGTAGAACTTCCCTTTTACTTTATTAGGTACTTTCCGGTCACAAATAACCCCAGTGGCTTTTCTCCATTTATACCATCCAGCTTGGATTCTGTGATCGACATCTCCATCAATTTCACCATCTTGTTGAATAATTGATCCCAAATACCGAAATTTTGTCACTTGCGGAATAACTTGCCCCTCCAATATAACTTCCGCTTTATTTCGACCTTGTCTCTTATCATACTTACAATGCATATATTCAGTTTTGCTCCTACTCAAACGAAAACCCTTCACTTCCAAAGTCCGTCTCCATATCTCAATTTTAGAATTAATTTCCTCCCTGGACTCAGCCAACAGAACTATATCATCCGCAAAGAGCATGCATTTAGGGACCTCCTCTCTTATAGGCTCAGTTAGAACATCTACCACTAGGTTAAACAAATAAGGGCTCAAAGCTGATCCCTGATGTAGGCCAATCCCTATAGGAAAGTCCTTTGTTAAACCTCCAGTTGTTCTAACATTGGTTGTAACCCCCTCATACATGTCCTGAATGACTTTGATATATGCAAACCGCACCCCCTTCTTGTCCAAGGCTTTCCAGAGTATATCTCTTGGCACCCGGTCATATGCTTTTTCCAAATCAATGAAAACCATATGCAAATCTCTTCCTTTGCTCCTATACTTTTCCATAAACCCCCTTAGTAAATAAATTGCTTCTGTTGTAGACCTTCCTGGCATGAATCCAAATTGGTTTTCAGCAATTTCAGTTTCCAACCTCAACCTGCGCTCAATCACCTTTTCCCATAATTTCATTGTATGACTCATAAGCTTAATTCCTCTATAGTTTGCACAATTTTAAATATCCCCTTTATTCTTATAAATAGGAATCAAAGTACTTTTCCTCCACTCATCCGGCATTTTCTTGAATCGTAAAATCTCATTAAATAATTTTGTGAGCCACAAAACACCCTCTTCACCCAAACATTTCCAAACTTCAATAGGAATCCCATCAGGCCCAACAGCTTTACTATTTTCCATTTTCTTAAGAGCTTCTCTAACCTCGCCAACTCGAATCCTACGGTAAAATGACAAATTGAGATCACCTTCTCGAGTTGTCAAATCTTCGCGATCACAAGGCCCTCCCCCTCCATCATTGAACAACTTATAAAAATAGGCTTCCCACCTATTCTTAATATCTCCATCCGTAACCAAAACTTTTCCTTCTTTATCTTTTATACACGTCACTTGGTCTAAGTCTCTCGATTTTCTCTCCTTATTCTTTGCAATCTTGTAAATCTTACGCTCTCCCGCCTTTGTTCCCAACTCCTTATAAAACTCCTCATATGCTTTATTACTGTTAGGAAACAACATCCCCTTAATTAGGGATATGTTAGGAAACAATATCCCTAATTAAGGGGGATTAGGATTATTATAATGAGTGACTTTGTATATAAATACCCAATGTATTTATGAATGAAATATCTTCTTCTTCTATTCAGATTTCATATCTGATTCACATGGCATCAGAGCCAACTTGCTCTCTGCTGTTCGTTTTTTCCTTCCCGTTTCTGGCGCTGGTTTAAGTTCTGTACGTTACTGTTCATCGTGCACGGAGCTCCGGCAGCCGGGAGATTTGGTCCACACGCGCCGCACCACTAGATCCGCCGTCGCCCGACGGTCTGTCACCGGAGTATCGCCGCCATCCGACCTGCGCGTGGCCTTCACGCGCCGCCCCATTTCTCGCCGGAATTTCACGCGCCGGCGCGTGACGGCGTTTTCCGGCGACTTTGCCGCCGCCGTTTGCTGCATTCTGATCGACTAAGTGGTGCAGTTCTTCCCCATGTGGTTTCGTGCAGTGGGTACTCACCGTTTGCGGGTTGGTTGTTGATTTATTCCCTTGCTCCTGTTTCTGTGCTGCGTTTCTGTGCTTCTGTTTCTGGTTTGCTGCATTTCTGTGCTTTTGGTTCTGGTTTGCTGTGTTTCTGTGCTACCATTTTGTGTTCGTGGTTATTGCCTTTGTGGTGCTGTGCTAGCTCTTTGTTTTGAGGGGAGTTGTTTGGTTGTGTTATCAACTCTATTTGGTTCTTTGGTGTGTGTGGACTTGCGTGGAGATTATAAGTTTGGAAGTTATACACTTTTGGTGTTTTTTTTCTGCTTAAATTGATGGGTGACTCCAAGGCTAGTGTTACTGAAATTATTCCTGTGACTAATAAAATCACTGAGCACAAATTAACCTGGACAAATTATATGGATTGGAGTAAAACCGTCCGAATGTACTTGCTTAGTATTGAGAAGGAGGGCCATTTGACTGATACGCCTCCTGCAGATGATCCTAAGATGGCTTAGGCCCGAGCGGATGCCCGTTTATTCTTGCAAATCCAGAATTCTATTGACAGTGAAATCCTTCCCTCAGTTAGTCACTGTAATACGGTTAAGGAACTTATGAGCTGTTTGGAATTTTTGTACTCTGGGAAAGGAAATATTACTTGTATTCATGATGTCTGCAAGGGATTCTATCGTGCTGAATAGCAGGGGCACTCGTTGAAAAACTTTTATGTGGAGTTCAAGAAAATGTATGAAGAGTTGAAGATGTTGATGCCGCCTACCACTGACCTTAAGGTTCAAGCTGATAATATGGAGAAACTAGCGATTCTCAGCTTTCTTACTGCCTTAGATCCTGCCTATGAAACTGTTCGTTCTCAGGTTCTGTCTAGTTCTGAACTTCCTTCACTTCAGGATGTGTACTCTCGTGTGCTTCGTGCAGATAGTCTCTTACACCCGACTCCTACTTCGAATGCTAGTGCATTAGCTGGCCGTGGTCCCACTGATACCCGTCAACAGAATTTCGTCAAAGCTGGCTCGACCTCTGCTGATTCACGGAACCAAGGTCCTCCACGTTCTAGCAACAATGCTTCGTCTCCTGGTCCTATTGTTTGCTACTATTGTAAGAAACCTGGTCATACCAAACGGTACTGTCGTAAGTTGCAGAACAAGCTACAACGTACTGGAGCTGCTCATGTGACCCAATCCTCCGATCCATCTGCTAATGCTCCATCCTCTCTGAGTGCACTTGTTACAGGTAACGGCGACTCATGCCTTGCTACTTCTTCCTCGAAGTGGATCATCGATTCCGGTGCCACTGACCACATGTTACAGTTGGTTGACAAAATGAAAATTAAGCAGAAGGAACTAGGTTTGCTCTCTCTTCAATGCCTAAAGACTAACCACCCCCCCCCCCCAAAAAAAAAAAAAAAAACCCTGCCCAGGGCCTTTTCTCCAATTCCGCATTGTATGAATCCAGTTTCTCCTTTTGTCAGTCTAATCTGTTTCTGGGTGGTGTATTGTAATATATCATATCGTATTAAATTTTGCTGCAAATCATTGATCCAGATTTTGAGTTGAAGAAAGAGGAAATGGAGCAGCTCATCTTACAGCTTTTACTAGTGCGGGTTTTGGTAAGATTATTGAAAGCCAGAATTCCCTCAACTATAGTTAGACTTGCACACATACCGAGCCAGTTTTACAATTATAAAGTCACGATTGTGCAAAGTATTAGCTGTTAAGATTTTTCCCCAAGTCAGTTTCCGGAGAATTAAAAGGCATCCTAGATGATTATATTATTTATCTGATATCGAGAACTGTAAAGCTAGATCATTCTCTGGTTCACTGTAATTTGAGAAGATTGGGGAAGATAGTTAGACAACAATTTTTCTTTAGAATCTACTATTAAATTTATTTTAAAGGCACAAGCTTTTCTTAGTTGATCCACTGGGCACATGTTATTGGTGTAACTATATATTTAAATTTTTCAATTGGTGATTTAGAGACGATGTTTCTTGATGTAGAAAGAAGAATTTCAGCATACAGCATATGCGACAAATGCTTATGTTGCTTCAGATCAGTCAAACGTAGCATTGGTTCCTCTGGTCTGGAGGTAAAGCTTGATGAGTTGAGGAAAGAATTGTCTTCCATTCATGGAGGAATACTCCCACACTCCGTCTTAACCACTCAACCAATCAGCCTCATAAGCTCTCAAAAACCGAACTCACTAGAACAGGTAACTTCCTTAATGATGATATGCACATTATCTCATTTTGCACTGGTTCTTGGAGCGATGGTCTCTCTTCTTTTTTAGATTTTTTATCTTAAATATAAAAATACACCAAGAAAAGAAATACTCCCTCCGGCCTTTAATATAAGACATTTTGGGGAATTGATCTTGGTTCTAAATATAAAATATATTTTTCATACTTGTCAATCTTTTCCTAATTTACCCCTATTGATCTTTACAATAATCAAGGAGGAAATTAAGGAAAATAATTAGGGTGTTTCAAAAAATACGTGTCATATTAACTAAATTAACTACCTTAATCTAATCAAATTAGATAAATATGTCTTATATTAAGGATCGAAGGGAGTATCTAATTTTAGAGAAAGATGGAGCCCAAGACTTTGCATTGCTAATTGAACATTGTAACTGTAACTGGAGTTGTGACCGTGAGATTTGTATCTTATTCCCCCATTCGCAGTTGGAGAAGATAATTGGAAAACTGAAGACAGAAAAGTATGGAGATAGAATACTTGAGCAAATTGAAATGTATTCTGAGTTCAAGCCTCCTGATGAGAGAAATGAACAAGACTCTGAAGTTAGAGCTGCAAAGAGGTCCAAAACCAAGAAACCTATTGTGCTTCTAGAGAGCAGTGAAGAAGATGAAGCATGATACCATAAGATGGATGGTCTTCTCTGTGTTCCGTGGCCGGTGATATGTATGCTTTTATTAAATATATAATAACTTGGGAAAACGAAGTTTCACATTTTGATATATGAAGCATCTGAGCCCTCCATTATAAAATCCTGTGATTATAGTTTCAGCTGCCCGCAGAGTTTGATTAGTATTTTTCTGTTTTCTACGAGGTTAATAGGGAAAGGAAACTAAATGGGAAAAAAAATCAACTTTTTTAAATTTTTTTGGGGTCACAAACTGTGTAATTCAGTTGATTAGAGAACATTGTTGGAGGCTTAGATTCTAGAAAATTTATGTATAAAGTCGGGAAAAAGTATTCTAGTCCATGAAATTCAATTTGTTATTCGATTAAAAGAGGACATGTTATTTACATGAATAAAAAGGATAGTGATAATAACTAAGGATTTCATAATAAGGTTAAATTTAAAAAAAAATTGAAAAAGATCAAATCCATTAAATAAAATAAAAATAGTACAAATCAAATTTATACCATCATAACCGGGCATGATTGTAAAGAGTTAAAAACATTACAATTTCCCAACAAAAAAAAAATCAGTAGTGAAATATAAGAAATGAGTATTGAATTTGGATACCTAAGTTGCGATGAGACCTTGACTTGATATTAGCTTTTTAATTAAATCATCTTTATTCTTTCTAAATAAAATTTTGTATTTGAAAGTTGGCAATTTTTTTCTCTGCAAGGCGACGTATTGTTTGAAAATATGGTGCATGATGTTGTAGCCCTTTCGCAACAAAAGTGGAGATTTTCTTGAAGACTTGTATAAGTAATCTAAGTGATTGTTTGGGATAATTTATTTTGAGACAATAAATACTTATAAATCGTGATTTACGGTATACGAGGTAAATATGTGAGAGAAGTTTTACCTTGATTTACATAATAAGTGCTTATTTTTTTTTGGACAAATATAATAAGTGCTTATTGACCCTAATAAACAATACCAAACACACAATAATTATCTAACTGTATAAATTTAAAAGCCAATGAAGACTTGTATATATGAAGAATGCAAAAAGATTATCGATTCATTTAAAACTTAAGTCAAAATTAATTATGATTAATAATTACTTAATTATTAATCAGTCAAAATTCTTTATAGCCAGTTCCATATTTTTTTTAATCATTTCATTTTAAAAATGTAGTTAAAGCTCCTCACTAAACAGGGACAGGTGCCGTCAATACCAGAAAGCGTGCATCAATATATCAATATATAAACAAATACTCTTCACTTTTGTAGAGATATAAGTTACTGTTCACAAGCCATTTCTATCATTGGGCTGCGTGCCATCAGCACATACACCAACTCTTCGGCTGCATTCGACTGTTTTTCAAAATTTAAAAGTTTCACTGTGCCTATTTTTTTCCGCCCTTTTTACCATATAAATCCCTTCCATATACCACACTCTTCCTTTTCCCTCCATGTCCTCACTTTTGTTCTGCTCACTTCTCAAGGTCCGCCTGGAATAAGAAGGGCCCATCGTTCAAAGGTTAGTGTCTCATTCTCTGAACATGTACTCCTGTGAAAGCAGGGAGATCATTAGCATAACTTCATCCCTTGCCACTACCATTTCCTCACATAACTTCATCTTCTTTACAGCACGGTAGGGATCAACACTGATAGAGAACCTTCCGAAGTCACTATTGAAGGACCTCAATGATGGCGTTAACAGAACTCGAATTATGGTTTGTGTTGAACGATTCTTCAGGAGTGAGCTCACTTATGATCCAGAGCCTTCGATTAGCGACCGAGTTAAAACTTATGGTAAAGATCAACAAAACAATAAATCAGATAGTTGCAGCGACAAGCCTGCTTGCGAGAAAGAAGACAAGGCGGAGGCAAAAGAAAACAAGGAAGAAGAAGGGGAAGGGGAAGATGACGGAGAAGGAGAAGAATCACAGGATGAAGAAGAATCGCAAGAGGAGACCAAAAAAGCGGTGGAATGGTCGAAGGACGATCAGAAAAACCTGATGGATCTAGGGATTTCAGAGATGGAGAGAAACCGAAGGCTGGAGAGTCTGATAGCGAGAAGAAGAGCAAGACAACAAATGAAGCTACAGATGGAGCAAGGTCTGACAGATTTCAGAGCTTTTCCTAGCCGAATGGCTCCTCTAAACATCGCAAGAACAGATCCATTAAATTCTCCAAGAAATTACGGAGGAATAGATGGATTAGAGATACCTGGTTCGGCTCCGTCGGCTTTGCGACCATCGCGAAACCCTTTCGATCTTCCGTACGATGCTTACGAAGAGCGACCAAATCTCAGAGGAGGTAGCTTCTGCCAAGAGTTCACATCGAAGGACATGGCGTTTCGTAGACATGAAAGCTTCAGTTATGGGGCTTCTTTACAATTTGATGAAGAGTCAAACCCTTTCTTCTCAAGACGAGCGTGTTAGTTTTACACACATATATATTTTGATGTTTATTAAATTCCTGTCAAATATATTGCCATTCTGTCGTTGTGGTTATTTCCTACATAACACAAAGGGAATCATGTTTTCAACCATACAGGGCACACGGATGCTTGCAGCTGTGTATTCGGAGGTTGATCGCGACAGTATCATAACAGGAAGGTGTTATAACATTTCGGGCTTCAATGTCAATAGAGGCAGCAAGTCTATCCACTAGCATTATCACCTGCTGTTTACCACAGCCACCGTTGCCGAGGAATGCTCTAAAATACCTCCCATAACTGGTCTTAGCCTTAAATGTGCTTCCGACGTGCCTTGGGGTCTTTATGATAACAGTGGTTTATTCGGTCAGTTTTAATACCCTGCAGTGATAGCTGTTGCATCTTACGCATTTCAGAAAAAGGATATAGAAACTTGTAGATAAATTGGAAAATTGTTAGCTTTTTTATATAATATATATAGCTTGAATTTCTTCAAATGATATTTTCGTTTGGTCATATCTACATGCCAATGTTCGGGGATGATGTCATATGTTGCCTAACTACGCTTTATCATTACTTGGGGTATTGAACTGCCACCTTCCCCAAAACAATTTAGGTTGAGCTTTTAATGTGCCAAAGGCCCAAAAATTAAGAACAGGACAAAAAATAATTCTTAACTCTTGGTAAGATCATGCACAGTAATGATAAGGCGTAGAAATTCTTAATTTTTAATGTCAATAGTGCAGAACCAATTTTCACCAATTCTTAACATACAGACCCTCATTTTGTTACTTTAATTGAGATGTTTGAATTGCTTTTTGATTGATCGAATCCAGAATTTCTCTTTCTATGTAAGGTGGGATCACACTTCACTTTTTCTTTACAGCTATTTTCTGACCTCTTGCCCATTCACAGTCAGAAAAAATATGTTCCTTAAATAATAATTTGTTATAATACTCCCTCTTATAATGGTTAAAAAACATTTAGTGTGCCTGAGTTCAAAATCAAATTTTATATACAAATAAAAAATTATTATATGTTACAAATAAGTAATATTATAAATTTATGACATGAAATAATAATAATTTTTGAATAAGAAATTCAACAAAAAAACAAGTGAAGTTGGTTAAGGGGATTACTTTATTCATATATGTAAGGCTCCAATTTATTTTATCTCCAAAATTATGATTTTTTTCAAATTATATATTTTTAATATATTTATTGATTGTGCATATTAAAAGGGTTTCCTAAATGTACGAGTAGTTTCTAAAATACATAATTAAAAATGGTATTTTAGAGAAATTAACACCTTATTTTTTCAAATAAGTAATTAAATAATTTATTTCATATTTTTTGATAATGATACTTTATTTAATTTTTATAAATTTATTTAATGATAACATACAACTGAAAGGTTTTACCCTTAACCGAAAGGAATTAACTTAGACATAGAAATCAAATTCCTCTTATATGAGAGAATATAACATGTCTCAAAAAGATCTAACACATAATTATTAGAAAGAACTATCCTAAATATTCCAACTGTCTTCGCAACATCTCCTCTCCCACTGCCTAAAAAGACTTTTTCCTTATTAGGGTGTGAAGGTTTGTTGTTTAGAAAGCCCTACATGGTATTCTATATCTTGATCATGGAACCGTTATCAATCCACCAAGTTTCATCACTAACAGAAGTAAAATGAGATCCAAATACAGCACAAGATGAAATCATAGCATTCCTTTCCAGCCAAGCCTTGTACTTGAGACACTCAACCTTCATGTGTCCATTCTTCTTGCAAAAGAAGCACTTAGCATCATCTTTAGGGCAAGAGGTTAGAAAATTTGTCTATAATTTGTCAAGAGGTCATAATTAGTCTATACTGTTATTATGACAATGACTATCACTACAAAACCATTAACATTTATTAAAATCGGTACCTTTCCATGGTTTTCATATTCTTGGCTGTTGCTGATGTTATACAATTGTATCATATACTATACTTCATTCAACCTACATGTTCAACTTCAAACAATTTTTCCCCTGCAATGCTAACCACTTCATATGCTATTTATCTGTTACTATGGTCATATTTTGACGCGTTATTATGCCTTTCAAAAAGGAATCCCACAAGAAGCTCATTATAGGAATATTGTACTGTGCACTTTAATTTGTTTGAGGTTTAACTTTTTAAATGTAATGTTATAAAAAAAGTGAAAGCAATTATTGCTGGGTAAGAAGAGTTCATGTAGCAATCAGATCAGAGTGCATGGAAGGACAAAATAGCTTTGGTGGCAATTAGCTTTTTGAAACGATGTGCATGCATGTACCAAGAAACTTATCCTTTGGTCGGTGGAAAATTAAAGCTAAATCTCAATGCTCATCAAATTTTTATTATTTTAATTGAATATAATATCATGTACTTTTTCACTTTTTGATTAAACAAAATTAATCCTCGATGCTTTATTTTGCATCTCTAATTGAGCACACATGTTATATAATTAATATAACTAAGCAGATAAAGTTTAGACATACATTTAATGGCTTTGGTTCATAACCACGAAGAAAAGTTTGAATTTGAGAGCATCTATGTAGTGATCGATTAAAAATTGAACCCAAAAAGAAGATGGGGGCCAAAATTTTGTGATGCACAATTAAATAATCTTGCAATTTTTTATAATGATTTGGGTTGATGGGCAACAACAAACTAATTCAAATCTTTTATCTCCATAGAGATAATTACACACACACCCAGCTGGTCAAAAAAAAAAAATTACACACATACCCATAGATTATTGGGAAAACTATAACCAAGTCTCTAACAAAAATTTCTGAAAAATGATTTTGCTATCGATTGAAATGCAGTTGTACGTGTTCTTCTGGGATAGCTTATTTTTAGGCAATAAGTGCTTATAAATCATAATTTACAGTATAGGAGGTAAGTATGTGAGAGGAGTTTTATTTCGACTTACTTAATAAGTGTTTATTCTTAAAAAAAATAAGCTAATCCAGACATGCTTTACAAATTATGTTTAGAACATAAATAACTAATGTATAATTTAGACTCCCAAATTTGTAAGTTTGAATTTTTATTCGTAATTAATTTTATACTCTCTCTATCCCTAAATATGAAAATATGTCTGTCCTAAAATTTAAGCTTCGTTTTAGTTTCATTTCAAAATTTATTGCATTTTTTTCCAACTTTACTTTTTAATTATATTTATTATATTTATTGCCTCTCTCACTTATCTTCTTTATAAATAAGAGTATAGTTAAAAAAATACTTATTTATTACTTTTAAATAATTTTAAATATTTTCTTGGTAAACTTAAAATCAGTTGTTTAAAACTTATATTTAGAAGCAGGGGGAATATAATTTTTTTTTTCAGGATCTTATTATCATTTTCCTTTATAATTATGTTACTAATGATTGATTAAGGCATTATTTATTTATTTTTCAACACAATCACTTTGTTTTTTATAAACTATGTAAGACATTTTAAAAAAATGAAATGTTTATGAAGTATCGAAAGGATTATAATTGCTTGGGATAGTAGAATAAAATGAACAAAATATGTTGATAAACCCAGAAAAGACAACAAGATCTTGAAAGCAAACACATTAACATTTGTCATAATTAATCTATATTGTTATCATGACACGGACTATCACTACAAAACCATTAACATTTATTAAAATCGGTACCTTTCCATGGTTTTCATATTATTGATTGTTGCTGATGTTATACAATTGTATCATATACTATACTTCATTCACTTGTAATCCAGCCTGGCCTGAAATACAATGATATTGCGATGGTGCGAGTCTGCAACCCTCCGATTGCCCACACCTACTATCTAGGATTTTTGAGCTTAAGTTGAGGACATTGATGAAGACTTTAAAAAGAAAAAAGATTTTTGGTAGAATTCGTGCAGGTATAGTGCTTTATATTATATTATATACAACTTATCTTCGTCATGATTTTTCCTTTACAATAATGTACATGTTCTATCATTCATCTAACCCTCAACTTATCTTCTCCATTACACAGAGATTTAGACCATTGAGTTCCAAAAAAGGGGTTTACCCCATGCACATATCCTTCTTTTCCTCGATCCAATCGCAAAGCTGTCAAATCCAGAGTCAATTGACAGAATTATTTCAGCGGAAATCCCAAACAAGGAATCTTCACCATTACTTCACGAGTTGGTTAAAAAATTCATGATTCAAGGCCCTTGTGGATCAACGAAGCCTAATGCTCCCTGCATGAAAGACAAAAAATGCAGTAAATATTTCCCAAAGAGGTTCAATCAACATACAACAACTGATGATGATGGTTTTCCCACATATCGCCGAAGAGATGATGGCAAAACAATAGAATTAAAGGGTACCCCGTTAGACAATCGGTTTGTTGTGCCGTACAATCCAATGCTACTCAAACTTTTTCAAGCACACATAAATGTTGAGAAGTGCAACCACTCAACTGCTATCAAATACCTATTCAAATATATCAGCAAAGGGAATGAAAGTCTTTCGAAATGTTGATCCCTAGGTTGTGCATTTTTTTGTTTAACAATCTTCATGTATTGAATCATGATGGCACAAGGTATGTTTAAACATATGTTTCATATCGGTCGCACGTGGGGTGATCTAATAATATTATGGACTTCTATAATCATTGTAAATGTTTGACAATTATAGTGACGTTTAGAAAACAATATTTGCTTCATTAAGATAACAAAAAAAACATGAGTGTATTAAAAAGTTGTAGTAATTTATTCTCTTCGTGCAACACACGGGAAGGACATGCTCGTTAATATCAACAAATGTCCAACTACAAGTTACAACCTTTTAAATATGATAGCTTTAACAGAGTCAAAAACAGACAAAATAACCTTTTGATGCCAAATCCTGGTTAGGTTGGTCCAACCCTATTATTCACTTTATTTTAGTTTTATCAAAATTAATGCTTCCTTAATTAAATCTATTTTATGAAGACCCCTTACATATTTCACAATATAATATGCTTTGTCTAAAGTAATCAATTTTCCCCCTAATAAATTGTAATTAAAAGTAATTTTAAAATTTTATATGAAATGCTTATTTTTAACTAATTTTTTTAATTTGGATAAAATAATTATTTGGAGCTTATAAAAATGACAAGAGAGGATGTCAAATTTGGAATCATACTCTTGGCTCATGAAAATTTGAAAATGGTGAATTTTGCAATCTCGCACTAGCTCAAATAACAGGGGAAATGGTATGAGATATGATTAGAGGGGTCATAAAATTCAACCATTCTATTGTAACAACGTTTTGGGACTTTATATGATTTTATTAAATAGTTATCACTTAAATGATCATATCCATGTATAGGTTGCAATTTTGGAATGAAGGTTAGGACGCTTTAGTCATCAACTTTTAAAACTGAAATCCTATATCACAACCCAAAAACTTAAAACATAGTTGGCATGGCCTTTCACGATCCTTATACTAGCAAAAAGTATAGGAGATAATGTGATTTATATTTAGATATATTTTTATTAAAAAAATAATTTGACAGAAACTTATTTAAATGTCGTGTTAAAAAATCAGTTTTAAAATGTTTAAATCTAAAAAAAAGTCAAGAGTTAAAAGTCATATTGTTTCAACTTCAATTTAACTTCTACGGTAAAATCTCATCTGCAAAGTCATCACAGACATTAATCGTGAACCAAAATTGCTTTCTATGATTGATGAGTCAGTTTGACGCTATATAGACTTGACGCCAAACAAACCGTAGAGCACTGCCCCAAAGGCATATTTGATCAAAATATAAAAAAGTCACCAGCTCATTAATTGGTTACTAAGCATGAAATTTATTATTAGTATAGTTTGGTTTTAAAATCCATGACATGCTATATGTATAGAAAAAATGTGAATTCTACTTATCCTTCATTAGGATTTAGGGACATTTGTGCTTCTAAGAGAAACAACAAAAATTGTCAATTGCATGTAACAGACATGTGGTGTCCACTCAACTTACTCATCCCATCCTCCATAAAACCAACAGTGACACATTAGTTTTGGTGCTCAAATATACATAAGCTCTGACGCTATCTTATACTTATTATAGAGGGAAAATTCTAAAAAAGTACAATTAAAAAGGGAAAAGGCAAATTGATGCTGCGAATTTATCAAATCCCATGTCAGAATTAAAGTAGGAATTTGGGATTTACAATTTTGACCAAATTGCCCTGAGTTAAGTTGTGAAACATGAAAGTGAAGTTGTTAATGTAAAATCTGATGCTATTAATATAGATATAGATATTGTTATTGACCTTTAAAACTTGTGCCTTCAAAATTATCCTTGGTTTTTGGGATATGAAGCTGCGAAACATGAAAGTAAAGTCGTTAATATAAAATATAATATTGTTGATATAAATATAGATGTTGTTATTGACGCCTGAAACTCGTACCCTCAAAATTATCCTTGGTTTTTGAGATATGAAGTTGTGAAACATGAAAGTAAATTCGTTAATATAAAATATAATGTTATTAATATAAATACATATATTGTTATTGACCCCTAAAACTTGTGCTCTCAAAATTATCCCTAATTTTTGGGATATGGAGTTATAAAACATGAAAGTAAAGTCATTAATGTAAAATCCGATGTTGTTAATATAGATACAGATGTTATTATTAATCCCTAAAACTTGTGCCTTCAAATCAAGGTATTTTGGTCATTTGATCAGAATTGGAATTCCCAGATTCCTACTTCAGTTCTAACTTAGGATTTGATAAATTCGCAACATCAATTTGTCTTTTGCCATTGTTAATTGTATTTTTCTGGAATTTTCTCCATTATAAAACACTTTTTAGAATAAATGCTTGATCCTTATTATAACCACTAAATACGTATCAATTATAAATTTTTTATTTTGAAACAAATTTAATAACTTAATGATCTCTTAGATTATTGATTCTAGTGAGGTGATTGAAGCTTCCTTGTAAATTTTAATATATTTATGAATGGTAATAGGAATTGAAAGGAGTATAACTTTATTTTTAGATGATTTTTGGATGTTCACAATTCATTTCATATTCCAAATTTTTTTTTTTTGGCGACCCTTTTTTTAATAATCCTTTTCTTCTGGCGACCCCAATAAGAAGTGAACGGGAATGAATGCGTAATAGGGAGGCAAGTTGGGGGAACCACTTATTAATGGCGGTGGTCTTGGGTGGGACTTCATTACTCCATTGCTACCTCATCCTCTCTCTCTTTTTTGGGCCAATTTCTTCTCTTTATTCTTGTTTATTTCGCCCTTTAATTGCTTGTAGGGTTAAGGTGTATCACCACGGAACCAATTTCAGTACTCATCATTGAGCTAATCATCAATACACCATTCACAATAATTTGGATGCATCGGATTGAATTTTTTTACTTTTATTTTTTTTTTAAAAAAAATTATCTTAGGGTGTGTTTGGTTTGAGGGGAGGGTAGGGGAGGGAGGGGAGGGGAGGGTGGAGAAATTACCATTTTGGACAAAAGAAATCTAAAATTTACCCTCTCATTTTTTTAAATTTTGGTTTCCCGCCCAAAATTTACTTTCTTATTCTTTTTAAATTTTGGGTTCCCACCCAAAATTTAAATTCTTTCAACCCAAAAAAGTAATTTACCCATCCTCTCATTCCCTCCCTCCCCTCCCCTCCCCTCAAACCAAACACACCCTTAATGTGTATAGAATCTAATATAAAAATAATCTTTTAATTGTCAGTTTTTCAAAAAATAATTTTTTATTTAAAAATAATCATTTGAAAATATTAAATCTAGATCATTGAAATCATATTTGAACGGTGTAGATCTCGCCTCATTGATTAGCTCTTGGTGTTTATCATTGTGGTGAGCACTAAAACTTATTCGTATCCACCACTCTAATAGTTTTCAAGGTGGGTACAATATTCAAAAGTATTTTGTAGTGTATGTAGCACACTAAAGTATTATTTTGTTTGTCTAGAACTGTAAAGTATTTTTTGGAGGATTCAGCATTGTAAAGTATTTCTTTTCATGTGCGTTTAGCACCTTAAAATATTTTTTATGCATCTAGCCCCAAGAGGACAAAATATTTTAGAATGTTGGGCACACTTAAAAAAATTCTTTAGATGTGTTGGAGTTAGCTCATCCGTTTATTCCCTGTGTGGTATAGTGGAATTGAAGACATGGAATTGAAATTGAATTCCATACTAATTGCATGTTTGATATAAAGAAATGGCCTTGGAATTGGAATTCCAGGTGGAGCCACCTAAGCCAATTTTACTAAAATAATTCCATAAAAAAAGCTCAGTTTTGCAATTCCATGCCCTCATTTTCTACCTTACCCTCTCTGCCTTTTACCCCCCATGCCCAACTACCAGCTCCTCTCACCCTACCGCTGGTAATGACAGTGACAGTGCCTTCGCCAATCCAGATGAATGATGGTGACGATTCTTTCCCCTTCTCCATCCCCTTCGACTGTTGCAGATCTCCAAATATGGGTTGCAAGAGCACTAGATATGTTCGCAACCTTCACTACGAACCTCTGAAAGCTAAGGACATTAATGGTAATCTTCGGTTGAAGGTGGGTGGTGGCAGACGGACCTTATCAAAGTGACATGTCATGTGACTGAACAGAGCCTTCCAAGAGTGTAATCTATTACTAAACTGCTTGCACAACTTGTTCGATGCTTTAATGCCATCACTCAAACCAACAACTCTCCAAATGACCTTGTCGGAGTTGATATTTCTTTGCTTCGATTATTCCATTACACGCGCATGTCAAGAAAAAACCTAGATAAGGTGAAGCAGGTGAAATCAGAAGGGAAGTGAATGCACAAGAGTGAAGCTGAATCAGGTTGGAAGAAAAAAAATCAAAGGTTTGGTGTTAAAGATGGGGAAAAAGATGGGTTTTGCATAAAATTTTATGGAGATTTTTTATTTGGAAGGGAATTTCGATATTTTTATTTAAAATTGGGAACTTATTTTCATGATATACCAAACACACTTTAAAACCCCATATCTACATCCATATATATTTCTATCTTCATATCCATCAAAATCAATTACATCATTCCAAACAGGCCCTTAGTGTATCTTAAAGTCTGGTTCGTATTTGTGCTACAGAAGTGTATCTTGAAGTCTGATTCGTATTTGTGCTACAGATCATACCAATGATTTGGAATCAATTATGAATGATAGCCAATCATAAAGTACTGGGCAGTAGTACTTTTCTGGTAGTTTTCTTTTTTTTCTTTCCTGATTTTCTGGTAGTTTGTCAAAGCAAAAATTCTAGATAAATCACATTTGAACTTAGAAAACCCTAAAAGGTTTTGTTGAAAGACGGGAAGGACACATAGGTTCCAAGGGAGGAATTTAGAATTTTGAAATGTTGAACTTTTACCAAAATGCCCCTCAAGTTTTTGTTAAAGGAAAGAACCCTCGATGGCGATGGAGCTTCCGGAGCTTGTGCTTCGTTGTTCGTATTAACCCATCAGCAGCCGACTGCCGGAGCTCTCGGTAACAACTTGAGTAAAGCAATTAACTACTTGGGATAGAGATTGACAACTTGAGCTCTCTAAACCCTATCAGGCATCGTTGACAAATTGAATAAAGACAATGACAACTTGAGTATAGAGATTGACAACTTGCACTCTATAAGTTACTAATTATCATTACTTATATTCAAGTTGTCAATGACTCCTATACCCTTATTAAACCTCGTTGACAACTTGAGTATAAGAAATTAGCAACTTTGATATAGAGATTGACAACTTGAGCTTCCCAAGTTGTCAATCTCTATATCGAAGTTGATAATTGTTATACTTAAGTTGTCATTACCTATATTCAAGTTGTGAATCTCTATATCCAAGTTGCTAATTGTTAACACCTTTCTTATTTAGTCAATACATTTACTCATTTAGTCAATACCTTACCCCTTTAGTCAATATCTTTACTCATCTAGTCAATATTTTTACGTCTTTAGTCAATGCCTTTACTCATTTAGTTGATACCCTTATGCCTTTAGTCAATACCTTTACTCATTTAGTTGAGGGTTAAAGTGAAAATTTAACAATAATGTTTTTATCAATGGTGCGTCTAGCATAATAAAGTTTTGTTAGGTGCAAGCATGGACCCTGGGAAGGTAAAATTCTTACTTCCAACCCAGATCTAAATACGTAGAATCCAACGTCCTAAAACAAATACAAATTCAAAACCAGGGCCATCAGCAGATTACATAAGCCAAATCAAAAATCGACAACATAATTAATTGTAAAAATCATCTATTCTTCTTGTTGAAATTCATCTTCTCATAACAATAGATTGACATCAAGGACAAGGATAGATACACTCGTCTTTCCCCATTCAAGACTGTGGCTTCAATAGAATCACCTTCGGCACCTCGTTTGCCCATTGCTTCGTGAATTTAACAACTCCGTTATAGAAGGAAAGGTCGCATACCCAGAATAACAAACGAAGAAAAACAGTGTAGAAGGGCACAAAAACAACTCAAGACAATTCAGAGAAAAGAGCATCCAAAAAATCCAAGCCTATAACTTTGAAGAAACCCCTAAATAGCAGCCACAAAATTTACCAAAAAAGTCATAAAACTGTTGAAAGAACAAAAATATGTACTTTTCTATTTTTGTTTTGTTTATAATCATAAATTGCTCGTTACCTGGATCCAAAGGACTATAGGAGTTCCAACCTCAACATGGTGAGCCACCCAAGGTTGCGGGAAAGATTTAAGCTTGCGAGTGACGTTGATGGAAGAGCAGAGGAGCAGGAGAATGTTGGTGGTGGTGGAGGTGACGAGAGAGTGGAGGAGGAGGCGGTGGAGGGTGGGTAGAAGATGAGAGAGAAATAGTGTGAGGAGGAGGAAGATAGAGAGATGGGAAGTGAGAAGTGAGGGGCATTTTGGTAAAAATAACTAAACTTCAAAAACCCATATTCCTCCCCAATCACCCCTCTTTCCTTTGCCTTTGTTAACCGGGTTTTTGGAATTTCTTAATTTAAATGGTATTTATATGTCCTTTCCCCTTTTTTTTAAACCTCAGCCTCTTTCCATAATGAGTATGGGTTTCACAAATTTGGAAGTTTAGGAAAAAAAGTGGGAGCATTTGAGTATGTCTATAAATCTTGATTCAAAACAACTCAATTTGTATAATTTATTAGATTAAAAAATATTGAAATTGAGTTATTTTGAGTCAAAACTTAAATATTAAAATAATTAAATAAATAAAAATAATACTCTTATATTTTTTTTGGTACAAAAAGGGTTAGGTGAGTTGGTTCTCGAGGGCTCATTAGGGTTAGGGTATATCTTCGGATTCAAAGAACGCTTACAGAGGTATTTACAGATCACCCACCAGTAAAGTTCTCACATCAATGAGATTCAAACTCACAAACTTATAATTATGAGTCAAACTCTTTATGCATTGGACTAATTTATTCATAATACTATTTTTCTATAAAATGTATGAACGCATTCATACGGCGTGTACTTACAATTTAATAACGGAGCACCCAGTCCCCTATCCCCTAATTAAGGCCAAAAGGCACCCACTTTTTGAATTTTAGAGGGCATAGACACAATCGTCATCAATCCGCGTGCGTGAACCCTCCAAATCCTATCCATTTGAAGTTTTTTTTTTTAAACATTAAATACATTTTTATCAATTTACATCTTAATTAATCTTCTTCATACATGCTTTTTTAACATTCTTCTCATCACTATTCTTTTTTGGTGTTATTCTTCTCATCGCTACTCTTTCATTCACCCATTTATAAATAAAATTATATTTAAGAAAATTATTTTTTTTATAATTAATTACTTTAAAATAATTTTAACAGTTTCTTTTAACCGGACAATTTGGTTACCTGAGTCTTATAATATTCTCCGATGCCAAATGTGAGAGTTGGTTAAAGAGTTTAACTTAATCATAAATATAAGATATCAATCTACTTTATAGCTTTTTTTTTTTTTAAAAAACAATCTCTCTATTGATTGCATGTGTTAAGGGATTTTTTTATAAAGAAATTATTTTTCAATACAAATGATTAAAAAATGTATTTTAAGAAAACTAACATACATATTTCATCTGATTTCTATTATAAGGCATATTCTAGATGCAATTTTACTTCCAAATGTAAGTCACCAACAGACCCATTAATTGCCTTTTTTTTTTTCTCATTTTACCTTTGTAATTAATTGAGGTTTCAGGTTTGAAAAATTAAATCACTTTCATTTAAAGAGGACAAAGTTAGAACAAATTTAATGACCTGAATGTCATTATTTAATATATGAAAATTAGTTTAAAGTGTCCTATAATAAAAGTTAGGGGAGTTTCTTATATATTAGTAATGTAACTCTTATGCTCATAATTAGAACTAACTTTCTTTTAAAAAAGTGATTTTTTTTTCCAACAAAAAATGTTAACTTTCATCAAAGATTGTATAGGCCTATAGGGCACTAACATATTTATAGTAGCACATCTAATATTAATATTTTTATTAATTTTTTTCCTTCTACCGATATTTATAATAGCACATCTTTATCATGATTGTCCTCTCCATTTCAGCTCATGGCCACGTGGCACTCCGACAGTGCAGGCAGTTTGTAGCTAAGCTTTCTTCAGTGGTATTGAACGACGACGCCATCAATTACCAAATTGGAGACAAAGATTGATGACACCGTGTTTATTTGAAATATTGATTGAAGTTTTTAAAAATAATTTTTTAATTATGATTTATGATATATGAGGTAAATATATGATAAGAATAATATCTCAATTTATATATATAAACACTTTTATGATCCTCAATTATAATCCCAAACATGTTTTATATTAGTGCAAAAATAAGCGCATACATCTCTCCTATTTCTATGTATATTGGATAGGACCTTTTTCGATATTTCACATCATTTCCATATACAAAATAGAATTCATTTTATATACTCCATTAATTTTTCTTTTTCAATCAAAATATCCTTAATCAATGTTCATTTTTTTCATCCAAAAACTTGGTGTAATCCAATTCTTACAATTTTAACATTTTAAAAAATTGGTTTAATTTTAGCCCTCATAATTTTATTTTTGAAATGTAGAGGCTAGTATTTTAAAAAAAAAAAATTATAGCGATTGAATTACATCAAGTTAAAATTTTAAAATTGAGTTTTAATAAAATAAAAATTATAGATATTAAGTTAGGGCGAATTAAAATCTTGAGGCTAAGTTTCAACATATAAAAAATTACAGAGGTCAAGTTATTAATTTTCTGTTTTTTAAAAAACAAAACTAAAACGGTAAGACTGAGAGTAACAATTTTGGTACGAGGGTGGATAAAATTATATTTCTGTAATAGAAAATTAAAATAAATTTATATTTTTAAATTATTAAATATTATAATGGGAAAATCCCTATAAAATACTTTTGAAATAGGGAAATCCCAAATCAGTGCGTTGAAATTGCAAAATCACAAAAGTAGAAAGTGAAGTTGTTAATATAAAATGTGGTGTTGTTAATCAAGAATGAGGTGTTGTTATTCCGTACTGGCATAGCACTGATATAGGATTTTACAATTTCGGCATACTGATTTGGGATTTTCCTATTTTCAAGGTAGTTTTGGGATTTTCCCTATTATTAATTTGAAAAAAAACAAGAAAATACTCCCTCCATATTTTTTTATTAAACCTCAAAATTTAAATTGTCTTAATCCTTTTTATAAGAGCTCAATAAAATTGTCTGAGTAATTAATGAATATTTTTTTTTACCTCTCATTAACCATATATATTGTATTATCCAATTTTAACATTTTTTAATCAATTCTTAATAAAAAACTTAATTTGTTATTTTTAAAATTTCAAATCCCTTTGTCAGAGAGATACTCCAACATCAGCCGGAAAAGGAGCATCATGTACCTCGCAATAGATGTCCATTGAATGAATTAAATAATTAAGAGAAAAAATAGAATGTCACTTTAGCATTGCAATTACTGTACTAATAAGTCCTGTCCGCAAAAAATAAATTGCCCTTCTTCCATTTCGTGCCCCTTGGATCGATAACCAAAAACATACATATAGATGCTTCTCCTTCCTTTGACCTTTCGAATTTTCTCTAACACAGCCTGCAACCTGCCACTTCCATGGCTGACTATACGGACTCTTTCTCAGCCCCTCCCTCTAAACGCCGAAGGATTTTTCTGCAGTCCCACGCGCCGCGGCTGATACCTGGGCTTCCCGATCACCTAGCCCAGCCCTGTCTCTCTCGGATTCACCCTTCCGTCCTCTTCTCTGTTTGCCACTCATGGCGTCGTCTTATATACTCATCTTCCTTCCCTCCTTTTCTCTCTATTTACGCCGTTTTGACTTGCAAAGCATATTCCGATTCAATTCACTTCTACAGCTTCGATCCAATCTCTTCCCATTGGCGGACCCTTCCTCCGCCGCCGCTGGACTCTCCCCTCCGCCTCCGCCACCCCGCCTGCCTCTCCCGTAACCTCCCAATTCAGTCAATCTCGGTCTCCAGCAACCTCGTGCTCCTCGCCGCCACCGCCCAAAACCTCTACCCTGCCCTAGCCCGCCCTCTCATCTTCAATCCCCTTCGCCGGGACTGGAACGTCGGCCCTTTGCTCCCCACCCCTCGCAGGTGGTGTGCCCTAGGTGCTGCTCGTGGCTCGATCTACGTAGGTAGCGGAATCGGGACGCAATTCTCAATCGACGTCGCTCGATCGCTTGAGAAATGGGATTTAAATGGGAAATCCGGCGAGGTTTGGGAGAAGAAAACGGGTCTGAAGGACGGACGATTTAGCAGAGACGCAATCGATGCGGTGGGATGGAGAGGGAAGATCTGTATGGTGAACGTGAAAGGGAATGCGGCGAAGGAAGGAATTATGTACGACGTGGAAAACGATGAGTGGAACGACATACCGGAGGGGATGTTATCAGGGTGGCGAGGGCCGGTGACCGCCATGGATGAGGAAGTGATGTACGCGGTGGACGAGGCAAAGAGTGCTCTCAGCAAGTACAATGCGAAGAACGATGCTTGGGAAGAGCTTATACAATCGGAGAGGCTAAAAGGAGCGGAGCAACTCGCCGCTCAAGGAGGAAGAATTTGCGTGGTTTCCGCCGGCGGCGCAGGGATCTCAGTGGTGGATGTGGTATCATCGCCGGCGCGAATCTGGGCGGTGGATTTGCCGGCGGGTTTTGAAGCAGTTGCGGTTCATATATTACCGCGAATGCCGATTCCCGAACCGCCAGAATCATCCGACCAACATTTATTTTTGGGAAAATCCCAATAAAATACGTTTGAAATAAGTAGATTTGCAGTGAAATTGGTAAATCCTTTATCAATGTGTGAGTAGGAATAAGAGATTTTGAATTTCAAGAAAATAACACAGCTACCCTTGGAAAAATGACTAGCAAAATGCATAAGAGTGGGAAAAAAAGGAAGTCAAAAACACAAGAGAGAGGAAAGAAAGGAAGGTGACGGGAGAAAAAGTAACTTACAGAAGGACCAAAATTTCACGACAACGCAGAGATTAGTGACAGTAAGCAATTCTTATGTAGAAATTATTTTCATATTGTGATTCTTCCATCTTGCTATTCTGAAATTGTGACATGTTGCGATGAGTTCCTGGTATTGGAGGTTTGGTTTTATGGGTAGGCGATGTTGATTGAAGATAGAGAAAGGTTGTGATTTTAAGGTAATGGGAGAATGTTGATGTTTGTGCGTGGATTTTATTGTGTTTGGTTATATGATTGTTGAAGATTGTGGCTTTTTTGTTGTTGGGGGCAAACGTCGGAGTTAATTGGTTATGGGTGTTGCGAGGTGTTGTAAACTTGGGCCTTTTTTATTTGGGGAGGATGTTGTTATTAGTGAAGAAGGAAATATGAAAAGATATTATGTTGTTGTTAATAGTACACGGAGGGTGATGATATGCGGGGTGTTGTTAATAGTGAAGATGAAGATGTTAACATAAATTATGTTGCTATTAATAGTACATGGAGGGTAATGATAGGAGGTGTTGTTAATAATGGATATAGAGAAAGTTGTTAATTAAAAAAGTTATGTTATTAATGTAGAAATGGTTGTTGTCAATGACCCCCCACTTGTAAATTTCAGAGGTTACCTTCGGCATATCCTGTTTTCAAGGTAGTAAGTTTTTAAACAAGATAAGAAAAGTTAAACAAAAAGGTCAAGTTGTTAATATAGAAACACTTGTTGTTAATGTACCCCCCACTTGTTGCTTTCTGAAGCTACCCTGGGCGTCCCGTTTTCAAAGTAGTAAGTTGCTAAACATAAAACGATAAAAGTTGTTTAACAAGAACGTCAAGTTGTTAATGTAGAAAAGGTTGTTGTGAATGGACTCCCACTTGTTGCTTTCTGAAGCTACCCTGGGCATGTCCCATTTTCAAAAGAGTAAGTTGTTAAACAAGAACGTCAAGTTGTTAAATAAGAACATTAGGTCGTTAATCGCTAACATCGAATCCACCACTCTCTATTCTGAACACTGCCTCCGAAGCCGTCGTTTGAAGTCCCCACAATGCCGCTGCTCGTCTCTCCTTGAACCCCCCACTCTCCACTCTGAACACCCCCGCTGAACCTCACCCAACAAGTCGTTGTTCCCTCCAACCGTCCGCTCCTCCAATGCTTCCGCCGCTCTTCGGTTTTTCCAACCTCCTTTAGATCACCTTTTTCAATCAGCCACATTACTTCAGGCTTTTTCACTTCCCTTTTTCTCTTTTAAACTGTCCAAGGGTAGTTAAGTCATTTTCTTTGAAATTCAAAATCCTTGATTCCTACTTACACACTGATAAGGGATTTAAAAATTTTACTGCACCAAATAGGGATATCCCTATTTCAAAAATATTTTATAGGGATTTTCCCTTGATTTTTTCCTTTTCTTTTTAATTTTCTTATACAAACATAACTATGTCTTTTCCTTTTTCCGGGTGATTGTATTCTATAAAAAGATTATTTTTTTTATACAAAAAAAGATTATTTTTTTGTGTAGTTGTTATTTTGGACTTGGATGCTGAAAGTGAAAATTTGTCGATTAGTGGAAAAAGGACGTGCAATTGAAGTGCGACAAGAGATTGATATAATATAATATTTGGTTGAGGGGTTGAACAATGCCGGCAGAGAGAGATGAAACAAGGGAAATTCACGTGCCTGTGCTTAGTCGTTCACACTTGACAGGTCCTAACTCATCTAAAAAAGTTTCAACTTGGATTTATTCTGGAAGAAAGCAGATGATAGATGATTTTATTTTATTTTATTGTTATTTTCATTTTTTTCGTTGGCGCGTGGCACTGATTTTTAATTTCCCCTGTTTTTTTGTCAACTGTTGTGATCCGAACAATTCACTTCTTTCATTGATTTTTTTTACGTTAAATCTTAGCTCACTATATTTTCAAATGAGCTACAAAGTTCTTCATGAGTGACCAGCCCTGTTGGGATTGAAAAAAAACAGAGGCGGGAAAAGGGAAAATTAAATTTTCCCTCCTACAGCGACAGTTTGGATCAAAATTTTTTCATGAAATCATTTTCCCGCCACCAACCATCTTCATCTATTTAAATAAAAATGAGTTCCCACAAAAAATGATGGGAACCCATTTTCCAGTGTATATGGAATTCGGCCAAAGACTCAAATGCCCCTGATATGACGTTGGATTTGATATAAAGAGGTGAACGAGCTTAGGGGAATTCATACAGCTGGCTTTGGAGAAAATGGAGAGAGCTGAAGAACAGAGAGGGTGAATGGCTTTTTCTGACGACGACATGGCATCCGATCCTTGATTTAAAGCCTTTAGTCGCCTCAGATTATATCAAAATAAACCAAATTATACAGTAAAGGGCACAACTCGGGTCGTATTCTCTTGAGGAGCCTTTTATTTAATTCCTAATCTAAAATAAGTGACAAAAAATTAAGATGGGTTTTAAATTGATTTTTTTTTTCTTTTTAATAATGGGAAATAACCTAGACTACTATTTTTTGGATTTTTGAAAAATTGTTGAGATAATTAATGAAATTGTGTTTTAAGCAAATTGATGATGAATGCTTCTTGGGAAAATGGAATTTAGATTATCCTTGCTCAAAATGTTTTGGGAGTTAAACTACTCACTAAGTCAAAAATCAAACCTTAACAACTCGTTAAGTCTAGTGATATTAAGTAGTGATTACCCCTAGAACTCTATCTAGATAATTACTTCTTAATACAATATTAAATACGACTTAGTGTGTAATTTAAGATTTGATTTATGCAATTTGTTCCTCTAAACAATGAACACTCAACTGAGATATTTAAACGAGATCAAAGCAGTCATAATACTCATTCAAACTATGAAAGAGTAGCACAACCACATTAATCCAAAAAAGGAAATATAGAAATTTAAATTTCAAACCACATAATCCAATCTAAATCACAATTGTTCAATCCAAACTAAGATAAGTAACTCGCAATCTCAGTAAATTAACCACATAACAAGAAAAATCCTAACTCAGGAAATCCGTTACATAGTTAAATAAAAAGATTAAAACAAATAACTCCCCTGAATGTATCTTTGGAGCTCAAACTAATCTTCCATCCCTAAGAAACAAGAAGAAAGAATTTAGCCTCTTATAAAGTTTATCACAGCTACAGCTCGTCTAAGACACCAAGAATCCATGGAAGATGAGATAATAGAAGGAGAAGAAGATAAAAATGTTGGTGGAGCTTGGTGATTGTCTCTTCTCTCCCTCTCTCGCGTCTGCCCTGCGTCCTCTGAGTCTTCTGCTGCTGCGTGAAGGTCTCGTTTGTTTGTGGCTCTGTGTGCGTGAAAGTTTCGTGCCTCCGATTCTCGTCTGCGGCTCTGTTTTTTATTTTTGCAATTTGAAATCTAGGTTAAATCCCTTCAAACTTGCAGCAAAATCTTCCTAGATTATCTTCAGATCAGATTTCCTAAAAAATTCTGTATAAGTATCCCAAAAAATATCAGTTTCAGAGGTGAAGGCGCTGATTTTCGGATATTGAGACCAAAATATCATTTTTACAATTCAGGGTCCTGTTCTGTAATTTCCTCTGATGGCCAAATGAATCAGTTCCACGGTGATCTGCGTATTTTGGGACCAAATGGAATTTTTGTGATTCGGGGTACTTTTCTGTAATTCTCTCTGATATTTTCCCTTCTATAAGTGACAGCTAATATTACAGACATAACCCTCCTTTCTGTCAGAATTCCATTGGAGCCACACGTAGAATCTTATTTTCTGCTTCCATCCTTATACATCTTTACTTTTTAGTCCCTCAGCTCCTACTTTTCCAATGTGACCTACAATTCAAATCAATATCTTGTAATATCTTCATTCAAAATTCAAATTTTAAAGAGCAATCACAAGATTATAACAAATATATCTTTTTAAGATTTATTTGCACATATTCACCTTTAATTCAATTTAATCATAATAAATGCTATTTAGCCCAAAAATTAATGATAAAATCCCTAAATATGATATTAAATATTATGATAAAATCGGGATATATCAAATTCCCCCCACACTTGGACCTTTGTACTTCTGAATAAAGATTATCAATTCAAAGCCATCCAAGATAAACATTAATACAATTTAAAGATAAGCAATCTCATGGTATGAAAAACAATAAATTGATTAATTAAGCTCTACAACTAGCATAGGTCATAGTACAAAGCAATGCAAAGGGATTAATCCACTACACAATCAAATGTAATTGAAATAAGCATAAGAGAGCTCTCCAGGATATTAGTGTTTACGCTCAAATCTCCTCATTAGGGTCATCTTGCTCTGACTCACTTAACTATCACCTTACCATTGGCTTGTAACAACTCTAACATCTCTACCGTTAACAACAATAATGTAATGAATCAAGAGGACTTTCATGGGTTGTAATGATGGAGAAGACCACATGAAATAATTGAGAAAGAAACAAGTTTTATGCACATATATAAGCTAATAACCCACCACTTAGCATCCAATTTCCACTTGAAGTGCATATGATTATTATATTGTCATTTATAGAGATTCTCTAGAATTGCCTTATTTGAACAATTTTTTTTATCTTCTTTTTTTATCTTTTTTTCATTTTTTTGCTTTTTTTTTTCATTTTTTTTCACCATTTCTCCCCCCCTTTTTCTCTTTTTTTTTTTTTCAATATCTATATACATGGCAATTCAACATTTATAGAAAGTAGGGGTGATGACAATTTACTTATAACAAGATAGGATGCAAAGACTACGTAAATGATATATAAATGCATAACAACTCAATGAATGGTTCAAATGGGTAAACAATGGATGATTTGAAAGGTTTGTGTTTGGGTCAAAAGGATTTAGAATCGAATGCCTCTATCATTTCCATCACATTAATGTAAATACAGATTTGACAAAGAGTTGAGACAAGTTCTAGAAGATGAAAAGCTAAGAAAGCATGCACACACAGAAAGAAAAAATTTAGGCTCAAATAACCTTCCAACAAGGGTTTTTCTCAAATGCTTACCAAAACACCCAACTGCATAACAAACTAACCACAATGCATTTACTCAGCTATTTCCAATGCTAGAATTAAGAACAATAACTAATCAAAACATTGCAATTAACCATAATCAAGCTCAACTCTTAAATGCATTAATGACTTTGGACAAACTTCCATTTTTCAAAACATTCAAGTACAAAAAATTCAAGTGCGGTTTTTTTCTTCTTCTTTTTCAAAACACATTCTCCCCCACACTTACTCAATACATTGTCCTCAATGTATTCAAGGAATACAATGCAACAATCTAATTAATCTTGAATGTAAGAGAGAGTGAGGATGGCATATGATGAGAGAACCAAGGAAACATAGGGAGTCTTATTGAATTTAAATACTAAACTACTAATCCTATTATTACTACTACTGGGAATGTCCCTCCCCCATACTTATCTCAAGCATTCATGTTCAACAAATTTCATAAGCAATATGATATGAGAGATTGAGAGAGGAAAGGGACAACCTGGCCTCAAGACGGCTCGGCACTATCATGGTAGAGCTTGAGGAGATGACCATTGACTTTGAATTCTGATCCAGTAACCTCATCCAATAGCTCTATTGTTCCATTTATATCTTGCTTCTTGAGCATCCCAAGTGTTGAGTCAACTTGAGGTTGACTAATAGCAGCAATAAACCTGGGTTTATCATCCTTCATACCTGCATCACAGCTAGAGAGAATATCTTGCAAATATTTTAAGGTATGAGGAAAAATAATAGATTTAGGAGCAGTGGCAAGTGAATAAGTCTCTTTCAGCCCATTATTTTTAGACAAAGGTTGCTGTTGTTGTGGATCAAGTGCATCAGAGGGTGGAAAGGCTAGAAGGAAGCTCTCTTTGTCTTCTTGGTTATGAGAGCTATTGCAGTCACTTCCAGCTATATTCTCAGCTTCCACCTTATTACAAGTATCTGCACACTCAAGAAGCAAACCTTTTTCCAAACCAGAATCACTTGCAAAAGCGGGGTTAGCATCATCAAAAGAAAAAGTGTAAACTTGTGAAGCAGAAAGAGTGCAACTGATATCAAAGTCAGGGCAAGTCACATCACTAACACAAGCATCAGAAAGAGAATGTATAGAAGGGAGATATGAAAAATATGCATCAGAAGCAGTTATGTCATCATCAAGCTCAAAAGAATCATGTTCAGCATGCATATGGAAACAGTAATCATTACGCAAGCTCAATTCATAATCATCTCTAGCATCCTCAATGGCCAAATCAATAGCATTAACGTCTAATAAGGAATAATCCTCATAAGGGTGTTTCATAACCTTATACATATTAAAACAGATTTTATGATCCCTAACCTCCATGGTTATAGCACCTTCCTTCATATCTATGATAGTATTTGCTGTTCTAGGAAAGGGCCTGCCTAGAGGGTCGAATCACGAGCTAATTCACTAGACACATCTAGGACATAAAAGTCAGTGGGGAACACAAGATCTTTCACTTTGATTAAGATGTCCTCTAATATACCATCTGGATGCCTAATTGACCTATTAGCTAGTTGTAACACAACACTAGTGGGCTTAATAGCTTTGATCCCTAGAGCAGTATAAACAGACTTAGGCATCACATTAATTGCAGCCCCTAAATCTAGCAAAGCAGCAGTTATGTTAACAGGTCCTATGGTACAAGGAATGGTATAGGCACTGGGGTCTTGGTATTTAATGGGAAGTTAGGTCTTAAAGATGGCTGATACGTTAGAACTCAATTGGACTCTTTCATTAGGCCTGAATTTTCTCTTATTTGTACAAAGATCTTTAAGAAACTTACAATATGCAGGCATACTTTTAATCATCTTGAGAAAAGGCATATTCACTTCTAACTTACTAAAGAACTCAAACAATTCTTTTTCAGTTTTATCATCATGCAACTTCTTACTTCTAAGGTAAGCTTTAGGGAAAGGAATATCAGAAATTTTTACCTCCCTACTATTTTGCATTAAGGCTCCTTGCATGCTTGATTCGCCCTTCTCATGTGTGGATTTCATTGACCTCTTCTAGAAGTGGTTGCTCCTCCACTTGAGGTTGCTCAACTTCCTTGCCATTCTTCTTCTCCAGAATTACCCACTTTCTTAGGGCTCAAGGGTGGACTTTCAGCTTCTATCTCTTCATCCACATGATCTTCACTATCTCCTAGGAAGTGCACTACCTTGCCACTTCTTAATTTAATGGCGCTGACAGATTTGGGGTTGATCACATTGGTAGAAGGTAGACCACCCCCATTTTTAGCTTGCAAGTCATTAAGAGTGTTGGAGACTTGAGTTAAGTGAGATTGCACCGTATTATTCTTCATTTCTAACTCTTCCAACTTCTTGCAAATATTTGCCATTTGGTTATTGTTACTTGCTCTATCACCTTGCATTTGCTGTAGGATTGTGGCAATAGAGGAGAATTGACTATCATTTAAAGATTTATCTTCCTTCATCCGATTGTCCATATTAGTAAGTTGAGCAGCCATACTCTTCAACAGTTGGTTGGTCTCATCACTCTTAGGTTGGGAAAGTGAGTTATCTTGGAGTGGAATGACAATCTTTGAAGATTCTTGAAACTGGCCAGAAGAGGCACCAACTCCAATATTCCCTTGTTGAAAAAGATTTACTCTTCTATTATTATTGTCTCTCCAACTAAATTTAGGATTTTGCCTCCACCCTTCATTATATATATATTTGAGTAGGGATCCCACTTGGGATTGTTAAGGCGGCCTTAATATATGGCAGAGACATGTTCATAACGAGATGGACAATTACAGGAGATGTGCATAGATGAGCCACAAAGATCACAACTTGGGGCTGTTAATTCCTTGCCTACTGAATTTGCTTTTTCTTGAATGGATGGTTTAGAAGCAATCCGGTCTAACTTTGTTATCAAAGCAGAAATTTGAGCGGTGAAGGTGTCAAGTTGAGGAATGTGTAGAGGTGAAGAGTTAACATGATAAACTCCTCTAGAATTCCTTCTTGGTTCCCCATAGGTTTGCTTAGCTAAGGCCATCTTCTTGATCAATTCCCAAGCTTCAGGAGCAGTGAAATCAATGATAGCACCACCAGCGGCTGCGTCAATCTTGTCTTGATCTTTCTCTTTCAAACCGTCATAGAAAGTTTGAGCCAGCTGCTCATCAGGAATCTGGTGATGTGGGCACCGAGCCAAGAGATCTTGAAAACGGTTCTAATACTCATACAAAGTCTCATCTGGATCTTGGAGAATTGAATTGATCTCCTTTCTCATAGCAGAAGTTCGAGATGCAGGAAAGTACTTCTCAAGAAAAGCTTTCTGCAAGTTTTGCCAACTTTGATATGCATCAGCTACATGTCTTGGTAAGCTCATGTACCATTCCTTTGCCTTGCCTTCCAATGAGTGGTGAAAGACTTTCCACATGAAGTCTTCTACAGAAGCTCCAACTGGGTTCATACTCGAACAATTCAAGTAGAGCTCCCTTAGATGTAGATACGGATCCTCTGCAGACAAACTATGAAACTTAGGTAGTGAATTGATCAATAAACCTTTAATCTCAAAATCAGCATTCATATTAGGTCCAGCATTAGCAAGATGATTTAAATCAATACCAGAAGTAGTGACTTCCCTAATTGTTCTTCTATGTGGAATACCATTATTTTCCTCTTGACCTTCATTATGGCGTTCCATATCTAAAGTTCGATTAAATTGATCACCTATTTCAGAATGAAGTTCTCTAAAGGCACTAGGTTCAGCAGATATGTGATGTCCTAAGGGATTTTTACTAGTATCCCTTGTTCCTTTTCCTTTACTCTTTTTTAGTTGTTCCCTAAGCTGTTTTAAAGTTATGTCAAGATCAAAATCACTAGATACAACTTTTTTACCTCGGGGCATGCATACAAAATTCAACCACAATGTGCAAGATGTATGATATGTGATGCAAATGCAAACTAAAACCTATATGTTGAATGAATGCAAGAAACTATAACTAACTAACTAGAAGGCACACAAAAGATTAACCCAATTTTTTTTTAATTGACACTTAGTTAAACAAGGAGTCAAATAAATTGACTCCCCGGCAACGGCGCCATTGATTTAAAGCCTTTAGTTGCCTTAGGTTAAATCAAAATAAACCAAATTATACAGTGAAGGGCACAACTCGGGTTGTATTCTCTTAATGAGCCTTTTATTTAATTCCTAATCTAAACTAAGTGACAAAAACATTAAGATGAGTTTTAAATTGATTTTTTTCTTTTTAATAATGGGAAATAACCTAGACTGCTATTTTTTGGATTTTTGAGAAATTGTTGAGATAATTAATGAAATTGTGTTTTAAGCAAATTGATGATGAATGCTTCTTGGGAAAATGGAATTTAGATTATCCTTGCTCAAAATGTTTTGGGAGTTAAACTACTCACTAAGTCAAAAATCAAACCTTAGCAACTCGCTAAGTCTAGTGATATTAAGTAGTGATTACCCCTAGAACTCTAGCTAGATAATTACTTCTTAATACACTATTAAATACCACTTAGTGTGTAATTTAAGATTTGATTTATGCAACTTGTTCCTCTAAACAATGAACACTCAACTTAGATATTTAAACGAGATCAAAGCAGTCATAATACTCATTCAAACTATAAAAGAGTAGCACAACCACATTAATCCAAAAAAGGGAATATAGAAATTTAAATTTCAAACCACATAATCCAATCTAAATCACAATTGTTCAATCCAAACTAAGATAAGTAACTCACAATCTTAGTAAATTAACCACATAACAAGAAAAATCCTAACTCAGGAAATCCATTACATAGTTAAATGAAAAGATTAAAACAAATAACTCTCCTGAATGTATCTCTGGAGCTCAAATCAATCTTCCATCCCCAAAAAACAAGAAGAAAGAATTTAGCCTCTTTTAAAGTTTATCACAGCTACAGCTCGTCTAAGACACCAAAAATCCATGGAAGATGAGATAATAGAAGGAGAAGAAGATAAAAATGTTGGTGGAGCTTGGTGATTGTCTCTTCTCTCCCTCTCTCGCGTCTGCCCTGCGTCCTCTGAGTCTTCTGCTGCTGCGTGAAGGTCTCGTTTGTCTGTGGCTCTGTGTGCGTGAAAGTTTCGTGCCTCCGATTCTCGTCTGCGGCTCTGTTTTTTATTTTTGCAATTTGAAATCTAGGTTAAATCCCTTCAAACTTGCAGCAAAATCTTCCTAGATTATCTTCAGATCAGATTTCCTAAAAAATTCTGTATAAGTATCCCAAAAAATATCAGTTTCAGAGGTGAAGGCGCTGATTTTCGGATATTGAGACCAAAATATCATTTTTACAATTCAGGGTACTGTTCTGTAATTTCCTCTGATGGCCAAATGAATCAGTTCCACGGTGATCTGCGTATTTTGGGACCAAATGGAATTTTTGTGATTCGGGGTACTTTTCTGTAATTCTCTCTGATATTTTCCCTTCTATAAGTGACAGCTAATATTACAGACATAACCCTCCTTTCTGTCAGAATTCCATTGGAGCCACACGTAGAATCTTATTTTCTGCTTCCATCCTTATACATCTTTACTTTTTAATCCCTCAGCTCCTACTTTTCCAATGTGACCTACAATTCAAATCAATATCTTGTAATATCTTCATTCAAAATTCAAATTTTAAAAAGCAATCACAAGATTATAACAAATATATCTTTTTAAGATTTATTTGCACATATTCACCTTTAATTCAATTTAATCATAATAAATGTTATTTAGCCCAAAAATTAATGATAAAATCTCTAAATATGATATTAAATATTATGATAAAATTGGGATATATCAATCCTAAAGAACATGTAAGTTCCTTCTTTTCCGTCGATGTGGTTATTGTGTTTTTATTTGCATTGAATGTAATGCACCCATGGTCTCTGGTTGTTTGTGTTAAGTTAAGTGAAGAGGCCTTAGCCCGCTGGAGCTTATTCGGAGCAGATGGAGGTGGTGTGCATTCCATGGCTGGGAGAAATGTTGGTCCCATGAAGTACCCATACGTGAATGTGGTTAAATCTGTGATACTCCACACAAAGGAAGCAGTCTTGATTAGATGTGGTTGGTGGGTGCGCAACAGTTGAGAGTGAAGTTAGATAACTATCCCATAACTATGATGTAGCCATGAGTTAAATTAGACCACAGAAAGTGGTTGTGGCCATGTGCAAGTGATGGGTATGTAATGGTTAAGAGTAAGGTTGTGTTGGTTGCGCGTAACCATGAGCCATCCATCACACGCATATAGTTAAACTTGTTTTCATTCATTCATGTATGATCACAAGTGACTCTGATGGATATCTCATGGCTATTGCTCAGTTACGTTATAAAAAAAACAGGGGTAAACAGAGTTTCTTTCTTTCATGTTTTTACTACATACAGTCTATGGTGGTTAGGCCGTGATTATACAGGAATTATTTGAAGTGATTCATGACTATGGGTTGTCTATGAAATGCATATGGTTAGAGGGGTTAAAGTGAAAACATGGGCCTTTAAATAATATTTTTAAAACAAGGACCTTTAAATGATATTTTTTAAATAGGGGCAAAAATGTCTTTTAGCTCATTTTCCTTTCTCATTTTCTTCCAACAATTTTTTTTTCTATCATCCCATTTTCTTTTCCAACCAAATACCTCTGTGGCAAAATATTTTTCATTCCTTTCCATTTTTTTCCTTTCAATTTCACTAGCTTGTGCTCCCCTGTGCGTTGCACGGGATGCTTGTGCTTCTTGAACTATTCTTTGCTTAAACCAAATATTTTTCTCTACTTAAATAAATGAGTTCCATACATTAAACATACACTTAATAATGCTAAGAAACAGAGGCTGAAATAACATTAACATATTAATAGTCTTACTTTTACTAATTAACATTCTTGAACACTTCTGGATACACAATATTTCTTGTAGTCCTTTTGTCGGCATTGTCATTATCACCCACAACTATCTTTAAGCCCTCAATGTATTTAACTCAGGACAATGCTATATATAACTGCCACAATTCCTTCAGTGAAGTATGGCACCCAATCATATTATAGTATATGTTAAAAGGCAAATTATTACATGAGATTGAGAAAAGATGGTAAGTGAAATATGACAAAGATGTAGCAAGCAACATAGGGATGAAACCGGTGAATAATATACTTATGCTATATGGAATGAGATCATATGTAGTTCTTAGGATGAGGAAGCACTTATGAACCTATTAAGCATATATATACCTGGGTAGGATAATTAATGTAGGTAGTAGTATGACTCAAGATAATTGAGCTAATGTCCCCATCTTTTGAAATAGAAGGGATAGGAAAAACTTAACATCATTGCAAACAATGACTCCATAATATATCATTGACCTTCACATCGAGGAGTTAGATCGATGATGTGGAATGCTGCTCAAAAAACAATAAACACATAACATAACAGGTTCAGATTAGACAAGGAAAAAACTTATCATCATGCAAAAGAAAGGCTCCTTAGCATGTCACTGACCTTTAGATGGAGGTCAAGGATCGATGACGTGGATACAATAGACATATAATATATCACGTTCATGTTAACACATAGAGTAATATGACTCAATTAATGCAGATAAATTTGAAACAATTTTCTGAATGGGTGACAAGTATAGATCAATATGACTCTGGAAATACGTTGGTAGAACCTATTTTTAACGTAAAATGTGACACTACATGTGCAGAAGAAGTTAAAAAACTTAATTAGAAGGAAAAAATGGTGTTGGATCACAGACAGTGACAAGAATATAATATCATCCTAAGAACATAAAAAAGGAGTATTGAGTGTGACATAACAATCTGCCATGCCTTTAAGATAGGCAAGATGCAAAAGATTAGCTATTATTTACATCAGAGTTGAGGCTTGGAAGCCACAAGAAATGAGGCAAAAGGATGACAAGCAAAATGCTAAGAGAGTTTATGGAACGATGTAATGAGATGTATAAAAAGGTATATGCATAAATAAAGATGTTCCAATTATGAATCGTGAATAGAGAAGAAAGATGCTTTAAAAAAGGAACAAACAAAAATTTCTTTTAATATGATTACGGTGCCAAATCAGAAGTCATAAGGCTATCAAACAAAGGAAGACAATTTGAATTTGAAATTTGGAAATGCTAAAAAGGTGACACTTTTGGGTGGTCAAATAGCAAACAGAAAAAGTTGAACCACAGAACATCTTTTCCCAGAACCTTAATTGTCACTCTGATCAAGATTTGTCCAGTATATAATGGAAGATGTACATTACGCGAGGTTGAGTATCAGACCTTGAATATGATCACAATGAAAAAAACACGAAAAAAGCTCCAGCATAAAACTTTTCAGTAAGATGCAAATAGTGACATAAAGGCTAGAAACTAACGAGACAAGCAGGCATGAAAAAACAAATCAATATTATGACAAAAGACTAATTATGCATAGAGAATAAAGATGTTTTAAAAAAAAGGAACAAACAACAGTTACTATTAAGATGATAATCATGACAAATCAGAAGACTATCCAACAAATACAGACAATTTGAATTTGAAATGGAAAATGATAAATATGTGACCCTTCTGGGTGGTCAAACGGTGAGCAGAAACATAAGACCACGAAACAGCTTCTTAAATAATGATAATCGTGACTCTGATCATATTCTGTCCAGTATATAAAGCCTAGAGATATGTGCTTACATGAATATGGAAAAGATTCAAAAATCAAACATTAAAATTATAAAGAAGGTAGACAGCTTCCACTTCGGTCATACTAAGTAAGGGTTCATAATGTACCCTGAACATATCACCATCTTTAATACATTAATAAATTTAAACTTAATTTAAAGTACTGAGACTGCAAAACATAACATCTTCCTACAGATTAACATCACTATTAATCATTCCAGCAACCATGCACTCCCGATGCTCCTGCAGCAATAGCCACTCAAGAAAAAATGGAAGATTTGAGAAGCCTATGATCTAGCATTTTCTCTTATGAAAGGTTTATAACATACATTATACACTAATTAACAAATGCCATAAAACTACACAGTTGTCATTATAAACACAAAAACCTCCCAACAAAGTCACTTTTAGGATGGGATATTAATATTCTAGCATCTTCATGATTTCCAACACACTATATACATTCGATGAAAAATTTGACAACATGAATAATTTGACATTCACTTTTGTATGCCAAAAGCCATTCCATTAAGCCGAGTCCTATTCCATTAGCCCTTCTCTCTTTTGTTCATAATAGTTCTTAAGTTCATAATTTGTATCCCTTTTCCAGTTTCCTAATAACTCAACAAAAGAGATAAAAGCTATATAGTTTTTATTCCTTCCTAGTTTCCCTTTTCTTTTTTGTTCGTAGTTGTTCTTAATGCTCCCACCCCTAATAACAGATAAAAACTGGAGCATCATCCTAGATTATTTAACAAATACTTATATGTAACTACTACAACACCATTGTACAGGAAACTGCACTCATAGTTGCCAATAAAAAAATCACAAATATTTTTGCTACCTCATCACCAGACTTGCCACCACTAACAAAAACAAAGAATTATCACCCACATTTTAAATATAAAAAAAATAGCAACACCCCAGTGATTAACCCTTCCTCACCCCTTTCTCTTTTTACAAATGGGTTGACAATGATATCTCCCCCTACCCGATTAGCCATAAAAAACGAACAATTTAAACAAAAAAGAGAAATCAACAAAAGAAAATGAAATTTGAGAAAGATAAGTTGGGCAACAAAATGAGACCTCTAGCTGGGCTTTAGCTGCATCTATATGGCAACATCTCTAAACAGCTCCAATAACATCCCTTTATTTCTAAGAATCATGTTTACTCTTCCTTTCCTTCTGCAATTTCAATCGTGCCACCTCCTTTCACAATGATTTAGAGCGACCTATTTCTCCTTGGAGCTGAAATTTTGTAAGAATGATGAATTGATAATGATAGGTAGAAAACAAAAAAAAAATCGAATAACCCAGTAACCAAAATCAGCTGAGCTAGACTTGGAGCAGAGAGAGAAACAACCACAAAGAAAGGGGCTAGAGCATGGTCAGAAAAAAAGATACAATGCTGGATCAAAAAATAGGGTGAGAGAATTTTCACACTGTCCTCTCACTTCTAGGATGCCAAACTCATATGAGATATGTCAATTTTATAAAAGCTTTTAGTACATTAGGGAGGGAAGTGACAAGTAGAAAATAATAGAAACCCTTACCTCCAGATCCTCTTCATTGCTTCTTCCTGTCGTCATTTCTCCATACTACCTACGCACCTTCAGGGTGCTTCTTTGCCGTTGCTATATCTCCACACCACCGATTCACTTTTAGGGTAATAATTTATACCCCTTGTTCTGATGCCTAAGGAGGAGGATTTTGAAATTTTGAATTTTGAATATGAGGTAAGGACGAAGGGGACAGACGAGGATTGTGACATTTGAGAGAGAAAAGGTCTGGGGAAGGGAAAAAAGAAGGGAGCATTAGTGGAAGGAAGAAAAAAGGTGAAGGGCGTTTCAAGGGTGAAATAGCTAAACAAAAAAAAAAGGGGTGAAATATGGGTGTACACGAAAACTTCCTTGAACAGGTGACTTGGTGCAGTGGGATATGTCAGAGGGGTTACCTTTTTTTATTATATTCAATTATACTCTCTAAACCCGTGACTTGGTGCTTCAAAGATATGCCTGAGGGGAAATTATTTTTTTATTCTCTTGAATTTTGTTATCTACACCCGTGACTCAGTTCTTAAAGAGGGTCAGCATTTTTCTAGTTTCTTTAGCCCTCAGTGGCTTATACACAGCCCGAGGTACAAATATTATAGCATGAAAAAATATTGACTGTCTTGTGAACAGTGAATTGTGTCTTAAATCGTGAATAAGCTAAGGTGAAAATGGCTTAGGGAATAGATTTTATATATATATTGATTCCTTTCTAACCTTTTCTTTGTTCCAAACTGGCTTTTATGGATCACCATTTGAAAAGGACTATTGTGATTTTCTTTTTGGTCAGCATTCACTATTGGGATTCAAGGTACTAATAAAGAAATTTTCTAACAATTCATTTATATTCACAGCTAGTGTGGTGCTCAAGCATGAAAAATAGAAAAATAAATTGATAATTTATGATTTATGAATAATATAATTTATTAAAAATTTTATATTATTCGTATATAAAAACGAGTACCATTGGAGAGAAGTGATAAAATACACCAGAACAACTTTCTATTATTAAAAATCTCGACCCTTTTTCTCTTTGATTATATACTAAGTTCAACAGTTCCATGTTTCCATTTTTCTGTTAAGCAATTTTCATCTTAGTGGTTGACACGTAACTTCAATTCAAATATTGCAATATTATTTAAAGAAAACCTAAAAAGCCACTTTTCCTTTTGGGGATAAATTTCCTCCATGGATGGAAAGTACAGAATATAGTGCGTCAAAAGAGAACTCCTTGTCTAAGCCAGGCGTGAGTTTGGTAAAAAGTAGAAATGTCACAAGACAAGCATGGATATAATAATTTGGCAGCACTATGTTGGGTTAACAATCCAAGCGAGTACACTTCAAAATATCAAACATGTCATCTTGTCTTAAGTTTAGAAAATAGAAAGATTTTTGCACCTGCATAGTTTTACACAAATGTAGCAATATGAAATAAGCACCAACCATAACTAAACAGGCCTCAACCATAAACTTGTTGGCAGCAGTTCCTTGATTGTTATGCAACTTAGAGGATTCTCCAACTCTTTCTAGTACTATATAGATCCTGTTAGCAGCAGCGCCAGCAAATGACAAAGTTGATTTGAGTCATGCCCGAGAACATTATCCTTAAGAGTTATTTCACAACTACCAACATATAAAAAGCAATACTCCTCAGGATTAAACGAATCTTTCCTGTAAATCAGGGTGAGCAAAACTACAAAAGATAATAGAACTCAGAAGGTGTAGGAATATGCCAGAGGAGGAAGAGAGGTGCTCGAGAATTCAAAAGCAAGATGTGTAGACCTCTTGCAAACATCTCCTTATATAGGCAAAATCATAGGAGATGTTGGGCAGCATGTAAATGCCCATTAAACCAATTTAATGCCGTTAATATCGATTAAGCAAACATTCTAGACGTTGGGATGCAATAAAAAGCCAAAACGGATGTGCTTGATACGTTATGGAGTAATTGTATTTCAAAACCATTAACTTGTAATGATAAAATATCAATGATTTGGTTTCCAAAATCATAATGGCTGTAACATCTAGAATTCTCATAAAGCACAACAAATGGCATCAAAATCATTAAAAAATTGCAAAGTATTTAACGTGCCCATTTTACTAATCATATTAGTAAAAAACATTTCTCAGCAAGCCACTTATTTAAAAAATAGAGGTCTCTCATAAAAACACCTAATTTACTTTTAACTAGCACGTAAGGGAAATTGTCGGATTTCCATGTGGCTCGTCATTATGTGAGTCCACTCCTTCTTTTAGACCCCTACAATCCCAAGTGGGATTTGTTCTTCATGACACGCCTACTTATTATTTTCAACAATCCCCCACATGTATCAAAAGGAACACCTTAACTGAGTTACACACATGAGTATAACCATTATATCTGGTGGTCTTTTGGATATGAACCATACCTAAACCGATAACACATAATACACAAAGTTGTCAGTGAAGCATACTTCTATGAACCAACAAATCTTGGTGTGCACTAAAGGCATTAAGAGTCAGATTATACCCCTACATTTTCCACTGTTAATATCGGTTTTGCTCTTTAAAACTGCCATGTGCGTGCCTGGTGCATAACGAGTGCTCTAGAGATTTCGCCACAATCTCATAAGAATGGCCCCTCTTCACATTCGTAGAGGTGATTTCATGAAATATACCTATAATGAGCACACCATCTTGTAGGATTATGCAATCATTAAAAGCTTTCGCTCAGCATCATGAAAATGCATTCTAGCACTTTCCTATACCATAGGAAGGGACTAGCGATTTATTAGTACTAGCAGAACTACTGAACGACTTGTTTTTACTCATACGAACCTTCTTCATGGGATCACCAATCACAAAGATTGGGTTGACCATCATTGTTTATTTCAAATTGGCTTTAGTCCCATTCCCCTTAATGTTTCAATAATTATTTTCTTCCCTAGAGGTTTTGTTAAAAGATCTGCTAGGTTCACTTCAGACCTTATATAGTTGATTGAGATTATACTATCTTTTAGTAGCTTCCTTATAATATTATGTCTCAACGGAGTATGTCTGCTCTTACCATTAAAAGTTTTATTCTTAGTCGTAGCTATCACAGACTGGTCATCACGGTGCAAGGACACTAATGGTGCTGGTTTTTCGCCTAGTGGGATATTTGCTAAGAAGTTTTTCAACCACTCAGCCTCAGTACCAGCCAGTTCCATAGCAATAAACTTAGAATTCCTTGAGGAACTGGTTATAATAGTTTGTTTGGCTAACTTTCACTTTATAGCACCACCACCAAGAGTGAAAACATAACCACTAATGGATTTGGTCTCCTCAGAATCTGAGATCCAATTAGCATTACTGTATCCTTCTAATACAGTGGGAAATCCACTATACTGAATATCATGATTCACGATACCTCTCAAGTATCTCAACACCCTTATCAGAACCTCCCAATGTTTACTGCTCGAATAATGAGTATATCTCCTCAATCCACACACAGCATATGCTATGCCAGGCCTGGTATAGTTCATTAAATGCAACAAACTCCCAATAATCTGTGCATATTTAGATCGAGCAATTGGATCTCCTTCATGTTTTTTTAAATGTACACTTGGATCATAAGGAGTATTCAAAGGAGATTTACCAAACAATTCAAACTTTCTCAGAATTTTCTCAACATAATGTTCTTGAGAAAGTAAGATGCCATTTCCATTCCTTATGATTTTAAAAATCGCTTTTGCTTCACCCAAATCTTGCATATCAAAATTAGAAGCAACAAAATTGTTTCAAGCACAACACTCATGCTAGTACCGAAAAATAAGCATGTCATCCACTTCATTCACAAGTTTTGTATAAACACACCTTTTTCCTTCAACAATAGAGAAATCACCATTTCACAAAACTTGATCCAGTTTTTCATGCCATTATTTAGGCGTTTGTTTTTAACTATACAAATACATGAACAATTTACAAACTTTGTTTTTTTTGCCTAGGAACAATACACCCCTCAAGCTGTACCATATAAATCTTCTCTTTTAAATCATCATTTAAGAAAGTTGTTTTAACAACCATTTGGTGAATACAAAGTTTATGAATATAAGCAAAAGCAATTAGGATTCTAACAGAAGGGATCCTAGTCACAGGAGAGAATGTGCCAAAATAATCAATATTTTCTTTGAGTAAATTCTTTGGCTACTAATCTAGCCTTGTATTTATCAATAATTCCATTAGGAAAATACTTTTTTCTGAAAATCCATTTGCAACCAGTAAGCTTTGTTCCTGAAAGCAAGTCAACTAAAACCCATGTTTTATTTTGACTTAAAGAATCACTTGCAGCATTTATTGCTTCTTTTCAAAAAGATGCATCTGGAGAAGAAACAACTTTATAAATTTTTTTTTGTTTATCTTGTACCAAATAAGTATAAAAATCATCTATAAAAGATATTTGTTTTATTTGTCTTTACTTCTCCTTAAATCTTCAATCAAAACTTCGTTTGAATTTTGTTCGGAAGAATAAGAAGAATCCTAAACTCTTTTTGGAATATGCTCAACCTTCAAAGGAAATATATGTTCAAAAAACTCTACATCTTTTGTCACAATAATTGTATTATGATCTAAAATATCACTTTTCAAAACTAGAAAATGATAACAGCACTTTATTGAGCATAACAAATGAACATATAATCAGAAGTTTTTGAACCAATTTTCTCTTTTTAGGATCAGGTAATAAAACTTTTACGAGACACCCCCACACTTTCAAATATTGAAGGTTAGGTAAAAAACCTTTCCACAACTCATAAGATGTTTTATTTATTTTCTTATGAGGTATCTTGTTTTGTAAAAGAACAAGCAGTCAATAAAGCTTCACCCCACAAATTATCAGATGTAGAAGAACTAAAAAGCAAAGAATCCATTATTTCTTTCAAAGTTTTATTTTTTTTCTTTCTGCAACACCGTTAGACCCAGGTGAATATGGAGGAGTTATTTCATGGATTATTCCCTATTTTTCACAAAAATCATTTAGTGATAAATATTCCCCTCCTCTCTCCGACCTAACCCATTTAATCTTTTTGTTCAATTGATTTTCTACTTCTGCCCCGTACAAAAGAAATTTTTCAAAAGCTTCATCTTTATTTCTTAACAAATATACTTTTGTATACCTTGAAAAATCATCAATAAAAGTGATATAATATCTTGTACCTCCTCTAGTCTCTGTTTGTTTTAAATCACCTAAATTAGTATGAATTAAGAACAACAATTTAGTTTCTCTTTAAGTGGAAAAATGTGACTTTTTAGTCAACTTAGCTTATACACAAATTTCACATTTATTAAAATCATGATTTTTCATTTTGGAAATAAGCCCAAGGTGTTTCAGTTTAATTATATAAGACTTACTTATGTGTCCTAATCTAGTATGCCACATATCAAGGGAGTCAATTAAGTAAACAGAAGAAGATGCATTATCAATAATTTCAACAGCACTCAAAATAAACAATCCCTTGTTACAATAGCCCTTTCCAATAGTCATATTACTCTTTGTCATGGCAATCCTGTTAGATTCAAATGACACTTTAACCCCAGCTTCCACTAGATGTGCCACAGACACTAAGTTTGTTTTGACTTCAGGCACATACAACACATTGTTCAGTGCCAAAAGCTTTCCAGATGTGAGTATTAATAGGACTTTCCCTTTTCCTTGAACCTTAGTAGCCCGGAAGTCAGCGAGATAAATGTGGTCTTTCCTTTTTCAAAGGAGGCAAACATTTCCTTATTAGCATATATGTGTCTGGTAGCTTCTGAGTCTACCACCCATTTCTTCACATCAGAGACAAAGAGGGCATGAGAAACCTTATTAGCATACAACACATCGTTCAGTGCTAAGGTCTTTCCAGATGTGAGTTTTAATAGGACTTTCCCTTTTCCTTGAACCTTAGTAGCCCGGAAGTCAGCGAGATAAATGTGGTCTTTCCTTTTTTCAAAGGAGGTAAACATTTCCTTATTATCATATATGTGCCTGGTAGCTTCTGAGTCTACCACCCATTTCTTCACATCAGAGACAAAGAGGGCATGAGAAACCACTGCCGCAATGATCTCATCATCACTGCTATAATCTCCTTTAACCAAATTTACACTCGGTTTAGGAGGATTTTTGTTTGCCCTCTTGAGGTTAGTATCATTGAGCTTGAAACAAGATTTTTTTTAATTTTAATCTTTTGTAATTTTTGGAGTCATACCTGATCAAGTTGCGTGATTGAGCTTCCATCAAGTTCGCTTTAGATGCAGCGATGTGAAACTCCATGGTTGTGAATAGCTCATAAGATTGTTGGAGGTATCTCCTTGATTGTCACGTAACTTAGTGATTTCTCCAGCTCCTCCTAATGCTATACAGATCCTGTTAGCGGCAGCGCCTGCAAAGGAAAAAGTTGATTCGAGTCGTACCATACGACATTGTCCGTAAGAGCTATTCTGTAACTACCAGCAGATAAGAAGTAGCACTCCCCAGGATTAAATGAACCCTTCTTGTAAAACAGGATGAGCAGAACTACAAAAGATAATAGAACTCAAAAAGTGTATGAATATGCCAGAGGAAGAGGAGAGGTGCTCGGGAGTTCAAGAACAAGGTGTGTAGACCTCTTGCAAACATCTCCTTATATAGGGAAAATCATAAGAGACGTTTGGCAGCATGTAAATACCCATCAAACCAATCTAATCCTGTTAATAGATATTAAGCAAACATTATAGACGTTGGGATGCAATAAAAAGCCAAAACGGATGTGCTTGATGCGTTGTGGAGTAATTGTATTTCAAAACCATTAACCTATAATGATAAAATATCAATGATTCGGTTTCCAAAATCATAATGGTTGCAAGGTATAGAATTCTCATAAAGCGCAACAAATGGCATTAAAATCATTAAAAAAATTGCAAAGTATTTGATATGCACATTTCACTAATCATATTAGTAAAAAAAAACATTTCTCAGCAAGCCACTTATTTTAAAAAAATAAAGAGGCCTCTCATAAAAACATATAATCCACTTTTAACTCGCACGTAGAGGAAATTTTTGGATCTCCATATGGCCCGTCATTGTGGGAGTTCACTCTCTCTCTTGAACCCCCACAATCCCAAGTGGGTCTTGTTCTTTATGACACACCCACTTATTATTTCCAACAAAACTTTGATCAATTCGTATCATGGAACTATGGTAAGTGGAGTAATAAATAATCCATTAGTATCTTGTGCAAGGGACGATCCTCGTCAATGAACATACATAGTATTGAAATCCAGTAGCGAAACCAGCATAAAAAAAGCATGAAAAACTTGCAGCCACGGCCACCTATGGTTCTAGCATCAATGGTATTGCAAGGTGAAAAAGGGATGACCCATTCCAGATCAATTTCCATCCCTTTCCTACTAGATTTTACCAACACAGGTAATAGTTCTTCTCCACTGGCATTCTTAAAAGACAACACTTGAGAAGAGAAAAGGGGAACCAAAAAAGATTGCATTTCATACTTCAAAACAGTGAGAAATATCTGATAATCCTATTGGTTAGTTTATATTGTTGCTTTTCAACTTTCATTGTCCAGCTCTTCAGAGTCTGCTACTCCATTAGATGACAGAAAGTAAAACCTCCCAAAAAGGACCCCTCACTGGGGCTGTAACATAAGTAGAAATTGGATAGTATTATACAAGTCAGTCCATTTATGTTCCACCAACGATATTTTTTTGGGTACTTTCCTTTCTATTCTACCCCTGAATTTGGAAGCAGAAGACTCTCCAATGCAAATATTTGGCTCTTTCTAATTCCAAAACATTATAAAGTAATTTTTGAGTATAATTGGACATTTGAGGAAAAGGTCTCGACAGGTATGAAATATTGATATATTATTTGATGAATTTCTTTATTATTCTTCAGAACAACTTGTTTCTTACCTTTTATGTTTTGCAGTTTGAGCTGCAAGGCATGCAGATGCTCTTGCATACTCTCTGTGGTCTTTGCTGCCTTCATTTTGCAACTATCCTTTGGACAATGCTGAAAGTTTCATGGATCTGGAAAGAACTTTATGTATCACACTTCAAGAAGAACCTCACATTGGAGGAATAATAAGCACAAGCTTCAAGCTTCTTATTCAGCAAAACAAAGAAAATTGTGGATGAAAAAGATGATAAACAATGTGTGGGTGGAGATATGGCCTGTGAGCATGGTTTAGTCCATTATACAAAGCAGGTTGCAGCAAGCAATTTGAATGTTAACTGTTCTGTCACATTGTTTTTTTTCAAGTTGACAAAAGATGATGGAAGTTGTCTGCAGGTACTTGAGTAAAATCAATTGAAAATAGTTCTTTTACTGCGTTACTGATGAAACAGGATAATCTGGAGCAAATTAAGGTGGCGTGAAATTATTTCTTCTTTCCTTACAGAAATTGTACTTGCTCTTAAGGAGGTAATTTGGTTTATTTGTTGAAGAAACTCTTTCTTCTAGTACTTCTATTTAATGCGCTTTTCAAGTTGGCAAATGTAAAACATGATATATGGCAAGGTCAAAAAAAAAAAAAAACATGATATATGGTTCAGTAAGCAGCGCTTTTTGCCTTTCCTTAGTTCAGCGGGATTTTTATTGGCACAGGAGCAGAACTAAAGCGTTGATGTTTTCTTTGTCTTTTTTAGGGGGTCCACACAAATCTAGATCAACTCAGGTAGGATCACAAGGGTGGCAAAACTTTATCACCAAATATTTAACGCAGTTGAATTCCCAGATCTCAGTCTTGAGACCTTTAATTAAGTTAGTATAACTCCTTACTAATTGAACCAAGTGCTTGATGGTTTCTATTATTCTACCTCCTTTGTCCTTTTTGCAAAGTCTGTCCTGGCCTTCTTCCTTGGAAATATCATATGATTCGTTTTTTACATTGCTTATATTGTTCTTCAAAACTTACCTGGGTTAAAGTTTTTGGTGTATTTGTTTTGCAAGGCATCTTATTATACTTGCTGGAGCCTAAGTGCCTAACAAAAATTGGTTTATGCCAATTATTTGTCTCACCCTTTATTGTTGTATTCTCTTGTTTCTTCAATGACATTTATACTGCAGCTGGTCATGTTTATAGCGCATTATATATGATACCTATTTGTAAAGTTGATCTTGGTTATATAATATAAGACATATTTTTTATATTTATTAATCTTTTTCTAATTTACCCCTATTGACGATCCCTCAACAGTAATCATAGAGGAGAGGGAATGAGAAAATTAAAAAAGATGACTAGGATATTTTAGAAAATACATATCATATTAACTAATTTAACTAAATTCCTTAATTTAATTAAATTACGTAAATATATTTTTTAATAACAATCGGAGGGAGTATTAATTGTGGTGTCAGATGCCTGTATGTCGGTTATTCATAACACAAGACATCACCTCTCCTATCAGTGTGTTCTAAATTGACTTCATAAGGTTGTCGAGGTGATAACTTTGAATATATGCATTTTTTGCAAGCTAATTAAAAAAACTAGGAATAGGGCTTAAAGTTGAACATTGAATCAAAATAAAAAATGGGGTGAAGATAGGCTGGTGAGAAGTGGGTGCAGATTTTTATAGGTAACAAGGAATGAATCATAGATATAGGTATATATACTAATGAAAGCCATTATTAACGGTAAAACAAGTTTGCCACAGCTTGTCTGCATAAGCTCAATGCTCATTATTTAATTGTGAAAATTCAGTGATCGGCAAATGAACAGTAATATAATGAGGAATAGGAAAATAAAACTAAAGCAGAAGCAATATAATGGTCTTTTTTTTCTTTCCCTGAGTGCAATATAGTATGAGGAATAGGAAAAAAAAAAAAGAATGAGCAGGTCTAAACTCTAATATTCTCTAGATGCTGTCGTGTAAGAGATTACATCATGACATTGCGGGGAACCAAATAGAATTATTACAAGACTGTGGATTGATTTGTCAGATTTTGACCTTAACAAAAAACAAACGGGAGATTAGTACCATTGGACTTCTAAAGAGGCTTCTAATTGTGTTTTGGAAACTTTCTAAATCATGGTTTACGTAATTTAAGATAAAATTTTTCTCATACATTTATCTTATAAATCGTAAAAACTATTAAAAAAAGTTAATCCAAACACGCACTAAGAGTGTGTTTGGATATCTTATAAAAAAGCGCTTTTAGCACAAAACCAAACATCTAAACACTCAAAAAAAAGGGATAATCCCTTTTTATATCAAAATCATGGTTTTGGGGAGAAGTTTTTTGTTTTGGCTTTTTGAAGATGTGGGCCTCACCCTCTTTTTCTCATTGATCCTTTCCATGATGTGAGTCTCATTCTACTATCTCTCTCATCTTTTTTTATTTTTTTTTATTTTGATGTTCTCTCTGCATCTATCTATTAATTTTTTTAGAATTTTAAAATTTTAATGTTTCCTTCTATCTTTAATATAAGACTTATTTATCTAATTTGATTATATTATAAAAATTAGTTAAGTTAATTAATATTACATATAGAAAAATTTATTTCATTTTTGGTATTAATTATGATATTTAATGTTAAATAATGGGTTAAGATGTATCCTTTTTAATGCCGCTAGGAGTTTTCTTCTCTTATAATTTAACGCCGTTAGGTCAAATTTAACGGTTTTTAGAGCTGGAAATCAGGGCCGGCTAGGCCCAACAGGGCCAGCCCTTGACGGGCCAGGGCCTAACAGGGCCGGGCCTAAAGGGTTCGGGGTAAGAAAAATTACAGTTTTTCAAGGCCCGGCCCGAGAGCATCAGGGCTAGGGCCGTCCCGCAAGGCCGGGAAATCCTTTTCACAATATTTAACTATTTTTTCTACGTATTTTCCCCAGAGAGATATAATTAGTAAATAACAACGATTAAAGTTCTAATTTAATACATAAATGTTGTCAACATTAAGGTTTAAATAACACGTCTCTTGCAACAAACAACCACAATTACTAATGTATAATCAAAGGTAAAATCATGTCCATAAATAACTCACACAAAGGCCAAAGTATAAGAAGGCAAGAAGCTAAATACTCTAACCTCTAAACAACATGAGTATGACGACTATCATTTTCACCTTCTTCGCCACTATCATCAATTTCAATGACATTTGATTGTGTTTCACTTTGAGCAGTAGGTTCAAGTAATTAAATAATCACAACCTCCATAAAAAATCATACTCTATCAAGCAGAATAGTATATAATATGATTTGAGTCTAAATAGGCAGAACAATATACTCAAAAATCACAATATGATTCAAGTATACAAAACAATATACTCAAAAATCATACTCTATACAATATGAAGACAAAGTGACATATAGATTCAATAAGATAATTCAAAAATGTAACATGGTTCCTTTCCAAGTAAAAATAATAAAAAATAAACGGGCCTAAAGGGCAAGCCCAAGGCCCTCCAGGGCTGGCCCTTTTAAGCCCGAGGCCCTACAGGGCCGGCCCTTTTAGGCCCGACTTCCTTTTAAGGCTACAATTTACAAGCCCGGCCCTTGAAGGGCCAGGGCCTAAAAAAGCCGACCCGACGGGCTCGGCACGTTTTCCCGGCTCTAACGGTTTTGTTAAATTTACATTATTTTTAATTGTTCATTGTTATTTTTGCATTTTCTAGAACTTATTTGTACCAGATGCCCCTCAGGAAAAACTTGACTGTTAAATTTGGACCTTAATCCTTAAATAATACATAAAATATAAGCTTATTCTTTATATATAATTATCATAAAAGTTAATGTCCTTTTTAGTAATTTGACCATAAAAAAAGCAATTCTGATCAAAACATTCAAACACTCTCATTTTATCAAAATCTCTTTTTCCCATAATCTATTCTCCTCATAATCTATTTTCCAAAAGCTATTCTCTATTTTTTCTCCAGAAGCTATTCTCCAAAAGCTAATAAGAACACACCCTAATAAGCAATTATTTAAAAAATTATCTGTAAAGGGATAAATCCTATATAATTGAAAAAAGAAAAATCTATTTGGCGGCAGAGATTGTGATTTTTGTTTTTGTTCAAGTTTTTGAGAATAACCGAATTTATTAGAGTTAAAAAACAAAAGGCGCCGAACTTCCTCCACGTATACAGCTTTTGTTTCTGGAACCTCCAAACCCAGAAAGCGCGTTGGCATGTCTGAGAGGTCAATTCAAAGAGGATTTGGCTCCCATCCTTTTCTTTAAAGAAAAGGATAATAATAATATTTTTATAATATATTAAATCTGGACCGTTGAGATCTTGATCCAACGGTCTATATCAAGAAAAGGACCATCCTTTTTTTCGAAGAAAAGGATGGGAGCCGGTTCCATTCAAAGAAGCTGCATAGTCAACGATTCCTGTCTTGTCCCCAAAGAAAACTCCGCAAAGTGAAAAATCCAAAAGCAGCGCAGGAAAAAGCCTTTTACTACTTTCTAGGTTCAAGCAATCACCAAATCGGAATTGCTGTTCTCAACGCCCTCTCTGCTACTGCAAACCCTAAATTCTTGCTTCTCTTCCTGATTCATTCAACGTCCTTGCGATGTTTGGAGGCGGAGAAGGCGAGGCCCTGGCCCGATTGGGCATCATGACGCCGTCCCTCCTCAAACCGGCCACGTCGTCGGTTATTTCCGGTGAGATGTCACCGTCGACGGCAGCTGCGCCTGTGAGGGACGACAAGGTTCCTGCGCAGCCGCAGTGGAGCCAGCAGGAGACGAGGGAGTTTATAGCGATCCGCGCGGAGCTGGAACGGGAATTCACTGCGTCTAAGCGAAATAAGACTCTCTGGGAGGTTGTCAGTACCAAGATGAGGGAGCTAGGCTTCAGGAGGAGTCCTGAGCAGTGTAAATGCAAGTGGAAAAACCTTGTTAATCGTTATAAGGTATCACTCTTACTCGCTTGTGTGTGTTTTGTTGCGATTCCGTGCTTCTAGAGTTTTGTTGGATTTCATTTTGTTAATTGTGGGGTTTCCTGAATGGAAGTTACTCAACATTATCTTTTGCCAAAATAATGATGGCCTTAGGTGCCTGTTTTCTTGGAAAAATAGTTCGATTTGCACATGAAGTTTTGGGGGAAGGCTGGTCCTAGCAGTGAGCACTCAGTAGTTAATTGTATGTATTTGGGGGCATTCTAGGGGATTCATGATTCATACCATTTTTTCACTCTAATTCATAGGCGAACGTGTTTGCAATGCAATTACTAATGTAGTTAATGTTACTTATCCCTCACTGCCACGATTGAATTTGGGATTTGATAATTTCATCAACGAGTAAAATTAAGAGGTTGTCATCTCTAGTTTCTTTATCAAGGGCTCATATTGTTGGGTGTGCATATATTACATGGAAATGTTTTTTCTTGTTTTTTTTTTGTGGTGGTGGTGGTGGTTGTTTTGGGGGGGGGGGGGGTTTATGATGGTTTTCTTTTCCCTGTTAGAACTCAGCGTATATTTTCTCTCTGCCCGGTAAAAACTACATGACAATAATGCTTATGCAGGGGAAGGAGACATCAGATCCAGAGCATGGGAGACAGTGTCCCTTTTATGAAGAATTACGTGCCATCTTTGCTCAAAGAACACAGAACATGCAGCGGTTACCTCTTGAATCTGAAGGCCGATCAACTCAGACAAAGAAGGGGATGAAAAGGGTAAGTGGAGATCGGTCCTCAGAGGAATTTTCAGAAGATGATGATGAGGTTGAAGATGACAGTGAAGAGGAAAAACCTGTAAGAAGCAACCCTCGCAAAAGGAAAGCAGACAAGGTTGCTATGGAGAAGTCTTCAAGGGCAAGCAATGCATCGGATGCTATCAGTAATACTGCCAATAGCATTCAGGAAATGCTTAAGGAATTTTTCCAACAGCAGCTGAGGATGGAGATGCAGTGGAGGGAGATGATGGAAAGGCGTGCTCTGAAATCCTGAAAAAAAGTAAAGAAAATTAATCCTGAAAAACCAAGGCTCTGAAATCCGGATCGGTCACAAGACCGGTCGGAATACTGAATCAAGGGTCAGTTGATCATATTCAAACCGGAGGTAACCCGGGACTAAACCGATGAGAAATTAAATATTTTAGGTTTATTAATATGAAATTCTAAAGAAAAATAAAAAAATTGATTTTTTTTTAACAAAAAATACTGAACGGGTCCGGTTATCCAGTTCGTCGGTTCTTGGGCCAGTTCAGGTTTGAAAACACTGTGAAAAACGATCTAAGTGTGTGTTTGGGATAGCGGTAGGAAAAATGACTTATTGTGATTCTGACTTATTAAAAATGACTTAAAAGAAAAGTCAATTTTTGATTCGTGATTTATGTTTGGATGAGCGATTGAATACGTGCTTTTTCATAAGTCAAAACATGTTTGGATTAGCGATTGTATAAGTGCGTTTTTAAAAATAAAAAGTTGAAGGGCATTTGTATATTCTTCAAATTTTAGATAGATCATATATGTGATATCCAATAGTAACATATCATCTGACCCAGGAAGATATCTAAAATGCAAACTTGTAAATCCTAAAATGAAGTCCAAACTACGAATGAAATTTCAGAAATTATAACAGCATAAATACATTGTGATTCACTCTATTATGCCACTAGAGCAAATAACTCCCAATCTAGAATTTCAATGGCCACAATTATGGTACGAGATCCAAATGTAGGTGACGTTGAGTTCAGAAAATGACTATAAGTCTATAACCGTTATTTAAGCACGCCATTAATAATTAATAAATTTACTCTAATTCATTAGCTTCACATTTAAAAAAAAAATACAAGATGTGTTATCAAAAAAAAATTCAAGACAAATAAATAGTACGGTCAATCTATCATTCAATATCTAACGAATCTGATATTGTCCATAAAAAAGATTTTTAAAAAAATTCTAGATTATTCTCTTTTTTTTTTCATACAAAAATTCTAGATTATTCTAAAGCCGCATAATTCTATGTTCGCATGATCATCTGATTAATGGTGGGCCACCAAAACGCATCTGAATTTCAAAAATAAGCCTCAACTTCGGGCTTATCAATAAGCTGAATCAGTCGGGCTTTTTTTTTTATAAAACGCTGAACCAAACACTTACAAAACGGGTTACAGATATATTTGGGCTTTTTGTGCTAAAAACGGGCTTATTGGGCTCCTTAAGTAATCCCAAACACTCCCTAAATCGAACAAGTTTATGTTACCTGTTCATTTGGTTAGGCACTATAACTGGGTCCGTTCTGCAGGAAGGCTGTCTTGAATATTGACTTTTGAGGAGAGAAGTCAGTGGTCAGTAGTTACTGGGAGATGTAAAAATTATACAATAAATTTGTATTGATTACTTATTTATAATAAATATATGTTTGTTTTATTAAAATATCATTTTTTATTATAATTACCCTTTAATAAAAACATCTTAGTATATACAATCAATATGGATAATTGGATACTTTGAAAAATTGATAATTTTTTAAAACAAAATAAATTAAGATTTTATATTTAAGACCCAATCCAACTTTCAACTAACTCTTATATTAAAAATTAGAGGTAGTATTAAATTTATAATGATTCATGCAATACCATAAATGTTTATATCTCTAGTTAATTGACATGAGATAAATCCCACACACACACACACACACACACACACACACACACACACACACACACACACACACACACACACACACACACACACACACACACACACACACACACACGTATGTATATATACATATGTATGTATGTATATATGTATGTATATGTACATATATATGTATATATGTATGTATATACATATATGTATCAGAGCTTATGGTTCGATAAAATGGAACTTTTAGATCCCTATTAATTTTCATACTACTTTCGTTATCTTTTTTACTGATATAAGAGCTTTAAATTTTGCTATAAATTGTTAATAGAATAGTTAAATTTATAGTTTACAATCTTATAATTGATAATTGTAGAAATATAAGATGAATATTATAAGAAAATTAGAACCTAGAATGTATGAAGTAGAAATAAATAACTTACCTGTAAGTTCTCATTTACATCTAATAGGAAATCAAGAATAAACTTGTATATTTACACCCTTTATGCCAGGAGGGAATGGAGATAATATATGGAATCTAATGAATTGGAATAATATGTATATGATGAAACAATTAGGTACATATATAAATCCAAATATTTATGATCTAATGGAGATATACAATTTAGAAGAAATATTAGAAATGGTCCCAGAAGATATAAAAGAAAAAGTAAAATTAGAAAAACCCAGTAATAGGAAAGAAAGATTAGAATTTTTAAGTCAATCTTTAGAAGAAAGAATATATAATATGAAAAAGAAAATAGATAGTAATTCCGAAGATTTAAAAATAATAAAATCAAATGTGAAAACCATAATGAATTCTTTAGGAGTAACAGATATGGAAATAGAAGAACCCGAAATAAAACATACAAATGAACTATTAGAACCAATAATTAATAAACACCGAAAATTAAATATGATGAAAGCTTTGGAAGAAATGGAGAAATTAGAAAATACTAAAGAAAAGATATATAAACAAAACATGGATGAAAATGTAAGACAGACTAGATTAATAGCCGAACAAATAATGAAAGGACAACAAATAATGAATAATAATTTATGGACTATAAATGATAAATTAACCAATTTAGGAATTACAGAAGAAGAGAAAAAACAATTATTAGAAATAACAAAAGGTAAAGCTAAAAGAGAAAGTTATGAAAAGAATGAAGAAATTGAAGAAGGAAGTAAAATTGCAGAAATAATATATTCTAAGGATATAATAGATATTTTTAATATATATAATCCACAAATAAAAATGATGAATGTAATAGATGAGGAAGATGATGAAATCGAACAATTAATGGGATTAGAAGAACAGGAATTAGAACAAATTCAAAAAGATTTTAGAAATGCAACAACTATTAGAGGAAATATAGAAGATTATAAAGAACTAAATGTTGGGATGGGTATACATGAACAAGGTGATGCAAGTGCAAGTAAAAAATCAGAAGAAGACTCATCTAAGATAAGAACAGAATATGATTATAATAAACATAAAGAAAAAAGAGAAAATGAAATAGATAAAGAAGAATTACCACATGATAAGAAAACAGAAAATCAAGAATTTGACATAAGATTTGAAACACCAAGAGGAAAAGGATTTACACCAACACCTATAGATCAATATGAAAGTAAAAGTATACCAGTATCTGGAATATGGTTAAATTTAGACTGTGTATTAGACCCTGAAAAAATAATAGAAGAATGGTCGAGAGCAACTATAATAGCATTAATAGGAAGAAATAATTTAGATTTTCAATCAACTAATTTACTTATAGAATCAACATTTTTAGGAAATGTATATTATTGGTGGAGAAGTCAAGAAGAAAGTTGGAGAAATCAAATAAGACAAATAGCAAAAGAAGAGTATAATAGTAGAAAAGAATATTATGTTAAATTAGTAAAAATATATGGATATGTACTTAGAACAGAATTCATAGGAAGAAGTAATACATTAGAGGAACAAATAACTAGTAACGAAGCTATAAAAAGATTATATCAAATAGAAATTTACTCACTAGAACCAAAATACTTAAATCCTTATATATGCGAATTCCAGAAATATTATTATGAAATAAAAGAAAATCCAGAAATGAAAAGAATAAAATATTTAGAACTTTTTTTTATAGAAAACTGCCAAAACTAATAAGAGATGAAATAATAGATGATTATGCTAAGATATTTAAAGAAACCCCAGAATTAATAACTTATATAGATTCCTTAGTAAAAAGAATAGATTATTTAAGAAATTACCTATCTGAAAAATGTAAACAAGCATGGAGAAATATGAAATATTATAAACAGAATAAATTAATATTAAGATGTGGAGAATATGAAAAACCTCATAGATGGGGATGTAAAGATGAAAATAAGAAGACGAGAAGAAAATATAAAAAAGGAAAATATGAAAACAAATACAAAAATAGAAAATGGAAACCAATGAAGAGATATAATAAATATAGATATAAATTTAAAAAATATCCAAAAGAAAAGTTTTATAAGAAGTACAAACCTAAGAAATATTTTAGAAAATATTTTAAGAAAGGAAATAAAATAAATTATAATAAACAACCTAGAAAATGTAGATGTTATAATTGTGGAAAATTAGGTCATATATCGACAGAATGTAAAGAACCAAGAGATAAGAAATTTATGAATATATTAGAACAAGCCCATGAATATGAATTAGAACCTTTAGAATTTGATGAAGAAATATATAGTGATATAGATAATCCTGGAATAGAAATATATAAAATAAAATTAGTAAGTGAAAATGAAGAAGATAATGAATCATAATCAGAAGAATCAGAATCAGAAATAGAATATTTAAGCTCAGAAGAAGAAGAATTTAAACTCTATATGATGAAAGGAAAAGAAGTAGAAGGAGTAAAGGAAGAGGATGAATATGAAACTTATGAAGAACATAGAAATACATCAGAAGGAAGTGTATAAAAAAGATTAACATTTAATGCGAAACAATATGAAAAAATAAAAGACATGAAATTAAATTTAAAACCAGACCAAATAGTTAATGAAACTTTTATAAATAGAGTAAATAAGATAATAAAATCAAAAAAGGATATCAAAAGTCAATGTGTAATATTACAAAAGAAACATCCTATAGAATCAACCTTGACAGAATGAATATTAAGAATACCATTAATAAGTAAAGGATTAATAGAAAATGAAATATCTAAACTACCTTTTAAAGAAGAAGTTACTGAAATCTATATTGCAGGAGTACAATTATTAGTAAAAGCCTATTTTAAAGAAGGAATAGATTCACCTATAGAATTATTAATAACAGATGGAAGGATAATAAGTAGTGTACAAGACAGTGTATTAGGAATGTTAACAGGAAATTTAATATATCAAAAATTAAAATTTACTTTAAATACTAATTTTGCAATATCAAGAAATGATGAACATATAGATCAATCAATAATGGTATATCATAAGTTAAAAGGAATAAAATTATTAGAAGGAGCTAAAACTATAAGTATAACAGCAATGGTAGGACTAGTATTTACAAATGAACATAAAATATATAATAAGTCGATAGGAAGAGTAAGTATAGAAAAACAATTTATGCCTATATTAAAAGAAGTAAAGACAGATCCTATAAATATAACTTTACCAGAATTATTGGAAATAGAATTAGATAAAACCGTAAGTATTCATGATAATAGAGGAAAAATATTAATAGCAAATAATAATTTAGGTAATAGATCATTAAAAATAAATACATTATATGAACCTTTACAAATAAATCCAAGAAAAAGTACTGATATAGCTAGTAGCAGTAGATTAGCAGAAATGTCTTTAGTTAATCCTATAAAACCAGAATTAGTTGAAATAAATAAGAGAATAACAAGTTTAGATATAACAAAGGAAAATAGACAAAATAAAATAATAATAGAAATAAAAAAGAATGGAATTTGGCAAGAAATAATAACATTAATAGATGAAAATACAGAGATAAGTAAGATAGAAGTAGGATATACAGAAAATAATTATGAAGAAACAGATGAAGGTATAAAAACAGATATATTATTAAGATTTAATAAGAGAGGTGTAATACAATTAATCTTATGGGTAGAGCAAGATTCGAATAAGTCATACAAGATAACCTTAGGAAAAGATTTATTAGAAAAAGTAAAACCTTATAGAATCCAACAAGATAGAATAATCTTTAACATAAACTATCAAACAATTATAATCCAAAAATTAATATGATGATAAACACACATTACACAGCAAAAATAATAAGAGTAATATTAGCAGAGGATAATAGTAAAGATTATTATTACATAGATAATGAAAAAATAGTAATACCAAAATCTGATAAGTCAATGATGAATCATATAATTCACCAAATAAATAAATGCAATGAAAAAGAAAAAAGACAATTAAGGATAGTATATAACAATCAACCACAAGATTTTGCAGAAGCTTATAATGCAGTAGTAAATAATATGATGAATAGAAATGATATTAAAAAAGAATTAAAGAAAAGATTAAAAGTATTATCTAGATCTTGAATGAATAAAAAGATAACACTATATGATGACAATAATTGGTATTATTTTGAAAATAATATAGGAATAAAAATACCTAAATAGAAAAAAGGTTAATGAGAAAATTTATTAATAAATTAAGACAATGGGATGAGATACAAGAACAAGCATTAAGATTAGCATTACAAGACATAGATAATAGACAAGTAAGGGTGAGATTGATACAATATCAAATAAATAGAATGCATTATAGATATGAAGTAGAAGATGAATTTAAAAAACAATTAAATTTGTTATCAAGAGTTTAAATGAATACAAGGATTACACTTTATGATGAGAATAATTGGTTTTATAATAATAAAAAAATACCTAAAATTAATAAAGGATTATTAAGGTATTTAATACATAAACTAGATAAAGGAAATAGATTAGAACATATAATTAATGGACCAATATTAGAACAATCACAATATCATGACAGAGAATATATACAAATGGTCAATATAATTATAAGTAGAAAAAGGAGAAGAAGAAATATCAAAAGGGAATTAAAAAGACAATTAGATTTATTATCTAGAGTTTAATATGGGAGATATTCATATGCTAAATGAAGAATTGAGAAATAAAAGTAGACTGATAATAGATGGAGAATATTGGGCATATAAGAAAAGAGAATATATAACTGTAATACCAAAAAATGATAAGAGTTTTTTAAGAATGATAATTAAAAGATTAAACAAAACCTATAAATGGGAAAATAGAAGATTAAACTTTATATATGACAATCATTATTTATTGTATGAAGAAGAATATACTAGAGTAATGAGAGAAAGACAAGATAGAAAAGAAATTAAGAAAACATTAAAAGAACGATTAGAAATGTTGTCTAGAATATGAGTAGACCCTTATACTACATACTTATAAAATTTATATATGCTAAATATAGAGCTAGAAAATATCATGCTTTAGTAGACACTGGAGCAAACTTAACTGTAGCAAAATACAATGTATTACCACCAGAATTGTGGAAAAGAAAAAATAAAATGTTAAGAATGGAAAGTGCAGGAAAAGAAATTCATATGTTAGAATTAGAAGCAAAAGATGTAAAAGTTCAAATAGGAAGCTATGAATTAGTAATAAAAGAATTAAACCAATATAATGAACCCTCTTGTGATGTAATTTTAGGATTAGATTTTTTAGAACAATATTTTCCTATACATATGATTAGTAAAGCCTTAATATTAACTACACCATGTAAACATGAAGCTTGGGGTATTAGAATAACTAGGCCATATAGAAGAAAAGATGAAAAATTTCAGAAAAAGAATAATGAATACGAGGTACAGTTTTTACAAAATAATAACCCAGTAGAAATACAACATATGTTAGCAAATTTAAATATTATAGAGATAAAAACTATAGAGCAGAAAATTATAGATAATTATAGTGATAATCCTTTAATACATTAGGAAAAGTCTAAGCCTATGGCAAAAATAGAATTAAAAGATTATAGTAAAGAAATAAATTGTAAACCTTATGCATGGACAAAAGAAGATAGGAAAGAATTTATAATGCATATAGAAGAAATGAAAAAATATAATCTTATAAGAGAAAGTAGATCAGAATACTCTTCACCAGCTATAATTGTGTCTAAACATAGTGAAGAAAAAAGAGGAAAAACCAGGATGGTTATAAATTATCAAAAATTAAATGAATTAGCCATAAGGAATAGGTACCCAATACCTAAAATGGATTTATTATTTAATCTAATAAGAGGAAAAACTATATTTAGTAAATTCGACTGTAAGTCAGGATTTTTCCAAATAAAACTTGAAGAAGATAGTAAAAAATATACAGCTTTTAGTACTTTAGAAGGACTATATGAATGGAACGTATTACCAATGGGTTATCATAATAGCCCAAGTATATTCCAAGAATATGTATCAAAAATGTTATTACCAATAAGAGATTTTGCTGTAATTTATATTGATGATATATTAATATTTTCAAAAGATGAAAAAGAACATGAAATTCATTTAGAACAATTTGTAAAGATTATAGAAGAAAAAGGACTAAACATATCACCATCAAAAATGGAATTAAGAAAAGAAAAAGTAAATTTTCTAGGACAAATATTAACTAAGGATGGAATAGAGTTACAAGATCATATAAGTCAGAAAATATTACAATTTAAGAAAATAAATAATAAGAAAGATTTACAATCTTTTTTAGGCTTAGTAAACCAGGCTAGAAATTATATTCCCAATTTATCAGCATTAACCTCAAAAATATCTAAATTAGCAGGAGAAAAGACTATATGGAAATGGGATAGTAATATAGAAAAAATAGTAGAAAATATAAAAGTTGTGTAAAGATTTACCAAAATTAACTATACCCTTAAAAGAAAATATAAGATGGATTATATATACAGATGCTTCTGACAATTATTGGGGAGCAGCTTTATATTATGAAGATGAAGAAGGAATTGAAAAAATAACTAGATATGCAAGTGGAAAATTTAATGATTCACAAAGTAGATATCATTCGAATTGGAAAGAATTATTAGCTGTTGTAAAAGCTATAGAAAAATTAGAATTATTCATAGTAAATAATAAATTTGTAATAAAGACAGATAATACACAGGTTAAACATTGGTTATCTAGAGGAATAAAACAAAATAAGTTAAGTAGTAAAATGTTGATTAAATGGCAAACAGATTTATCTTATTATGATTATGAAGTTGAATATATTAAAGGGAAGAATAACCTAGTTGCTGATTATTTAAGCAGATGGAGCCAGTAAGCCGAATTGGCAGAAAAAGTCATATAAATCAGACGAATAAGGAAGAAGAATCTTCCCCAGTGATGAATCAACTTATAATGAAGATGAATATTCTTGAAATGAATATGAGCCTATTAAGTAGTCAAGTTAGTACCAGTATACAAGGGTTAACAAGCTCTATATCTGGTATTAATGATTCTCTTAATGACATCTATATTCAGCTTGAGAATTTGAAGCTCTGTAAGGCTGATGCAAATCCACTTATAAGGACAGATGTCCAGACTTCGAATAAAGGTAAAGAGGTTGAACCTTATAAGCCTATTTTACTTATAATGGAGTCATCCACTCTAGGTGAGTCTTCTACTCACAACACTCAAAATATAATCGAGTCATTCGGACTTGAATCTCTGTTAACCTCTAATTCTTTATTAACCTCAACTCCAATAAGACAGCCATCTCCAGAGACTTTAAATTTTTCTCAAATAATGAAGACCCAAGAAAAAGAAAAAGAGAAACCTTCCAATAATTCTCCTCCTCCGAAAGAACCAAATGCAGATATCTTTGAAATCCCAAAGCTCTATAATTTCTATAAAGTTATCATCAAAAAATTAAACCATCTTTCTTTATCCCATAAAACCATTAAATATGTATCTCATTATGCATTCAATAAAGCCATTATATACCCAGGAACTCCTCCAGGTATTGTTAGAACCTTGTATCAGTATGGATTAATTCAAAGTATATATCCTTCCAGGAATTTATCTGAAATAGCTGAATTACCTGAAAAATTTATAAAAGCTGTAGGAGATTACTATGATATAGTAACTCAACACCAAGTATTTATAAGGTGTTATTCAACTATAGCTGAAATCACTTCAGATCAATTTTACATGCCTATAAATCTTATTAGACTTGGAACTACCAAGAAGCCTTTGGTATATGAACCAGAAGTAAAAGAAGACATAACAGATGATGAAGACTTCCAGTTTCATGTATCTAATATAAGGGCTCAAGACTACCATATAATATTCCAGGAGATGAATCGTATAAAGGTGGCGAATATGACTATAAATCCAGACAAAGAAGAGAAGATATATGTATGTTATTGTACATATAAGACTTGTATGTATTCTCTTGGAAAGAAGCCAAAGAATGATAAGCAATTCGGGTTATGGTATGACCAAATAAAAAAGAATAAAATGGAAAATACTCCTGATACAAAAAGAAGAATTTGTCAAATAATTGGTGAATATCCAAATCATGAGTGTGAATACTGCCAAGAAGTCCGAGGGAAAGACAGGAACCCAAATATAACCATGGATCCAAGTTTACTGTAAAAGAAGTGTCGGCAGAAGAGTACAAATATAAGTGTCGGCAGAAGAGACCAAATGAAGAAAAGAAGAACGTGGCCGACAAGAGAAAAAGAATAGCACTCAGAATCTTATCTGTAATCTTTTACTTTAAGCAATGTAATCTTTTCTTGTATCGTCCATTATCAGATTATCTGTAAAGTAGAATTGTCGGTTTGTAATCAGAGTTGATCACTCGACTCTATAAATACTCATGTAAGCCTCTCAGTAAGACACCACTCTTGTAATACATTGCAATCACTTTTGAATGCAAAGTACTCCTTCCAGAAATTCTCTCTCTTGTGTTTGTGAGTTGTGTGAAAGGTTCTCCGTAGTAGCTGCAACAAATATTATCTTTAATCAACTTTTATTGAAGAGTAACCAGGTATGAGGGGCTAAACTCCTTTAGGGATCTAAGGGGGAAATTTTATTCGATCATAAGGGAAGTATTATAGATTATGTTACTGGGCAAAATAAAATTAAAAAAAAAAGTCTTTTTTAATTTTAGGATGAGATAAATGAAAGTAAGATGAATACGCCTCCAGTAGAAAACGAAAGAAGGCTGTGCTGTTATGGTCTGAAGGGAGAAGGTCGAGATTCCAAATTATGAATTCTTTGTGTGAGATTCGAAAGGAATTCTCTGTAAAAGGTCCATGTATGAAAGAGGACATGGTTCCTTCTGAAACCCGGATCATTTTCGGTCAAACCTCATCTTAGTTTTATTTATTAAATCTTCTTAGTAAATATCTGTACAGACTTTGATTTTGCAAATGTGTATGTATATATACCTATATGTATATATATATATATATATATATATATATATATATATATATATATATATATATGTATATATATATTTTAAAGCCTCTGATTTAGTTAACAAGCCAGCATCTTTGTATGAGATATTGCTTTGTATTACATGCGTGTGTGGGGACCAAATAAATCAAGGGGGGGTGATTATATGCAAAAACGACACTAAATACGAAATATAACAAAATAGTTGCATTTTATGATCAAGCAAAAGATGTTTACCTTTTGATATCCAGCAGTTATTATACTACCTTTAATTTGTATGATTTACGTGTAGACAACGGGAGCAAGATTTTAATAAGCTTGGCTTCTGGAGTCTCTAAGTGGTATATATATTTGACTTTTTTTTTGTACAATGCATTGAAGACTTATTTTCATAAATAAGGGGTCCACTTCATCAAAAAAATAAATAAATATATAAAATAATGTAGGGGTCCAAAAATTGGAACAAGCAGCATCATAAAAAAACTCCAAGCTCATTGGGATTCAACAGTTTCACTTTTCATGCATTATATACCCAACAAGTTGTTATAATATCTTCATGGAGAGTTTCAAATTATGAAGGTTTAAGATATTTAAAGCCAACACAAGATGTTACCAACTAATAACAATGTTTCAAAAGAAAACTTATAATATATTCATTGAGAGTTTCACATGTTTAGTTTCACGTTACAAATAATAAAAATACTTATTTTGATGATTTATAACGTAAAATATAATCAAGTACACGATCATCCAAATTAGAAGAAATAGTTAAAATACTAGAGTTAAGATGCAATTTTATCCCCATGCGTATAATGTAACAAAAATTGACAAACGTTAACGTAAACTGTGTGCCACAAACATAACCCTTTTAAAACCATTATTTACTCCTCTTCACCATATCTACCTATTTAACCCACAGGCTAGTTGGCATCGACACAAAATCCAGAAACCCAAAACACAAGACAGTTTTCTAGCTTGTTAATATTAATAACCTTTTTCTTCCACCATGGCCTTCTGGTTCTACCTTATAGCTTCAATTTCTCTATATACTTTCATTCTTACTCTTGCTTGCTTCACACGCAATAAGAAGCTACCACCTAGTCCACCAACCATACCCATCTTAGGAAACATCTTTTGGCTCTTAAAATCCTCAAAAAACTTCGCTGACCTTGAACCTATGCTTCGATACTTACGTTCAAAATATGGCAACATCGTCACCATTTACATGGGGTCCACTCCCGCCATTTTCATAACAGCCCATGAAACAGCCCACCGAGCTCTAGTGAAAAACGGAACCGTTTTCGCCGGTCGCCCCTGGGCTCTTCCGACCACCAGAGTCTTCTTCCCTAACCAACACGGTGTTAGTACTTCTCAGTATGGTCCCACGTGGCGGCTTCTCCGACAAAACCTCATGCAAATCATACACCCTTCTAGGTTACATTCATATTCTCATTGTCGTAAGAGTGCTTTAGATCTTCTCAAGAAGAGTATTCTGGCTGATATAGAACTGGGTAATAATAAAGCCATACCTATTTATGATCATATTGAGCTTTCAATGTTCGCTTTGTTGTCCCATATGTGTTTTGGAGAAAAATTTGATGAGATTAACGTTAGTCGTTAGGGAGATTCAAAAAGTTCTCCATAATCTTCTTCACAATTTCATTAGGTTCAATGTGTTGAACTTCCTTCCATTCCTGTCCAAGATTGTGTTCAGAAAATTATGGAAAGAGCTTCTTCAGATTCGTGAGAATCAAGTTAATTTCCTCCTCCCAATCATAAAATCTCGCCATGAATTAACAAAAAGCAAGTTAGGCCAAGAAGAAGACGAAGAAGACCAGAGAGAAAAACAAAATTTAGGGTTTACTGCTTATGTTGATACTCTTTTTGATATGAAGCTGCCTGAGAGTGGAAGGAAGCTAACAGACGACGAACTAGTGAGTTTGTGCTCGGAGTTCATGTTGGCCGGAACCGACACGACGGCGACCACGTGGTTATGGGCCATGGCGAATCTGGTGAAGAATCAGACCATACAAGAGAAACTGGTGAATGAGATAAACCAAGTTGTGAAGCCAGGGGAAGAAATAGAAGAGAAACATTTGAAGAAGATGCCGTATTTGCAAGCTATAGTGTTAGAAACAATTCGAAGACACCCACCTGGACATTTCATATTGCCTAGAGCAGTAACACAAGACACTGAAGTGGAAGGTTACTTCATACCCAGAAATGCAATTGTGAATTTTCTCGTGGCTGAATTAGGGTGGGACCCACATGTGTGGGAAGATCCAATGGAGTTCAAGCCTGAAAGGTTTTTGAGGAAAGGTCAAAGTGAAGAAGGAGAGTACTGTTGTGAGTTTGATATAAAAGGGTGTTCGGAGATCAAAATGATGCCGTTTGGTGCAGGCAAGAGGATTTGCCCTGCTATAAGTATGGCTCTGCTTCATGTTGAGTATTTTGTGGCAAATTTAGTGTGGGATTTTAAGTGGACCATGGAAGATGGGTGTGAAGTTGATATGAGTGAGAAACAAGCTTTCACTATTGTCATGAAGAATCCTTTGAGGCCATGTGTGACTCCAAGATCTACCCTTTGAAATTTGATTCCGCATCTTTGATTTATACTTATGCAATGAAAATATATATAATTTCTCTTTAATTAATTAACAACTTGTTTGTAGTACTTGTTGCTCGAGAAACAGGTTGTGTCACTGGTATAACGCTGATAAATATATTATCTTTTTTCATGAGTTTTCGTTTGAGCAGAAGTTTTTAGGGGGATTTTCAATTTACACCAAGATATTGAGAGTATGTGAGAATAAAGGAAAAATAAAAACAAATAAAGGAGAGTCCAACATCCAACATCCTGAAATATTTTCCTCGGTGCATTTAGGATCCTTAGTATTTTGTGTTTCACCCTGTGTTTTGAAATAACTTTTTTTTAGGTTTGTTTAACATCCTAATGTATTTTGTGATTCATTTAGAATCCTAAAATATTTTTTCAAACACATCAAGTATTTTAAAATTATTGCTAAAAAAATATTTTAAAATGCTTAGGCATCATTTAAATAATTTTTTGAAATTTGATGGCAATGCCAAAATTACTCAAAAAAATATTTTACAGGTAACATTTCTCCTAAAAAAATTAATACTCCAAGAGTAAAATTGTGCGCTAAATACTTTAGTGTGCTCGATACCCATAAAAAAATACTTTAAGGATTGAATAAATGGCAAAATATTTTAAAATCCTGTAGGTACATGCTGATGAACATGGATTTGTCTTCTATCCTTTTCCGTCTCATCCGTTTCCTGTTCTTTTTTTCAATCTGAACTGTTGGATTAAGATCTCATTAATATATTATAAAAATAATAAATGATAAAAGAAAAATTTAAACTATTGAGATCTTAATCCAACAACACACAGATTAAGAAAATGATAAAAAACGGATGGAAAGGAAAAAAAGGAAACCGGCCGACCGGATCCGATAAACACAACTATCCCAAAATAAAATGGAGGATTCTAGCTTTGTAGCCTATGCACAGGGAGCCTTCACAAGAGTGACCCCTACACCCATTATTTTCTTCTTTTTTGGTAGTATAATTTTACTATAAAATGTAGTCTGAAGTAAGAAGTACCTTGGAGGATACTCTTCGAATCTTGAATCGTAATGTATAAAGTGCTGGCGTCAAATCTGTGTTTCTGGAACCAGCGCGTCGGTCACAAGTGCAGCGCATGCATGTCATCGGTTCTCACGTGCCAAGCGATCCTGCTCTAATTGGTTGTGTACGGATGCTCTTAAATTCCCAAGCATCGAATCACGCACACTCTTCTCCTTACACTCACATCCACTCCACAATCTCAAGCAAATCGGACTTCGTATGGTGAGGAGATTTTGAACTAGTTCCTTTACAGCTCAATCTTCATTTCTTACGCTTTTGTGTCCTAGATCGAATCGAGGTGAGTGTTTATTTTCTCTTTGCTTCTTCGATTTCGTAGAAAAAAATTACGTCATCTGTGCATTTCGGTTAATTCGCCCGCTCGTTGTTTTGCGGCATTGTTACAATTCGCATCAGATTGATTAATTAAGCTGAGCTTTTTTGTTATATATATATTTTTTTAAGAGAAGCTGCATTGCTATCTCATGAGGCTGATGAAGCTACACGGCATCCGTTCTTCTTCTTCTTCTTCTTAATTTCGGTTTTCTTCAGTAGTAGTTCATAGAATTCACTTGCACAGCTGTGTTTAAGATGTTTTTGTGTAAGCAGTAGTCCGATCAGAGATTATTGACTTCTTTTGCTTCTCTTCTCTTCGAATTTTAGAGAAGGCATGGTTGGTAAGGCCTGGCCGTATGAATCCTTCCTCTGGTTTTACCAAAATCTTTCCTGAGACTTGACAAAAACTTATACTTTCTGTCATTTTTCTTGGACATTGTCAAACTTCAATTCATCTTGACTACATTCTCAGACAAATTGTCAAACATGCCTAATTGTCTCCAACACTGATTGAATGTTATTGTCTAAGAGTAACAGTTAAACTCATGTTGCAGATTGTGTAACTATTGTTATCTAGAACTGTTTTGATGTGTTCTCATCGTCAAAAATGTGTTTCTTCTCTTCATTCCTTTCTTCCTTGCATGTGGCATGGAGCATAAAATTCTTTCAAATCTCCAGGCTTATAACTTTGATGAGCCCGAACATTATTGGGCAAAGGTAGTTTAGTTTTTTGGACTATAGAAGGCTGTGCTCCCATTTAGAAATCCAGAGTTTAAGGTTCCTTTGAAATGGTTTCGTTGAATCAATATAATTGACCTTTTAAAGGTAAAGGAGGCAACATATCATGACAATCAAATCCCAATAATCGCTAACAATGAAGGTAAATTAAATACTGTGATAAAGTATTTGAAAACTCCAACTATCTAGGATACATATCTTAAGAAATCACCTAAATAATCTTATCCTCATGGCCTGAACAAACCGGCTAAAATATAGGAAAAAAATCTAAACTATAAAATTCAATAACTGATGCTAATTACAAATAAAATCGTGTTTAGATAATGTGATCCCCAACATAAAGTAAAATAACAAGGCTTGCTTTGCCTATGCATATGCTTTGTTAGTTCAAAATACTTTAACCAACCAGCTATTGTTGACTTGTACAAGTGCCAAAGCAATATTTTCCCCTTTATTTTGATTAAATCCATTTCTTAAAACATTATTGTATGTTGTTAATTTCAGGTTAGTAGCTTTCTGTGGAAGTCAATGACTTGATTCTGCTGGAGCTGCTGATGTCACTACTTACTCGATAGATACATGTTGGAACCAGGCATTTTTCATACGGTTGTCTCATATGACTATTAGTGGCTATATTATGCTTAAACACTGTTGCTATGGGCGTTTGTCTGATGAAATGGCAATGGCCATGGCTTTTTTATGTTCTGCTGATATGTCATGTAATCAATAGGAATGAAGCAATCAGTCCTGATGGTATGATCTTGCATATTTCTTCTTGATCCCCTAAATTTGTTCCTGTTTAATCATGTATTACTAGATAAAAGTTATGATTCTTATGGAATCATATCCACATTTTTATGTTACAAAGATTTGCATGCTTTCTGACACAATGTAAAAAGAAGAAATAATGTTAACTTTATCATTTATATATCTTTTGATAGGGAACAAGGTAGTATAGGCTGTCAAAGTCCCACATCGAATAGTATGAGCTGCTTTATGGGGTACTAAAGTGCCTTGGCTCTCCCACCTCAATTTTAGCTTTTGGGGTGTGGTTCTCCAAGTTGTTTGGGTGCCTATCATTTGGTATCAGAGCCGGTGTCCGGTAGGCTGAAGAGGGCTACCAACGGAGAGTTCTGACCGGTAAGGAGGCTGAGTGAAGCCGCCGAGACGTCGGCTTTCCGGGAAGGGTGTATTGATAGGGATTAAGGTTTTATGAGCTGCCAAAGTTCCACATCAAGTAGTATGGGCTGCTTGATGGGGTAACTTTTAAGTGTCTTGGCTCTCCCACCTCAATAGCTAGCTTTTAGGGTGTGGTTCTTCAAGGTGCTTGGGTGCCTATCACCTTTTTATCTAGGCATTTAGGATTTATTTGTGATCATGATGAAATTGTAATTTAGTTGGCCGAGTTTGAATTTTTTGAGCTCTAGTTTATTGCATTTTGTAACTCCGCCTATGTTTATAGCCGGTCCCAAGCCCGGGTAAAGGAGGAGGGTTGTGTTAGGCCCCGACAGCCAACGTAAAACCCTGTCGAATCTCTTATGAACATGGATCAACGAAGATATTGTGCTAATACTGTTAGAACAAGCGTTTCACCCAAGAGGGGGGTGAATTGGGTGATACTAAAATTTCGTCGGAAATATAAAACTTTATCAGAGGAATTAAAACAGTAATGAGTAAGGAGAAATATCACCGAAGTGTGCACCGGGAGTTATACTGGTTCGGTCACAACCACTTTGACCTACGTCCAGTCCTCAGATCTTCTCTGAGAGTTTTACTATAACTTCCAAGATTCAGTGGGTTCTTGGCACCTCAGTACAAGCAAGTTCCTATACCTGGACACTCGCTCCCCCTTACAGGTTGTAATTCAATCCCAACTCAAGGTTCCACAACCTTAAGTTACCTCAATAACAAATATTGAGTTTGAATGAAATATCTCTCTTACAGAGTGAATAAGAATCACTGAAGCATAGAAATATAATTTCAACGTGAAAACAGAGCAATAAACTTGATAATACGTTTGTGTGTGTGATTGTTGTTCTTTCTCTGCTTGAATGTTCCTATATATATAGATATGTTGGTGATGACCGTTGGAACATTTTCTTCTATCCGTTGGAGAGTGCGCAGCCACTGTTGACTTTTCAAGTTTTTGAAAAATATCCGTTGGCGGTGGTTGGCATTTGAACGTTTCTTTTGACTTCAATCTCTTGAAGTGTTTTCTTCATTGTTTATCTGTAAATAGACTAAAAATACTAATACAATGAAAGATTAATCATATAGGAAACAAATCTATGAACGTTTGAATGATTTCAAAATTTCTGGGTAAGCTTACTCGAGTATCTCCTCGAGTATTGCTTGAATGTTACTCGAGTACCTACTCGAGTAACCTCGGGAAATCTTTGATCAATTGCAGGTTAATGAATAAACATAAGATCACTCGGGTAGTGCCTGGAATAACCAATTTTCAAACCTTTGGAAATACATGTTTACTCGGGTACCAACTCGAGTAAAACTTGAAATAAGCTTTTGGTTACTCGATGCTCTACTCGGGTAATGTTGCAGGATTTCAATGCCGAGAGCACTTACCTCATTACTCGAGTACGTACTCGAGTAATGCACTCATTGTTTCATAGGTTACTCGGGTACCACCTCGAGTAACTGTGCTTTTTGTTAATGACTTACCCGGGTAAAGACTTGAAGTTGTCTTTGAAAATATTCTGCATACTCGGGTACTTACTCGACGAATCTTAGTGCGTTACTCGAGTACCTACTCGAGTAATGTTGCAGTGGTACAAAGTGCCGAGAGCTCCATCTTTTCAGAAACAGAGTTACTCGAGTAGCTCCTCGAGTATCGTTGGCAACCTGAAGTCAACTGGAAGTTTTTCACATGGTTACTCGAGTCGCTCCTCGAGTAATGTTGCAGTAGTACTAAATGCCGAGAGCTGCACATTTTTAGAAACAGGGTTACTCGAGTAGCTCCTCGAGTATCAATGGCATCCTGAAAATTTTTACACTGTTACTCGAGTAGCTCTTCGAGTAACGTTGCCTGGTTACTGGAAGTTGTCTTTGATTACTTCAAGTTTTGTCTCATTACTCGAGTACCGCCTCGAGTAATGCCTTAGAAAACTTGCTTCTGATCAGGTTTCTCAGCTTTATCTCTAGGCCTCTCTTCATTACTTCCATGCTTACCTCAAGTAAAGCTTATTCCTGTCATTACTTAGTTCAAGCTTGATTATTAAACATTTCCTTTTCAAACCATACTTTTGTTATCATCAAAACATGGGATCTAACAAATACTAGGTCGTTGCCTGTAAGTAACGCGCTGTATGGCTCGAGTACAGTGATAAGTGAGCAAGGGCCGCTGCATCGTCGCCCGGGTGTAGTGTTAAATGAGCAAGGGCTACCGCTCTCTTCTGAACGGAGGCGGCTAAAGAAGCTAGTTCATGAGAGCAAGATCAGATTTGGCACTTGGAACGTTGGGACTCTGAATGCCAAATCTCGGGAGGTGGTGGGTGTAATGAATGATCGTAAGATTAATATCTTGTGCCTTCAAGAAACAAAATGGGCTGGAGAAAGGTCTCGGGAAATTAATGGTTTTAAGCTTTGGTATACTGGAAAGGTCAACGGAAGGAATGGTGTTGGTATCATCACTGATAATGAATGGAGAAAGAACATGGTGGAAGTTAAAAGGGTTGAGGACAGAATCATTTCCTTAAAGATGATTGTTGGGAAGGATATTATAAACACTATCAGTGCGTATGCACCTCAAGAAGGGGCAAAAGCACATCTTAAGGAAAAGTTCTGGGAAGATTTGGAGGGGCTAATTCAGAGTATCCCACTGACCGAAAAGATTTTTATTGGAGGAGATCTTAATGGACATGTCGGTAAGGAGGTAGGACCTCATGCAAGGGCTCATGGGGGTTTTGGATTTGGGGTGCTCAATAGTGAAGGTCAATCTATTATTGATTTCTCCCTCGCATATAACCTCAAGATTGTCAACACTTGCTTTAAGAAGAGAGAGGAGCATTTAATAACATATAAGAGTGGAGCTGCCAAGACACAGATTGACTTCTTTTTGGTAAGGAACTCGGATAGAAGACTTTGTACTAACTGCAAAGTGATTCCTGGGGATGGCGTGACAACACAACATAGGGTTTTGGTCCTTGATGTGATTATTAAGTGTGTAAAACAAAAGCACCGGCAAGTTTTAAATCCAAGGGTCAGGTGGTGGTAGTTAAAGGGGGAGAAGAGAGAGGTTTTTAAGAGAACTCTTTTGGAGGAAGGGGTGTGGGAGTTACAAGGAAGTGCTAACTTCATGTGGGAGAATATGTCTAAAAAGGTCCAGAAGGTTGCTAAAGTAATTTTGGGAGAATCAAAAGGTTTTGGTCGGCAAGATAAGGAGACTTGGTAGTGGGATGAGACTGTTCAAGAGAAAATCAAGCATAAGAAAGATTGTTTTAGAGCAATACACTTGTGTAATAATGATGTCAATTGGGAAAGGTATCGTTTGGCTAAAAAGGAGACTAAGAAGGCAGTGAGTGAAGCTCGTAATAAAGCATATGAGGAGTTTTATAAGGAGTTAGGAACAAAGGCGGGAGAGCGTAAGATTTACAAGATTGCAAAGAACAAGGAGAGAAAATCGAGAGACTTGGACCAAGTGAGGTGTATAAAGGATGCAGAAGGCAAAGTATTGGTTACTGATGGAGATATTAAGAATAGGTGGGAAGCCTATTTTTATAAGTTGTTCAATGAGGGAGGGGGAGGGCCTTGTGATTGCGAGGATTTGACAACTCGAGAAGGTGATCTCAATTTGTCTTTTTACCGCAGGATTCGAGTTGGTGAGGTTATAGAAGCTCTTAAGAAAATGGAGAATGGTAAAGCTATTGGGCCTGATGGGATTCCTATTGAAGTTTGGAAATGTTTGGGTGAAGGTGTTTTGTGGCTCACAAATTATTTAATGAGATTTTACGATTCAAGAAAATGCAGGATGAGTGGAGGAAAAGTACTTTGATTCCTATTTATAAGAATAAAGGAGATATTCAAAATTGTGCAAACTATAAAGGAATTAAGCTTATGAGTCATACAATGAAATTATGGGAAAAGGTGATTGAACGTAGGTTGAGGTTGGAGACTGAAATTGCTGAAAACCAATTTGGATTTATGCCAGGAAGGTCTACAACAGAGGCGATTTATTTATTGAGGGGGTTTATGGAAAAGTATAGAAGCAAAGGAAGAGATTTGCATATGGTTTTCATTGATTTGGAAAAAGCATATGATCGTGTGCCAAGAGATATACTATGGAAAGCCTTGGAAAAGAAGAGGGTGCGGTTTGCATATATCAAAGCCATACAGGACATGTATGAGGGGGTTACAACCAATGTTAGAACGCCTGGAGGTGTAACAAAGGACTTTCCTATAAGGATTGGCCTACATCAGGGATCAGCTTTGAGCCCTTATTTGTTTAACCTAGTGGTAGATGTTCTAACTGAGCCTATAAGAGAGGAAATCCCTAAATGCATGCTTTTTGCGGATGATATAGTTCTGTTGGCTGAGTCCAGGGAGGAAATTAATTCTAAACTTGAGATATGGAGATGGACTTTGGAAGTGAAGGGTTTTCGTTTGAGTAGGAGCAAAACTGAATATATGCATTGTAAGTATGATAAGAGACAAGGTCGAAATGAAGTGGAAGTTATATTGGAGGGGCAAGTTATTCCGCAAGTGACAAAATTTCGGTATTTGGGATCAATTATTCAACAAGATGGTGAAATTGATGGAGATGTCGATCACAGAATCCAAGCTGAATGATATAAATGGAGAAAAGCCACCGGGGTTATTTGTGACCGGAAAGTACCTAATAAAGTAAAAGGGAAGTTCTACCGCACTGCTATAAGACCAGCAATGCTATATGGTAGTGAGTGTTGGGCTTTAAAGGGATTACATGAGCATAAAATGGGGGTGGCCGAGATGAGGATATTGAGATGGATGTGTGGTCATACAAGAAAGGATAAGATTCGTAACAATCATATACGTGAACGAGTTGGAGTGGCCTCTATTGAAGGAAAAATGGTAGAAAATCGTTTGAGGTGGTTTGGTCATGTTCAACGAAGGCCGTTGAATGCACCGGTGAGGAGGGTTGATCAAGCCGTATGGAGTCCTGTAAAACGAGGTCGCGGAAGGCCGAAACGAACGCTAAATGAGGTCATTGAGAGAGTCCTTTTGATTAATAATATACCTAAGGATATGGTTTTCGACAAAGCACAATGGCGTCGTGCGATCCATGTAGCCGACTCCACCTAGTGGGATAAAGGCTTTGTTGTTGTTGTTGTTGTTGTAGTTTATTTCATTTTTTCTTTCCAGGAGAGGCACTTCTTAACTTCAGGACAGCAGTTAGCCCCAATAGTGACCTGTTACCTTGGAGGCCTGAGGATCCTGACCCATGTAAATGGAAAGGAGTAAGATGTGATCCCAAAACCAAGAGAGTGACAAATCTGTATGTTTTTTATTTTTATTTTTGTTTATATTTTGTCTTTATTTAAAGTGATCTAGTGCATGTATGGGAAACAACAAAACAATGATTTCAAAAGTCTTTTTTCGCAAGTCGAGATAACTCCTTTCACATACTTACTTCGTAAATCGTAAAAGTTATTCTCTAAAAGCTAATCCAAACATACACCTAGTCATTTTTGCTTACTTTTTTAAGTCATCTTATTTTAAACCTTTTTGCATTGTCACAAAACCAATTTGGATTAGCACTGAAAGTATGTATCATCTCCCCTCCCTATATAGTGATGATTATTGATGTAACAGTTATCATCTGGAGAGTGAAATGATTATTATATCATGCTATTTTTTGGTTTCTTAAGATTGTCTCTTGTTATTCTGGGAAATTGAACTCCATATTGTGGTAAAAGAAATACTAGGTTATTAAACAAGACAGGAGGTTTACTGACAAGTTTGTCTGGCTTTTTATATCTCACTTTGCTTTCATTGCTGATAGGTTTCTGGATCATCTCAAATTAAGTGGGTCTATTTCAGCTGACCTTGGGAAGCTAGAGCATCTAAGGATTCTGTATGTATTTTGCCTTTAGTTATTTGATTATTTGATTCTGTTGATTTTTTGTTGGTCTTCTGCAACTGATGTAGATAACTCATCTCTATTGTAGTGCTCTTAACAACAACAACTTGTATGGGACTATTCCATCAGAATTAGGAAATTGTACTGAATTGCAAGAAATGTAAGTACCAGCTTTGGCTCGTCAATCTTTTCCACAACTTCTATTCTCCTTTTTAAATCGGAAAATTATGAACATTTGTTTTGGCGAAGATTTTAGCAATAATGATTCAACAATGCAGCCTCTCCTTGTTAACCTTGATACTTAAATTTGGAAATTGATCTGCAAGTATATTTACTATTGCATTTTTGTCCAGTATGCCCAAGTACGTACTTCACTTCTGTGGTATTAATTGAAGCATGGGACAAACCATTTCTTTCCAAAGGCCAGTTAACGTCTGTTAGCCAGGAAATATGTCTTCTGGAAGAGGCCTGAAAAGGACCCTCTGAGTGACTCTCGACATCCATATATATGGCTCGTTTCTTACAATTTTGCTATTGAATTTGGAGATGTTTCAGTCTGAAAGGATTTTTTAACATGGAAACCTCAAGGGTACCTTTTTTTATGATTATTTTCTCCACTTTCTTCATATTTAGAGCTCGTTTGGTCCCAGAGTAATAGGGTTCGTTGGTGGACAAAACGGAAATGAGTAAAATGGAAGACTACATAAAAAATAATTTTGAGGATGTAAATTGACCATTGTCTTGTCCTAGAAATCCAAATTTTCTGTTGCAACAATTAAACGTTTTTCTCTGTTGAGATTTTAGTTGGGCAAACTAAACTAACGATTTGTTGGGTAATTTTTATTTTTTCTCTTGCAGATATTTGCACAGTAACTACCTTAGTGGAGTGATCCCAAGTGAAATTGGAAATCTTTCACAACTTCAAAATTTGTGAGTTTCTCCTGTTTTATGGTCCCCGCCTGTTTCATTATCAATTATATTTATCTGGATGAAGCATCACAAAGATTGTGGTGCTACATGGTGAATAAGTGACCTACGGTCATGCTTGTTGTTGGTTGTTTTGTGTGTGTGTGTGTTTTGGGGGGGGGGGGGGAGTTGGGTTGCAATAGTTTAACGTAGTTTCTGGTTCCTCTATTCCAATTATACATTATTGTTTTAAAACAGATCACATTCATTCAACATGTATCCCTATTCTGCAGGGATATATCAAGTAACTCCCTTAGTGGGAGTGTTCCCCCATCACTTGGGAAATTATTTGGTCTAAAAAATTTGTAAGTAGCCTTCTTTTCGTTTCATAGCTCTTCGCTTCTTTATTCATATCTTTTGTTAATCCATTATTTGAAGAAAAAAGCACTTAATCCATTATTTGAAGAAAAAAGCACTTACTGTGGTCATATTTGGTACTTTTTAGCAATGCGTCGTTCAATTTTCTGGTTGGACCAATACCTTTGGATGGTGTGCTTGCCAACTTCACCGAAGTCTCGTAAGTAACCCCCCCCCCCCCCAAAACAACACCCACCCAAAAAAGGGGGATCAATGTGATTGGACTGTCTGTCCTAAAGGAACAGCCTCCTCCTAAGTTGCAAATTTATACTTCCTAATGGTGAAACAAATATACTTTGATGCAGTTTTCTCGGAAATCTTGGTTTGTGTGGAGTTCAAATCAATACAACATGTAAGAATGATGGTTCGCCTAAATCCAATCCTCAATCTTCAATTTCAGGTAAAGCTGAAACCATTTAAATGAATTTACTGAATTCTTTATTTGCCCTCGCAACTAGCTTTCTTCTATTTTTTATTGATATTTGTGCCTTTTGTTTGGAGCAGTTTTGTATGCTTAACCGGACCACATTTTTACTGTTTTGACTTTTATAATGTTACTTTCTGTAGACCAAAATGGAAGAGGAAAGATTCTGGCCGGCTGCTTATTAGTGCATCAGCAACTGTGGGTGCACTACTTTTGGTGGCACTTATGTGCTTCTGGGGTTGCTTTCTTTATAAGAAGTTTGGTAAAAATCACCGAGAAAGTCTAGCAATGGATGTCTGTGGAGGTAAGTACCTTAGGGTCTGTTTGGCTTTGGGAAATGGAGGGGAGGAAAAATTTTATGAGTAGAATTTAAAAAAAAAATTGGAGAAGTAAGATTATAAAATTTTAATAAAGATAAAACGTAAAATAAAAGTGTAAGAAAAATTAATTTTAAACTTTCTACCATACTTCTCTAATTTTTTAAATTCAAGTCATAAAAAATTTCCCTCCCCTCCCATCCCCTTCCTTCCAAATCCCTTTTGCCAAACAGCCCCTTCGCTTTATGTTGGCTACTTGTTGGCCTTTATTAGCTAGTTTTAGATCTTTCTGATATCGTAAATACTAATTTATTCTCTATTTTAATCTTGCAGGGGCATCCATTGTTATGTTTCAGCCCCTTCCCTCTTGACATAAGGATGTTGATCCCATTAATCTGTACATGTGTATATAACTATATTATGTATATAACAAATTTGTGACACTAAGATGGGGTGGTTCCTTATGGAGTTTGCTAAAGGTTTTGGAGTTCTGGTTTTGCTTTCTAATTCCATTGTCTAATGACGCATCTGTTGCTTCATGGCAGAATATATGCAAAGCGGTAGAGCAACTGAAAAGACTGATGTTTATGGTTTTGGTGTCTTGGTACTTGAAGTGTTGAGTGGAAAGCGGCCAACAGATGCATCATTCATTGAGAAGGGCCTCAATATTGTTGGTTGGGTAATGTCATACAGCCTAGACATTAGCTTTAAGTTGAACTTGCTTTTTCTATGCTGCTTGTTGTAGAAATACTTGTTTACTCTTTTAAAACATATTCTGTATATTTCAAAATTAGGCTCTCATTTCTATCCTGTTTTTGTACTCTGTAACATTCATAACTCTGATTTCTTTGGTCACTCATCGTTTGCTTGCTTGAGTGCATTAGCTCTGTAATGAGCTTGAAATCAAAGCTAATGTTTTTTTTTTTTCCTTTTTCTTTTTTAAATAAATTGTGGCAGTTAAATCATTTAATTACAGAAAACAGAGCCAGAGATTTAGTTGACCAGCAGTGTGAAGGAGTGCGGGTAGAGAGCCTGGATGCGTTGCTCTCTGAAGCTATACAGTGCGTATCGTCGAGTCCGGAGGATCGACCCACAATGCAGAGTGGTCCAATTGATTGAATCAGAGGTGATGACCCCTTGCCCAAGTGACTTTTATGACTCCAACTCCAAATAGAGCCGTTTGGCCAAAAAAAAAAAAACTCCGAATAGAGCCAAAGGCCGTCATAGCTTGTATCATTGTTCATGCCACTTGGTACTCAGAAATGTGATGCTGTGAGTGAAAGGGTCCCAGAATTCTCAAAGCAGGTTTATGAGTGAAAGGGTCCCAGAATTCTCAAACCAGGTTTATGATCAATCCATTCTCCCACAACCTCTTCAACACTGGGAATTCGGGTTCATGTCCTGTTACCATATGTGAGGCTTCTGTCTTTGTGAATTTAATTTGAAAATTGGTTATTTATTGGATCTTGCGTCCTCCCTCGTCTTTTTTTTTGGTTATGATTTGTAATGTAACTTGTAATGTATGCATTTATTCACTAGATTGTAAGTGTATATTAATTTTCATGAATTGAAAACGCCCTCCTCTGCGAACGATTCCTGATATCCAAGTTTTGTAATCCATTCCGTATACTTTACTTTTGCCAACAACGTTTCCGCAGCCAAACCATTATTTCATTGGTGAAAAATGTTGACTCGTTCTCATCTGCGATCGTGTCTAAGTTATACCGCAGGGTTTGGCACAAAGTCGGATTAATTTTGTCATATAATCATATATCCTTTTTCGTGTCCATGGGGTAGATGATAGAAACTTGAGCTTCTCAGATCGAGATTGACCAGCAATTCTTTCTTTGGAACAATCCCAATGACCAATCTACTCAAAACCTTATGTAAAGAACAAAGCCTAGTATTTTTCTTTTTTTCCTTTCTTTTTTGGGTCCAGACAATTTTGCTCATTCATGTCAAGGCCAATGAAGCACCTAAACCACATCATGGCCTTCCTCCTACAGTTTCTTGTAATATTAAACCTACAATATTTCAAACTGACAGGATCCCTGATCAGTATTACACATCCTAATAAACGAATTTTCAAGCTAGTTTTGGATCAGATTTTCCAGAAAATTTAATCATCGATGAAATATACTCACGCGCTTTATGTACCAATCCATGGTTCGGTTCTTGGATGGCTGCAAGCAACCAGCGGTAATCTGATATCGTTGAATCAGACAATGGCTCAAGAAACTCGCACTGATCTAGTATTTCAGGTGGTGGGGCTCCAGCAATGAGATTGGTATCTAATCTTGGCTTATCCTCTGAGAGCTCAGTGGGAACACTGGCTGACGGAGCTTGAAGAGCACTGGGAGAGGCCCCTGGAACAACCTCTTGTTTAAAGGGCAATGCTCTTGCAGCTTGCAGACAGAACTCTATCCATTGATGGATTAGTGGGGATGGTCCCTGGACTCGGCCGCCGATCCGGTTTGTTTCAAGCCGAGAGGCAGCTGGAATTGCCTGCAAAAGGAAAAACATGACGGGTGAGAAAAATGCCTACTAAGAAGGAATAAGAAATAATCTATGAAATTAATGTTGGAATCATAAACTAGGTGTATTTGGATCCCATGTAAACTATTCAACAATTATTTCCTATCACCCAAAGGTCTACGTAATTTGCTCAGTTTTATCAAGAACTTCAGATATCTCTATACAAAAACAAAAAAATTAAAAATAAAGTGAAAGAAGTTATTTTGAATATTTAAATGACTTTTGTATTCCTACTTTAAAAGGTAATGAGATTTAAAATATAACTTGAGTAATAATTACAATAGTATGATCTCTAATGGACAATGCAAACTGTGAAAGGAATCATTTTCCTCTCACTTTACCAACAGGACACAATGCAGCAAAACATAAGTACCATACCCAAAGATCTGCCCATAAGCTAGCTCCAGATTTTGGAACAATTACGGTTACATTAGACATGCGCTTGGCAATAGGAATGATGTCGCTACTCCATCCAACAGTTACCCACACATCTCCAACTCCAAAAGCTTTCAAATAGTGAACACTGTCAAACAGTCGAACCTAAACAAAGCCAACTGAATGGTGATGTTGAAATTTGTAATTTGGACAAAGAAAAATAGGAGAGAGATATTCTTTTCTTATTAATCAAGTTGCATATCTTACTGACATAGGTTCCAATCTATCTTATGGATAGAAAAAGCAACAACAGCAGTTGAGAGATTGTCTTTATATCATTACCAGCTTTCCAAGCAAGGCTAAATTGTGCTTAACAGCATCTCTCCCACCATCAACTTGCAAATCAATGTTGTTTGTATTGTATGAGGCTCCCATATACTTCAAAACTGCACCAATAACCTCTCTGGGGGAATCAACCATTGAGATTCTTCCTGCAAGCTCTGGGCGCCACAAATCTGCCCAGTCCTGCATTTGCAGATTATATACTTCCAGAAAAGCTGTATAGAAAATGACATTGGTTCTAACGAAAACAAAAAAAAACAAAAATTACCTCTCCAGGAGCCAGTCCCAAGCTCTTAAGAAAATGAAGAATGGTAAAGCTGTTGGGCCTGATGGAATTCCTATTGAAGTTTGGAAATGTTTGGGTGAAGAAGGTGTTTTGTGGCTCACAAAATTATTTAATGAGATTTTACGATTCAAGAAAATGCCGGATGAGTGGAGGAAAAGTACTTTGATTCCTATTTATAAGAATAAAGGAGATATTCAAAATTGTGCAAACTATAAAGGAATTAAGCTTATGAGTCATACAATGAAATTATGGGAAAAGGTGATTGAACGTAGGTTGAGGTTGGAGACTGAAATTGCTGAAAACCAATTTGGATTTATGCCAGGAAGGTCTACAACAGAGGCGATTTATTTATTGAGGGGGTTTATGGAAAAGTATAGAAGCAAAGGAAGAGATTTGCATATGGTTTTCATTGATTTGGAAAAAGCATATGATCGTGTGCCAAGAGATTTACTATGGAAAGCCTTGGAAAAGAAGAGGGTGCGGTTTGCATATATCAAAGCCATACAGGACATGTATGAGGGGGTTACAACCAATATTAGAACGCTTGGAGGTGTAACAAAGGACTTTCCTATAAGGATTGGCCTACATCAGGGATCAGCTTTGAGCCCTTATTTGTTTAACCTAGTGATAGATGTTCTAACTGAGCCTATAAGAGAGGAAATCCCTAAATGCATGCTTTTTGCGGATGATATAGTTCTGTTGGTTGAGTCCAGGGAGGAAATTAATTCTAAACTTGAGATATGGAGACGGACTTTGGAAGTGAAGGGTTTTCGTTTGAGTAGGAGCAAAACTGAATATATGCATTGTAAGTATGATAAGAGACAAGGTCGAAATGAAGTGGAAGTTATATTGGAGGGACAAGTTATTCCGCAAGTGACAAAATTTCGGTATTTGGGATCAATTATTCAACAAGATGGTGAAATTGATGGAGATGTCGATCACGGAATCCAAGCTGGATGGTATAAATGGAGAAAAGCCACTGGGGTTATTTGTGACCGGAAAGTACCTAATAAAGTAAAAGGGAAGTTCTACCGCACTGCTATAAGACCAGCAATGCTATATGGTAGTGAGTGTTGGGCTTTAAAGGGATTACATGAGCATAAAATGGGGGTGGCCGAGATGAGGATGTTGAGATGAATGTGTGGTCATACAAGAAAGGATAAGATTCGTAACAATCATATACGTGAACGAGTTGGAGTGGCCTCTATTGAAGGAAAAATGGTAGAAAATCGTTTGAGGTGGTTTGGTCATGTTCAACGAAGGCCGTTGAATGCACCGGTGAGGAGGGTTGATCAAGCCGTATGGAGTTCTGTAAAACGAGGTCGCGGAAGGCCGAAACGAACGCTAATTGAGGTCATTGAGAGAGACCTTTTGATTAATAATATACCTAAGGATATGGTTTTCGACAGAGCACAATGGCGTCGTGCGATCCATGTAGCCGACCCCACCTAGTGGGATAAAGGCTTTGTTGTTGTTGTTGTTGCTATAACCATGCAGCCCCATCGATATGGAGCAGCCCATATGTCACCGTAAGGATCTATTTCTCCCTCGCTATTCCTGCGCAGGTATACCTGGAACTTATTCGGTGAATACATTATACTATAAAAAGAAATTTCAACAGGATAAGCAACGAAATTAGGACATGCTATAATAAATGGCCTATGCTAAAGTAATTGAGTTAAGAGTCTTTAAGATCTATATGGCACAGCCTTGTTTTTTGTTCCGATTTTTACTTGGCATATTTTAATTTGACTAACATAGTGTCCTTCCCCCCTCCCCATGCATGTTTTTCAGTTCCCTCCTTCCCATTCATCTATGTTGGTTGCACCAACCTGCTTCTGTTTGATGAAAATTCTCAAATGAAAGCATCTTTATGAGTTTGATGAAGACTTCAGTAAGCAGGATGAACTTGCCCTTAAAACCAGACCTCTTACCTCATGGACTATACATAGCTCCTCCATTGTGGGAATCCATCAGATTACTTGCTTGGTCATCATCTTATGATCTTGCCAAGGTTAATGCAAGTACATACAATTACACAAATATGGCCCACTGACAAGTGCGCCCATATGCCGAACTAACAAGTATTATCCCTTTGTTTTCCTCTATTCAGATCTCAAATATTCCTACATGCCTGGTGGTCAAACCAGGCTCGTCAAATGTAAATGAAACTATGTTCAGAGGAACAATTCTTCATTACAGATTCAGGACTAAATGGTGAGCCAACTAATTTTGTATCTTAATCACTAAGAATCCAAAAAAGACTTCTGAGAAGATAATTTTTAGGTAGAGATACAAAATAAATGGTTACCTTCCATTTCTCATCTAGGCCTTTAAACCAATCCTGGTCTTCAACATCACGTATTGGCTCAATTATAGCTTTGTTGATGGCAAACTTAAGCCAGGAGTCACCAATACTAACAATATCAGCCGCCAAAGCAGAAGCAGGCCCAATATTTCCTTTAGTAAAGGGAATTGACAGATCGGAGAAAATACTCTCGAGACTTGTATTATACTTCACGTTAAACTTCAGCCTTTTCCCTTGAGATTTTATGAAGTCCTAAAAGTAAGGAAAAACCAGCATGACAAGTTATGAAATAAGAAATTATTGCAAATTTGACTCGAAATGGAAAAAATAAAAGAATATTAGCATAAACTGGATAACCAAAGACAATAGCAATAGGATCTTGGATACATTTCAAGCAAGAACCTCACAAGTTCCGAGAAAAGGAAAACAGGAAAAGAACCAACAAGGGAGAGAGAGGAGAGGTGAGAAATTTAATAAACAACGTTAGAGAATTAAAACCACCATCAAAGAGGAAAGTTATGCAATAAATTACACACCTTGATCCATGATGGAGGCACAGAACCACGTAGAGCAACAATTTTGAGAGGCACAGTCAATGCATATGTTTTAGATTTCCAAGCATTAAAAGCTGCTTCTAAATCATTATCAAGAACATTTTCTGTGTCATCATCTTGTTTTCTTCCTTCATGTTCATCTACAACCATAAAACCATTAATCATGTCAACGGCCAAGTCTTTCAAAGTTTATCTCACAACAGCAATAACATACGATCCACAAATAAAAATCAGTACAATGAGCAAAATGCAGGACCAATCCTTAACTGACAAGCTAGAACTGACAGGGTACAATTATTGAGGGTGCCATAAAATGCAAAATACAACTATTTGAGTGGAGGAGTTCCATTTGCTCTTCAATCTATTGGTAACATTATTGATCCCCAACAATGCGCACATCTTAGTTGACAAGTGAAGTGAAAATGGATTAAGCTCAAGAAAAGCACGAAAATAAATTTATCAGTGTTACCAGTACCACTAAAGAGAACTCTTACGCATAAACATAAAGCTCGAAATAAAGCTAAAAACGCAATATCAATCAAATTGACAACAAAAACAAGACATTATTGAATACATATAGCAAGTCGTTTGATACCTTCCGTTGTCTGCTTATCTTGAAGCGATGAAGAAGAGGCGGGAAGAGCCCTCGAAGAAGCCAAACTAACACGAATGCCGATGCAAAATCCAAAGCCAATAAACATCACCACAGAGACAGCAAGGCGCACGAAGATCTGAGGTAAGTTGAGAGGCTTTCTTGGACACGCCCGATGCTCATCGTCACCAGTAAGTGCCGGCGACAGAGTTATCACATTCCGGCAATCGGAGAATACATTTGTGCCACTAAACCGAAATAGCTTTTTCCTGGAGCAGGATATAAGAAGGAAGGGAGGCTTAGGCTTTCGCAAATGACAAAATCGAAGTGGTGAACGGATCTCGCTGCGGTACGCTGCCTTAGCGGTCCGCTGTCAGTACTTTTCTCCTAAATCACACCGTTTTGATGTAGTTTGGGGTAAAAGGGTTTTTTAAAAAAAAATAGAATATAATATATTAAAATATTTTTTTTGAAAGTATTTAGTATCTTAAAATATTTTTTAAGTAACATATAGTATCTTAAAATAATTTTTAGTATTTTAACCCCTTAAAATATGTTTTCAGTTGTATCTAGTGTATTAACAAATTGATTGCAATTTAGCTTTTAATGTATTTTAAAGAGTTAAAAGCACCAAAAAATATTTTAAAGGGTTAAAAACACCAAAAAATATTTTAAAGTGATTTTTGGACCTGAAAAAATACATTAAGGGTTAAATTGCAATTATTCTGCTAACACAGTGGGTACAACTGAAAAAATATTTTAAGGGATTAAGTTACTAAAAATTATTTTAGGATATTACATGTTACTTAAAAAATATTTTAAGATACTAGATACTTTTAAAAAAATATTTTAAAATACTATATTTTATTTTTTAAAAAAAAAAAAGATCGGCCCCTTTACCCCCAAACTACACCAAAACAGTATAGTTTGGGAGAAAAGGATTGGCAGCAGACCGCAAGGCAGCGGACCGCAGCCAGGTCCGACGGACACACTTTGAAGCTCTCATTCTATCAAATATTTAAGCATAAAAAGTGAATTTAAAGTTTTAAAAAAAAATTTGCTAATTTAAATTTAGTTTGTCTAAATTTAATTAAGCAAACTATGATGGATTAATGGCATGAGCCATTATTTTACTATTAGTAGATGGATTGGGATGATAAAATTTTGTGACTTTTTGTTAGTAATTAAATTCTAAAATTTTCATAATTTTGCTCAATTAAAATACTGCAACCAACAAATTTGGTAAGAAACCTCCTAAAATCTCAAGAAAAGAATACAAGTTTAAATATCAAAAAGTATATTTGTTGAGAGAAGTAAAATCTTTTGTACTCTAAACCTTGAAAAAAAAAAATCTTTAAAAAAATATTGTAAGGATTCATATGGCAAATAAAAAAAATTCAACCGATAAAATTTCATGAAACATATTGTTAATGGTAGTTTTTTTATTTATCAATATGAACCTTTCTGGTATAACTTTTTTTATTGGGACTTTAATGATATTTCCCAAGATATTATCCCCCTTAGCATTTAGTGAATTATTCAGTGCAATTACATATAATCCCTAATTATTTCACATAGATCCAATATTACACACATAAACTGGGAGAGGAGTGTCTCCATTGATTTTCCTCTCTATTTACTCTTCATTTAGGGTATCTACCATTAGATCAACTTTCAATTGTTGAGATTTATCATAGTAGATTTTTATTATAATGATATTCTTTACATATTATTAAATCTCAACCACTGAAAGTTGTTTTAATGGTAGATACCCTCAATAAAAAGTAATGAAGAGGAAAATCAATGGAGACAACCCTCTCCTCACATAAACTAGGGTTTTGAGTGATCTTTTGGTAAAAACGACACCGTACCGGCGGCCAGGTCATATACTCATGTCTCACCAAGATATTCGCTCGAGCCAAGTTCCCATATATAGGAACAACAGTGTGAGAAATATTTGCATACTTTAAAAGCATCATCTTACCTGTATTCTAATTAATTAAAATGTAATAATTTATCTTAGTTTAATCCTATATGAAAGATAAGTCATCAAAAAAATTCAAATTTTATGATTTTAAAAAATATAAACTTCTTAATTTAGAAAAACAAAAACGCAGTTCCCTCTCATCATCCCTAAAATCATAAAATTTGAATTTTTTCAGATGACTCATCTATCATATAAGATTTTAAATAAAATAAATTATTACATTTTAATTAATCAGAATATAAATAAAGTGATACTCCTAAAGTATATAAGTATTGTGATGCCTAGCATCAGTGAAAGTGAAACGCAACGTTTCTTCATCAACTCGAACAAACGAATTCAAAGAACTCAACTTCACATCACCGCCTTTGAAATGCGCCTGTGAGATCTGGAATATTAAGGTCACCACTATAAGCATAACATGGACTCAAACCCAAATTAAAGGGCTCTGATCAACCTTCTCGGCGTTAATGGCTTCCTCCACCTACGACGACAGGTCGGTGTAAAATTCAGTGTTTATTTAAATTAGCAGTAGAAACTACTTTTACAATATAATTTATGGTATATGAAGTAAATATGTGAAAATAACTTTGTCTCAACTTACGTGTAGTTCTTAAACTTCACTCAAACAGGCACTTAGTCGGCAGATAAGTTGAGGTTGTCCCTGAATCTATAATAATGTTGCCTTCAGTACCATCACCAGTTGAGTCAGGAGCTATAACTATTGAGCCTTTGTACGTAATTATCTTGTCTTACTGATACTTTCCAACGTATGCTAGATAGTAAAAAGTGAATGGGACTAATTTGGAATTTGGATACTGTCATGTGCACACCCGAACGTGATGTTCTTGAAAGTTCCTGATTTTTTATTTTGTCGCCTATCGTTATTGTTTCAGATGAAAGATCTCCATCAGAAGTATATGAGATCCATCTCCATAACCGATGCCATACTAACATGTTATCCGTCCTCACTGCAAAAGGATGATCGTTCTCCTTATGGAGAAGGAGAGTAATAAGGATAAGAAGAAAGGCGATGGTGAGAGAAAAGAGGTTGGTGTTTGTTAATAAACGCCATGGTCACGCTCGGAAAAGATGACATACGTTCATGTATAAGACTTTTTTTTTTTTTTTTTTGGGAAAATGATACTTTAAAAAAATAATATCATAAAAGTCCTGCAGTTTGTCAATATCACAAGTGGAGGGGTTATTATTTATAAGTTTTGAAACTTTTTTGATATTATTTTCTTTAATTGGAACCTTAATATCATTTTCCCTTTTTTTTGGGTAAGACTTGGTTTTAATGTTATTCTTCCGGTTTTTAATATAGGAAGCTAATTGAGCTATTGAGTAGTTGATCGTAGTCCTAATTCTTAAATGTAAGATTTATTTTTCATATTTATCAATCTTTTATCAATTTATCCCTATTGATGTTACCTGACCAATGATCAAATAAGAGATTAGATTAAGAAAATTAATTAAAGAAGTTGATTATGGTATTTTAAAAAACACATCTCATATTGATTAACTTAGTTAACTTTTTTAATATAATCAAACTATTTCAAATAGGTCTTACAGGATTGGAGGAATTAATATATCGAATGAAATTATCTCTTACAGCCAAGATATTATAACTTGTGCCTTTTTTCAATCACCTGTGTCTTAGAAACCACTTATGGTATAAAATCCCGTTCATTGATAATTATAGAAGGCCACGCGCGTGCAGACATTGAAAGAGTATTTGCAGGTGCAGAATTTATAGACAGAATAGGAAGTTAATTAGTGCCCCTTATTAATATATATTTGGAGAGTTAATTTTGATTTTAAATATAAGATATAGTTTTTATATTTATTACTCTTTTCCTAATTTACCTTTATTTATGCTTCTTCAACAATAATTAAGCAAGAAAGGGAAGGAGGGAATCGAGAAAGATGATGAATTGAGTATTTTAGAAAACACATATCATATTAATTAACTTAACTACTAATCAAATTAAATAAATATGTCTTATAACTAACTCAACTACCCTAAAAATGTCTTCTATTAAGGATAGGAGGAATACATTAGGTATATATAATCTTTATCATTTATATTTAGAGGGTATTTTTGTATTATCTTCTCACTTTTATATTTTACGTAGATATAACAATAATAAGCTCAATAAAATGATTACTCATTAATAAACTAATTTATATTAATAATTTTAACCATCTCTCCATGCCAACAAAGTAAATATTTATTTTCTAATCCTATAGATATATAAACAAAATGACGGTAGGAAAAAAGAGAGTAATAATTTTAAAAGAAGTCTTACAAATTTCAAGTTTTGAGACAACTAAAATTCAACAAATTACACGAAAGCAAAAGATCATAATTAAAAAATACCCTTAACACTATTTAGCAAATAATTCAGCTAAATTACATAGAATCCGCTGATTATTTCATATAAATCCAATAATATTCCCACATAAACTAGGCCTTTGTGCAGTCTTTTGGTAAAAACGACACCGTACCAGCATCAAGGTCATATCCCACCAAGAAATTCGTCTGGGCCAAGTTCCCATATATAGGAATATTAGTGACACTCCCAGCATCAGAGAAAGTGAAACCCACCGTTTCTTCATCAACTCGGACAAACGAATTCGAAGAACTCAACTTCACATCTCCACCGTTGAAACGTGCTGTGAGATCTGGAATCTTAAGGTCATCACTATAAGCATAACACGGACTCAAACCCAAATGGCTCCGATCAACCTTCTTAGCATTAATGGCCTTTTCCACCTCCGACGTCAGATCGGAGTAAAACTCCGACGGCAAATAAGTTAACGTTGTCCCTGAATCAATAATAATGTTCCCTTCACTGCCATCACTATTTGCATCAGGAGCTAGAACTGATGAATCTTTGTACATAATTTTCTTGTTCCCAACACTTATACTCTCCAACGTAAGATAGTAGAATGTTTCAGGGCTTTTTGACACCAGAGGTGTTTTCACTACACCAGTACCAGACACAACAGCGTCAGAACCAAAGCTTATTTTGCTCAACGAATCCGAGGAAAAGGGAACTAAGCAGTACGAAAGTTTCTTCTCGTCCAGCTGTGAAACCAGCGAGAGAGGTCCTCCTCCTAATCCGACAAGACCAGACGAAGCGGAATCAAATGTGCCAGCACTGTCATGTGCACATCCGAACGCGATGTTCTTGAAAGTTCCAGAATTTTTGTTGTTACCTATGGTGACTGTTTCGGTTGAGAGGTCTCCAGAAGTATGAGAGCCATCTCCATAAGCGTAGCTATACCCACAAGTTGATCCGTCACTACTACATGAGGGCTGGTCTAGTTCTTCGCAAGGCTTAGAATTGCATGAGACTTTCTTGTACGTTGAGGATTTCTTAGGATCAAAGAAAGGAAGGTTTTGTTTGTAACATTCTATACAAGGTAAGCATTGTGTCCATACGAGGTCACTGCCTGTGTCCGCAATTCCAAGGACTGTGACTGGTGGGGTCCCTATGGATACGTTCATGAGGTAGGCCCCACCACCAGATATGATCTGGGTTTGGACTTTGCTTCCTCTGAGGTTGTTTGAAAGTACTGAGTTGATATGACTCGCTCGTTTTGAGGATCGTTCGAGAGCATTTTGCAAGCGATCGAAATGGCTCTTTGATGCGTCACGAGGTATGAGGTCAACAGTGACGCCACCAGGTTTCAGAGGATTATTGAGAATAACAAGGAGGAGGAAGATGATAGTGAAAGAGAAATTAGCAGAGAAAAGAGGTTGACTTTTGTTAGTGAAAGCCATTGCTATTTTGAAGGAAGAAGATGGGAGAAATGTTGATGACACTTCGATGATTTGTTGCAGAATTTATAGAGGGGAATTTGTAAGTGCAAATTAAAGCCTTTAAAATCAAGGATCGGTGTTTAAGGGTGAAAATAATGAATGAGATATTTGTTTCCGCGATGATATTATTATGTGCCTTTTTTTTTTTTTTGATAATTATTATGTGCCTTTTTAATCTCCTCTTTTTAAGAAAGATTCATGCATGGTTGTAAACTTGTAATATCTTATTCAACTGTCATTTTTATTGATCTTAGCATACAAAGAGTACGTTTTTTTGCAGGTGTAGAATATTAATTGACGGAAGCTAAGGAAGTATAGTAGGTAACTGAATAATTTTTTTAAAAATCGTGTGTGTATTGAGTAGGTCAATTTATTTATTACACTTTCATATTTGGAGTTCAGAAACTTCTAAATGAATATTATGTACTAAACTACTAATTGACCCTGGTGCAATGTTGAAAACAGTTCCAAACATATTTGATTTAATTTTTTAGTTTTGTTAAGTTTGTTTTAAGGAAAAATCGATGAAAATTCCATGTTAAAAATTTTTATTGATGAGAAAAGTCTGAATTAACTATTTTATACTTTCTATATACGAAATCATATCAGATCCTTCTAATCAATAATTTTTTCAAATTGAAACTTTTCCATAATTGTTGCTTATTTAAAGTATGCGGGGACTCATAGGAAATTTATATAAATTGTATTGTTGATGAAAATGATACAATGAAATTTATATTTTGCATAAATATATAAATTATATAGAATATTATCTGACATTAAAACATAATAAAAATATTTTTTTCCAACGATAATTTAAGTAGTGGAAAATGATTACCCCAAATAAACTAATTAATTTATATTAATAGTTTTTTTTACCTTACAAATAATCTATTTTTAATCCTTATTATTTTTCTATTTTTTTGCCAACAATCCTTATATACTCATATATACATATATAAATGGCGGTGTGAAAAAAGAGAGGAAATTTGTGCAAGGCCTCAATATCAAATCTCGAGATCTCTAATTATTTGTGGGCGATAAAATCATTTGTTCCCAACGGCCAACGACAGTAAGCTGAGCATTTCATCCCTTGCTATTAGATACGATGAATATCAGGTCAAAAATAAAAGATACAGTGAATATGGTATAATATCTCATTCAATAGTTATCTGTCCATGTACATTTCTTTTATTAGTTGCTTTGTTCTTAATTTGCGTTTAATAAATCAATAATAGTGGAACACTATTGGGGCAATGTATTTTCAATTTATGAAGAGTACGTTGAATGAAATTTTTATAATTATTTATAAACATCACTAATTAATTCTGGCACACAAAAAAAACTACTCCCTCCGGTCCTAATTATAAGATAAAGTTGACTTTTTTGGAGAAATTAAGGAAGTCAATTTAATTACTTTAGAGTGTTTATATTTTTATTTTTTTCTCCAAACTAATTAATTTGACTAATAAACTAATATATAGTCTAAAGATACTAAAAATATAAACACTCTAAAGTAATTTAATTGGCTTCTTTAATTTCTCCAAAAAAGTCAACTTTATCTTATAATTAGGACCGGAGGGAGTACTAATTAATCACATCACGCATGTACATCTTTTTGAACCAATTTCCCGTCTTGGTGATGAGTAATTACGTAGATATCCTACTTCATTTTGGCCATATATAAATTATTTGCATTAAATTGTTTCTTATGATGGAAATTATAAAAACAATGGATCTGGAACAAGATACACTCAGATGAATAGTATGAATTTTATTGAGAAACTTAATCTTTTAGTTGTTTAACTATTAACCCACTTATAACTTGGTTAGTCAAATATAATTCATTGTAACTCAATCCTTAAACCTTTAATTCGATTTAAACTCAATTTTTATCTTTTCACTCTCTTTAAAAAGTGATTTCTGTGAGTCCAACTCATAACTGAGTTGCCCTACCTGTAAACTAACACAGCTGAGGGGGCTGCCAATCTCCATCATCATCAGCCTCCCTTTCTTTTCTGGGCCTCAGGCAAAGACGAACAGAGGGAGGCTGATGATGATGGAGATTGGTAGCCACATCAACTATGTTAGTATACAAGTAAGATGATTCAGTTATGAGTTGAACTCATAAAGATCATTTTTTTAAAAAAAGAGTGAAAAGATAAAGATTGAGTTTTAACCAAGTTAAAAGTTTAGATATTAAGTTGCGACGAATCATATTTTAAGCCTAAGATTACTTTTTTTCAAATTTATTTTATAAAACTGGGCCTAAGCCCAAATCATGGAAGGAAAAGGACCTACAGAGAGGCCCATGAGGCCCCCAAAGAGCCGTACATAACAAATCAGAAAAGCCCAAGCAACCCATGAGGTGGCTCTTCCAACAAATGGGATTACCAATTACCAACTTCGCCAATAAAACCCAATTAATGACCTAGCCCGCACAATTGTTCCCCTTTTTGTATGCTTTTGCTGTTTTGCAAAGAATGTGAAAGTCTTGTAGGCCCCATGAAATTAAACTCACCTAAGTTTTTTTTTTTTAATATGAAGTTGTGAATTCAAACTTTCTATGATTATGATGAATGTTGGAGTATGTAAAAAAAAAAAAAAAAGGGCTTATGGAATTCTACTGTGAACTTCATTCATCCTCCCTCCATTTTTTTATAAGAGATACATGTGAGTGTTTTTTTTATATATTTCTTAATATAAAAAATATTGGACCTTTGCGTTGTGTTTTTATTACATTATTTTCATCATATCCCTATTAATTATGTGGAATAGTTATGTCCGTGTCGTTAACAAGTCACTATTATGTCCAACATTTAACGTGGGCATTGTTTCATTTCTCCCAAAAAAAATAATAAATAAAGAAGGGATGAAGCATCTCTTACATTATTGTTAAACTCACAAATTAACTTTCTAAGTTTAACGTTTTTAAGTTTATAACTTATAAAACCGTATCGAGTTACTCAGTCAACTCACCCCAGCAATAAACTCAGTCAACTCACAAGTTCACATATCGAATTTATCATTTTTATACTTCTAACTTATAAAATTGTATTGACTTACTCCTAGACTTATGTTAACCTTTTTAATTTGATCATGCTCAATGACTTTATATATGCATTTTTTAGAAATTTCCTAGCAGTTTCATGTGCATTCCCGAAGGAGATATTCCCAAGAGAATAAACTGAGTTTTTTTATGCCTAATGTGAACGTTTCAGAGACATGTCCGTACGAGTAGTGATGAAACTCGCAGGTCTTGTGGTGATTACTGCTACTTCTATATGTGGCTCCGTACAAGTTCTTGTGGTGAAACTGTCTGGTACGGTGCGGAATGCTTAGGATTAAAGATAGGTACTTTCTGTTTGAAACAGTGTGTGCATGCATGGCAAGCACTGTGTCCAAGTGAGGTCTGTCACTGCATGTTGAAGTAGGACATTATTAACTGTGATTCATGAGGTATTTATGAGATTAACTGAGATTCCGACATTATTAATTATTAGCAGTAGATTACAAAGGACAGAGAATAATAATGATGATGAGATGAAGTAGGATGATAGTGATGAAGTCCATGCATGTTGAAGGAAGATGAAGAAAGTTGTTGCAGTTGCAGAATTTCTAGAGAAGGAAGTGATGTTGTGTTCTGTAACTTAATTTGGCTATAGGATCTGTGATTATGATTAATTCATTGTATTGCATATGTAAAGTAAAGTTACAGGCGCTAATTAATGAATCCATATAATTTAGGATCTTCCATAAAATAAAAGTTAGTGCAATTTAAGCTATTTGACTTTGTTTTGGCCTATAGTTAACTTCTTATAATACTGATTACATAAAATCTTATATACTAGTATAATCCGACTTGTAAATTATTTTCAACATGTTTCACTAGAATTAGAAAAAATCTAGCCTTAAATCTTATCAATTCTACCTTAAAATTAAGAGCCTCTTTGGGATGGTGTTCTGACATCCTAAAAGTGACTTTTTAAAAAAAAAAATAAAAAAAGTCCAATAGTGTCGTTTTAGGATGTTTGGGTTCCCATTTTGGCAATTGGACTCCCCCCCCAAAGTAGCTTATGAGAAGAAGCTCAAAAGTCTGGCTTTTTGAATAAAAGTCACTTCTACCACCACTAATCCAAATACAAATTACATTTACAATATGACTTTTATCCTATTTTAAGTTTGTAAAAGTCAGATTAAAAAAAGTCACTTCTGTCACAGCTAACCCAAACGGACCCCAAAAAAACTTCAAACTTTAGCCCAATACCTGGTGAAAAAATCTACACAATAATAAATGAAGGATTAAATTATATATTTGTATAAGAAGATTTAATGATATAGCTTATAGATAAGACAAAAAAAATCTTCTCATTAATACGACCAAAAGAGTAGTGTCAATAATTTTTGTTAGACAATTTCTTTACTTCAAATTGCTATATTTTGGTAAGTACAATATAGAAACATCAATTTTTTTTGTTTTGTTTGACAACAAAGTGGTGTATGTGTGGGGTTAGACATCTACCTTATGTTTGAAATGTTATAGACTACTATGGCAAAAAAAAAAAAAAAATGTTATAGACTACGAGTACATTATATGTTTAGCCCCTATTATAGTCTATAATGTATGATTCAATTATGAATTAATGTCAATTCAATTAGGATAATTATGAATTATGATAAACAAGCTAATCATAAATTGGAGTCACGCAAACTCCGATCCTATATATATGAAAACAACTGCAAGGATACATTGTGATTCGCTTGGTGATGTCCCTTGATTTTAGAACTAACAACATGAATAGCTTATTTATTCTCTGCTTTAATAGAAGACAAAGCGATTTTATTCTGTCATAAAAGAGAGATAAACATAGACAACACATTGTCACAAGGGAAAAAGACAAATAAAAGATAGAAATCAAATTAAACACATAAAACGATCAGCCTTTTATTTAGCAAACCAATCAACACACAAACTAGTTCAACAATCACTGTTGTGTGCAATCCTTAGGTAAAAACGACACCGTCCTGGCCTCAAGGTCATAACCAACCAAGAAATTAATCTGAGCCAAGTTTCCAAATATAGCAAAATCCGGGGTTCCCATCAATGCCAAACATATCAAATCTTCTTCCACCTGAACAAACGTATTCACCGGCTGCAACTTCACATCGCCGCCGCTGAAATGCGCTGTCAGAACAGGAAACCTAAGATCATCATTAATTTCTCCGACATTAGATGCATAATTATAACAAAGCCCAAAAACATTGGTTGGATCCTGCACCCTTGTATCATTCACAACCTTCACCACAGCCTTCACTATATCATCATAAAACTCTGTCGGCAGAAATGTCAAGGTTGTCCCTGAATCAATAATAATATTCTCTGTAGGAGTAAGTTTTGTTGAACCCTTATATGGAATTCTCTTGTTTCCTACACTAATGGCTTCCAATTTAAGGAAGTAGTAGGTGCTTGTATCTCTTTCTACCAAAGGAGTCGTGACCAAACCCGAACCAGATACCACCGCATCGTCGTCCCCGAAGCTTATTTTGCCAGCGGAGAAGACATTGTCCGAGGTGGTAGATGTCATTATTGGACTCAAAGGAACTAAGCCGTACGAGAATTTCTTGCCCACAGACTCATCTAACTGAGAAACAAACGAGAGTTTCCCACCTCCGAGACCAATAAGACCGGTCTCAGGCGCCTTAAAACTGCCAGCATTAACATGTCCACATCCAAAAACAACGTTTTTTATTGGAACTCTGTTTTCTATGCCAAACGTGAATGTTTCAGAGGATAAATCTCCGGTAGTGTATGACCTATCTGCATAATAATAAGTATAAACACATGTGGAGTTGTGTTGTCCGACACATTTAGGAGGACTATCTAGGGCGTGACAAGAACGTGATTGGCATGTGAGTTTTTTGTAAGTGGAGGATTTTCGAGGATCAAAGTGGTATAGAAACCAAACTCAAATGTGTTTATTCCAAATCTTGATGCCTTACAATGAAAAACAAACACCTATTTATACTAAAACCACAACCTTATAAATTCTTTAAATAATGAGAAAGTCAGATCCAGCAACCACACACCAAACCCCTCAACGTCAGTGCATACATCATTGCATGTCAACGTTGGATGCTTGTTCACATTCTCTGTTCTGTTTCATTCCGTTTCTGTTTCATTCTCCCGAGGTTGGACAAGACTCATCCTCGAGTCACAAACAACATCATCATCAATAAATGGAGATAAATCTGAAACCTTATGCTTAAGTAAAAATGACTTGGACTTATTTTTGATTTTGATGTGTTTATCTGGTGGCAATGGTTCGAGCTGAATCTTCACATCATCCTTCTGAAAGGAATATGTATTTGCATAACCGTCGTATAGAGCTCGTCGATCATATTGCCAAGGTCTTCCCAGAAGAAGATGACAAGCGTCCATCGGAACAACATCACACCAAACTTCATCGTGATACCTTTTTCCAATAGAAAAAGTAACAAGGCATCGTTTTGACACTTTGACCGCGCTTCCTTTATTGAACCATTGGAGCTTGTATGGGTACGGATGATTGTGAGTTGGTAGTTGCAGCTTTTCTACCATGTAGTTAGAGACTACATTTTCACAGCTTCCGTTGTCGATAATGACGTCACAAACTTTACCTTGAGCGGTGCAATGAGTATGAAAAATGTTGTGACGTAGCCAAGGCTCTTCTTTCACTGTGGTTGTATGCAAGCTTCGTCTAATCACAAGTGTTTCACCTTGATCAGGAGGAATGACTTTTTCATCAAAAATTGGCTCTTCATCAAAGACAGGTTCTTTGTCGGGTATGAGCTCCTCTTCTTCTTCAAAAACTGTAGAAATTTCCCCTTCAATAATAGTAACAACTCTGCGGGTAGGACATTCTGAAGCGATATGACCGAACCCTTGGCATTTGAAGCACTTAGGTGCTTTGGAGCTAAATTCCTTGGTAGCCTTTGTTGGAGGCTTGCTTGAAGAGTTAGACTGATATTCTTGTGTAGGCTTGCTTGAAGAGTTATGTTGATGCATTTGTGTAGGCCGATGCATGTGTGCTTCATGTTCATCAAAAGGAATTTCAGTGGAGGAAGATGGTTGAAACGGAAACCTTTTGGGGAACTGTTTCTCAATACGGATGGCTAGACGAATGACGTCATCTAGAGTCCAGTATTGTTGGAGCTGCACTGGATGGGCAATGTTAGTATTCAACCCTTCAAGATAATGGGCTATTGTTTGCTCCTCCCTTTCTTAGATATCACACTTCATCATGAGCTTATCAAATTCCCTCGTATATTCCTCTACAGATATAGCCTTTTGGCGAAGATGATGTAACTGAAGGAAATTATCTTGATAATAATTTTCTGGAAGAAACTTACGTGAGAGCTCGCGTTGCATCTTGTCCCACATTCGTATCTTGCTTTTTCCTTCTCTTTCATGCCTTCTTTTGAAATTCTCCCACCATATGGAGGCATGTTTCTTCAATTTGATGGCAACAATTTTAACTTTCTGCTCATCTGGAATCTCTTTGTACTCAAAGACTCGTTCAACTGTTTGTAGCCAGTCAATGAATTCGTCCGGTTGGAGTCTTCCCTCGAATTCAGGAATGTCTACCTTAATGTCATTAAGGTGGAATAACTGTTGTTGAGGACGATGGCGGTAGTCAGTGGACGACGAACTATTGTTATCTGAATCATCCTCTGGATATTTACTGCGAGATTCTAGCATGGCTTGCTGCGTTTGTACAGTGGTTTCCAGTTCCTGTATCCGGCGTCTCATCTCGTCCATCTCAATCTCACGTGTGTTTCTGCGTCTTGGAGGCATTTTGGAATTGTTCTTGTGAGGTTAGGTATAGGATAGAAAAGTATAAGGATAGGATCGGTTTTTATGGCAAGTAACGGGTAAAACGGGAAATTTTATGGACAAATGGGGTAGAAAGGTAATTTCATAACTTTCAGGGATGGAAAATGTAATTTTGACAAAAATCTGGGGTCAAAATGTAATTTCAGAAAGTTTTGGGGTCCTAAATGTAATTTTGGCAAAAATCTGGGGTTAAAATGTAATTTCAGAAAGTTTTTGGGTCTGAAATGTAATTTTGGCAGAAATTTGGGGTCAAAATGTAATTTCAGAAAGTTTTAGGGGCCGAAATGTAATTTTGGCAGAAATCTGGGGTCAAAATGTAATTTCAGAAAGTTTTAGGGAATAAATTGTAATTTTTACCAACTTTTGGGGTCAAATTGCAATTTCTGAAAGTTGGGCTGACTGGGATTGATGACGTGGCGTTTATGACACGTGTCAGTCAGTAATAGGTCCACGTTGCGTTGACTGATGACGTGGCTGTTGATTGGACTGGGTGACGTGGCAATGCTGACGGTGCTGATGGCGTGGCAATATTGACACGTGGCGCAATCTGATTGGACAGCGTGGAGTTGACTGGTCAACAGTGATGACGTGGCAGCTGACTGGGTCGTCTTCAACCTCTGACTCCGGCAACCGTCTGAAATTTCGGCGACGTCCGTGGAGGCGCGTGGAGGCGTTTCACGGCGGTGACCGAGGCTATTCCTAGGTTTTTCGGCCTTCTGAACATGATGGTGAGGTCGGTTTCTTCAAAAAACGCTCAGAGAGTGAAAATCCGACACCCCCTTTTTCTCACGTTTTTTTTCTCACCCACTCCTCACTCTTTCGCTCTCTGGCTCTCTAGAACTCAGCTCTGGTACCAAAATGGTATAGAAACCAAACTCAAATGTGTTTATTCCAAATCTTGATGCCTTACAATGAAAAACAAACACCTATTTATACTAAAACCACAACCTTATAAATTCTTTAAATAATGAGAAAGTTAGATCCGGCAACCACACACCAAACCCCTCAACGTCAGTGCATACATCATTGCATGTCAACGTTGGCTGCTTGTTCACATTCTCTGTTCTGTTTCATTCCGTTTCTGTTTCACAAAGAGAGGAAGGTTTTGTTTGAAACATTGTTTGCATGGCAAACATTGTGTCCATGACAGGTCACTTCCTGTGTCCATAATTCCTAGGACATCAAAAGGCGGTGTTCCTATGGAAATGTTCATGATGAATTCTCCGCCATTTGGCAAAAGCTGTGTTTGGATTTTGCTTTCTGGTGGGGATGAAAGTATTGACTTGAAGTGGTTGATACGCTTAAATAAGCGTTCAAAAGCATCGTGCATGCGATTGAAATGGGTCTTTGTGGGATTGTAGAACGGTGATGAAGGAGAATCACGATGCATGAGATTAACTGTGAAACCAGAAGTAGTCGTAGCAATAAGAAGATGAAGGATGATGATGAATATAGTGAAGGCCATTTTGATGAAGATGATGAAAAGAAAGTATGTTTTGATGATGGGAATGAAAATTTTTGGGTTTATTAATAAGAATGAATGGGAGTAAAATTTGGAAGGCGACGCGTGAAATTGATCGTATTGATCAAAAGAAACGTTACAGATAATGTTGATGGTAATTTGGTGAGTCATAGTCTTAGCTTCTTTCGAGATTTTTATGAATGTAGTGAGGATTCATGATCTTTACGTTACTTTTTTGAATCCCATAATTGTATAGATTGCTTCGCTTCTGTCACCCATTTAAGTCTTTGAAACGGAATATTTGGTTGAATGAATAGTGATCGATCAAGATGTGAGAAGTTGCACCCATTTTTTAAGTGTTTGAAATTTGGAAGCTACCAATTGATCCATAGGTAAAATGTTTTGTGCAATTTATGCAATGTCTTAAATTAAAATTTTATGTGATCAGTCGTCTCAAATGAATTTCAGGTTCTTTTACACCCGAAGTTTGGTAGCAAACGTTGTGTAAAAATTTTTGAGAAAATTATTTGGTGTTAATGACACTGAGCTAGGTAGATAGGTGTTGAATTTTCTTTGAAGGGCTAATAACTGACATGGCCTATTCAATTAATTTTGTTCTAGTGTCAGCTATTTTTGTACAAGCGTGTGAGAATATTTGAAGTGGAGAATCCCATTAATATCCATTAATTAATCAATCATGATGGCGCGTTGGATGAGATTTCTTGTTTCAGTTTTTACTTTTTACTTGGAAAAAGATGCATAGGCCATCCGAGGCGATTATTTAGTTATTTCACTTTTTGGGATTTTAACTTTGAAGTAATAATAGTACTGGAAACTTTCAAGTGAAAAAGAACTAAGAAAAGTACTATTAAGCAAATAAAGTGTGTGATTGGGGTAGCAGTTGGAAAAATGATTTATTGTGATTCTAATTTATTAAAAATGACTTTATAGAAAAATCAGTTTATGTAATATGATTTATATTTGGATGAGCGATTGAACAAGTACTTTTTCATAAATCAAAACTTGTTTGAATTGGTAATTGCATAAGTGCTTTTATATTAATTGGATTATGTCTCCCATACAAGTTCATCTTTATATAGCGGAGAGGCAAGAGAGAGAAAAAGAGGGTGGTTGGTGAAAATAATTGCCTTAACATAGCAAAACTTGATAAGGCACTTATAATAAGCAACAAGGTGTTGCTTATTAATAAAGTTGGTTTCAAATTCATAAGTCATTCTCTTAAACGCTGTACCAAACACAAAATAAAATACCCACTTATTTAAATCTCCCTTTTTCCTCCAAAAAGCGCGATTTGGGCCACAACAAGTGATATCAAACACTCTCATATGCTACTAAGTAAAAGACCTTCTTCTATCTCAAGGAGGAAGCTGGCATCGGGGAAGTATCTAAATTGGGCCATGATAATGAGAAAAAATAACTTTGATCCCTAAACCTTCCTTCTGTTACCAATTTGGTCCATATGGTTTGTTAGTGGTCCAACACATCCAGCATTTTCATGATCATTCTAAGGTGGGTTAACACCATTGTTGATCAAATTTCCAACAGCACATAGGACGATATTTTTATAATGCTAAGTTTGTTCAGTTCTGTTATCGTATCTTCTCACAATTTTCAGATCTTCAATATTACTCTCATTCTTAATATAAGAGCCCTGTTGATTAATTTGAGAAGATTAAGAAAATTAAATAAATTACTGAATTATAATAAAATAAACACTCTCATTAGGGCCCGTTTGGTACGCAGAATTGATTTTGATGGAAATGGATATGGATATGGAAATGGATATGGAAATGAGATTTAAAAGTGTGTTTGATATGTCATGGAAATGAAATATAATTTTTGTATGAAAATACCAAAATACCCCCTTAAATTAAAAAATAAAAGAATCTTGCACAAAATCCTATCACCACGAAAAAATGAAAGCATGGAGAGGGGCAAAAATAATTTTTCTGGGTGGAATTGACAAATCCTAGCTTTTGGCATGGAAATCATTTCCATCAATCTTGATGGAATTAGCCTCCACATGGAAATGATTTCCATGTTCCTAGATTTGTACCAAACATGACAAAAGCATTCACGGCTCACGGGGCACAAGTGAGGTGTGTATTAAAACAAGAAAGCTTGTCTTATACTTCCTCCCATACTAAATATAAAATGAAGTTGATTTTTTTAGAGAAATTAATGAAGCTAATTATATTAGCTTAGAGTATTTATATTTATATTTTTTTCTCCAAACCAATTAATTTGACTAATAAACTGATATATAATTTAAGGATACACAATATATGATATGATTAAGTAGCCTATTTAGGTTTCTTAATCTCTCTAACGAAAATCAACTTTTTTTTTATATTTAAGACATAGTATATATATATATAACCTATCAAGTAAAAATATAAGGCGTCAATGGGGTCACGGCTCACGGGGCACAAGAAAGCTTGTCTTATACTTCCTCCCGTCCTAAATATAAGATAAAATTGATATTTTTAGAGAAATTAATGAAGCTAATTATATTAGCTTAGAGTATTTATATTTATATTTTTTCCTCTAAATCAATTAATTTGACTAATAAACTGACATAATATATGATATGATTAAGTAACCTATTTAGCTTCCTTAATCTGTCTAACAAAAATCAATTTTTCCTTATATTTAGAATAGAGTATATATATATAACCTATCAAGTAAAAAAATAAGGGGTCCTCTGTAATCACATGGTGTGCTTTCTCTTTCTCTGGGATAACAACGCTGTGTGACTGCTTCAGACACATTTCCTAGATTCATAAAATGGCTTCCAATAATGCCATAAGACAACGGGGCCACAGGCTTAGTTGAGACATTTCCTAGACTCATAAAACATTTAATGGATATAAAACTGCTTACACTTGTGGTAATCTGCAATATACAGCATGTTGGATTTTGGGTCCAAGTCCGTCCTTGATGGGCCGGACTATTTGATTAGGAAATAAGTAGCCTAATCAAATAAGAATAAAATCAGCATAAGATGCAGATTTGGGAATATTTAGCAATAATTATGGATTTGTTAAAAGATGAACAAATCACCATAATTAGGGAATTAATTGAGAGACAATTAATTCCTGTCTTGGAGGGCAAGAAGGAGTGCACACGTTTCCTAATTAGTGGCCTCCATAAACCACTATAAATAGGGTGTGCCTCCTCAATTGCAATTCACCCCGCCATTGAGTTTTCTGGCAATTCCCTTCTCTCCTACCATCTTTCTGATTCTGGTGATCTGCTGTGCAAATCACAATTAGGCTCTAGTAGTCTAATAATTGTGTGGATACGAGTATGGAGTTTTGGAGCCTTGACCCGGATCCGAACATGGATTCGTCCAGGTATGCCTAATTTCCTTTTAGTTAATAATATTTATTTCCTTCATTGGAATCAGAGCCATTTGATCCTTGAGGCTGTGATTTATTCTATGTGAATAATAATATGATATAATTTGTTTATATCTCAATTATTTATTCTATGTGAATAATAGTATGATATAATTTGTTTATATCTCAATTATTTATTCTATGTGAATAATAGTATGATATAATTTGTTTATATCTCAATTATTTATTCTATGTGAATAATAGTATGATATAATTTGTTTATATCTCAATTATTTATTTATATCTCAATTAATATTTCCGCTGTGCTACTGTTCTTTTTCAAGCTTTATATCTGTAGCCTCTATTGCTTGAAATTTTCGTTGAGCATGTTCTCTGGTTCATATGTGAATTCTTTTGGGAATCTGGGCGTAAGTTTTTCTAAAATGTGAACATGCATATATATATATATATATATTATATATTATATATTATATATATATATATATAATATATATATTATATATATATATAAGTATATATTTTTGTTTTGCCTTTGCTATATGCGTGTTCTGTGTGCTTCTATTTTTTCGTCCAGATTCGCCATTCTACCTGAGATCTATATGCACACAAAATAATAACTGGGTTCATACGTTTGCTCCTCCGGTTAGTTTATATATATATATATATAATAACTATATATATATATACTACGTCATGCGAATTCATTCGTTTCTTCTCTTCCCTTCTTGGATCTCTTTCAAGTTGGTGTTTTTGGAACCTATGTGGAACTAAAAACGAAAAAGACTTGACCCCTCAAAGATTAGAATAGCCTTTTGAAACCCAGAGAGACACACATCGTCGGTTTACGTCGCGCCGACAACTTTGAGAAAAATGGGGTGTTCGAAACTAAGTGTTTTTGCCCCCAAAAGAAGCCATGGATGTGTATAGCTCGAAGAGACGATTCCAACGATGCTTAGAACGCGTCAAACGGAGTCCGGATGAGGGAGAACCGAAGGAAAGAAGTTCACGGGTCGTTAGTCGCCACCGCAAATTCACCCGTGATTTGATCAATGAAACAGAGGTTTTAAGATCAAATAAATACCATGGATTTGTAGTTCGCTGAACTAAGATTCCAACAACACCAAGAACGCGAAAAACGGAGCTAAAACGAGGGAGATATGACCTCTCGAAGTTGGCGGGTCGCGATGGCCCGTCGGAGCTCCAACCGGGTCGGGTTGACCCGGCTGGAGGTTGAAGATGATGACGTGGCAGTCAACGCCACGTCATCGGTCAGCCTATGACACGTGGCACCAATGATCGGTCGCCACGTCATCGCCAAGCACCACGTCACTGACACGTCATCGATGACGGGTCACGTTTAACCGGTCAACGGTCAACAGTCATCCGTTGACTGTTGACCCCAAAAAAAAAAGGGAAAGGAGGGACACATGGCAGGGACACATGGCGCGTGGGGCCCACTGGGGTCTCCGTTTGACACGTGGCAAGCACCGTCGGAGAGAGGACGGCGCGTGGAGTCATTTGGGCCGGCGCGTGTCACCGGGAGGTGGCCGCAAGGCGGCGCGTGGAGGTCACGCGCCACCGGGGAGAGTGGTCGTCGCTGGAATTTTCCAATTTTTCAGGATTTTTCCATCCAGACACCTTCTAGGGGCGCGTGAGAGTGCGTGGGACCTCCAATTGAGACGTGGTTGGTTCCTAAAAATCCCTAAATTCGAGAGCTTCAATTTGATATATAATTTGCATATATTTGAAGCACGTTTGGATATGATTTGAGTCAAAAAGGTGCTTATGTGCACTTAGAGGGTCCCAAAAAGCGTTGAAATTGAATCAATATTGGTTCTATTATTATTTTTGGGATGTGTTGGCTTATTTTTAAGAGTTTTTTCAGTTGCAACATGAGGTTAAATACTGAAAGATTCTTTAAAAGTAAGGGATTATTCAAATGAGTTTTTGAATATAAAATCCTATCCAACCTTGATTCAAACTCTTAGAAATAAAACCTGAAAAATTGCAGCAACTTAAAATTATTCAATAATTATTGAATAATAATAAGTTTTCTCAAATGTTGAAGCAATGACTTCTAAAAGCCAACCTTTTATCACATATGTTGTGATAAAGGATAAGACAGATAGAGATGTGAGAATCATCTCATCTAGTGGGAGGTATGCTGCAAATACATCCAAATGAGTGGATGTAGACATGGCAAAGAGGAGATAGACATTGTAGCTAGACGCTACATAAGTTAATATGGTCAGAAGGGCCTATGAGAAGGAGAACCTAGTTAAGAGACAATGATATGATGCTTAAACTTTTGAATGTTCTTGTTTTTCTATTGAATTTAAGATTAAATTCTCTGTTTGCTTTTAGAATTGAATTCGGTATATTCTCTTCTTGTTTTCTTGAACATTCATGATAGTTAGATGATATTGTGTTATTATCTTGTTAAATATAACTGCTCTATGATTGAGTGGGAGTTTTCTGGAATGCGTCTAGAAATCCAAAGGGGAAACTGTTCAAATGAAGATTGTGATTAAAAGGGTGATGAGCTAACTAGTAAGATTGGGATGGGAGTCAACATAGTTGTCTCCTGAACATGAAACTAGTGAACTTATTATCTAATTATTCTTTGTCTTATTTGAACAACTAAGATTTGTATACCATAATCGTCTGAGTGACCAATTATGACCAAGTCTATTTGACTGAGCTTATGAAGACAAGCTCAATAGAGATATCTGTGGAGCTAGAAACTCTCAAATCTCTTTCATTCAAGAAGAATGAGATGTCAGGGACATCTTACCAACTAGTCTTCAGCATTTAGAGGCTGAAGCAACTGAAGGATACAAAAGGTTTATGCTATCAAGCATAGAAAGAACAACATTGCTCAAACTTATGATGGTACGAGCAATGTAACCTTATCCAAGCCGTGTGGATAGTGTTGGAAGATAGTGAAATAGGTGATCTCTTCCATAAAGTTAAAACTAAGTTAAGTTTTAACATAGTGTACTAAGTCCTAACATGTTGTTTAGGCAACACTTGAGGCAGATGTCAAACTAAGAAGTTGAGACAAACAAAATGCCAAGTTCTTTCTAACAAACAACAAGTGTATGTTGTGATAAGACATCTTCCAGTGAGTGGGAGAAAGCTATGTCTCCCAGTGAGTGGGAGTAAGCCATGTCTTCCATTGAGTGGGCATATACGAAAGTAAAGATTGCCCTTGATATGCATATTGTAACCTTCAGTAACGTGATTCCCCACATTGAACTTGAATGTCAAAGACTAAAGGATTCAAGATCCATCAGTCAGACGAACTTAGCTAAAGAGTGGGAGGATTCATCCTCCACGCCTAAGGGCAAGGAACCTATGAGATGAACTTGATCTAGAAGAGGTCAATGGTTTCTGCAAAGATAAAATGCTACATTGATAAACCTTTAAGGGTTGAAAAAGTAGCAATCCACATGAGTTGTGGATGTTTCAAATAAGCATATGGCTTCATGTCAAAAGCAAAGCAATAAAGAGATAGAATCAAGGGATTGGAACTTGCACGTTAACTCTGCATAGATAAACCACCCTGATTCACTCCATGCAATTGCAACTGACAGAATCACATCTTTGCTATCTCTTTAGTTAAGGATCGATGGGATTATGATTCTCAAATCCTTTGTTGGATTTTGATGTTTCTTTTCTAGGGATAAAATATTCCATTTCTTGCCACATGTACACCTTGATCAAATGAAATGATCAAACTAGCAAAAGAGTATTTGCTAAATAACGTATGCTAAAGGGTTAATACCCTTATGAATAAGTTGCAAACTCATTCTACCTGGCAAGAAAGACAAAGAAACATTTTTAAGAAAATCCATTGCAATTGGCAAATTATGACGTTGGTGAACCAATAAACGTGAGGGTAAAACGCAAACAGCTTGGTGTTTCGTTAACGTTATGGACGTTTACTCAAAATACATTAATGTTTACTTGATTTTTGGCAAATGTGAAGCTGTTAGATAATAGCTGAACTAGTCAGGAATCAGTAAACTGAAAGAATGAGACCTTTCAAACTAACGAGGATTTAGGATACCCAAGTGATTAGTTCAAGCAGTTTTGTGTATAAGAAAGGCATCGTTAGGCAACTATCAATACCTAGAACCCTTCAACATAATAGAATTGTTGAAATGGAGAGACAGACCTCTCCTTGATTTGGTTATGAACATAATGGCACCAATGAGGCTATCAGTCATATGTTGGTAGGTGGACTCATAACTATTATATTCACACTTAACCAAATGCCCTCTATGTCAGTCACGACCTTACCCTATGAATCGTGGATGGGCCTTAGATCAGGGCCAAGTTCGTTAAGACCATAAGGGTCATCAACTTTATATTCACACTTCTTCTTATGAGTAAGGAAGATTAGGGCTAAGGTATACAAGGTATCTCTTTGTGAGATGACATGAGAATTTGCAATGACACGTCTTCATTAGTGAAAATGATGGCGGTTCAGTGACTGGGAGAAAACCTTGGGACACAACGTTCATAAAATCAAGATTTCTTAGCAGGAAATGAGCATTAATCATAATAAATCTCTTCAAGAGGTTTACAAGTGACAAGGAATAACCAAGTGTTCCTAAGTTCACTGATCCGAGTGGGAGGATTGAGACCATTTTCATAATAAAAGAGGTAAGTTACGAGAGAATTACCTCACTCATACATAGGAAAAGAATCCTATGAAATCCACCTCGGAGCAAAATTGTCATTTAGCGAATGACTATAAGGGATAGATTCCCTGATGGATTGAACGCTCTCTTCATTATTTAGAAGGTGATGATAAGTACCTATGTCTGAAAGACACTAGAAGGACATGCTAAGATGAATTGCAAAGTTTCATGCAGGAGGATTTGGATTCCTTTTTAAGCCAAATACGTGTTTGGGTAATTTGTCACCTAGCCAAGAGGCGATTGGGAACAAGTAGATTCTCAAACCTGTTGGGGGCATGTAGAACCTAAAACACTTAGTGGCTAAGGGGTAATACAATAGAATATTGTCCATTGTGCGTTTTAACTCTGAACTTTGGCTATGACAACAAGCTTAGTCTTGAAAATTGCATCAAGATGATGTAAAGACCACCTTCCAATTTGGAATTTTAGAAATTGGATGATGAACCCTACATGAAGCAGCTTAAGGGCTTCGTAGAAACAATCACCCAAATAGTAGTATATGAGGTTTTTTTCACAAGGTGAAAGCCTCACCAACTTCGAAATAATTGAAAAACACTACATAAGTCCCAAACGGTCTAGAGATGATTCTTTGTGAAGTCATCCTTTGTCAAATGACATATGAAACAAGTGTCAAGGGAGTCAAAGGAATAAAGGATCAGAGAATCCTTAAATTTCTGAGTTGAGAAAGTCATGGGTTGAACAAATATCTTGATTGACAAGATAAACGGAATTACACAAGAAAGATACAGTCTTTTCCACCTAAGACATGTACAAGTGTAATCCTTAGACATCTTAGGATGTCAAAATGCAAACCCATGGACACCCCTGAAGTCAAGGGCATAAATCTAAAGAGGTTACATGTCCTATGAGGAATCCAACATAAGAAAGGTGGATAGAGTCCCATATGAGACTATAGTTGGTAATGTAAATGTACATATTGGTGTACATAAGACCAAATGTCTTTTGGTCAGACTTGGAAGTTGTTTTTTGGTCCTGCTGTGAAATGGGTTATGAGAATAACCATGGATTAAGTTGTCAAGACAACAACTTTCCTTTTTGAAAGGATACTCCAATACAAAACCTAAGCAAATGGTGATGGAGTAAGGAAATATACATAGTATTTCTTCCTGTTATCCATGGAAATAGAACGCAAGGCGTGTTCTGCCATCATTCAAAGTGCCATATGGCTAAAGTAATTCATATGAGAGATTGGAAATGAATGGTGGATAGAAGGATCCAAACGATAACTTCTTATGATAAGGATCCTAAGTATCACAGCAAAGCGAAACATACTTTTTTGATACATCTCTATGAGAGATATGCTTTCAAAGAGGAAAAGCGATAGTTCAATGACCTTCTACTGCAGAATATTGGTAGATCCCCTTATTGAGCCCATAGCTTGATTTTCATTGACTTAGTGAAAATCTAGGGGCGCAAATAAAATATAAGGTCGTGAATTTCTTTTATATGAAGATAAAAGAAATGGTATGTATGTTATGAGTAAATACATAAAGGTATACAGTTTTGTATGTCGTACAGGTCAAAAGAGGTTGGTTCACTCACACGAACAACCGTCTTCCCATGTTCTTGCGGGGGCATGAGAAGGTAAGACGAGCAAATGATCACCATGAGATGGTTGAGAAGAATCTTTGCGTTTGAGTCGTCTCAGTTAGACTGAGATGAGATCCGCATGTGTGCATATACACAGAAAATGGATCGAAGCATCAATATAGACCTGTAGCCAGGCAAAGAACTCTTTTTCACAAACGAGATCATAAAAGAGATATTGTGAAAAAGAAAGTTCTGGTTCGAATGTTGAGTACATTTTAGAACTAATGTCTGTACGGTGAAAGATAAAAGAAATCGACGTATACCTCAGACTACCGTAGCATGCAATTCATACTGCATGTGCTTAAGAGTTAAACTGCAACACGGGATGTGGGTGAAAGATCCCTAGTTCACCACAGTGTGAGTCCCAGGAAGGAAGAATACTTCCACGATGCCCTTAAGACTTAGGCGGCATCATGAAAGCTTGTTTTGGTGACAGCTACTTTAGCTGAAGCTCCATGATCACACTCGATTCGGTCAGACGAGTGAAAACTAGGGAAGCGACCAAGTCAAGATGAACTGATGTTTAGTCAAAAAGGAAGATTTACTCCTAGATACATAAGATGTACTAGTATCTGTGGTCGACCCCTTACTAGCTCTATGTGTAGCTAGTAAGTGCGGATACTATGTGTGTGGAAGGCAATCTGAGTTAATCAACATATTAACTCAAGAGGGATTAGATATGCCATGAGTAATATGTATGGGAGAATCTGGGGCATATGAGGCAATGAACATATAGCTTACGGTTATATATATAGGGTGTCCTTGGATGCTGGTCCGATATAAAGGATTTCTAGTATCACAAGCACCAAATCTGAAAGACGTTTTTGCCCACGCAGTCACGGCAGACGCCAAGTATGAAACAAGAAAGAGTAATGCACGCACGATGGGAAGCCCATCAAGTGCGAGTGGGAGATGTTGGACTTTGGGTCCAAGTCCGCCCTTGATGGGCCGGACTATTTGATTAGGAAATAAGTAGCCTAATCAAATAAGAATAAAATCAGCATAAGATGCAGATTTGAGAATATTTAGCAATAATTATGGATTTGTTAAAAGAGGAACAAATCACCATAATTAGGGAATTAATTGAGAGACAATTAATTCCTGTCTTGGAGGGCAAGAAGGAGTGCACACGTTTCCTAATTAGTGGCCTCCATAAACCACTATAAATAGAGTGTGCCTCCTCAATTGCAATTCACCCCGCCATTGAGTTTTCTGGCAATTCCCTTCTCTCCTACCATCTTTCTGGTTCTGGTGATCTGCTGTGCAAATCACAATTAGGCTCTAGTAGTCTAATAATTGTGTGGACACGAGTATGGAGTTTTGAAGCCTTGACCCAGATCCGAACATGAATTCGTCCAGTACGCCTAATCTCCTTTTAGTTAATAATATTTATTTCCTTCACAGCAAAACATTGAGACAATACAATCAGGTCTGTTTAAGTATAATGTAAACATTTTGATCACCATTTCAAAATAAAATCCCAAAACGCCCTAGTATATTAGAAAATATAAACAACTAAAACTCTACAAACCAGCATCAACCTCTATTGTGTAAAATTTGATAGGTAATATATGTATGCATTATGCAAGCATATGTAGAATAACTAGTCAGTATGAATTTATTAACAATCAATTTTTCATGAAGAGTAAACAAACTGATAAAGAAGAAAGAACACAGAGAACCGATGATATACTTATCTCTCTGTACCCTAATCATCACTTAGATCATCATCGATGGCCGGAGCACTCATCCTCGCCGATGCCTGCTTAGCCCACTGGACGATTTTCTCAGCCTCGCGGTTTATCTTCTGTTCTTCCTTAATGGCCTTTTTCAGCATTTTCTGCTGGTGCTTACTCGAGAAACTGCTTATATCAGACAAAAACTCATCGTTTTTGTCCCATCCTAAAATACTCGCTGGATCCCAATTTTCCTTTCTTTTCTTCTTAGAATCCTTCTTCGGAGAGCACCAGAAACAACCAGCCTTTCGAGGAGGAGATGGTGAACGATCCATCAGCGAATTTGAAGAGATCCGAGGAGAAGACTGCGAGACACCTTTTGATTTTTGTTTCGAACCCTTTTTTTCATAGAGTGTTGGTTTGAACAGCGAAGACATTGAACTTTCCTCCGAAGAATTTGAAGAATCAGAAGGAGAAGAAAGAGAACCGTGCTTAGATTTCGCTTTCACCGGAGGGAATTCCACTTTCTCGTCCTTCGCAATATCCGAATAATCCGACATCGATCCAGACCGTAACTTCCCGTCCAAACCCATCTTGCCCTCCTCCTTGGAAGGTGACAACTGAGCAGTTTTCTCGTAAGAAAAAGAACTAGATCCTGCTTTTCCCTCCACCGAATGGTCGGAGGTCTTCGGAATCTGCTTTGATTTAGCGTTCGGAAACGATTTGAGTTTGCGGAATCGGGATTCAAGGTCGGTGGGGAGGATGGAATCGGTGAAGGAAGCGCAATTGATGGCGGAAACTTGCTTCAAAACGCAGGCGTCTTGGGCTTGGGAGATGATTTCGTCGATGGCCGACTCGTCGGTATCGGAAAGGTCTGGAAATCCTCCAACCATTTCTGCAAGAGAGGAGAGGAACGAGTCGGTGCTGTGAGCCTGTGACTCTGAGTGTGAGTGGCGAAGTGAAGTAGGACTATTGTTAGTCTTTTGCGGGTAAGCTAATCGGAAAAGAATGAGAGCGTGTTGGAACTTGGAATGCGTGGGACGAGACGCTTAACGGCTAGCTCGTGCTTTGAGCAACGTTTTCGACTTGTGGGACCCATCCATAGGATGACAGTGGAGTAGGGGACCCCGAGCTGGATTTTCAAGATTCTGGAAGTTACTATAGGAATTTTTTTTTTAAAAAAAAAATTCTTGATCTTATATGCAAGAAAGATTTTTTTAGGAGAAACTATTTTGCAGGTACATATAAATTTCCTCAAGGTTTTAATCTGGGGGGTATGTATTTTTTCCGCCAAACTCCAGCAATTGAAGTTTTTAAAAATAGTTTTTTAATCGTGATTTTTGATATATAAAGTAAGTATATGAGAGGAATGTTGTCTCGATTAATATACATAAACACTTATAAGCCTTTCATAAGTGATGTCAAACATACACTTAATGTTTGTTTGGGTTGGTGGTAGAAGCTGCTTTTCTGACGTGATTTACAGCGTACGAGGTAAGTATGTGAGAGAAGTTTTACCTCAATTTATGTGAGTGTACTTCTCTAATGCTAACCCAGACAGACCCTAAATTGTTGACATGGCTCTTTTGACACAATTTACTGGGGTTAATAGTGCTAACGAAGTAAGATTCAATGATTTAATTAAGAGGAAAAAATATATAGGTGCTACATTAAAAATTGATGGAAAGTATAGGTACCTACAACGTAGTTTTCACCTTTTTATAAAAAAATATCAATTATTAAAAAGGAAGAAAAATGATATTCACAGAATTAGGGAAATGAGGAATTAATAAAACATCAGTTTAGTAAAGAGAGTGAGAAGAAAAAGATTAAAAAAAAGATAATAAAATACCACTTAAATTTTAAAATCTCAAATCAATCTTGTTGTCTTTAAGAGTATAGGTGTTAACTAAAAGAATATAGTAATTGACAACTCATTTTAATAAAAAATAATTTATTTAAAATTTTGAGGCTCAAATAATATTTTCTTATCTTTTCTCAAAAAAATATTTAAGTATTATGCTGACTACCTTTCCCAAAGTGCTACTAAAAATGGAATGGGCGTGAAGACCAATGAGAGAGTTTCATCTTGTATATGACTACATTGACATGTTATAAGGATGCAAGGAATGTTGGGGACTTAAATAATTCAATACTCTACAGGCAAAAAAAAAAAAATCAATACTCCCTCTGATCTTATTTATAAGTAACTTTTTTTTTATTGTGTAAAATGAACTGGTAGTTAAAAATAATAAGTGTGTAAAAAATACCATATTTTTTTCCATATATGCCCCTATTTATGAAAAGAGTATAGGAGAGAAAAAAGATAAAAAACATGAGAGATAATGAATATAAGATATGAGAGGGAATAAGTATTTAACATGGGTAAAATAGGAAAGAAAATATTACATTTTCAGATAAAAAGTGAAAACTGTTTATAAAAAGAATCAGTTTTATAAAAAAAAAGTTATTTATAAATAAAATCAGAGGAGTATAAAATTAGTCTCAGACAAAGACATACAAAACAGATAAAGATTAGAAAAAACGTAGTTCCACCCATATCAAAGTCTGGATTCCATTATAACTAAGAAAAATCGAAGCAATGCAAGTGGCGAGCTAAATGCTTGATCGACATCGTTGATATGGTCATTTATTGGCCCAACCCAAAATCCTTCTCTTTTTTTTTTTTGTTCAAAAAATCCTTCTCTTTTTAAGGTCCTACCATAACCAAACCTAAAATTCTCATGGGAAGGTTTTTGCTGGGACATTTTAAAATAGCCAATTGCATTAGTCACTTAGCCATGGCGAAAGGCGTGGAGGAAAATGTCAACGGTGACATTCCTTTCCCTTAACGGTGTTAGTTATCACTCTATTTTTCAAGGTTTATGAATCTGAATCGGTTGGGGGTATTAGGTTAAGGGTCAGATTGGGACCAAACCGGTAAGAGATTGAAGATTTTAGACTTATTAATATGAAATTCCAAAAAAAAATTTTAAATTTTATTTTTTAAAATAAGAACCCAGACCGGACAGGTCTACCGGCAGGTTCGCCAGTTTTCGGGCCTGACCGGCCTGTCCAATCCGGATTCGTGAACCCTACTATTTTTATATGAAAGTCACTTATACATTGTTAAAGAATATATTGAATTGATAAAATTTTTCACATGTGCCCTTAGTAAAATTTTTATCTCTCCCATATATTTACATTTTACAAATTCTTTTCCCCTCCCTCTCCTCTTTTTCTCTCTTTCTAATAAAAATTAAATAGAGGTACAATTGATTAAAAAAAAAAAGTCATCAAATACCTTACCATTACTTATATTTCGGACCAAACTTTTCTCTTCAAGTAACTTATATATAGGAACAAAGTGCTATCTAACAAAATATATTCCAGTATTTTTTTAAGGAAAAAAGCACCGTCAGAGATAGTTATTGGAGTATTATGACATTCACAAGGAGTAATTTTTTTTCTTGAAATGAAACATTCACAATAATATTGAAATTTTAGCCTCTTATTTTTTTTTACCATGACCACATAATCTCATAAATCGGCAAGTTGCCTATTTACTGGCGGTTAACATCCATGTGAGTGTAATTGCATTTTATTTTAATTTCTTATTAATGATATAATTGAATTCATTTTTCTTTTTCATGGCGGCATATTGCTTTGATCAGCAAAAGCATCTGGGAAGAATATGTGTGTGTGAAACTTCAACAAAGCCGCCGCTCCAGTACTATCAAAAAAAAAAAAAAAAGCCGCCGCTCCAACAAACAGGCATGGCATGCCCACATAAGCATTGACGTAAATCCCTCACCAAATCAAAAAACCAGTAATGCCATTGGCTGGAAATGGGTCCCACCCGCCCCCACCTCAGCAACCATAAGCCAAACAATTTCTTCAAAACTTATTAGTCTCAAAAAAAAAAAAAAAAAAAAGGATAAGACCAAACTAAATAAGATTATCCCTCGTTTATTTTTCCCCTTCTTGACACCAAAATAATCACACTTGAAACCCAAATTGCGTTAATCACTTAGACATGGGAAGAGCATCTTTTGACCCAAAAAAACAAGTTAGCCATGGGGAGAGGCGTGGAGGAAAATATCAATGGTGGCATTCCTTTCCATTAACGGTGTTATTTATCACTCTATTTGTGTGGGAAGTTCCGAGGATAACCGGAAAATGAGTTTGATTAACTGGGATGATATGTGCACGCTAGTTCAGTCAGGAGGTGGGGGGATGAAGAGGCTTGAGCAGCAAGACCATGCGTTTCTCATGAAACTATGTTTCCAACTCCGCATAAGACCAGATCTGTTATGGGCAAGGAATAAAAAACCGGACCGGACCGGCCGGTTGAACCGGAAAACCAGTGAACCGGCCATGTGTCGGTCTGGTTTAGATCTAGAACCGGCATCAAAGCAAACCGGAACAAACCAGTACGAACCGGTGTAAACCGGTAATAACCGGGGTAAACCGGTGGGTTAAACGGGTTGGCCGGGTTATTTCAAAAAAGAAGAAGAAGAAGAAGAAAGCAAGAAGAAAATCTCTAGAGACTTGAATCAAGGAAACGAAGTCGAGACACTGTTGCCGGAGCCTTGCTCTTTGTTTTGCTCTGAATCGTCTTCATTTTCCAAAGCTCGTCTGAATTTGTCGGAAATGCTATGCTCTTCAATATTTTCTTCAGTAGTCGCATACAGATTCACTGGTAATTTGGCATTCTGGGAAATCTAAATATAAGCAAGAAACGGAGAGATAGAGAGAATAATAGTGGGAAATTGTATTTTACACTCAAGTTGGTGTTGGTGAGAGTGATGACGGACGAAGGAGGAGGACCTGTGAATCTGTGATCTGACGCCGAACAACTGCACAAGTAGATCCAAATTAGGGTTTTCAGAAAATGAATATGAAAGTGGGTCTGGGTCTGTGGGTCATTTGTTTTCCCATGTGTAAATAAAATAAATTAGATAAAAAACTGTATTCAAAATGCTTCAATGGGACCCACCATATTTAATAGACTTTGAAGAACATCTCTCTAAGAATACGCAAAGGACATGTTCAGATGGGCGTGGGTTATGTCTTTTCAGTTTTTGTCCTTTCCATGTTTAAAAATATATTAATATATATATTACCACTAATAAATTATAATATTTTAATATGACCGGTTTGACTACCGGTCTGACCCCGATTGACCCATTAACCCTTGAACCTGTGTTGTGACCGGTTTATTGTCCGGTCCGGTTTTTTGTTCCTTGGTTATGGGTACAGAATCTCTGTCACAAATATGGGTGGGATGAGGTTAGAGGTCTGCAACAGAATAATCATAACTGTTCATATTTATGGCGCCATATTAACCAATCCTGGGAGGACGTCGAGATCAGGGTGAGATGGACTCTCGGTGATGGTGCAAGAACGCGATTTTGGTCTGATAGTTGGGTTCCTACTGTGGGTCCCTTAAGATTATTGGCGTTCCGTGATATTCCACCAGCAGAGGCTTCTCTACCGGTAAAAGACTTTGTTAGACAGGACAGGAGTTGGCACTGGGACTTGTTTTAGAGACATATCCTTGCCCACATCAGCTCACTTATTGCACGAATTAAGGTTCCGGAAGTTGCAGACGGTGTTGCACAGTGTTTTTGGGATAGAACGTGTGATGGTAGTTTCTCAGTGAGCTAGCCTTACGAGATGCTTTGTGAGACAGAATGGCCACCTTCAGATAAAAGATGGGATATAGTGTGGAAGTGGGAAAGAGCTCAACGTGTTCGAGTGCTTCTTTGGTTAGCTCTAAAAAACCGGTTGCTTACTAATACGGAACGGCATAGGCGACATCTAGCGAGCAGTGACTTGTGCTCTAGGTGTGGCCTCGCTATAGAAGATATTGATCACATTCTTCGGAGTTGCGTCCCAGCTCAAGAGATATAGAAGCGTATTGTGCCCAGCAACCAACTTGCCTGGTTTTTTCAACAGGATTTTCATGGGTGGATGCTTTGAAATTTAACGACGCAAATGTCAGTCAATCAGGGTAATGTTAAATGGAATACCTTCTTTGGTATTATGTGCTGGAAATTATGGCATACTCGGAACTGAACCATTTTCAGAAATGAATCCGCCCAGGTTCGTGTTTGGTTCGAGAAGTGATGGCCCTTACAGAGTTTAGTGAAGCGGCGAAGGATTTGCTGAATCTTTCTCATGGTCGTGAAACCCTTCGGGAAGAATGACTGATCAATTGGCAAAAGCCGAGCTTTGGGGCTGTCTCGTTAAATTGTGATAGAGCGAAAAAAGGAGCTACTGGGGTTGCAGGAGCTGGATATGTACTCCGTGACACTGAGGGACGCTAGTTGATAGGTTGCTATTGTCATATTGGCACCTGTTTATCCCTCCAAGCTGAATTATGGGCATTGGGAGACGAGTTAGAGCTAGCTTGGATGAGTGGTTACAGGAACTTGGCGGTTCAGGTTGACTGCTTGCTTGCTTTGACCTTGATACGCAGAGAGGAAGGAAGCACGAATGCTAATGAGAGTTTGCTTCTCCGAATTCGCCGCTTGTTGGGGCTGGAATAGACTATTGATCTTCGACATGTGTACAGTGAGGGAAATAGATGTGCTGACTATCTAGCTACGTATGCACTAAATTTGAGTATGGGTTACCACTTGCTGCACGATCCACCTGATGATATGTGACAAACTCTTCAAGAGAATGCTATGGGTGCAGGGTCTACGCGACTCTGCAGTTTTGCTATTTGATCTTTTGTGATCTTTCCTTTGTAAATGAAAAAAAAAGAATATATTGAATTGATAAACTTTTCCACATGTGCCCTTAGTAAAATTTTTATCTCTCCCATATATTTACATTTTACAAATTCTTTTCCCCTCCCTCTCCTCTTTTTCTCTCTTTCTAATAAAAATTAAATAGGGGTACAATTGATAAAAAAAAGTCATCAAATACCTTATAGATTACTTAGGGCCTGTTTGGTTCAATCCTATTACACCTTGCAGTGCAATACGATGCAATAGTAATGCAATGCAATATTAATTACAAGGGTAGTGTTTGGTTTGATTTTTAAGCAAAGTGCAATGAGTTAATATTTTAACAATTATTTAAAATTAATATATTGCACAATGTCTATTTTACCCTTAAGATAATCTTTGTAGAAAAAATAGTTAAGAGCCAGCAGTGGCAGGGATGGAGGAGGAGGAGGTAGTGACGGCGGCAACGACGAGGGTGGCGGTAGAGGAGGAGCTGATGGTGGTGGAGGTAGGCGGTGGGCCAGTGGCGGGGTCAGGGGTGACAGCGGAGGAGGAGGTAGTAGTGGTGGCACTGGGCGAGTGACAGCGGTGGCAGAGGAGGAGGTAGTAGTGGTGGCAATGGGTGGATGGGTGGCGGCGGCGGCGGCGGAGGAAGAGGTGGTGGTGGGTGGGTGGCGGCGGCGAAGGGGAAGAAGGTAGTGGTGGCGGTGGCGGGCAGCGGTGGGGCTGAAGGAGGAGGTAGTGGTGGCGGCAGCAAGCGGTGGAGGAGGAGGTAATGGTGGTGGCAGCTGGTAGAGGTGATGGTGGTGGAGGAGGTAGTGGTGGCGGCAGAGGGTGGAGGTGACGGTGGAGAAGGAGGAGGTAGTGGTGGTGACAGTTGTGGCGTGATATGGCAGGTGAAATGAGACAAGTGAAACACAGACATTGGAAACTAAAGGGTAAATTGGACTTTTTTAACTATACAATGGGATGGTAATGAGGATTCATAGGGGGGAGGTGTGAATGAGGATTACCAATTTTTGGTAATCATCATTACCTAATATTTCCCATATAAGAACTTTTGGGTGTGCGGTATATGTTCCTGTAGCACTGCCACAACGCACCAAGATGGGCCCACAAAGAAAGATGGGAATATATGTTGGGTATTAATCTCCATCAATTATAAAATGTTTAGAACCATCCACAGGAGATTTATTTACGGCACGATTTGCCGATTGTCATTTTGATGAATCATTTTTCCCAACATTAGGGGGAGAAAACAAACAGCTGGGTAAAGAAACTAGTTGGAATGAATTATCATTGGCTCATTTTGATCCTCATACAAAACAATGTGAACTTGAAGTTCAAAAGATAATTCATTTGCAGAATTTAGCTAATCAAATGCCAGAAGCATTTACTGACCCAAAGAAAGTGACAAAGTCACATATCCCAGCTGCTAATGCTCCTATTAAAATTGATGTCCCTGAAGGATAACCTGCTATGAATGAATCCAAATCACGCTTGAAGCGTGGCAGGCCCATCGGTTCCAAAGATAAAAATCCTCGAAAAAGAAAAGGAGCAAAGAATATAGATGGTCAAGTCGAGGATAATGAAGAGTAGCTCCAGAAGAGCTATCTCCTGAAGACATATTATCTCCAGAAGAGAATGATGTAGTCCCAGAAGAGACCCAGGTACCTGATATATGTGATAATAATGAGATCTCAATAAATTATGTTATGAATGGAATCCGATGAGATAGAAATGAAGTCAACGTTGATGACATCTTTGCTTATCATATAGCATATGATGTAATGAATGATAATGAGGATCATGAGCCAAAATCCATTAGTGAGAGCCAACAAAGAAAAGATTGGCCCCTATGGAAAGATGTCATTAATGCAGAATTAAAATCATTGGCAAAACGAAAAGTATTTGGACCTGTAGTCCTTACACCTGAAGATGTAAAACCAGTTGGATGCAAATGGGTTTTTGTACGAAAAAGAAATGAAAAGGGCAAAATAACTAGATATAAGGTACGTCTAGTAGTCCAAGGTTTTACACAAAGACCTGTCATTGATTTTGAAGAAACGTATTCACCAGTAGTGGATGCGACTACTTTTCGTTATTTAATCAGTCTAGCAGTAGATACAGGACTTGATTTACATCTAATGGATGTTGTGACTGCCTATTTATATGGATCACTTGGTAGTGATATTTATATGAAAGTCCCTGAAGGACTTAAGATGCCAGAAGCATCCAATTCAAGTTCTCGAGAACAATACTCAGTTAAGTTAAATAAGTCCCTGTATGGCCTGAAGCAATCAGGGCGCATGTGGTATAATCGTCTTAATGAATATTTGTTGAAAGAAGGATACAAAAATGATCCGATATGCCCATACATCTTTATGAAAAGATCTAATAGTAAATTTGCTATAATTGTTGTTTATGTTGATGATATCAACATCATTGGAACTCCTGAAGAGCTTCAAAAGGCAATTAATTGTTTGAAGAAAGAATTTGAAATGAAGGACTTGGGAAGAACAAAATTCTGTTTTGGATTATAGATCGAGTACTTTAAGAAAGGGATCTTTGTATATCAAGAAACTTATACAAAGAAGGTCCTAGAGCGATTTTACATGGATAAATCTCATCCATTATGTACCCCAATGGTTGTAAGATCTTTGAAGGTGGATAAAAACCCATTCCGACCTCGAGAAATTAGTGAAGAAGGTGATGAAGAACTACTTGGTCCAGAAGTACCATATCTTAGTGCTATTGGAGCACTAATGTATCTTGCTAATCACACACGTCCTGATATATCATTTGCTATTAATCTACTAGCAAGATATAGTTCTTCACCAACACGAAAGCATTGGAATGGAATAAAGCACATTCTTCGTTATCTCAGATGTACAACAGACATGGGGTTATACTACTCAAATGTATCCAAGCATGAATTGGTTGGTTATGCAGATGCCGGATTTTTGTCTGATCCACATAATGGTAAATCACAAACAGGTTATCTATTTACATGTGGAGGTGCAGCTATTTCATGGCGATCTATGAAACAGAATATATCAGCCACATCATCTAATCATGCAGAAATTTTAGCAATACATGAAGCAAGTCGAGAATGTGTGTGGTTGAGGTCAGTGATACATCACATACGTACAACTTGTTATTTATCTTCTGGCAAAATGATTCCAACAATCCTATATGAGGATAATGCTACATGTATCGCTCAACTTAAAGAAGGCTGTATCAAGGGAGATAGAATAAAGCATATTTCACCAAAATTCTTCTTCACTCGCGACCTTCAAAAGGATGGTGAAATAGATATCCGGCAAATCAGTTCAAGTGAAAATCTAGCAGATTTATTCACCAAGTCACTCCCAGGTACAATATTTGAAAAACTTGTTCATGATATTGGTCTTCGGAGATTCAAAGATTTTAACTGATATTATCAAGAGGGGGAGTCGATACACGCTGTACTCTTTTTCCCTTATCTAGGTTTTGTCCCACTGGGTTTTCATAGAAAGGTTTTTAATGAGGCAGCACTCGACGGTGTATCAATGAATGATGTACTCTTTTCTTTGGCTAGGTTTTTATCTCACTGGGTTTTTCTTAGTTAAAGTTTTTAATGAGGCACATTGATAATGGACATCCAAGGGGGAGTGTTATGAATATTAAATATGTGGATATATATTGACTCATATTACTCTTCCAGTCAACTTGACATAAAGAAGAAAAGAAGATTTGACACAAAACAAAAGTAAAAGAAGACAAGGACATAAAGAAGATATAAAATAACCATGGTCATGCAATCAGGATTAGATTTCTGCCTCTATATAAAGGGCTGTAATCGATTGTTTCAGTTAAATTGAATGAGAACTTCTCTAATTTCTCTCTAAAAATTCTATAATCCTTTCTCTGGATTCTATCAATCTTCTCTCTTATCACATATACTTTTATAATAATTATTAGTGAATTTGCTTTATTTTTCTTTTTGGTGCCGACATATTGCTTTGATCAGCAAAAGCCTCTGGAAGAATATATGTGGGGAACTCCAACAAAGCCGCCGTTCCAACAAATGGGCATGTCATGCCCACATGAGCATTGACGTAAATCCCTCAACAAGTCAAATAACCAGCAATTCCATTGGCTGGAAATGGGTCCCACCCGCCCCCACCTCAGCAACCATAAGCCAAACAATTTCTTCAAAACTTATTAGTCCAAAAAAAAAAAAAAAAGATAAGATCAAACTAAACAAGATTATCCCTTGTTTCTTTTTCCCCTTCTTCACACCAAACTAATCACACTTGAAACGCAAATTGCAGCAGAAAATTGACAAGTGAAGTGATGGAGACAGAGTTGAAAGGAGGGTGTTGCTTCTGCTTCAGCGTGAAGAAGAACAGTGTTGGAAGCAGCAAAAGCATAAATGGAATTCAGAGTCCATCAGAGCAGAGAGATTGGGGGAAGAAGGAAGAGATGCTGTCTGATATGAGTACTTTCAGTGTTGGAGAGCAAGAAAAGAGGTTTAAGAAGGCCAAAGAAGATGAAGATAGAGTGAGCAAAGAAGCAGAGAGGATAATTTCATGGGTGAAGCAAGAATCAGCTAGAATTGATGATTCTCTTGTCAGAACTGTTCTTGCTGCTGCTGCTGCTGATGATGATCATCATCATCAAAATGAAAAAGCAGCACCCAAGTAATCTAATTCTTCTGCAGACTTCTCGGTTCGATCCATTGTCTGCGTTTTGGTTTCTTAATTCGTGTTTGTGCTGATAAGAATGTGAAGCTTCTGAATTTTCTTCATATTTTTTAACTTTAGGTAAAGGTAAATATAAAATTTGTACATGGTTTGAGATCTTTGCAAACAGTTTGTTCATGATTAGAGTGTGACAGGACGTAAAAAGTTTCGAGTGCTAAGCAAGACGATAAGTACTGAGAGCTCATCACCACTTTCGCCATCTGATTTTAGTCACCTCCTAAGATTTGGAGATGATTTTTATATTTAAACTTTTAAAGCATGGAAAGATATAATTTGTAGTCTTTAAGTTTTCTCTAACTATAGATTAAATCTCATCTAATAGAATAAAACTTGCATGATTTCAGTCCTTGAATGTTGACTTAAACTAACATAGTTTTGTAATTTATTGAGGTAAGAAATTACAGAAATTGATTTGTTTCATGTAGGAAACTACTAAAGAAGTTAGGGGGATTCTTGTTTGTAGAAATGGTACTTGAAACAAGCATCAAGAAATTAACAATACTTCTTTTTCATTTGAGTTATTCTGCCTGAATCAAAGGTCCGAAGACAAAGTTGAAATATAAAAAGTTTCAAAGAGTGATATTATTAAAGATTTTTTGTTGCAACTATCACAATCAACATGTGGCAGTACATATTTTTGACTCGACCCCGCTTAACAAGCAGAGTCGGAAACAGTTAGACACAGCCAATGTGGAAGTTATACCAGGCTTTGTTTTATGGAGTTGCCCAAAGTATATTTCTTGAAGCACCTTACAAATTGTCTTTCGATCGAACTTGCTGCAAACCCAGCTTCAGCACATCAACTATCAACTATCTCTATCAGGCAAGCATTAAACCTCGTTCAAAGAAGACAATACCCTTCTTTTATGAAGCTTCAGATTCAATTCTGCTTCATTAATGCTAACCCAAGCTTCATGCATTCAAAACTTCAGTTCCTATATCAGTTATGCTCTCTGCATAAACCCTAACTATCCCTTGTCTGCATCTACAATATAATGCTAAATTGCATATTTTGATCATTGATCAAGTTGACTCATCCCTGCTTGCTTCCAAAATCATTGGTATAATACAAGTCAACCCCATGATCTTTCATGTTTCTTCAGGGCCAGAAATCATCAGGATATTATAGTTTGAGTTGAAATGCGGTGCCTTTCAAAATTCTCATAAGCATGCTTAGTTCTTAGGAATAAGAGCAAACTACAAGCTACACCTAAGACTGATAAGCATGCCCAAATAATAAATGTCCAGAAGTAGCATTGCCTTCCCATGCACATTGAAGTCTGGGCATTGGCCTCATAAATTTGTGCAGCTAGAAAGCCATAGAGAAGGGACCCGATTGGGATATTTGTAATGAGAATGTTGTGATTAACTCCTACACTATTTGGTCCAAAAAGCTCGGATGTGATAGATACAGCAGCAGCAAATATAAACCCAGAGCTGCACCCAATTAGAGCAGTGCTTACATGAAGCGCCAGAGACCTTCCTGATGAAACCAGCAAGAAGAAAGCAACTGGGGTTGGTATAAGAGCAATGGCTAACCATCCTGTCCTTGCAAAGTACACTTTCCTGCAACATACAGCAAAATCATGATCACCCTTTATACAAGTAGTAAGCCAGAAACACAAACACATCGCTTCTATTTATATGGTCATTTGCCATCACTCACTCTACACGATAAAAGACCGAAATTTACGCCCCCTAAAGTTTCATCCTTTAGCATTTGAGAATTTGGAATTCAGGGTCTGAGCATTTCATTCCTGTGCAGAAGATTTTGTAATATCTTGACGACCTTTATTTACTTTTCAACTATGGGGCATGCCGTGTGACATTAAAATGGGTGTGAAGCGGTGTTTGCTAGTAAAGTGAAGGACGAAAGGTGAATCTGCATTTCCCTCAGAAATTAAAACACACATAACTAAAATTAGAGTGTTGAACCAACAAGTTGTTGGTTGAGGTGGGAAGTGGCTTCACCCCATAAGGAAGAGACCCATAAGGAAGAGAACACACAAATTCAAATATCTGGAAGCGCACTTGTTGGGAAAGGCAGAAACTCTTCACACTCTAAGCCACGAAAGGATTATAGCCTTGACTAAATCAAAATAAAATTAGAGTGTTGAGAACATGAAAACATACCTGCGAATATAGTCTGGTCCAGCAGAAAGCAAGCGGCCAAAGAAGGAGAAGGCAGAATAGAGCGTGACAAGGGAAGTACTTGAACTCAGGCCTAGGGATTGGGCAATCTGTCCTAGATTATTGCTGTAGACCAGACCGATTGTGCCTCCACAGAAGTAGGCAACAAAGTACAGCCAAAAATCCAACCTACGAACCAACACTGAAGCAGGGTGCTCTTCTCCTAGCATTACCAACTGATCCTTCTCGATCAAATGCTCACCACAGGGATCACTATCTTTTGCCTTCAGACGTCGATATGTAGACCCATTATTATTGTTGTCGTCGCCCAGCAAGCTGAGAGAATCTCCATTGCTAACAACACTATTTTGACCGGAAAGGAGTTCCTTGTGAAGCTCAAGATCCTCCACATGCACCAAAATGAAGTGTGAGCCTTCCATACGAAAGCTAGAATGGATGGTACGATGAAACCACTCTCGAGCATAGATAACACCAGGAATGCATAATGGGAAGACAAGGAGGAAAATAGCACAACCAAAGAAGTAGCGAGCTTTTGCTTCATCAGAGGTAGATGAACCAAAGATGAGGAGATAAAGGCCAGTGAATATGGCTAAGATATTTAGTATTAGGAATATGACCGAGTCCCTATGAACTGCATCAGGAGGTAGAGGGTCTAAAGCAGGTTGGCGAAGGATTGGGACAAGTGCTGCAATGGAAGTGAGGAGAGGAACGAGAGCATTTAGAAGGAGATACACTGAAACTGAAGATGGGTTTACTGAATTGGCAGCAAGGGTGTAGAGAGCTGCACTTACGCCATTGAAGCTCACTGTTAGTGACAATGCAAGTGGTTTATTGATTGGGAAATTCCTGATGCATAGAACAAAGCATACTGTGTTGAACCAACAGATGCTACAGCCAGACAACAAGCAGAGAAGAAAGACCTGGTAAACAAATTGAAAGCTTATGTCACTGTAATGATGAAAGGCTATGAGAAAATAAAAACTTCGCACTTGCAGTAAAAGAATTTGTTTCATATCTGAAAAAGGGATCGTTATTAGTTCTTAGAGATTATAGTTACTAGAAAGTGGCTATTTGATTTTCAAAGTAAAACATCTTCATCCTTTGATGGTTGAGGGTCCTTATTCAATATGATTCAGTAGAACAGACGGTAAGAGGTATCAAAGTGAGAGTTAAAACCAAAACTTTTTGGAGTACGTGCATGTTTGGCTAACTTCGAAACTATAGTTTCAGAAGCCCTTTTTCGCAAATCGAGACAAAACTCCTTTCACATACGTACCTCATAAATTATAAAAGTCATTCTCCAAAAACTAATCCAAACACACACTACATCTAATATTCTAGTCTTGACAATAAAAAATTATTAAATTTAGATTAACTTCTTATCCAAATAAGGCAACAGGAAGTTGAAAACTCGGGAATGTTGGTTGGTTGAAAGGAAAAGTTTCTTCGCGTGAAAGGGTTGACATTCGGAGTACTGCATATGATAAAATCTGTTGACACGTCCATTATAATGAATGGTTTTTTTTTTTTGGTCGAATAATGAATGGTTTATAAAAAACATGTAAAAAATCAATATGAAACATCAATATTCATAGGGATGGAAATAGGTCAGGCCTCTAATAAGGACCTACGGCCTAGCTTACATAAAGCCTAGCCTAACCTATTTAGTAAATAGGCCAGGTTCAGGCTCAGGCATATTGCTAGGCCTATTTAGATAAACAGGTCAGGTCTATTTTCTTAAGGCCTAGCCTACAAGCCTACAGGCCTGGTCTATTTAGCTTTTTTTTTTTTTTAATGTATACTATTACATAAGTATATATAATCTAAGCTAAATAATTTTATAAATTTATCAACTTAACCTTAATTCTAAGTTTCATATCACATCGTTATTACACTCAACCATTACTTTCACATAAATCATTCACCCTTGTCTTTCTTCTCTTCGATCGCTCGAGATGGCAACACTAACTCACTCACTCTCCCCTAATTTGCACCCTCCACTAAAGCATAATAATTATTATGAGTTTATTTTAGTGTCAAATGAAATATTATAATTTATGTAAGAGGAGTTTGTCCCAATTTACGTGGGAAAGGTAAAAGAGGTAGAATCTAGTTTTGTATGTTATTTGTTATGCTTAGTCAATTTTAGAAAATATATCTCATTAGTCAAAAGACGATTATTTTTTTTATTCCTATTTGCTAGGACAATTGTTGTCACTAGACATTCTTTTCTTTTCCTTACTAAGCCCTAATATTACTATGAGAATGGATATTAGACTTTTAAGATATAATATAGGATTGTAAATAACTATGAAGGGTTATATATGAATTTGGAGACATAGACTTTAAAGGCTATTTAAAAGCCTACATTATTTAAGTAGGCCTTTAAACAGGTTTCAGGCCTTTTGAAGGCTCAGGCCCAGGCCTAAAAAAAAGCCTACATACAGGCTCAGGCTTTGAATCTCTGTTGCAGGCCCAGGCCTATTTAGGCAAAGCTTAACGTAGCCTAACCTATTTTTACCCCTAATATTCAATATCTAAAATATAAAATTTATAAAAAAAATGATATTTATAAGTCATAAAAAACAACTCTTTCATCAGCACTGTGCATTGTTTTTTTTTAATTTTTAAAGTATGAACCATTCTGCGTATTGGGTAGCATACTAGCATGAGAAAAGACATTTACCGATATACCATTACATCATAGTAGTATGTGTGTATTATAAATATAAAAATTTTTATGCCCTGTAAAATTAGAATCTATAAAAACTTATAAATAGGGTAATTTATCTTAGAAACTAGAATCCATACAAAGTATGGGGCTCTACTCAGCTGGATGAAATTAAATTTAGAAATTGACATGTACGTTACTTTCAAGTCATTTAAAGAAATCCAAAAAAACAAAAGAATAGCCGCGCGTGGAAAAAGGATGTCAGCATAATATCCACTATACGAGAGAGGGATCATTGATTTTCCTCTCCATTTACTTTCCGAGTGTATCTGCCATTTGATTAATTTTCAATGATTGAGATTTATCATTATAAATTTTTATTATAATGATATTTTTTACATATTATTAAATCTCAACAATTAAAAGTTGATCTAATGATAGATACTCTAAACGAAAAAAAAAATCAACGGAGACACCCTTCTCCCTACACTATACAGGACCACTAACGGAATTAGCTAACGAAGAAACTAAAATAAACATTACTTAGTTGACCAAAAAATAAATAAATAAACATCACTTAGAAATTAGAACCCATGCAAAGTATGGGGCTCTACACAGGCATCTTCGTTTTGGCACAAAAAAACACAGGTATCTTCGCCACGAAGAATGCGATAGAATAACAAAGGCAAATACATTAATAATAATTTTTTGATTTATAAAATGTAGAAAAAATTGGGGAAGAGTCCTCAATCATGAATTTTAAGAGCAACCATATTCTCTCTGTGTAAAAAATTATTAGCTTTTTCTCACCAATAAAATTTAAGAAAAGATTATGGGTAATTTTTCTCTAATTTTCCCTCAAATTTAGTAATTAAATAAAAACAAATAAATTATATGTAATTTTTTTAAATTTATAAACAAATTATTATTCAGCGTTAAAAATTTAAAAAAAATTACAAAAGAATAGCACATATTATTTTAAAATATTTAAAGAAACTTTTCTCGCCACTTCATCCAAAAGAAATCCCTCCTTTTTTATGGAGGGAGAAATCGCTATTTTATCAAATTTGTTGTAAATGTTAACATTAATGTCATCAATTAATTAAAATCACCTGCTAACATCAAGTTTTTTATATCTATTATGTTAAATTCTCTAATCACATATGATTATATATTCTATTTTTTTATATGAATTTATAATTAAATGATAATAATTAAAAAATAAAACATATAATTATGTGTAATTGAAAAACTTGATAAAATAAACAAAAGTAGCTTGAGATAAGCGTTTTGCCAGTAAAAATATATATAAAAAGTCATAAAATTAGTGGGGGTAGGAAAAAAAAAAAAGAGGAGGAAAATGAAAGGAAAAAAAACTTCGAAGTTACTAGCATTCAGCGGCTACTGTTGAAGTGAAAGTGAGAGAGAGCTGAAGTCCAAATGTTAAGAGATGCAATTAAGAGCTGCAACTCTGGAACTGCAAATCTTTTTAACTAAGTTATTTTTAAAATTTTATGGAATTTAAAGTCGCTAAAATTACTTAGCGATAACTCAAGCAACGAAAGCTAATTGAAGCAGAGAAAATTAGATCGGGGACCAGACAAGGAGGTGGAGTAGAAAGAGAGAGGTACCACAACATAAGGCAGAGAGATGATGTTCTTGATGAGGAGCCATTGAAGGCCGTAGCCGAAGAAGCCCATGAACGCCGCCATGAACATCACAATCCACAGCGGCAAATGAGCGAGAGCCAACCCCGACGACCATCCGAACAATTTCCCCATGTCGTTCGCGGTGGCGAGGTAATTCAATTGAACCTGAGAGATGCCGAGAACGGACTTCAGCATCGAAGAATACTCCGAGAAATCGAAATTCATGCCGGTGAACGCCTGAATCCATATCGTCGCCACCAGAATCATCCACTTCCGAGATTGCCCCTCCATTGCCACCGGATGCCGCTGCCGCCGACGGTTATTATTGTCCTCCCGCTTCCGATTTGAGTTTGCGCATGTGAATGGATAGTGGCAAGTAGTGACTGGGGAGAGATCGCGAGTCCCTTGTATATATGATGGGACGAGATAATCACTCACGTCGCATCTTTTACACGCCTCACATTTGTGTTCGTTTATTTGCTTCTCTTTTCGGTTACATCAGACTTCCCCGTTACTCGGCAAAAAAAAAAAAAAAAGACTTTCCCGTTAACTTTTTTAATATATATATATATATATAAACATAAGTCCAATTATTTTTTAAAATAATTACGAATCATTCAATCAAAATAACTTTTAAGGTGGAAAAAAAATCGCGTTAATTCGTCTGTTATCTGTATGAAGCAGAAGTCACGGGTGCTGACACAGATTTTTGAAAATATTATCCGCATCGATTTTATTAAATATATCAAATCTTAAATACATCATACCATGTTATTGACTATAGAAATTAGTTATTCAAATTTATATAGTAATGTGGTGCACCCACCCCTGAATGGCACAGTGGACAATACTGCTATTTCGTCATTACATCTTTCATTGAAGTTTGAAGCTATGCACCAGGTTGCAGAACGGGCAGGGGATGCACGGACGGCCGGCGGTGTGGAAGGGACTAGTGCCTCGGGAAAACGGAGATCGATCAGATCTGATCTGACAAGAGAGGAGAGGGCGCAATTACCAAAGGAGAAGGTGATGATGAAGAAAGCTCATGGGAAGGAGAGTGATAGACCGAGTGGAATTTGGATTGAACGCAAAACACAAAATAGGAGTGGGCCTACCGAAAATCAAGAGTTGGCCAAGGACATTGCTGGGCCGAAAATTAGTGGGCCTAAGAATAAATTAATGGGCTGCAGGGAGCATATATTGGTGGGAGGTAATACTTCCCATTTGAGTTCAAGCCAAATGCAAACTAGAAAGGAGGAGGGTCCACAACAAATAAATGGAATGTTCCTTCTTGAAGGACCTGAGATTTATTCCGAGAAGCAGTTGGATGATTTCATGAAGGAGAAATGTGAACATAGTATGCAGGTTTCATCTTCTCATATCCAATCCGTGCACGATCCTTCACATTTTGAGGATGATATTGGGGATGATTTCATGAATGCTAATCTTGAAAGACACGTAAGGGAGGAGCTGAAGGAGGAGTATTGCAGGGATGCCAGCGAACATCTGGACCAGTAAGTCCCCTTTTGTTTTAATCCTTAATATCATAATGATTATCGCTTCATGGAACTGTAGAGGTGCTGGGGGCCGATCCTTCCCTAACACCATTCATGAGATTGTGAGTAAATATAAGGTTGATGTCTTATGCCTGTTGGAAACTAGAATTAGTGGTTCTCAGGCAGATAAAGTCTCTCATAAATTGGGTTTTAGTAACTGGATTAGACTTGAGGCTTCAGGGTTTGCAGGTGGGATTTGGGTATTTTGGGACGAAAGTAATACTCAGGTTGATTATTTATTTTCAAGTACCCAATTTATTCACTGCAAAGTAATTGATAAAAGATCTCATGAGTCTTTATTTACCACTTTTGTCTATGGTGAACCTGTTGCAACTAGGAGAGAGAGTCTGTGGAGGGGATTAAAAAACATTGCGTTTACTATGCATGAGGCGTGGCTTGTTCTTGGGGATTTTAATTCATTCCTGAACCCTTCAGACAAAATAGGTGGATCTCAACCGTCTCTTAGAATAATGAAACAATTTTCAGATTGCATTAGAGATTCCAACCTTCTTGAAATTCCTGTTGTGGGTGAGCGGTTCACATGGGAAAAGCAGGGTTTGAAAGAAAGACTGGATTGGGCATTTGGGAATTTAGCTTGGGAGCTTAAATTCTCAAGAAGCAAGGTTTTTCACCAGCTTCGCTATAAGTCTGACCACCGAGTTCTTATTGTTGCTGAAGGCATAGGTCTGTCTAACCAACGAACAGGATCTCATTTTAAATATCAACCGGCATGGGCTTTGGAGGCTAGTTTTAAGAATGTGGTTCAGAAAGCGTGGGAGGGTTTTGATTGGTGTAGTGGGGTAAAGAGATTTGAAAAAGGAGCTACTGAGTGGAACCAAACGGTTCTCGGGAGTATCCCCAAGAGAAAGCATCAAATTTTGAGAAGATTAGAGGGAATTGATAGAGCTAGGAAGAATAATCTTGATAATGGGCTATTTAAGCTTGAACAGAGGCTTTGGCAGGATTATAGTAAATTGTGTGCTCAAGAAGAGTTAATATGGTTCCAAAAATCTCGATGCAAATGGTTGGAGTTGGGAGATAAGAACACTAGATTTTTTCACTTATCTGCTCTTCTTAAGAGGAAAAAACAACATGTGGATGCTTTACAAGATGAGAATGGACTTTGGATTCATGATCAAGAGCAATTGAGGCATATGGCTAGTCGATTCTTCCAAGGGCTATACACGAAAGATGATTAAGTTATGGATTCTTCAGATTGGATAGCCGAATTCCCTCCATTACAGAGTCGTGATTTTGATCTAATTCATAGAGATGTCCATGATACTGAGATAAAGAATGCTGCTTTCATGATGGGTGCTTTTAAAGCACCGGGACCAGACAGCCTTCAAGCTCATTTCTTTCAATCTCAATGGGACCAAATTGGGGGTAAGGTATGTGATACGGTTCGTGGAATATGGCAAGATCCTGAGCAAGTTAGGTCAATTAATCACACTAACATAGTACTGATTCCCAAGGTGGATATTCCACAGACTGTGCAAGATTTTCGACCCATATCGTTGTGCAATGTAGTCTTCAAGATTATAACGAAGATTCTAGCAAATAGGCTAACGGGGGTCATGTCTTATCTTATACAACCTCAACAGTGCAGCTTTATAGCTGGCAGACAAAGCTGTGATAATATCATCATTGCACAGGAGGCCATCCATACTATGCGGAATAAGAATAGGAAGAAAGGTTATGTGGCTGTAAAAGTGGACATGGAAAAAGCCTATGATCGGTTGGACTGGGACTTTCTAAAAACCACTCTTATTGGTTTAGGTTTATCTGACAGGATGGTGAAGCTCATTATGGCCTGCACATCCCAGGTAACCATGAAAGTACTATGGAATGGTAGGGAGTCATCCTCCTTCTGTCCTTCTAGAGGCCTTCGGCAAGGAGACCCTCTTAGCCCCTACTTATTTGTCCTGTGTATGGAAAGGCTTGGTCAAAAGATTAACCGAGAGGTTCTCAACGGCAACTGGAAGGGTCTCAAATTTAATAGGCGATCCCCTACAATTTCTCATCTCTTCTTTGCAGATGATCTTCTTCTGTTTGGGGAAGCGTCAACTGAACAGATAGAGATCATGAAAGAAATTATGAGAGCTTTTTGTGAGGTCTCTGGGCATAAGATTAATCTTACCAAGTCCAAAGTTTTTTGTTCAAAAAGTGTCCATATTAATAGGGCTTTGGATTTGGCGAATAGAGCGGTAATAGGTTTGACGGGGGACCTAGGGAAGTATTTAGGGGTTCCGCTTCTGCATAAGAGAGCCACTAATCGTCTCTTCTTTCCCATCATTCAGAAGGCTAGGAAGAGGTTAGCAAATTGGAAAGGTCGATTCCTTACCATGGCTGGACGAACTGTTCTGATTAAATCAGTGTTGAATGCTCTTCCTAGTTATCAGATGCAAACCACTCTGTTGCCGAAAGGAATTTTGAAGGATCTTGAAAAGATCAGTCGGTCTTTCCTTTGGAATCAAGGTCCCGAGGGCAGGAAGATGCATCTTATTGCGTGGGACAAAATTAAACAAGACAAGGAAGTTGGTGGCTTAGGGATTAAGGATCTCCATAAACAGAACATAGCTTACATAATGAAGCTGTGTTGGGGTCTGCTAACTAAGCCTGAAGACTTATGGGTGAGATGTCTCAAAGGTAAATATGGATGTGGAGATGGATTATACCCTATGGTCTGTAAGAAACAAAACCCATCTGTTGTTTGGCGGAGTATAACCACGGTGTGGGATCAGTTTTACAAAGGAGTTGGTAGGTCTTTGAATGATGGAAGGAGTAGTCATGTATGGTGGGATTTATGGTCTCCTTTAAATGAGCCGCTCATTTATTATGTGGATCATAATATTCATAATTTGGATCCATGTGCTAAGGTTAGGGATTTTGTATTGGGTAATGGAAGGTGGGATATAGTTAAGTGGAGAGAGTTCTTGCCCCACTGGGTGATAAACATCATTGATAAAGTGAATCCACCACAGGGAAGTGACGTCGATTCATTCTCTTGGAGAAGTGCTTCTGATAATCGTTTCAGTGTCCGAGCCGCCTATAAATTTCTATCTGCACAAAGATTCCAGAACTCACCGGTCCTTTGGAAGAAAGTTTGGAAGTTACCTATACCAGAAAAAGTAAAATTTTTTCTTTGGCAAGCTATTCATGAGAGACTTCCTACTAATCTTCTCAGAGCTCAGAGAGGGTTGAATACCAGTGAGGAGTGTTCCTTTGAGTGTCAGAGAGCGGAGACTGTGCTCCATATTCTGAGAGATTGTGAGGTTGCACGATCAGTGTGGTTATCTTTTGTTAAACCAATGTATCGCACCAGTTTTTTTTGTTCTAACTTGCAGGTTTGGCTAACGGAGAATTTGTCCAGTCATATGGGATTTGATAGACTTCGCAGATGGCCCTGGCAAAAAATTTTCAGTCTCACATGTTGGCTTCTGTGGAAGAATAGATGCAAAGGGGTGATGGAAGGAGCTCGTGCACAACCGAAGGAGATTGCTCGTGGAAGCCTATTTCAGTTGTTGGAGACTAGTGTGTTTGGGAATTTCAAACATCAATTCCAACAGCTCGGACAAGAGGAGGATAGCATATGGGAGTTACCACCGGAGGGCTATGTTAGACTTGATTCGGATGGTTCGGTTAAGGCCAATCGTACAGCAGCTTGTGGCGGGGTGGTTCGAGATGACAAAGGAAATTGGGTTCTTGGATTTCAACGAAAGCTTGGAGTACAATCCCCAACCTCTGCAGAGATATTCGGACTTCTGACGGGGCTTCAGGTATGTAAGCAATATCATTTCCAATTTGTGAAGGCTTACACCGATTCTATGGAGGTAATACATCTGGTGATGCGGGATGGTGGTCATAATCATCCGTTAAGAAATGAGATTAATGAGGTCAGAGAACTCCTTTTTTCTGATTGGCATGTGGAGCTTTGCTATGCACCGCGAGAATCAATCCAGTGTGCTGACTTTCTAGCTAAAGAGGCCCACCATCTATTGGGTGGCCTAGTGATTCTTCCAGTTCCTTACCCAGGTTGTTTAGAGATTTTGAGAGAGGACCTTGCCCATAGAGGGCCTTTTGTTTCCTCTAGTTGAATGTAACTTTCCATAGTATGACCTTTTATATGTAAAAAAAAAAAAGAAGTTTGAAGCTATAAAATATTTTCCATATTTTTTGCCAAAAAATATATTTTCCAAATTTGATCTCTGAAGAGTGAAAACATCCCACGTAGCAAGGGCATTGTCATCAATCAAATGCTGGCATAGGAATGGTGAGTGGTAGGTAGTGACTGGGGAGAGATCTTTCGGCAAAAAAAAAAAAGACTGGTGAGAGATTGCGAGTCCCTCGTTTATATGATGGGACGAGAAAATCACTCACGTCACTCTTTTACACGCCTCACATTTGTGTTCGTTTGTTTCCTTCTCTTTTTGGTTACCTCTTTTTGATATGGATGGAAAAAGTGATTTATTTATAATCTGATTTATATAAATTTAAGATTGGATAAAAATTAGATTGTATAATATGATTTATATTTTGATTGGCAGTTGCATAAATATTTTTCCGAAAATGAAAACTTCTTTAGATTGACAGTAGCATAAATAGCTTTTTTATTATGATTGTAAGTTAAAAATTAAAATCAAAATTATAAAATAATGAAAAAATTTAAGTTGGAAAATTTGATGCTAAAATACATATAATTTGATCAAATAATTTTATATAACTAATTGGTTTATATGTTCCGTGTAATTCAGTTTCTAATTATGTCACGGATATAATTCATTTAAGTTAAAGATAGTGCAGTATAATTTATTGACAATGACACAGTCCATTGCATGAGCTATGGGGATCACCGAGAAGCAAGAAAGAAGAGGCGAAAAAGAGAAGTTGGAATCAGTGATTAGAGAGGATAGATAGAGAGAAATAGATAGGGGTTGGCAAATAATTATTGGGGGTTCGTGAATAAATAATGATATTTTCACTTAATATTCACTAACCCTAAACCATATAATCCCCAAAGGTTGGGATTTTTGGCTTATTAGAAAAAGCTACCTGTCCATCATAAGCCCAATTGCTGAAGTGTGTGTTTGGTAGTCTGGTAGAGTTTTTGAGGGGCTCCAATTGGGTTTTAGGGGTTCAATTGGGCTTATGAATTTTTTGGCTTTTTCTTATGTTTGGGAGCAACTTTTTTCAATTGATCTTATCACATAAAAACAGCTTTTGCCCATAAGCTCAAAAAACTAGCTTATGCAATTGAGTTTTTGGCATTAGGGTGAATAATTAAAATATTTCTCCAGTTGTACCCAATGTGTTATCAGACTGATTGCAATTCTACCCTTAATATGCTTTTTCAGCTACAAAAATTAATTTTAAATTTTTTTTTGTGCTTTTAACCCCTTAAAATATTTTTCTAATTGTACACAGTGTGTTATTAGACTGATTGTAATTTTACCCTTAATGTACTTTTTTAGGTCCAAAAATTACTTTAAAATATTTTTTAGTGCTATTAACCTTTTAAAATATTTTTTTCAGTTGTACCTAGTCTTAAGAGACTGACTACAATTTTACCTTTAATGTCTTTTTTTTTAGTAGTAACGAGCATCCAAAACTTAAAATACTGATTTATTGATTTTCACCCACTTTAAAATATTTTTTCAGTAACACCTAATATTTTAAACATCCACAAAAAGTGATACCAAACATGTAAAAAAAGTCAAAACAAGCCATAAACCCAATTAGGCCTTCTAAGTGCACGATTGTCTATAACATGCTTATCAAACTTCCCCGTTAACTTTTTATATTGGGCTCTTGGAAATATTTTTATCAGACTTCCTCGTTAACTTTTTATATTGGGCTCTTGGAAATATTTTTATCAGACTTCCTCGTTAACTTTTTATATTGGGCTCTTGGAAATTTTTTTCAGAGCAATTTTTGGGATAAATTTATATCAAAAATTCATGTGTTATCTTTTTCATCTTTTTTTTAAGTTAGATTCAAAATTTTTTGGGCAAATTTGCAATCTTACAAAAATAACGTGAATGACATATGGAATGCTAGCTCAACATATTTAATTAATTAATGGTCAAAATTAGCTAAAATAATGATCATGACAAAATTACTCAATTTTTTACATTTTTTTTTATAAATTTAGTGAAATCTTCATGGGCAAAAATGAGCCTTAACACTAATATATATAAACAAAAATCCAATTATTTTTTAAAATAATTACGAATCATTCAATCAAAATAGCTTTTGTTGTGGAAAAAATCAAAATATTTTTTAGCCGGACAAGCACAATGGATAATTTACCGAGTAAAGCGTTAGATCGTCTGTTATCTATACGAAGCAGAATTCACGGGGGCTTACACAGATTTTTGAAAATATTATCGGCATCAATTTTATTAGAGATGTCAAATTTTTGAAATTAGTACTGCTATTACGTCATTACTCCTTACATTGCAGGGGGAGGCTTGGAGGAACCCAATAAATACGTTTCTTACATTGAAATTTGAAACTACAAAACGTTCTCCATCTTTGGTCCACGAAGAAGTGATGGGGGAAAACATCCCACGTAGCAAGTGCATTAGCATCAGTCAAGCCCTACCATAGGAATGGGAGCGGGGCATGGCCCCACCCTTCTTTTTCTTGCCATTATGACCCCACCCTTCTACTCTTCCCACATACCTATAAGCATGTGTGGATATATATTCCCTTCTAGCAAATATGTATATATATTCTTATATTCTTTAAATTCCTTAATTTTTATCAAGTTATTAAATCCGAACCGGGAATTGATGTCTCAATCGGTTGAAATATTAAGTCAAAGGTTAGTGGATCAACTCAAAGTTAATTCAAGAACCAGATAGGTAGGGAATAAAAAAAAAAATTTATTCTTATCATTGGCAGCCCCCTCATGTTGGCTGGGTTAAATATAATGTCGATGGTGCATGGAATCGTCAAACTGGTGCTGCTTGTGGAAGTATCACGAGAAATCATGGCGGTGGGTTCATGGTCAAGACAGCTTGGGATGTGAGATGGCAAAGAATTATTATAGAGACTGGTGCTGGGAGGTAGTAGAACTTGTGTCATCCGGGGATCACCCGGAGAAGGACCTTTTTGCAGAGATTCAGAATTTATTGGATATAAGTTGGGAAAGTAGCTTGACATGGTGTAGTCGGGAAGCTAATGGTGCTAAAGACAGACTAGCTAGAGAGGCTTCGAATCTTGCAGAAGACGCTGAGATTTTTAGTTCTCCACCGTCGTCTTTGTTTATTTTATTAGTGCTTATGTAGTAATGTAGAATCAAAAGGCCGTTGAATGCACCGGTGAGGAGGGTTGATTAAGCCGTATGGAGTCCTGTAAAATGAGGTCGCGGAAGACCGAAACGAACGCTAAATGAGGTCATTGAGAGAGACATTTTGATTAATAATATACCTAAGGATATGGTTTTCGATAGAGCACAATGGCGTCGTGCGATCCATGTAGCCGACCCCACCTAGTGGGATAAAAGCTGTTGTTGTTGTTGTAATGTAGAGGTAGTAGGATTCACTTTGTCATCGAAAAAAGAGTCAGCATTCGTTAAAAGTAGGGGGTGTACGAGATCGGGAAATGCTATTCCCGATTCCGATCCCGAGAAGGGTTCGGGAATGATTTTCATTCCCGATCTCGGATTTGTTTTTTTTTAAAAAAATCTCTATATATTGAATTTTTTGTTGTGTTTTCTTTAGTCTAGTATAAATATACAATTTGTCTAATATCATATTGTATCAAATAAGTCTAATATAAATATATAATTAGTCTAATATATGCTTAAAGTTATCGATTCAGCTGCAAAAAGAACAAAGACAAGAACAAAAAATTAGAATTATTTAATAAATAATAAATGAAATTAACTAAATAAACTAAAAGAATAGATATTACCTTAAGGGTGTTAAGGATTTTCATATTTTATTTTACATTTGGTCTTATTTTCTTAAATATTTTAAAAAAATTTACATGTGTATATATATATTTTTGGGATCGGAAAAAAATCGGGATCGGGAAGTCCCGATCCCAATCCCGATCCCGATCCTGACTTTTTCCCAATCCTGAAATCACATTCCCGATCCCGTATCGGAACAGGAAGGTCGGGACGGGAAATCCATGAACACCCCTAATTAAAAGTACGGAGACGACCATTTTTATTAAATGAAGGTCAATTCTTTACAAAAACATAAAGAACAAAATCAACGATATAAAATTACATCAATTAAAACTTACTATCAAATTATAATGCCTTCAATGATAATAACCATAAATATCCTGTAATGATTTTTTTTTTAAAATTTGATTAAGGTTTCCTTTTTTCAGACTCAGAGTATAAAATGTGTTCTCCTCTCCTAATAAATGTGTTTCCTGATTTTCGAACATGTATTCTCCTCCTAATAAGGGTGGAGCCACTCACCATAACTGACAGTTTGTTTTTTTTTTCCCCCTACTTGCCAACAACAGTTTATTGGTTATGCAATCATCATCTTATTACATTACGTTCTCTATCGTTCTATTCTTTTATGGACTAAACGCCCCTCGCTCTCATGGACCTTTGCTATTTATTTTTGTAACCCGATCTGGCCCAGAGTAAATTGGGCGGCCCATGTTTCTGACCCAATTCTCTCTCTCATAGTCTTTTTAAACCATGAACGCTCATTTCCTCTTCCGTCGCTCCATGGCAAGTGAGGCTCTTTAACGTCCTCTCTCCTGAGGCAAAGCTGCTCAGATCATGGCTTCCGCTTCTGATTCATTTTAAAACCACTCCATAGATTTCTAAAACCCACAAATTCCAACCAATGCGTTGTTCAAAGGATTTGAGAAGGCTCTCAAGGACTATACCTTCTCCTTTCTTGTCACGCATCTCGCGCCCCTTGACCTGGGTGACATCAACCAACTATAGCCCTCCGCAATCTCCATCTTTAGAGCCTCAGATTCAATCATTACCTTCTTCTGAGCTGAGTCTGCTTGATTTGGTGCATTCTAGTCTCTCTAGCAAGGTTCTTGATTCTTCTACTTGTGAAGCTTTGATACCCCGCTTGTCACCTCTTGAATTTGATCACTTGTTCTTTTCTATTAAATCGAATGTGAACATCAAGACAACTCTTCACTTCTTTCATCTTGCTGCTGATTCTTTTAAGTTTCAATTCACGGTTCGTTCATACTGCCTCTTGGTTCGTTTACTTCTATCCTCAGACCTTTTATCGCCTGCAAGGTTGCTTTTAATCCGTTTGATTGATGGGAACTTGCCCGCTTTGCTTGGTGACCATGAAAATAGGCACATTGAAATAGCTGCTTCAATATTGGAGTTAAATGCTGTAACGGAAAAAAATAACGATGGATTGGACTTGTTGATTCATGTTTTCTGCACCCAATTCAAGGATACTGGTCTTCATTCTGCTATCGATATATTTTACTTATTCTGGAGAAAGGGGACTTTTCCATCTCAGAAAACTTGCAATTTGTTGTTGACCTCATTATTGAAAGCCAATGAACTTCAAAAGTGTTACGAATTGTTTGAAGATTATTGTCGACATGTTTTACCTGATGTTTACATGTGTACTACTTCAATCAATGCATTTTTTAAAGGAGGCAGGGCAGAAGATGCAATTAGTTTGTTTTTGAAAATGGAGGAGATTGGTGTCTCGCCTAATGTTGTCACCTACGATAACATGATCGATGGGCTCTGCAAGAGTGGCAGATTAGAAGAGGCATTTCAATTTAAAGAAAGGATGGTAAAAAACAAAGTGAATCCAAGTCTTATAACATATAGTGTACTTATCAATGCTTTGGTGAAGTTGGAAAAATTTGATGAAGCAAATTGCATTTTGGTGGAAATGTCTCATAGTGGCTTTACTGCTAATGTATTTTTTTATAACGCGCTAATTGATGGATGCTGCAGGAAGGGAAATATGAGTGAGGCACTAAGGATCAATGATGACATGTTATCTAAGGGCATAAAACCCAATTTTGTTACTCTTAATACTCTTTTACAAGGTTTTTGCAGAACTAATCAAATGGAGCAAGCTGAGAAAATATTAGAGGAGATATTATCTAGTGGGTTGTCTATTAACCTGGATGCATGTTATTTTGTTATTCACTGGTTATGTAAGAAAGCGAGATTTGATTCTGCCCTTCTATATGTAAGAGAGTTGTTGTCAAGGAATATCAAGTCTAGTGATAGGTTGCTTACTCTAGTAGTCCACGGACTCTGTAAGTGTAGAAAACATTCAGAGGCTATTGAACTTTGGTTTAGCCTTGCGGATAAAGGCTTTGCAGTCAATACTATTACTTCAAATGCTCTTCTTCATGGACTTTGTGAACAAGGGAACATGCACAAGGTTAATACAATACTCCGACAGATGCTTGAGAGGGGTTTGCTATTGGACAGGGTCTCATACAACACACTCATTTTTGGCTGTTGCAAAGGTGGAATGGTAGAACAAGGTTTCAAGCTTAAGGAAGAGATGGCTAAGCAAGGAATCCAACCAGATATACGAACGTACAATTGTATAATGAAGAGTTTGGTTGATATGGGTAAAATGGATGCTGCTAATAAGCTATTGCATTAAGGCCAGCAAAAGGGCTTGGTTCCAAATTTCTATACATATGCACTGATCATTAAGGGATATTGTAAGTCTGACAGAATTGAAGATGCTGTAAGCTTATTCAATGAGCTAGTTAATAATAGGAAAATAGAACTAAATTCTGTTGTTTATAACATACTTATTGCAGCCTACTGTCGAATTGGTAATGTGCTAGAAGCCTTCAAACTTCGTGATGCCATGAAAAGTAGGGGCATTCCTCCAACATGTGCCACATATTCTTCTCTAATACATGGAATGTGCAATATTGGCCGTGTCGGTGAGGCAAAAGATAATCTTGAAGAAATGAGAAAAGTTGGCTTGTTGCCAGACGTTGCATGTTATACTGCACTTATTGGTGGTTACTGTAAGATTGGCCAGATGGATAAAGCGGTGAGTGTCTTGCTTGAAATGTCTGCAAACAGTATACATCCCAATAAAATTACATACACTGTTATAATTGATGGGTATTGCAAATTGGGCAATATTAAAGAAGCAAATGAGATTTTTGGTAAGATGATAGTAAATGGAATAACACCAGATACTGTCACTTATAATGCATTGGTAAATGGGCATTGCAAGGAAAGGAAACTACAAGAAGCCTTTCAACTGTGTGATCACATGTCTGGTGGTGGAGTATCATTAGATGAAATTACATATACCACATTGGTTCATGGGCTGCATCCTCCCTCAAAACTTAGCATTCAAGAGTAATTAGGAAACTTCTCAGAGTTGGTTGATACCATGAGTCTTGGGGTTGATGCTGCCATAAACATGCTCAACCTCAGAGCATTTACTGAAGATGAAGGTTCATGCTTGATATCCGGACATGTGGATTACATACTCTTTCCTCAGATTCTCCATTGAAGAATGAACTTTGAACTTTAGAGGTCGGTCATACAAGATAAAAAAATATACTTTTGCTCATGTTTTAATGTCTTTTGTTTGTGCTTTAAATAAATTGATTGTTGAAGGTCATGCCCGGACGATGGTTGCCAACCTTCATATGCATTTTGGTCGCAAATATTTTCATATGGTGCGGTACTCCTCTCAGGGGTTAAATGAATTCACAATCATGTTCTCTGTACAGTAGATCAACTTCTACTTTAGAATATATATTTGTCTGTTGGTAATTGTGATACAAATCTGATTAGTTGTCTTCATCCCTGTGCTGAGTTTAGTTGAAACAGAGTAATAAGTTCTCTAATATTTGATAAGGAAGAATCATTTTACTTTTCTCTCTCTCTCTTTTTTTTAAGAAGTAATTTAGCCTTTTTCAACAAGGGATAAAAGGTAAACCTGTAAATTTCAAGTCAAAATTTATTTATTTACAGGATGTGTTAACAGAGATTGGTATAGTTTTTTTAAAGGCCATTGATACATAATTTGTTCTTATTTGTTCCTAAATAGCTGGTTTAGTTGACTATACCCAATTATGCCATGTAATTGTTGATCTAGAAGTCATGTGGCTGTATTATGTTAAATACTCTAAAACAACAACAACAACAAAGCCTTTATCCCACTAGGTGGGGTCGGCTACATGGATCGCACGACGTCATTGTGCTCTGTCGAAAACCATATCCTTAGGTATATTATTAATCAAAAGGTCTCTCTCAATGACCTCATTTAACGTTCTTTTCGGCCTTCCGCGACCTCGTTTTACATGACTCCATACGGCTTGATCAACCCTCCTCACCGGTGCATTCAACGGCCTTCGTTGAACATGACCAAACCACCTCAAACGATTTTCTACCATTTTTCCTTCAATAGAGGCCACTCCAACTCGTTCACGTATATGATTGTTATGAATCTTATCCTTTCTTGTATGACCACATATCCATCTCAACATCCTCATCTCGGCCACCCCCATTTTATGCTCATGTAATCCCTTTAAAGCCCAACACTCACTACCATATAGCATTGCTGGTCTTATAGCAGTGCGGTAGAACTTCCCTTTTACTTTATTAGATACTTTCCGGTCACAAATAACTCCAGTGGCTTTTCTTCATTTATACCATCCAGCTTGGATTCTGTGATAGACATCTCCATCAATTTCACCATCTTATTGAATAATTGATCCCAAATACCGAAATTTTGTCACTTGCAGAATAACTTGCCCCTCCAATATAACTTCCACTTCATTTCGACCTTGTCTCTTATCATACTTACAATGCATATATTCAGTTTTGCTCCTACTCAAACGAAAACCCTTCACTTCCAAAGTCCGTCTCCATATCTCAAGTTTAGAATTAATTTCCTCCCTGGACTCAGCCAACAGAACTATATCATCCGCAAAAAGCATGTATTTAGGGATTTCCTCTCTTATAGGCTCGGTTAGAACATCTACCACTATGTTAAACAAATAAGGGCTCAAAGCTGATCCCTGATGTAGGCCAATCCTTATAGGAAAGTTCTTTGTTACACCTCCAGGCGTTCTAACATTGGTTGTAACCCCCTCATACATGTCCTGTATGGCTTTGATATATGCAAACCACACCCTCTTCTTTTCCAAGGCTTTCCATAGTATATCTCTTGGCACACGATCATATGCTTTTTCCAAATCAATGAAAACCATATGCAAATCTCTTCCTTTGCTTCTATACTTTTCCATAAACCCCCTTAATAAATAAATCGCCTCTGTTGTAGACCTTCCTGGCATAAATCCAAATTGGTTTTCAGCAATTTCAGTCTCCAACCTCAACCTACGTTCAATCACCTTTTCCCATAATTTCATTGTATGACTCATAAGCTTAATTCCTCTATAGTTTGCACAATTTTGAATATCTCCTTTATTCTTATAAATAGGAATCAAAGTACTTTTCCTCCACTCATTCGACATTTTCTTGAATCGTAAAATCTCATTAAATAATTTTGTGCGCTACAAAACACCTTCACCCAAACATTTCCAAACTTCAATAGGAATCCCATCAGGCCCAACAGCTTTACCATTCTCCATTTTCTTAAGAGCTTCTCTAACCTCACCAACTCGAATCCTGCGGTAAAAAGACAAATTGAGATCACCTTCTCGAGTTGTCAAATCTTCGCAATCACAAGGCCCTCCCCCTCCCTCATTGAACAACTTATAAAAATAGGCTTCCCACCTATTCTTAATATCTCCATCAGTAACCAATACTTTACCTTCGTCATCCTTTATACACCTCACTTGGTCCAAGTCTCTCGATTTTCTCTCCTTGTTCTTTGCAATCTTGTAAATCTTACGCTCTCCCGCCTTTGTTCCTAACTCCTTATAAAACTCCTCATATGCTTTATTACGAGCTTCACTCACTACCTTCTTAGTCTCCTTTTTAGCCAAACGATACCTTTCCCAATTGACATCATTATTACACAAGTGTATTGCTCTAAAACAATCTTTCTTATGCTTGGTTTTCTCTTGAACAGTCTCATCCCACCACCAAGTCTCCTTATCTTGCCGACCAAAACCTTTTGATTCTCCCAAAATTACTTTAGCAACCTTTTGGACCTTTTTAGACATATTCTCCCACATGATGTTAGCACTTCCTTGTAACTCCCACACCCCCTCCTCCAAAAGAGTTCTCTTAAAAACCTCTCTCTTCTCCCCCTTTAACTGCCACCACCTGACCCTTGGATTTAAAACTTGCCGGTGCTTTTGTTTTACACACTTAATAATCACATCAAGGACCAAAACCCTATGCTGTGTTGTCACACCATCCCCAGGAATCACTTTGCAGTTAGTACAAAATCTTCTATCCGAGTTTCTTACCAAAAAGAAGTCAATCTGTGTCTTGGCAGCTTCACTCTTATATGTTATTAAATGCTCCTCTCTCTTCTTAAAGCAAGTGTTGACAATCTTGAGGTTATATGCGAGGGAGAAATCAATAATAGATTGACCTTCACTATTGAGCACCCTAAATCCAAAACCCCCATGAGCCCTTGCATGAGGTCCTGCCTCCTTACCGACATGTCCATTAAGATTTCCTCCAATAAAAATCTTTTCGGTTAGTGGGATATTCTGAATTAGCCCCTCCAAATCTTCCCAGAACTTTTCCTTAAGATGTGCTTCTGCCCCTACTTGAGGTGCATACGCACTGATAGTGTTTATAATATCCTTCCCAACAATCATCTTTAAGGAAATGATTCTGTCCTCAACCCTTTTAACTTCCACCACGTTCTTTCTCCATTCATTATCAGTGATGATACCAACACCATTCCTTCTGTTGACCTTTCCAGTATACCAAAGCTTAAAACTATTAATTTCCCGAGACCTTTCTCCAGCCCATTTTGTTTCTTGAAGGCACAAGATATTAATCTTACGATCATTCATTACACCCACCACCTCTCGAGATTTGGCATTCAGAGTCCTAACGTTCCAAGTGCCAAATCTGATCTTGCTCTCATGAACTAGCTTCTTTAACCGCCTCCGTTCAGAAGAGAGCGGTAGCCCTTGCTCATTTAACACTACACCCAGGCGACGATGCAGCGGCCCTTGCTCACTTATCACTGTACTCGAGCCATACAGCGCGTTACTTACAGGCAACGACCTAGCATTAGCACAATATATTCGTTGATCCATGTTCATAAGAGATTCGACAGGGTTTTACGTTGGCTGTCGGGGCCTAACACAACCCTCCTCCTTTACCCGGGCTTGGGACCGGCTATAAACATAGGCGGAGTTATGTTAAATACTCTAATATTTCTGAAAATATATGATATGTATTAAAAATTCGAAATAATTAACATGATCCTCCTTATTGTATAATATTCCTTTTTAATATAGAAAAATATTCATGTTATATTATCCTTGTTCTATTTTCTAGTGATCTGTTGCTTGTGTTTGAAAACCAGGGAAATTAAATTCTGGAGGGTACGAGGACTGCCAGTACAGCAATGATTTTTTATCTCCTTAACAAGTTACCAGGTTTCGGTCTTCTGTTGGTCCTTGATTGGAATATGTTGATAATTCTATGGTTTGTAGATTTAATGCCGTGATTTTACTTCTTGCGTGCAGGCATTTCTGAGACAAGTAACATGGTCAAGTATCAAAAGGACAACTCTTTAATTTTTACTAATTTTTGTCTAGTGAGTGTGTTATAATTTCTTCTTGGAGGAATTACAATGAGGTCCCAAAGAAGGGACTTAGTTACCTATAAATCCCAATGACAACTGAAGAGCATGCAATGACAACGTTCAGAGTAAGAAATGACAGCACCTCACTTGTCATTGGGACTTCTTGGTAATTAAGTTTCTTACTTATGACCTCATTATAATTCTCCATTTCTTCAATTTTACTAACTTTTGTCTTGTGATAGTCTGATGATGGAATTATTTTCCTCATACAGGAGCCTCTGTCAATTACAGTTGATGTTGAAAGACTTTAAAGCGATCTAATGAACTGAATCTACCATGACATATAGCATTGGAGGCTTGAGGAAGCCAAAAAAGGACTTGCTTTCTTGCTTGAACCTGTGAAATGTGGGGCAACCTCTCTTCCACTGTTGGATTATTTATGTTTTATGCTATTTTTCCATATTCCTTTTCCTCTTGAGACTGTGGCATTTGGTTGTGGCGCTAGTGTTACTTGTGGCTTCCGGGAATGATATGTAATTGTAAGGTGTCATTAAACATGCACGTCGACCAATGACTTTGGTTCCCTATTTTGATCATCCTCAACTTCGTCATTAGAGGATGACAGCTCCAGGGGGAAAAAGTGAAGTGCAACCTCAGATATGCTAACAAAGCATAGTATTTAGTGCAGTAGGATATGATGTGAAGTTATTCCAATTTATTTAGCAATTAAAGACAGTCGCAACTTGGTTGGATGTTAAGTTATTTTAAGAGTTTCCCTTGTATTTTTGAAAAAGAAAAGTTTAAAGGATGCTCTCAAATTTTGTATTTCCAACCAGTGTAAAGCAAAAACTTGGTAACTTGTCCTGCTCCTAGCTTCACTTGACGTTATGGAAGCTTGCTTTCTTTCCATGAGTCAGTGTCTTTGTTTTCCCTTTTTTATTCGAACACCATTTGGTTTTTGAAATATTCATTGGACCTTGACTAATTTAGATTGAGTTGGGTTAGACTACATGAGCGCTAAGCTCTCCCAGCTGCAGTTTTCTTCATTTGCAAGGCTTGAACCTGAGATTTTACTTGAGGAAAACAGGTGTCTAACTACTTGAACCAATTGCCATTGGTGATTCTGTCAATTTCTAGGTGTTTGTCATTCATTGTATTGAGATTCTTGGGCCAGAGGATTGGATATGCTAGCATATTTTAATGATAATTTAAAACTCGTCCCAAGTCTAGAGTCCAAGTAACTCACGCCTAGTGCATGACATTAAATAACATTCAACATCTGCAGTTAGAATTAGTTATTGTTCCCTGAATAAATATCACAATTTTATTTTCTTGAATCTTTATTTTGATGGTTTTGTGTAGAGTTATGCTCAACTCCTCATCCCATGGTACCGTTTGTAAAGCAAACATGGAACTCTGATAAAATTATCACAAGCATCAGTTACAATAATAAGATTTACATTAATTGTGATGGGCACGACTAACTTCATACATGTGTGTGTGTGTGTGTTTTTTCATTTTGACCTGCAGGATAGAGATGAAAGCTAGATTGTGCACTGTTCTAGAGTTGAAGATGAGAAGCAGACATGGGCTGGAAAATAGGGTCAGCCTCGAGTGCAGCTGCCAGCTCTGGCCATAAGATAGCAGAGACAGTCCATGAGCCATCACCCTTACCGCTTTGCCTCTGGTTCATATAACCTACTCCAACCCTTTCAATGGAAGTATAGACTGTCCCTAACAAGGGACTCCCAAACCCAAAGTCTACTTCTGTTACTGGAAACCTTCTTCCTGAGGACACAACCAGGACTGGTCCTTCCTGACCCAACACTGCCTTGGCTAGCATCAAGCCAGGCCTGTGACACTCAACCCAATCAATCAAATCCAAAAAATGAGCCTCATTGTTCACCTCCATAATAGCCTCATGCACTATCATGACAGTTTCTGATATTGAAGCTTCCTTCAACTCTTGAACCCTTGCCTTGCCAAAAGCCAATGACAAGACGTTACCTATGTAATTTGACATCCCATTCCTACTACCTTTTCCTCCTATGTTTTCTCTTCCGTCCACTAACCAACCTATCTTGCATCTGTCGTACCTTTGATCAATGGTTCTTGTAAATGTATTCACTGAACTCTATATCATTCATGTATACATTATGCTATTTATATACAAAGTAAGCATCATAATTTCTCATATGTGGTGGGACATTATCACCTAACATATCCCTGATTCCCTCATTCTGTGGGACATTGTGTCCTAACACTCCCCCTCAAGTTGGAGCATAGATGTTAATCAAGCCCAACTTGTTACAAAGATAATCAACCCGAGTGCCATCCAAGGCCTTAGTCAAGAAATCACCTAACTGATCACTAGATGATACATGTCCTGTAGAGATAAAATTCTCCTTGATCTTATCACGTACAAAGTGACAATCAATCTCAATATGTTTCGTACGCTCATGGAACACTGAGTTGGAGGCTATGTGTAAGGCAGCTTTATTATCACACCACAGTTTCGCAGGTAATGACATGGTCAGACTGACCTCCTTCATTAATTGGTGGATCCACACAATTTCCTGTACGGACTGAGACATGGCTCGGTACTCAGCCTCTGCACTAGACTTTGCTACCACATCCTGCTTCTTGCTCCTCCAAGATACCAAGTTTCCACCTACAAGAACGCAATAGCCTGTAGTTGACCTTCTAGTTGTCTTTGACCCTGCATGATCTGCATCACAGAAACACTCAATCTTTGTGTGACCATGATTCATATAGAGTATACCACGACCAGAAGAGCCCTTCAAATAATGTAGGACATGTTCCAAAGCTTCCCACTGAGCAATAGTCGGTGATACTATGAATTGGCTAAGCCTACTGACCGGAAAGGTTACATCAGGACGAGTTACCGTAAGATAGTTCAATTTTCCAATCAGCCTTCGGTATCGCTCAGGGTAGGCAAACGGTTTAATCTTCTCAGGATCAATCCATTTTTTCACATCCTCGGGTAGCTCATCAAATGGCACACTATCATCAATGTCCAAAAAAGGATTGGGAATCATGGGACAACTACTGGGTGTTGCTCCAAGTTTCCCGGTTTCTTTCAGTAGATCAAGGACATATTTCCGCTGGGTTAGGAGAGTGCCTTTCTTGCTTCTCATAACTTCAATCCCAAGAAAGTACTTTAACGAACCCAAATCCTTTGTTTGAAAATGAGAATTCAGAAAGACCTTGAGTGATGAGATCCCTGACGTATTGTAATGCCCCAAAATATGTACAAGGGTTTAATGACTCCAGACGAGAATGTGACTAATGTTAGGAAACACTTTTGTGGAATAAAATGTGAATTATTATCCGAATTAGCAGTGGAAAATGCCTAAACCCATTGTCAAAAATTTAATCGTGATAACAAAGTCTAATTGGGATATTTTGAGAAATTATTATCCTCTTCCAATGGGCCATAAATTTCGTCCAACATGAGGGAGCAAGAGGAAAATAAATGTTGAGATAATCATGTTCAAAGATGCAGCAATTTCTTACCAAGTAAATGTGGTGGAAAGTCAAAAGTTAGTATGTGCTTAATTGCAATTGGATATTGATATGAAAGCAAGTGGAATGGCTGATTCAAGAAGCCAATTAATTCCTTCACAAGGCCACATTCACGTCACTTGAAGAGAGGAAGGAGGGAACTCAATTGTGACCAAGTATTACAAGAGGAAGAAAAGTCAAAAATATCATTCTAAAAGCAATATGTGAGAAGGAGGAAAATATGATAAAGTAAGGAGCCATTTTTCTCTTCCTCTTGTCCCATTTTCGGTCAACAATTGTTGGCTACATAAAAGGTGATGACTTGCATTAAAAAGAGTCACCTTACGTATGGAATAAAAAAGGAAAGAGAAAGATGATGATATCAATTTGTTGGCACATGTTAAGGCTATTAGAATATATTATTTTGAGGAGGTGGAAGTGTGATATTTTTGATAAATCATTTATCCCTTTCAAGTCCCATATTTCGGTCATCTCTTTAAGTGATAAGGGAAAGGAAAATCTGATCATTTATCACTCTCTCTCTCCATCTTTAAGTCGGTCCAGTAGCTGCAACACGAGAGGCAAGAAGAGGCCATTGAAGGTGAGACTTTCTACCTTGATTTTCACCTTCTTAACCTCATCTATGGCTCAAGTGTCCTTCATAAACTTTGTTCCTCTTGATAAGAGCTTCATTTCTATGGTTTTAGAATTTCAAGAGGAGGTGTTTTGTGCCATCATCCAAGAACAAAAGCTGAAAAACCAAAGAAAGGAGCTAAGGAGAAGCAAGAGGTGAGTACTAGCATCAATTTGAGCTATTGGTTGTGTTGGTTGAATGAGAATTTTGGCATGTGTAAATCTGCCCTGATTTTGGCTAAACAAGGGTTTGGGTAATTCATGATGTTTTGGTTATGTTATTGGTGGTTTATGATGATTGGAAACCATTTGACATGAGTTTGATGCTGAAATTAGAAGTTGGTAATTTTTGGGATTTATTTTGATTTTTCTGCCAAAATAGGACATGGAGAATGAGTGGGAATTTGTTAATTTTGATGTTACCATTGTTTTCTACACGAAAAATTATGTGGGAATAGCCCTAGGTTGTGAATTTTGGGTCATTGGAACTCAAAGTGTAAATTTGGGTTTTCAGCCTGAACAGAATTCCAGCGAGGTACTCTACTTGTGTGGTGTTTTTGGAAAACCAAATGATCTCTAAAAATTGTGAAACTTTCCAGTATTAAATTTCACATTCCAAGCTTCAAAATGGATATATAATTTGTGTTATTTCGTTTTTTGAGCTATGAGTTCTGGTTGCCTAAAGTTTGATGTCGAAACTGGACTTAATTCTGGAGCAGTGTGGGATTTTGTGTAATTCTGGAATTGTGTGGTGATTTCCAGTAATGATTCATATTTTTCCTATGAAGAGGACTTCAATAGCTTTCCATAGGACTTGGGATCACCTCATTTCAATTTTTTTAGAATTAGTTATGATTTTTCAAAGTCTGGAGAAAATTCTAGCAGATTTGGTCTCTTATGCGAAAATTGAAAATGTAATGGCATAATGTAGTATTGTTGAACTTTGAGGTTAGGAATTGGTCTTTTAGGTTATTGACCACTTTAACTCCTTAGTTGATTTGATTAAATGTCCCTAATGATAACCAACTTGAGTGTTTGAATTAAAGAATTGGATTAAGAACAAGGTAGTGACTCTTTCTCTTATTATGTGTATGATGCCTTGCATATATGTCATTTCATTGAATATGTCGTGATATAACATTGCCGTTGTGAAATGCCGTTGTTGTGCTGTTGTGAAACATGCTGTTGTGAAATATGCCGTTGTGAATGCAGCGAAAGCTGTTGCAGAAATGCTGTTGTATTGTTGTTGTTGTGATTTGCTTACATGCTTTGTGATTGTACATGTTATAAGTGAATTGTTACTACTGGGATTCTTTTGAATCTCATTCTTTCCAATGACTAACCTACAGCAAGGGCAAGTGGTTCAAAGGAAAAGCAAGTGACGAAGGGCGGTTAGAGCTCCTAGCTAGGAGTTTTAAGTTTGGTAGTTGGTTGTCATATTTTGTTGGGGATTAGTTGCACATGTTGTATATATTGAATAGTATTGTGTAATCCCCTGTATGGGAAACTAAGTGTTGTAAACCCTTTATTAAGTAATGAAACCTGAGCATTGTCAGGAATTTTGGTTGTACTCTGATATGTATAAATGAAACCGAACTGGTCAAACCAATTATATTCGAGATGTGAGCATGAGACCGCACTAAACAAGTTTTGGAAAAGTTTTAAGTTAACCACTGGTCTCTATTTCAACTTAATGACGCATTCTCGAACTATAAATATGGTTATGAAGGTAGGGGGTTACACGTATCACTGCTTGTAATAACAATGTCATCTACATAGACTACCAATAGAATCATGCCAGCATCCGTCCGTTGATAAAACACAGAATGATCACATTTACTTTGATTCAGACCAAACTTCTTAACAACAAAACTGAATCGGTCAAACCAAGCATGAGGACTCTGTTTCAAACCATATAAAGACTTCTGGAGGTGGCATACCTTACCATGCTCCCCCTGAGCAACAAAGCCAGGCGGTTGCTCCATGTAAACCTCCTCAAGGAGATCACCATTTAAAAATGCATTCTTAATATCCAGCTGATGAAGATCCCAACCATGGGTAGCTGCCATAGAGATGAAGAGGCGAACAGAGGACAACTTGGCCACAGGGGAGAAAGTTTCTGAATAGTCAACACCATACGTCTGAGCGTAACCCTTAGCTACCAATCGAGCTTTCAATTGTTCCAAGGTGCCATCAGATTTGGTCTTAATGGCAAACACCCATTTACATCCAATAGCCTTTTTACCGGGAGGTAAATCAACGAGAGTCCAGGTATCAGCCTTATCAAGGGCCATCATTTCATCGTGCATCGCAGCAAGCCAACCGGGGTGGGTCAAGGCTTGGGAGAGGTTGGTGGGAATGGTAAGAGAGTTTAAGGAGGCAAGGAAGGAAAAGGAAGTGGGCGACAGGTGATGATATGAAACAAACGAGGAAATAAGGTACGTACAAGTGCGTTTACCTTTTCGGAGGGCAATGGGCAGGTCAGCAGAAGTGACAGTAGGATCTATATTAGCAGGGACATGTTCAAACACTGGTTCAGGCTCTGGTCCAGGCACCAGTTCAGGGTCAGAGTCAAGGGACGGCGAGGGGGCTAAGTGTGGATCAGGTGCCGAGGCGGATATTGGTAGGTCAGAGAGATGAGCAGCAGCATTACTTTCCTTAGGATGTCTCTGATAAACATGATGAATAGGAGGCAGAGCAGGGGCCGGCACAGATGCTTGCACTGGTGGGGAATAAACCTCATACACTAAAATATGATCAAGATCTAGGTTATCGACAGAAGATGGAGGCTGAGCAGGGACAGAGAAGAACGAAGTGGACTCATGGAAAGTGACATCTATAGACACAAGATAACGCCGAAGATCAGGAGAGTAGCACCTATAACCCTTCTGAACCCTAGAATAGCCAAGGAAGACACACTTGAGAGATTTTGGATCAAGTTTAGTGAGACCGGGATGAATGTCTCGAACAAAACAGACACACCCAAAAATTTTTGGATCAATGGGAAACAATGGTTTGGAAGGAAACAAAATGGTGTAGGGAACATCGCCACGGAGAACAAGAGATGGCATACGATTAATAAGAAAGCAGGCGGTGGATACAGCATCAGCCCAAAAGGATTTAGGAACATGCATTTGAAACATTAGAGCGCAGGCAACTTCTAATAAATGCCGATTTTTTCTTTCGGCAACACCATTCTGAGCAGGTGTATCGGGACATGAGGACTGATGAAGTATGCCATGGGTAAGCATATAGTCGTGAAACTGGGTAGAAAAATACTCTATAGCATTATCACTGCGTAAGGTTTTCACAGAGACACCAAATTGAGTTTTGATCTCAACAAAAAAATTGTAAAAGTGAGAAAACAACTTGGAACGAATTTTCATTAAATAAAGCCAGGTGGTTCGAGAAAAATCATCAACGAAAGTGACAAAGTACTTAAAACCAGAAGTGGACATAACAGGACAATGACCCCAAACATTATAATGAACCAAATCAAAGGGGGACGCAACCCGTTTATTGATGCGAGGTGCCAGGTGAATACAGTGGTGTTTGGCAAACTGACACGACTCACACTCTAAAGACGACAAATGATGAAATTGAGGATACAACCTCTTCAAGGATGACAAGGACACATGACCTAAATGACAATGAACATCAAAAGGAGAGGAACCACCAGAGCAAGCAACTGAACGCGGCACCTGATCATCAAGAAAGTAATGGCCGACCGATTCATAACCCCTACAATAATCCGCTTCGTCGTAAGATCCTGAATCACACAATGGTCAGGAAACAGTGAGATAAAACAGTTCAATTGACGAGTAAGCTTGCTGGGAGACAGAAGGTTAAAAGCAAGGTCAGGAACATTAAGGACTGACGATAGGGGAACAAAGGATGTAGGTGTAACCGTGCCAGAGCCAAGGACACGAGAAGCAGAACCATTTACAATAGTGATAGAAGAGGGGTTGACATAAGGTGCATATGTAGAGAACAAACGATGGTTACCTGTCATGTGGTCAGTGGCACCAGAATCGATGATCCACCTCGAGGAAGAAGTAGCAAGGCATGAGTCACCATTACCTGTAGCAAGCGCACTCGGAGTGGATGGAACATTGGCAGGTTGATCTGTGGATTGGGCCATATGAGCAGCTCCAGTACGTTGCAGCTTGTTTTGTAACTTATGACAATAGCGTTTGGTATGACCCGATTCCTTACAATAGTAGCAGACAATAGGACTAGGAGTCGGAGGATTGTTGCCTGAACGTGGAGGACCTTGGTTCCGTGAATCAATAGAGGGCAAGGACGGTGTACTAGGTCTAGAGTTCAAGAAGTTCTGGTGGCGGTTATTAGTGGGACCACGACCTGCCAACGCACTAGCAGTAAGAGTAGAGATCGGGTGTAAGAGACTTTCTGCACGTAGCACATGAGAGTACACATCCTGAAGTGAAGGAAGTTCAGAACTAGACAGAACTTGGGAACGAACTGTCTCATAGGTCGGGTCAAGGGCAGTAAGAAAGCTGATAATTGCCAATTTCTCCATATTATCAACCTGTACCTGAAGGTCAGTGGTAGGCGGCATCAACATCTTCAATTCCTCATACATTTTCTTAAACTCCACATAAAAGCTCTTTAAAGAGCGGCCCTGCTGTTCAGCACGATAAAATCCCTTGCAGACATCATGAATGTGAGTAATATTGCCTTTTCTAGAATACAGAAATTTCAAGCAACCCATAAGTTCCTTAACAGTATTACAGTGACTAACCGAGGGAAGGATTTCACTGCCAATGGAATTCTGGATTTGCAAGAATAAACAGACATCAGCGCGAGCCCAAGCCATCTTAGGGTCATCCGTGGGAGGCGTCTCAGTCAAATGGCCCTCCTTCTCAATACTAAGTAAGTACATGCGAACAGTTTTGCTCCAATCCATATAATTTGTCCAGGTCAATTTGTGCTTAGTAATTTTGTTAGTTAAGGGAATAATTTCAGTGACACTAGCATTGGAGTCACCCATCAATGCAAGCAGAAAAATACCAAAAAAAATGTATAACTTCCAAACTTATAATCTCCACACAAGTCCACACACACCAAAGAACCAAATGGAGTTGATAACCAAATGGAGTTGACGCTCCACACACACCAAAGAACCAAATAGAGTTGACACACAACCAAACAACTCCCCCCCACAACAAAGAGCTAGCACATGCAGCACCGCAAAGGCAATAACCATGAACACAAACTAGTAGCATAGAAACGCAGCAAACCAGAAACAGAAGCACAGAAAAGCAGCACAGAAACAGGAGCAAGGGGATAAATCAACAACCAACCCGCAAACGGTGAGTACCCACTGCACGAAACCACACGGGGAAGGACGGCGGCAGTAATCCTAACCCAACGCAGCAAACAGCGGTGAAAAACTCGCCGGAAACTGCCGTCACGCGCCGGCGCGTGGAACTCTGGCGAGAGAGGTGGTGGCGCATGAGAGCCACGCGCACATCGGACGACGGCGAAACTCCTGGGACTGGCCGATCGGGCGACGATGAGGCCAGCTGTGGGGCGCGTGTAAGCTGACTCGCCCTGTACTAGAGCGTCGTGCACAATGAACAGTGCGGACAGAAATAGAAACCAGAGGAAAGACTCGCCGAAAAACAAAAAATAGAGAGCACTGTGGCTCTGGTACCATGTAAATGTATTCACTGAACTCTATATCATTCATGTATACATTATGCTATTTATATACAAAGTAAGCATCATAATTTCTCATATGTGGTGGGACATTATCACCTAACATATCCTTGATTCCCTCACCTAATATATCCTTGATTCCCTCATTCTGTGGGACATTGTGTCCTAACAGTTCCAATCATTATCTTCCAAATATAGGCTGAGAAAGCCTCAATCTTAGTTCTTTTGGTGCCACCAGCAGATGCAATTCTCTGAAGCACATCAATGCTTGATACATTAATGTGATAAAGACGCTTAAGCGTTATGTTGTTCATTGGCATGTTCTGTATCTCTTCTATAGTGCACTTGATGAAAGTTTGATCCAATGATGGGTGATATTTGGGAGGAAAACGAGCTTGAAGGTGTCTACTATGGTTTGGGAGAACTGAAAGGGGCTTATTTTGAGCTCTTTCAGACCATGAGGCAGTGAATTTACCAAAGAAACTTGCATCACCTAATGCATGGTCGAAAGTGAACGCTATAGAGATGCTTCTGCAAGGGTAATTTGTTACCTGAATTTGCAGAGGGAAACCGGTTGAATAGAAACTAGCTTACCCTGAACGGTTTCATTGAGATTATGGAAATTTTGTTTCTTCATTGGGAGATTGGCGTGAGCTTCAATGACTAGAGCTCCATTGTTGTCACAGATGATTTCAGGCTCACCAATTTTGGGGTTCTGAACAATTTGACCTGCAAATGGATAGTAGTAATCAAGTATTTGTGCTAGAGAGCTCTTGAGAGACCCAACAAGTGCTCCAAAGTCATGAACTAACGGTTTGGGTGTGCGAAAGAAATACAAGTATGTCACAGGAAAACGACCAGAAAGAAGGTCAAGATTTAAGGGAGTGATTGAAAATGATGCTGGTGGATGATTCATAGCCTTTACAACACTTTTATTGGAAATCTCCACTATTAACTTCACAGGCTCTGAGGCCTCAAAGTCCTCAAGATTGTCTAGCATTTTTGGAAGTAGGGTGGTATTTTCTCTATCCTGAGGATATAACATAACAGGTTTATGATGCAAGTGAACCTAGCATATACTTATATAGAGTGTGAAAAGGAGGTTTTATTTATGTTACTGTGAAATGTCCACAGTGAAGCTGAGTGATTAGACTGTCGTGACCTCATGATTATAGGCTGATCTCAGAAGTCACTCAAATGGTTCAAGCATGCTATGTAGGTCGTCAAGTTTGGCAGGCAACATAATTGTAGTGTTGTCATAATACCTTGTGCAGCACAGTAGATCAGACCAACAACAAACTTCAATACCATGAGGTACATTAATTTGCTAAAAAAAAGTAAGTCTTATGTTATGAAATATGAATTGGCAATGCAAAAATTGAAAAGCACGCGAGAAAAAATAAGCCTCTTGTTTTAGTGAATAGTTTTAGTAGACACAGATTAAGGACAGAACTGGGACATCATGCGGATAGTTATTAGTTGGCTTGTTATAGATTTTATTTGATAATTAAAACAATTTTTTTCTAATATCAACATAATTTTGAATGAGACTGATATAATACACCTGAATTCAAAATGTTAATGGGCCGTAAGAATGTTGAGGCATAAATTTTTTTGAGTAAAAATTAGATATCATTGCTATTTAATTAGAAAGTAAAACAGGAGTTCAAACTTCTTCATCAAGATCCACCCTTGAAAGTTGAGGCATAAATTCAAACATAGATTTTATAAATATTCATAAAATACTAGTATAAATAGTTTGCTCCACTCTCGTGATGAACCAGAGAACTGTAAAGAGTTCCCATGAATCTGGAAAACACTAGTTAGAGGTAGCACGTTGTATTAAAAATATATTCTATGCAGTAATGCAATCATACGAAATATCTATTACATTCTTGTAATTATTATTTAATAACAACTATTTTTATTATTAATTTTTATCAAAAGATAGATTAAAGCATTTCATATTTTAAAAATTATTTTTTATTTAATTTCATTTCGCAAACGGCCTTTATTATGTAGCCTTTCTTGCAACCAAGGTATTAAAACCCGGACCGGGTACTGAACCGGTCGGGGTATTGGGTTAAGGGTCAGTGGGCCAGACCGGAGCTAAACCGAGACCAAACCGATGAGAAATTAAAGATTTTAGGCTTATTGGTATGAAATTCTAAAGAAAATATAAAAAAAATTTTAAAAAATTGGAAACCGGACCGATCAACCGGCCAGTTTACCGGTTTCCAGGCCGAACCGTCCGGTCGGTTTCCATATCCTTGCTTGCAACACAAAGTAGTGCTTGTTTGTCACTTCAAAAAGTGGGCAGTGAGGTGAGCAATGACCACTTTTGGCATTTAGCACCATCACTTGTCACTAGGGGTGGAAACAGGCCAGGCCAGCTGACAGGGGCCTACGGCCTGGCCTGTTAGAGGCCTGTTCAGGCCTGGCCTGACAAGCTAAAAGGCCAGGCCAAGGCCTCTTTAAAAGCCTATTTTCCTTAACAGGCCAGGCCAAGGCCTACAGGCCTGTCAGGTGGCCTGAGCCTGTAAGGTTTATTAAAAAAAAAAAATTCTACAATACCTATCCGCCCCCACTGCCACTCCCCTCTTCTCTAATTGTCTAAACCTAATTCCTAAATCCTAAAGAAAGACTCCCTCTCCCTCTGCGCTCTGCCTCACGCGACCCCTCGACCACGGCGACTCCCCTTCCACCCTCGACTGCCACCCCCCTCGACGAGACTCCGTCTGCTTCCCGAGTCCCGACCCCGGCGAACGACTCCCTCTCCCTCGACCACCCTCGACTGCCATCCCCCTCGACGAGACTCCGTCTGCCTCCCGAGTCCCGACCCCCGCGAGCCTCGAGCGACTCCCTCTCCCTCCCAACTCCCTACTCCCGTATCCCGACTCCCTTTACCCTCGTCAGATCTGTGGTCGTCTCCGTCAAGCTCTCGGTCAGGAGGAAGTTATTAAAGAAAGGCTTATTCTGTTTCTGGTTCATAATTGTCCTGTTCATGATTTTCTGTTTCTGGTTCATTGTTTCTGTTCTTGTTTAATTTCTGTTTCTGGTTCATTCTGTTTCTGGTTCATTCTGTTTCTAGTTCATTCAATGGGTGTTTTAAAGCTTTATCTTAGCTGTCTTGGTATACTTATTTTAATTCCTTCATGTTATGATGTTGGTTTTGTGTACTAGTACTATAAGATTGACTAAAGTGAACATGAGGTTTTAGGGTTAATAGTGATTGTGGTCTATGGCAAATCTCACCGTCCTGTATAAAGTTGTGAAATAATGCGCATGGGTTAATATTATAGATACGCAACACTACTGCAATATTTTGAATAATAAATCAATGGTTTGTTTCACCTTGACTGGGGCAAATTCTGAAGTTTCAACTCGTCTACGTACGTTGTGCCTGAAGTTTCTGAATGATATGTTCACTTTTCCTATATATATTGATGAGTTTGGTAGATAAATAAGCAACATATGCCTAAGTTATTGATTTAGATTTTGAATTAGATGATGAAATTTTCATTTTTAACTACTCTTAGTCAAGTTAAGTCCATTATTGGTTATATGAAAGGGCTTTGGTACCTTTCAAAAGACAAATGTAAAACAGAAGATGAACCAAACTTATGAGTTTTATATTTGTTATTTGTACATACATTATTAGTTTTTTTTTCAGTGATCTGTTTGAAAGAAATTTGGTTATTTCTTAATGTTTTTAGTGCTCCAACCAACATGCCAATAAATGTAAAAGAAATTCTAGAGACAAGGTTGGAAAAGACAAACCACTTGATATAAGGCCTTTGAATCAATCTGTAACTATATCTGATGTTTGCATCTCAAATGCTATATAACAATTCAAGCTTCCTATGACTTCATTAGTGGTAGCCAGGAATTGATGTTGAAGCATTTAGCACTAGACATTTCTTCCACTGTAGCCAGGTAGATGAAACAAACAAGGAATCTGTTGAAGCAACTAGTCCTCCTCACTTCCAAGTCATGGAGCAAAGTCAAACCTTTTAAAAATGTTAAACTTTGATCAGTGAGATGCAATTAAGTATTCTCTTATTATGGGGACCAAGGTGGAGCTTTATGTTCTTTTTTCTTAATTGTTTTAATCACTAGAAGGAATTATTTAATTCACTTTTGACTTTTTATTTGGGCATGCCTAGTACTTGGTATGCATGATTTTTTAGTACCTAAAGCTAGTAAATTATATATGTTGACTGTCATAGTTAAGCTTTCTGGTGCATCAACATATCTATCTATATATGCCTTATGTTTTCATAGCATATATATATATATAATATCTTCCCAACAATTTTCATCCATTTAGTATTCTTAATTCTCATTGAAATTGATATTAATTCTTAATTATTTCCTATAAATATTAAATTACATTAGTTTATACAAGTGTATGTTATTTATGTTAACATAACTTATTCCTAACTAAAGGAGAGTGCCTTGGGAAAAAATATGACCGCTTTTTAAAATATTTGCAAGGGAAGAGCAATGCTATGGACTAAGAAGGTCCTAAAAATGTTAGTTGATAATTGAGTAAAGCTATGGGCAACAATTTTGTTCAAATATGGTTTGCTTAACTGATATTGATGTTGCAATTGTTACTGATTTTGCAGACAGTGAGGGGCAAGTGTTTTGAGAAGTGCATCACAAAACCAGGGTCGAGCTTAAGTGGAGGCGAAAGTAGTTGCATCTCTAGATGTGTGGAACGATATATTGAGGTCACTGGCATCATTAGCAAAGCCTTATTTTCTGCATCTCGATAAAACTATCATATGATTCAAAAAAAATGAGAGTTTTCTGAGCATGTGGTTTATAATGTTATCTCATTATAAATGTCTAATCCTTTTCATGATTTATCCCTTCACATTCCAGTTATTTGGTTATATTGAAATTCTTGCGAGATTGTGCTAACAAGAATGTTAGTTTTGCTTTGATGTTGCAATGACCTTGTTTAATCGTTCCTTGATTTTATGATAGACTTTAATTCTCTTGTGTTTTGATGTATTTTGATTCATTGATAGTATTTTATGTAAATTTCGGCCTGTTTTCGGCCTGTTTAAGGAGGCCTGTTTTCAGCCTGTGGCCTGTAGGCCTGTTGGTTTGCTTAAAAAATTTCAAAAAATCAGGCCTCCTTAACAGGCTTCAGGCCAGGTCAGGCCCAGGCCTAAAATTTGGCCTCCAACAGGCCACAGGCCAGGCTCAGGCCAGTTTATGCCTTAACAGGCTAGGCCTGTTAAGGCAAAAGCCTGGCCTGGCCTGGCCTGTTTCCACCCCTACTTGTCACCAGCCAACCACCCTGATTGCTCTACACGTAGCACCCACCTTTAGCGGCTATACTTAAATTGGCCTTTTAATTAGCACTGAACTTCTAATTAGGGACGGTATTTTAAGTTTGATTCTTCACTATTTAGAATAGAGATTTAAGTATCTCAAATAAGATTACCTCCTATAGGAATATATTTATACTTTGAAAAAAAAAAAAAAAAAAGAGATTCAGATCCTCTCAGAATTTATAAATAAGTTGCTTTAATAAGAAGTTAGGATCAATTTACAAAAACAAAACTCGAATTTTAAGATTTAAGTTTGGGATGAAATCATAGAAACCTCATTCAACTAACCAATGTCAAGAGGCTATAAAACGGCGCCCACCCATCATCTCCCACCTCGCATAATCCTGTCGTTTATTTGTTGTCAGGTTTAAAGCGTTTTAATTGAGATGTTATAATATAAAAAAGATAATACTAGTAAATATAAATCGTTAAAATTTGATATGAATAATTCAATGAATAGGAAAAGGGGAAAAATGGAGGAGGGGAAAAGTAGAATTGATGTCAAGCAAGTCAGTGATCCAGCGGGCAAGAAGAGATTCAGTAGCAACTCAACATTGGCAAAATTTATTAACTTTAATGTAGAGAAAGTTCACAGATCAGATATTTCTCCGAGATGAATGAATACAAAAGCATTATATCTAAAAATAGTTATCTTTCCCTAAAATAAAAAGGACACAACACAATGTTCCTAGTAACTGACCACATTCTCTCCGCTAAACCTAGGAGTTCTTCATGATAGAATTAGCTTAGCTTACTGTGTCTATTTCATGCTGATCTCCATCATTCACTTGCTCTTGCAGCCTTTTCTTTAATTCCTCCTGAAAGGGGAATAAAAAAGAACAAAATTTTCCAGAGAAATCAAATATAACTTTGCAGAAGACTATTTATTTCTTGATAATTTCAAATTCGGCACCAATCGGCAGATGATCACTGGGATGACTAAAATTTGGCAGGCCACCATCAACATCAGGCGAGGTGGAATCAGGAAGCTCAAGAAAACTGATTGGTTTAATATAGCGAGAAGGGTAAAATAGTATATAGTCCAGTGTTCCTGTGAATCCAGGAGTACAGTTTGTAAATGAAGGCTCTCCTCTTGTGCAAGCATAGACACTACGTAAGGGAATAGGAGCGTCTTCTGAACTTTCAGGCATTGGTTTTGATGAAGGGTCGCCAGATACAAGGTATTGATAAACCTGCAAAATGATTGGGGATTGAAACTATTAGTAAGGATTAATACATTCTTTGGTCTCTTAAGTTTGCCTTTATTTTGGTTTTCGTCCCTCAAATTTCAAACTATAGGTTTTTGTCCCTCAAGTTTCATTGCGTTTAAAAGATTGGTCCTTGCAACTTAATAAAAAATTGGACCATTTTGATAACTATTAATAACATGTTAAAAGCAAACTTAAAAGACCAAAGATTGTATTAACCCTATTAATAACATGTTGAGGAAAAACCGTAAAATGTTAGAGAAAAGACATTCTTGGAAAATTCTCATGAAATTATCAAGAGAAATGCCGCAAGAACTTCTCTTATTGTGAATTCCATGAGAATTTCACTGTTTTCTGATAATGTATATTGACTTGCATCTACTTGATAAGTGATTTGGCATTACCTAAGGATTTACATGGATGTTTAGTATCATGGATGGAAAGGTAATTCCTTTCTAAAATGTCTATTACATTTACATCATTGCAATCACTATTCAACAATTTAATTCAAAAAAAATTGGAGCATGGAAATCATTTCTCATCCTCCAAATCAATGTCCTCATTTTATCTTCCATTAAATGAGCCCTTAGTATAAAAGAGAAAATTAATACTCCCTCCAGTCCTAAATATAGGAGCTAGACAAGGGGTTCATTTTGGCGCTAAATAAAATATAAGACCTTAATTTACTTTGTTTTCTATATTTTTAATTGTTTCCCCAAAGTATCCATATTGATTGCATTAAGGGGGTTTCCATCAAGGGTAATTTCAATGCACATGGTAAAACTGGGTATTTTAGGGAAATCGAAACCCATATGTTATATTTAGCTAACTTAACCAATTTCCTCAATAGAAAATTAGTTATCTAGCCCTTATATTAAGGACTGAAGGTAATAATTTAGAAGTGCTCCGTACCATATCCCTTGGCGTAGAATTGAAGTCACCAGCCACTAGGACATCAGGCACGCATTCAGATCTTTTTGATACCAATGTTTTGAATTGTGCTAAGCGAGATAGAAGATATTTAGCTTGGGCCAGCTTGACATCAGCCCATTCAGGATCCCTGGTGCAAAAATGTAACAACAACAACAAAGTCTTTATCCCACTAGGTGGGGTCGGCTACATGGATAGCACGACGCCATTGTGCTCTGTCGAAAACCATATCCTTAGGTATATTATTAATCAAAAGGTCTCTCTCAATGACCTCATTTAGCGTTCGTTTCGGCCTTCCGCGACCTCGTTTTACAGGACTCCATACGGCTTGATCAACCCTCCTCACCGGTGCATTCAACGGCCTTCATTGAACATGACCAAACCACCTCAAACGATTTTCTACCATTTTTCCTTCAATAGAGGCCACTTCAACTCGTTCATGTATATTATTGTTACGAATCTTATCCTTTCTTGTATGACCATACATCCATCTCAACATCCTCATCTCGGCCACCCCCATTTTATGCTCATGTAATCCCTTTAAAGCCCAACACTCACTACCATATAGCATTGCTGGTCTTATAGCAGTGCGGTAGAACTTCCCTTTTACTTTATTAGGTACTTTCCGGTCACAAATAACCCCAGTGACTTTTCTTCATTTATACCATCCAGCTTGGATTCTGTGATAGACATCTCCATCAATTTCACCATCTTGTTGAATAATTGATCCCAAATACCGAAATTTTGTCACTTGCGGAATAACTTGCCCCTCCAATATAACTTCCACTTCATTTCGACCTTGTCTCTTATCATAGTTACAATGCATATATTCAGTTTTGCTCCTACTCAAACGAAAACCCTTCACTTCCAAAGTCCGTCTCCATATCTCAAGTTTAGAATTAATTTCCTCTCTGGACTCAGCCAACAGAACTACATCATCCGCAAAAAGCATGCATTTAGGGATTTCCTCTTTTATAGGCTCAGTTAGAATATCTACCACTAGGTTAAACAAATTGATGCAAAAATGTAAACTTCATCAATTTTACCAGTGAAGTTGGGCAGACTCATATTCATAAGAACCAAGCCAAGGTATGGCAAAAGTTTATTGTAAGTAAAAAAAACTAAAAAAAAATTACATAATTAGCAAATAAATTATTCCATTACCAGTAAAGATGTGTATTAGCCACAATAACGACATGATGAGGAAGATCTCTGAATTTGAACGCAGCCAAAATACCAACACAATCACGCTTTAGTCTCACCCGGGGATCATTTGGATCTCCACGATCTTCTGCATTCTTTTTAGGTCCTGGATGTGAAAAATCAAATATTGCTCAATCTGTGAGGTATAAAGCAAGATAATTAAACCCGGTCCGGTCAGTGAACCAGCCGGGGTACTAGGTCAAGGGTCAGTGGGTCAGACCAGAGTCAAACTGGAGCTACTTGAGACCAAATCAGTGAGAAATTGAAGATTTTAGGCTTATTAGTATGAAATTCTAAAGGAATTTTTTTAAAAAAAAAAGATTTTTTAAAAAAATAATAAAAAAGTTGACCCGGGCCGGTCTGCCTGCCGGTTGGCCGGTTTCCGGTTCAGACCGGCCAGTCCGGTCCGTGTCTGATAAGTTTGGTATAAAGACGGTTTATCCCCTCCTAGCAATGTGTGTAGGCATAATAGCACAACATAGAAGTTACCATTACTGGGTGCAGCATCCTCTCGTTTCTCTGACTGATCATTGTTGTGTTCACCATCATTTGAAGAGTTCCCATCTTGAAGTGAATTTACCAGATCATTGTATTCAATTTTCTACTCTAAGACCAGCTCTGCACTAAACAGAACAAAGTATGGATAAACATAAAACTGAGATCATTGAAGATCATAAGGATAAGCATTCTCCCTAACTAGTCACAAGTCATAAAATCCATTTGAAGAACACCAATCATGTAAAAAGCATATCTTACTCTTTTTTTTTTTTTGAGGCAATATGATAAATCTAACCAAAACCGATGTAATGTAAATAATGACTCTGTTTGAGTTTTGGCTGCTTTCAGACAGAGATATTCAACTATAAAGGATAATATGGAAATAGACTCATCCAAATAGTAATCAATTGATAATAGCTCAATTATCACATTACAACATTGGAGATTCAGGATTTCTGCATCCATCAATCCATCTATTAGCCAACTTTGCATCAACCATTACAAACCATTAGTCATGGGGTAAAGGTCATTTGTTCAAATTAAGGATCAATCTTCCTATGGAAACAAGAAGTCTAAAAATAAAAATTAAAGAAAACACAGATCTGGTAAGCAAACTTGGTTTGAATGACAAAATCCTGGTTACTAGCTATTACTAATTATAATTCCTATAACTCATGCAAAATTTAAATTACAAATCTTGTGTCTGCAAAACTACAAGTTGCTTGTGTTCGGCACAAAAGTTCAACATACCGATCATGCTTGTAAAATAATCCACACCCGTCACGTTTTTGTCCACTTCTCTTCATATAAACAGTAGAATATCCTATGTTGAGCATGCTTCCTTTGTAAAAGCTATCATACTCATCAACTTCCTGAAAAGGTTCATGGCATCAAGACAGAGATTTTTTTTTTTTTCAATATTATTAAATAAAGTAGTTAAGAAATTGAAATTTACAATAAACTTTTAAAGCATTCAATATTTGACTTCAACTGAAAGCAGCCCTAGAGAAAGATAGAGAAGAAGATAAAAGAAGACCCAAAATTTATAAAGAACTAACCTGTAGACAGAAAAAATCAGCTTCTAAATTCTTGAGAACCGTTAAAATTGCATTTGAACGAGCTTTCCACCTACAACAATGGTGAATTAAAATTAAGCATAGATGCAGATCTTGAAATCATTATTTGTTTCTTAGGATCCAAAGTAATATACTTCAGTGAAGAGGAAGGAGAGTGTGGGAATAGAGAGCTCTTCACATAGACCTACATCACAAATAAAAATAAAATAAATAAGGTTATAGGGGAAAACAAAAAAGGTTTGAGATCCTTAAAGACTTGGACTCATGCATAACTTAAGACTCAGTTTATTGTTAACCCCCTCTCTGACCTTACAAAATATCACATGGCTATAGTTATTAATTACATTTCATGGTTTGTGACAAAACTTAAAACGCCACAAAATACATTTAGAAATTAGATGAAAACAATAAATACCATACCTGAGCCAATATATTGTATGAGACAAGGCTGAATCTGAACCCTGTGATATTAAATTTTAAATGTCTGTAAATGATTCAAAAAATGTTGAAAAAACATGCTAATTTTAATAAACAAATATACAATACTAAGTGGGGCTGAAAAGAGACAGATTGAATTAGTTAGGATGATAGATTAAGGTACTTGGTGAAGGGCATGATAACCCTGTCACCGCCATTCCTCTTGTTTTGCCTAAATGTCAACGTAGTAAAGGCCAACACGCAAGACCAGAAGAAGTGACAGCTGTGTTTGTGGCTTAGTTGTGGAACCTAGATCTAAGGACTAAAGCCATTTTTATGTTGTCTTATACTGAAATGGCCTTTTGGTTCAATTGACATCATCTAGAACTGTTGTTGGGGCTTGGCTTAGTTTAAAAGATAAAAAGAGGAGAGAGAGAATGGAATGCTTGCATCATTTTTGGATCCTTGTTCAACTTTCATTCTTCCCATTTCCATTGCCTACACCTTTTGTTTCCCACCCCATTAAAGTTCAAAAAAGCAGGGGATGAAGAAATTACAAGAAAACAGAAAGCCGAAGATCAGAGATAGAATATTTGGCTACTTTATGGTTTCATTCTCTATTAGACTAGCCCCATGTTCACAACATTCAAATTCCTCAACGAGAATTCCAGCCCACCCATGTAATACATCATGCTCTACAGTTAAATTCTTGTACTTCAAAGTCAAGCCAAGCGCACTGAAAATTGTCATATGGAAAACATAGAAGCCAAAAAACCACAGCAGCATGAAAAAAAAAACACACAATGAACCAAGTTATAATCACATATAAGTAAAAACTTTAATGGGTAAACCAAACAGCAAAGAACATCGTTCATTACCATCTGGTTTACTTCTTGAATGTATATCACTTCCTTCCACGGAAAAGAACTTTGGAATTTTCGGTGGTGATGGCACCGAGCTCATTTTGCTCAAATATACTCTGCAACAAATTCATAATTACGGATTCAACACATGATTTCACGTTCACCCACTAAGATGTTCAATAATCACCAGCGAACTGAAACCAAATAACAAATACAAAACTCTAGATATGCACTTAAGTTCCCATTTCTCATAACCATTTTCCTGGAATGCGAAAGTAAATAGACCCCCAGTTGTATGAGTCAAAACGAGGTATACATACGAACTAAATCAGTGGGAGGATGGGACATACCTTGTGAAAGAGGGGATAGAAAGAAGGCGAGGAGGCGCAGCAAAAGCTTTTAACATGTCTCGGGTCGTCGAGGTATGTATAGATTCGGTTTTGCAGGTAAGGTGTTTGTTGTTTTGAACACTTGCTAAACACCGCAAAATGTTTTGCCAAAAGCCCAATGTTGCTTCATTCCCATCTGATTTTGGGAGAAGGAAATCCGTCTGAAACGACCCCAGAATTAACTTTTGCCGTTAAGGGTGTGTTTCGGGAGTGTGGTACAGGATAAATCTAAAATTTATTTTTTTATTTTTTTAAATTTTATATTTTTGTCTAAAATTTATTTTTTTTATTTTTTTTAAATTTTAGGTTCCTGTTCAAATTTTAAATATCTTCAACCTAAAAAAAGATAATTTAACTCTCTCCCCTCCCCTCCCCTCCCCTCCCCTCAAACCAAGGGATAAGGGTGTGTTTGGTTCGAAGTAAGGGGATGAGAGGGGGTAGGAGGGAAGCCAAAATTTTAGTTTTAATTCCCTTCCCTCCCTTTAAACAAAATAAAGGATCCTCTTCATTCTAACAAATCAAATAATGTAACATACCCTCCCCTCCTTTTGTTCTCTCAAACAAAACACTATAAGGGTGTGTTTGGTTTGAGGAGAGGGAAGTGTGGGTAAATTATCTTTTTAGGTTGAGAGTATTTAAATTTTAGGCGAAAATTCAAAATTTATAAGGAATAAGAAAGTAAATTTAGGGCGGAAACCCAAAATTTAAAACAATGAGAGGACAAATTTTAAATTTTTTTTATCCAAAATTATAATTTTCCCACCCTCCCATTTCCTCAACCAAACACACCCTAAAAGTTTCAATTCTCAACCTTTTGCTGCGGTTAAAAGGAAATTCTCCCTCCTCCTTTCATTATATTAAAGAAATTAGTTAATATTACTCTGATCTTATTTATAAGTTTTTTTTTTGACAAAAAGATTTGGTTTTATTTATAAGTCCAGTTTCAGGATAGTAAATGTGTTTTGTACTTTTTTACCCTTATTAATTACAATAAATAAAAAGAATTTATTCATGTTGACTTTTGGAACCAATCATAGATAAGAGCGAAATTGGAAATTTAGTCCATAGTTAATGAGTTAACTAACTCTTCTTCGTATGTGAGGATTAATTAAAAAAGACTTATAAATAGAATCATAGTGGTATATTTTTGTACAACATACTAATCATCTTTTTTTTTAATCCTCTTCATCCGTTTTTAACTTAATTATTATCTGGAGTCAATAGAGATAATTTTAAAAAGAATGATAAATATAAAAACAAATCTTATATTTAGGCTCAAGATTAATCTCAAATTAAGTCCTATGTTAAGGACTAGAGCAATGTGATCGTAATCATAATGTAATTGTAAGATACATAGTTCTCAAACTTAAGAGGGTCACAAATTATGCTTTACTCCCCATCAGTATTATGAGTAAAAAATTATAAGAGAAATCCACATGCCAAACCCTTGTTTGCGTATCACCATTGCTAATAAGACCAACACTGATATGTAATTAAAAAAATATATTATATTTGTTTTAATAACATCTCTTTAAAATATGAATATTGTAGTATTGACAAATATTTACACTTGCCAAAAAATGACAAATATTTCCACATAACACACAAGTGGACATTTGAGATTTGCATATACTCGTGCTCCAAAAACTGACCAATTAGTGTATTACTACCTCTGATCCTAAATATAAGATAAAGTTGATTTTTTTTAGAAAAATTAAGGAAGCTAAATAAATTACTTAATCATATCATATGTTGTGTCTCTTTAGATTACATATTATTTTATTAGTTAAACTAATTAGTTTGGAGAAAAAAATAAAAATATAAATACTCTAAAGTAATTTAATTAGCTTCCTTAATTTCTCCAAAAAAGTCAACTTTATCTTATACTCCTTCCGGTCCTAATTATAAGACAAAGTTGACTTTTTTGGAGAAATTAAGGAAGCCAATTAAATTACTTTAGAGTGTTTATGTTTTTAGTATCCTTAGATTATATATTAGTTTATTAGTCAAATTAATTAATTTGGAGAAAAAAATAAAAATATAAATACTCTAAAGTAATTTAATTGACTTCTTTAATTTCTCAAAAACAGTCAATTTTATTTTATAATTAGGATAGGTTGAATAATTAGTACGGGAGGGAGTATTTATTTACTCAACAACATGTTTAGACGAGTCAGTTAATACAGTTAACTCGTGAGCGAGTTAATTTAATGGAGACAGAAGTTAATACATGCGGATGATAATAATTGCCTTCAGTATTCACCGGAAAGAAGAGGGAGAGGGAGAGAGTAAAAACTGTAATAACTATTCATTAATTGTGGACAATAAAGAGTGATGAATCTGTACATAAGTGAAATTAAATGTTCTAATTTTATTAAATGTTGCATATGATCTATATATATACACTGAGTTATACGTATGAACTAGACAAGCCGTTCTTACTCTAAGACTTTCCTACATTAGCTTCTGTCGGCAAGGCACCATATTTGACTAACTCTAACACTCCCCCTCAAGTTGGAGTATATATATTGATCATGCCCAACTTATTACAAAGATATTTAACCCGTGTCCCATGTAAGGCTTTTGTCAGAAGATCTGCCAGTTGATCATCGGATCGTATGTGTCCTGTAGATACAATATTTTCTTTGATCTTAGCACGAATAAAATGACAATCAATTTCAATATGTTTTGTTCGTTCATGGAACACAGAATTTGAAGCTATGTGAAGTGCTGCTTTATTGTCACACCATAGTTTTGCAGGCAATATCGTGGTAATGCCAATTTCCTTCAAGAGTTGAAATACCCACACAATTTCTTGTACTGACAGTGACATGGCTCTGTATTTTGCTTCTGCACTTGATTTTGACACAACTAATTGCTTCTTACTTCTCCAAGATATCAAATTTCCACCAACAAACACACAATAACCAGTAGTTGATCGTCTTGTGGCTTTAGATCCTGCATGATCCGCATCACAGAAACACTTGACTTTAGTGTGCCCATAATTTGTATAAAGAATACCAAGACCTGGAGAACCTTTCAAATAATGCAAGATATGTTCTAAAGCTTCCCATTGTGCCACTGTTGGTGATGCCATGAATTGGCTGAGTCTACTGACTGAGAAGGTTATATCAGGACGAGTTACTGTTAGATAATTTAGTTTCCCAATAAGTCTTCTATATCTCTCAGGAAATGGAAACGGCTTTAATTTCTCTGGATCAATCTTCTTTTTCAAATTATCAGGAAGCTCATCAAACATACTAGCATCAAGATCTAGAAAGGAATTTGGAATCATGGGGATGCTGCTTGGTGCAGCTCCAAGTTTTCCAGTCTCCTTTAAGAGATCGAGAACATACTTTCTTTGAGTCAAAAGAATACCTTTCTTGCTTCTCAAAACCTCAATACCAAGGAAGTACTTTAATGATCCCAAATCTTTAGTCTGAAAGTGAGAGTTCAAGAAGATTTTAAGTTCTGAGATTCCAGAATAATTACTTCCTGTAATCATAATATCATCAACATATACTACGAGAAGAATCATGCCTGCATCAGATTGTTGGTAGAACACAGAGTGATCACACTTGCTTTGACGTAACCCAAACTTCTTGACCACATTACAGAATTTATCAAACCAGGCTCGAGGACTTTGCTTTAGACCGTACAGTAACTTCCGGAGGTAGCACACTTTCCTATTCTCCCCCAGAGCAACGAACCCAGGTGGTTGCTCAATATAAACTTCTTCCAGAAGATCGCCATTCAAGAAAGCATTCTTAACATCTAATTGATACAAATCCCAATGATATGTGGCCAAGTATATGAGTTTCCCGACAAGTCTTCTATATCGTTCTGGATTGATTGGGACACCATTTGGTTTGATTCTTAGGTGACAAGCTTCTTCCATTGGTGTTCCTTCAGGTTGTGCCCCTAACATTCCTGTTTCATGCAACAAATCTAGGGTATACTTCCGCTGAGATACGTTGATACCCTCTTTAGTTCTTGCCACTTCCATGCCTAAAAAATACCTCATTTGTCCAAGATCTTTCACTTGGAACTCAGTTGACAAATCTTGTTTTAGTTTAGCAATGGATCCTTCGTTGTTTCCTGTAATGACTATGTCATCCACGTAGACAATCAAGATAGTGACTTTGTCATTAACACGTTTAATGAACAATGTGTCATCTGCATGTCCCTGAGTGTACCCAAGTCTTTTCATTGTGTTGGTAAATCTGCCAAACCATACCCTAGGTGATTGTTTAAGCCCGTACAGTGATTTGTTGAGTTTACACACAGAGTTGTTAGGAGCTGAAATTCCATCTGGAATCTCCATGTATACTTCTTCCTCTAAGTCCCCATTCAGAAATGCATTTTTCACATCCAGTTGGTGCAACGACCAGTCCAAGTTAGCTGCTATCGATAGTAGCACTTGGATGGTATTAAGCTTCGCTACTGGAGCAAATGTCTCCTGATAATCAATTCCATATGTCTGGGTATATCCTTTTGCAACAAGTCTGGCCTTGTATTTGTTGATTGTGCCATCAGGATTGAATTTAGGGGTAAATATCCACCTGCATCCTACTGGTTTCTTTCCTTCAGGAAGAGTTGTAATCTCCCATGTTTTATTTTCCTTAAGTTCCCTCAATTCTTCTTTTGCAGCTTGTTTCCAATTCTGATCAGTCATGGCTTGTTGAAATGTGTCTGAAATTTTCATCTGTGCACTATTCATAACAAAGCTTTGCATTTTTGCAGACAGATTATCGTATGAAACAAAACGTTGAATTGGATGTTGAGTACAAGATCTTACCCTTTTTCTCAATGCAATAGGCCAACCAAATTCTTCAGGATTTAATCCCGAATTAGAGTCATGGTTATTCCTTTGAATGGGAGAGATAGTTCTACCATTGTTTGGTTCATCTTGATCTTGTAGTCTGGATTCTTCATCTCGTTGTGTTTCAGTATCCACCCCTGAATTGATCTCAGCATTTGTTTCCAGTTCATTAGGTGTGGGTTCAGGTTGAAGTGGAAGATGTTCTGATTCCTGATCAAGTTGGGTAGGAGTAACTTGGCTTGTGGAAGGTATGGAGTCAATGATGGGTATAGGATTAGGTTGTGCTGGTGATGATTCAGGTCTGTTCAGGATTAGCCATTCAATGTCAGTGTAGGACTCCCCCTGAATGGGTAATCTGGGGTAATATGCTTCTTCTTCCGAGAAGATTGTATCTTTGGAGATAATTAGCTTCTTGGAAGTAGGACAGTAGCATTTGTACCCTTTTTGAGTAGGAGAGTAACCTAGAAAGAGACATTTGTCAGCACGAGTACCAAGTTTGTTTCCATCATTTTTGTGGACATAGACAATACAACCAAATTCTTCAGGATGCACACATCGTTATCAAACATGACTCGGCACAGTCGACCCTTAGTTAATTTACTCACAGATATAAGATTGACGGTGAGTGCAGGTACAAATAGGACATTGTGAATTTTTAGGGAATTAGAGAGAATGACTGTGCCAATTCCTTCAACCGTAGTGTATAGGCCGTTAGCAACTTTGACTTTAAGATTCTCATGAATTAATTCAAGAGTTGAAAACGGTGTGCGATTACCATTCATGTGATCAGTTGCTCTTGAATCAATAATCCAAGCATTCTCACTAGCTCGTACAGTATTTAGAGCTATAATAGAGTTACCTGATTGTACAAGGTTGATGCTGGGCATAGAGTTAGACTTATTTTGTCTGTCTAGCATCCTGCGGAATATGTGCAGTTCCTCTTTAGTCAGAGAATGATTATCCTCAGCTTCTGACTCAGTAGCAGAGATATGGCTTTGTTTGTTACTTTCTGGTTTTCCATGAAGCTTCCAGCACTCTTCTTTGGTGTGGCCCTTCTTCTTGCAATAACTACACCATTTGTTTCTTCGTTCGTCTGGTGGTCGTTTTGCCGCCAAGGTTGTCCTTTCAATCGAGCTCGAACTACCTTGGTTTGCTGCCAGGGCTGACCTTTCAATTGGGCCTAAGTTACCCTGATTCAAGAGCTTTCTGCTTTCTTCGAACTGTACATGGTTGACAACATCAAAGAGATGCGGTAAAGGCTTTAGACCCATTATTCTGCCCCGTATCTCCTCAAATGAGTCATTTAGTCCAAGGAGAAAATCATAGACTCGTCCTTCTTCGACTATTTTCTTGTATAACTGAGCATCTTCCACATTTTTCCATGGATGTACTTCAAACAGGTCCTGTTGTTGCCAGAGTTTGATCAACGCGTTATAGTAATCAGTGACGGTCAGAGTACCTTGTCTCAAATCTCGAAGTTGGCGCTTCAAATGGATCAAGGATGCAGTATTATCAAGAGAGGAATAGGTTCGTCTGGCTGCATCCCAAATTTCTTTTACAGTAGTTGTGAGGAGATATCCTTCGCTGATGTCATCAGTCATAGAGTTGCACAACCAACTCATAACTTGATTGTTCTCAGCAAACCATGTATCAACATGAGTGTCATCAGGGGCAGGCTGGGATGCTCCTCCATTGATATACTTCTCTTTTCGCTTGCCACGAAGATACCTTAGCACGGTTTGGGACCATTGGAGGTAATTTCGCCCATTGAACCTGTGGTTAATAGCCATAATCTGACTATCGGAGAGTTCTGGGGCCGTCACCGTTTTGCTAGTGGTAGAGGAATGAGATGGAGAAGCATCCTGAGTTTCGGGATCTGTAGCGGTCATTAGTGCTATTGGAGTGGCTCCGAGATTTGTAGGAAAAGAGCCAAAATGAGGAGGAAATTCAGAAGGATTCATTCTAGCTGAAAAATGGTCGCTGGAGCTGCTGCAGACGACGGCGCGTGGGGTTCACGCGTCGGTGGTTCTGTCGGCGCGTGGTCTTCACGCGCTGCTCAGAATGCCGTGATCCTCCAGGGATGTGCCGATCGGCACCTCCTGCTTCCTTCTGGATGGGCGGAGTGCTCTAACGCGCCGCCATTTGGGAGATCGGAGCACACCGTCCGTCCCCTGTTTTTGTCTCTCTGTCGTCGCTCACTGCTCTCTCTCGCCGCTCACTACCAGATCTGTTAAGCTCGGCTCTGATACCATATGAGCTTAAGAGCTCATGATATTATTCAATGATTCAATACATAGATTACAATGAGTATTTATAGAAATATAGAATGGGAAAACGTGGGAATGGGAAACAGTGACAGTGGCGAGATTGAAAAAAATGGGAGACGGATTTTCAACAATGTCAAGCCACCGCCACCACACCGAAAGTCTTCCTGACTTCTAACAAGAATAAAGTAAATGGTAGTGGTGTCACACACAACTGTTGCACTGTGACACGATCAAATGAGATGAAATCAAATTCTTTTAGAGATGATAAAAAGAAAATATCTGATGACATGCCTTCCAACATTGACCTTAATGAGTGGGCTCAAACAAGCATCTCCAGTAATTCCTCCAGAGCTCGTAGCCGATCTGCTCGTACTTCTTCAACTGGTAGTCGATTTCTTTCTCGTTTTAGCTTTATTCCTGGTAATATAAGCTTCAGACTTAGCAGAACCACCAGTTTAGGGTCATCAAGGTCTTGCCATGTTTCTTCTACAACAATGTCAATATTCAACAATGAAGATGATATTAGTCTGCATCCAGGACCCACTGGCAGATTGGTTAATAGAAATGAAACTCAACAATGTAATGACTTGTTTCCTCCTTTTGATAACAGAATGCCCATACAGCATTATGAAGATACTTATAATAGTTTATGTTCTAATTTTCCAGCATCAGATTCATCTGGCAACTTACAGAGTAATCCCTCAGTTTCTTCTATACAGAATGTGGTTAGAGATGGAAATGGTTCATGTGAAGGACTGGATATAAACTTGTTTCCTCCAAGAATTCATGCTGAGACTGAAAATGTTGAGGGTCGACAAAATGGAGCTCGAGAACCTGTTGAACGGAATTTTCGGTATAGCCGGACTCTAAGTGTTGGGAGGCTTCGAAATAGAGTTCTTCGTCAATCAGCTTTATCTGATGTCAGCTTTTGCCCCCAGCAACAAGAGAGAGAAGCAAGGGATACTAGGGAGGATACAGAAAGACATGCCAGGGAGGGAGATTCAAGAGTATTACCATCTTTTAGTAATGCTATAAATTCTTCTTCCCTGTCTGGTTATCCTCCATCCAGTATGTCTAACTCCTTATTCAACATCCAAGACTATGAGGTTGAGAATCCGCGGCCAAGAGAACCTAGGTACCAAGATCTGCTGGAACACAGATCCAACTTCCTTGAACGGAGAAGAAGAATAAGATCCCAGGTTTGTGAATTTTCTATACTCTACGTAGATACTGATGGCTTTATATTACTTCCCCTAAAAAACTTGGTAAAAAATAATGATATCGATGTTTGCATAATTCAACAATGAAATTAGAATGTACAGTAAGGATCTGTAATGCTTGGGGATCGTTCTGCAAGAGTTTATGCAGTGTTATTGACCTATACATAAACTGGTTCAGGTTCGTGCTCTTCAGCGGTTGGGTAGTCGGTTTGAAAATCTATCTGGACATGACAGATCTTGTATCTTGTCTGGTCAACATAGAAATGGTCACTGTACATGCCGAATTGGTAGTCGTGATACTAGTTCAATTGATGATACCGGTACTAGAGCTAGCATATCAAGAATTGTAATGCTAGCTGAAGCCTTATTTGAGGTATGTTTATATGTTGGTAGCTATCAAGATGGCCTTCCATTAGTTGTTTTTACAAAGTGAATCCTCTATACATATTTTAATTAGGTTCTGGATGAAATTCACCAGCAATCTGCGGTTTTATCTTCTCGCCCTTCTGTGTCTTCCATTGGATCTGTTCCTGCACCTAATGATGTAGTGGAGTCTTTGCCGGTCAGATTATACACAAAGTTGCATAAACATCAGGAGGATGCTGCCCAGTAAGTGTTCGAATTTGACCACCACTTGTAGTTCAGTTTTTTTTCCTTGTTCTTTTGTTGCTTTTATTTCCCTTTCTTTATAATGATGTATTTTATACTTCATTCTTATGAGCAACGTATATGATAAAGTTTACTTGGTATGCAGCTTCTTGAAAGTAAGGATATCACTAAGGAAGATGAAAAAACTTGACATAAATCCTTTAACCTTGTTTCAGGAGCCTTACTTATATCTCGATATGCCTTTTTGCAACTTAAACTCTTATCAAATCTTACTGAGATCACCATTGGAATTTCACTAATACTGAAATGTAATGGTGGGGTTTTGCCTATGTCTATGTCATTCCTTAATTTCACAGATGCTATATATGCCTTGTGGAGTATGAGGATGGAGACAGCATGCGTGAGCTGCCTTGCTATCACCAATTTCATAGAACATGCATAGACAAGTGGCTCAAGGAAATTCATAGGTATGAAGGTTTTGCTCTTTTCTTCTTTTTAACCTGCTGAACGTTTTTATCCATGCTTATTGACATTGATCTAGTAGGTGGTATAGGCGAGTATAAAACATGGATGAGTTCTTTTTCTTCAGTATTGGAGGCACCTTAAGTGCATGTTTGGATCGACGAGAATGAAAGGTTTAAGATTATATTAAAATCAGAAGTAAGGTCTCAGTTAAATCTCCCTTTCTCCATTCTTCGCAATCATAACATAACCTGAGAGTGGAATGTTGTGTCAGCATAATTTGGGTTGTGTGAATACCAAGCAAGTCTTAGGAACTACTTACCTGCAGTCCAAATCGCTGTGTTAATAAAGTGAGTCCTAACTAGTCTGAATTCCCTCCAGTCACTGGAGGAGAAAGTGAGGAGAGAGAAAGAGACAGGGGTGAGACCTATGTGGCTATATCTTGACTTTTCCCTCGACAAATTCCCACCCTACCTCTTCCTGTCTCTTTACTTTTTCCTCCTGTCACTAAGGAGAATCTAGGCCCGCTCCTAACTGCTAAATGCCATAATTTGCACTATAGGAGAAAAAGATCTGATCTTTCACTATCTCTTTTACTATCATAGTTTCTGTGGCGGACATTTCTATCTGTACTATTCTAGTCAAAACAAATGTATTTTTGCTTATTTTGAGTAGGATTTAGAACAACTCAGTTTCCTCTGTTACAAACTTGCTGCTACAAATTTCTTTCGAACATACAGTCTTCGAAAATTTCCAATTCTTCGATTGTCAATATGTACCTTCTTACAATCTCTGCTTATTGTAATGATAATTTAACTTGTACACACAGGGTATGTCCACTATGTCGGAGGGACATCTGCATATCTATTCACCGTCAATGGAGAACTAAGTGGCCACTTGTTATTCAAAATCTCCCAGAGATCTCAGAAGCTTCATTGTTGTGCAACCGCACAGACAAAAATTTAAGTAGTTCATTCCTTTTCTGCCAGTATTTTCATTTTTGCCCAAGGATTACTTACTGTCATTGTTCAATGTAACTTCAAAATGGCAGAAATCGACTGAACTGCTGCTCTCTGTGCATTCATCATTAGATGAAGCTCAGAAAAAGAGAGAAGTGAGAGATGAGGATGATGTTTTTTGAGGAGGAACATTGTGAATTCGTTTCTGAAAAAGGGATCAAACACTTTTGCTGCAGCACGCAGATATTAATGCCATTATGAAGAGTCTTCCTTCCCACTTTGTATTTTCCTTCACTTGCAGCTAAAGGTGCTCTCTTTTTTCAAAACCTGCTCTGGGTTCTGAGAGCAATTATTGATATGCTTCTTTAAGGCATTTGATTATACTACCAAAAGAAGAAAAGTCAGTCAAATTGGTTGGTTTTTGGTTCCCCATCTTTGACTGCAACTTTAGAGGAGTGCGTGCATGAAAGCAATGATAAGTTTTGCATGTTATGATTTGGCCTTTCACTTTCCCGGAGCTAAGGGATAAAGAGGGGAAGCAAAAAGGGGTAGGCAAAGCATGTTTGTGGCAGCACTGCTTTTTATGTCACTGCTTTTTGTGAGTTGTTTGTAATGCGCTTTTCTTAATTAAATAATTTAGGTGAGTTTGAGCTCAAGACTTGCCTTGGTGAGGGCATGCCTCTAACACTCAAGGGTGTGTTTGGTTTGAGGGGAGGGGAAGCAGGTAAATTACCTTTTTGGGTTGAAGGTGTTTTGTCAACACCCGTTTCCATTTCGATAATCAAAGAGTAATAAAGACGGAATTCAATGGGCATACAGAAAAATACAATTATACTGATAACAATATTCGTTTACAATCCCAACGTCGTTTGTTTACAGTTCCGATATTGTTCGTCGACGGAAAACAGAAAATACAGCGGAAGTTTTAATATTTACAAATTTCACCAAAATATCACAAAATAGACTAATTATGACCACGATCTTGTCTTCTCCTCGAGACACGTGCCGTTCATTTTCCGGCGTCTACGTCTTTTCCCTTTGCCCCACTAGTACCCGCTGAGGTGTTTGTTTAAAAATAGGGTGAGATTCCGAAGAATCCCCATAGAGACATAATATCGTTCATAGAAAATGCGAAAAGTAAATATGCTATATGCCATGTATGCACCAATTAATGAACATTATAAACATAACATCTGCATGTATACATGAGTAGGGCCCAACCCCACTATTCTGCACCGGTTGGGTTTACACCAATTCCAGTATAAGTGCATCTGACACCCCTCTCTGGGCAATTCATGTTGATTAATAAAGCGCATTTACAAACATCGACATCCACACAATCATATAACTATGGCATAGTGTATGAAGGATAATGTCCCTACCTCAAAGCTTTAATATCCTCTTTTTAAATGTGTCTCAAAGAACGTGTCGTATCCGGCCTCCAAATCGGTCCTAAAATATTAAATGTACCAGAAATAGGTCATAACCTATCCAAGTATCATTTTAGACTCTTCCATAATGTTTATTGTGGTTATATTAGTCTATGGTAAAAATTTACAAAAATGCCCCCGGGACCCCGACCCGGCCCTGCCCTGCAGGGCCGGCCCGTTTAGGCCCGAGTCCTAAAAACAACCCTTATTTGACGGCCCGGCCCGTTTAACTGAAGCCCGCTTACATTTTTTTTCTATTCCTTTTTTGTTTCTTATTCTCATAAAGACTAAAATACCTAATTTAAAACATAAATATCATCAACACTAATTTAAAATATAAATATTATCCAAGTTTAATAGAACACAAACACTAAAACTTAAGTCCAAACCATAATTAATGTTCATAACTAATTAAATAAGTTCACAGCCACAATCAAACAAGCCTACAAGCTTCAAATGTCAGTAATAATATAACACCTGATTTGGATTTTGGCGTATACATGCAAAAAAAAGAAAAAAGAAAATCAAAAAAGAGAAGCTTCAAATGATGTCTGAATCAATGTGAGAGCATTTTTTATATGAGGGTTAGGTTAGGTTAACTCTACCTCTGACCAATGCTTACTGCCCATTAAAAAAAAAAGGTTAAACGGGCCTAAAAGGACCGACCCTCAGGGCTTCAGGGCCGGCCCTACAGGGCTTGCGGCCCTACAAGGCCGGCCCTTTTAGGCCCGCTTCCATTTTTAGCCTCCAAATCATAGGCCCGGCTCTTGACGGGCTCGGGCCTAAACAGGCCGGCCCGACGGGCTCGGCCCGAATTCCCGGCTCTAGGCTCGATGGCACGTTTTCCCAAAATTTTGACCAAAGCTATTTTGACTTATTTTCACCCAAGGAATCTATTTCCGGGCTCAAAATCACCAAATTCAGTGTCAAATTACGAAAATACCCTTGACAGCCCCTCTTTAGGGATTTCAGTGGCGTTTTCATAATTATGCTTTTTCGGCCTCTACCGAAAAAGTGTCCAACTGCAACCCCATCTATTTTTGCCTACTGAGTCCAATGGAACCATTTATTTCATGAAAATCCAACTCCTACTGCCAGATCTGGTCTGACCGAAATATTGAGAGAAAAATAGAAAAAATGGAGCTTTGTGTTTTAGTTTCCAAAACTTGTACTTTCCCACTTCTAATCCTTAGTTAACTCATTTAAACACTTCATAATCATGATTTAAAGAAATTTGGGCAGTATAACCCCTTAGGATTAGGACTTTCCAAATTTACAAACTTAACAAAATAACCAAATCCAACCATAATCATCAACAACAACCACATGTAACAAAATCTTAGGATTTATGAGTTACCTTCTTGAGTTCTTTTCCTTTCTCTAGAAGTCCTCCTCTCTCTTTCTCTTTGGGCTCAAGATTTGCTTGCTAAACCATAGAATTTATGGAAAGGAAGAGATTAGAGAAGAGATTTATGGAAGATTAGAAGAAGAAACCTTAAGAAATCATAACTTACCTTAGTCTTTCTCTTCTTCCTTCTCTCTTAGAACATAAAGCTTTCTCAAACTCTCTCTCTCTCTCTCCTTTCCTTGGCTTGAACGAAAATGGGCAAGAAAGATGAAGGAAGTGGCTTCATAAATCAACTCACCTCTTCTCTTCATGTTTAATCCTAACCCTTGATCTAACTAATGGATGAGATCTCTCCACCTTTCATGTACACCATACCTCCCACCATCATAACTTGCTTTATGCCATACTCCCTCCACTTTATGCCTTGCCTTGTAATCATTGATGTCCATTTAGATTGAGACTAGGTTTTCCCTTGGTTTGGCTCCCAAAAAAACGTGTTCCCTCTTGTCTTCCTAACCAAACCAAGTGTCCTTCCAACTAAACCAAACTTGCACTCAATGTAGCATACCATTTCATCATTATTTGTCCATGTAGCATTATTTTAATGCCATTTGACATGTGCTCACACAAATCCATTATAATTTAATCCCCTTCTCATATGATCATGACACTTGGCATTTTAATTCCCTTAATCAATTTCTAACATCTTTTATTTTCAATTTTCGGAATAATGCCAATTCTGGCAGATTTTCTGCCCTAAATTTGAAAAATCATAACTAATTTTATAGACATCGTTTCGAAGCGATTCTAAAGCCTATGAAACCCTTATTGAGTCTAGTTTTAAGAAAAAAAATATGGAATTTTACTGGATAGGATCATATTATTGCCAGATTTTAAATCTTTGACCGCTGCTCCAGAAACTTTTCAGATTTTCTAGATTAACTTCAAAAATTCATATCTTTTTGTACATAGCTTCAATTGAGTCATATGACCTATCAAATTAAAGCTTAGGATGTCTAATTTCTCTCTATAAAATTTCATAACTTTTTATCATCATTTGTTCATCCAAAACCACATGATAAACTCACTACCTCGTAGGCGATTTCACCGAAAATACTATTCAACTTTCAATTTTCAATATTTAATTCCTTTAGCCTTAAATATTCACCATTTCATTGAATATATATAATAATTACAATATATCCTTGGTGAATAAAATTTGGGGTGTTACATGTTTAAATTTTGGACAGGAACCCAAAATTTAAAAGGAATGAGAGGGTAAATTTTGGGCAGGAATTCAAAATTTAAAAGAATGAGAGGGTCGATTTTGGATTTTTCCAGTCCAAAATTGTAATTTACCCCCTCCCCTACCCTCCCCTCCCCTCAAACCAAACACACCTTAAAGTATTAAAGATCTGGATACCAAGACGGGGGCCCCTCCCCCGTCTTGGTATCAGAGCCAGAAGGTGAAGTAGGGATGTAATACTTAGATCTGGATCTGTGTTTATGGCATTAAACTCTTTTGTTAGCGGGTTAGTATGATTCGAAGATCTGTACTTGATAGCATTTTGTATATAGTTCTTATTTATCATACATGAGTCAATCCGTGGGTTGAGGTTGCCATAAGTCCCGTGTGTTGAGGCAGGTGTTTGTGCCCCACGCAGTAGTGTATGATAAATAAAGATTTTATATACCTCAAGTCTGGCTAGAGTAAGATCTAAGGAATCTTACTAATTTCTTAACAAACTATTTTAATCCATAAACATTGATACATTTTTAATTATTATACCACTATGGATCCAGAAGGTAATGATACTTAGGCAAGGGAGAATTACAATTATTGTTATTTTTCTTTCTTTAAGCTTTCTTCAGCCTTAATTTCAGCTTTCACTTATTTATTCTCAGCCTTTATATTCTGCTCCTTATTTCTGTCCTTTTCCTCCTGCACTTTTTCCTTTCAGTCTTTTATTCTATCTATTTAAATTCTGCAATTTAAATTATGTCTTTTCTTCTCCGTTCCTTTTCTTCTAAACGTGGTAGTAGTAGTTCTTCTTCTACCCCACTAAACAACTCTACGCTAAACGATGAGGAATCAAGGTCTTCAACTTCTAAACAAATTTTCAAAGAAGAAATTTCTTTTGAAAATATAAACCAGAAAGTGGACGATTGGGTTTTACCTCCAATTGCCTTATCAAATGCAAACTCAAGATAAGAAGTGGTTCTCCAAGTCTGATTATATAATCAGAACAGTTGAAGAATCAATTCCTATTAAACCTGAAAAAGGAGAATTTTACCTTCTTTCTCAAAAATCAATTGATAAACATAAGAAAGATTATAACTTTTTGCACATCGGAAGTGTTCAAGTTGCTATTAAACCATTGATAAGAAAAGGATTAAACGTTTCAGGACTAGTATGCCTCATGGATGCTAGACATTATGAATTTTCAGATTCTCTGCTTGCAGCAGCAGAATTCGGACTTCATAATGGTCCTGTCTACTTTAATTGTTATCCAGATAGGATGGCAGATTTAAAAGATGAACAAGTTCTTGAAGTTCTTAAACTCAAACTTCAGCTAAACGGTTTGAACATGAAACCAGGATCTATACCTGCTACCCTAACATATAGGGTACAGTATAAGGTCTTAAACTCATCCAATTCCTTAGTTTTGATACCACCTGATAATGGCCAAACAATAGTCTTTCTATCAGATGAACAAAATGCAAACTTGACTGTTCCAAAAACAATTATGTGGGATGATGTTGAATTACCAGATGATTGGACTATGGATAAGGCTACAAAGCCAACTCCTAAACCTATATCTCAGGTAAGCAAAATCATTCAAACATCAGATGGAACTGTTAAACTTTCTTTTGATAGACCAAGAAGATCTTGTAGTCAAGCTACCAGAACTGAGCCTTCATTATATGAAGATTGTAGGTATGTTAGATCTGAATCTTCAAGATATTCTTGTCCTTTACATAAACCACCATCTATCATCTATGCACCTGCACCTAACACATTAACTCCCCGACAAACCCTACCAAAAGTACCAACGGTCATATATGCACCTGCACCACCCACGGTAACCCCACAAACAACCACAAACGTTTCAATTCAAGGAATCGATAATTCTTTAAATGTCCCACACACAAGTTATGAAAAGGATGATGACTTAAAATCAATTGAGTCTCCAACCTATTCATCTCTTGGGGAATCAGGGGAACCTTTTATTATAAACGTTTTAGAAAATGTTTTCCAAATTGACAAACAAACTTTGCAAAAGGAATTTTACTCTGAGAAATATACCCTTCAGAGAGAATGGTTTCTACGAAATTTCAAAAAACCTGCTAGAAAAGAAATTCAAGAAAAATTCTACAGGTTTCTTGAAAAGGTACAAGAAAATATTCCATTCTTTGATTGGTTTAATGCATATGCAGAAGATCAAAACCTGGAATATCCTTTCTTACAAACCATTAATATGACAAAGAAACAATGGAAAACTTCTGAAGGTGAAACTATTTCTTCTGAGTTTCTTCCTCCAAAAACAGTGCAAATACCACAATTGGCTGATGACAAACGTCAACCAATTATGGCTGCACCTTTCAAATTTAAAAACATTGAAAAACCCATTGATCCAATGGATATTAAGAATATTGTTGAACAAAACAATTATACAAATCAATATCTTCAGATATTAGGTGATTATTTTGTTCAAACACCAGTCTCTTCGAGAAAAGTCGAAACTAGAATTGAAACACCGCTTTTTAAACCTTTTCAAATTAACCCGAAAATTAAGTCAGATTTTCAGACTAAAAGATCTGATTTGTTAAGAAAGGTTAATCAACAAATTAGCCAACTTCAAACTATGACTATCCCAGACACACCCCAGGCGTCATCAACCAAATCAAAAGACGTCATGACTTTTGAAAAAGATTCCCAAATTGGAGACACAGACTCTAACCCTTCTGAGTCACAACTCCAAATCAACCATCAACACTGGAAAAAGCCTTCAAAACTCTATTACCATAGAGCTAGCCCTCCAGACATTCTGGTTGAAGAACGAATAAACCAAAACTTTAAGTCCTTTAACGCTGACAATATCTATGAATGGAACATAGATGGTCAAAGTGAGACAAACATTCTACAAATCCTTCAACAAATGTCTATGGTAAGTACAGCATACCAAACTCAACATGATTATTCAGACGAGATGATTACCAATCTTATAGTTTCCGGGTTTACTGGACAACTCAAAGGTTGGTGGGATAATTATCTTTCTTCTGAAGATAAACATACCATCTTTACATCTATTAAAACTGAATCTGATGGAACACCCATTACCTCAAACGGCCAACCCATTCCAGATTCGGTAAACACTCTTCTTTTTACAATTATTAAATATTTTGTTGGAGATCCATCTATCTGGAAAGATAGGTCGGCTGAACTTCTTTCGAATCTTAAATGCAGTACCCTATCTGATTTCAGATGGTATAGAGATACTTTTTTGACTAGAGTACTCACCAGAGATGATGCTCATCAACCATTTTGGAAAGAAAAATTCCTAGCTGGATTACCTAAGTCCTTAGGTGACAAAGTTAGAGAAAAATTTAGAAACCAAAATGATGGCAACATCCCTTATGAGCATTTGACATATGGTCAATTGATCTCTTATGTCCAAAGGGCTGCTCTTAAGATTTGTCAAGATGACAAAATCCAACGACAACTTGCAAAAGAAAAAGCCACAGATAGGAAAGAATTAGGAACTTTCTGTGAACAATTTGGCTTTCCTCCTTGTAAGCAATCTAAACTTCATCGCAAACCTTACCATAAAAGGAAGAAACATGTCTACCAAAGATATAAGCCCAATACACCTCCTCATAGACTTGAAAAGGAATTTCGCTCAAAACCAAAAGTTGATTTTCCTAAACAAACAAAAATTACTTGTTTTAAATGTGGTAAACCAGGTCATATTTCCAAATATTGTCATTTGACTCGAAAGTTGAAAAAGATTAAGAGTATTGAAGAACCTCTTCTAGAACAAATAAACAATCTTTTGATTGAAACTTCTGAATCTGAATCTGAAAGTAGTTCTTCTGAGGATCTTAACCAAATTCAAAATGAAGATCTTCCAGAAAACTCTTCTTCAGAAATTAATGTTATCACGAAGGAACATGATTTACTTCTTGATATCATTACTAAACTCCCAGATTCTGATAGAGGAGAATATTTGTTCAAGCTAAGAGAAGTTCTCAATCAAACTCCGACTTCTTCAAACTCTAAACCTCCTATTCTTTTCAACAAATATGATTTAACAAATGTTTTAAACAAGTTTAAACATTCTATCAAACCTACAACCCTCCAAGACCTTCAGTACGAGGTAAATAACCTCAAAACTGAAATCAGTCTTATTAAACTACAACAAGACACCCATGCAACTGCTATATCCCAAATACAGGATTTTCAACTTGCAACTCAAACTGAAGGGCAACTAAAAACATCATCTGATCAAGAAGACAATAATCTTTCTGAACCATTTTTAAACTTGATTTCAAAAATATCAATTCAAAAGTTTTATGTTCAAGCCAAGATTATTATTAACAATGATTTTGTCTTAGACCAAACTGTTCTGTTTGACACAGGAGCTGATTCTAATTGTTTTAAAGAGGGAATCATTCCTACAAAATATTTTGAGAAAACAACCGAAAGGTTTAATGGTGTCAATGGCTCACGCTTAGATGTCAAATACAAAGTTTCAAACGTTGTTATTGAAAATGAAGGTTTAAAGATTCAAACCCCATTTATATTAGTTAAAGATATGGGAACCCAGATTATTCTTGGAGCGCCATTTGCAAGGCTATTATTCCCATATATGACTGATGAAAATGGAATTTCAAAAGAACATCTGGGTAAAACCATCTTATTTCCTTTTACTCAAAAGCCCAGAGTTAAGGAATTAAATCTTCTTTCTTCAAAACAACAACAAGTTAACTTTTTGAAGGAAGATATCTCTTTCAAACATATAGAAGCTCACCTATGTCAAGCACAAATTAAACAACAAATCCAAACTTGTCTTGCGAAAATCCATCAAACTATTTGCTCGGATTTACCAAATGCGTTTTGGAATCGCAAAAAACATGTTGTTGACTTGCCTTATGAAACAGGTTTTTATGAGAAACAAATACCAACTAAGGCACGACCAATCCAAATGACTGCAGAACTTCTTGAAACCTGTAAAAAGGAAATTCAAGAACTTCTGAACAAAAAATTGATTCGCAAATCTAGAAGCCCTTGGTCTTGTGCTGCTTTTTATGTGAATAAAAATGCAGAAATAGAGCGTGGAGCTCCTAGACTTGTAATCAATTACAAACCTTTAAATGGAGCGTTACAATGGATTAGGTATCCAATCCCAAACAAATCTGATCTACTTAAACGTTTGTATTCTGCAAAAATCTTTTCAAAATTCGACATGAAATCTGGATTTTGGCAGATTCAAATTTCTGAAAAGGATAGGTACAAAACTGCTTTTACTGTGCCTTTTGGTCAGTATGAGTGGAATGTTATGCCTTTTGGCTTAAAAAATGCTCCTTCTGAATTCCAGAGAATCATGAATGAAATCTTTAATGACTATAGTCAATTCATCATTGTATATATTGATGATGTTTTGATCTATTCTCATTCTATTGAACAACATTTCAAACATGTTCATCATTTTATTAAAATTGCAGAAACAAATGGTTTAGTAGTTTCTAAGCCTAAAATTAGTCTTTTTCAAACTAAAGTTAGGTTTCTTGGTCATTGGATTTACCAAGGGTCCATAACGCCAATTGAACGTGCAATTCAATTTGCAGATAAATTTCCCGATCAAATCATTGACAAAACACAACTTCAACGATTTTTGGGATGTCTAAACTATGTTGCTGATTTTATTCCTCATCTTAGCAATTTCATTAAACCGCTACACCAGCGTCTTAAAACGAATCCTCCTCCATGGACGGATATCCATTCAAATGTTGTCAAACAAATTAAACTCCAGGTTAAGGAACTTCCTTGTCTTAGCCTTCCTGATCCTTCTGCTTACAAAATTGTTGAAACTGATGCCTCTGACATTGGTTATGGTGGCATTCTTAAACAGAGTCTGGACGGCAAAGAAAAAATTGTTTCTTTTACATCTAAACATTGGAATTCTGCACAACAGAATTATTCTACAATTAAAAAAGAAATTTTGGCAATTGTTTTATGCATTTCCAAATTTCAATCTGATCTTTTAAACCAAAGGTTTTTAGTTCGCATTGATTGTAAATCAGCAAAAGACGTTTTACAAAAAGATGTTAAAAACCTTGCATCTAAACAAATTTTTGCCAGATGGCAAGCGATTTTAAGTGTTTTTGATTTTGACATTGAATTTATCAAAGGCACTTCAAACTCCTTACCAGATTTTCTTACCCGTGAGTTTCTTCAGGGTAGGTAGTGAGTAAACCAACAAAATGCCCAGAAAAAAGAAAGAATCTGATGATAAACAAAAGAGTGATAAACTCCCGAGTATCATGCAAGATGCTCAAAATCAAACAGTCTCTAGTACAAGTCTGGAGGCGATCATGCAACAACTTCTGCAACAATATGGATCCCAAACACAAGGATCACAACAGCAGAAGCAGTCACAAGCAGAGTCATCTACTCCATCTGGGTCATCAATCCAGAAACCCCAAACTGAAGCAACCTCTACAAATGAGATTTTAAAATCTTATGAACATGCGTATGCCCAGAGGAAGCTTCCAAATCAAACATGGGAACAGGTAGTGAAAAAAGGGAAAAACACAGCCCTTGTACCATTCTCCCCAATGACTAAACAAGAATATGATAGGTTAAACCAAGCACCCCAAAGTCTACAAGCTTGGCCAAGACCTTCTACTCCTCCAAATCAAAGGCAACTGACAACTGCAGCTTCTTCTTCCAAAGCAATTGTCAGTTTACCCCAAACACAAACCAGCACACATACGCCTTATTCCCATAAAGAGGCTTATGCAAAACACATTCTACAAGTGGAACCGGAGTTTTTCCACCAAAACCCAAATCAGGTAGCCGTGAATGTCTTCCCTCCAGGATTTCATTTTAGCCCTTCTGATTTGACAAAAACTAGAGAATGGTATGAGTTAATACTGGTTCATACTGGGTCCATCCTAGTCAAACGAAAAACAGATAAAAGAACTGGACCAATGATTACTCATTCCTCTCTCCAGATTTTAAAAGTTCTCACCCCTTCCCAGTGGGGACAAAATTTACTTAAACCAAAATTCTGGGAACTTGATTATGAACCCAAAGGATATACTTATTGGGATTATGTTGATGCATGGTCCAATGTCTTTTGGGATCAAAATGAGTTTTTTACACATACTTGGTTCATCTACTTTAAAACAAAAACTGAGTATGATTTTCCTCAATGGTTTGTTCACTGGTGGGGATTCTTTGGTCCTGTACTAGAGATATTACCCCCAAAGGTTGTACAAGCCTTTGAATTCTTTAAACAAAAATTCAATATTGGTGAGGATCCTTTTCCAATTGATCTTCACTATTTTTCAAAATTATCTGTATCCTGGGTTTTTGCCTGGAATTACAGATTTTCTAGAACAAATCAAGGCTCTCCCCTCTTACCAACTCTACAAAGACTTCCCTCGGTAAGATGGTGGGCCAAATTTGACATCAGCAGAATTGACAGTAGAGCAGTTGATAAATGGTTCAAAGAAAATCCTCAACATCTTTGTATGACAGAACAGAGTAAATTCCTAAATCAAAAATCGAGGATTACTTCTATGTTAGCTGGAACCACAGATAAGGCTAACCTTATCAGTCAACTCAGCTCAATGCTACAAGTTCTACAACAACAACAAGACCAAACGGCTTCGACCAGTCAACCAATCTCTTCAGCAGCCTCAGACAATCAAGAGGATGATGAAGAAGAATTTGTTGTAGACTTAGATGAAGATTAAACGTTCGAAGACTTAGAATTATTTTTAGGTTTTCGATGTAATTATACGAAAGCACTGTAGCACTATACACCGTACACAGTAGCTTTCACAGTATAGTATTGTAACACCATGTGTCGGCAGTACTGTGCAAATAGTACCAACCGGAACTGTTTAAACAGTAACAAGTTACCGGTCGACTGTTCACCGGAACTGTGCAAACAGTACAGGTCACCAGCCGGTTACCAGTCACCCTAAACAGTATCCTCGCTTGTCTATTTAAAGCCGATTCAGTTTCATTCTGAGGCAGGTTCGGTTAGGCTTAGAGAGAGAACTAGAGAGAGAAGCTCTGAGGTCCTCCGGCGAGTCTCCTCCCTCTCTTCCCTCTGGCGGGTTTCCTTCTTCCTTTTCTTCCTTTGTAAGTGCTTATGCTTTCTTTTCAATAAAATTAATCAGTTTCTTTTACTTTTCTTTGCATCATATCCTTGCCTCCTCTGATGACCCAGGATTAGCAGATTTAATGAGTTAATCACTGGCAGGTTCTACCGCCACCGATTAATTTCATTCGCAATCTTAGTGGACATTACAGAGCATGTAGGAATTAAAGTATTAAATGATGCATGTAGAGGGGATGCTCTGTAATGTCCACTAACTAATCAATGGTAAATCCAATGACCAAGAAACCTAACTTTAGTTTGAAAAAGACTAATTTTAGGCTTAGAAACTACTAAACCATTTGTTTCTGCAATTTTAATAAAATGATGAACATGTTTGAAATGTTGTTCAATAGAATGAGAATAGATCAAAACATCATCAATATATACAATGATGAATTGACTATAGTCATTAAAGATTTCATTCATGATTCTCTGGAATTCAGAAGGAGCATTTTTTAAGCCAAAAGGCATAACATTCCACTCATACTGACCAAAAGGCACAGTAAAAGCAGTTTTGTACCTATCCTTTTCAGAAATTTGAATCTGCCAAAATCCAGATTTCATGTCGAATTTTGAAAAGATTTTTGCAGAATACAAACGTTTAAGTAGATCAGATTTGTTTGGGATTGGATACCTAATCCATTGTAACGCTCCATTTAAAGGTTTGTAATTGATTACAAGTCTAGGAGCTCCACGCTCTATTTCTGCATTTTTATTCACATAAAAAGCAGCACAAGACCAAGGGCTTCTAGATTTGCGAATCAATTTTTTGTTCAGAAGTTCTTGAATTTCCTTTTTACAGGTTTCAAGAAGTTCTGCAGTCATTTGGATTGGTCGTGCCTTAGTTGGTATTTGTTTCTCATAAAAACCTGTTTCATAAGGCAAGTCAACAACATGTTTTTTGCGATTCCAAAACACATTTGGTAAATCCGAGCAAATAGTTTGATGGATTTTCGCAAGACAAGTTTGGATTTGTTGTTTAATTTGTGCTTGACATAGGTGAGCTTCTATATGTTTGAAAGAGATATCTTCCTTCAAAAAGTTAACTTGTTGTTGTTTTGAAGAAAGAAGATTTAATTCCTTAACTCTGGGCTTTTGAGTAAAAGGAAATAAGATGGTTTTACCCAGATGTTCTTTTGAAATTCCATTTTCATCAGTCATATATGGGAATAATAGCCTTGCAAATGGCGCTCCAAGAATAATCTGGGTTCCCATATCTTTAACTAATATAAATGGGGTTTGAATCTTTAAACCTTCATTTTCAATAACAACGTTTGAAACTTTGTATTTGACATCTAAGCGTGAGCCATTGACACCATTAAACCTTTCGGTTGTTTTCTCAAAATATTTTGTAGGAATGATTCCCTCTTTAAAACAATTAGAATCAGCTCCTGTGTCAAACAGAATAGTTTGGTCTAAGACAAAATCATTGTTAATAATAATCTTGGCTTGAACATAAAACTTTTGAATTGATATTTTTGAAATCAAGTTTAAAAATGGTTCAGAAAGATTATTGTCTTCTTGATCAGATGATGTTTTTAGTTGCCCTTCAGTTTGAGTTGCAAGTTGAAAATCCTGTATTTGGGATATAGCAGTTGCATGGGTGTCTTGTTGTAGTTTAATAAGACTGATTTCAGTTTTGAGGTTATTTACCTCGTACTGAAGGTCTTGGAGGGTTGTAGGTTTGATAGAATGTTTAAACTTGTTTAAAACATTTGTTAAATCATATTTGTTGAAAAGAATAGGAGGTTTAGAGTTTGAAGAAGTCGGAGTTTGATTGAGAACTTCTCTTAGCTTGAACAAATATTCTCCTCTATCAGAATCTGGGAGTTTAGTAATGATATCAAGAAGTAAATCATGTTCCTTCGTGATAACATTAATTTCTGAAGAAGAGTTTTCTGGAAGATCTTCATTTTGAATTTGGTTAAGATCCTCAGAAGAACTACTTTCAGATTCAGATTCAGAAGTTTCAATCAAAAGATTGTTTATTTGTTCTAGAAGAGGTTCTTCAATACTCTTAATCTTTTTCAACTTTCGAGTCAAATGACAATATTTGGAAATATGACCTGGTTTACCACATTTAAAACAAGTAATTTTTGTTTGTTTAGGAAAATCAACTTTTGGTTTTGAGCGAAATTCCTTTTCAAGTCTATGAGGAGGTGTATTGGGCTTATATCTTTGGTAGACATGTTTCTTCCTTTTATGGTAAGGTTTGCGATGAAGTTTAGATTGCTTACAAGGAGGAAAGCCAAATTGTTCACAGAAAGTTCCTAATTCTTTCCTATCTGTGGCTTTTTCTTTTGCAAGTTGTCGTTGGATTTTGTCATCTTGACAAATCTTAAGAGCAGCCCTTTGGACATAAGAGATCAATTGACCATATGTCAAATGCTCATAAGGGATGTTGCCATCATTTTGGTTTCTAAATTTTTCTCTAACTTTGTCACCTAAGGACTTAGGTAATCCAGCTAGGAATTTTTCTTTCCAAAATGGTTGATGAGCATCATCTCTGGTGAGTACTCTAGTCAAAAAAGTATCTCTATACCATCTGAAATCAGATAGGGTACTGCATTTAAGATTCGAAAGAAGTTCAGCCGACCTATCTTTCCAGATAGATGGATCTCCAACAAAATGTTTAATAATTGTAAAAAGAAGAGTGTTTACCGAATCTGGAATGGGTTGGCCGTTTGAGGTAATAGGTGTTCCATCAGATTCAGTTTTAATAGATGTAAAGATGGTATGTTTATCTTCAGAAGAAAGATAATTATCCCACCAACCTTTGAGTTGTCCAGTAAACCCGGAAACTATAAGATTGGTAATCATCTCGTCTGAATAATCATGTTGAGTTTGGTATGCTGTACTTACCATAGACATTTGTTGAAGGATTTGTAGAATGTTTGTCTCACTTTGACCATCTATGTTCCATTCATAGATATTGTCAGCGTTAAAGGACTTAAAGTTTTGGTTTATTCGTTCTTCAACCAGAATGTCTGGAGGGCTAGCTCTATGGTAATAGAGTTTTGAAGGCTTTTTCCAGTGTTGATGGTTGATTTGGAGTTGTGACTCAGAAGGGTTAGAGTCTGTGTCTCCAATTTGGGAATCTTTTTCAAAAGTCATGACGTCTTTTGATTTGGTTGATGACGCCTGGGGTGTGTCTGGGATAGTCATAGTTTGAAGTTGGCTAATTTGTTGATTAACCTTTCTTAACAAATCAGATCTTTTAGTCTGAAAATCTGACTTAATTTTCGAGTTAATTTGAAAAGGTTTAAAAAGCGGTGTTTCAATTCTAGTTTCGACTTTTCTCGAAGAGACTGGTGTTTGAACAAAATAATCACCTAATATCTGAAGATATTGATTTGTATAATTGTTTTGTTCAACAATATTCTTAATATCCATTGGATCAATGGGTTTTTCAATGTTTTTAAATTTGAAAGGTGCAGCCATAATTGGTTGACGTTTGTCATCAGCCAATTGTGGTATTTGCACTGTTTTTGGAGGAAGAAACTCAGAAGAAATAGTTTCACCTTCAGAAGTTTTCCATTGTTTCTTTGTCATATTAATGGTTTGTAAGAAAGGATATTCCAGGTTTTGATCTTCTGCATATGCATTAAACCAATCAAAGAATGGAATATTTTCTTGTACCTTTTCAAGAAACCTGTAGAATTTTTCTTGAATTTCTTTTCTAGCAGGTTTTTTGAAATTTCGTAGAAACCATTCTCTCTGAAGGGTATATTTCTCAGAGTAAAATTCCTTTTGCAAAGTTTGTTTGTCAATTTGGAAAAAATTTTCTAAAACGTTTATAATAAAAGGTTCCCCTGATTCCCCAAGAGATGAATAGGTTGGAGACTCAATTGATTTTAAGTCATCATCCTTTTCATAACTTGTGTGTGGGATATTTAAAGAATTATCGATTCCTTGAATTGAAACGTTTGTGGTTGTTTGTGGGGTTACCGTGGGTGGTGCAGGTGCATATATGACCGTTGGTACTTTTGGTAGGGTTTGTCGGGGAGTTAATGTGTTAGGTGCAGGTGCATAGATGATAGATGGTGGTTTATGTAAAGGACAAGAATATCTTGAAGATTCAGATCTAACAGACCTACAATCTTCATATAATGAAGGCTCAGTTCTGGTAGCTTGACTACAAGATCTTCTTGGTCTATCAAAAGAAAGTTTAACAGTTCCATCTGATGTTTGAATGATTTTGCTTACCTGAGATATAGGTTTAGGAGTTGGCTTTGTAGCCTTATCCATAGTCCAATCATCTGGTAATTCAACATCATCCCACATAATTGTTTTTGGAACAGTCAAGTTTGCATTTTGTTCATCTGATAGAAAGACTATTGTTTGGCCATTATCAGGTGGTATCAAAACTAAGGAATTGGATGAGTTTAAGACCTTATACTGTACCCTATATGTTAGGGTAGCAGGTATAGATCCTGGTTTCATGTTCAAACCGTTTAGCTGAAGTTTGAGTTTAAGAACTTCAAGAACTTGTTCATCTTTTAAATCTGCCATCCTATCTGGATAACAATTAAAGTAGACAGGACCATTATGAAGTCCGAATTCTGCTGCTGCAAGCAGAGAATCTGAAAATTCATAATGTCTAGCATCCATGAGGCATACTAGTCCTGAAACGTTTAATCCTTTTCTTATCAATGGTTTAATAGCAACTTGAACACTTCCGATGTGCAAAAAGTTATAATCTTTCTTATGTTTATCAATTGATTTTTGAGAAAGAAGGTAAAATTCTCCTTTTTCAGGTTTAATAGGAATTGATTCTTCAACTGTTCTGATTATATAATCAGACTTGGAGAACCACTTCTTATCTTGAGTTTGCATTTGATAAGGCAATTGGAGGTAAAACCCAATCGTCCACTTTCTGGTTTATATTTTCAAAAGAAATTTCTTCTTTGAAAATTTGTTTAGAAGTTGAAGACCTTGATTCCTCATCGTTTAGCGTAGAGTTGTTTAGTGGGGTAGAAGAAGAACTACTACTACCACGTTTAGAAGAAAAGGAACGGAGAAGAAAAGACATAATTTAAATTGCAGAATTTAAATAGATAGAATAAAAGACTGAAAGGAAAAAGTGCAGGAGGAAAAGGACAGAAATAAGGAGCAGAATATAAAGGCTGAGAATAAATAAGTGAAAGCTGAAATTAAGGCTGAAGAAAGCTTAAAGAAAGAAAAATAACAATAATTGTAATTCTCCCTTGCCTAAGTATCATTACCTTCTGGATCCATAGTGGTATAATAATTAAAAATGTATCAGTGTTTATGGATTAAAATAGTTTGTTAAGAAATTAGTAAGATTCCTTAGATCTTACTCTAGCCAGACTTGAGGTATATAAAATCTTTATTTATCATACACTACTGCGTGGGGCACAAACACCTGCCTCAACACACGTGACTTATGGCAACCTCAACCCACGGATTGACTCATGTATGATAAATAAGAACTATATACAAAGTGCTATCAAGTACAGATCTTCGAATCATACTAACCCGCTAACAAAAGAGTTTAATGCCATAAACACAGATCCAGATCTAAGTATTACATCCCTACTTCACCTTCTGGCTCTGATACCAAGACGGGGGAGGGGCCCGAAGGTGAAGTAGGGATGTAATACTTGTAGACTTAAGGGTGTGTTTGGTTTGAGGGGAGGGGACGGTAGTAGGGGAGGGGGTAAATGACAATTTTGGATGAGAGAAACCCAAAATTTACTCTCTCATTCTTTTTAAATTTTGATTTTCCGCTCAAAATTTAAATACCTTAAACCTCAAAAGGTAATTTAACCCTCCTCCCCTCTCCTCACTCCCCTACCCTCCCCTCAAACCAAACACACCCTAAAGGAATACTTCCTCCAACAAGGTTTTACATTGGTACTCCCCCTTGTAGTACTAAATATAAGATAAAGTTAATTTTTTTAGAGAGATTAAGGAAGCTAAATAAATTACTTAATCATGGTATATGTTATGTATTATTAGATTTTATATTAGTTTATAAGTTAGTCAAAATAGTTTAGAAAGAAAATGGTAACTATAAATACTTTAAAGGTAATTTAATTAGCTTTCTTAATACTCCTTCTGATCCTTTTTATAAGAACCCAAAATTTGAATTATCTTAGTCCTTTTTACAAGAATCCGGCAAAAGTTATATGAACATTTAATGATGTTTTTTTCACTTTTGCCTCTCATTAATTATATGTATTGTATTAATTAAAAGGTTGGCAGCAATTATATTTACCTTATTTCTCTCTCTTACTTACCCTTAATAAATATGGTTATACTTAAAAAATAAATTTTATTTAAGAGATACTTATTATTTTTAACTAATTTTAATCACTTTCTTAAACCGTACAATTCAATTATCGAGTTCTTATAAATAAGATTGGAAGGAATATCTCCAAAAAAATCGATTACATCTTATATGTAGAATTGAAAAGAATAGAAAGATTTAAACTAACAACCTTACGTATTATAAGCCAATTATTTACCCACAAAAGTAAAATCCTAATACTTTAGTAAATAAAATTAGAATTTTTTATTTGGATTATAAACTTACAGACTATAATAGTAGGACTAAATATGGGCGGGTCGGATGCCAATCTGATGCCTGACTTGGGACTTGGGAGGACCTGGTTCACACTTTAAGCATTAGACCCAGTGGGTTGGACGGAACGGGTAGGTCTAGGTCCAATCCACATACCTTTTATTTTTCTTAAAGGGTTAATATAATTTTGGTTTCTTAAGTTTACCTTTATTTAAATTTTAGGTCTTTAAATTTCAAGTTATAAGTTTTAATTCATTAAAGAATAAAATAATCCAGACTTTTATTAAGTTATAGGAGTCAATGGTCAAACAAAATGAAACTTGGGAGAATAAAATTGAAATGAGAGGAAACTTAAGGATTAAATATTACATTAACCTTTTCTTGAAATAATCTGGCAAGCTCACTAAGATGAATTAATTGGCCCAAAAAAAACTATATTAGAAATATTATTATTTATAAATCATAAATTCTATAGTGATTTACTTTAAACTCATTTAGTGGGAAAAAAAAATACTAGTATTAGATTAAAAAAAAATTCTATAGAGGTATTTTAAAGAAAGAGTTTTGTCCCCACATGTGAAAAAGTATTTTAAAAAGCACTTTTTTACGCTGGACATTCACTAAGGCCACGTTTGGTATCATGGAAGTGGGAGGGTGGGAGGTAGAAGTGGAGGTGGAACCCATATTTTGTGTGTTTGGTTGGGTTGAATGCACTTCTCTAGAGAAGTGACTTCCATAAAAAATGATGGAAGTGGGTTCCATACCCAGCCTTAAGGAACTGGTTTGGATTCCATGGAAGTGAAATTATATAACTATTATACCCTCTTATATTTAATCAATTCACAATTTGCCCCTCCTGCAATTTGTCCATGCTTCGTCTCTCTGACCTCTGTGACTCAACCTGCGACAGCCTCCCCCACCTTCTCTTACGGCGACAGCGAGGACAGTGGCGACGAGGAATGGCGATGTCGACGAAGCTTACGATGGCGACTCCTGGTCCTTCAACAACTTCTTCCAGATCTGACTCCACTATCGACAACATCAAAAAACCCAAAGCCAAGCTCCATGAAGTTGACTCTGCCGTCGACATCTTCAGGCAAGCAGTGAGGACGATATTCAGATATGAGAGGAGGAGGCGACAACTTCAGATATGTGGCTATGAGGGAGAGTTCATGAGGCAAATGTCGTGATTCAGATCTGAGAAGTTGCGATGAGGGATCCAGCCGAAGCTCTTCTTCATCCTCATCGGTGGTGGACAAGTTCCGAAGCTCTTCTTCATCCTCATCGGAGAGTTCTAAAGCCAAGCTGCATTGTTTAGATTAATTTTTCTGGATTGGGTTTGATTTGATTTCTCCGGCAACGGTGGTGGACAAGTTCTGATTTTTTTTCCCCGGAGAAGAACACATTCTGATGATTGTGGGAGACGTTCGATAGGTTGGTTTTTGGTGGGAGAGATTTTTTTTATCTTGAGGGTATTTTAGTATTTGTCCATTATTAATACATATTCTAATTAAAAATTATATCCCACTTCCTATATCATACCAAACACACTTTAAATCTCACTTCCACCTCCTCTTCCACTTCTATTTCCACTTCCAATTCTATCAAAAACTCTTCCACTATACCAAACGAGGCATAAAGGCACAGGCATGTGGAAATGAATGCTTAGAACATTAGACAAGGTAGTCAGCATTGTTATTTTTCGGCCAAATAAACAAAAAAGTAAGGTATTAAAACCCGGACCGGATATTGAACCGGTCGGGGTACTGAGTTAAGGGTCAGTGGGTCAGACCGGGGCCAAATCGGAGCTCAACCCGGGCCAAACCGGTGAGAAATTGAAGATTTTAGGTTTATAAGTATGAAATTCTAAAGAAAATTAAAATTTTTTTTTTTAATATTGGAACCCGGACCGGACCACCAGCCGGTTCGCCAGTTTCCAGGCCGGACCGGGCCGGTCAACAACACTCTCAAGTCATCCTACTAAATAGAAATATTATACTAGTCGAACTTTAGAGGCTTTTTTTTAATTGTTTTTTATATTAAATAAAAAATATATTTTTTATATTTATCAGCTTTTCTTAATTTATCCCTATTTACTTTCTTAATAAAAAAGGGAGAGTTGAGAAAGATGTTTATGATGTTTTAAAAAAATATATTTTAAATTAATTATCTTAATTTAATTAAATTAGATAAATATATTTATATTAATAACTAAAAAGAGTGTAAGTTTTGAGTCTGCCAGAAGTATCTCCAACATAACGATTTGAGGGACTAATTAATTGGTGAGGAGGCCCTGTATAATATAATATGTGTTTACAAATTCGCAGAGTTGTTTAAATTTCTTGTTTCTATTTTTTATATGAATAATGATATTGATATTATTATACTTTTTTTTTTTAATTTGTTATTTGGTCTTGTCAAGCAATAACAGAGGAGCAAGGCTGTGTCATGAGATAGGCATGGAAAGGGCAACAATGAATTGGGAGTAGTAGAACTGTGTGCACTGTGCTGTATTGGAGAATCCGAGAGGAGTATGAATGGATTGGGAATGAGTAGAGAGGGAGAGACAAGTTTGGTTTGAGGTGAGGTGAGGTGAGATTAGGTAAGAAAGGATGGGGAAATTACCTTTTTGGATAAAAGAAATCTAAAATTTATCTTTTTATTTTTTTAAATTTTGGATTCTCGCCCAAAATTTACTTTCCTACTCTTTTCAAAATTTTGAATTCCCACTCAAAATTTAAATTCTTTTAACCCAAAAAATAATTTTCCCCCCACTCTCACCTAACCTCACCTTGGAATTACAGTGAAAACAGTAATGAAGGAGAAGGATCTGAAAGATGAATAGCATCAACGACGACAATTCCAGACAAGACATCGACCCTCAAAGTGACCACAGTTCCAACTATTTAGCTCACTCTCTTCCTCTCCTGCCTTAGCCTCAGACCCAGCCCCAGCCTCGCCGCCGCCGTGGCGGCACGGCGGCGGCTGCGGCGACCACCGCCCCCAATTCGGCTGGAAAGGGCAAGAAAGAGACAGAAAAAGAGAAGGAGCGCACCAAGCTTCGAGAGCGTCACCGTCGAGCAATCACTAGCCGTATGCTCGCCGGCCTCCGTCAGTATGGTAATTTCCCTCTCCCGGCTCGTGCGGACATGAATGATGTGCTTGCTGCGCTCGCCCGCGAGGCTGGTTGGGTTGTTGAGGCAGATGGCACCACCTACCGTCAGTGCCCGCCTCCATCGCAAATGGTTTGTGTCATTTGCTTCGGAATTCTGTGCTTATGTCCGCAACAGTCCAGCTTGAATTTTGCTAAAATTTATGTTTAATTCCCTTCATGAGTTTTGACATTCATGGAAATTGAGCCCTGAGTTTTCAGCAGTTTTAGTTATGTGGAAACCATTTAAGAACAACTTTATCCGTCATAACTTTTAGCTCAGAAAGTCGGAACTCGGAAGAAAGCACTTGTAGCATCTTGGTTAAAAGTTGGCATAGGTCTGCCAACTAAATCTTTGTGAAGGAGATTGACTTCAAGTTTAGTAATGGTGTTTACCAGAATATCGGCTGACTGGGGGATACAGGCAAAGATAAAATCTTATTTTCTGATACAGAAATCAATGCAGCTTGATTTTATGTTTTGGTAATATGATTAAGTGCATGTTTGGCTTCACGAGTCACAACCACCAAACCGTGGTCTATGGAAACAGGCTTTCCAACAGGAAATCAAACATGTTAAAACAGGTTTGAGTAGGGTTTCTAAGTCAGGAATGAGTTGCATGGTTATTACAACAATTTCCCCCCTTATGTAACGCCTCTTATTGCATATTAAAGCATGCTTTCTACTAGTTTAATGGAAGATTCCAGAATGGATATGCTATTTATCTTCCACTAACTTAAATTCACAGTATCGAGACATTGTTACTTTAGCAGGTCTATTAGAAGAAAGCCTACCTGGCAATTATTGTCCTAATCATTGTTGACCAGCAGTTCCCTTCAAAAATCAGGAGAAGAAAAGAAGATAGAATTATGAAAGATTATTGATTTGGCTGTAAAATAATTTGGAAGTTCTTTACTATATAACCTTACAAATTCGTACTACCGTGCAGGCATCATTTGCTGCAAGGTTAGTTGAATCCCCACTCTCTGCAGGTTCTTTAAGAGCTTGCACTGCTAAAGAAACACTAGAGAATCAACCACCAGTACTTAGAATTGATGAAAGCTTGTCACCTGCGTCCATTGATTCTGTTGTAATTGCAGAGAGGGATTCAAAGAATGAAAAATATCCAAGTGCAAGCCCTATCAATCCAGTCGACTGCTTGGAGGCTGATCAGGTAATTTTGGTGTATAATTCAAGTGTTTTAAATTACTTTTGATGTAGATTTTGCTCTATATGAGCAATCTTATCAGTTAGCAATTCCTTTTTTCTCCAATGAATATACAAAGTTACATTTTGCATAGTAAAAAGGGAGCTTGGGATCTGCAAACTTGTATGTTTAGTATCCAGAATCAGTATGATCCTCTCATTTTGAAAGTAGAGTGATTGAGCTCGGCAGTTGGGGATAATATAAGTCTCAAGTAATATTTGACGATTCCAACGCTGACATCCTTTAGATAAATTGTATATTGCACCTGAACTGTGATCTTGATTTCTTATAAGTGAGAAGTCTAAATTGTATTTTGCACTTTTGCAGTTTTAGGCTGAGAAGTGAGAACTAATGAATATTGCTTTATTTCAGTAAACTGTTTCTTGGTACAAACAGATGTTATCCAGAACCACTAATGATGTAATTTATTTATGCAGCTTATGCAGGATATTCATTCTGGGGTGCATGAGAATGATTTCACGGGCACACCTTATGTTCCTGTTTATATAAAACTTCCAGTACGTATCTCCTATTTGCTTCTGTAATCTTTCTGTTTTTGTGTTAAACCTGCATAATAATAGTTATCCAATTTTTCCCCCAAAACAACAAACAACACATTCTGAGGTTCTGTTTTCAAGTCATTGACTGTTTTAGACCTTTCATTCAATTATAGGATTTCTATTTCTAAAATATGGATTTTATTGCAGGCTGGTATAATTAACAAATTTTGCCAGTTGATTGATCGTGAAGGAATTAGACAGGAGCTAATTCACATGAAGTCTTTAAATTTTGATGGTGTCATTATGGATTGTTGGTGGGGCATTGTTGAAGGATGGGGCCCACAGAAATATGTGTGGTCTGGCTATAGGGAAGTTTTTGACATTGTTAGAGAAATCAAGTTGAAGTTGCAGGTATTTTTAATTGCTCCAAGACATGTATCTTATTCTCTAAACAAATGCTTTTGTTCTTATATTTATCACATATTCATGTTTCTGCATGACTGCATCTCCACTATCATCTTTGGCAACAAGGCAAGCCAGTTCTTTTCTGTGACAGTTGCTTTTTCTAGTCTTGACTTTTTGTTGGAAATTCTGCTTACCAGTTCTATGAACTAGGGTGAACAACAGTGAAGCGCAAAACAACAGGAAACATTAATGTGATATAAGGGAGTGATGTTTAATTGATTATGATTAAAGTTATAAGTTATAATGTTTCTATTCTTTGGGACTTGGTGTTTGGTAAGAAGCACTGATGCTGTTATTCAGGCAATTTGAAGTGTTGTGTCATATCTGATGTGTGTGGATTTGTAGGATATGCACCGGATCCAATACCAACCCTTCTTATTAAATTTTGGTGTGTCATAAATGGTTTGTAATCAGTGATATAGAGGCTATTTATCATCTAATACGGAATTACATAATTCACTGGGCCTTAGGAATAGGATCATTTATTGTTATTCCCTAGAAGGATTAGTATTTAATTTCTATCTTGAATCAGGATTCTGATTCTTAAGTTTGGATGTTTGTCCTAGTTGAATTAATATTGTTTGAGTCACCTATTTGAATCCCATTTCAGATTTTGAAGGTTGTTATGGCTTTTCATGAATATGGAGGGAATGATTCTAGTGATCCATTGATTTCTCTCCCACAATGGATTTTGGATATTGGAAAAGACAACCAGGATATTTTTTTCACAGATCGTGAAGGACGGAGAAATCCTGAATGTCTTTCTTGGGGCATTGACAAAGAGAGAGTTCTGAAAGGAAGAACTGGAATTGAGGTATGAAATACCCAACACATTTTTTAATTCCATATTCCATTGTCTGAAAATGAAGTATTTTCTCAACATCATCGAATGACTGTTAGTTGCATTAGATACTGATTGCCAATGTAGTGGTGCAGTTCATTTTTTATAAAAGAGTTGGCCATTTTTTTATTTCTCTCTCTTTTATTAGCCTTGTCTAGTATGTGCAGGTCTATTTTGATTTCATGAGAAGCTTTCGGACAGAATTTAGTGACTTGTTTGCGGAAGGCCTTATTTCTGCTGTAGAAATTGGACTTGGGGCTTCTGGGGAGCTGAAATATCCTTCTTTTTCGGAAAGGATGGGATGGAGGTACCCAGGTATTGGTGAGTTTCAGGTAACTAATTTGTGTCCCTATTTTAAATTAGTTGCGTGTTCTGGATTATAAATGTTGCATTACACTTGTGTGAAACCATATCTATATTCTGATTCTGAAATCCATATTTTGCCTTTTTTCTGGATACATTTTTGTGGGCAGTGTTATGATAAATATCTGCTACAAAGTCTACGCAGAGCAGCCAAATTGCGTGGCCATTCTTTTTGGGCTAGAGGACCTGATAATGCTGGACAACACAATTCTATGCCACATGAGACTGGATTCTTTTGTGAACGGGGTGATTATGACAATTATTATGGTCGCTTCTTTTTGCATTGGTATGCCCAGTCATTAATAGACCATGCAGATAATGTTTTGTCTCTTGCAAGCCTGGCTTTTGAGGAAACAAGACTAATTGTCAAGGTACGTTTCTGCTACATCATAGTTTTGTCAATAGTTGTTTTATCGTCAAGCTATGCAACGAAGCTTGGTTGGTGTCTTTCAATGCCAGCATTAAGTGCTGATGGATGTGGTCCAATTTCAAATATAGTGTAGGGGAAAGAAAAGTAATGAAATGAACTCAGCAGCAGCAGAACAAAGATTTTGGGATAAGTAAGTTTGTCTGGAATCATGTGTTAGAGGAGAGAGAATGTATGGTTATTGGTTAGGGGAACTTTATGGGAATGGGAGAGTGAATCAGAGGCTCTAGTTTGCTTGGGTATAATTTTAGGGCGTTTGCTATGAGGTCCCCCAATAGAATTATGACATGTTAAAATCGTTTTCGTGGAGCATTCAAGAAATGATGGTGGTTGGAGAAAATTTTTATGCTTTGTTATTTTGGGTTGGTTATGAACCAAATTATAAACATTTAAATTGATGAACTTTGACTGGGATGATTCCCTTCAGTCATTTATACTTGCTTTATTCGTTGATAATTGTAATTTCTTTTGTGAGAGGGTGAGCCTTAGTGCAGCGTTAAGGTTGCTACCATGTGACCTGGAGGTCACGGGTTCAAATCCTGGAAATAGCCTCTCCACTTGCGGGAGTAATGCTACGTATATCTATCCCTCCCTAAATCCCACTTGGTGGAAGCCTTGTGCACTAGGCCGCCCTTTTTAATTGTAATTGCTTTTGTCAGAAATTTTTTGTTTCTTGAAAAGGCACGAGCTCGGTCTTCAGTTGGGCTGACAAGATAAAAAAGAAGTTAATTCTTGACTTGAGTTTTCATTTTAGTGTTATCGCCATAGCTTGTTAACCTTTGGAAGGCCGATTGATACATTTACCACCATTTATCTGTGCCTTTGGAACTAAACATTTTTACTGAAATTTTATCATATTATTGAAAGCAATGGAGGGGTGCCTGAAAAGATGCTGCTGTGCAGGTTCCTGCTGTATACTGGTGGTACAAGACTGCTAGTCATGCAGCAGAGTTGACAGCTGGATATCACAACCCTACGAACCAAGATGGATACTCTCCTGTGTTTGAGGTTCTGAAAAAACATGGTGTGACCATGAAGTTTGTCTGCTTAGGATTTCAGCTTTCTAGTCAGGAAGCTGACGAGATATTGGCTGACCCTGAGGGCTTGACTTGGCAGGTTGGTGTCATTTTCTTCTGCCAGGCATCTTGACCTGAATCCAGCTTTTGAAGTGGCTTTGCTTAAGGCGGCATTTATATTTAATGATGGTTTTGAAATTTGCATAACTGATTTTGGTCATCATGTTCATCCCACCCCTGGACAAATTTGTATAATCGGCATGAGTAATGACCAGTTGTTATATGTTCCATAGGTATTGAACTCATCCTGGGATCGAGGGTTGATAGTAGCTGGAGAGAATGCAATACCATGTTTTGAGAGAGAAGGGTTCAAGAGACTAGTTGATATAGCGAAGCCAAGAAATGGTCCTGATCGCCACCACTTTTCACTTTTTGCATATCAACAACCTTCTATGATTCAGGGGAATATTTGCTTACCCGAGTTGGATCACTTCATCAAATGCATGCATGGTAAGTTTTACGAGAACGCATTCTGATATGATTAGAATTTCCATGTAATGGATGGATTGGAGAGATTGGATAACCAACCAAAAATATGGGTCAATGGATAGATAACCTGCCCGGAAAATAGGTCATGGAGCAACTTTATTTTAAATTTGCGTCTTTCTAATCGAAAAATATCCATTTGATGTTTGCTTTGCTAACTTCCCTTGCAGGTGACATTACGGGGGATCTGTAATGGCTCAAGTCTTATTTTATAATTGTAGGCCATTTTGAGGTGGCATGCTTGCCCTCGTATAATGTATAATGAGTGTAACTGGTTATATTGTGGCAGCCATGTATATTGTTATCTAATATATTCTTGTAATGTCAATAGGCTTCAAGATAGATAGATAGATAGATATATATATATATATATATATAGGGCTTGTTTGGTATTATAGGGCTTGTATATATATATATATATAGGGCTTGTTTGGTATTATAGGGCTTGTTTGGTATGAGGGGGAGGGGAGGGAAAGTAGGCGGAGAGAAAATTTTTTTGAGATGGATTTAAAAAAATGAAAGACGTGGGGTATGAAGTTTTTAATTAAATATTCTTACTTTCTAATCTTATATATTATCTATATTAAAATTTTGTAACCCCATTTCTCCAATTTTCTTAAATTCACCTCATAAAATTTTTTCCTCTAAATCCCTCATACCAAACAGACCCTAGGGCTTGATACTTCCCATGCCTCGCTATTCCATTATATGATTAGAGTTTTTTCATGTTTGGTAATGATAGAAGTAGTGATTAAACGGAGAGAAAAGGTTAGTGGTACAGGACTCATTCTAACTTCTGAACCCCAGAAAAGTACGGTAACTGCCTGTGGGGCTTGTGTTTGCAACTTTGCATGGAGGGAGCTATTTATATATAGTTTATGAACTGTGTATCTTTTTATATTATTTTCCCAAAGGTTAAGGGGGCAACAATACCTACGAATATTTTTCAAAAATGCATCTGACACTAAATTATTTTTTGGTGTAAAAATACGTATAAAATTTATAAAAAGAAGTAAAATTGTTAGATCTGTTAACTCTGATAAACTGAAGTTTTTTTTTTTTTGTGGATCTCAACAGTTTACAAGTGTCAACTCTAAGAAGTTCTTAGACTGTTATCTCTCACCTTAGTCAACCCTTTCTTCCAAGTGTCTGGCTTCTCTCCATGGATGTTCCGGTCCCTTACCTCTACATTACCTAAGGCGATATCCTTTTACGTGAAAAATTGACAAGGCTGACACTCTTTCATCTACTTACCTCTCACCGGTCATAAAAAAAAACAGACACCCACCCTCCTCTCCTTAAATAAGTTACTAGAGAAATGATGATAGAAATATATTAAAAAATATTCATTGTATTAGAATTAAAATTAAAATAAAAAAAATATATTCTAAATGTTATACTTTTTAAATCATTTTGTGGTGAATAAGATAATGATAAAAAATACATCATTATATTTTATCCAAAAATAAGGAAAGTTGGGAAACAAATTCTTCATTGAAATTTTATTTTTTTGGCAAGCTCAGGGTATCCACCACCAATAACAGTGACTAATTCTCTCGTACCGTAGACTTCTCAAAGGGGTGTGAGTTCAGATCGTCAACTTTGGTGTCTTAGTAAACTTTCCCCAGCTCTACTCAAGTTGTCCATTTATCACTTGAGTTCAGATCGTCGTTAGACGGTAATCGGCAAGTGATTCTTTGAAGCCTCACGTATCTTTCCGCATGATCACTCAAGTTTGCCATTGATAACTCGAGTTCAGATCATCACTGAACGGTAACCGGTGAGTGATTCTTTAGAGCCTCACGTATCTTTCCGCATGATCACTCGAGTTTGCCATTGATAACTCGAGTTCAGATCATCACTGGACGGTAACCGGTGAGTGATTAGGCTTTACCAACACAATGTTACATTTTCTCAACATCATATAAGACTTTCACAGGTTCAATCACTCGAGTTCCACATCTATCACTCGAGTGATGAAGCATGAACAGTGCGCACTAGCTAGGAAAATGTAACACTGTGTTGGTAAAGCCTAATCTCAATTTGGGACTCATGTTAATGATGAAAATTAAGACTCATCTCGATGATGAAGCACATGTCGGTGATAACGATGAAGAAGCAGATGAAGAGTTATTGGGGGTGATGGAGTCAGAGTTGTTGGCGGCAATAGCGAAGAAGAAGACGGGGATGACGAATACAAGCCTTCCCTCATGTACTTGGACGTGCACGTCTGAGGTCCCTGTTCTCCCCTGTTTTCTTTGTTCGAAATAGAGATTAGTATTTCTAGTGAGGAATAAATGATGAACGAACGTGAATGGAGCAGAGAGTGAGTGACTCCGGCACCGACATTGGAGGAAAGAGATGCAATGAACAGAAGTAAGAAGAAGGACCGTGGATTTATAACACTACCTCACTGCAGTCTATTCTGTATAACTCGAGTTCGGTGCATCTTGACACAGCAACTCTCTGGTTACGCTCCAGTGATGATTAGAACTCGAGTTTTTAAATAAGAAACTCGAGTCTGTCCGTAGATTTATAACACTACTTCACTGGAGTCTGTTCTTTACAACTCGAGTTAGGTGCATCTTGACACACCAACTCTCTGGTTACCCTCCAATGATGATTAGAACTTGAGTTTTTAAATAAGAAACTCGAGTCTGTCCGTGGATTTAAAACACTACTTCACTGGAGTCTGTTCTTTACAACTCGAGTTCGGTGCATCTTGACACACCAACTCTCTGGTTACCCTCCAATGATGATTAGAACTCAAGTTTTTAAATAAGAAACTCGAGTCTGTCCGTGGATTTAAAACACTACTTCACTGGAGTCTGTTCTTTACAACTCGAGTTCGGTGCATCTTGACACACGCACTCTCTGGTTACCCTCCAGTGATGGTTAGAACTCGAGTGCTATACGGGCCAACTCGAGTCCTTAGGCAGAATTAATACAAGTACGCAATGGAGTGAGCTTTTGAACACGTCGAGTTTGGTGCGACTTCACACTATCACTCTTTGGTTACCCTCCAGTGATCAGGAAAACTCGAGTTTCTCATGGGGAAACCCGAGTTGAGCCATGGATTTACATCAAAATCTCACTGGAGTGAGTTCTTCACAACTCGAGATGGGTGCGGATTGTAATATTATAAAAAAAAAACTGTCGGCTGTTTTTCTAAAAAAAAACATGTGGGACCCGCTTGAGGAAAAAATAAAAACAAAACACGTGGGACCCGCTGGAAGAAAAAAAATGTGAGGGAGGGTATTATTAATACCCTTTCCCTTCATCATTTCATTATGCTTCACGAGCAGGCGAGCGGAGCGAACGCAGTTCAACAGGTAAGGTTCTGAATTTAGCAGATAATTTTGGTACTTAAAATCACGTTTTCTTAACAAACTTCCTTCATAAAAGTTGTTCTGCGTATTTTGATCTTCGTATTGGTAGTAATATTATATTGATTAACGAGAAATTTGGGGTTAGGATTTTGGAAGAATTTTGAGTTTTTACAAATGATGGTTATAGATATGTAGAGAATAAATAATAGCTGATTTTAATCGGTTTAGATTTACCATTTGATTGTTTTATGATTTTATAATTAATTTCTTCTTAAATAAATAATAAATTATGCTTTAGAAATGTTTTTGATCGATTAAATTTGGATTAAATAATTTATTTGAGTTATTGGAAGTATTATTGAAATTTTAATCGATTTAGTTTTGCAGATTTTGAATTATGTGAAATTATAAATTATGATTTAATATTATAGTTAGAAAATTATAGTTATTATATATTTTATTGAGTAAAATAGAGTTAAGAAATTTTAGAAATTTTGATTTTAAAGGAATTTGAGGAATAGATAAATTGTTGTTATTTTTAAGAAAATTGAGTCAATTATGGGGATTATTATTTGCTATTTTGTAATAGTTAGCAATTATTATAAATTATATTAACATGTAAATATATATATTTATTGTAGAGTGAATTTGAATTTGGCTTGTTGGAGTTAAATTCTCAAGTTTAGTTGTGTCAAGAACTTGAGGTAACCACTTTCCAATTTATCATATATGCTTGTTGAAATGATTGTATGCATATGTTGATATTTTTAATTGTTATAAATATGTTATAGTAATTTATATATGAAAAATGTACAATGACAGTATTAATATTTTTAGTAAATTTTTTTAATTAAGTGGGCCTGAATGATTTATTTGAATGATTGATGAGGTATAGCATTAAATATGAAATATATGAATAAATTATTGATATTGAAGATTGTGATGTTGAGATGTTGGATAGGGTGTTGTGATTGAGAAGGTTTGATTCTTTTATACCACGTGGTATAGCCACCACCGTGTGCACAGTAGATGGTTTTGGCATTCAGGACCCTTGGTATCACCCTTTCCTTTGGCCGGGTTAAGGGTCAGCTCAAGGGTAGGTGACACCTTTCCATTTTCGACGGAAAGGAAATCCATGATCTGATATGAGTTCTGTAGCCTTTGGCCGGGTTACACCTCATTATTGGAGAGCTTGGTGCAGTCTTGTCAAAGAGACTAATCCTATTATATGTTATAGCTCATGGGTTTTGTCAGCGGTTAAGGAGGTTATAAGGATGGTTGAGGGAGTTTTATGCATATTGAATGGTTTTCTTGAAATAATAATGTTTTGGGAAGATTGAACTTTATATTATATGAATATATAATTTTGCCCGCTTAATTATATTATAATTAATCCCTGCATATTTGTTAAAGTGGAATTGTGGTTACTGAGTTAGTGTGATTCACCTTATCAATATTTTAAATTTTTTTAGGCGAGAGTTCAGGTGGTGTTACCAAGGGGAAGGTAAACGAGACTTGATTTGATATCAATCGTATGTTTCGTTTATCTACATGATCATAATGTATATTGCCAAACTTAAGGGTCTTTTTGGTTTTACGTGCATATGTTGAATATTACGATGCATACTGGGGTTTGTACTGTGGACGGGACCCCATAATATGTTGTATTATGTAATATTTAATGTTTTACTTGGTTTGGAAATTTATTTTATGGTAATTAAGAGGGGTCGTTACACGGATTGACACAATCATTCGCCGATTACCCTCCAGTGCTGAGCAACACTCGAGTTGAAATTCCCTCAAACTCGAGTTATGTGAGCCTACTTTTGTTCTTTACACACTCAACTTATGTGAGCCTACTTTTGATGAAGCACCATGGAGGGCAAGTGATGATCATGATGTAATGTGTACTTAAACAGGATTTTCTTGTTTCTTCCTCATTAGATCAGACTGTTCATGTTTAGGAGTATTAGTTCTCTTAAATAGGATCTTCTTGTTTCTGCCTCATTAGATTAGACTGTTCGTGTTTGGGATATTAGTTCTCTTAAATAGGATCTTCTTGTTGTTCATGTTTGGGATATTAGTTTTGGAATATTATTTCTCTTAAAAAGAAGACTGACTCTTCTACAGATGAAATCCTTAGATTGGGTTACATGAACACAGACAAAGCACGTCTTTATGTGCTTTGTCCCTGCCCTCTTGTGCAAGCTGGATATTCAGTAACTCCTCCACCACCACCTTTATAAGTCTGTTTCGATGTTCATCGATAACTTTCACCAACCACGCATAGACCTCCTTCAATTCCTGCAGTGACGGCACATTTTTACTTGTCAATTAAATACATAAGTCATCTTTAACACAAATTAGCTTCTACAGACAAATATCGGGTCTAAATAAGGGACGTCATCTGTATCCTCATTCCCCGCCCTTACTTCAAAGCTTTTCCCTTGATACAAAATGCCCATATTGCTCATCCTCTCGGTGTTCACCATTTCGGTTATCTTTTCCTTACTCCAGAATTCAATGGGTGTGGTGGACTGTTGGCGAACATTTTGTTTCAAAGGGAAATTTTCCCCAAAGAACAACAGCACCATAGAAAATATATGGATTATTATTTGTCAACGTGAATTATTGTGTTACATGAATGTAAAAAAGTTACACACCGGTAATAAGTACGGGCAACCTCCCACATTGCAGCTCCCTTCCCCTTTCTTCTTCTTCCTGTACACTTTGGCATAATCACTCATTTCCTTCCACAAGTCTTTCATCATGTAGGTTGCCCAGTCATATTTTTCAAATCGGTCCATTATGTAAGACATAACTCTCAACATCCTGTCACTTATGAGTCCACTTGAGGTAGGGCATAAAAATGATCCTAAACTGTGCTTTACAAAACTTAGCAACGTCTCATTAGGTTTTCAAAATTTTTTTGTTTTTTTCCACAACTTTACTTAAGCCATTCCCTACTCCATGCATAACATTTTCAAAAAAATCAAATCACAATTTCATACTTCACAACATCGTCTCACATCTTCTAATCACGCATTGACAAGTTCACATGTTGTTTCAGCAGTTTACCAATTTCACAACTTCCAATTCAGACTTCCCCACTTAACAACAGAGTTTCACAACTTCTCTTAAATCATTCGCAACTTTACTTTACAGGTTCCCAACTAAGCACTCATGACTTTGCACCACATTTCAAGATAGCATATATTGTTACCGTTATGTTGTATCCACATTGCCTAAACTTATTTAAACTCATGGACATTGAACTGCCATTCTACTCAACAAGACAAAGTTAACATGAAAAACATTAAATATAACCATTTACCCAACTTAAGCACCGAAGACCAATGTCGCGTCCGCACACCAATATCTCTGCAACTGTCGACTCCCTTTCACTACAACCTCTCCCTGCCTTCTCTCCTCCTCAAATCCGCCCAAAATTCAAAACCAAAACTCCCCCTGTTGCATTCGCTACTCTTTATATCCACCCAAAAATCGTACCCAAATGTCGACCGCTGCACCGCCTTCGCTCCTCCTCAAATCCACAACATCAACTACTGAGACACTCTCCTCCCTCACAGCGACAAACCCAAACTTTATCGACGTTGATTCCAACCATCTCAGGCAATGGAGTATTCGCACTGTCCCTCCCCCTCAAAATCGACCACACCCATATTGATGCCACTAGCCTCTCTCACCACCATGGACCCAAGGTCGACCAACGTAACGCCTCCCTCAACGCTTTTCAGTTTAAAAACTCCTAGGGTTACTTAAGTCATTTTCTTTCTATTTATAATATTCCAATTCAGGCACTCACACTTATGTGGAATATGAAATTTCAGAGCACCTTTTTATCTTTTTCTAATTTTAAAATTCTTTTTTAGGGATTTTCCCAAAATAAAATGCGAAATAGTAATCCGTTCTCGTTTCATCTTTATCTAATTTTCAGGAAAAAAACAAAATCGCTAAACGCCTTCTCTTCCTCAGAGCAGTCTTCTAAGATTGTCCCAAATCCCTTTTCAGTCTTCGCCTTCGGCCTTCGGCCTTCGGCCTTCGGCCTTCGGCTTTCTCTTCTTCCGTGCCGTCTTCTTCATGTTTGATACGTTGGAATTGATTTTGATGGGAATGGATATGGATTGGAATTGATTTTGATGGGAATGGATATGAAAATAGAAATGGGGAGTAAAAGTATGTTTGGTATGTCATGGAAATGAGATCTAATTTTATCGTATCAAGATGGCCTTAGTTCTCCTCGTCGCTGCTTATCCCCTTCTTCTCCGTCCTTTTCGGCCTTTGCTCGTCTTCTCCGATAAACGCTCTCGCTGGCCGCCGCTCGCTTCTCCATTACAGCGCAGTTTGTCTTCGGTGTTCCTCTTATTCTTAAAGTTGGAGTGAGACCCAACCTAAAGCTCAGTAAGATTTCAGATTTTCTTGTAAATTTTTCCCTTCTCCCGCTTTCAGTTTATATATAGTCAATTACTAATGATTTATAATGCCATTGGTAATCAGATTCCGGATACTCCATATGTTTGTGTTTTCATTTGTTGGATTGAGATAGTCATATGCTACCCAGTTGGTCGGATCTTGAATTTATGGTTACGAAACTTAGGTTGAGAAACTCATATGCTACCCAGTTGGTCGGATCTTGAATTTTTTATTACAAAACTTGGGTGTAAGGCCAACTAATCTAAATTGATTTATGTTTATCACTAAACTTGCTTGTCCTATCGGTTAGTGCCACCCGTGTTCCCTCTCGTCTTCTTCAATATGGTTAAACAATTTTATACATATTGAGGTGCTCTATGAGCAATTACGAATCCTTTGTAATTCATTGCCAAATTCCATTTTATGGGTATTTGGGGTGGGAAGGATCAATTCCCCCACGTCCGGGAATGCGAAAGAAAAGAAAATTCTTACAGGATTTTTTGGGGGGGGAGGGGGGGGGGGGGAGCAGACTATACAGCCGATTTGGTATGTTTCGGAAAACAGCACTAGTCCAATGCGCAAAAACACCACAAGCTATGTCTATTTTGTCCTTGTTATCATTATTGAACAATGTCGTGCTTTTTTCATTACTCTTTTAAAACGATGGTTACTGACAATATTTTATTTTCCATTCAATTTCCCGTTTCATTCTTTTACTTTATGTGCACCAAATGACCCGTGAGTGAACAAGACAGGGACAAGTGGTAACAAAACTCATCCTATTCTTCCTCACTGCCATCCTTAGCTTGTAGGATACTGAAATTAGTGAATTTTATGTCATTAGTTTGTATTGCTTGTGTTGGTAATAATTTTTTTTATTCCACAATCTATTATAGGAACTACAATTTTGAAGTCAGTTTCATAGTAGATATGGAAGAAGATGACGATTATGTGGAGTATGTGCCTGTGGTCAAGCGTAGGGCCATGGAGGCTCAAAAGATTCTTCAGCGAAAAGGAAAATCCTCCTCCACAGTTGATGATGATTTGGAGAAATCAAGAGTGGCTGAAGCTAAACCGAGTCTTTTGGTTAAGGTGTCACAGTTGAAACGGGATCAACCTGAGATCAGTCCGACAGAGCAACTTGTTCAACAAGAAAAAGAGATGATTGAGAACTTATCAGATCGAAAAACTTTGATGTCTGTTCGGGAATTGGCTAAGGGAATCACCTATACAGATCCTTTGCCTACTGGATGGAAGCCACCTTTACCAATTAGAAGAATGTCAAAAAAAGCATGCGATTTGATTCGGAAGCAGTGGCATATAATAGTCGATGGTGAAGACATCCCACCCCCAATTAAGAATTTCAAGGATATGAGGTTTCCTGAGCCAATTTTGAAGAAGTTGAAAGATAAAGGGATTGTTCAACCAACACCTATTCAAGTACAAGGCCTTCCTGTGATCTTATCCGGGAGGGATATGATTGGGATTGCATTCACAGGATCCGGGAAGACTTTAGTCTTTGTTTTGCCAATGATCATGGTGGCACTGCAAGAGGAAATTATGATGCCTATTGTTCCAGGAGAAGGTCCATTTGGTTTGATTATTTGCCCATCAATGGAACTGGCTAGACAGACTTACGAAGTGGTTGAACAATTCTTGGTACCTCTTAGAGAGGCTGGATATCCTGAGCTTAGGCCATTGCTTTGTATTGGTGGGGTAGATATGAGATCACAGCTAGATATTGTGAAGAAGGGTGTTCACATTGTTGTTGCCACCCCTGGGAGGTTAAAGGATATGTTAGCCAAGAAAAAAATGAATCTTGATAATTGCAGGTATTTAACATTAGATGAGGCTGATAGATTGGTAGATTTGGGATTTGAAGATGACATTAGAGAAGTGTTTGATCACTTCAAAGCTCAGAGACAGACGCTCTTATTTTCTGCCACTATGCCAACCAAAATTCAGAATTTTGCTAGAAGTGCTCTAGTGAAACCAGTCATTGTCAATGTGGGGCGAGCAGGGGCAGCAAATCTTGATGTCATACAGGAGGTAGAGTTTGTCAAGCAAGAGGCAAAAATTGTGTATCTCCTTGAGTGCCTGCAGAAAACCCCTCCTCCAGTTTTAATATTCTGTGAGAACAAGGCTGATGTGGATGACATTCATGAATATCTTCTCTTGAAAGGAGTGGAAGCAGTGGCTATTCATGGAGGCAAAGATCAGGAAGAGAGAGAGTATGCAATTGCAGCCTTCAAGTCTGGAAAGAAAGATGTGTTGGTTGCAACTGATGTTGCATCCAAGGGATTGGATTTTCCTGATATTCAGCATGTTATTAACTATGACATGCCTGCTGAAATTGAAAACTATGTTCATAGGATTGGACGAACTGGACGATGTGGCAAGACAGGCATAGCAACAACCTTCATTAACAAGAATCAAACTGAGACAACCTTACTTGACTTGAAGCATCTGTTGCAAGAAGCAAAACAACGCATTCCCCCAGTTCTAGCAGAACTGAATGATCCAATGGAATATAATGAAGAAATCACAGACAAAAGTGGGGTCAAGGGCTGTGCGTATTGTGGTGGCCTTGGTCGTCGCATTCGTGACTGCCCCAAATTGGAACATCAGAAGAGCATGGCAATTGCAAATAACAGAAGGGATTATTTTGGTTCTGGTGGATACAGAGGAGAAATATGAAAACGGAAAAGCCCCGCTTCATTGTGTATTATGTATTGTAACAGAAACGTGATTTTTCCAGGATGAAATATAATTAACTGTATTTCATATCTTAAGATATCCAATATTGTGCTTCATTCATCTGGGTTGATTTTCATCTGTTCATGCGGTCTCGAAAGATTCACACTGTAGTTAGGACAATTGGCTTCTGCCCCATTAGTTTCTTTTCTTAATATGAGTTCCTGTTGCTGCACTTCACTTATAAGTATGGGTGGGAATAGGTCAGGGGCTGTCAGGGGCCTGCCGTCTGGCCTGTTTCTGGCCTGTCTAGGCCTGGCCTATCAGGCTAATAGGCCAGGCCAAGGCCTGCTTCGGAGCCTGTTTTATTTATCAGGCCAGGCTTAGGCTTGTTAGTAGGCCTTTTAGGCCTATAAGGCCGGCCTGTTAACATAAAAAAAAATTGAGGGTGAAATTGTAATTACAACCTTAACTTCTTTTTTTTTTTTAATCGTTCACAACCGACAGATAATATTCTAATGAGATCTGTTTCTTCAATTGGACAGCTCACAAAGCACTCAAAGTTTCTTCAATTGGACAACTCACAAAGCTCTCAAAGTCAAAAGTGTCCAACTCACAAGCACTACTTTTTTCTTTGGGTCAAATAACTCACAAGCACTTCTCATTATGTCTCACAACGTCATCTTTCTCATCTTTTTTTTTTCCTCAAAGTCTGTCTCACAACTCACATCATCGTCTCTCAATCTCTCACAAGCGCCCTCACCATCGGCATCATCTCTCACAAACACTCACCGTCGGCATCATCTCTCACAAGCACTCACCGTCGTCATCGTCTCTCACAAGCACTCACCGTTGTTAGTTCTTCATCAGAGGTCTGTCTCATCGTCTCCGCCACTTCTCCATCAGGGGTCTGTCGTCCCTTCTGATTATGAATTCTCCATCAAGCATCGTTTTTCTGCTACTCCCCTCCTTGTCTCATCGTCATCTTCATCTATCCTCCCTTCTCCGTCAAGCAACCAAACTCTGTCACGGTCTCCCTCATCGTCTCCGTCATCTTTATCGTTTTAAAATTTCAGGCCCCTTAACATGCCACAGGCCATGTTAGCCCTTTGTACAGGCCAGGCTTAGGCCTGAAAATTGGCCTCTTATAAGCCAAAGGCTAAGATCAGGACATCCTAATATAAAACAGGCCTGGTCACAAAAGCCTGACCTAGCCTATTCCCACCCTCTCAGTTGGCAAGCTACAATTGTATAGTTTCTAGTGTCCATACCCTTGTTCTCCTCCCCCCGGTATATAGTTTAAAAAATTTGGGTGCCTAAATGCAAGCCTAATGGTTTAAGGAGTATTTATGAAGATATTTATGTATTATCAATTGCTTGATTTTTTATTTAAGCCTTGAACATTTATATTCCTTGATATTATACAGTCGAGTAAAATTTTATTTGATAATAAGATAAATTTTATGTAGGAGTATTTTTCAAAATTTAATAAATAAGTCGCATGGTTAATGATTCAGAAATATTATAACTTCATAAATTATTTTATATGCATATATATATATATATATATGGCTATTCATCTGCACAACCTTGCATTTTGGGCCGGGCTTTTAGCAAAGCCCATGTAACATTTCATATATGTTATGAGCTACACGGTGTGGCCGTTCCATCTATAGTTTTCTGCGTTCTCAGTCCTCACTGTCACCGTGTGCGTTCGATTCTGAGAAAAATTTGAAAGGAAAGACCCTGGTCTTCGCACTTCTGTTCTTCCACGATTTCATTTAATTTCGCTTCTTAATTTCTTTTGCTTGATTCAAATATTATAGATTTTTATAGCTTTGATCCTTGCTTCAGTGCACGCCAACTCCAGGATAGGCGTTATATTGAAGTTTCAAGCTTTGAATTTTAGGGTTCTATTGCCTGTTCCTCCAAAACATAATATGGAGGCCATGGCTGGTAACCCTAGAAACAGTAGACTAAGATATGCACAAAAAATTATTCAATCGAAAACCTCTAGGCATTCATCTCCAATTCCGAAGTTGCATAAACCTAATCAGTTTCCATCCCACCTTGACGCACCGGAAGTTTCATCGTCAACCAGAAACATCTGCGATATTCTGACTCGAGCATCGCCTAATGATATTGAATCCGCACTTTCTTCCACTGGAATCAAACCTTCTGCGGATATTGTCCATGAAGTTCTCAAACTTTCTTATAATTACCCTTCTTCTGCGGTGAAGTTCTTCCGCTGGGCCGGGCAGCAAAAGAAGCATACGGCACATGCTTGGAACTTAATGGTCGATCTGTTGGGGAAAAATCAACTCTTTGAACCCATGTGGGATGCAGTTCGATCAATGAAGCAGGAAGGGGCGCTTTCTATGTCTACATTTGCTTCGGTTTTTTAGAGTTATTGCATGGCTAGTAGGTTTCATGAGGCTGTGATGAGCTTTGATGTGATGGACAGATATGGTATTCAGCAAGGTGTTGTTGCGGTGAATTCATTATTGAGTGCAATGTGCCGTGAAGATAATCAAACTCGAAAAGCCATGGAATTCTTCGAGAAAATAAAGGAAAAGATACCTCCTCACGGTGACACGTTCTGTATTTTATTGGAAGGGTGGGACAAAGAAGGGAATGTTGCAAAAGCTAAGACTGCTTTTGGCGAGATGATTGTTCGTGTTGGATGGAGCCCAACAAATATATCTGCTTATGATACATTCCTGACAACTCTTGTTCATGCGCTGCAGATTGATGAGGCCATGAACTTTCTTAAAGTGATGAAGGAACATGACTGCTTACCAAGTATGAAATTCTTTGCTAATGCTCTTGATATTCTCACAAAGCAAAATGATGCTGCTCGTGCTATCCATATTTGGAATATAATGGTGGGTGGTGGATTAATGCCCACCTTGATAATGTACAATGCCATGATTGGCTTGGTTTGCAGCAGCAATGAGATTGGCCATGCATTTCAGCTGCTCGATGAGATGGTCCTCCATGGTGCTTTTCCTGACTCTTTAACTTATAACATGATTTTTGAATGCTTGGTGAGGAACAAAAAGGTTCGTCAAACTGAAAGGTTCTTTACTGAGATGATAAAGAATGAATGCCCACCAACGCATTCTAATTGCGCTGCGGCCATCACAATGTTTTTTGATTGTGATGACCCTGAAGCAGCGAATGAGATTTGGAGTTACATGCTTGACAATCATGTCAAGCCTCTTGATGAAGGTGTTAATGCGTTGCTTTTGGGTCTGTGTAGCTTAGATAGGTTATCAGAGTTGAGAAGGTCTGCAGAAGACATGCTTCACAGAAGGGTTACTATATATGAATCAACTATGCGGAGGCTGAAAGATGCTTTCTACAGAGAAGGTAGAAGTGGAAGAGACAGATATGATATTCTCTATCAGAGGTGGAGAGCTCGTTCTTAGTGTAATATATAACACTATCCTTGCTATTTTTTCTTTACATTTGGTTTTTTGTTCATGGGGAGTCATTGTAGAAGACAGAGTGGCCTTTTTTGTTCTGGGCCATCTTGGATGCGCCTTTAATATAGTGTTCTTCAAGCTCCATATGTCCATCCTGTTTCACTTTCATTAGCACTTGGTCCTTTCAAATTCTTCCTGCTGATTCTGTCCTAATGAATTCTGGCATAAATGTAAATACTCTGGTTCCTAAGTGTCGGTTGCCTTTTGCTGTGAGAGTGAAGTCTTTTGAAGCTGCCATCACTTGAGAATGAGGTGTTCTTCCAGATAGGGACGTTTATGAAATGTAGTTGATTCGTGATTTGCATGGAAGTGACTGGGACTTTGTTTTCAATCAGTATGATCATGAACGTGAGCATACTCATGGCAACTGCAAACTCGCCTTGAAAATTGACAATCAGTTAATAATTGTCATTTCTGTATAACCTCCCCTGTTACTTGTTCACATTTTTTGGATGTGATATATAACATCCTTATGCGTGTTAGGATTGTCATTGACAATGCTTATTTACATGCTAAGGGCGAGCTAGGTGTCATGGTGAGAACACCGTGAAACCATGTTTGCTTGGAAGTGACAAATTTCCACTTCTAGGCAGGCATACCCAACCTTGGAACCACGCATGTAAGTAGCTAACACACATTGCTGAACACACTACAAAAAAGTGTAGTTTCCGTACACCATGTCGTGAACATTGACTTTCTAATATATGGACATTTGGATGCTAGGGCAATATGATAATACTCTCCCCCAAAAAATAAATAATGTATTATTATAAGAAACAAAAGTTTACAGAGATAACAATCCAAACCCAAACAACATAGGCCCAAAGTTTACAGTTTTTTGGGCCAAGTCGTCTTTGTGGTGGCGGCTCGCCTTTTGAGCCTCTATGGACGACGAGCCTTTTTTTTTTTTTGACTTGATACTGGAGTACATTAATCCAACTAGGGATTAAAAAACAAGAACAACCTCTAACAGAGGCCCCACTAAAGATCTCTCATCAACTACCGCCTACCAAAAGAGCAGGAGGTGGTTGATTAAATATGACAAAATTCTCTCTACTACTATGGGCTGTCATAGCTAAAAGATCCGCCTCAACATTATGCTCTCTAGATAAGTGGTTAATCAGGACACACCAATCTCTGGATAATCAAAACCTAGCCTCTTCGATAACCTCCTTAAAGGGATGGAGCACATCACAACCCCTCATGAGAAGATGAATGGCTTCAATACAATCAGTAAATAGACCAATATTCTTCAGATTTCTATTCCAGCAAATTTGAAGGCCCTGGATGATTGCGATAATTTCAGCAACAATCGGAGGAACCTGCATAAGTTTACCCATGAATCCACAAACCCACTCTCCATCTTCCCCTCTAATGACGCCAGCGCTTGCACTTTGACCCGACTGAAGAACAGAACCGTCTGTTTCAAGTGTATAAAACCCTGCCCTCCTTAATTGTTGACTTCTATCTCCTCTACCAGCCTGAGTATAGAATTTGCACTGACTACTTAAATCTATATCCCAACTTGCATGAAAAAAGCTAGAGTAGGCATTTGTATAGTCAGCTTCAACATCATCTCCAAACAGCTTCCTGCATCTGCTCACCCAGATATCCCAGCAAACGTATCCAAACAGAGTTGCCCATCTGATCTTCTTGGTGAACTCCCTTCCCTCTTCATGTCTGAGGTTCCATTCAATCCACTCCATTCCCTTTAAATTAATGAAATTATTCCACAATGTAGGTTTGATTATGGATACCCACCTTTCACGGGCATTGTCACAATCCCTCAAGAGATGCATCAGGTTCTCATCCTGCTCATAAAGAAACGGACAAGATGCAGTTTCCGATAGCCCCCTCCTCGCTCTGAGATCTGCTGTATGCACCCTTCCATGTGCCACAAGCCACATGAAAGATTTAATCTTATCTGGGATATCCCATCTCCATAGTAATCTCCAAAAGGTTGTATTAGAACTTGAAGGACCTGCAGAAAGAAATTGATAGGCAGAACTAACTGAAAAACAACCATCAGAAGAAGGTTTCGAGAAATATTTATCTGTTCCTCTGCTATCCCCGGGGGGGTGAACACATGTGATTTGTTGGACTACGTGAGAGCTAAACCATCTCCCCAGTTTAGACATATCCTATTCACCTTCGGGATTAACATAATAACGGATCATTTCAGTCCTGTCTACAAAAGCCTCCCATCTCAGAACCAGCTCGATTAAAGGTTGATTCATTTGAGACCAGTTGTCATTCCAAAAGGATGTTGAAGCCCCATTACCAACTCGAACTCCCACTCCTCTGTGGAATTTATCCCAAACCGAGCAGATACCTCTCCATGTTGCGGACATATTCCTTTGAGCCACTGAACCATTTATCTGGTCTCACCTGTACTTCTCTCTCAGAACACGAACCCACAGTTTGTTTGTATTATTCATCACATACCAGCACAGTTTCATAATGAAAGCCTCATTCTGTTTACACAAATCCCGAATACCCAGACCACCCTTTTTTTGTCCCTTGTAATCTGATCCCAGGCAATGAGATGGAGCTTTTTCTGGTCATCTTGCTCATCCCAAAGAACTTTTTTGCTTTTTCTCTCCATTTCCTGTAAGACTCCTTTAGGAATAAGCAAAGTCTGCATCTGATAAGAAGGCAAAGAGGAAAGAACGGATTTGATAAGAGTTATCCTACCCGCAAAACTCAAACATCCTTTTTTCCAACCCGAAATCTTTTTTAGAGTTCTTTCCAGAAGAGGCATGAAGGTGAACTTGGACATTCTTTTATGAATAAGAGGAATGCCAAGGTACTTCCCAAAATCCCCAGTCAAACAAACCCCCATCTTCTGACTAAGATCATAGGCCCTATAAAAGTTCACCTTCCTTGAAAAACACACCCTGGTCTTGTCCTTGTTCATTTTCTGACCCGACATATTACAAAACCTCTTCAAACAATCTATCATAACCTCCGTCTGGCTATCCGAGGCCTTTCCAAATAAAATTAGATTGTCCGCAAAGAACAAATGAGAAATGTTAGGGCCATTTCTACTAAGCTTAATCGGAACCCATTCTCCTGCATCAATAGCATCTTGGATTATGTGACTCAGACGCTCCATACACAGAGTGAAGATGTAAGGAGACAAAGGATCGCCTTGTCTTATTACACGAGATGATCTAAAACTTTTAGTGGCTTCCCCATTCCATAAGATTTGAAAAGACGGACTCGAAATGCAAGCCATAATAATCTGACAGATTTTACCATCCACACCCACAGATCTAAGGGTATCATAAATAAAAGGCCATTCAAGACAGTCGTAAGCCTTCTCCATATCCACCTTAACCGCCATCCAACCCTTCCTCCCAGCTTTAGTCTTCATGGAATGGATCACTTCTTGGGTAACGATAATATTATCTGTACTTTGACGCCCCGCAATAAAGCTGCACTGATGGTCACCCACTACCTTCCCCATGATGTCACGAAGCCGACGACTCAAGATTTTTGTGATGATTTTGTAACTCACATTGCAGAGAGAGATAGGCCTGAAATCTCTAATAGTCTCCAGATTTTCTACTTTAGGAATTAGGACAATGTTGGTGTTGTTTATGTCTTCTATACGCTCAGGTTCTTGAAAAACACCCATAACTAAATCATTAATATGCACTTCATGGGTGGACCAATATTCTTGGTAAAAGACAGCTTGAAGTCCATCCGGTCCTGGAGCCTTAAAAGCTCCCAGATCAAAGGTAGCCTCTTTGATTTCCTCCCTAGACAGATCCGCATTGATCTTAGCAAGGTCGCTAGAAGTTAAAGCTGGAAAACAATTCTGCGTGTCAATGGCGTTGAAACTAGTCAATTCACTTTTGAAAAGATCTTTATAATAGTTTATAGTCATACTTCTCAGGAAAACTTGATCAAAATTCCAAGTTCCTTCATTATTTTTGAGCCCGTCAATCCTATTCCGCCTTCTTCTTATCATCGCAGTAGTATAAAAAAACTTGCTGTTTTTATCGCCCCATTTCAACCAATTGCACCTAGACTTTTGGTACCACAAAAGCTCCTCCTGGGCAAGGACTTTATTATACTCCTTCCAAAGTTTATTCGCAGTTTGAATAAGATGTTGGGTATCCCGTCTTGCCCTCGCTCTTTTAATGCCCTCAATTCTTTGAATAATTCTCCTCTTCTTTCCATTCAAGTTGCCCACATTCCTTGTATTCCACTCATGGGCTTCTTTCGAGAAATTTTTAACTTTATCATTCCAACTACCCCTACACCAAGATTGACTGACCAAATCCCCAAAACTGTCTTCCAGAAACCAGGCAGCCTGACAACGAAAAGAAGGCTTTCTACGGCAAGGAGATTGAGAGGGGGAAGGTTTAACTAGGATTGGTCGATGATCAGAACCAAACCTACTCAAATGATAAGTCTTCGTAAGGGGTTGTAAAAGATTCCACTCACTGTTCATGAATGCCCAGTCAAGTTTTTCTTTGAGAGTCCCACGCTCCTACGTGAACCTCTCACCCACGATGTCCGTCTCAATAAGGCGAGCCCTAGAAATGCAGTCTTGAAACTGTCGCATTGAGCTTAAATTTGGACTCGACCCGCCTCTTTTATCATCACTGTAGAGATAGGCATTGAAATCACCCACCACCAGCCAAGTAATAGCTATCCTATAACTCATATTGGTAATTTCATCCCAGAGTGGTTGACGAAGAATGCAAGTTGGCTCAGCATAAATACAGGAGAGAGCAAATTCGGTAGCCTCGTTATTCACCACCACCTTAACATGAATAGCTTGGGTTGAAGAAGAAATATACTCTATCATAAGATCTTCAATATTCCACAACACCCAAATCCCTCCAGCATATCCCGTCGCTTCCAACCTTAACCAGGTATTAAATCCCAACCTTCTAATAATTTTATTTGCCTTACTCCCACTAACTCGGGTCTCAGTGAGAATCAAAATCTTGACATCTTTATCCCGAATCATGTCTTGGATCTTTCTGGGGAAATATTTAGAACACACTCCCCTACAATTCCAAGCTAATATGTTTGTATTAATCATAAAAAACAAAGTAAGAGAAACGAACCTGAAAGCTACGGCTTAATGCCTCAACCCTGTTGGCTCCATGGTTGCATCGTTCACCAAGTGTTGATCCTCTTCTGAAATTCCCTGATTCAGGAATGCTCCCACATTGGTTATCACAATTTGGTCAGCATCCATGTTAACTTCTCCCGTGATGGCAATCTTCTGAGCATCAGTATTGGTAACCTTTTCCCCAGAATAGACAAAAGTTTGTGTGTCAGCCACTAACTCCTGCTCACACATTTCGTTACCTTGTTGCTTACTTTGTATGAGCTCATTCGAAGGCCCAGTGAGTTCCTCGTGCTCCATTGAATTAATTCCCCTCATGAGCTGCATTTTACCATTCACGTTGTCCAATTTAGAAAACCCATTTTTGGCCAGTGATCCAAAAACCAAATTATGGGCTTTCCCTCCTCCGGCCTGCTTCCGTTTCAATGGAGAGGATGATTTATTTGGCCCAAACAAGCTGCCATTTCTCCTATTTTTTGTGATGTTCAGCATTGGGCTCAGTTTGGAATTTTTTATAGGCACACACCCCTTTCCTTGTAGGCCCATCGGCTCCTCCGCATCTATTCTAGCTCCCAGTTCTCCTTCTCTTGCGTGGTTCCGAGTTTTTTCCTGCACGTGATCCTTTCCCATCGTATTTACCAACTCCACTCCCATCATCCTCTGTTCCGACATTTTCTCTTCCCGCACCGCCTTTGAGCCACTCATCTCTCCCATCTCGAAATCCACAACTGCTCCTACTAGCCGTTGCTTAATCGCTCCCTCACCCCCATTTGTATCTTGCTTCCCTGCTTCTTTCTTCTTCCACTATACCTCCTACCCCTTTTTCTTGATTAATGACATTTTATCCTTGGATGGAACTTCTGACTCATATTGTTGCAGTGCGATGAATCTCGAACCATTTCCTCTTTCGGCTCCTTTGCCGCTTGATCGGACCGAGGGTGATGATTTTGGCTATAGGCACCTGTCCGTTTCAGCGAGGTGTTGGCGCGTCCTCACCCTAGGTTTGACCTGCATCCAGGTTCCGTATTCTTCTTCCACACTGACACCTGGCACAGAGACTAACGGTAATTTCTGGCTCCCATTCACGTCGTTCACGACCACCGGAGGTCCCATTTGAGTGTCCTGTTCTGCCGCTGCATTTGAGACCTGTGATTGCAATTTATAGTTCTCCACTGTATGTCCGTAGAGACCGCATCTAAAGCATATGGCACTCAACCCCTCATATTCCACTGTGTACACATGATTTCTAAGCATGAATCTGGATTGGAGCTTCTTATTGAGATCCACTTTCACACTGACTCTTGCGAATTTCCCCCTTTCTACAGCCTGTGTATTATTCCCTTTATTGGCTAGTGTGTTCATATCCACCTTTAGTGTTCGCCCTATCAGATTGCCAATTTCATACATACAGTCTTCTGAGTAATGGAAGTGTCGGAACTCTTATCCACACCGCCACTCTCTTGACTTTATTGCAATGAGGATTGAAATTAGGGCTCCATATCTGAATTGCTAGATAGTGTCCCTGTATTGTCCATGGGCCATCAAAAAGAAGTTTAGAATATAGTGACTTCTCTGTTGTCTTAAAAACAAAATAGTTATTAGGGAGATCAATTAGTTCAAAGTTGTCAGATCTGAGAAGCCCCTTGATCCTATCATTCATCATATGCAAGTTGGTATTTTTCCCCAGGACCGTCAATATTAGTGCATCTTTCCACGGCCTGCATAATTCTTTCAGCTTTTCATTTGGTAGAACCAGAGATGGTATTGTGCCCAGTGACTGTTTCTGATCTTCTGTTAGAACAGGGGCTAATTCTGCCTCCTCCTGAAGCCATTCCCTCATCTGTTCTTCGAAGCTCTTGTCCAGCTCCTTCTCCTCCTCTCCCAAGAGTTTTGCTTTATATGATATTTGGCTTCTAGGCATATTTGATCCATTCTGTGTCTTTTGGCCCTGCAGATATGTAGAAGTTTTAGTAATTGTATCTTCTATCATTGCATCCGGCTGCCTCATTCCTTCTTCCCCAGTTGGTATTCCTGTTGGCATTCGTTTAATGTTTCTTCCAATTAGGTCCTCCTCCTCTTTTGATGCTCATGTTCCTCCGTCTAAAACGTTTCCAGTATTGTTCAAGGAAAGCATTGTTTTTTCCTTTTTCCAAGTCAAGCACACACAAGATGACACTGGCGGTTACCAGATGGATGATGTAAGAGAGATTGAAGGTGTCAGACGACACTGCAGGACACTTCGGTGCACCTGTGCAACAAAACGAAGATGCCGAGAGAGGTAAGATCAAGACAGATTGGAGATGGCAAAGCAGGTGTGGGACAGATCAAAGATGAAAAAATGAAGACGAGGTTCAGCTGCAACCAAATCGTCGGCGAGACAGGGACGATGAAGGCAGATCTCTAACGGATCTTTTCGACACCACCGGCGAGTTCGACAATCTGCAACAGGACCACAGACCACATACCACAGAGCGATGAAGCACACAATCGGCATCTTGCAACCGAAGTAGGACTTCACCAGTGTGATTTCTTCTTCAACCCAAAGGCACAAGCTCCAACGACTGCTCCAACTGCTGCAGGACACTCCGGCAGACCTGTGCAACAGAATGAAGATGCCGAGACAGGGAAGATCAAGACAGATCGGAGACGGCAAAGTAGGTATGGGACAGATCCAAGATGAAAAAATGAAGACGAGGTTCAGCTGCAACCAAATCGCCGGCGAGACAAGGACGATGACGGCAGATCTCTTATATTATTAAGACAACAGTCAGGTACGACGACGAGCCTTCAATTGTGTCTTAAAACTACTTTTGTCTTCTTTGCCTTTCATCATCTTTTCTTCCCTCGTCGAAACTAATTCGAAGGTTAGAGGAAGGATGTCAACGACAAGGGAGGAGGGAGATGAGAGGATTGCAGAGGGAGAGACAAGAGAGGGATGGGGTAAGGGGCAATTTGGTTTGAAAATGTTAATTCCAAAGGCAAATTTTCCAATATATTTGGAGCGGAGGTATTGACTGATCTCATGAAAAGTGATATTGTATAGTCCCAAGATTGTTGAAGCCCTCATACCAAATATGGGACAAAATGGGCAACCTCGATACCAACCCCCTCAATACCTCATATCGAATAGGTCCAACACCTCCAAAACCTTCCCAACCTGCACACAACTAGATCCGGGGCAGTACCAACAAAATCCACCAGCAGCGATCCCAGATCGATTGAGATAGAACTAAAGAACACACCTTCTCAATGATGACAAAAAAGAACCCTTAGAATCCTTGACTTACCATCGAGCAATGCTCCTTCTTCCTTTGCACCACTGCCATCTTCTTATCATCACCCGATCCCTCCATACTCTCAGGGAGGGGGAGGGAATCCCACTCTATTGTACTTTTTTTATTATTACCTTGTGATTGTATGGCTTGGTAGGCACAAAAAAGACCTTGCTCAGTGTTAATAATAACCACTTTTTAAGAGGTTTACAGTTGACTCACCTCTTTCAAAGTTTGCCCCACTTTGGTTAATGTCACACTATTATATTGCAGAATACGCTTAAGATGGATTTAAATACCTTACTCTGGTTGTAATGAAGTATGTATTGTTAGCTCTTTTTATTTAACTATCCTAGGCATGTATGTATCTTGGGTAAGTTCCTTTGTTGGTTCATATGTATCACTCAGGCATCAATGCTATGAAAACCATTGGCATTCTCTCTCCCTCAACCCCTGCCCCCTTTTTTCTTCTCTCCTTCCCATAATTTTTCCTCAAAGCAGGACTTGATCAACAAGGAGGCTTGGGCATGGAAGGATAACAGTTTTGTTGTTCATTTGATACCATCACTAGTTATGCCCTTTGAAGCATGCATGCTTAAGTTGAAACACTTGTTCTGTTATATATATACAACAACAACAAAGTCTTTATCTTATTAGGTGGGGTCGGCTACATGAATCGCACTACGCCATTGTGCTCTATTAAAAACCGTATTTTTAGATATATTGTTAACCTAAAGATCTCTCTCGATGATCTCATTGAGTGTTCGTTTCGACCGTCATTGACCTCGTTTTATATGATTCCATACTGCTTAATCAACCCTCCTCACTGGAGCACTCAATAGCTTTGTTGAACATGTACAAACTACCTCGAATGACTTTCTACCATTTTTCATTCAATAGAGGCCACTCCAACTCGTTTGCGTATATGAGTATTATGAATCTTATCTTTTCTGTATGGCTACATAACCATCTCAGCATCCTTATCTCGGCTACCCCCAGTTTTTGTTCATATTGTCTCTTTAAAGCCTAACACACTACCATATAGCATTGTTGATCTTATAGCAATGCAATAAAATTTTCCTTTTACCTTATTAGGTACTTTCCGATCACAAATAACTCAATATGTTTTCTTCATTTATACCATTTAGTTTGAATTCTATGATTAACATCTCCATCAATTTCACCATCTTATTGTATAATTGATCCGAAATATCTAAATTTTGTTACTTGTGGAATGAGTTGTCCCCCCAATTTAACTTTCACTTCACTTCTGCATTGTCTCTTATTAAAATTGCAATGCATATATTCAGTTTTGCTCTTATTCAGACGAAAACCCTTGAATTCCAGAGTCCGTCTCCATATCTCAAGTTTATAATTAATTTCCTCCTTGGATTTAGCCAACAGAACTATATCATCCGTAAAAAGCATGCATTTAAGGATCTCCTCTTTTATAGTTTTAGTTAGAACATCTACCACTAGGTTAAACAACTAAGGGCTCCAAGCTGATCCCTGATGTAGGCCAATCCTTAGTAACTCTTCCAGACATTCTAACATTGGTTGTAACCCCCTTATATATGTCCTAAATGGCTTTGATATATGTAACCCACAACCCTTTTTTTCAAGACCTTCCAAAACACATCTCTTGGCACACGGTCATACGCTTTTCGAAATCAATGAAAACCATATGCAAATCCCTTCCTTTGCTTCGATTATTTTCCATTAGCCCCCTTAATAAATAAATCACTTATATTGTGGACATTCCCGGCATGAATCCAAATTGGTTTTCGGCAATATCAATCTCCAACCTTAACTTGAGTTCAATCACATTTTCCCACAATTTCATTGTATGACTCATAAACTTAATTCTTCTATAGTTTGTACAATTCTAAATATCCCCTTATTCTATAAATATGGATCAAAATACTTTTTCTCCACCTATCCGACATTTTCTTATGTCGTAAAATCTCATTAAATAATTTTGTGAGCCACAACACACCATCTTCTCCCAAATATTTCCAAACTTCAATAGGAATACTATCAGGTCTAACATCTTTACCATTTTCCATTTTCTTAAGAGCTTCTTTAACCTCGCCAACTCGAATCCTGCGGTAAAATGACAAATTAGGATCACCTTCTCAAGTTGTCAAATCTTCCCAGTCACAAGGCGATCCTCTCTCCCCATCATTGAACAGCTTATAGAAATAGGCTTTCCACCTATTCTTAATATCTCCATCAGTAACCAGAACTTTGCTTTCTTCATCCTTTATACACCTCACTTAGTCCAAACATCCTTTATACACCTCACTTGGTCCAAGTCTCTTGATTTTCTCGCCTTGTTCTTTGTGATCTTGTAAATCTTACGCTCTCCTGCCTTTGTCCCTAACTCCTAATAAAACTTCGTATATGCTTTATTACGAACTTCACTCACTGTCTTCTTAGTCTCCTTTTTAGACAAATGATACATTTCCCAATTTTGAACATTATTACACAAGTGTATGGCTTTAAAACAATTTTCCTTATGCTTGAATTTCTCTTGAACAATTTCATCTCACCATCAAGTCTCCTTATTTTACTGGTCAAAACCTTTTGATTCTCCTAAAATTGCTTTAGCAACCTTCTGAACCTTCTTAGACATATTCTCCCACATGATATTAGCATTTCTTTGTAACTCTCACTCCCCCTCAACCAAAAGAGTTCTTGTAAAAATCTCTTGTTTCTCTCCCTTTAATTGCCACCACCTATCCCTTGGGTTTAAAACTTGCCTGAGCTTTTGTTTTACACACTTAATATCCACATTAAAGACCAAAACCCTATGTTGTGCTGTCAAGCTATCCCTAAGGATCACTTTTTTTTAGTGTGCATCTGGTATCCCAAGGCAGGCCATCTTTCAGGCACATCAACGGCCCCAGACTAATCCGGATAGCCCATGGTAGGCACCTCAAAGGGTGGGAGAGCTGGCCAGGAGATTGAACATTTTTTCATGCCCAAGTGGGGATCGAACCCCCGACCTTGGTTAAGGGAGGATGAGTCCTTACCACTCAACCCGATGCCCCTGGTCCCAAGGATCACTTTACAGTTAGTATAAAGTCTTCTATCAGGATTCCTTTCTAAAAAGAAGTCAATCTGTGTTCTAGCGGCTCCACTCTTGTATGTTATTAAATACTCCTTCCGCTTCTTAAAACAAGTGTTGACAATCTTGAAATTATATGCGAGGGAGAAATCAATAATAGATTGACCTTCATTATTGAGCACCCTAAATCCAAAACCATCTTAAGCCCTTGCATGAGGTCTTTCCTTCTTACCAACATGTCCATTAAGATCTCCTTCAATAACAATCTTTTCGGTTAGTGGGATACTCTGAATTAGCCCCTTCATATCTTCTCAGAACTTTTCCTTAAGATATGCTTCTGCCCTTGCTTGAGGTGCACACACACTGATAATGTATACAGTATCATTCCCAACAATTATTCTTAAGGAAATGATTCTATCTTCGACCCTCTTAACTTCCACCACATTCTTCCTCCATTCATTATCAGCGATGATACCAACACCATTCCTTCCATTGACCTTTCCTGTGTACTAGAGCTTAAAACCATCAATTTCCTGATACCTTTCTCCTGACCATTTAGTTTCCTAGAGGCATAAAATATTAATCTTTCGATCATTCATTATGCTCACCACCTCCCGAGATTTGTCATTCAGAGTCCCAATGTTCCAAGTGCCAAATCTGATCTTGCTCTCATGCACTAACTTCTTTAGTTGCCTCCGTTGAGAAGAGAGCGGTAGCCCTTGCTTATTTAACACTACATCTAGGCGATGATGCAACAGCTCTCACTCGCTTCTCACTATACTCGAGTCATACAGCGCATTACTTACAAGCAACAATCTAGCATTAGCATAATTTCTTCGTTGCTCCATGTTCATAAAAGATTCGACAGGGTTTTACGTTAGCTGTCGGGGCCTAACATATCCCTCCTCCTTTACCCGAGCTTAGGACCGACTATAAACATACTGTATATATATATATATCATTGACTTACAAGAGTAGGCATTAACTGGGTAAATTACAACAAGTGGGATCGAACCAGCGACCTCTTACTAGTAGGAGAGTATCCATACCACTAGGCTACAAGGCCTTTGGTTTTGTTGTATATATATAGTATAAACATGATGATACTCTTCAATTTGTGAATGAGCACTTGATTTTGTTGTATCAAAGTGTAGAGTCTGAATTGTGTCACTGATTCCTCTGGCTTATGCCCTTCCTTCCTGGTTGTTTTATTTTTGCCCTTCCTCTTTTATTACATATTGTCTGATAATTTGTCACTCTACTGAGTTTTAGTTCACTTGTTAATAGAGATGGCAAAGATGTTTGAGATGAGAGTCTGTAGAATCAAATTAATCTAGTTAAATTAATGCAAGTCAAATAAAATCGGATGAAGTTAAAAAATTTACTGCAAATTTGTTTCTTGCGGGTCATAATCGATTTAGTTTGCATCATGTTAGTTTGTTTGAAAAACATGCTTCGCTTGTCAGTAATCTGGCTATATGTATAACTAATCTGGTTATATGTAACTATAATTGTTCTGCACTAAGACATTCTTTGCTTGTCAGTGATATGTCTGTGTTTCATATTTAATAATAATAATATTAAAAGCAAGACTTGAATGCATTTTTCATAAACATTTTTCATTATATTTTCTATTTAAAAGTTAAATATTTTGAAAATATTTTTTTTTTTTAATTAAAAACGTGGTGGCAAAGGATCTCAGAGTATAGTGACAATACTACATGGACAATAAAATCTAACATTATATCTGTGACCGCAAACAAATTAAGTATGAATTGCCAGAATTGGGTAAAGTTTGGAATTGTGTATTGCCCATTGTTAAATTTGTTATTTAATATTTTTTCTGATCCCAGTATAACTTTGAACACGGACTAAACAATCAACCAGAATAAAAACTAATGATATTTTTATTTATTAATATTAAAATTAATAATTTTTACTAACGTTTATGCCACTGCTAATTTATTAGTTTTTAAAATATTCATGTATTTATATGATGATCGTGAATACTTATAAAATGGAATAAAATAAAATATATTAACATTTTTTGACAAACGAAATATGAAAAAAAGGGAGAAAGTCAAGAATTTCAATACGTATTATAGTTCATCAAGTTTTGAATCAGGTCCTTCTAGTTTTTTTGCTTTTGTTGAATCCTTATTCTTTACTCCGTTAAATGTTTCACTCCTTCCCGTTAAGTGCTCCAAACTTTCGTTAATGACAAATTGACAAGGGACCACAATGAAGGAGCTGGGCACATGGATCAGACTCTCCCTCTCTCTCTCTCTCCTTCCCTTTCATGAGTTCATCCTTTTCTCCATGTTTCGACCTTTTTAGTTATCTCTGTATTGTTTCAGTGGGGTATTCGTTTGCTTTTTCTTAAACTCCTCCATTTGCTTCCTACCCTCTCGCATGCTCCCCACCACCCGCTAAAACTCCTATTTGCTTTTACTCTTTTCTTCGGGTTAGTTACCTTCGGGATGAAAGAGCATGGTGAGAGAGACATGAGCTTTTATTCTTTTTTAATTAAATGAATATATCATCTCGTCAGAACTCTCTAAGAAATGGAAACACAAAAAAAAAAAAAAAAACTAGGGATCCTCGATTAGACAAAGATCCCAGAATCTCTCTACACTAGCAAAGCGGTTGCAACAATCACAACGGTGGCAGATTCAGTGATGCAGAAGCCATTAGTGAGCTTGCAGATGGCATCACCGCCATGGCAGCTGGAGCCACCACCTTTCATGGAGCAGCCATCGGCACGGAGAAGAAGCCGGAGATTGTTGAGCTAACCAACAAAGCAGCAACTACCATCAGCACAACTTTGGAGGTCGCCATTGTAGAGATAAAGAAATTCTAAGAATAGAGAATGAGAGAGAGTGTGCGTGTGTAAAGGGTGAACAGGATCCAGAGTTAAAAGGGTGGAGAGAGAGAGTGAGTGAGTCTAGTTCATGTGTCCAGCTTCTTCATTGTGGTTCCCTGTCATTAACGGAAGTTTGGAGCATTTAACGGGAAGGACCTAAACATTTAACTGAGTGAAGTATAAGGATTCAATGAAAAGAAAAAAAAATTAGAAGGACCTAATTCAAAACTTGATGAAATTATGAGGACTGGCAGATTAGTTTTCCCTAAAATAAAATATATTAACATTTTTTGACAAACGAAATATGAAAAAAAGGGAGAAAGTCAAGAATTTCAATACGTATTATAGTAAAATGATCTCCAAATTTATTGATCAAAAAAATGATCTCCAAATTTTATGGAATTGACTCAAGAAATCTCAGCAAAAAACAACAGCACGAGACTCGAACAAGAGCTGCGAGCTAACATATTTATTTATTGTCTGTTTGAATTGGTAGTAGAAGTTATTTTTCTAACATGATTTATAAAGTATAAAGTAAATATGTGAGAGAGGTTTTGTCTCAACTTACGTGAACATATTTTTTAAACACCAACTCAAACAAATCCTTAAATTTGAGCGTGTTAAGTCCATACCCTTTTATTAGTTGGATTCCCCATTCTACAAGTTGATTCCAATTATTAACGCCCTGATTGTTTCGCGGAAAGTTGAGTAGGGAAAAGGAAGATTGTAAAGTTCCTTTGCTTAAAACATGTTTAGCTGCCTAAAGTGACCGTAATTGTGATTCCCGCCAAGTCGAATCTTCCTTTAAATATGGGACAGTGAGTTCCCACCAAAAGTGGGATGAACTTGAAAATATTCCTGGTAAGATAAAATCTGAGACAAAAAAGCCCCTGAAAACATATACAATAGATAAAAGACAGAGGCACAATGCGCGGAAGGCTTTGGTGCACCAGCTTGGTATAAAGTCGAAAGCTTGTCTTGAAATGGGAATAGGCAAACGGTGTGCGAAATAGAACTCATAATCAAGGTAATGTTGCTCTGATTATGTTGTGAATTATGGCGTGAAGAACCCAAAATGTTTGCTGTCTACGCTCTATGTTGAAAAACCGGAGAGATGCGCAAAATGCTATAAGGCTATGTGTATGTGGGTTAATTTAGTATGAGCGTATAAATTGGTATGTTTGTGATGTGGGTCGTATTGGATGAACAGATGTGAAAGAAAAGTAGAGTCGAAAGCTGAAATGATGAATAGTACCACGAGGAAGACGATGAACAGTGAAGACAAGGTCAAGTTCGAACTGGGTTGTTGAGTTCAAATTGGAATGTTGAGTTCGAACTTGAACTTCTGGTGAAATGATGAATAGTATCACGAGGAAAACGATGAACAATGAAGACGAGGTCGAGTTCGAACTAGGGTTATTAAGTTCGAACTGGGTTGTTAAGTTTGAACTGGAATGTTAAGTTTGAACTTGAACTTATGGTGAAGTTAGGGGTATTTTAGGTTTTTCACACAATCTTCCCACTTAAACCACTCTCTTTTCTTCCAACCAAACATCTCATCTTGCCTCAACCTATGTTCCGTTCCTATGTCTACCAAACAACTCACTCTTTTAAGTTCCCTCTCAATCTTCCCTTCCTTTCTATTCACTTCCCTTCCTTTCCGTTCCCCCCTAAAATATTCCTTGAACCAAACAGGCCCTAAGGGCCTGTTTGGTTGGAAGGGATGAAAAATGAACCCCTCCCCTTATTTGGTTTGAAAAATTGGAGAGAGGGGCTCCCAATCCCTCCCATCCCCTCATTTTTGTTCCCCCCAAATTGGGGGGTTTTGGAGGGGATGGATAGGAGTGAGCATCGATTTTTCGGTTTGGTTTTCAGTAAAAACCGAACTACCGAAATAAAGGAAATTCTGAAACTGAACCGAAACCGAACAATTGAAATAATCGAACTGAAATAACCGAAATTATTCGGTTCGGTTTCGGTTTTGTAAGGAAAAACCGAAATTTTTTTAGCCTTCATTTTTTACTTCAAATATCTAAATTTTCAACCAGCAAAAATTAATACAAATTATAAAATTGAATAACCTCATCAAGATCCAAAGAAAGATGATATAAAATAAAGTATAAACAACATATTACATATATGATCAATGTAGTTTGGAGTACCCAATATTCCAATAATGGAACCAAAAATAGGAAGGTTTTTTAGAGATGCAGAATAATTGTATTCAACATTACTTCATCCAAAGAAAGCATAAAAAAAGTTCAAAAAGATGAATATCTAATGATATATCATTCTTTGTCTTGAATCTGGTTTTTCGGTGGTGGTATACACTTTTAATATTTTAGGTTTTTCGGTTTAAACCAATTTTTTTTTAAAAAAACCGAACCGAAAAACCGAACATGCACCGAACACAGAAAAAACCGAACCGAAAAGACCGAAATTGATTCGATTCGATCTTCTGTTTCAGTTCGGTTTTGCTCACCCCTAGGGATGGAAAATAAGCCCCTCCCATTCCATCCCCTCCCTTTAAACCAAACAGGCCCTAAGCATACGTGGCAAACAAAAATTACTCTGATTTGATATGCCAAAATTGAATAGTATAATTCTCAAAATAAGGGTGAAAGCAGAGTGAACATTTTTTCAGGTAAAAAAAAAAAAACTTTAAGCTCTCCCGCCTAAAATGACCTTTCAGACTGTGTTCCCGCCCTTTTGTACCTCAGGCTGTCATTTGACTCATTTGGCGTTTTGGTTGGGAAAGTGAAGCGGCTAAAACTCTATCCCGCGAGTTGGCTTCACGGTTTGACAGAAAACATGGAAATCGTTCGATCTCACGTCCATCGGAATATCTCCACTGACGATGCCGTTAATACCCTTCCACTCTATCGTTCTGCCCCACCCCTCGAAGTCAGGCTCGAGGATTTCAAGCTATACGCCATGGATCGTCTTCGAGGTGAATTTTCTCCACCTACTTTTCTTTTTTAGTTTTATTTTTCTCTTCTTTGAATTCCAGTGATCTACTGGTGCGCATATGTTCTTTGGAATGCCGGCGATTTTAGTGTCTAGGCTTTTGCAGTTGAATAGCATTGCTGATCTACTATGTCTTTAACTGATTTTAGCTGCTGAGATTTTGTTTTCACGATTGAATATCAGAAATGAAAAATTAAAGAAAAAGCTAACTGGTTAGTCGGCAAAAGATGAATTGGGTTCAGTGGTGAATAGGAGAAAGTTCTCCGGCCTAATTCAAGTACGTGGTATTAAAATTCGCCTCAAACAGTATACTGAACAAGTATCAAATCGCCCATATTTTTCCTTAGTCTGTGTGTTATCCTTTCAAATTCTATCGTAGCAGTGGTATCATCAGTACCTAGCAAGTGTTTGAAGTGTTTTTTCTCCAGAAACAAGAGTTTTGACTGGTACAAAATTTTGTCGTTGATGGTTATTATTGTGTGTTGCAGTTCTCAAGGGGATTTCTGATGGTTTATCTCGAGGGAGAAACCAGAAGAAATGGATCAATTAGTAAAATCTTATATTTTTGATCACTTTACTATTGGATTTTCCAACATACAGGTCATTTACCATGGAATATCCTCTATGCAGGTAATCAATCTATGGAAAACGCATATGAGGCATCAACAGGCATTTGAAGTTGTAAATAAGGATATTATATCTCATTTTGTTCTACGGCTTGTGTATTGCCGAACGTAAGCCCTCAGTCCTCCATTTCTCCTGTTATTGCATGTCTTTTTATATTTTCATCGTATTTCTGTGATTGTAAGCATACTATGCAGTTGTGTCATTATAAGACTTGATTGACATGAATGGGGATTCTCAGGAATTGAATTTTATTGTCTACGATGGGGGACTTGAAACTATTAACACACTCTTTATATAGTGAAAATGGATGCAATTTATTATGTGTTTACATCAGTCATCTCTCACATTTTCAACACATGCACCTGCATTGGATGTCACAATTGAAACAGTATGCAAGAAACAAGCTCATAATTAATGTCACCCTTAGTCTAGCACAACCAACTATTGAAATCCTTTAAATTTGGATAATTGTTAAATAAATTTTATTTATTTTGTTATTTTTTAACATTTTTTCTCATGTACTAAAATATTCACCTTTATCTCCAGTGAGGACTTGAGGAAATGGTTCCTATCTATGGAGACTTCACTATTTCGCTACCGATTTCGTCTTCAAAATGTTGAAGCTCAGGTACAATCATCTTAGTGCTTGTTTGATTGGGCGATTGACAGTCCTACAAGTGCTTATGCACATAAGTCGAGATAACACTCCTTTCACATACTTACCTCGTATACTGTAAATCATGATTGAAAAGTTACTTTTTGAAAACTCCAATTGCTGTTCCAAACGAGCATTTAGATAACATGAATTGTATTTAGCATTTCAACCCTAAATGTTGATTTGTCATGTATGTTTCTTGTGATTCAGAGGGAAATCATGGCAGAATTTGACCTTCCTTACAAGGCAGTTAGCCTTGTGGAATTTGAGGTAATTGCTTGTCATTTGTTTTATTGCCTTCAACCTTTGCAGCAAATGAAGTAGATATTTGCAGTTTTCTATAGATGCAAAGTGCCTCTCAAAACCTATGCTGACATGAAGTTGTTATTTTCAGAGTGTGAAGGACAAACTGGAACAAGTTGCCCGGTCCATTGGCCAGCCTCTACGTGACAGTAGGAGCAAAACTGTTTTTTCTTTTTCCTTTTTTGCCCCACCTCATGCACCATTTACCTTTCAAGTTTTGAATTTATTGCTCATTTTACTATGTTAGAGGTAGACAGTGTAAGATTTAACTATTTGTTGTTAATAAGGCTCAAAATATTCTTTTGACTTTAGGACTTTGCTTGCATCTGCATGAATAGATTGCTGCATATATTTATTGGTAGCTCTTCTAGTGGGATATATGTCCTGCAAGTTCCTACGCAAAAGAGAAGTCTAGGATTTTGAAAGTCTTTTTTTTTTTTCCTTTTTGAAGTTCGTGACTTAATCCAAATTATTATTATAACATCTAAATCTGATGGGTCTGCATTTTCTTTTGGTTCTCCTTTGCAGATGACACTATATTTTACAAGGTACGTGTTTTTTTTTCTTTTTCCCAGTTTTTGACCTGTGTCTTTTAAGTCAGTGGATCTTAGGCTACAATTGGAGCTAGGTAGTTGCAATATCCTGTGTATATTGGGATGAAATGACCTTTATTCTCCTAGAACTTCAAACTCAATGGATGATTTTTATCTTTTTCAATGAAGTTATTTCACTCCACATATGCCTCCTTAGCACAAGGAGTCTCCTGATTCAAACTCTTCCCCACTCCCTCCCCTACCCCTGCCCCTTGCTTTTGGTAAATCTGGCAAAAAAGTGTGAATCTACCGTGAAATTTATTGGTCAGACCAGTGGATTTACAGGTACAAACTCTAGCAAAATGCAGAGTATCCTGTTAACTGTTTGATACTCATGCTTTTTGCTTGTCACATCACTTCATGTGTTGCCTTGCTCTGCACCTCTCTTGCTTTCTTTGTTAGCTTAACTAGATTTTATCCCCATGTAGGTACCATTTGAAGAAGTTCCAGAGCTCGTGGCTGGTCGGAAAGTATTTATAAGTCAAGGTTATGCTTATGTTGGAATGAATCAGGTTGGATATTGTGATTTCTGGTTATTTATTCTTCTGCATCAGTTTCTGTCTCTTCAGTCTTTCTTTGAATCAAGGGCTAATGGGTGAAAGGAATCTTTTCTATATTTCCCTGCTTCCTTCATAGGTTGTCTCATTGGTAGCCACACTATTCCGCAGTCAGCTATCCAAGGCACTCATACTCAAACAGGTATGATTGGTCATTTATAGTTAACCTTTTCTCATGATTTTCATTTTTAAACCTATTCATTTATCCAATCTGAGGATATATGTAAGCGATAAGCTTGGTGAAAGAAAAGCATTGCTTTGTCAACATTTTTTTCTTTTTTCCTTTTAAAGTCTCCTTTATTTGATCATCAGCATTTTAATTATCTATTAAAAGGTTATTGTAACACTATACACTTAGAGACAATATAATGTAATATAATATGGAGATTTTATCCATTCACTATTGATAGCTGTAATGACATTGTCATCATTGTTGTTAGAGTAGTCGAATTGTGTCCTATGCCTTGGATCTCTCTCCCACATGTATTTGCGCAGTTTTCCTAAAATTTGAAGGATACTTTGTTACCTTTGGCAACATGGTAATGTTTATTGAAACAGGTTTTTGATCTTTTTGACGTTGAAGTTTATTGATTACAGTGCATGGTTTGTGAATTTGTGCTTGCTCAAAACAATAAATCTTCTCCTTAACTTCTTTTCCTGACGCTGTTTTGTTCCAATTCTTGTTTGTCAACTTTGCCAAATTAGTAGAATTGATGAAGTTTCAGCCTTTCCTGGCTGGTGAACTGTAAACTAATTCCCATCTGTTTGGAAAGGTGTTACTATCTTATATCGTTGCATAAGTTTGATTGCATACAAGTAAATACCCTCATTTATCCTTTGTGTAACCCTTAATTTAAAATCGAGTTTAAATTATTTGTTGCAGAAAATGGACAGCTACAATTAGAGAACAAGAAAAACATAGATTGACTCCTGTAAGTCTGGTCAGCACATTGTACTTTTAATAATTCCTTATCAGTGTTGAAATTGACCAGTTTTCTATGTGTGGATTGTGGAAGCCCTGTGCTTAAGTTATCTAGGTCCTGACTATTCTCAGGTAATTCATGCCGTATGTGTTTGTCTATTTCCATCACTAGTGGATTATATTAGATTATGATGTTCACTTGGGTTGAGTGTCTCTACAGCCAAGGGAGTATGCTCAGATATCATTAAAGGATATTGATCAAGCTGCTAAGAGCTCATTTCCATTGTGCATGCGTCATCTATTTGAAAAGGTTGGACTTAGTTTCAAAATCATGCTACCAGTCTACCGCTTTACATGTCAATTTCTTTATTCTTTCCGTTTCTTTTTCTGTTTCGAGTTCTTTTGGGTCTCATTTCACGTGATGTTATACTTATTTAATGCAGCTGAGAGAGGATCATCATTTAAAGCATGGAGGGAGGATGCAATTAGGTCTCTTTCTTAAGGTTGCATTGACTACCTGTTCGAGCATATTCTATAAAGTACAAGTGACAGCATGGTTTAGTTCATGAGGCTTGACATTCCACATGTTGTTTCTTTACATGTGTTCGGCATAGCTTTGTTGGACATCCCTTATACAGCCAATTCTTATTTCTTTTCTAGTTTCTTGTTTCCTCTCCTTCCGGGTATGAGCAATTTTTATGACTGGAATGAATCATAGCAAAAGCTGTGCTTTCTAGTTTCCTGTCCATAAGAAGAGACATAAGTAAAGAAACATGCAGTTTTTTGTTTAAAAAACTGAAATAATTGCTATTTGCACATTGACTAGTGATGTCAGGGTTTGATGCCTTTCTCTCTACTGATGATTAAGGTTTGATGGTGAGATCATGGTTTCTTAACGTTGGTGCTTGTATGTGACAATTTCAAAGATATAGTTTGAATATTCCTTCCAAAAAATTGATTGTCTTATGGTTGAACATATTAGGTTAGGAATAGCAAGATTAATAAGAAATTTTCTCAATTCTTCTACCACCCAATTTATCTGCCATTTTTCATTTTTTTTCTTCATATTTTTCTCATTTTTTTCCCGCAAATGATACATGAAGGGTGTTGGTCTGAATCTGGATGATGCTCTTGCATTTTGGAGACATGAATTCTCTCAAAAGGTAATGATGGTGCTTGCACTTGCACTTTCATGTGATGCGTTATTTCTATCAGTTTGCGTTCATTAATTAATTACTCTCTTGTAGGTTGGTCTGGAGAGGTTTGAGAAAGAGTATGCATACAGCATACGCCATAATTATGGAAAGGAAGGGAAGAGAACTGTAAGTTGTGAACTCTTTGGTTGACTTTTAGAATTTAATACCCATACAGAACCAGTGAAGCCAGTTGTATTTATGTAGGCACACAGACACATCCAAATATCACATGTGAAACATTTGTACACCTAGCGAGAGTTGTTCATTGCAAGTCATTTGATCAAATATTAATGGTCAAGATTAATGTAAAATGATTTAATGCAAAATTCGAGTAGTATTGCTGATGACTTTAGAGTTGTGATTGTCATTGTTTCACTTGAAGACTTGATCTTAGAACTTACATCTCCTGATGCTTGTTGTGTACATGATTAATCAAAGTTCAACGTGTAGTATTTAATGGATTTTGCAGGACTATAGTCCCTATTCCTGTCAAAAGGTAATTTCATCAACTCCTGGAGTTGGAGATCATCATGGATGCCCCTATCGACACTTCAGGTCACTTTTATGACTAATGTCAGAATTCACAAGGATAGTTTAGCTTTCAGTACGAAAAAGGATAGTTTAGCTCTGCCAACCAAGTTCATTACATGGGCCTTGGTACCCATTAGGTGTATTTGATTACTGATCCAACTAGTTTATGGTCGTTTGGGTAAGATATTATATCTTGCTGAGCTAAAGTAGTTTATCTATTAATGTTATATGATACTTTTCACTGAACCATACTATTTATTTCTCATGCTTGAAGAGCACTTTTGGTGTTCCTATGCACTTTAGCATGTAAATTTGTCTGGCATTTCTTTCCTTGTATAATTAATCCATGTCTATGATGAAAGAAAAAAGTTTTTCTCGAATTACATATAATCTTGCTAGAAAGATATCTTGCAATATAACATATAACGGTATCATAATATTAATTTGATGTATTATAATATTTATTTTCATGGCTAATTCTAATAAGTTGGTGATTCTAGAGAAATTGAAAGTTTGAATTTTTTGCTGTTTTTCTGTGGAGTAATTTACAAGGAAATGCTCAAGTAATGAGATAATTAATATTAATTAATTAATTAATTAATTAATTGAATTGCAGTTTGTTTCATCTGATGTTATCGTTGGATGTTATCGGTGTGAAGTTGAAGCCTAGTATATAAAGCTTGGTTCTATCCAGCTTGTCCATGCCCTCTGGAACATCAATTTATCATGAGAGATCCAACATTCGTTTATTCAATAAATGAGATAACATCTAATATTACGTTAAACTTACTTTGAACTGCAAGTCTTTATTTTGTTCGATCCCTTTCTCTGCTTATCTTCTAAAAACGTGTGATTTTTGTTTTGGGACCTGAGTATGACTATATTTAATTGATGCCATTTGTGTTTGTTAGTGAGGAGAATCTTCGAGCTGCTCTTAACAGAATGGGGGTGAATGGTCGAGCAATTGAAGACGTAATGGACAAAGTACGAAATAGACATTATCAGGTAGACCTCAACAGCTTCAGCTGCTTATAATTTCAATTCTCTTTCTATCTTTGGAATTTGATGTCCGAGCTTATGGGATGTTGTTTGTGTAGCTGGCTTGCACCCTGACATTTGAAGCTATTCATGGCAAGCAATGTGATGCAGGGATTAACCATCCAAATCAATACTTCAGTGACAGCCAAAAAATATTGAAGCCTGAGGTAAAGCTTACACTGCAAATCATAACTGAAACTAATATTGGTGAAAAACTCCTGTAATCATAAATCATAATTACACAATACAAATTGTGATAGAGAGAATATTATGACCATAAAATTGCGCTGCTCGGGTTCACCAATATATTTTGTATACTGAGGGAATCAATTGCTGACATACGAATAGGGTTTTAAGCTTTAGATAGAGTATTATATGAACTCTAATAGGGGAATCAATTTCTGTTTCCTATGGTTTTAAAGGGAAAAAGAGAATCACCCTAATAAGCTTTTACTATGACAAAAAAAGCTTCGTTGTGACTTTGCTTATTTTTCACTGAAAAAGCTTGATAAACTTGGAGTCTCAAAGCAAGGAATAAATCTCTCAATAAAATTTTAAAAAAAAACCCCGGGAATTTGGAAATAGTTCTTGCAAAGCAATTCGGTTTATGGATGCAAATGCAACCTAGCTCAAGTCTGAATGTGCGTTTGTCTCACTTGAAAATAGTTTTACAAGAAATCTAGGGAAATTTGGGAAAGAGTGGTCTCAGAGTATTGGGCATGAGAACGCATTTGTTAGAAGTTTTTTTTCGCAAACAGAGACAACTTATATATTTATCTCGTAAATCGTAAAAACTATTCTCTAAATACTAATACAAACACACAGTAAGAATGTGTCCGCTGTAAATCCTAGAGTTGGTGAATTACTCCGTAGGATAGCCGAGAAAACTAGATAGGTTTTTAGTAGAAACGTACTACTTGAGAAGGAAACTCAAAAATATCATCCATGTATCAATTAAAGATTTAATAAATCAATAATGATAACATGCATACTTATTTTTCAACTTGTATGCGATGACTTGTGCTAATTAGATTCAATTTTGGAAAAGCAAAACATGGATTTCCCTGCAACTCTTGGATTAGATTAGAGGAGAGTACATGTAATGCCTTTCCTTTCCTTGAAATCTGCAGGCGCATGATCCTGCGAACACATCCTAATTTTCAAGATCTACGACTACCCTGACTTGAGCCGTTGATGATGATTTTGAATCCCTACCTCCAAGGGACAGTTGGTGATGAGCCTTGAAATTACTCACAAGCTGGTTGAATTACACAGAAGCATCTCCATTGAAATGTATATTATTTGTTATTCTTATTGTGGAATGCTTTTTTTATGTATTTTTCTAGTTAGTTATTAAAAGCTTCCCTTTATTTATTTTAAGAAAATCTACCATTTCCAAATTCCATCTTCAATGCCGGAGAGTACTTGTAGTTGCAGAAGAGCAGGTTTTACCGGTGGATTAAGGAAGCGCTAGAATTTGAAGCGCATATCTGTACTCTTAACAGAGGTAGATATGTAATTGTGAGGTATTTCTTTGGTGCTAAATATTTCTTTTGATATTAAATATAAGATAAAGTTGATTTTTAAAAAAAAGAATTAAGGAAACTAAATAAGTCGCTTAATTATATTATGTATTGTGTATTCTTAGATTACATATCAGTTTATAAATTAATTAAAATAATTTTAAAAAATGATAAATATAAATATTTTAAAATAATTTAATTAATTTTTTAATATCTTTAAAAAAATTAACTCTAGATTATAATATCGGAGGAGTATTATTTTGGTGGATCATGGTTCGCAAAGAACACCTCTTAAAAAATGAACGGTAGTTTTGTTAATAAACTTGATGCCCAACAACAATAAAATAGCAAGAAGCGGCTAAATCCCAGTATTGCAACTCCCCTTGATATCTCCCGAATAAATGGCGGGAGAATATCTCCCCTTAATAAGGAGTTCGATTTTCATCACAAGTAAAAAAAAATAGCAATTTATACTCTACGGAAAATATGTAGACCAAATTGTTTATATCTATTTTATCAAGTTCTTTAATCACATGTCAACATATGTCATATTTTTAAATTATTATTATTTAATTATAAATCCATATGAGAAAAATAAGACATATGATTATATATGATTAGAAGACTTGATATAATCAATATAAAGAACTTATTGTAAGCATAGACTATATAATGCTTCCTTGGACCCAAATAAATATGGTCCAAACTCGGAAGCATTGATTTCTCAAGATTCCTGGTATGTGAAATCTTGTTAGATTCCTGACATGGGAAATCTTGTAAGCTGGATTAGATAAAAATATAAATCATCAACTTTATTACTGAAAACTTGTAATACCAGATTTCATAAGAAATATATCGGATCTATCCATCATTAAATATACCGTCTTAATCATTATTTCATAATATTTCCTAATTCTATTTATTATGCTTTTCATATTTGATTGGTTAATCAATTATATTTAGAATTGATTTGATAATTTTTATACTCCCTAATTGTCTTTATTTTACAACTTCCTCCATTTGAACAAAATAAAAACTTTGTAAAGAATGGTAATATAGGTGTGAAAATTATCTCTCCATCAATGACATTACATCCCCATAAATAAGGATGATTATGTTTTTCTCATCCCTTAATTATAATGATTTGACTTAGAAATAGTGATTTCATTTTTTCCCAAAAGCTTATATTTTAGCTCTTAATAATCATCAGACATCTTCTAACCATAATGATTCATAATATATAATTATAACATTCCAAATTTCTAGCCGAAAAATTAGATTATGAAGGACAATTATCAAACTTTTAATGATAGTTAATGGATTGCCAAAAATTTGCAGAGACATTTTAGAAATTCATCAAACTTTTAATAATAATTAATGGATTGATATAAATATTTTTAATACCGTGTTTAATGATATTTAATTGATTAATGAAAATGTACAATATAGACAGAAATGGTATTTCCAAAATCCTTTCAATATCATTAAATATCAGTATTCTCTTATTTCATTTATTTATAGCCACAATCGTAAATAATCCCCTTTTTATGTCAATAGTGATAGTGATAGTGATAGTAAGTTAGTTCCCTTCCATTTTTCTCTGGTGTTATGTTGTTCAGGTCTGACAGCAAGTATCCTTGTGCCGAGCTCAATGTGGTTCATGGTCGTTCACCCATTTCCTTATTAAATCCTTCAGGCTTTAGAGTGGCAGAAAATAGTGGAGAAAAAGATCATTCTGTAAAGATTTCAAGTTCGGTTGAAATGGAGAAAGAAAAACCAATTGATGGAAAAGTACCTATGAAGAAGAGGAAGCGAACGAATAATCGCTTCAGGTAATCTTCTTCTTTGATACTTGGATTAGTATAGTACTCAACGATACTTCAACCTAAAGATGAAGAATATCTCCATTCAGGAAGCACTTGTCATGTGGCATTTATCTATTTATCTCTTTTCATATGTGTGTACATAACTAAAAGCTTTAGTTAATTTAATTAAACCTTATTGAAAAATCACTATATAGTTGAAAATGCGTTGGTTGCATCAGCAAATAGCAGAAGCATGCGGGCATATGGTGAAGAGCATTGGAATGTGGTTGTTGGTGAGAGCGCTAGCAAGAGGGTACAATTATCTAATGAGGTTGGTTATATTTGCACCAGTTGCAATGTTCACTTGGTTCCCATTTATGTCAGAATTCCAAACCATACTTTTATACAACTGAACATTCAACAGAGGGCTTTGTATACAACAAATTCTTCTATGTGACAAGAACAAGTAACACAAAATTGAATTGGACAGATTGAACATGAGAGTAGGACATTATGTAAAATGAGTTTAGAAATATGAATAGCTATAGTTCTAAAATGTCCCGTTATTTTAAATTTTTTGTAATATTATAATATAATTTTAAAAGATATTAAATATTAATAGTTCAATTTTTAAACTAAAGAAGAAGATAGGATGAGGAAAAAAAGATGAGGAGAGTATTCAAATCTATATTTAAACCAAGTTTTGAAGCTTTTTTGTGAGGTGAGGTCCAATTTGATATTTAAGTTATTCAAGTTGAGAATATGCGCTCACATATGATTCTTAATATAAGATCTATTTTATTAGTTATTTTTAAACTTTGACACCACATGTTGATTATCTTTTCAACATGCTTTCATTAATCATGCCATCTAAATTTTGTTCTTATACGCTTAATTTAAATAGATAACATTAATATATATACTATTATCACAAGTGTGAGAAAATACTTCTCATACAACGCAAGGGAAGATATAGCTTCTTAACATTTATAACAAAATCAGTCCATTCCTAATTTAGTTAGTGTGGTCTAGTTATAGTCATCATCACTTAAATGAATAGATTTCACTTTCACCCATTATATTCTTTATTATTCTTCTATCTCCGAAATTAAAACTTATTTTTTATTAAAAAATATTGGGCACTAGTTGAGTGATAAAAAAAGAAAAAAAACATTGAAATATCATTTGAACTTCAAAATTCTAAATTGATTTTGTTGATAATAAAAAGTAATGAGATTGACAAAAAAAAATATAGCAACTGACAACTCAGGTTTTTTAAAAATCATTGATTTAGGATTTTTGAATTTTAAGTGATATTTAAGTGCTTTTTTCCTTATAAAAAAACTATTTAAAATTGAAATATTAAATGAAACAATATTGAAAAATATTTGGAGTTAGAGAGACATCTTATGCTTTGGGAGTGGGAAAAGAAGATACTGAAACCTTCCCACCAATTGGAGTTAAGTACCAAAAATTTGACAAGCTTGTGAAGGCCAGTTCCTCCTCCCAACATAAAAATTCACAAGAAAGGTTCAAACAAAAGCGAGAGCTAGCCTTGTCATTCTTCTTCTTCCTCATCGACATCGTTGATGCCGTCCCCTGTGTGGCCAGCACCACCACCTCCATGCCTCCCAAACATTCTCATCCCCATTCTCACCAATTGAGGAGAACTCACGACGGCGATCGCCGCCGTACCCACCCGTTAATCTGGCTCTTAGCCATCATCTGCACCATCATCGCCATCGCCGTCGTTATCGCTGGCATCGTCGTCTTCATCGGATACCTCGTGATCCACCCTAGGGTTCCGGTTATCAGCGTCACCAACGCTCACTTAGACCTGGAAGTGATCATGAAGTCAGTCCACCAAACAAATAAAAAAAAAAAGGAGAAAAAGCAGCAGCATCAAGATAAAAAAAGCAGAGTTTAAGAGTTCCTCGTATAGTTAATTTTTTTTTAATGGGTTTTATTTAAACATATATGGTGTGCCAGTGTCTTTATGATCCTGATAAAAATAGGATGGAACGAAATCAGCAAAAGCGGGACGACAGTGATCATTTAAAGCAAGAGGAAGACCCTAGAAAAAGTAAATCATATACCTAAACCATAATAATTAAAATTAAATAAAATAGAAGATAGATATTAAAGCAGTTCTTTTTTTTTTTTTTTTTTGCCCACAGATATTAAAGCACTTCAAAGATTGCAACTTTTCTTACACTTTTTCCCAGGAGGCTCGAGCTGGACAAGTATCATATGGGGTTTAGCCTTGTGATCCGTGAGAAGCAAGGTCTGACATTAACATCCCAAATCGATAACTTAATAACGGTTAAAAGCGTATAAAAATTTCAGAATCAAATCAAATATTTAAATTTTATAGATTGTTCTTAATACTATTTTTTTGTAAGTATTTGGCACTTGAGTGTTATTCACTTATTCCCACTACTTTCAATGTTTTGTTCCTGTGCAGTGTGCAGATTTAGAATTAGAATGCTAATGTTAATGGCTGATTAATAGACTAAGAAGCCTTTTCACTCCCAAAAAAAAAAAAAAAGATGGAGCTTCACACGGCGCCGTTTGGTTACTTTGCATGAAATTAGACGTTAGTTTGTCATTTCTCAAATGGTTATCTGCTCACAAAATTTCAACGGTTTTATGTATCAGGACGATATATATATTGATTCTTTCATATTCAAGAACGCCAAAACAGCAAACCTTAAATTTAATGGGAATCTCTCCCCCCCCCCCCCCCCCCTCCTTCCCTCCCTCTCATGTATGTTCTACCACGTAATACTTTTTTCCAATCAAATCAGAACTATTTAATTTTTTCCATATGTATATTTTCCCAACGAATGTTTTCCTTTTTTTTGGGCAAAAGTCTACTTATCATGTAACTAATTATTCATGATATTCAGGGTGAAAAAACTAATTATTCATTATATGACTAACTATTACTAAGAAGGTTGTCCAACTCACAAGTTTAAGTAAACTTATTACAATGACGTAAAATCATATTGTAGACTCGAAACGTGAACCCGTAAGAGTTCACTTTTATCAATAAATAAGTATTAATATTGTATAATTAAATAATTAAAATATAAAAAATAAAAATAATTTGATTTAAATATATTTTAAATCCAAATAATTGAAATTAAATCCATCAACATTCATAATTTATCATACTCAATAAATAATTTTTTATAAAATTCATATACAAAGCCATTGAACATGATCAGATCGAAAAAGTTAACATGTGTTTAAAAGTGAGTTAACATAAAACGTAAAAACGGTAAACTCAGTGTGTGAGTTTGCGAGTTTGACTGGATTTACAACTATTACGAATTTAAAAGTGATTCGACGCGATTTTGTAAAATGAAAACGCAAAAACGATAAATTCGGAGAGTTAACTCGAGATTTTGACAACAATAATTACTAGTATTATTAACACTGTTAACTTAATTACTACTCCAATGTATGATTAAATCATGTTGAGGATGTAGGGAGGTTTGGTTTCTTTAATTATGAGGACGTTCTAAATCTTTCGGTGTTAGATTCCTTGGATTGGGACCTTCGTCTTTGCACTTTATAATTAATTATAGAAAAGATCAACATACGAATTATAACAATAGCAATCAAATTCTGGCAAAAAAAATAATAATCAAATCATACGATCTAAATAAGGGCAAAATTAATAGACATACTGGTACCCCGAAGATATTTCCCACATTCATTAATTGGCAGATCGTACACATACAATGCATAGCATAACACTAATTAATTCAGCGAAATAAAATAAATACAATTTAATTTCATGAATTTAGACTTATGGTATACATTAATAATTGGACTATCTTTTTGTGCTCTAGAACATTCAATAATTAAGAATTTAAGATTATAGTATCTTTTCAATTTTGCCAACAAATGTAGGTGGTGATATCGTTTTAAATAAATAAGAGTTAGTCAGATAAGCATCGAAACTAATCGCAAATTTGGCAAATTTTACAAATAAGACGTATGACAGTAAAATTAATTATGTCGATGAATAAAATAAATGGTCAACACATAGGCTTAATTAATTAATTAGGAGAGAAGAACACCTAACTAATTAAGCACCACAATCCACAACTCATTGAACCAAGCTTTATATATTTTATTTCCGATTTTGGATGAGAGACCAATACTTTCTTTTTTCTTTTTTTGACCTGGATACGTTAATTTCTTTAATTAATTAGTTTGAAATCATCTTCGTTCTTTTCTAAAAGAAATATGGCCACCTCTATTTGATTTTTTATTTAGCTTAACATTATAGATGAAAATATATATGAACTCAAGTGATATATACAACTAAAATATTATTATTGTAATTACTTTTGCATTTCACTAATGATGAACAAGAACAAAAGAGTTACATCAAAATCACAGTTCATCATATTTTTCATATAAGATGGATATATAAATAAGCTATTTTTCTTTTCTTTCAATTTTAATTTCTATCCATTTAATATAGCGGAACCAAAAAAAATTATTTAATTCATTCTTTTACTTCAAATATCAAATTCAATAGAATTATTTCGCCCAAAAAAAAATTCAATAGAATTATGATTGCATGTTGTTTCTCCACGTTTCTTATTATTGTCCATTTAAAAATTCTCTTACTTGTACCATTGTATGAGAAAATATATGGAACAAATTTTATATACATGCTCAGTCCTCCGATCCTAAATATGACATTTAAATTTTCAATCAAATTATATGGTATGTATACTTTTTTTAACTAATTAAATTTTGTCCTATACAAATTATTTTATTTTTTTTCCATAATTTATTTTTTTAAAAAAATGTGTAACTTTTTTAACTAACTAACTTTTGTCCTATACAAATTATTTTATTTTTCATTTCTATAATTTATTTTTTTTAAAAAAAATACATCATATATTTGTATAAGATTAAATACATAAATTTCTTCAAAACACGCAATATAAATCTTATCAATATATATAGAACTAGACCATGAAATAAATGGGAATTTGATTGATCTCCTGATATCTCACCTGTGCACAAGTGTGTGTGTGTGTGTGTGTATTGTGTGCCCGTCTAAATAAGAATGTGACATGAAGATATGGCTCATTTTGACAGATAAACAAAAAATATCCGGAAATTCTATAAATAATAACACTATCATTTAAATACATAGCAACTTCAAACTTTTATATACTCAAAAAAGTATATGAAATGATATATATATAAATATATATATATATAGAGAGAGAGAGAGAGAGAGAGAGAGAGCATAACTATACATGTGCTTGTCATGGAAAAAAGAAGCGGTTCCCTTCAAAATTTACCTTTTCATTAAAAAGTTTAGAGTTTAGAGTGTAGGATAAATTTTGGAGGGAACCTGCCCAAAAAGATAATTTCCCCTATTCCAAACCAAACACATATTAAAAAACAAGAGGGTGTTTAAATTAGTTTCTTAAAAGTTATTTTCCCGTATATAAAATAAATAAGTGAGATGAGTTTTATTTTCAACATGCATAAAACCACTTTTTTTAGTATGTTTGGAATGAGGATGAATTAGAAATTAACTAAAATGTTTCTTTCTCTTGTACCAGATATAATAAGATATATACTTTTAAGTAATTTACATGTATCAATAAAATTTAAATTAATTTCTAATATCACCCTTATTAATACACTAAATTTCAATACCATATTAATTAATTTTTACTCTCCCTTTCTGCCCTTATTAAATACATGTATGTCCGAAAAATATATAATACTCTTTAAAATTAGTGAATGCCTTGTAAAATGAATAAGAACATATTTTAGAAGGCATCCTATAAGCATCATATGGAATCCGGCTTCGGTCCTTTTCCTTTCTTGGACTGTTGGATTGAGATCTCAACGGTTTAGATTTAATATATTTTTATAATACATTATAATGATATTATTTTTATAATAAATTAAATCTAGATTGTTAATGAAGATCTCAATCCAACGAATTAAAAAAAGAATAAAAAAGGACAGTCTTTTTTTTTTCAGAAAAAAGACCAAAGCCGGACTCATCAGATGGGGTGTGTAGGAAACAAATATCTAAGAAGTGAATTAAATATAGATTCCAGGTGATGGTAGGTGGCAATTATTAGGAGATAAAGTACAAATTTATGTGGTATTAATTGTAATGGAGAAAATGGTGAACATTTTGTTTGACAAGTTGTGAAAATTATTAAGTACAAGTTTTGAAAATTTATATATATATATATATATATATATAGTACGACGTTACGTGTCCCATCGGAGAAGAAGTAATGCAGGATTCCCCTCTAGTCTCTAGGGATACCAAAACGAGCAAGATAGATATTCTCTCTTTTTTTTGGTCGAAAAGCAAGATAGATATTCTCCACCTAACATGTTATGCAATTAACACCATTAACCTAGCAAGTCCTCGAGTTGGGTGGGACTCTGATTTATTAATTATGAGCATAACATGCAATAATTTACCATGCAATTATTATTTATGTCAATCAAATTTTAATAGGTACTGGTTTTATTTATAAATTATTTTTAATTAATTTTTATATATTAGGAGAGTTAGTTTACTTATTAATTATGAGCTAAATTTTCAATTTCGCTATTTTTTATGATTGATTCTAAAAGTCAACATAAATAATTTTTTTTATTTATTATAATTAATAAGGATAAAAAAGTATAAAACACATTTATTATCATAAAACTGAACTTATATATAAGATCAAATTTTTTTAATTAAAAATGACTTATAAATAGAACCAATGATATAATACCTCACTCTTTAATCAACTTAGATGTTACACGTACGATCAATTACAAATTAAATAACCACATTAATTACTTGAAACATGCATGTTATCGAACGCGGAAGATGTTTTTGTGCTTTCTCGGAACCTTGCTGATACAGGTATTGTCATTTTTAGTTAGACGAAGCAGAAGAAAACCCATCATGGAAAGCAATAGGATATAAAGGACCTGACCCTGAGTTCAGATCCCTATTGAAGAAGCATTTTTTACAGGCTGCATCAAAAGAACATAAAGATCATGACGACGAAGATGTCGACGACATCGTCGGACCTCTTTACAAGGGTCTTGTCCGGCTAGATTACCCTCGAGACATCACCGTAGATTCTCTTCGACGATTTGGATTCCCAGTCTCTGTCACTCGTCGGAAATCATCATCTCCTTCTCTAGTTATCCAATGCGACGTGGTGGTGGTCGGCTCTGGATCAGGCGGTGGCGTGGTCGCCGGAGTTCTGGCAAAAGCCGGCTACAAAGTCCTAGTCTTAGAGAAAGGAAACTATTTCTCCAGGAACAATCTCTCTCTTCTAGAAGGACCAACCATGGATCAAATGTACTCCCTCCGGTCCTAAATATAGGATAAAGTTTATAGTGCAATTTACACTACAAACTTTATCCTATATTTAGGACAGGAGGTAATACCTCTCTAACGGCCTAATCGCCACCGATGACATGAGCCTATTAGTGCTCGTCGGCTCCACCGTCGGCGGCGGCTCTGCAATAAACTGGTCAGCCTGCATCAAAACCCCAAAACATGTATGCAAGGAATGGTGTGATGAGCATGAGCTAGAGTTATTCAGAAGCAAGCTTTACGTAGAAGCCATGAACGTTGTTTGTGAGAAAATGGGAGTCCAATCTGAGATCAAAGAAGAAGGATTCAACAATGCAATATTAAGAAAAGGTTGTGAAGAATTGGGCTATCCAGTGAGTAATATTCCACGAAATTCGCCACCAGATCATTATTGTGGCTGGTGTTGTATGGGCTGTAGAGATGGGAAGAAAAAAGGCACATCAGAAACATGGTTAGTTGACTTAGTCAAATCTGGTAATGGAGTGATTCTTCCAGGTTGTGAAGCAGTAAAAGTGTTACACAAGAACAAGAAAGGTACGAACAGAAAAATATCACATGGGGTGGCTTTTGAATATGAATATAAAGGATCTAAAGAAATATGTGTCGTGGAATCTAAGGTTACTGTTGTAGCTTGTGGAGCTCTATGTACTCTTTCATTGCTCAAAAAAAGTGGCTTGAAGAATCCAAATATAGGGAAACACTTGCATCTTCATCCAGCAACAATGGCTTGGGGATATTTTCCAGATTCTTCATCATCGAACGTTAATAATGTTTGGCCTGAAGAAGAGAAGAAGAGCTATGAAGGAGGGATTATGACGGCGATGTCAACGGTGAACGCAGAGTTTGAGAAATCTGGATATGGTGTTGTGATACAAACACCTTCACTACATTCTGGAATGTTCTCGATCCTCATGCCATGGGTTTCTGGAACTGATATGAAAGATCGAATGCGAAAGTTTTCAAGAACAGCTCATATATTTGCACTGGCGAGAGATCAAGGATCTGGGGTTGTTCACTCACCGACATCCATCAGCTATGAAATGAAACAGGTGAGGTTGAGTAATACAATGTTTCGAGATATTTCAGGTTATTTAGTTGATTATTATTTTTATTATTAGGTTTAATTTTATTATTCAATGTTTAGTATATGGATTTGATATGGATATTATGTCTTAGCATTATATTTTAGATATTTCGATTTGATTAGGTTTTATTGTTAGATGTTTGTCTATATATAGGGAGAGGATATTCGTTGATCTCTTTATTTATTTTTTATTTAATGTATTCACCATTAAATCAAGTTTTAATGATTAAAATTTAATATTATATAAAAATATTATTATAACATTAAATATAATAAAAATCTATTATGATATAGAGAATAAATTTTAACCATTAAAACTTAATTTAATGGTAGAAATATTAAATAGACAAGGAGAAAGATCAATAGAGATATTCATCTTCTCCACATATATTGATACTCTATTCTATTGAAAGATTAGTCAATAATATTTCAGAAATTCTTATTTTCTATCTCTATCAATATAATCCTTCAAATTTTAAAAACAGCTGGATGAGAGAAATCTTCAGAAAGGAATAGAGAAAGTACTGAGGATTCTTGTGGCGGCCGGGGCTGAAGAGATCGGGACGCATCACGGCGTAGGAAGGAGGTTGAAGGTGAAGGAGGTGAGCTGTCATGAATTTGAGAGGTTTGTGAAGGAAGAGAGTCGGAGAGCGGTGAGGGACCTGTCGACGCCGTTGTGTTCGGCGCATCAGATGGGAAGTTGCCGGATGGGGAGGAGTCCGACCGAGTCGGTGGTGGATGAAAAGGGAGAGACATGGGAAGTGAAAGGGCTTTATGTGGCGGATGCGAGTGTGTTTCCGACGGCCTTGGGTGTGAATCCGATGGTCACTGTTCAGGGCATTGCTTACTGTACAGCGCAATCTGTACTTGAAGTTCTTCGAAGAAAAAGATGTAGTTGATGAAGATGCAGGAATTGAAAAGGAAGCTGAACAAGACAGATAATATAGCATTGTAAGATTGCCACGTACAAATTATAGAATAAACCAGCTGCATGCGGCTTTCCACAGGGTGAAGTTGATTAATACTCCTACATACGTGTGCTAAACAAGGGCGATAGATTTTGGGATCATCAAGGGGTTTAGTGCATGTTTGAGTTAGTATTCAAAAAACATGTTGAGACAAAATTCTTTCCACATACAAAAAATTATATTGAAAAAGCGGCTTCTACCGCTAACCAAAATAGACATTTAAACTGCAAACAAATGAATAACCTTTTTTTTTTTTTTGGGTATAAGAATGAATGACTTGTTCTATCGAAAGAAAATGAATAACTTATTTCACGCACGGTCTGTTTATTTATTTGCCGGTGACTAGGAAAATATGAAACACGATGGAGAAAGAGGTCATTACATAATTCTTGCTACTCACTTCTGACTTTTATTTTCTTAAAGAAGGGAAAAAGCATAAATAAAAGGGTTGAGAGGTAAAAGTACCCATAAACTATTTCTAAAATAGCATCCAGTACTATAAATTTTATTTAGGTGCAAAAGTACCTTTACACATTTATAAAAGGAACTAAAATACCAATTCCAATTTAGTAAATAGTGTTACTTTTTTGTTTTTACATGCCCTACCTATTATTTTAAATAATCATTTAAAAAAAGTAAAAAACTCACACCCTCGCTCATGCTCATGCTCATACTCATCCTCACCCTCTTGGCTTCCCGTTAAACCAGATTGCCTTGGAGAAAGGGCAAGAGATGAATATATGTTTCAGAGATTCATTGGTTTCACATCCAAACGTGCAACGATTTTTAACTTGAAGGTGATGAGCAGTGAGGATGTCAGCAGATGGAAGATCTATGTTTAGAAGCTTCCAAATAAGGAGCAGATACTTCTTTTTGGAAGGGATATCGACCATAGAAACTTCCAGAAGGGGTCACAAGGGCAAATTAATGCCTGAAAGATTGTCCAAAAGGCATTTTTGAAACCCATAATTGATATTCTCAGTTAAGGGTCAATATTTATCGCCGCCCAAATCCACTCAGGATAAAGAAGAGTATGCAAAGCATGAGTGTTTTTAGGTGATTCTCCGACCCATGAATAAAACATTTATCTTTAGTGTAAAAAACCGTTTTAACGGTATTAATTAAATTTTATGGACTTTATGAAATCTCCTTTACTGGGATTAATACTTTTTTGAAGCCCATACGTTTGGACGTTTCTAGCTATAAATAAAATTTTATAGTCTAAAAATTAAAATTTACAGATCAAATGTGACCTGATTTAAAAAAACTATAAGGATTTATGGATGAACTTTCTTGTATTATTATGTTTTTGAACTATATATGCTCAATATTTTTGGTCATAAATAAAAACTATGCTCAAAATTATGTAATATTATAAGTTGGAGGACAAAGTTGACCCTTGAATCCATCCCTCCGACTCTGAAAGTTCCGTCTGTAAACACTCCCTTCTTCGGCCTATCGTCCACAGCGGCGGCTGGCTGATTCCGTCCAAAATCCAGCGTCACTCCTTTTACTCCAACAGTTCTGGTATGTCGATCTGTGCTCAGAGCGTGAAACGGTGCAACAGAAATATCAGTCTCGGGTGACAACTGAGGGGTGCGTTCTCGACTCTGAAAGTTCCGTCTGTAAACACTCCCTTCTTCGGCCTATCGTCCACAGTGGCGGCTGGCTGATACCGTCCAAAATACTGGGCTATACAGAACACAGTTCTTCACACAAATACTGGATCACTTCGATTTAATCCCCAGAGTTACCGGACGTTTCAGCAGAGATATCTCATAAACCGGAACGAAGAAGTCGCAGCTGCAACGGTCTCTGATTCCGAAGCCCGATTCCGTCGATCTGATCTGGTTCCGGTGGATCTGTTCTGCTTCTCCGTCGAGCTGACCCATTTCCGTCGTGCTGCTGATCTGGATCTGTGGATCTATTTAGTTGACTTGCTTCTCTAAACCGTCAAGCTGCTTCCGTAGAGTTGCTAGCTGGAAAGAAGAAAAGAGATCTGAGTTGAGAGCGTGTTTATGCTTCCGTCGATTCTGTGATTTGTTTTGTCCCAGAGTTGAACTTCAACTTTGAAAGAGTGGAAGAGCTCACTGGCAACTTGATAACCGAACTGGGAGGAGATGAATGCTGAAGCTAATTCGGACGAAGGCGTTGGAAATTCAAAAGAAGAGGATGATCTGATAGGAAGGAGCATCAAGAAGATGCCAACAGGAGTTATACTGGAGGAGATGAGAAAGACTGCACCGAATCATGCCAAAAGTCAGATATCTTACAAAGCCAAATTACTAGGAGAGGAGGAGAGGAGAATGAATAAGAGCTTTGATGAGCAGATGTTGGAATGGCTCAAAGAGGAGGAGGAATTGGCCCCTGTATTAACAGAAGAGCAGAAGCAATCCATGGTTTCAATTCCTTCTCTAAATTTACCAAATGAGAAGCTGAAGGACTTATGTAGGCCAAGGAAGGATGCATTGGTTTTGACGGTCCTGGGGAAGAATACTAATCTACACATGATGAAGGACAGAATCAAATGGATACTCAAATCAGAAAACTTTGAACTTATTGACCTTCCTAATAACTATTTCGTTTTTAGGACTGTCGAGAAGTCATTATGCTCCAGACTGCTGTTTGACGGACCATGGTTGATACAGGGACATTATTTAGCAGTCCAGAGATGGAGTCCTAATTTCAACCCGTATTGCAACAAAGTTAGGAAAGTGGCGGTTTGGATAAGGATTCCTACACTCCCTTTACACATGTATTCAGAGGATTGCATGTTTGAAATTGGTAACTTGATAGGGCGAACACTCAAAGTAGATATGAACACACTTGCTCATCAGGGAAGCAACAAACAGGTTGTGGAAACGTCAAAATATGCAAGAGTGAGTGTAGAAGTGGATCTAAATAAGAAGCTTCAATCCAGAATTATTCTCAGAAACCACATATATCCAGTGGAATATGAGGGGCTTAATGCTATATGTTTTAGTTGTAGGCTATATGGGCACATATCAGAGACTTGTAAGCTGAAAATGACGACAGGGATTTTGACGATAAAACAAAACAATCAAGCTGAAACTCCGATGACCGTAGACGACAAAGAAGAAGACCGGAAATTACCTTTGATATCCATACCGGGGGAGGAAGAGTACGGCACATGGATGCAAGTGAAACCTAGGTCCAAGACACGCCTAAATCTCACTGAGAGGGACAGGAAGACGTATACCAAATCGGCGCCAACGGTGCGTCAAGGCGGCAAAGAAGCTGAAAGAGGAAATGGCTCGAGGTTTAATGCTCTGCAACAGTATGGGGAAGATGTCCTTTCCAACAAAAAATTGGTTTCAAATAAGAAGAAGGGGCTGGAATCACAGTGGAGAAAAAAGGAGTCAGGGAAACAAGCCACAAATGGCGGCGATGGGAAGCTCAAGCAACGGCTAGATGAATCAGTCTAGATATTCGGGATGGGGGAGACGAGTGACACCAAAACGGACCTGAATGAGCGAGATCTGGGGAAGAGCATGACAGAGATGACGAGGGCGACGAGGGTTGCAGAAACTGAGCGTGTAGATCGGACAGGGGATAATGAAGATGAAACGGATATGGAGGGGAATGGTTCTGGATCGATAAGCCCAGCAGTGAAAGGATATGGGCTTGTTAAGAAAACTAAGCTTAGCCCAATATTAAATATTACCAAAAATAAAAGGAATAGCCCATCTCAAGGGCAAAAAAATTCCTTAGCCAATTTCAAACGAAAACAGGCGGGAAAAGGAAGGGCCCACAATTTGGTTTTTGGATCTAATCATCCAAATGAACCTTTGAAGATGAATTAAGTAGTGAGTAGTGAACAGCCCAGGGAAAACGATAACTATTTGGACCACTTTAAAGATTCTAGTTCAAGCCCCCTGCAGCTTGTGTATGACGAAAATAAGCAAGTGAGTGGGGAGATAGTGATCGAAAATCCACAATGTCTTCAACATGAACCCGAGATGAGGGAGCTCAACATGTGCACTGAACCTCAAGCATATGGTAGGACCGCTGACATTTTCGTGGTTAAGAGTCAAGAAACCACAACAAACAAAGGACAAACCAAAGCATAGAGGTGCAGAGGGTGATGAAGCCATGGTAGCCGAGGAAGTCATGGAGCTTTTAGATTCGGAACCAGTAAAGCAGTAGCTTTGGTTTCAGGTTCCTTCCCTTACCTTTATTTTATCTATGATTTATACAAATATAATTGCTTGGAATTGTAGGGGGCGGGCTCCAAATATTTCCCTGGTAGAGTTAAAGACGTGATTAAGGGGAATGATGTAAAAATCTTAATTCTCACTGAAACCTGTGTTAGTGGGAGTAGGGCTGATAAAATTATCAGAAGGTTGGGCTTTAATACCTGGTTGAGGCTTGAAGTGACTGGTTATACCGGTGGGATCTGGGTTCTGTGGAATACTGAGGACCTTAAGCTGAAATATATATCGTCTTCTACACAAGCTATTCATGTTAAGGTTGTCGTGGCTAATGATGATAGTGAGTTTATTCTTTCTTGTATTTATGTCGAACCCACTCGTATTCTCCGCCAAACTCTGTGGGACGAGATATGTGACTTGAGCTATACAGTGGATGGCCCTTGGTTAGTGATAGGAGACTTCAATGCCTATCTTTATAGCGATGACAAAGTGGTAGGTCAGACCTGAATATAAATTCAATGAGGCAATTTCAAGAATGCATTTCAAGGGCTCAACTCTGTGAAAATGATATTGTTAGAGATCGATTCACTTGGGAACGAGGCATGCTTAAAGAAAAAATCAACTGGCCTTTTATGAATAATGATTGGAATCATGTTTATCCCTTCACAAAGACTTATCATTTGAGTAAATTTGGTTCTGATCATCGCCCAATCCTTATTAAATCAATCCTCCTCAATCTTATGGCCGTCCTAAACCATTCTTTCGATGTCAGGCTGCATGGTTTCTCGAAGAGGGTTTTGGGGATTTGGTGAAACAAACTTGGACCAGGGGAGGTTGGAATGATATGGTTAAAAAGTTTTCTATACAAGCCAGTGAATGGAATACAAGAAAGGTTGGAAGTTTGAATGGAAGGAAGAAAAATATTATTCAAAGGATTGAAGGCATTGAAAGATCAAGGGCAAGACGGGAACGCCAACATTTAGCTCAGTCTGAGAATGAACTATGGAAAGAGTACAATAAAGTCCTTGCTCAGGAAGAACTTCTGTGGTACCAGAAATTGAGGTGTAACTAGTTGAAATGGGGGGATAAGAATAGTAAGTTTTTTCACACTACTGTGATAATAAGGAGAAGGAGGAATAGAATTGATGGGCTCAAAAATATGGATGGAGAATGGACATTTAATCAGGCTTCATTAAAGAGCATGGCTATCAACTACTACAAAGATCTTTTCAGTAGTGAGCTGAATAATTCCTGCTCCATTGATACGTAGAATTGTTTTCCGGTCCTGAATTCCATAGAGCGTGATAAGTTAAATGCGGATCTTTCTAAGGAAGAAATAAAAGAAGCGACGTTTGATATTGGGGTTTTGAAGGCCCCTGGCCCGGATGGTTTACAGGCGGTGTTCTATCAGGAGTATTGGTCTACTCTGGAGGATCACATTAATGACTTGGTCACCACAGTCTTCCAAGAACCTGAGCACATCAAAGATATAAACAGCGCAAATATTGTTCTTATCCCGAAATTGGATAACCCGGAGGCAATTAGGGATTTTAGGCCTATCTCTCTTTACAATGTTAGCTACAAGATCATTACAAAGATTCTGAGTCGCCGTCTTCGTGATATTATGGGGAAAGTGGTTGGTGACCATCAATGTAGTTTTATTGCGGGTCGTCAGAGTAGTGATAATATTATCATTGCTCAGGAAGTAATTCATTCAATGAAGACTAAATCAGGGAGAAACGGTTGGATGGCGGTTAAGGTGGATCTTGAGAAGGCGTATGATCGTCTAGAATGGCCTTTTATCTATGACACTCTCAGACTTGTGGGGATTGATGGGAAAATCTATGAAATCATTAGGGCTTGATGGGAAAATCTGTGAAAATCTGTAGTCGATTGCTGAGGATCAGAGAAGAGGTGGAGAATGGTGAAGTACCTGATTATGATATTGGAAATACAGGTATATTGAGGTACAAAAAGAGGATTTGTGTCTCGGACAATGAGGAAATCAAGAAGAAAATTCTTGAGGAGGCTCATCAGAGCAAGTATACTATTCATCCAGGAATCACTAAGATGTATCGAGATCTGAAGCAAGGGTATTGGTGGCCTAAAATGAAAAATGATGTGACAAACTTTGTATTGAAGTGTCTAACTTGTCAAAAGGTGAAGATTGAGCGTCAAAAACCTGCAGGACTACTTCAACCTTTAAAGATTCCCCAGTGGAAGTGGGACAACATCTCTATGGATTTTATTGTGGGATTGCCTGAGACTACAGCACACCGTAACACCATATGGGTCATTGTGGACAGATTAACGAAATCGGCTCATTTCTTGCCAATCCATATTGGTTATAGCTTGGAGAGGTTAGCTCGATTATATGTGGATTGGATAGTTAGGTTGCATGGTGTACCCACGGAGATTGTGTCAGATCGTGATCCGAGATTCACATCAAACTTTTGGAAGGCATTACAGGAGGCTATGGGGACTAGGTTGAAATATAGTACGGCTTATCACCCACAGACCGATGGTCAGACAGAGAGGACAATTCAGACTCTTGAGGATATGCTGAGAGCTTGTGCCATGGAGTTACCAGGTAATTGGGATAATCACCTACCTTTAGCAGAATTTGCTTACAACAACAGTTATCACTCGAGTATTCAGATGGCACCTTTTGAGGCATTATAGGGCAGAAAGTGTAGATCGCTTCTCTGTTGGACTGAATTGAGTGAGAGAACCGTGATTGGACCGGACCTAGTAGAAGAAACTATAAAGAAGAATGAAATGATTTGCCAAAAGTTATTGACTGCTCAGAGCAGACAAAAGAGCTATACGGATGTACGGAGTAGACTTTTGGAGTTTGGCGTGGGTGATCACGTGTTCCTTAAAGTGTCTCCGGTGACTGGTATTGGTAGATCTATTAAAGCCAAGAAGTTGACTCCTCGATTCATTGGACCATATGAAATTCTGGAACGAATTGGACCAGTTGCTTATCGAATGGCTTTGCCGCCGCACCTATCGAGTGTGCACAATGTGTTCCACGTGTCACAGCTTAAGAAATATCATTCGGATCCTTCTCATGTGATTGAGCCTGAAGAGATTGAGTTAAAGGAGAATTTGACATATATGTCTGAACCAGAGAGGATCTTAGATGTGAAAGACAAGCAGTTACGAAATAGAACAATCCGACTTCTAAAAGTTTTCTAGAAAGGTATGTCTCCTGGAGATGCCACCTAGGAAACTGAAGAGCGGATGCGGCGCGATTTCCCTAACTTATTTACTTAAAGTATGTTTCTATGTTTAGTAGTGATGATATTTATGTTTATGTTGTGTTGTAATTGAATTTGTAATGTTATGATTAATTTTGTATTGAAGGCTTGTGTTTTTGTTGTGTTTGGCATGCTGATTGCGTTGTGAAGATTCTGCTTTGACTTTGATGTTGTAATCTTTTTTTGCGGATTGTCATATTTATTGGTTGGTTGTGAATTTTGGGGACAAAATTCTATTTAGGTGGGAAGAATTGTAACATCCTTGTTTTTAGAATATAGTTATAATTTAAAGATAATTATGGATTTAGTAGTAACTTTTTGAAAAAAAAAATAATAAAAATTAAAAAATAATTAATTAATAAATAAAAATATTATAATAATACCATAGCTTATGCAGACCTGGGCAACATGAAATTTTTTTGCGGAATTTAAAATAAAGATATAAACAAGGACACACTTGCAAAATCAAAGTCTGTACAGATATTTACTAAGAAGATAAATAAAACTAGGATGATCTTTGACCGATGTTGATCCGGGTCATAGAAGGAACCATGTCCTCTTTCATACATGGACCATTTACAGAGAATTCCATCTGAATCTCACACAGAGCATTCATATAATTGGAATCTCAACCTTCTTCCTTTAGACCATATCAGCACAGCCTTCCTTCGTTTCCTACTGGAGGCGTATTCATCCTATTTTTATCCATCAGAACAGAAAAAGACTTTTTTTTTAACATGTTGCCCAGTAACATAATCTATAATACTTCCCTTATGATCGAATAAAATTTCCCCCTAGATCCCTAAAAGGAGTTTAGCCGATCATACCTGATTATCCTTCAATAATTGTTGATTAAAGATGATGTTGGTTGCAGCTATCACAGAGAATTGCTCGCACAGCTCAGAGAGACAAGAGAGAGAATTAGGAAATTCTGTATATTGCATTCAAAGATTGCTTACAGGAGGGGTGCTCGACTGAGGAGCTTACATAGGCTTTTATAGACTCACAAGCTCAACTCTAGTAACATAACTCGGATTACAATTGACTCAAGTAACTATAAATTTAGTTACTTTTACAAGACTTTACAGGACATCTGACCCACCAAAGGACTAAAATTTAATAAGGAAAAAGTTTCATGACTCAGCTTTGTCGGCCACCATCTGCTTTTGATTCTTGCACGTTTCTGCCGACACCTTTATTTGTCTTCTTATGCCGACACTTCTTTATAGTAAACTTGGTTCCAAGGTGATAGAAGGACTCTTATCATTTCCTCGGAATTCATGGCAATATTCACATTCATGGTTTGGATAATCATTAATTATTTGACATATTTTTCTCTTAGTATCTGGGGTATTCTCTATCTTATTCTTCTTTATATTATCATACCAAAGCCTAAATTGCTTCTCATTAGACCTATCATTAGACGACTTTTTCTTTCCTAAGGCATATACACATGTTTTATCAGTGGAATAATATACCCAAGGATATTCTTCTTTTCCAGGAGTCATATTGGCCATCTTTATACGATTCATTTCTTGGAAAATTATATGATAATCCTGAGCTCTTATATTGGATACTCGGAATTGGAAGTCTTCATCATCAGATATATCTTCTTTAATCTCTGGTTCATACTCCAATGGCTTCTTAGTAGTTCCCAATCTGATAAGATTTATAGGCATATAAAATTTCTCTGAAGTAATCTCGGCCACAGTTGAATAACATCTTATAAAAACTTGATTTTGGGTTACAATGTCAAAATAATCTCCCACTGATTTTACTAATTTTTGAGGTAATTCTGCAATTTCTTCCAAGGATCTGGATGGATATATACTTTGGATTAAACCATATTGATACAGGGTTTTTACAATTCCTGAAGGAGTTCCTGGATATATGATGGCTTTATTGAAAGCATAATGGGATACATATTTAATGGTTTTATGAGACAAAGATAGCTGGTTCAACTTTTTGATAATGACTTTATAGAAATTATACTGTTTGGGTATCTCAAAGAGATCATTATTGGATTCTTTCTGAGGATGGTTATTCTTTTTGGTCTGGTCTTTTTCTTTTTCTTATATGGACTTTATTTGGGAAAAAGATAAATTTTCTGGTACAGGCTGGCTTATAGGAGTAGAGGTTACAAAAGAATTAGAGGTTAAGAGTGACTCAAGTCCAAATGACTCGATTAGATTCTGGGTATTGTGAGTAGATGACTCAGCTGGAGTAAAAGACTCCATTATAGGTAGTTTAGGATTAGAAGTAACAGCTTCTTTTCCTTTACTATTCTCTTTTTGGACATCTGTCCTTACAGGTTGGTTGGCAATAGCCTTACAAATCTCAGTTTGGACATTTGTCCTTATAAGTGGATTGGCATCAGCCTTACAGATCTTCAGATTCTCAATCTGAATATAGATGTCATTAAGTGAATCATTAATTCCAGATATAGAACTTGTAATTCCTTGTATACTGGAACTAACTTGACTACTTAATAGACTCATATTCATCTCAAGAATATTCATCTTCATTATAAGTTGGTTCATCATTGGGGAAGATTCATCTTCCTTATTCGTCTGAGTTATAGGACTTCTTCTTCTTACTGGCTCCATCTGCTTAAATAGTCAGCAATCAAATTATTCTTTCCTTTTATATATTCAACATCATAATCATAATAAGATAAATCTGCTTGCCACTTAATTAACATTTTACTACTTAATTTATTTTGTCTTGTACCTCTGGATAACCAATGTTTCACCTGTGTATTGTCTGTTCTAATTATAAATCTATTATTCACAATAAATAATTCCAATTTTTCTATAGCTTTTACAACAGCTAAAAATTCTTTCCAATTAGAGTGATATCTACTCTGAGAATCATTAAATTTTCCACTAGTATATCTAGTTATTTTTTCAATTCCATCTTCATCTTCATAATACAAGGCTGCTCCCCAATAATTATCAGAGGCATCAGTATATATGATCCATTTTATATTTTCTTTTAAAGGTATAGTTAGTTTTGGCAAATCTTTACACAAAGTTTTTATATTTTCCACAATTTTTTCAATATTACTATCCCATTTCCATATAGTTTTTTCTCCTGCTAACTTAGATATTTTAGAGGTTAATTTTGCCAAATTGGGTATATAATTTCTTGCTTGATTCACTAATCCTAAGAAGGATTGCAAATCTTTTTTATTATTTATTCTCTTAAATTGTAGTATTTTTTGGCTTATATGATCTTGCAATTCTATTCCATTTTTTGTTAAAATTTGTCCTGAGAAATTTACCTTTTCTTTTCTTAATTCCATTTTAGATGGTGATATATTCAATCCTTTTTCTTCTATTATTTTTACAAATTGTTCTAAATGGCTTTCATGTTCTTTTTCATCTTTTGAAAATATTAATATATCATCTATATAAATTACAGCGAAATCTCTTATTGGCAATAACATTTTTGACACATATTCCTGAAATATACCAGGACTATTATGAAATCCCATTGGTAATACATTCCATTCATATAATCCTTCTGAGGTACTAAAGGTTGTATACTTCTTACTATCTTCTTCAAGTTTTATTTGGAAGAATCCTGATTTACAGTCAAATTTACTAAATATAGTTTTTCCTCTTATTAGATTAAACAACAAATCTATCTTAGGTATATGATATCTATTTCTTATAGCTAATTCATTTAGTTTTTGATAATTTATAACCATTCTAGTTTTTCCTCTTTTTTCTTCACTATGTTTAGACACAATTATAGCTGGTGATGAATATTCTGATCTACTTTCCCTTATAAGATTAAACTTTTTCATTTCCTCTATATGCATTATGAATTCTTTTCTATCTTCTTTAGTCCATGCATAAGGTTTACAATTTATTTCTTTACTATAATCTTTTAATTCTATTTTTGCCATAGGCTTAGATTTTTCCCAATGTATTAAAGGATTTTCACTATAATTATCTACAATTCTTTGTTCTATGGTTTTTACTTCTATAATATTCAATGTAGCTAACATATGTTGTATTTCTACTGGATCCTTATTCTGTAAAAATTGTACTTCTTGTTCATTATTCTTTTTCTGAAATTTTTCATCTTTTCTTCTATATGGTCTAGTTATTCTTATACCCCAAGCTTCATGTTTACAAGGAGTTGTTAATATTATAGCTTTACTAATCATATGCATAGGGAAATATTGTTCTAAGAAATCTAGTCCTAAAATTACATCACACGAAGGTTCATTATATTGGTTTAATTCTTTTATTAATAATTCATAGTTTCCTATTTGAACTTTTACATCTTTTGCTTCTAATTCTAACATATGAATTTCTTTTCCTGCACTTTCCATTCTTAATGTCTTATTCTTCCTTTTCCATAACTCAGGTGGTAATACATTATATTTAGCTACAGTTAAATTTGCTCCAGTGTCAACCAAAGCATGATATTTTCTTGATCTATATTTAGCATATATAAATTTTATAAGTATGTAGTATAATGGTCTACTCATATCCTAGATAATACTTCTAAACGTTCTTTTAATATTTTCTTAATTCCTTTTCTGTCTTTTCTTTCTCTCATTACTCTAGCATATTCTTCTTCATATATTAAAGGATGATTATCATATATAAAATTTAACCTTCTGTTTTCCCATTTATAAGTTTTACTTAATCTCTTAATTATCATTCTTAAAAAACTTTTATCATTTTTTGGTATTTTAGTTATATATTCTTTTTTCTTATATGCCCAAAACTCTCCATCTATGATTAATCTACTTTTATTTCTTAATTCTTCATTTAACATATGTATGTCTCCCATATTAAACTCTAGATAATTGGTCTAATTGTTTCTTTAACTCTTTCTTTATACTTCTTCGTTCTCTTTTTCTAGTTATTCTTTCATTTACTACTTGTATATATAATCTATCATCCTGTTGAATTTCTTCATATATATTTTTCATAGTTGCATCTTCTATCTTATTAGTTTTTTCTATTTTATTAACAAAGTATCTTAACAATCCTATATTATTCTTGGGTATTCTTATATCAATATTATTTTTATTATAATACCAATTATTCTCATTGTAAAGGGTAACTCTTCTATCCATTAAGCTCGTGATAATAGATTTAATTGTTTCCTAAACTCATCTTTTACTTCTTTTCTATGATATATTCTACTTACTGTATATCCTATTAATCTAAATCTCAATTGTTCATTATCTCCAATTTCTTGTAATACTTGATTTAATGCTTGCTCTTCTACTTCTTCCCATTTTTTTAATTTATTAATAAAACTTCTCATTAATCCTTTTTCTACTTTAGGTATTCTTATTCCTTCATTATTTTTAAAATAATACCAGTTATTTTCATCATACAATGTTATCTTCCTATCCATTTAAGCTTTAGATAATACTTTTAATCTTTCTTTCAATACTTTTTTAATATCATTTCTATTCATCATATTATTGACTACTGCATTATATGCTTCTACAAAGTCTTGGGATCGTGTATGATATACTATTCTTAACTGTCTTTTTTCTTTTTCATTACATTTATTTATTTTATGCACTATATGATTCATCATTGCTTTATCAGCTTTTGGAATTATTATTCTTTCATCATCTATGTAATAATAATCTTTATTTTCTTCTGATAATATTGCTCTCATTATTTTTGCCGTTTGGTGTGTATTAATCATCATATTAACTTTTGAATTATAATTGTCTGATGGTTTATGTTAAAGATTATTCTATCTTGTTGGTTTCTATAAGGTTTTACTTTTTCTAAAAAGTCTTTTCCTAATACTACTTTATATGACTTATTTGAATCTTGTTCTACCCATAAAGTTAACTGTATTACATCTCTTTTATTAAACCTTATCATTATATTTGTTTTTATTCCTTCATCTGTTTCTTCATAATTATTTTCTATATATCCTATTTCTATCTTACTCTTTTCTTCATGTTCATCTATTAATGTTATTATTTCTTGCCATATTCCATTCTTTTTTATTTCTATTATTATCTTATTTTGTTCATTCTCTTTTGTTATATCTAGACTTGTTATTTTTTGATTTATTTCAACTAATTCTGTATTTATGGGATTTAGACATTTCAGCTAACCTGCTACTACTTCCTATGTCAATACTTTTTCTTGGATTCATTATATTTATTTGTAACGGTTCATTAATAAATCCCATAAATACAGAATTAGTTGAAATAAATCAAAAAATAACAAGTCTAGATATAACAAAAGAGAATGAACAAAATAAGATAATAATAGAAATAAAAAAGAATGGAATATGGCAAGAAATAATAACATTAATAGATGAACATGAAGAAAAGAGTAAGATAGAAATAGGATATATAGAAAATAATTATGAAGAAACAGATGAAGGAATAAAAACAAATATAATGATAAGGTTTAATAAAAGAGATGTAATACAGTTAACTTTATGGGTAGAACAAGATTCAAATAAGTCATATAAAGTAGTATTAGGAAAAGACTTTTTAGAAAAAGTAAAACCTTATAGAAACCAACAAGATAGAATAATCTTTAACATAAACCATCAGACAATTATAATTCAAAAGTTAATATGATGATTAATACACACCAAACGGCAAAAATAATGAGAGCAATATTATCAGAAGAAAATAAAGATTATTATTACATAGATGATGAAAGAATAATAATTCCAAAAGCTGATAAAGCAATGATGAATCATATAGTGCATAAAATAAATAAATGTAATGAAAAAGAAAAAAGACAGTTAAGAATAGTATATCATACACGATCCCAAGACTTTGTAGAAGCATATAATGCAGTAGTCAATAATATGATGAATAGAAATGATATTAAAAAAGTATTGAAAGAAAGATTAAAAGTATTATCTAAAGCTTAAATGGATAGGAAGATAACATTGTATGATGAAAATAACTGGTATTATTTTAAAAATAATGAAGGAATAAGAATACCTAAAGTAGAAAAAGGATTAATGAGAAGTTTTATTAATAAATTAAAAAAATGGGAAGAAGTAGAAGAGCAAGCATTAAATCAAGTATTACAAGAAATTGGAGATAATGAACAATTGAGATTTAGATTAATAGGATATACAGTAAGTAGAATATATCATAGAAAAGAAGTAAAAGATGAGTTTAGGAAACAATTAAATCTATTATCACGAGCTTAATGGATAGAAGAGTTACCCTTTACAATGAGAATAATTGGTATTATAATAAAAATAATATTGATATAAGAATACCCAAGAATAATATAGGATTGTTAAGATACTTTGTTAATAAAATAGAAAAAACTAATAAGATAGAAGATGCAACTATGAAAAATATATATGAAGAAATTCAACAGGATGATAGATTATATATACAAGTAGTAAATGAAAGAATAACTAGAAAAAGAGAACGAAGAAGTATAAAGAAAGAGTTAAAGAAACAATTAGACCAATTATCTAGAGTTTAATATGGGAGACATACATATGTTAAATGAAGAATTAAGAAATAAAAGTAGATTAATCATAGATGGAGAGTTTTGGGCATATAAGAAAAAAGAATATATAACTAAAATACCAAAAAATGATAAAAGTTTTTTAAGAATGATAATTAAGAGATTAAGTAAAACTTATAAATGGGAAAACAGAAGGTTAAATTTTATATATGATAATCATCCTTTAATATATGAAGAAGAATATGCTAGAGTAATGAGAGAAAGAAAAGACAGAAAAGGAATTAAGAAAATATTAAAAGAACGTTTAGAAGTATTATCTAGGATATGAGTAGACCATTATACTACATACTTATAAAATTTATATATGCTAAATATAGATCAAGAAAATATCATGCTTTGGTTGACACTGGAGCAAATTTAACTGTAGCTAAATATAATGTATTACCACCTGAGTTATGGAAAAGGAAGAATAAGACATTAAGAATGGAAAGTGCAGGAAAAGAAATTCATATGTTAGAATTAGAAGCAAAAGATGTAAAAGTTCAAATAGGAAACTATGAATTATTAATAAAAGAATTAAACCAATATAATGAACCTTCGTGTGATGTAATTTTAGGACTAGATTTCTTAGAACAATATTTCCCTATGCATATGATTAGTAAAGCTATAATATTAACAACTCCTTGTAAACATGAAGCTTGGGGTATAAGAATAACTAGACCATATAGAAGAAAAGATGAAAAATTTCAGAAAAAGAATAATGAACAAGAAGTACAATTTTTACAGAATAAGGATCCAGTAGAAATACAACATATGTTAGCTACATTGAATATTATAGAAGTAAAAACCATAGAATAAAGAATTGTAGATAATTATAGTGAAAATCCTTTAATACATTGGGAAAAATCTAAGCCTATGGCAAAAATAGAATTAAAAGATTATAGTAAAGAAATAAATTGTAAACCTTATGCATGGACTAAAGAAGATAGAAAAGAATTCATAATGCATATAGAGGAAATGAAAAAGTTTAATCTTATAAGGGAAAGTAAATCAGAATATTCATCACCAGCTATAATTGTGTCTAAACATAGTGAAGAAAAAAGAGGAAAAACTAGAATGGTTATAAATTATCAAAAACTAAATGAATTAGCTATAAGAAATAGATATCATATACCTAAGATAGATTTGTTGTTTAATCTAATAAGAGGAAAAACTATATTTAGTAAATTTGACTGTAAATCAGGATTCTTCCAAATAAAACTTGAAGAAGATAGTAAGAAGTATACAACCTTTAGTACCTCAGAAGGATTATATGAATGGAATGTATTACCAATGGGATTTCATAATAGTCCTGGTATATTTCAGGAATATGTGTCAAAAATGTTATTGCCAATAAGAGATTTCGCTGTAATTTATATAGATGATATATTAATATTTTCAAAAGATGAAAAAGAACATGAAAGCCATTTAGAACAATTTGTAAAAATAATAGAAGAAAAAGGATTGAACATATCACCATCTAAAATGGAATTAAGAAAAGAAAAGGTAAATTTCTCAGGACAAATTTTAACAAAAAATGGAATAGAATTGCAAGATCATATAAGCCAAAAAATACTACAATTTAAGAGAATAAATAATAAAAAAGATTTGCAATCCTTCTTAGGATTAGTGAATCAAGCAAGAAATTATATACCCAATTTGGCAAAATTAACCTCTAAAATATCTAAGTTAGCAGGAGAAAAAACTATATGGAAATGGGATAGTAATATTGAAAAAATTGTGGAAAATATAAAAACTTTGTGTAAAGATTTGCCAAAACTAACTATACCTTTAAAAGAAAATATAAAATGGATCATATATACTGATGCCTCTGATAATTATTGGGGAGCAGCCTTGTATTATGAAGATGAAGATGGAATTGAAAAAATAACTAGATATACTAGTGGAAAATTTAATGATTCTCAGAGTAGATATCACTCTAATTGGAAAGAATTTTTAGCTGTTGTAAAAGCTATAGAAAAATTGGAATTATTTATTGTGAATAATAGATTTATAATTAGAACAGACAATACACAGGTGAAACATTGGTTATCCAGAGGTACAAGACAAAATAAATTAAGTAGTAAAATGTTAATTAAGTGGCAAGCAGATTTATCTTATTATGATTATGATGTTGAATGTATAAAAGGAAAGAATAATTTGATTGCTGACTATTTAAGCAGATGGAGCCAGTAAGAAGAAGAAGTCCTATAACTCAGACGAATAAGGAAGATGAATCTTCCCCAATGATGAACCAACTTATAATGAAGATGAATATTCTTGAGATGAATATGAGTCTATTAAGTAGTCAAGTTAGTTCCAGTATACAAGGAATTACAAGTTCTATATCTGGAATTAATGATTCACTTAATGACATCTATATTCAGATTGAGAATCTGAAGATCTGTAAGGCTGATGCCAATCCACTTATAAGGACAAATGTCCAAACTGAGATTTGTAAGGCTATTGCCAACCAACCTGTAAGGACAGATGTCCAAAAAGAGAATAGTAAAGGAAAAGAAGCTGTTACTTCTAATCCTAAACTACCTATAATGGAGTCTTTTACTCCAGCTGAGTCATCTACTCACAATACCCAGAATCTAATCGAGTCATTTGGACTTGAGTCACTCTTAACCTCTAATTCTTTTGTAACCTCTACTCCTATAAGCCAGCCTGTACCAGAAAATTTATCTTTTTCCCAAATAAAGTCCATATAAGAAAAAGAAAAAGACCAGACCAAAAAGAATAACCATCCTCAGAAAGAATCCAATAATGATCTCTTTGAGATACCCAAACAGTATAATTTCTATAAAGTCATTATCAAAAAGTTGAACCAGCTATCTTTGTCTCATAAAACCATTAAATATGTATCCCATTATGCTTTCAATAAAGCCATCATATATCCAGGAACTCCTTCAGGAATTGTAAAAACCCTGTATCAATATGGTTTAATCCAAAGTATATATCCATCCAGATCCTTGGAAGAAATTGCAGAATTACCTCAAAAATTAGTAAAATCAGTGGGAGATTGTTTTGACATTATAACCCAAAATCAAGTTTTTATAAGATGTTATTCAACTGTGGCCGAGATTACTTCAGAGAAATTTTATATGCCTATAAATCTTATCAGATTGGGAACTACTAAGAAGCCATTGGAGTATGAACCAGAGATTAAAGAAGATATATCTGATGATGAAGACTTCCAATTCCGAGTATCCAATATAAGAGCTCAGGATTATCATATAATTTCCAAGAAATGAATCGTATAAAGATGGCCAATATGACTCCTGGAAAAGAAGAATATCCTTGGGTATATTATTCCACTGATAAAACATGTGTATATGCCTTGGGAAAGAAAAAGCCGTCTAATGATAGGTCTAATGAGAAGCAATTTGGGCTTTGGTATGATAATATAAAGAAGAATAAGATGGAGAATACCCCAGATACTAAGAGAAAAATATGTCAAATAATTAATGATTATCCAAACCATGAATGTGAATATTGCCATGAATTCCGAGGAAATGATAAGAGTCCTTCTATCACCTTGGAACCAAGTTTACTATAAAGAAGTGTCGGCATAAGAAGACAAATAAAGGTGTCGGCAGAAACGTGCAAGAATCAAAAGCAGATGGTGGCCGACAAAGCTGAGTCATGAAACTTTTTCCTTATTAAATTTTAGTCCTTTGGTGGGTCAGATGTCCTGTAAAGTCTTGTAAAAGTAACTAAATTTATAATTACTTGAGTCAATTGTAATCCGAGTTATGTAACTAGAGTTGAGCTTGTGAGTCTATAAAAGCCTATGTAAGCTCCTCAGTCGAGCACCCCTCCTGTAAGCAATCTTTGAATGCAATATACAGAATTTCCTAATTCTCTCTCTTGTCTCTCTGAGCTGTGCGAGCAATTCTCTGTGATAGCTGCAACCAACATCATCTTTAATCAACAATTATTGAAGGATAATCAGGTATGATCGGCTAAACTCCTTTTAGGGATCTAGGGGGGAATTTTATTCGATCATAAGGGAAGTATTATAGATTATGTTACTGGGCAACATGTTAAAAAAAAGTCTTTTTCTGTTCTGATGGATAAAAATAGGATGAATACGCCTCCAGTAGGAAATGAAGGAAGGCTGTGCTGATATGGTCTGAAGGAAGAAGGTTGAGATTCCAATTATATGAATGCTCTGTGTGAGATTCAGAAGGAATTCTCTGTAAATGGTCCATGTATGAAAGAGGACATGGTTCCTTCTATGACCCGGATCAACATCGGTCAAAGATCATCCTAGTTTTATTTATCTTCTTAGTAAATATCTGTACAGACTTTGATTTTGCAAGTGTGTCCTTGTTTATATCTTTATTTTAAATTCCGCAAAAAAAATTTCATGTTGCCCAGGTCTGCATAAGCTATGGTATTATTATAATATTTTTATTTATTAATTAATTATTTTTTAATTTTTATTATTTTTTTTCAAAAAGTTACTACTAAATCCATAATTATCTTTAAATTATAACTATATTCTAAAAACAAGGATGTTACAATTCTTCCCACCTAAATAGAATTTTGTCCCCAAAATTCACAACCAACCAATAAATATGACAATCCACAACAAAAGATTACAACATCAAAGTCAAAGCAGAATCTTCACAACACAATCAGCATGCCAAACACAACAAAAACACAAGCCTTCAATACAAAATTAATCATAACATTACAAATTCAATTACAACACAACATAAACATAAATATCATCACTACTAAACATAGAAACATACTTTAAGTAAATAAGTTAGGGAAATCGCGCCGCATCCGCTCTTCAGTTTCCCAGGTGGCATCTCCAGGAGACATACCTTTCCAGAAAACTTTTAGAAGTCAGATTGTTCTATTTCGTAACTGCTTGTCTTTCACATCTAAGATCCTCTCTAGTTCAGACATATATGTCAAATTCTCCTTTAACTCAATCTCTTCAGGCTCAATCATAAGGGAAGTATTATAGATTATGTTACTGGGCAACATGTAAAAAAAAAGTCTTTTTCTGTTCTGATGGATAAAAATAGGATGAATACGCCTCCAGTAGGAAACGAAGGAAGGCTGTGCTGATATGGTCTGAAGGAAGAAGGTTGATATTCCAATTATATGAATGCTCTGTGTGAGATTCAGAAGGAATTCTCTGTAAATTGTCCATGTATGAAAGAGGACATGGTTCCTTCTATGACCCGGATCAACATCGGTCAAAGATCATCCTAGTTTTATTTATCTTTTTAGTAAATATCTGTACAGACTTTGATTTTGCAAGTGTGTCCTTGTTATTTCTTTATTTTAAATTCCGCAAAAAAATTTCATGTTACCCAGGTCTGCATAAGCTATGGTATATATATATATATATAACTGTGGGTGGCCCCACAGTTGAAAATTGAGGGAGGCACTTTCGGTGCCTCCACTCATTCAGAATTGGCGCCTTATGGCACCAATTATTAGAGGTGAGGGAGGGAGGTATTATAAATACCCCCTCTCCCTTCTCACTTCACGCAGATCGTCTGCGTGAAGTGATTGTGCAGAAGGCGTATGGTGTATGGTGTGATACTCATAGGAGTATTTTCACATATTTGGGGATCAATAAGGTACTCAAATTCTTTTCTAATCACAACTCTTCTTTTGTGAAAATGTTCTAAATAATTTTCTCTTTCTTATGATAGTAATTTTGTGTGGATTAGAGAAAATTTTAAGATTAGGATTTTGGACAAATTTGAGTTTTGTTAATATAAGGCTATAGGAATATAGAGGAGGATTAATAGTTAATTTTAATCAGGTTACTTTTATTATGTAGTTGGTATATAATTTTATAATGAATTTTCTATATAATTAATCTATGAATAATTATATATTAGGCTTTTTATCTGATTAAATTTGGATTAAATAATTTATTTGGTTTGTTGGAGGTATTATAGAAATTCTAATCGGTTTAGTTTGGTAAATTTTGTTGTATAAGAAATTATAAATTATAATTTGATATTAAGAATTAGATTTTTATATGATTTTAATTATGTGGGAGTTTCAATTATTGTTTAATAATTAGACTATATTCATATAAATTAGAAAAAGAGATTTAGTTATTTTAGAAGGTTGATATTGATGATTATATAATAATAGATATGTTAAAGGTGAAACTTTAATTTATAAAAATTAAGTGGTTGACGAGAGAGAATGATATAGAGGTTGTTTAAGGATTGTTAAGGAAGTTAGAATATTTAAGGATAATAATAGTAGAGGAAAATTGGAGATGAATTGTGTAAATTATTTATTTTAGTATTTCTTGGGGTTAATTGTTACTTAAATTGATAATGTAGAGTTTTCTTGGGATCGGTGATTGTTCGTATTTGGTATTCAAGATAAAGTTAAGCTTGGAATTGAGGTAACTGGGGTTAATTTATTTTATATGCTTGTTTTGGACTGTAAGGTGTTTTCTAAACCTTACTTTCATCTATACCACTTGTATGTGTTTTGAAAGATTATGTTTATGTTTGAATATAAACCTAGTTTAGTGAAGCAGTATATTTTCCAAATTGTATATATAAGCATAGATATTATTAAAATTGTTATTGTTGTGATAGTTATGATGTTTGAGATGGAATGTTGTAGAAGATATGATAATTTGTAAATGTTTTGAGAATTATATTGATACATTATTTTTCTGTTATGGGATATGGTGGGTTGTGTGGAAGAGATATGGTGAAACTGTGCCCATTGACTCTCTCATTCCTGGCCCGGATTTTGAGTTGAGTTTTTTGGGCGGACAACTCCCTGTTACGGTATATTGGTGGTGGCATGGGAGGGGCAGTATTCTTGAAGTGACTAGCCAACCTTTGGCCGGGTATACTAGCACTGATAGGCTGTACCACGTCCAAAAGCTATAAGGAGGAGCAGGATGGATGAGTAGGGATGTTTCTAGTTGTTGAACATATTATATGAAGTTTAATTATTGAGAATATTATTAATATTATGTTAGTTAAAGCTGCTTCACTGACTTACAATCTTTTCTTGCATATTTTGTAAATTAATTTTTGGTTACTGAGACTTTATGTCTCACCTCGTCGTTATAAATATTTTTCAGGCGAGACCTCTAATTTGGCTAGAGGCCAAGGAAAGCAACCAGAGGCATAGACGTTGAGAATCCTGTAGGCCTCTTGTGGTATTGATGTTGTATTATTCTATATATTGCCATTATAGGACATGTTATGTTTTCGGAGATATCATATTTACTGTTTGAATAACTGTTTTAATGAATATCTTTGTAGTGGGTTTGTGGGCGAGTTTGTGCCTTGAACTCTGATATGTTTTAAATGGGAAATTGTTTTCGATTATCACTGGTTAACCAGATTTTATAAAATCATTACGGTTAATTGTTGTTCGGAGAAAGGGTCGTTTCAATTTTTGACCTTGCAACTTGCCCCTTTCAATGTGATCAGGACGAGGACTTGATGCATCTCTTTAGAGATTGTACTAACGCTCGTGAAAGGTGGATTTCCATAGTCAAACCTGCCTTGAGGAATAATTTTATTAATTTGCAAGGATCGGAGTGGATAGAATGGAACCTCAAGCATGAAGCTGGCAGAGATTTCACGACGAAGATCAGATGGGCTACTCTGTTTGGATATGTATGCTGGGACATTTGGGTGGATAGATGCCGAAAGCTTTTCGAAGAAGAAACTGGCAGTGACTATCAGAATGCCCACTCTAGTCTCTTTCGGGCAAGCTGAGATATGGATTTGAGCGCGCATTGCAATTTCTATTCTCAGGCTACTTTTGGAAGTGGGGAGCAACTAGTTAGAAGGCCGGGTTTCTATACACTAGAGGCAGATGGATCGGTTCTTGATTCGGGTCAAAGTGGAAGTGCAGGTGTTATTAGAGGAGAAGATGGAGGCTGGGTATGTGGCTACATGAGCAAGCTTACACGGGTTCCGCCAGTAATTGCAGAAATTATCACGATCATCCAAGGACTCCAAATCTGCTGGAATAGAAGTGTGAAGGGTCTTATCCTTTGTACTGATTGTATTGAAGCTGTAAATTTAATTACTAGGGGTTGTGATCACAGACACCCGTTTAAGGAGGTTATTGATGAGGCTAGACTTTGGATCTCTAAAGATTGGTATGTCCTTATTAGACATATCCCTAGAGATCAGAATGTTCATGTGGATTACTTAGCTAAGTTAGCGCATAGCAGTCCTGAAAATTTTGTCATCTTTGATCAGCCTCCACTTCCCATTGGGGTAGGCGGTGGTTGATGAAATATGCTAGGTTTTGTCTCTTAGAGTGGTGTTTCTTCTGTATTAATTTTTTGATAGATTAATGATATCCAGTTTTCAGTCAAAAAAGAATCCATCCCTCCTCTTTTGACACCAATCGGTTTCCCGTAATCATTGACTTCGATATTCGACATTCTGTTCAAAAGTATAATAAACAGTGAACCATATTTAATTAAATCAAGTATCCTAATTGAAAAGCTTTATTTGCTTTTCTAAATGAGCAAATTGCACAGATATTTATTAGTATTAGCTTAGCGAAGATAAGGGTGCAAGCAAGTGGGCACGCTCTGCATAAAAAAAATCACTCGGGGTCTAGAGATCTTATCCCAATCATCAATAATCTTGTTGTAACTATCCACACCAACAAAAAAGTTTTCAACTTCAATAGTACTCATCCTGCTGATTTTTTTTTTAAAGACTATGGAACCTAAATAAATTATTTAATCATATTATTATATATTATATATCATTACACTATATATTAGTTTATAAGTCACGCAAATTAGTTTGAATATAATAAAAAATAATAAATATAAATACTTTAAAGTAATTTATTTAGCTTCCTTAATCTTTCTAAAAAAGTCAATAGGGTCTTATATTTAGGACTGGAGGTAGTAATAAAATACTCCATCCGGTCCTTAGGATAAGACATATTTATCTAATTTGATTAGATTAAGGAAGTTAGTTAATATGACATGTATTTTCTAAAACATCATAGTCATCTTCCTTAATTCCCTCCTTTTCTAATTATTACTGAGGGAGCATTAATAGAAGTAAATTAGAAAGATATTAATAAATATAAAAAAATATATTATATTTAGGATCAAGATTAACTCCGCAATTATATTTTATGTTAAAGAGAGGAGGGAGTAATAAAAATAAGCATGTGCAAACTCAAACGAGGTCCAAAATTGTGTGCGCGTTCTGAGAAACATCATTGAATTGAAGTAGTACAAAGTTGACCGGTTCCGGTTGAAACAAATGGTATTTCTAAAACCGTCTAACACCTTCAGTTTAGAATTAACATAGCATATTAGTTAGTTGCTATATATATATAGAGAGAGAGAGATTAAACACCAGTGAAATGAAAGTTCGATGATCATTAAGTGTGAGGGAAGAAGGAGATCTGAGATCAAGGAAGAAACTAATTAAGATAATGAGCAGCTCATCTTCGTGGGACCAACTCAAGTCTCTTGTTGGCAGAAACAACCGCCCGCCCACGACCACCAGCATGCATGACGGAAATCAGAATACTAAATGCAAATTTCCTGTAATCTTATTTGCCGTCTCACTCTTATTTTGTTTCATCTCCTTAGTCTTATGTATTGTCGCTGAGCTCCTCAGGAATAAGGTGGGTTAATTATATGTTGCTTTCTTTTCTTTTTTTTTTTTAAATTAATGATCGCTTCATTATCTGGATGCGTTATATGTATAAATTCAGTTACTATTGCATATGTTTGCAGCAAGATGATATTAGATGGAATAATGGAAGGCAGTCTTATACAGCAGTAAGCCCTTCATATTGGTTAGGAATTGCAGCTTTGTGTTGCTTGGCTTTGTCTCAGCTTCTGGCAAATTTCATATTCTTCAGTCACTCTTTGAAAAATCGTCAGTTTCACATACCTGTTGTTGCCAAGCTTCTGGTTTTCATCTCCTGGTTCGTACCTTCTCAATCTGTTATACTCCCTTCAGCGCTAAACATAAGACTTAATTGAAGTTTTTAGGAGATTAAGGAAACTAATTAAATTATTTTAAATTATTTATATTTAACATTTTTTTTCTAAACTTATTTGTCTAACTTATAAATTGATATATAATTTAATCATACACAGCATATTATATGATTAAGTAATTTATTTAGCTCTTTTAATTTCTCCAAGTAAGTCAACTAGATATTATATTTAGGAGTATAGCCAATTAGTTGAGTCTCTTATGCTTCATATTGTGGCGGGGTGTGCTGTGGGGCGGGAATAGTAATGTTAACAGTGGCGATAAGCATGAGTGGAGAGCAGAATTATGGAGAAGGATGGTTAGAAGGAGACTGTTACGTCGTCAAACCAGGCTGTTTTGTTGCCTCTTCCATTTTTGCTTCTTCTCTCCCTTGCTTCCATATCTACTTCTTCTTTATCCACCATTCAAATACATCCTCATTAAACCACTTCTTTACATACGCGTGAGTGTGTTATTTTATAAAGGGAAAACTCATTATTTAATCCTTATAATTTCATCGAGTTTGTAATTCAGTTCTTATAGTTTGACTTGTTGCAACTCAGTTATTAAAGTTTCCTGATTTTTATAAACAAACTAAGTCTCTCTCAACTCGTTCTATGTGGCACTGATTGAGTAAAAATTTGCTTATTTGACATATTTGTCAGGGCCACATCAACAAAAATGTCAGCTTCTCACTCCTTTTTCCTCTTCCTTCACAGTACCCTTCGACTTCTTCTTCCTCCATCTCCTTGCTTCTTTCTCTTCCCAAGTAAACTCTTCCGACAAGCTGTGTTCTCTTAGTGTGGCACCACTTAGTACATGTTTGAGAAACTATAGTTTTAGAAGTCCTTTTTCGCATGTCGAGACAAAAATCCTCTCTCATACTTACCTTATAAATCGTTAAAACTATTCTCCAAAACCTAATGCAAACATACACTTATTATAGTCACAACCCAACATTTATATATTCTTTGCATTTCTTCATCAAGCCTCTCTTTCTTTCCTCATCTCTTCTGTTCCCTTTCTTCCCAGCTTTCCGTTTCAGCCAATCTCTTCTTATTGAAAGATCCATGTAATCCCCCTTTTCCACTGGTATCTTTCTTTCTTTCTGTCGTCTTTTTTTGTTTGAACAATAGGAAAGTTTTTGTTTTTAATAAAAGGTGAATGGATCCTGTAAGTAAGTTGCCAAGCAGCAGGACGCCATTTAATTTTCTCCCTTCAAGTAGCTCTTGATATACATGGTATTTGAGAAGGAAGTGAATTTTGTTTTAGGATGATTCTTGATTAAGTGGACACAATTAGCTTGATGTTGCTGGAAGAGTCTATTTAAGAAGGGGAAGCAAGGAAGTGGAGGAAGAAGAAGTCGAAGGGTACGACGAAGAAAAAGGAGAGAGGAGCTGACATTTTTGCTGATGTGGCCCTAACAAATGAGAAATACTTGCATATTCTTAGAGTGTCATGTCGTCTATGCTCTGACCAATTAAAATGCAACACATAACCTAACTTTAATCCTAGCTATCACTCTTATACTTGTTGGAAAAAAAAAAGCCTCCCTCAACCCACGTACCCCTTCATCTCCCTGCAGTCTTGACAGTGTCCCTCCACCCTTACTATGCTCTTCTTCCTCCCAATTTCTTCATTGACGCAAAGCTTTCTTCTTCTTTCACCTAACCCTTCACTACATAGTCTCCTCTGACCCCCAACTTCTCTTCCATCGTGTTCTCATTCTTCCTCTTTGCCAACAAAGCAGTAATTCGATATGAAAATCAGAATCACAACATCCCAACCAGAACGAGGATAGTGCGCTACAGCTAACGAGATGATCAGACGGACCTTGATCATGACGGTCACGGAGGAGGCGGAGGTTACGTGTTTCAGAGCTCTACCTTCTTCGTATTTCGGAGGTTATGTGTTTCGAAGCCCTACTTCTATTTTCTGGATTGTTCTTAGCTTGTTTGTTATGGATTTTTCTTCCACTTTGGAGTTCTTTACTCAAGTGAGTGAGATTGGATGTGGGTTTTTGCTTCTCGACTCCTCCTCTGGGTTTGCAATGTTTTTGGGATGATTTTGATTTTTGGATTCTGTATAAAGATCTTACATCTCAGTTGGCATTCCGAGGGGTTGATTTGCTGTCTACATGAATCAAAGGAAAACCTAGAAACCGATTTCATCTGAAAAATAATAGCTCATTGACTTTTAGGAAGAAGAAAGCTTTGCTTTGGAAAAGAAGGTGAGGCGACGAGACCTGGAGATGGAGAGGCCTTTGGGAGGGTTTTTTTTCTCGTTTTCAGTAAAAATAAAAAGTGACAGCTAGGATTAAAGTTCAGTTATGTGTTGCATTTTAATTGGCCAGAACACAGATGAAATGGCACTCTGTGAATATGTAAGTATATCTCTTGACAAATATGCTAAATAAGCAAGTTTTTACTCAGTCAATGCCACATTGGACGAGTTGGTAGAGACTCAGTTTTTTTTTTTATAAAAATAAGGAAATTTTAAGGACTAAGCTGCAACGAGTCAAATTATAGGAAGTGAGTTGCAAACTCGATAAAACTATAAGGATTAAATAATTAATTTTTATTTTATAAATATTTGTATATATAATGAGTGTTTTGGCGCAACGATTTGCTTGGCCAATCATGCAATTGAAGGCCAAATCGCGCGATTTGGTGCTTATGCTAAAAAATGGGATCTTTGGTTGAGCGATTGGGAACCTGAGCTTATTCCTCAATTGCACGATTAGTTAGAAGCCAGATGTTTGAGTTTTTAGCTTATGGGAAAAGCTCACACTACTACAAAAAACGTTTTTAACATCCCTTTTTTAGGCCTTTTAACTTCTGAAAACAAGGGGACGTCTATGTGAGCGACGTAGTAAAAAATGGCAATAACGTCCGTAGATAAAAGGACATCTAAGGTCTGGACTTTAGACGTCCCCATTTTAAAAAGGGACATCTAAAGTGTCAGTGTAGCACTTTAGACATCCCCATTTTAAATTGGGGACATCTAAAGTGCTTTTTTTTAAAAAAAAAAATCGTTTATATTACAGATCTAGACTAAATAGTATTTAAAACCAGAAATCACAAATTATCGTCAATAAATTTACATATCTAGTATCTGAAATCCAAATCCAAAATCTACACAATAATAACTCCAAAGCTGAAATCTCATAGGCAGAAGATGAAAACAATAAGAGGAATTAGTTGCAAAAAAACTTATCTCCTTCTATTATTGAAATTCATTTTCTCGTAACAATGAATAGAGAAGAGCGACAGGGAGAGACGAACCTAGTTTTCTCAGCAGGAACGTGGCCATGAAGCATGTTTCAGAGTCTTGATCTACAAGCCATAACAATACGAGTTAGAAGATAAAATAGAAGGGAAACCTAAAGAAAAAAGATAAAGAGGATAAAATAATAAAAAATGGTAAGAAAGCATAACAAATCTGGAGGTGAAAAAAAGAGAGAGAAAGGAAGAAGCAGGAGTAAAAAGAGCATATAAAAAAGAAGAAGCAAGAGTTAAAAGGCGTGATGGTAGTGACTCTTCTTGTGTTTGCGATGATGAGAAGAGAAAGATGCGTGTAAAAGTAATATAAAACTGATAAATAAAGACTTTCAGTAAAAATTTGAATTGTTTTTGGCGTCCCCAATTCAATTTAGGGACGCCTAAAGTTGTCCAATTATTTTTTTTTTACGTTAGACGTCCCCAATTCAAATTAGGGACATCTAAAGTCAAATTTTTTTTTGTTTTAAAATGCGGGACACCCGTTGACGTCCCTCATATAGCGTCCCTGATGATGCCTCAATGGCGTCCCTAATATTATATTTTTTGGCGTCCATATATATATATATATGAGGGACGCCAAAGGATATCCCTCAATTTAAAAAAAAAATTTAAAAAAACTTTAGACATCCCCAATATATATAGGGACGTCTAAAGTGTGACTTTACAGACTTTAGACGTCCCTATTTAAATTGGGGACATCTAAAGTAAATTTTTTTTTTTTTACTTTAGACGTCACCAATTCAAATAGGGACATCTAAAGTCTGTAAAGTCACACTTTAGACGTCCCTATTTAAATTGGGGACGTCTAAAGCTATTCAGTTCTCACCCAAAATTATAAAAATATCATCGCCTTTGTTTTTTACTTTTTTTTTTAAAAGGACGTTTTTAGGGACATAAAATCTATATTCTATAGTAGTGTCAATTGACCCTTGCTTTCTCTCTCCTATCTCTTATTTCTGTCTTCTCTTCTCGTCGAAGAATAGATCAGAGCCATCACAGACGCTCAGTCTCGCGACTAGTCACCGATAGAGTCTTTAGCAATAGCGTTTGTTTCTTGAGATATGATCAAACTTAATCTGGCTAGTCACAACGCCTCTCAGCTTTTCCTCTCGTCACTCTGTTTCTCGCCCAAGGAAGAAGATGACGGAATAGGGAAGCCGCCTCCCATCCCGTTCGTGCTTCTCAACTTATTTTAAGTCACCTCCTTCCTTTCAAAATGTTATTTTCAAGAATATTAGCAATAATAATAATAATACCTTACTCTCTTTTTTTTGGAAAATTAGGGGCAAGGACCAAAAAAAGAAGAAGTATTTATTAATAAGGAGCTTAAAAATTGTAATTATTTTAAATGATCAAAAATTAAAATATAAATATTTAATTACATAATTATATTAGTAAAAAAATACTTATAAATATGACCAAATTTTTGGGTAAAAAACGATTTATAATTAGGAACAGAGTGATTTTTTTTACTGCCAAATTTCCCAATTTCAACTTTTTATATTTTTTATAATTTTTAATTTAATTTCTCTCTTATCACTATCACAAAGGCACTTATACTACTACCAATCCAAATAAGTTTTAGTTTTAGAAAAACCACTTTTACAATCGTCAATCCAAACATAAATCACAACACACAATCTGACTTTTACTAAAAAAACAATTGTAAAAATTAGATTGTAAAAAAGTCACTTTTACAATCACTATTCCAAACGCACACATTATATTCTGTAATTCTTTGATATATTATTGCGCGTGTTAGAAGATTACTTTTAGGTAATTGATAACTCATTGGGGCCAATATTGTCAAACTTCATTCATAATCACACACACATATATTGTCACTCAAATTCAAATGCCAGAGTTATGCACGACTCATTTATATAATATATACATTAATTTATTTTTTTCAACCATTATCTACAAGACTGATATGGAAATTGAATCCTCTTTATTATATTCATGCATTAATATATTCACACAAGAGTGAGATTAATTTTTTTTATTATAAAGTATATACAAAATTTATCTTATTTTTATTAAAATTATTTTTATTCAGAAAAATATAAAGATATTTATCATTTATCAATTTATATATTGTTTTATTTCGTGTACAAAAATGTTGAGGTTATCCTGGGTCCAATTTAGGGCTGAGCAAGTTGCCGCTAGGTCTATTTGGGATCTGAACGGGATTAGGAAATGCCATTCCCGATCCCGAGAAGTGTTCGGGAAGGGATTTGATTTTCGATCCCGATCCCAATCCCAAAAATTTCCGGTTTCGACGGGATGGGAAATTCTCGGGATCGGGAATTTCCCGAAATTTCCCAAACCAAGTTGGGTCATCAAAACAGTTCCAAAAATCATATATCCCCTTCTTTGTGAGATACTAAAACCAACAAAAGTGCTTGTCATAATTTGTGTGTTAACTTAGTGAATTAGTGCAAGCATTAGACTCTTCCTAAAATTAAATTAGAAATCATCTATTTAGATCTTTGTCAAAAAGGTAATAAAAACAGCAAACATGGCTGTCATTATATACTCATGATATTGCAATGTAATAAAGTCATTGGATTTCTTTCTTTATGAAAAATAAATTTCACATGCATTAATGAACAGCTTTCAAGTTTCTAATGAAATTAACCAGCAATTGAGAAGGTTCAAGGAAATCTACTACAACATCAATATGAGAGATGCCTCGAAAGAATATGAGCTATCGGGGAGGAAACAACTCCATTTGATATGTTAGTGACTGTAATTGAAATAAGGATCGAATTCGTGAGTAACGCTCTCGTACTTTATGACCTGTATATCAGTGCAACGAATTCTTCAGTTTGTGCTTACTGCTTAATGCTTTAAGTTAGAGTGTTAGACAACTAAAAAAAAAAAAAAACACTATTTGTCTATTATTTCGGGATCGGGAAAGCCCATTTCCGATCCTAATCTCGATCCCAACTTTAAATTTCCTAATCCCGATTTTTTCCCGTCCTGAAAGTTTCGGGACCGGATTTTCCCATTCCGATTTGCTCAGGATTGGGACAGGAGTTCGGGACGGGAAAATGATACGTACTCCTAGTTGCTGCAATCTGATTACCCTACCCGTGTCCGCTAAAAATTTACCTGTTTTGGGCCCTCCCAAAATAAGCCTGGTTAAGTACTAAATGGGCAGGTTACGGGTTCCCCTTCAGGCTGCCCGCACCCGCCTTGTTTAGATTACACACACACACACACAATCTCCGATCTTAAATATAAGACCTGATTGAGTTTTTTTGGAGAGATTCATAAAGGTAATTAAATTATTTTAAGGTATTTATATTTATCATTTTTTCTCCAAACTAATTTGTCTAACTTACAAATTGATATATTATTTAATCATACACAACATATGATATGATTACGTAACTTATTTAGCTTTTTTAATCTCTCTAAAAAAAATCAACTAAATCTTATATTTAAACTAGGGCTTATATCTAGGTCAAAAGGTAGCAGCTAGTATATATTTATATATATTTTTTACTAAATGAACTCTCAGTCTTCAACTTACGGACACGGTTTCCTCACTCCTTAAAATATCTAGCCACACCAATAGGTTGAGCAAGTCACCCATAGCCCAGTGGGCCCGCCTATGCCCAATGAAAAATTGCCCATTTTGGCTCATCCAATAAAGACCCATAACGGGCAGGCTTAAATGGGTGGGCTTGTGTACTAAACGGGATGGGCTACGGGCGCACCCTCGGGTTGCCCATGCCCAACCATACATGTGTGTATATATAATATATATTTAATTATATATATATATATATATAATATATTTAAGTATAAATTTATGCAAAGGAGCCCATATTAATTTAATTATATATCACATATGTGAAATAATATATATATATATATATATATATATAAGGTGAAGTTAAAGTTATGGAAGCAATTTTTCCTCATACAATACAGTATGAAGTATAATTGAAGCAAATTATGGATATCTTGCATTGCTTATATGGTAGGTTTATTATTTGCAATGAAGCATCTGGATCTTAGCCTAAGTCACCATTAAAGCAAATGCATGATAGTGTTTATGATATAAATGTTTTAGTTCCAGAGATTAAAAATACAATGTCATTGTCTCTCATTGATCACACATTTACAAAGTTTTTAGCTAGTGCAAAGGTTGTAACTAAGAGGGCTGAACAACTTTTAAAAGTGGATGAATATCTTTAAATTGATTTAATTGAATATTGTGAATCAAAATTTGACCTTTCGGCATGGTGGAAAGTGCATGCTCTCAATTTATAAAGCTCTAAATTTGATTGCACATGATTTGTTGGCTGCATCAGTTTTCATAGTGTTTTCAGAATTCGCTTTTAGTATTGAGGGTCGAGTAATAGATACTTTTAGAATTCTTTATCTTCAAAGATGGTTGAAGCACTTATATGTAGGGATGGAAATAGGTCAGTCTCCTAATAGGGGCCTACGACCTAGCCTACATAAAGCCTAGTCTAGCCTATTTAATAAATAGGTCAGGCTCAGGCTCAGGCATATTATTAGGCCTATTTAGATAAATAGGCCAGGCCTATTTTCATAAGGCCTAGCCTACAGGCCTGGCCTATTTAGCTTTTTTAATTTATAATATTATATAAGTATATATAATATAATCTAAATAATTTTATAAATTATTTATAAATTTACTAACTTAACCTTAATTCTAAATTTCACATCCCATCGTCATTACACTCAACCATTACTTTCGCATAAATCATTCACCCTTGTCTTTCTTCTTTTCGATCGCTAGAGATGACAACACTAACTCACTTACTCTCCCCCAATTTGCGCCTTCCACTAAAGCATAATAATTGTAATGAGTTTATTTAAGTATCAAATGAAATATTATAATATGAGTAAGATGAGTTTGTCCTAATTTATGTGAGAAAGGTAAAAGAGGTAAAATCTAGTTTTATATGTTATTTGTTATGCTCAGTCAATTTTAAACAATATATCTCATTAGTTAACAGACGATTAGTTTTTCTTATTCCTATTTGCTTGGACAATTTTTGTCACTAGACATTCTTTTCTTTTTCTTACTAAGCCCTAATATTACTATGAGAATAGATATTAGGCTTTTAAGACATAATGTAAGATTGTATATAACTGTGAATGGTTATTTATGAATTTAGAGACATAGACTTTAAAAGGTTATTTAAAATCCTACATTATTTAAGTAGGCCTTTAAACAGGCTTCAGACCTTGTCAGGCCTTTTGATGGCCCATGCTCAGACTTAAAAAAAAGTCTACATACAGGTTTAGGCCCAGACTTTGAATCTCTGTTGCAGGCCCAGGCCTATTTAGGTAAAACCTAGCCTAGCCTAGCTTATTTCCACCCCTACTCATATGTACTTAAAATTGACTACACACAAATTCTACCAAATTGAGGAAGGTTGCGCATGTCATTTCATGTGTGGTTTCAATGGGGAATTATGAGGATTACGATGATTTATTATTAATGTTTTTAGTAATTTATATTAAGAAATTAGTGGTCACAATGCAGTAGAAGTGCAACTCTATATTAATTTTTTTATGAAAAAAGATACAGAGCTACCCATGTTCGTTCAAACCCAGGTGAGTTTAGCCCAACCCATTTGATATGGGCTTTAATAGGTATTTGATGGGCATGAACTATATTAAAAAGTATATGGGCCGGACTGACCATCTGGCCGCCCATCCAGCCCATTGCACAGCCCTACGCACTGGGATGAAGAACCCATGGCTTGAACCAGCCCACCCACCGGCACTCCTCTCTCCTCAGCCCCCTCACTTCTAGAAACGCGAGTTTAAGGTTCGAACTAGGCTCATCGCTCGCTCCAATCTCAGAAAGCACCCACCGGCCGCCACCGCCGTGACTGGCAAGCGCCCACTTGCTGCCGTCGTCCATGGAGCTTCAATTTCTTTGCTGAGTGCTGATTGGACATTCCGTGTGGAAGTGAAGAGTTTGAATGGTTAATATAATTTTCGTTACATGTTTAGGCCCCCTTTTTGGTACAATATGCTTCGGCCCTAATTTATAACGGGCCCAATGTTACACGAACTACAAACAGCCCGACCCGTGAGGCCCTAAATTTTGCCTCTAAAATCCAAAATCAAAATAAAGTGAACCGCCTCTTTCGTCTTTGCATTTCGCGGCATCTGATCCGGAGAGGCGAGCGTGAACTTCTGCTCGTACATTAATCTGAAATTGTTCTTTTTCTGAACTTATCGTCGTTGGTGTAAGAGTCTCTTCAGTTCCTGATTCTGAGTTCATGGAGGAAAATACTGAGCTCGCTGGCAATGCCTCAGCTTCTGCTGGAATAGGATCCAGGTACTTTGATTTGAAGAAGTCCTTCAAGTTCGCTATGCGTTCTTTGCTCACTGCCTGCTCAAAGGAGGTGTGTAATTCTGCTTTCTTTACTCCTTTTACACGTTCATTCTTCGATTCTCCCCTTTCTGTGGGAAAATGGAAATGTTTCTTTTAGTATTCCTTTTGTTGCCGCTACAATTCACTGCTCAAATGTCGATTTCGAAGTTATTAAGAATGTCTACTAGTTCCAATCGAAATACAAATTACTTCGCATCGTTGTTTATAGCCTTAAAGAATAAAACATGCTCAAAACACTTTATTTTGGGGCTTACTCCCACCCGTACTGATGCTCTTTGGGATCGTTGATAGTTGCATGCACTGTCACCTTCGCTTGTATGTACACCTGATTTGCCAGCTTTGTAACTACATGGAAAAGTTGATGGTTTGTTGAAGGTACTAGATAATATTGCAAGCTGGAGACTGGCCAAATGAAAATTGAAGCTTTTTCTTAGATATAGGCAAGTTGGAAATTTAAACAATAAATGTCTGATGCAACTCGTTGTCAAGTCAAGTTCAAGCCGGAAACCATGATTTCTGGATTAATATCCACTCATATATGCAGTAAAAATGATATTTTGTCAAATTATAATTTCATTGCAATTGAATTAAGCACTCTGCTTTTTTATTTTCTTTGTTTTGGTATAACCCTAGTTTACTGTTTTATCATAGCAATCTTTACCAGTATAGCACTTTAAAGTCTGTAAATTGTAACTACGTCAGACAGTCAGATGCTTTTGGAAGATTACACACAATATCTGATGAGTTAAATCAAGTCTTATACTACGTTGATTCCTTGCATTATGTTCAGAGGAAGTTGTGTGAGTTCATAACTGGCTATGACGCACATACCCCCTCCTCCATTGCATAAGTCATCAAGGATCAAAATGGTTATATATTGATATTATGAAATTATGCTGTTGTCTGGATTCATAGGAATTTGACAAAGCTTTTCTGAGATTCACAACCGCCGAAAAAGAATGGCTTCATCGCCTCTATGTTCAGGTATAAATGTATAATCTCTGGATATTAATATAGTTCACAGAAATATATCTCAGAATTGTGTAGGCTTTGATATTTGCTGCTGTGTTGATTTCTCATCATCTATTTTGAATCTGGGCAGTCATTCTGCAGGATTTGAATCAGCGCCTTAGACATTTAGTCACATAAAAATGTATATTGACAGTCTTTCTCTACATAAATATTGGAAATTTCAAGGTGTCACATTGTCAATGGAAAATAACCATTTATATTTGTCATCCGCTTAATATTAAACAGAGAGATTATGATATATTTTTCATCATCAGGAAGTTATATGGGCAAACTTTTCACATATGAAAAAAGCCTTGGATGTGTTTACTGGCAGACATTTTTGTAATATGAAATTGAAGGTGCTGGAAGGTATTAATTTTTACTTAATATTTGTATTTTAACTTATCAAGAAAACCGTATTTCTGATTTTTCATTTATTAACCAAATACACTTGAAATTCCTCTTGATATCTTAAAGTATGACGTGTATAGAGATGCTAATTCATTTCAACGTATCAAACTTTTCAGGTCATCACTTCATTGCATGAAAATATAGAGGTATGTAATGTTTTTTTTTAATTGCTGACAGTGGTAATCATGTCAATTATACATTATAGATTCTGTTCCATCTCTTTTGAGAACCTGACATTTGAAAGGCCTCTGTTAAATTAATTTATTAGCAACATTATACTGCAGTTGCTGATAAAATAGATGTTAATTTTTTTTTTTTAGAACACCATCTATGTAGTGTGCACTTTGAAAAACAACTTGGGTGGCTTTTTAAAGAATTTTAGCCGTCTGTAGCTTTGTTATTTTGTCATTTTTATCTTACAAAGCTGAAATTTGAATTCTGTGTCAAATCTATTTTTTCAGGCCGAGTTTGAGTCAATCTGTCTTGAAACACAGGTATTACTTTGGCTTTTGTTTTTGTTGTGTATTTTTTTTAATCTTCTTGTCATATATATACAATCTGCGTCAAAGTTGTGGGGCAATCACACAATAGAATCCTGTTAGGCTTTTCGCATTATGGTTTTCATTCTTGTAAATTTTGTTGCATTTGCATTCAAGTAGTTTTACAAAGTTCGAGGTGCAAATCTATGCCTTCAAATCAATATCATCAATATATCAATAATCAATCAATGCCAAAGTGAAAAATAAAATTTGTAGCTAGCTGCATTGCTCACAGGCTGTGCACAATGCAGTTCATTCATTAGATTTCATGCAACGCACAAAATGCCCACATTATTTATGATAATTCCCGGTAAATCTTAATGTACTAAACACAGGTCAGTTTAGTGTTACAGAGTACGTAGTTATTGTGGATTAATTTTATATCCGTAATGGTGCTCATTTGTGATTGTTAGGCTCTGGGCAGTCATTTGCACAGTTGAATCATAACACTCATACAGTATTGCTGTATGCACACATGCATACATGCACCCGCATTCAATCTTAGTTTGTCATGTTGCTCTCCTATGTAGGTGGGGGCCACTCTTGATGCTGTAGAGGAAATGGTGGAAGAACAAGAGCTGGATCCTTTGTTTTCAAATAAGTAGGTATTATCTGATTTGGTCAGCAATAGATGTGTCCATAGTTGGATCAAGATTATTTAGATTAGGTTAAGTGGTTTGTTAAAGTTTTGAAGTATCATTGTTATTACGAGATTGTTCTGTTTGAAAGAATCAATCTATTTTAGCCTTCAAAGCAACGGTAAGTGTAGATTAAGAGAATAGTGATTCAAACACTATGAGGCTCTCCGTTTGGTTGTTCTCTCATCTTGATCTCTCTAGTATTTATGTTTGCCTTTGTTGTTTTTACTCTTGGACTTGTGCCAAAAACTTCCTGCTTCTTATATTATTTATTGTCATCACAATCTGTTGATTATTTGAACTCAGTAGAGGTGCTTTGGCACAATTGCAGGAGTAATGTAATGGATGTAGTTGAGGATCTGTCTGCTGCAACGAAGGATGAAATCCAACAGTTGAGCATATGATAAAATTGGTTAGTGTGCTGTATGAAATTGTTGAATCTCTATTGTTCATCAAGTTGTATGCTCAAATTGAATAGAAAATGAACGATTTCATGACCATTGATTGGTTGCAGGAACTGAACGTTTATTTTTCATGTCCAACATTTTTATCTAATTTCCACTCTGCTTACTTACGGTCTCAACCTGCCTAAATGGATAAAAATGCTCTCATTTTGGGGTTCCTTTTGCTTTAGTATCTCCTAGAAGCGTATCATCAGTTCCTTGGAATTCTTTTTGGTATAGCTTTTTGGGAAAGCGAAGTTCAGAAGTGGAGATATTTCCTTGAGGATCATTGTCTTTTGCTTCCTTCTGACACTGTTTTTGCCTTCCCCGCTAATTTCCAAAAAGAGTTTTATTTATTTCCTTTTTTTTTTTTTTTTTGTGTGGTAAAGTTGGTAGTGATCACCAAAGTTTTCTCCTTGTTGGATGCTTGAATGAAAAAAATTCACTTCACAATTGAGGTGAGATTGTTTAATGGCACTCTATGGTGAGCCTAACTCTTAGTTATGCTTTTCAACATGACACGATCTATTCTTGGCAGCCTCTTGTAGTGAAGTGTTGTAGCAACAACCGCATATCAAAAGCCTCGCTTTATTCCAATCACTATGTTTTGTAGTAAAATAAAAGTATCGAGACAATTGTTTCTAGAGCTGAATAGATCATATCTTCAACTTAGAACGAAGTGAACTAAGCCAGGCCACAAAAATACTATGAATCTTTAATATTTTAGAACTGGCTTATGTCCTAGGTTCTGGTTATGCTGGCCCTGGCAACTCTTGAACCTGGCAGTTACTTGTGTTTTGGCCTCATAGTTTGTTGCTCTAATCACTGTTCTACTTGTTGGGGAGAGGAACATAATAGTAGGCTCCGCACACAGTTGCAACTCCTTAGAGAAGGCAGACAGGCAATGTCTGGTGCATCAGAAGCTATTGAGAAGGTATGATAGTTTGAGTTACATTGTAAGCCAATCAATTCCTCAAAATTGTAATATTTTTTTGAAGCTTTTTTCTTTGGCTGTCATATAGTGACTCGTTTCAAGTTTTTGTTTATATGCTTAAATAGCAGTTCAGGAGCGGGAATTTAACTTACGGGGCCAACTGATGTGGAGAGATTCGTGATATGTAACCTCTTCAGTACATATTCTGTTACATTGACCTCAGTTCTTCTTCTGGGGTATCATGTGCCTGTGCATTCATGCATGTTCCAAAGCTTCTAAAGGCATTAGTCTTGGTATGGCAAATCTTACCAGAGAAATCACTTGTGAATAGTATCATTATTAGGGTCCAGTGCCATAAGTGGTTTGTATTGTACTGAAAAGCAAAGAATCTTTCTGTTAATCTTAGTGTTGCACATGTGACATTGACAAATAGATCTCCTTTATTGTAACATGGTTTGATGAGCTTTCTGGTAACTGAAAATGCCATTTCATGAAGTACTTTATTGTTTGCTTATATATGGACCCTCAGGGAAATGTGTTGAATCTGACACATGCCGAATATTGCCTACTCTGGTTCAACATTGCATAATTGCAATTGCAAGAATGAGGCCCAGTTGATCAATAGTTCAATCTGAATCATATTCATCTTTAACTGCAACATTACTTTTTGTTGAATCATGGCAGGATTGGAACCTGAGGTTCGGTTTGGTATCTTAGAGATTTTGTTTATTATGTCTGTAATTATTATTTTTTCAAGATAAAAATTTGATAATGAAAAGATAGTAGTGGAAGGGGAAGTGAAGTCTATGCGTGTCTTCAGTTTTTTTAGCACCCATTTTCCACAGATGACATAAGCATACCATTATGAGCACAGAGCAATGTTCCAATTTTTTCAGGATCAGGACCACCCCTTCCATTTCCAACCACTTCTCCTTTATCTTCTTTATTCCCTCTTCACCAGGTTAGGTTGTACACACATGCTTCATATGAAACATTATGTTCTTGCACATGCTCATATAAAAAATATCTAATCGTTTTAGACACTCATCTCTACTATTCATGGTACCACTTTTTCTTTCTATCTTTTTAATTAAAGTGCAAGCACTAATAGCTTTGAGTTACAAATATGATTGAACTTACAGCCCCACACTTAGAAAGTTTTAATGTCATTAGGCTACAATGTTACTGACATTATAATACTTCCTTAGAAAGCCAATTTCAGCCTATAAGGGAAATTTTAGCATGTAGTTTATGAATATGAGGATTGATTAATTCATTACACATCTTTCATCATTTTTTTGAGGTGGAGATAGAGCAAACAATTTAGGATAAGGGAAGCATAGCTATTACATGCATTAATTCATACGTGAAGTATTATATGCATGAACACAAGTTATATAATGTTTTATAATTTATAATAAATAATTATTATTCATAAATCATTAACAGTTAGATTTTGTATAGTGGACCTATGATTCAAAAATATTTTTTCTTGATAAAAAATAATTTGCTAAAACACAAATGTATAAATTCATAAGTTATCAAAGCACGGGTTTTTCTCTTTCATATATGTATGCTTGGTTATTAAATTTGGACATTATAAATTGAATTTTATATTTTTTTTATAAAATTAACTCAAAAACATAATAAAAATTACAAATACAATGATGGAGAGTTGTCACCAAAAGATAATTATATAATGATGGATAACATCAGAAAGATTATTTAACTAAGAACATTAAATTATAAATTTTAAAAATGTATAATTGAATTCGAAGTTGAATGGAACTACAAAAATTAGAAATACAATTCGTTCCTTCCATTCAAATAATTTAGTTCATGCTAAATTTTCTTTTTGAAAAACTTGAAATTATGTAAGAGTTCCATGATAATCCATAGTATATTTATGATCTTTTTTTTTTTTTTTTTTTTGCATTTATGAGAAATTGTATAAATTAATTGTCACAACAAAGATCTATGACACAAAGTTACAAACAAATAGTCAATTACGAACAAAAGAGTCATCTTAGTGTTTGTTTGTTTTAGCTTTTTATAAATGTTTTTACGATTTACGAAGTAAGTACATGAAAGGAGTTTTATCTCACCTTACGAAAAAAAATTTCTAAAACTATGGTTTGAGGCTTTTGATACATAGATGATATATACCTTTCATCTATGTATCAAATGAGCTGATATTTATTGGAGCCCTATGATACCGAACTCTTCTTTTAACAAGTCTTTCGTATTCTTTGTGGATATAGAGGATGCCTGATTTAAATATTGGATAAGGTGAAGTAAATAATTAAGAATACATAAGTTTGGTCAAATCAGAATGAAGCATGTTTGTCATGCATTTAAATTTATAGGTTGGACAGAAGTATAAGAAACCAAGCAATTAATAGACGGCGATATAAGACAACACAAAACAGACACTTAAGAGAGACCTACAGATAAGAACACTTATGAAAAAAGATATTAATTTATGATAAAAAAAGATGATGTTGAATGGGATTATGTGAGAGTGAGAGCCTCCTAGAGAGGATGGTTGGTTTGAATCAAAAGATTTGTGATTAATTGCATTATCAGAAATCCGAAAAAAGAAAACTCATATGATAACTACAATCTGGAAGCAGAGAGAATTGCCTTAACAATTTTGATTTTGTTTTTTGTTCAAATGTGAGACATCAATGTCTTGTAGGTTGAAGGATAAAGATTTAAACCAAATAGCTCTTGCAAAGTCAAGAAATTGATCTCTATTGTCAACAGAGAATATTCATTATATCCACCGATTAAAAAATCATATAGAATTTAAAAATAAGTGTAGTAATTGCTATTTGCTAGTATTTCATTACATTCAATTTTTTTTCCTCATTGAACAATTCAAAAATTTTACAATGTGAATACAATTCTCTGTAAAATTAAATTAAAAGGCAATTCTTGGTGGTGGTGTTAATACTTGATCTTCATAATATGATAATTCCAATATTTTTTTTTCTTTTGGTACAAAAAGTTTTGGAAAGGGGTTGGGCTCACCCACGATCCAAGAGCAAGGCGAAAATCTTCCTTTCTCCTAGGTCATACCAATGTTGGGCAGGGCGGGCCATCAATTACCCTCAAACATTTACCTAGGCACCAAGGAGCTAGGATGAGTCCCCAAGTGCCGTGACTGGAACCACAACTAAGTGGTACTCCCCACGGATTGAACACGCTCCAAATGGTCGTATGTCTCACACCTTCGCCAGCTAAACCCACAGACGATGGGTTGATAATTCCAATATAATTAAGGAATAATGTGCTTCTTGGGAAATAATCTGATGGGCAATCCATTGTGGGGAAGAGCAAATGGCCCATATTGAACCCCATTTTGTGCTCCTTCCATGGACCACCTGCACCAAAATAACATTTTCCATACACCACAAGCAAATATTCAAAAAAAGAAAAACAAAAGATTGAGTTTGTATTTGTTTTGGCAAAAAGAAGATTGATTGAGGAATATAATTACCTGTAATTGGTGGTTAAGTGATGAAGAAGCACCAAAATTTCCAACTTTGCAAGTTCATTGCCAGGACATGCATGGATCCCATTCCCAAATGGTAGATAAGTATTGGGTTTTGGAGCTACCTATAAGAATTCGATTGAGTCACGAACCAATTAAGTACTATCTCCGATCTTAAATATAAGAATTAATTGATTTTTTTTTTGTGAGATTAAGAAAACTAATTAAATTACTTTAAAGTGTCTATATTTTTTGTTTTTTTCTCCAAACTAATTTGTTGACTTATAAACTGATATATAATTTAATCACACATAACATATTATATGATTAAGTAACTTATTTAGCTTCCTTAGTTTTTTTTTTAAAAAAATGAACTGAGTTTTATATTTATGACAGGATGTAGTATATGCTTCCCCCGGCCCTAAATACCATAAGACCTAGTTTTGTAATACAATACAAATTAAATATTCTATTAAAGACGGGAGATAATATATAATAGCGAAAAAAAATAAAAGCTGCATGTTTGTTAATAATGACCTCAAATCTGGAAGGATCAAACTTGTCTGGTTCATTGAAGTAGTCAGCACTGTGGTGTATGTTTCTGAAGAGTGGCAGAACTTTCCAGCCTTTTGGGATTAAGTAGCCTAATGATCAAATCAAATTATTCAAATTTTAGAGATGGGTTTTGTTGGATTAATTAATTAATCAAAGACAGGAAAATATATATTAATATGGACCTTCATACTCAACATGTTGAACAGCTTCTCTGAAAGTGAATGACAAAATGGTGGCAATTCTGAGAGTCTCCTGAATAACCCTTGAAGTTATTGTCATCTTCTTTGTATCTTCCCAATTCAGAGCCTTCCCTTCTCCCATGTCTTCCTTCCTCTTCTGTATCCACTCTTGCTCCTCCTTTAATAAAGTCACTCAACTAAAATAATTAATTGTAAATTAACAAAAATAGATAAAAATGCAATCAATTTTTTTCCCTCTTTGGTTTTGATTCTTTAGCCAATTAATTTGACTATCGTATGTTGCATGTGAGGAATGAGGTTTGCATTTATAGTAGTTTTGAAAAATTTCCCATTTTTCTAATAAAATAAAAAGAAAATTTAATTTTAAAAAGCATAGAAGTTATCTTAAAGTAAAAATATTTTATTAAAAGAAAATTAAAATAACACATAAAATATTGAGTTTTATTACAACAGTTATCTCGAGCCTAATTTACAAGTAACACAAACTTAAATTAGACTCAAACTATGAGGATTGAATTGTATCGAGTCAAATTCGGTGGACTAACTTAGAAAGTAAAGAACTTATCGAAGCCCAATTTATAAGTAACAAATAACACAAATTCAAATCAGACCCAAAAACTATATGGATTAAATTGTCATGAATTAAAATTTAGGGACTAAATTACAACCAAATTAAAATCATAAGGATCAAAAGATTAAGTTTTCATTTTTTATTTATTAAAGGGCAAGATTATATTTTTAAGTAAGTAGCTCAAAGCCGTTATGCCACAATTTATACAAAATTACAAGTTAAATCACTCAACTAGATTATTGGATTCAATTTTTTTAATTGATTCTGGACCCAAACCATGGTTTCATTTAAAAATATCCAAACACCCATTTTTTTCAGAAAATCCCATTTCAGCCCAAACCAAGGTTTTGAATTGCAAAACCTTGGTTTGGCCACAATCGGATTTTTTCTGCTCTAGAGTCTGATTATTTGACCGTTGAGGATAATTATTATCTCTCTCTCTCTCTCTCTTCTCTTTCCCGAGCCCTCTTCCGTCACTGCTTCCATTTCTCTTCTCATTCCTTCGATTTCTCGTCTCCTGCCGTCGCTCCTTCCCTCATTCGCGTCGCGAGTTGCTTGATTCCGTGGCTCCTGTCCTTGTTCTTCTTCCGTCTTCCTTCTATTCCCAGATCCCGTCGAGCTTCGTCTGTCTCCCTCTCTTCCAGATCCCGTTGAAGATAACCATATTCGGCGTTCTCGGTCACTGATTTGGCCTATTTGAAGTCCTTCGGTGGCTGGTGGTGGACGGTGGCAGTGTTTCGGGTGGGTACGGATCCCTTTTGTCCCCATTTTTCTGCTAAATCTCTACAACGATCTGAGGCGCTGGTGGCTGTCGGACCTTTATCGGCTGTCGGTGCAGGAAGAATGGATTGCGGTTGGTGCCGGTGACGCTCATAAGTGTTGAAAATCTCTGAATTAGCTTTGTCCGGTGAGTGTTTCGATTCAGCTTGTTCTGGTTTTTTCCCCCCGAATCTCTGAACGAATTTTGTGGACTGTGATTGCAGTGCTTCCTTTTTTTTGAGGTTCCTTCTGTTATCATTGCCAAATGTTTGTGATTGTTCATTGAGATTAATTACCTTTCTATATATTGTTGTGTTATCATCGGCAATTTAAGGTTTTTTTCAACATAAAAAAGATGGAGGTTTTTGCTGGAACAATCTCCTTTAAAGTTCTTGTCGATGTTTTCGTTGTTTTAGGTTGAAATAGATTCATTTCTCCTCTTTCTGAAGAGTGCTTCGCTTTCTGGATTCTGTGCAAACGATTTTTTCAGAGTCGTATTAAAGTTGGACTGATCCCAATCGAGTAGGAAAAGAACATTTCAATTCTTGAACCTTGTTTTCTTAACTTTTTCTGCAAGTTTATATATATAGGATCTTTCCAGAACACCATTGTCAGGGAAGAATTTTGCATTAGTTTTGAGGTATTTAGTTCAGTACATTATGCTATAATTAGCAAGGTATTATCCATCTAGAGTTTTTTGTTGCGTGCTTTATTAACAGAAAGGTCAATTTGTATGATTTTGAAGTTTCGAAAAATAAATTGTAGAAATAGTAAAAAAGCTGTTTTCCCCTTTTTTTACTACAAGATATGCAGTGTTTGTTTATGAAAGAGGACACAGAAAGCATCATCCCTGCCATTAGACTCCTAGGATGACAGGCAGGTACATCTCTCTGTTACATTGCTTAGCAAATCAGTCTTCAACCTTGTTGATAGATATAGGAATCATCCATATGGGAGAAACAGATTCAAAAGACCTGCTTAGTAGGGCTATGAATATATATTGATTTTAATTCCATAGTTCACTGTAATTTTTTTTCTGTAGTATCTATCTCCACATGCCTCTTTTATTGTGATTCATTTACCTTTTGAGATGTTGTTGTCTTGTGTTCTTTTGCTTGCCCGTAAATGTTTGGTTTGAAAGTTTGGACCTAATAGGGTGTTAGTTTACTGGTTTAGTTCATTGTGATTGACTATGCTTTTGTATTATTGATTTTGTGGACTGTGATTGCAGTGTTTCCTTTTTTTTTTGAGGTTCCTTAATGTTCTGTTATTATTGCCAAATGTTTGTGATTGTTTATTGAGATTAATTACCTTTCTAGATATTGTTGTGTTGTGTTGTGATTCACTGTGTTCTTTTGTATTATCGTCAAGCATAGATTTATGTTTGGTTAGAATGCAATGACTGGAAATCCTTGTATTATAATTCTGTTTGGTTATAATACAATGTCTGTCATCATTTGCTTTAGAATTCTGTTTGGTTAAAACGCAATGATTGGACTGTGAATGATCGTCAAATCTAGATTTCTGTTTGTTTAAGGTGAAACCATAATGAGTAAGGGTAAGGAAAAAGCATCATGGGATGTGAAGAGCACAAAAGTCTTTATTGACCTATGCATAGACCAAGTTGCGAAGGGAACACGCAAAAGCACTAGCTTTAACAAAATTGGGTGGAAAGAGATCTCAGAATCCTTCACTACAAAGACGGGCAGAATATATGATAAGGGTCAATTTAAAAACAAATATGATGCTCTTAGAAAGGATTGGCAGCTATGGGATAGGTTGTTACATGAGACGGGTGTTGGATGGGATAGTGAGAAGAACACTGTTGTTGCCGACGACGTTGGTGGGAGAAGAAAATTTCGATTAGTAATTCATTTCAGTGAGCGAACATATTTATTTCCTTGACATCGTGCTTGTACGAACTTGTGTAACAAACTTTCATGTTGAATGTACAGGAAGTTTCAGGATATGATAAATTCAGGACAAAAGGACTTCAGTTTCAAGAAGAATTGACCCAATTGTTTGCAAGTGTCGCGGCCACGGGAACACAAACTTGGGCTCCTACATCCATGTCTCTTCCTGTCCCTCCGCCTACTGAGGCAATCCTAGAATTTCAGATGCAAGAGGGATCAGGAGACAGCGATGAGGTGTTAGGGACACCTACTGGGTTGAGCGGGGAGATGCATTCATTCAATGTCAATGAAAATAGTGGAGGTAGTGCTGCCAACAATGACAAAGGGAAGGGAATCAGTGGTGGGGAGAGAACAAGCAGCGGTGGCAGAGGAGGTAGCTCGTTGGGGGTCAGGAAGAGGGGTGCGGGGATGAAGAAGAAGGGGCCGGCCTCAGCTAAAATAGCCGATGTCCTATACAGGGAGATGTATGCAGCAATGAAGGATATGCCACACCTACTTCTCATTTTTCTTAAGCATGAATGTTATGGAAGTGTGTGAAATGTATTGTCATATTTACCTTTTTAGTTGGAATTATGTTTAATTATGACATTGCTCAATTGTCTCTTAACTTTGTTATTGACTTTAAATATTGGTTATGTCACTTGTCTGTTAATAGTGTTGTTTTATAGTTGAATGTTATCTGTATGCATATTATCACTATATAATTGTTGTCATTATCGTTTATAACATTTAATATATATATATGTCAACAGTTGGATTAGATATGGACAACACATTGAAAATCATGGAAAAGCATAGGGAACGACACAAACAAAGAGTACGAAAAGTGGCCTTATATGTTGGTGCATATGCTCAGCTATATTTATGTAAAGAACCGCGGCACACAAGTGACTTCACAGGTGCTAAATGGGTGCGTGAAGTCTTAAGCGGTAATTCGAACCGTTGTTATGACATGTTTAGAATGCAACTTCATGTCTTTCACGAGCTTTGCTTTGAACTGCAACGACTTGGTTTGACGGAGACTCGAAATGTGGGTGTTCATGAAATGGTTGCAATATTTTTGAACATAGTTGGGTTTGCGGCATCGAGTAGGCTGCAACAGGAAAGGTTTCAGCACTCAGGAGAGACAATTCATAGGGCTCTGCATCTTGTCTTAGATGCATGTTGTCGTCTTGCAATGACTAACATAAAACCATAGGATCCTAAGTTTGAGAACATTCACTCAAAGATACGACTCAACAATAGATACTGGCCTTTCTTTAAAAATGCTATTGGAGCAATCGATGGCACTCACATTCCATGCAAGGTCAAAGCAAAGGAAAGAACAAAATATATTGGTAGAAAAGGATTTACATCGCAAAATGTAATGGCGGTTTGTGATTGGGACATGTGTTTTACCTTCGTATTGGTTGGATGGGAAGGAACAGCCCATGATGCGCGCGTATTTGATCATGCTTTGACAACGCCGTCGATGGATTTTCCACATCCCCCCCAAAGGTATGCTTATAACTCCAACACTTTAATTATTATTTATTATATATATATATAGTTATTGACTTTAACCTATTTATTTTGTAAAGATAAATATTATTTGGTGGATGCTGGCTATCCCACCCCGATTGGATACCTTGGTCCATACAGATCCGAGCGTTATCATCTCCCGGACTGTCAGAGGTCATCTACTTTTCAAAACCACAATGAGACCTTCAATTACTTACATTCTAGTCTTAGGTGCACAATAGAAAGAACATTTGGCGTGTGGAAGAACAAGTTTGAAATATTAAAGAACATGCGTAGCTATAGCTTCTCCACACAGGTTAAAATAGTGTGTGCTACAATGGCTATACACAACTTCATTAGAAGAACATCTATTTCTGATCCTGACTTTCGGCGCTATGATCGAGAGGGTATTTTGTGTGATGTCGATGCAGATGACGATATAGAACCTTCAACACAACATTCATCAATTGCATCTTCATCTGACATGGCTTCTCTTCGTGATTCTATAAGAGATCAAATCGTTTATTATATGCACGAAGCTTAGTCATGTATAGTTTCCTTCTTCTTACGTATGCTTTTATTGACAATCTGTTAAATGTTATTGTATTTACATTTTGACGTATTCTATTTTTGCCATTCAGTGAAATGTATGCGTATCTCTACTCTGAACTTGTACTTTGGTATTTTGTAATAGATTATTTTATATCCTAACTACTTATAATTAATTTTTTGTTACACAAGTTATTACTATACATGTACACACACATATGTATATATATTTGACTAATTTTAAACCACATATGTTCACTCACATATGTTATTACTATATTAAACCACATTATAGATTAATAATATAATTTATAAAATAATTTTATATATTTTTTGATATTGTATATTTGACTAATTTTATTATTATAATTTTTTTAAAATTTATTTCGAATTTTTTTGTATTTATTAAACATTTAATGTTTAATAATGCATATAATATAAATTTATCCCTTACATGTAATTATTCAAAAAACTAATGTCCTTTTTAGTAATTTGACCATGAAAAAAGCTATTCTGACCATAACATCCAAACACTCTTACTCTATCAAAATCATTTTTTTCTCATAATCTATTCTGCTCATAATCTATTCTCTAAAAATTATTCTTCACTTTTTCTTCAGAAGCTATTAAAAAAAGCTTTGCCAAAACACTAGATAAAAAATGAAGTTAAAAAAGGTAGAGGAAAGCAGAGCAGATTCCAAGCTTTTGAATCTTCCATTTTCAAACAGTATACTCACAGTGACTGCTAGTAGCACAGAGGGATTCTCAGCGAGGTACTTGACAATCCACGTTAGCACACTCGCCGTCGTGTCCCGAGCTGCGAAGATAACTCCGATCACGTTATCTGCTATCTGTTCGTCGGTGAGCTCTGCTTTCTCCTCCATCAACCACCCCAGCAAGTCCTTCTTCTCCTCCTCGTCCCTCATCCTCTTCGCCATCAATGGCGATAGACTCAATATCTGGGACGATATGCTTGATTGTTTCAGGCATGAAGGTACGAAGGACAAGTCTTCTAAGCTTAGAAAGGTAATCTCCTTGGTGAAACATGAGAGCATGCTTCCCAAGAATCCTCTCTTTACTTACAGGAAAAGTTGGCTTGAAGAGATCATCTTTATTGAGCACGAATTTTACAGCTTCAGGGCTTGAAATCATGATGCAGGGATAACCCAGAATGTGAGACTTGAAGATAGAGCCATACCTGAGTGGAGAAAAAAAAACCAGAAAAAACAGAGAAATCCAAGATGAGAGTTCTCGAATGAGTATCAGAATCAGAAGAAGAGTAATAAGAACCTGCTGATTTTGGAGGCGAAGAAGCGGTTAGGATCTTGAGAGTAAAGTTGAAAGGTTTCGCCTATGTAAGGCAAACCCATGGAACCTGGAGGGAGAGGCAAAGTGGGGAGGTTGAAGGAAAAGGATTTGCAGAGAAAGAAGAAGTTAAAAACAGAGAAACTGAAGAATAAGAAGAAGATGGAGATGAAATCCATGTGAGATATTTTAATTATTAATATAATATATTTATTAGTTATTAATTAGGTTAATTAAAATATCCTGAGTGTGGCCCGTTTAGTCAGATCTAGGCCCAACTACAGGATTAGGGTAAAGTTAATTGGCTATTTAATTTATTTCTGATGGTGAAATAAATTAATTAAGGAATTCAGCCGTCTAAACTGAGCGTAGAGTGAAAAACCCTAGCTGCTCTTTGAGGTTCCCTGACTGGCGACGGCTCTCATACCAGTTGCCATCACTGTGCCTTACGGTCAGTCAGAAGATTACCTGTCAATTCTTTCTTCTGACTCTTTCTGTTTTGCAGTCTTATTTTCCCAGTGATCGTGAACTCTTCCTGATTAAAGAAAAGCTATGGCGAGAGGTATTTATAAAGTCTTCCGCTGTAATTTGTAGGATATATTGTGCTATATTTATTGAGATGTAATTGGTAATTAGCATGATGTATTCCTACATGTGGTATCAGAGCCTGGTTCTCTGATTCTCTGCCTCTATTCTTTGATCGGGGATGATTTATCTATGGAATTTAATAAATTACCGTAATAGTTTTTATACGGGTTCCATATTTTAAATCAGAGATCACGATTTATTAAATCAATTGTTGCCTTCATTAGGTTTTCGAAGGAACTGTGTTTCTGGGATTATATTTTCGATTATGGTTTTGGAATCTGTATTTGCATCCTCGAACCCTCCAATTTTGGTTTTCAGATCCGTGATTCTGTTATTATTCCGATGAGCATCGCTGTTGAATCCTGTGTTTAATTGTTGTATTATGAGATATATCTGTGTCTCGATTGAGTTTCGTGATTCATTTTCTCTATGTCTCGCTGTCGGAGGTCTGATTTTGGTTTTCAAATCTGAAAACATTTTGATCCAAATTTCTGTGTTTAATCGATGATTCATATATGCAAACCATCATCTGGCTATTTTCTTGTTTTATGCTTCGATGATTATCACCGTGAGCACCGTCGGAATCTCTGTTTTGGTTTTAAATCTGAGAAAAATTTTGACTCAAATCTTGCTTTTAATCCATGATTCGTTACTTAAATGTGTTTGGATTGCATTTTCTGTGAAAAACCGTCGGTAAGAGCACCGTTTTTGAGCCCACCGATCGCCGGAAAGAGTTCCCCGACGTCGCGGGTCGCGGCGGCCCAACCGGGTCGAAATCGGGTCGGGGTCGGGTAGGGTTTTAGATCTTCGGGTGGGGAAGGAGACACGGACGACGTCGTTTTGGCATTAGCCAAAACGTCGTCGTTTCGACTCATCCGGACGACCTTCTCCCACGCGGAAGAACGACGCCGTTTGGGCCCTAAGTGAAACGCAGCGTTTCACTTATGCAGTGGGTGGGCCGGACGCGCAAATTGGGCCGACGGAATTTGGGCTTTTAAAATTTTTTTTTTGCATGATGCAGCGTTCTGGGCCGAAACAACAAAAAAGTTTTTTTTTTAATTGAACAGTTACGGTTTTTGGTTTTTCTGGGCCCTATCTCGTTTTTGTTGCTTCTGGACCATTGGTTTTTAAAATTCCAGAAAACATTTTGGGCTTTTTCTTAAACCATTTCTTCACTGTTTAATTAAATACTTTTCTGTTTTATGTATTTTCTTAATTAATGAGTTTAAATTGTTTAAATTAGTGACAGTGGTTAATTTTGGCATTTTCACATACAGAAAAATTTGTAAAATTGTTTTCATGAGTTAATTAATTGTCTAACATTTTGAAAATAGCTTTAGACAATTATTTAACATTTCAAAATTTTGCAAAAAATTGTACTTTGAGTTGAAAAGTGCCAAAATTAATTATCTAAACAATTTTGAATACATAAAACAGTGGGAGGGATTTAATTAATTATTTACTGGATTTATTAAATTGATTAATCTCTCCATTATGATGTGCATATCTTGATTTAAATGCGCTTATATGATATTTGTGACTAGCATGCTGTTTTTTCAAGGAATAGCCACAGCATCCTTTAGTTTTGCATGCAACTTGATCACATAATGGAACTTATAAAATATCTAATTGTAATTAAATATAGAATTGTAATTGTTCTTTGCCCACAGGTAGACGATTATGATTACATATTTAATTAGGGTGGGATAGTTTGGTCTTATATTTTCTAAGTTGCCCACAGGTATTAGGAAATGTAAATTATACACTCTAGGCCCACCAATTTGAGATAAATGCATGCAATGCTAGGTTCTTTGCCCACAGGTAGAATTTAGTAATACGCATTTATATATATTGCATGTTTCCATTAGTGCATAACATGCATATAAAAGGCACAGAATTCGTGATTGTCTCAAACATTTGTCTTGTGAGCTAATTTAAGTTTTTAAATTGCAGTACCTACTACTTTCCCTAATCTTTTTGCTGACACTACTGGCAAAGTTGTGATGGATGGTACTAATTACCCTGAATGGAGAGAGGACATAACCTTGCAGATCGATATGCTGCACATGCATTTTGTTATGGAGAAACCTAGACCTCCCAAACCAACTGACAAGTCAACTAAAGATGAAATTGACTATCAGGAGCGCTGGGAGCACTACAATCGCATGTGCATGTCATATATTAAGACCAGGATCCAAAGAAGCATTAGGGGAGCAATTCCCAAATGTGAAACTGCTAAGGAGTTTCTGGAAGCTGTGGACAAACAGTTTAAGCCAACTGACAAACAGATGGGTGGTTCCATCATGTCAGAGCTGTGTGCCATGAAGCTGACAGGTACTAATGGAGTCAGACAACATATCATGAAGATGAGAGACTTGTCCTCTCAGCTGAGGGCCTTTGACATGGAACCAACAGAGCAGTTCCTAGTGCATCTGGTATTGAACTCCCTTCCTTCTCATTATGAGGCCTTTAAGGTCTCCTATAACACACATAGGGAAAAATGGACAATTGATGAACTGCTGTCCATGTGTGTTCAGGAGGAAACTAGGCTTCAAATGAGTGGTAGGGAGGCACCTAGGGCAGCTCATTTGGCTGAAAGTTCCAGCAGGAATGGTGCCAGGGGCAACAAGGACAAGCAAAAAAAGAAGAAAAAGATTCCTGCTGTGCCATCCATTAAGAAAGCTGAAGCTATTTGCTTCTTCTGCAAGAAGAAAGGGCACATGAAGGATGAGTGCCTGAAGAGGAAGGCATGGTTGGAGCGTAAGGGTATGTATATTTCAACTTTAGCTTTAGAAGCTCATCATATTAGCACTAGTAATGATACTTGGTGGATCGATACGGGTTCAATGATCCATATTTCTACTACCATGCAGGGGTTTCTAACAACCAGGCCTCCACTTCCCAATGAAGCACAAGTCCTTTCAGGAAGTGGGAAAGGAGATCCGGTCGAAGCAATTGGAACTTTTAGAATCGTTTTCCCAAATAAAACCGTGCTGGATCTTTTGAATTGTTTTTACATTCCTAGTTATATGAGAAACTTGATTTCTATGTCAAAACTCATTCCTTTGAATTATGGTATTTATTTGCAAAAGGACTTGATGTATTTCAGTAAGGACTATTTTCCAATTGCAAGGGTTATTATGATTGATGATTTGTTTAAAATAATCCCTGAACCCCCTGAAGTTTTTTCTGTTACGCATGGTATTAGACAGAGTATCATTGATGAGAATTCTATTAGCTTGTGGCATAGGAGATTAGGTCATATCTCTGTTGACAAGATCAAAAGGTTAACTAAAGATGAAATCCTTCCATCTTTAGACCATTCAGAATTTGATACCTGTGTGGACTGCATAAGGGGAAAGCAGACCAATAAGTCACAAAAGGGAGCTAAAAGAAGTTCTGATTTACTTGAAATTATACATACAGATATTTGTTGTCCTGACTTATCTGCAAACAGTCAAAAATACTTTATCACTTTTATTGACGATTACTCGCGATATACTTATATCTACTTGCTTGATAATAAAAGCGAGGCACTAGATGCCTTTAAGGAATATAAAGCTGAAGTAGAAAAACAAATTGGGAAACCAATAAAGATCGTGAGATCTGATAGAGGTGGTGAGTACTACGGTAGGTACACTAGTGAAGGACAAGCGCCAGGTCCATTTGCTGATTTTCTTCGGGAGCATGGTATAGTTGCTCAATATACCATGCCTGGCTCACCAGATATGAATGGTGTAGCAGAAAGAAGAAATAGGACCTTGCTAAACATGGTTAGGAGCATGATGAATGGCTCCAAATTACCAACATCCTTGTGGAAGGAGGCACTTAAGACAGCTGTGTACTTATTAAACAGGGTTCCATCAAAGGCAGTGCCAAAAACACCCTTTGAAATCTGGAAAGGATGGAAACCCAGCTTAAGACACCTTAGGGTATGGGGCTGTCCTGCGGAAGTAAGAGTGTACAATCCACAAGAGAAGAAACTAGATCCTAAAACCATTAGAGCTTACTTTGTAGGCTATCCATGTATGACTAAGGGTTATAGGTTCTATTGTCCTTCACCTTCTGCACGTTTTATAGAGTCTAGGAATGCTGTTTTTCTTGAGAATGACGTGATTAGTGGGAGTGACCAAACAAATAATGATCATATGGAAGTAACCACTGATTTACGTCGTGAAGGTTTTGTTCAGATTTATCTACCTCCCACACATGGAGAATCAAGACAAGTTGTGGTGGAGGATGTCCCGAATGAACAATCTGAACCAACCCAAGAGGTTGAATTAAGAAGGTCAACTAGAGAAAGAAGGCCAGCATTGCCTAGTGACTACGTGGTGTACTCTGTTCAGACTGATTATGATATTAGCATTGAAGATGATCCATTAACATTTACTCAGGCTGTTAAGGGTGAGAACTCTAAGTTGTGGCATGATGCTATGACTGAAGAAATGAACTCCATGGCAAACAATAATGTATGGGATCTTGTGGAGTTACCAAGTAGGTCTAAAGCCATTGGCTGTAAATGGGTTTACAAAACCAAAAGAGACTCATAAGGTAACATTGATCGATACAAGGCTAGGTTGGTTGCCAAGGGCTTCACACAAGTGGAAGGTGTCGACTACAGGGAAACCTTTTCTCCTGTATTAACGAAAGACTCTTTCCGCATAATCATGGCATTAGTTGCACATTTTGATCTAGAGTTGCACCAAATGGATGTTAAGACTGCATTCCTCAATGGGGTCCTTGAGGAAGAAGTCTACATGAAACAACCTGAGGGATTTGTTGCAAAGGATAAGGAACAACTGGTATGTAAGTTGAAGAAATCGATCTATGGCTTGAAGCAAGCCTCACGACAGTGGTACTTGAAGTTCCATGAGGTAATCACATCATTTGGATTCGATGAGAACATCATGGATGAATGCATATACCACAAGGTTAGTGGGAGCAAGATCATATTTCTGGTTTTATATGTCGATGACATACTACTTGCAACCAGCGATCTAGGACTATTACGTGAGGTGAAACAGTTTTTGTGCAAGAACTTTGATATGAAGGATATGGGTGAGGCATCTTATGTCATTGGCATCAAGATCCATAGGGATAGAGCCCAAGGCATTTTAGGCTTGTCTCAACAAACCTATATCAACAAAGTTCTTGAACGATTCAGGATGCAAAACTGTTCATCTAACGCAACTCCTCTTGAGAAAGGGGACAAGTTTAGTCTAGGTCAATGTCCTCAAAATGAGCTCCAAAGAAAGCAAATGGAAAGGGTCCCATATGCATCAGCAGTGGGAAGCTTGATGTATGCACAGGTTTGCACAAGACCTGATATAGCTTTCACTGTTGGCATGTTGGGAAGGTACCAAAGCGATCCAGGGGAAGCACATTGGACAGCTGCAAAGAAAGTGTTTAGATACCTACAAGGTACTAAGCACTATATGCTCACATACAGAAGAACAGATGACCTGGAAGTGGTTGGTTACTCAGACTCTGATCTAGGAGGATGTTTAGACACAAACAAGTCTACTACTGGTTACATCTTCCTACTAGCAGATGGAGCTATATCATGGAAAAGTACAAAACAAACACTTACAGCTCCCTCTACTTGTGATGCTGAGTACATAGCGTGTTTTGAGGCAAGTTCACAAGCGATCTGGATAAGGAATTTCATTGCTGGTCTTAAGATTGTGGACTCAATCTCTAGGCCAATCAGGATGTACTGTGATAACACAGCCGCAGTAGCCATTGCAAATAACAAAAGGAGTGGAAGTCGAAGCCGGTGGGTCGAACTGAAATTCCTAAGTTTAAAAGAGAGAATTGCAGATGGTGAAATTTCGGTTGATCATATCAATACAAAGGACATGCTAGCTGATCCTTTGACTAAGGGAATGAAACCGAATGCTTTTGTGTTACACGTCCCTCAAATGGGGGTTAAGCCTTCATTTATATAGAAGAGGTATGCAATGAAATTGACTTTATGGTTTATTATCTCTATCATTTTTGTATACATTGTGTTGATGAGATTAATAAACACTGAGTTTGGAACCGAATAAACATTGGCGTTTATTCATAAGGACATACCCATTAAGTAAGGGTGTTGCATGTAATACATGGAAGGTAATACTCAACCTAAGAGGACTTATCGCCATGATTATTGCAGCATAGCCTTAGTTTAATCTGGAAAGGGCGACTGACATTTAGATACGGGCCAAGTGGGAGAATGTGAGATATTTTAATTATTAATATAATATATTTATTAGTTATTAATTAGGTTAATTAAAATATCCTGAGTGTGGCCCGTTTAGTCAGATATAGGCCCAACTACAGGATTAGGGTAAAGTTAATTGGCTATTTAATTTATTTCTGATGGTGAAATAAATTAATTAAGGAATTCAGCCGTCTAAACTGAGCGTAGAGTGAAAAACCCTAGCTGCTCTTTGAGGTTCCCTGACTGGCGACGGCTCTCATACCAGTTGCCATCACTGTGCCTTACGGTCAGTCAGAAGATTACCTGTCAATTCTTTCTTCTGACTCTTTCTGTTTTGCAGTCTTATTTTCCCAGTGATCGTGAACTCTTCCTGATTAAAGAAAAGCTATGGCGAGAGGTATTTATAAAGTCTTCCGCTGTAATTTGTAGGATATATTGTGCTATATTTATTGAGATGTAATTGGTAATTAGCATGATGTATTCCTACAATCCATGGTAAGGTGAGTGAGAGAAAGAGTTGAAGCAAGAGGTATTTATAAGTAAGTAAAGAGAGAGCAAGAACATATTCTAGTTAAGATCCATGTCCACACACGGAATCTATTTTAATTTTCTGGGAGTGAGACAGGGAGAAAGGAAGATGAGAAGAAGAGGAAGAAGGCGATGGAGAATAAGAGGAAGTACGTGGCACAACGCAGGAGATTGGGTTGATCGTACAAGCACCTTTCCTTTATTTTTTTTTTGTGGCCAAATACAAGCACCTTTCCTTTGAAAGTTGAAACATACATATAAGATAGGGAAATATATATAATTATGTAAATTTCTTATCATATTATTTATTTATGGTGTTATTTATTTTTTTTAATTTCAGTATTTCATTACTCAATTTCGGGAAAAAATTAATGGTTCATGTTTTTGTTATTTCTTGATGATTAGGAAAAAAGACATAGATAAGTTTGGTGGCTATCACGTTCATTATAATTCACATATGCATTTAATATGTATAAATATACAGCGTATTTAAAAATTTGTTAATAAAATTCAAAAAGTGTGTTTTTCTCTCTCTTGGTACTCGTGCCTCCTTCATACTCTCCATGGACGAAGCCGCACGAAGGATGTCGTCGGACAGACCGCCAGAAAATCCCATTATGCTTGCTACGCTGAGGAAGCCGACGAAGTTAGTGAAAGATGTGGATAAGTCTGACCAGAAGCATGATGCTGGAAACTCAGAAGATATGGTGTTATGTGTGCATCAAAGAGAACCCTCAGTCCAAGCATCGCTAGGAAATATATGCTCATATAAAAACACTTTGCTTGGGTTTAATGGCTCAGATTTTAATGGAATTGCATACTCATCTCCAAATTCAGAGACTGACCAGAAAGACCAACTTACCTCTGACTTGCGTAACAGGTCATGGACGTTGCCTGCTCCTTCAGAAGAATCAAAAAAGCTCATGCATGTATATTCTATGCCATTAACTGAGGAGGAGTTCAACGAAGCCTGTCAGCCTTGGAACAATGCGTTGATAATCACAGTGTTGGGGGCCAATTTCAACTTCTATAAGCTGAAAGAATTCCTTTGTAGGGTTTGGAAATTCAATGAGTTTGAGTTGATTGACTTACCAAATAATTATTATGTGGTAAGATTCACCAACGCAGACAATTGGAATATTCAGTATAAACACATCCTGTTGGAAGGCCCTTGGGTGATCGCTCAGTACACAGTGTTGGTACGGTACAAAGATGGTCCCCCTATTTTAATCCGTTTCAAAATCCTCTAGGAAATCAGTCCAAAAAAGAAAAAAAATCCTCTAGGAAAGGTTGCAACTTGGGTTAGAATCCAAATATCCCTCTCATTTTTTACTCTAAAAAATTCATCTCTCGTTTGGGAGACATGATAGGGAAAACGCTCAAAGCAGACTTGCACACCTTGAACTATCGGGAGGATAACTCTGGTAATTTGTTAAGAGGGAGGTACGCTAGAATTTATGTGGAACTTGATCTTCAGAAACGGCTCATCCCAAGAATTTTCCTGGCATCCACACTGTTTAATGTTGAATATGAAAGATTAGATCTAATTTGCTTTTCATGTGGAAGATATAGGCATAAAAAAGAGGATTGCGCATGGAAGAAAAAAGAAGTTGTATCACTAGGATCTAAGCAACCTCCATTAGAACCAGTTCAGCTATCTCAAGCGATCCCGCCGGAGAAGGAGCCACCGGCAGTCAACTCGGAGTTTGGTCCGTGGATGCTCTTTGGTGGCAGATCACGTGTATCTAGAAGTGATGGAAATAGGCGAGGTGTGTCAGGCGCAGAGTTGAGTACGGTGAAGGGCAAAAATATGGGCAGAAGATTTGGCAGATCTAGATTTGAAGCCCTCTCTGAGCTGAATGAAGAAAGTTATCATGAGGAATTTCAAAAAAATGGCAGAAACGAGCAAAGGAGTAAAGAAGTTTTGACAGGGAAAACTCTGGCTCACTGTGACGGCAAAAGAGATTGGGATGGAACCAAGGAGTTGAAGAAATCTTTAAAAAGTAAGTCAAATCCCAGAAGTTCCCAATCATCAAGAAGCTTCTATATAGAAAAAAGCAAGGGAATTATTGCTCCCATTCCCCAACGAACAGATGCAGTGTCGGGCCTTAGCAAAGAAAAAACTAATACAAAGGCCCAACAACCTAAAGCAACGTCTGTTTCGAAGCCCACACCTCAAGTCTCATCCAATAGATGGCACCAAGTAGTTGTGGGCTCAATGGACAAGTCTGAGCATCAGATTATTGGGCTTGTGAATCAGATCTGCATGGGCTCTAGTCCTAGCAATAAGGAAGCGCCAAGTCAAGCCCAAATTCCGGAAATGAGCAATTTTCCCAGTGAAAACAGTGTGCTCTTGGCCGATTCTTTTTTTTTTTGATAGAAAAAAGTTTAGGTAGGTTCGGCATCAGTCCCCTACCAAGGCCAGGGCACGGCCTCAGGGCTCTTCGAGCACTTACAAGGGACTTACGAGATCGCCTACCAATGAGGTCTCCCCATCGGTCAGAGGGTTCGAATACACTCCCTTATGATCGGGGTGGCAAGACCTTAACCAACTGTGCCAAACCTCGTTGGCCATGCTCTTGACCGATTCTGTTTCAACATCGAAAGACTCAGGAAAGCATGTTGACATAAGCATAAAAGAGACAAAACCAAAATGACATACTCCCTGGGTCAACGACAGAGAGTCGTGTTGTCACCAATGTTTTAAAAGCCCAGCCGGACGTTGAGCCAGAAAGGTCAGCGGGTCAAGATTCAACCGGTTGAAACGGTTGAGCCGTTTAGCCGGACCGGTGACGTAATAATTAAATTTAAAAATATTATATATATATATATATTACAATAATTAGTCATTAGTCTAATTTCATATGAAGTTACTAAAGTCACAAAACACCATTTAAAAACCTCATTAATTGTCACCTATCAGGATAAGTGCTTAAAATATCCACTACTCAAAGGTTATACAAATCTGATTATGTTGATATGTTCTTCTGATATAAAATTATTAAAATAAAATAACTCAATTGACAAGCTAAGTTTAAAATAAAATAACTCAATTGATATGTTCTTCTTTTTTTAAACAATTCTAAACTTGTACATCTAACTCTAAGACAGATTTGAAGCACTTATCTTGCTGCCCAGCAAATATACATATGTATATATGAAATATATTAACTTTTTTAAAATAAAAAACAAGAGAATGTAGATTTATGAGCCATTTGAGAAGAATGAGAACTTAATCAACATATCTGGCAAATAATTTAATAATAAACTTAAATAGTTTAATTTTCAAATAAGTTAATAAATTAATATAATTATATGGTATCTCATAACATATATTTAATTTTTTTCCAGTGACAATGATAAGCACATGGTTAATTTTATATTAAGTATTTTAGATAAAAAAATGAAAATAAAATGAGAAATTGAGAATATGTAAATAAATTTTAAAAAATATAAAGCTAAAAACAAAGAATAAAATGAAAAATAAGATAAAATGTGAGATAATAAATAATTTAAAGATAATGTATCTATAAAAATTAAAAAATTGTGATGCAGCATCATTAAAAAGAACAGTGATGGTGAATGCAATGAAGCTTTTACAAATTTTCAACTTCCAATGCCTCGGTGAACGTGTGACTATGATGGAGCATCATTATAAAGAAAAAAATAGATGCATGTAGGCATATAGGTAACAAGACGTGGGAAAATGGAGAAAACAAAAAAATCATTTTATTTTCTTTTTTTTTACACAACTGTCAGCTTGCCAGCTTGCACCGAGGATCGAGGCTTTTTTTTTCTCCCTTACTTCAGAAATCACAATCACCTTCTTCCTTCCTTCCTCTAAACATATGAAAAGCTGTAATCCAAAAGCCACAAGGTCATCTCTGATAAAGGCAAAACGACAGTTGCAGACATCAAAGTACCATAGATGGTGTAAACAATGGAGCTCTTTGATTATCTTTTTCTCAGTATGATTTTCGACATTTTCTTTATAAATCAGTTTTATTTGAGGTGAGATATAGGTTTGGTTTGATATTTCTCTTTCTCCGCTACTTCTTCTCCTTCTTCTTCGCATCTGGCTTGTTTGCTTTGAGCCTTTGAGTTCATTCTTCACCTGGCCGGCTTTTCAATACCCCGCTCCGGGTTGCGGTTTTTTTCAGGCCACCGGCTCAAATCCTTGTTTCGAACGGCTCATTCCGGCCTGACCTTAAAAATGGCTGAATGCTTTGAGACGGGCCACCCTCCTCTCCGGTCGACGGTCAGACTGGTTCAATCGTCCGGTCTGGTCCGAGCGTGAAAACGTTGGTTGTCACTGATTCTTCCTCCAAAGACGAAACATCACCTTTGTTTCAAGGCCTGTGATCATCTCCAGAGGGAATTAAAGAAGAAATTACAATGGTTGCAGAAAGCTCCGTGGTTAAGTCTGAATTGGTGACAGAGTGTGGACCAAAACTTGGTTGTCAAGAAGTCGTGCGTAAGGAAGGAAGCAAACAGCATAGGAATCTAAGGGAAATGAAAAGCAAAAGCTGCACAAATTCAAGGCGCATTCCTCCAGATAAGTAATTGTTCCCTGTTCTTTCTCATGATTATATCTACTTGGAACTGTCGAGGGGCTACTGGTAAATCATTCCCTCGTATTCTTTGTGATGTTGTTGAGAAACATAGTATATCTGCTTTGGGTTTGCTAGAAACCAGAGTAAGTAGGTGGAAAGCTGACTTGGTAGTGCGTAGATTGGGATTCAATAATTGGTTGAGGGTAGAAGCTACTGGTTATGCTGGTGGGATTTAGTTGCTATGGCATGATAGTGAGGTCTATGTTGAATATATCTCATCCATTTCTCAACTTCTTCATTGTCGCCTGATAAATAGGAAAACTGGGGATTGCTTTTGTTGTACTTTTATTTATGGTGATCCTAGATGGAGTTATAGACATGACCTTTGGGCATCTCTTCTCGGTTTGGCAGATAACATCTCAGAGGCCTGGTTGGTTTTAGGTGATTTTAACTCTTTTTTGAGCCCTTCTGATAAAATGGGTGGTGCAGCTATGCAAATTAGATCGTTACAACCATTCCAAAATTGTGTCCATGAGAGTGGTTTGATTGAACTTCCTGTAGTGGGTGACAAATTTACATGGGCAAAAAATGGGGTGTATGAAAGGCTAGACTGGGTTTTCTGCAATTTATCATGGGAGCTAACTCACCCAAATCACAAAACTTTCCATCACCTTCGTTACAAGTCAGATCATAGGGTGATTGTCGTCTCTACAGGGTGTGATATCCGAAGAGCCCTCGCTGCTCAGTTTAGATATCAAGCATCTTGGTGCTTAGAGGATGACTTCAACGATCTCATGTCTTCTGCTTAGCAAGACAAGAACTGGTTTGAAGGCTACAGTACTTTTCGAGATGATGCCACACAATGGAACTCAAATGTAATAAGAAGTCTTCCTAAAAAGAAGAGGGCCCTGATTAAACGCCTAGAGGGTGTTGATCGTGCAATAGCAACTCGCCCTCATACTGGCCTGTTCAGATTAGAAGCTAAGCTGTGGCAAGAATATATAAAAGTGGTTAACCAAGAGGAGCTCTTATGGTTTCAAAAATCAAGATGCAAGTGGCTCAAGTATGGTGACAAGAACACGAGCTTCTTTCACCCTACAGCTAAGATAAAAAGAAAGAAAAACAAAATTAAGATGCTAAAAAATGATCATGGTGAGTGGATTACTGATCAAGAGGAGCTCAAATACCAAGCATTTGCCTACTTCAAGAATCTCTACTCAGCGGATCAGGAAGTACTCCATGTATTTGATTGGCCTGCAAATTACCTTCCACTAAATAAAGCTCAGCTAGCAAATATCCAGAGAGAAGTGTCTACCATAGAAATAAAAATGCAGCTTTCCAGATGGAGGCTTTCAAATCACCAGGTCCGGATAGGTTACAACCACACTTCTTCCAATCTCAGTAGTCGACTGTGGGATCAAAAATCTGTGAGCTCATTTTTGCTATCTTCGCGGATCCAAGGAAAGTCACAGAAATAAACCAAACCCATATCATCTTGATCCCAAAAGTCGATAACCCTAGCTCTTTGAAGGACTTTAGGCCTATCTCCCTATGCAATGTCTGTTACAAGATTTTGAGCAAGGTTCTTGTAAATAGACTGAAGACTGTCATAGATTTCTTAATTCACCCCACTCAATACAGTTTCATCAGAGGCTGTCAAAGTTGTGAAAACATCATCATAGCCCAGGAAGCTATACATACCATGGCAATTACTAGAAAGAGGAAAGGGTATGTAGCAATAAAAGTCGACATGGAGAAAGCTTTTGACAGATTAGACTGGAACTTCCTAAAATTTAACCTGCAGAGCCTCAGTCTTAATCAACACTTTGTGAATCTCATGATGACATGTGTCTCGTCTCCTAATATGAGAGTTTCTTGGAATGGTTCCTTATCAGACACCTTTCAGCCATCGAGAGGAGTGAGGCAAGGCGATCCACTGAGCCCTTATCTTTTCATTCTTTGTATGGAAAGACTCAGTCAATTGATAAATCAGGAAGTGGAGCAAGGCAGCTGGAAACCTTTACAACTTAATCAGTCAAGACCAAAAGTTTCCCATTTATTTTTTGCAGATGATCTGATTCTAATCAGTGAAGCTTCCTCTAGCTAGATGGAGATTATCAGAGATGTGATGAAGTACTTTTGTAAAGTGTCAGGTCACAGAATCAACCTCTCCAAATCAAAAATCTTTGTTTCAAAGGGCGTTCAGTTCTAAAGAGCAGTTGAGCTTGGAGAAATCTTGGGAATCGGCATCACAACGGATCTAGGCAAGTACTTAGGTATTCCCCTGCTGCATAAAAGAGCCACTAAATTGACCTTTACCCCTCTGGTGTCAAAAGTTCAGAATAAACTTTCATCCTGGAAGGGTAAATTCCTGAGTATGGCTGGTAAAACAGTGTTGATCAAGTCTATCCTCTCAACTCTCCCATTCTATCAGATGCAAACTACCATTCTTCCCAAAGGGATCCTTCAGGAGTTAGAAAAGTTAAGCAGGAACTTCTTCTGGAATCAGGGTCGCGATAGTAAGAAAATGCACCTAATAGCTTGGGACAACATCAAGAAAGATAAAAAACACGGAGGCCTTGGGATAAAAGATCTATCGAGCCAGAATGAAGCTTTTATCATGAAGTTATGTTGGGACTTGATTACGAAACCCAATACCTTGTGGGTGCAAGTTATAAGATCAAAGTATGGTTGTGGGGACAACAGATTTCCAAGAGTCGTTATTGTAAGAAATCAATTGGCTGTGTGGAAGGCAATAACAACAGTTTGGGATTCTTTCAGAAACGCAGTGGGTAGTAAGCTCTGAAGTGGTAATTTGACTAATGCTTGGTGGGATATATGGACTCAACTTGATCAACCTCTTATGCACTACGTGGATAAGAACCATCACTTACTTAACCCAGATGAGAGCATTAGCCAATTTGTTGGATCTGACGGTAGGTGGGACTTGCATAAATGGAGTTTGTTCCTTTCGTGGTGGGTGATTGAGAAAATAAAGCTAGTTAATCCACCCAACTTACCGGGAAATGACTTGTTTTGGTGGAGGAATTCATCGGATGGGAACTTTAGTGTCAAATCGGCTTACTCTATGATCTATCAGGTGCAATCTTCTGCTAGCGATCCTTTCTGGCAGAGCATCTGAAGGTGGCTTATTTCGGAAAGAGTCAAATATTTCATGTGGCAATTGTTCCAAGAGAGAATCCCAACAAACTCAACCCGATCTAAGAGGGGAGTGAGCAACAATATTGAGTGTCCTTTTGAGTGTAATTGTGAGGAAACAACTATTCATACATTGAGAGATTGCGAGTATGCGAGTGACGTCTGGCTTTCTTGTATTAACCCAATGTATTAATCTGCTTTTTTCTCTGTTAATTTGCAGGTATGGCTCAAATGGAATATGCAACATTCCCCCGGGGTCCGCAAATTTGGGCAATGGTCCTGGCAAAAGACATTTGGTTCGTTGTGCTAGCTCATTTGGAAGAACAGATGCAAGAAGGCTATGGAAGGAAGTTGTGACGCACCTCAAAGAATACTTCACAAGGGTCTCCACTTCCTACAAGAAGCTGTCGAAGATGGACGTCTTAAGCATAAAGTTTTCAGAATTCCTGACAGAGCCTCAGATAGGTGGAGTGCACCACCGGAGGGTTTTATCAGAGTAGATGTGGATGCGGCTACAGACAACAAGAGACAGTCAGCAGTTGGTGGACTAGTTCGAGATAGCCATGGTTCGTGGATATGCGGGTTCCAACAAAACACAGGCTTCATATTGGGCTCAACAGCTGCTGAGGTTCTAGCCATAAAGACGGGACTTCAGATATGTCAATCTTTAAAGCTTACCAGGATTAGACTATACACTGACTCAACAGAAGCCATTCAGTTACTATACCATTCAAATGGCTCAGTTCATCCTCTCAACCCTGAAATAAAGGAAGTTAGAAATTTAATCTACCGCGACTGGGACTTAGAGATTCATCACGCTCACAGTGAAGCACTTAAATGTGCGGAATTTTTGGCTAAATCAGCATTAAACTCGAACAACGAGCTAACTATATTGCATCAGCCTCTAGCTTTTTGTTCGTTCCAAATGTTAGCTGACGTTAGCTGATATTTGGATGTTCAATTGTATTTTCTGTTATCATGTATCGGCCTTAATGGCCTCCAAGAGAATTTAATCTCTCGTCATTTCAATCCAAAAAAAAAATTGTTAATAAAAAAATGAGAGGTGAGCTTTTATTGATAGCTTGATATGTTTCCCTTTTTTGCCCAAAAAAACAAAAGATATGTTTCTTCTTTCTATGTGTTGGATGAAATTTAAAATAAGTCATTCTTTTCAATTTTTGGCTATGATATTCTTTTTGGTTATTAATATAAGATATATTTACCTAATATGATTAAATTAAAGAAGTTAGTTAATATGATATGCATTTTAAAATATCTTGTCATCTTCCTTAATTCCTTCTTTCTTTCCCTTCCTTGATTATTGTTGATAGAGCATCAATAAGGGTAAATTAAGAAAATATTGATAAATATAAAAAAAATTTATGTTTAGGACTAAGACAAATTCTTTAAATATGTCTTATATTAAAGATAGGAAAAATGAATTTCATTGTTTTGTCTTTTTCTTTTATCTAGTCGATGGATCCTTGTTTTGAATCATAATTCATAAGTGTGTGTGGTGTGATAGTTTGTTTAGTTTTTAACGAAAAGTTGCTCCGGCTTTAGAGCTTGTTTAAGTTAGCATTTAAGAAATACTTTCACGCAAGTTAAGATAAATCTCCTCTCACATACTTATCTCGTATACTGTAAATCATGTTAAAAAAGCATTTTCTACCACTAATCCAAACAGGCATTTGGCCAAAAGAAACAGAATACTATTTGATAATTTTTATGTTGATGATTGTGTTTTTCTTTACTTTTTATTTTTTTTATTACCACACATGCTATTTTTTTCAATTCAAATACAAGAATGAGAGAAATTCAATTTATCAGCACTTAACACGAGAAAATTCTGACAAATAAATTTTTGTTTTTGGGCTAAGGAAAAGATATTTTTGTGAGAAATGTGGACTCTTCATTTGTAATTTAGTGGGTTGTCTATGCATTATAGTAGTATTATAGTAGTATTGAATTTGAGCAATGAATTACTCGGAACTTCAATTGTTAGATAGTTGGATCCCTGAAGCATAATGTCATGGATTTAAATTAGGCCGTATGTATGGAAAAAGGTTTTATTGGGAAAGGCAAAATCCACTTCTGTGATCTCTACTCCTTGAGAGGATTAGTCTCTAGCTATCGGCTGGGGGACATTATCTGTATTCTACCAAAAAAATAAATGAATTGCTGGGGGAAAAAAGAGTTTGAGCAATTGATCTTGCAATCTATGACTTTTAGGACATCTTAATATATAAGCATTAATATAAATTTTATATTTTACGTCATATATTAACTGTTTCTTCCCCATGATATCCTTATTTAATTTATTAGTGTATTTTCATCTCTGTGTGTTAAATTATAATCATCAAATAGATTAGGGTATTTTTTTTAAAGTGTCACATGTTATCTACCTATTAATCATAAATAATTAGCTCGATCATTTCTTAAAAACTTATACAAATTAGTTGGAAGAACTTCATGTATAGCCAGAGGGAGTTCATTTTGAACAATGTGTAAAAGTGAGAAGTCAATATATATATATATATATATATATATATATATATATATATATATATATATATATATATATATATATATATATATATATATATATATATATATATATATATATATATATATATAAAGTAACTCTTACAAGACACGCATGATACAAACATCACACATTACAGATAATTATACAACTTTATGACTCAGCCTTTGTCCTCTGTCGAGAATCTTTTGCTTTTCTGCTTTCCACGTTTTGTTTGAAGGTGCCGACAGTTCCTATTATTGTTTGCTTGTTCCGACGAACTTAGAGTAAGCTTGGATCCAGAGTAATATTTGGGCCTCTATCACTTCCTCTGATCTCCTTACAATATTTACACTCATGATTTGGATAATCTCCAATTATTTGACATATTTTTCTCTGAGTATCTTCAGTATTGTCCATCTTATTCTTCTTGATCTTATCATACCATAGATTAAATTGCTTATCATTATGTAGCTGCTTTCCAAGTGAATACACATATGTTATGTCTGTGGAATAAAAGACCCATGGCTGTTCTTCCTTTCCTACTAACTTTATACGATTCATCTCCTGAAAGATTATATGATAATCCTGAGCTCTTATATTTGATACTCGGAATTGAAAATCTTCATCATCTGAAATTTCTTCTTTAATCTCTGGTTCATATTCCAAAGGCTTCTTAGTTGTTCCAAATCTGATGAGATTTATTGGCATATAAAACTTATCTGGAGTTATTTCTGCTACAGTTGAATAGCATCTTATAAAAACTTGATTCTTGGTTACAATCTTGAAATAATCTTCTGTTGACGAGATAATAATCTGTGGTAACTCAGAGATTTCTTTCATGGATGGTGATGGATAGATACTCTGAATTAATCCATACTGGTATAAGGTACTTACAATATTTGGAGGGGTTCCTGGATATATGATTGCTTTATTGAAAGTATAATGTGAAACATATTAGATCGTCTTGTGGGACAAGGATAATTGGTTCAATTTTTTGACAAGGACTTTATAGAAATTATACTGTTTGGGAATATCAAAGATATTATTAATAGAATCCAGTTTTTTAGGAAATGTATTACACTAGTGGAGAAGCCAGGATGACACTTGGAGAGAACAAGTAAGACATATAAATAAAAATGATTATAACAGTAAAAAAGAATATTATGTTAAATTAGTAAACAGATATGAATATATGTTAAGAATGGAATTTGTAGGAAGAAGTCATGCAATAGAAGAACAAACCACAAGTAGTGAAGCTATAAAAAATTTATATAAAATAGAAATATGTTCTTTAGAACCAAAATATCTAAACCAATATATATGTGAATTTCAAAAATATTATTATGAAATAAAAGAAAATCCAGATATCAAAAGAATAAAATACTTAGAATTATTTTATAGGAAACTACCAAAGTTGTTAGGAGATGTGATAATAGATGATTATAATAAGACATAAAGATAATCCAGACATAATACCTTATGTAGATTCTTTAGGAAGAAGAATAGATTATTTAAGAAATTAATTATCAGAAAAATGTAAACAAGCCTGGAGAAACATGAAATATTATAAACAAAATAAAATAATACTAAGATGTGCAGAACTTGAAAAACCTCATAGATGGGGATGTAAAGATAATGAAAATAGGATAAAAAGAAAATATAAGAAAAAAAAATATAATAAATACAAAAAATATAGGAAACCTATGAGAAGATATAATAAGTATAGGTATAAATTTAAGAAGTATCCAAAAGACAAATTCTAGAGAAAATATAAACCTAGGAAATATTTTAAGAAAGGTAAAAAAATAGATTATAGTAAAAAACCAAGAAAATGTAGATGTTATAATTGTGGTAAAATAGGTCATATATCAACAGAATGTAAGGAACCTAAAGATAAGAAAACAATAAATATTTTAGAACAAGCATAAGAATTTGAATTAGAACCATTAGAATTTGATGAAGAAATATATAGTGATATAGAAAACCCAAAAATAGAAATTTATAAGATAAAAATATTAAGTGATTCAGAACTAAGTGAAATAGAAGAAAAATTGTCAGAATCAGATATAGAATATTTAGAAGAAGAAGAAGAAGAATTAAAATTGTATATGATGCAAGGAAAAGAAGTAGAAGAAGTAAAAGAAGATAAAGAATATGAAGAATATAGAAATGAATTTGAAGGAATTATTGAAAAAAGAATGACATTTAATGAAAAACAATGCTAAAATAAAAGGTATGAAATTAAATTTAAAACCAGATCAATTAACAAATGAAAATTTTATGAAAAAAGTTAGTAAGATATTAAAATCTAAGAAGAATATAAAAAGTCAGTGTGTAATCTTAAAAAAGAAACATCCAATAGAATCATCTTTAACAGAAGGAATATTAAGAATACCATTAATAAGTAAAAGTTTGATAGAAAATGAAATATCTAAATTACCATTTAAAGAGGAAGTAACTGAGATATATATTGTAGGAGTACAATTATTAGTAAAAGCTTATTTTAAAGAAGGAATAGATTCACCTATAGAATTATTAATAACAGATGGAAGGATTATAAGTAGTGTAGAAGATAGCATATTAGGAATGCTAACTGGAAATTTAATATATCAAAAATTAAAATTTACATTAAATACTAATTTTGCAATATCAGGAAATGATTAGCATATAGACCAATCTATAATGATATACCATAACTAAAAGGAATACAATTATTACAAGGAGCAAAAGCTATAAGTATAACAGCTATGATAGGATTAGTATTTACTAATGAACATAAAATATTTAATAAATCAATAGTAAGAATAAGTATAGAAAAACAATTTATGCCAATATTAAAAGAAATAAAAGTAGATCCTATAAATATTACATTACCAAAATTATTAGAGATTGAACTAGATAAGACTATAAGTATTAATGAAAATAAAGGAAAAAGATTAGTAGCTAATAACAACTTAGGAAATAGATCATTAAGAATTAATACCTTAAATGAACCATTACAAATAAATATAAACCCAAGAAGAAGTATAGATATAGGAAGCAGTAGTTATAATAACAGATTAGCAGAAATACCTCTAACAAATATTCCTATCAATACTGATTTAGTAGAAATAAATCAAAAAATAACAAAATTAGACATAACTAAGGAAGAAGAAGAAAATAAAATTATAATGGAAATAAAGAAAAATGGAATATGGCAAGAAATGATCACTTTAATAGATGAGACTATAGAAAGAAGTAAAATTGAATTAGAATATACAGAAAATGATTATGAAGAAACTGATGATGGAATAAAGACAAATATAATGGTAAGATTTAATAAAAGAGATATAATACAGTTAACATTATGGATTGAAGAAAATACAAATAAAACTAATAAGATAATTTTAGGAAAAGATTTCTTAGAAAAAGTAAGACCTTATAGAAATCAGAAAGATAGAATAATATTTAACATAAACCATCAAACAATTGTAATACCCAAGTTAAAAGGATGATAAACATACATAAAACAGTTAAGGTGATTAAAATAATATTAACAGAAGAAAAAGATTATTATTACATAGATGAAGAAAAAATAGTAATACCAAAGGCTTCTTAGTTGTTCCAAATCTGATGAGATTTATTGGCATATAAAACTTATCTGGAGTTATTTCTGCTACAGTTGAATAGCATCTTATAAAAACTTGATTCTTGGTTACAATCTTGACATAATCTTCTGCTGACGAGATAATAATCTGTGGTAACTCAGAGATTTCTTTCATGGATGGTGATGGATAGATACTCTGAATTAATCCATACTGGTATAAGGTACTTACAATATTTGGAGGGGTTCCTGGATATATGATTGCTTTATTGAAAGCATAATGTGAAATATATTTGATCGTCTTGTGGGACAAGGATAATTGGTTCAATTTTTTGACAAGGACTTTATAGAAATTATACTGTCTGGGAATATCAAAGATATTATTAGATTCTGGTGCTGGGTTATTTCTTTTTAGCTTTTCTTTTTCTTTTTCTTGTAGGGCCATTATTTGAGAAAAAGATAAAGCTTCAATCTGGTTCACAGGTGTTTGGGTAATTTGGCTTACAAGTGGTTGAGAAGTTTGAGTTAAAGAGGTGAAATGTTCAAGTCCTAATGACTCCATTAAATTTTGGGTATTGTGAGTAGATGACTCACCAAGGGTGAAAGACCCTTTTATAAGTGGTTCTGGACTAGAAATAAGTATTTCTTTGCCCTTATTAGTCTCATTATTCTTCTGTAGGGCATCTGTCCTTGGAGTGGCATTATTTGTCTTACAGATCTTCAAATTCTCAAACTGAATATAAAGTTCATTAAGAGAGTCATTAATACTAGATATAAAGCTGGATAACTCTTGTATACTAGTACTTACTTGACTACTCATCAAACTCATATTCATCTCAAGAATATTTATCTTTATTACAAGCTGATTCATCAATGGTGATGATTCTACATCTTTATTCGTCTGATTTACAGGACTATGTCTTCCAAATTTGTTTATTGATTCCATCTGCTCAAGTAATCAGCAATCAAATTATTCTTTCCTTTAATATACTCTACTTCATAATCATAATAAGCTAAATTTGTTTGCCATTTAATTAACATTTTATTGCTTAATTTATTCTGTTTTACTCCTTTTGACAACCAATTGTTTACTTGAGTATTATCAGTTCTAATTATAAATGTGCTATTTACTATAAATAGTTCAAATTTTTCTATAGCTTTTATAACTGCTAATAATTCTTTCCAATTAGAGTGATATCTACTTTGAGACTCATTAAATTTTCCACTACTATATCTAGTTATCTTTTCAATTCCTATTTCATCTTCATGATATAAAGCTGCACCCTAATAATTATCTGAGGCATCAATATAAATTATCCATTTTATATTTTATTTTAAAGGTAAAATTAGCTTTGGTAAATCCTTACATAATAATTTTATATTTTCTACTACTTTTTCTATATTATTATCCCATTTCCATATAGCTTTTTCTCCTGCTAACTTAGATATTTTCGCTGTTAATTTTGATAAATTAGGGATATAATTTCTAGCTTGGTTAACTAATCCTAAGAATGATTGTAATTCTTTTTTACTTGTTATTTTCTTAAATTGAAATATTTTTTGACTTATATGATCCTGTAACTCTATTCCATCTTTTGTTAATACTTGTCCTAAAAAGTTTATTTTTTCTTTTCTTAATTCCATCTTAGAGGGTGATATATTTAAACCTTTTTCTTCAATTATCCTCGTAAATTGTTCCAAGTGTTTTTCATGTTCCTCTTCATCTTTAGAAAATATTAGTATATCATCAATATATATTACTACAAAATCTCTTATTGATAATAACATTTTCGACACATATTCTTGAAATATACTAGGGTTATTATGAAATCCCATTGGCAATACATTCCATTCATATAATCCTTCTGATGTACTAAAGACTGTATATTTTTTACTATCTTCTTCTAGTTTGATTTGAAAAAATCCTGATTTACAGTCAAACTTACTAAATATAGTTTTTCCTCTTATAAGATTAAATAACAAATCCATCTTAAGTATAGGATATCTATTTCTTATTGCTGATTCATTTAATTTTTGATAATTTATTACCATTCTAGTTTTTCCTCTTTTTTCTTCACTATGTTTAGATACTATTATAGCTGGTGATGAATATTCAGATATGCTTTCTCTTATTAAATTATATTTTTTCATTTCTTCAATATGCATTATAAACTCTTTTCTATCATTTTCTGTCCATGCATAAGGTTTGCAATTTATTTCCTTACTATAATCTTTTAATTCTATTTTTGCCATAGGCTTAGATTTTTCCCAATGTATTAAAGGATTATCACTATAATTATCTATAATTATTTGTTCTATAGTTTTAATTTCTACTATATTTAATGTTGCTTACATATGTTGTATTTCTACTGGATTATTATTCTGTAAGAATTGTACTTCATGTTCATTATTCTTTTTCTGTTCATCTTTTCGTCTATATGGTCTTGTTATTCTTATTCCCCAAGCCTCATGTTTACAAGGTGTAGTTAATATTAATGATTTACTAATCATATGCATAGGAAAATATTGTTCTAAGAAATCTAGTCCTAAAATTACATCACAAGATTGTTCATTATACTGATTTAATTCTTTTATTAATAACTCATAATTTCCTATTTGTACATTTATGTCTTTTGCTTCAAGTTCTATCATATAAATTTCTTTACCTGCACTTTTCATTCTAAGCATTTTATTTTTTCGTTTCCACATTTCTGGGGGTAAGACATTATATTTTGCTACTGTTAAATTTGCTCCAGTATCTATTAAAGCATGATATTTTCTTGCTCTATATTTTTTATAATTAAATTTTATCAAAATATAATATTATGGTCTACTCATATCCTATACAATAATTCTAAACGTTTTTTCAAAGTTTTCTTTATATCTTTTCTATCTCTTCTTTCTCTTCTTACTCTTCCATATTCTTCTTCATATAATAATGGGTGTTGCTCATAAATATATCCTAATCTTTTATTTTCCCATATATGAGTTTTCATCATTTTCTTTAATATCATTCTTAAAAAGCTTTTATTATTTTTTGGTATGATAGTGACATATTCTTTTTTCTTATATCTCCAATCTTCTCCATCTATAATTAATCTATCTTTATTTCGTAAATATGCATTTAACATATCTACCATATCAAACTCTTGATATTAATTCTAACTGTTTCTTTAATTCTTTCTTTATACCATTTCTCTGATTTCTTCTTATTATTACTTGATTTAATATTTGTAAGTGACCTATAGCATCATCTTCAACTTGTGCTAATATTTGTCGCATAATATTTTCCTCAATTCGATCTGATCTTTTTATTCTATTTATTACACACACACACACACACACACACACCGTGTATCATGAGCAAGCACGCATATGTACGTAGCTACCCCTGAATAAAATACAACATGCGACTTGTTCCTATATACTCTCAATGATGTCGGTTCTAGTTATTGAGATTTTTTTTTGGCCAGCTAGTTATAGAGATATTGAAGAAAAACAATAATGGGGACAATACACACACACACACACATTAATTGAAGGCTACGCTGCGCCTCTTTCATATCTCAGTTTGATCTTTAATTTGTTACGTTCATCCTATGTTTTATGCTTCTTTTCTTATTATTGTTGTTATTTTTGGGTGGGGACCAGTTTTGATCACCCATGAACCCTTGCAAATTAGGGAGAATAAAATCAAATACGGCAAAATATTTTTCTTTTTAGGGTTAATACCATTATTCTTCTTTACATGTTTGATGAAATCTTGGTTTTGATATCTATAGTATCAAATTATGATTTTTGGTCCCAACAATTTCATAGGGACTTGGTCTCAATTAATGCTATTAAGTAGGCCCAAACGCATGTGTTTTCGCACATGTGCGGGGGAGGGAGCTCCCAGAAGAAATCTCTCCAACTTCCGTTTCCTAACGATTCTATGGATTGAACCCAGGAACGGATTGTTGGAACACAGTTTACCTACCAACTACACCAACTTCTGCGGGTTAATGAGTTTTGATTTTGATCCATATACTTTTGTACAAAGTTTGGTTTCTCAATATATTTAATGGTGTTAATTAAAAGTTAATGCTATCTGTCACGCCCTTATTTCAATTTCAACCTTTATCAAAGTATTTGCGGAAAACGATATGTGGTTCAGTAGGCAACACAATAATAGCGTAACTATACTGATAATATGTGCATGATTACATAAATTCCCCATAAGAGTTTGTACATAATACTTACGATTAAGGTAGCCGCACAAGGCTACTAGGGTGTCTAAACTCTTCCTAGTGAAACGGAGACTTCTTCCCGTCTTCGTTCCACTACTGTAATCCCGTCGTACGGTTTTCTGCATTGTTGTTTGCATAACTTCTGTTGTCTCCTGTCTAAATTGTTGGTAGGGGAGGGTGAGATTCGAGAGAATCTCAGTAGGAAACAGATACCATAATGCATGCATGATTGATGCTATGTGTATGACATGTTAGCTTTATCTAGATGTATGCCTCATAATGACATTTCTGCATGCTCAATGTTTCATACAACAAGACTATGGCCACAGCAAAAATAGAAACAGAGCTTCATTTATTCAAATATGCTCTACACAATCAAGTAAAGCAATCACATACATCACTACACAAGCAAAGATATCAAATACATGCAAGTAAGGAAAGTCCCCAACCTCCAATCTTTCTCCTCGATTTGCGTGCCAACAGCTCGGGGCTCCATATTCGATCCTACAATGTCAAATGTACTATTTAGATACTTTCATAGTGTTTCTGGGGGTTATATGAGTTTATCTTGAAAAATTACTAAAATACCCCCGGGGACCCGGCCCCAAATACCCGGTCCGGCTGTACTTTTGTTGAAATTGTAACCTGGACTATCTTGACATATTTTCGCCCAAGGAATCCATTTATGGACTCAGAATTACCAAATTCACTGCCAAAAGACGAAATTGCCCTTGGCAGCCCTTATTTCAGTATTTTAGGGGCATTTTCGTAATTATGCTTTCTCGGCCTTTTCCGAAAAAGTGCCCAACTGTAACCCCACCTATTTTCGCCCACTGAATCCAATAGAATCATCAAATCATTGAAAATCCAACTCTAAGACCCATTTACAATGCTGACCGAAATATATAGGTTTTAAGGGGAAAATTGGGGTTTTTCGGTTTCGGCTCCGTAAACGTGTTCCTTTCTACTCCTAACCACTTTATTGACTATTCCATTAGGTTACAACTACCATTTAGTATCAATTTGGGCAGCATAATAGCCCCACAAACCCATTTCCAAAAATTAAAACTAATGGCAATCCGGCGAAATTTCACCGATTAAATTGCCCACAGCAGCTAGAATAGTCAATACACAAGAGTTTGGAAGTTACCTCAAGCTCCCACTAGCTTTTCTCAAAGATGGCTGAAAACCCTAACTTTCAAAACACCAAATTTGAGCTTTCCAAACCTTAAAGAATAAAGAGGAGTAGTTTAGAGTCGGAGTTATACGCGTTAGGAGCGAAATCGTCGGAGAAATCGGCTTACCTTGTGATTTTTCTTCTATTTCTCTCTCTAAACTCTCTCAACCTTCTCTCTCTATGGTTCAGGTTGCTGTGCGTGAATGAGCAGCTGAATGAGAAAGATGAACTTATATTCTAATATTTCATAATATTATAATAATTTTTTTAATTTTCCAAAATTCGGATTTTTACAAAGTTTTGGCAGATTTCTGCCCAAACTTTGACAAATCATAACTAATTCTAGAAAAATAGAAATGATGTGATTCCAAAGCCTATAGAACCCTTATTGAGTCTAGTTTCAAGGAAAAATATAGACTTTTGCTTTCTGGAATCACAAAATTCCCAGAATTTCAATCTTTGCATATTGTTCCAGAAATTTCACAGTTTTTCTGTGCTGACTTCAAAAATTCATATCTTTTTGTGTATAGCTCTAATTGATTCATATGACCTATCAAATTAAAGATTAGGATGTCTACTTTCATCCTGTAAAATATTATAATTTTTTTTCTCATCATTTGATCATTCAAAATCACATGACAAGCCCACTACCTCATAGGCGATTTTACTGTAAGCATAATCACTTTCTCCAAAATTCACCATTTTACTTTCTTAATACCCTAAAGATATAGAAATCATTAGGGAATAAATTTGGGCTCCTGCTAAATTGGGGCTTAGCAGTCCACTTAATTTAGGCTTATTCCCAAGCCCCCAATCCCAAATTTTGGGGTATTACATTTCTCCCCCCGTTCAATAAATTTCGTCCTCAAAATTTGAAAGTCTACAACTTAGGGATTTATCCTATATCATTATATTATCACATGCAGGCTCAAAAGCCATGTAACACTATAGTCATACTTCCATTACTAATCTCAAATAGCATTCAGCATTCATCATCCATTCTGTACACAATATGTAGCGTGTAATCAAATACAGGTACCCACAACGCTTGGTTCCAAAGGCCTTAAGCCTCTTTGGGACTTCACCTGAATTCACACAATCATTTTTTTTTTGTAACGACCCAATCCTCACCCCCTTAACGAGGTCTGTTGGGCTAGTGAGCCGGCCATGGTTCACTTCGTTAGGTTCCTCTCGTGGTAGAATATCGCACCTTATGTGAGATTGGTACTATTGGACATCAAAACGCTTGGTCACACTAGTCTTAATGCCTTCGCTACAACCTGGTACAGTTTGAATGTTCTGTCAACCTCAAAACATTACCTTGGACACATTGATCCAATGTCATCATGCTAGGCATCGACCATAGTATTAGACACATAGGTCTTACAGCCCAGAGACACTGTCTTATGCAACCTTGCACATCGGGTCTTACCGCCTTGTACAAACCTGTACACTTTATGTAATTCATGCTTACCTATTCAGTGTTCAGGATCAAATGACTATTTGACCCTTATTGGCCGTACTGTGTGCACTATTCACTAGCCATACGATGTACACTATTCACTTGTCGTACCATATGCACTGGTCACTATGTGCACTATTCACTATGTGCACCATTCACTGTTTGCACTATATCACAAGTGGATGATTCATTCTGTGAGGCTATAGCCATGGAGATGCTCATGCCTCTACTCAACCTTGTTACATTAGAACACATCCCAATCCATACCTACTTGCATCTGTGTAGACCGTAAAGGTCAACTGTTGATATGGGATTATTATCACTGGTGCTGTTGAGAGGTATTCGCCACCATTCTACCCTACTACACTAGGGTTCATCCCAATTCCAGTTCACATGTGTCACCACAAACTACAAAGGTTGGTGACTGTTGACCATACAAGTCATTATATTGTACACCACGTAGGGTTTAATACTGTACACCACACAGGATGTAATATTGTACACCACTCAGGGTGTAATAATGTTCATCACATATACTGTAACACTATTGACTATCAAGGCCATATTATGTTTTGGGATGATCAACAATGGTGCGAACATCAACCCCTTCTATAAGTTTCAAAATTGCACCTATATTCATCACACTTTCGCTGCCCACTTTGAGGTCTATCTCCTCATAGGAGCTTTAATATTATTAGGATGATTTAATAGGAGTCCTACAGGAACCTCCCATGACACTTGACAGCACCCACAATCTATATTCCTCTGTGCCCACTCTTTGCCCGATTCAACTTGAATCATTCTGATCCATATAAACTCTTAGTTCAAGAAAACCCATTCGATGTGGGATTCATTACAATACACTATCGTTTAGGATCAATGTTTCCGTAGCTCTACTCTACGATTCAACTTCATGGCGGCTGCACTCTAGGGTTTGTCGTCACGGTGGCTGCACTCACGGGTTCATCATCATGGTGGTTGCACTCTAGGGTTCGTCGTCACGGTGGCTGCACTCTAAGGTTCTGTACTCGGTGCTTCACACAGGCGCCCATACACCTGGTCAGCCCCCTTCCAATAAGAACTTTCCTTAGGTAGCCCTCTCCAATCAGATGTCACCGTAGGTAGCCCTCTCCGATAAGATTTAACCATAGGTAGCCCTCTCCGTTCAGATCTCACCGTAGGTAGCCCTCTCCGATCAGAACATTCAATCTTTGTGGTTGCAGTACAAATCCATAATTATGCGATAAAGGCATCATTTCCCGATTCAATACAAACATTCTTATCATCAACTCAAGATTATGGATGGAATAGTTCAATTTCCGAAGCTTCAGCTGACAAGATGCGTATGCCCTCACTCGGCTCAATTCTCATCTCGATCTTGCCTGCTCGCATATGGGGATTCAATTCCCTTCCCAATCCATGCCATTTGGCATAAGTGAAGACAACAAAAGCCCATTATGGATCTGGGATTATCAGTGTTGATACTTTATAATAAATTTTTCATTTCAGCTCTTTAAAGCTCCTCTCACAATCATCATCCCATGCATAATGCTGAGTTATGGGAAATTTCGATATAAACATCTCATCCCTTTTTTTTTATTGTTACACCCGTAGCCCTTCTTGGCTTCGTACCCGAGTCCCTTAGGACGTGGCTAGCAGCCTTGTCGGGTAGGGTGCCTTTTTATTCACACCACATGGCCCTCCATAGTAACGCACAATCATCCATAAAAAATGTGATAGATAAATATGTCATGCACCATATAGTGTAAAATGAAAATTACATCAATTCGTGTGTGTACACAAAGTACAGGGTTAAACACCCAGTTAAAACAACAATTCGTGTGTGTACACAAAATGCAGGGACAACTATCTCGTTGGAACCCCTCCGTGTACCTCAGCCGAGTCACCGACTACAACTAGGTAAATCGTGTATCATAGCTGGGTCCTTACTAGGCCGAATGGTACATATACACTTCCCATCGGACGGTACATATACACTTCCCGCACCACAGCTAGATAATATTCGTGTACCTCAGCTGGGCACCAACCACAACCAGGTAATGTTCATGTACCTCAGCTAAGTCCCAGACTACAGCTAGGTAATGTGCCCTAGGTACGTGTTCATTCACAGAATATAGAACATACAACATATTAACCATCACATAGTGTACGAGAGATTATAGTTACTACATTGGCCTTTCCAGGATAACCTTCCTGATAATCGTTGATCATTGTTTGCTATTCTATTCTCTTGCCCTGTGTTTGCTGTATTAGGCTAGGTCTAACTTCCTGACCTTACCCAGCATCTAAACCTCTTAGTCTTACCACCTTTATGTTTCACTATATGAAGCAAGAAAGAGGTAAATTACACATAAACACATGGGCTTATCTATCATTTCACAAAGTTTTTGGTTCATAGGTATCCAAAAACAACATATCACAGGTGTTTACAGTAGTCAAGGAAAGCCTGCAACAACAAACAACCTCTGAACTACTGTACAACATGTCTTACTCTTTTTTCATAATATGACATAACATGTGCAACAACTTCCCAGTGGGTCACCTATCATGGCATTTCCCTGGGTTGAGCACGCTTAACTCTTTTGTACCCGTGCCCAAATGTGGATACCGGCTTTTACTGTTTCCGTCCACGGGTACCCCGTGACTACGCTCGTCTCAAAAGACATGCCGGCTATCTCCAGTCACCAAAATATTGAGTGTGGACCGCACATTAGCCTTGGCCGTACCCATATCCTTGGGTTCCGCAATATCCTTAGACCATTCTCGTCTAGTATTGCACCACTAGCGGCCCTTCAGTACCCACCATTTCTCAGGGCAGATTCATAAATTGGAAAGATACCCTCCTTTGGTACTTTCTGTCCATGCATATTTCCTATCACTGTGTAATCAAGACCTTATCAGTATACCATCATGTTGTCAGAACCACCGCACTTACTCTGAGCAGACAAGTCTGTGGCCAGAATCCTTGCTCTGATACCAAAATGTCACGCCCTTATTTCAATTTCAACCTTTATCAAAGTATTTGCGGAAAACGATATGCGGTTCAGTAGGCAACACAATAATAGCGTAACTATACTGATAATATGTGCATGATTACATAAATTCCCCATAGGAGTTTGTACATAATACTTATGATTAAGGTAGCCGCACAAGGCTACTAGGGTGTCTAAACTCTTCCCAGTGAAACGAAGACTTCTTCTCGTCTTCGTTCCACTACTGTAATCCCCTCGTACGGTTTTCTGCATTGTTGTTTGCATAACTTCTGTCGTCTCCTGTCTAAATTGTTGGTAGGGGAGGGTGAGATTCGAGAGAATCTCAGTAGGAAACAGATACCATAATGCATGCATGATTGATGCTATGTGTATGACATGTTAGCTTTATCTAGATATATGCCTCATAATGACATTTCTGCATGCTCAATGTTTCATACAACAAGACTATGGCCACAGCAAAAATAGAAACAGAGCTTCATTTATTCAAATATGCTCTACACAATCAAGTAAAGCAATCACATACATCACTACACAAGCAAAGATATCAAATACATGCAAGTAAGGTAAGTCCCCAACCTCCAATCTTTCTCCTCGATTTGCGTGCCAACAGCTCGGGGCTCCATATTCGATCCTACAATGTCAAATGTACTATTTAGATACTTCATAGTGTTTCTGGGGGTTACATGAGTTTATCTTGAAAAATTACTAAAATACCCTCGGGGACCCGGCCCCATCATACCCGGTCCGGCTGTACTTTTGTTGAAATTGTAACCTGGACTATCTTGACATATTTTCGCCCAAGGAATCCATTTATGGACTCAGAATTACCAAATTCACTGCCAAAAGACGAAATTGCCCTTGGCAGCCCTTATTTTAGTATTTTAGGGGCATTTTCGTAATTATGCTTTCTCGGCCTTTTCCGAAAAAGTGCCCAACTGTAACCCCACCTATTTTCGCCCACTGAATCCAATAGAATCATCAAATCATTGAAAATCCAACTCTAAGACCCATTTACAATGCTGACCGAAATATATAGGTTTTAAGGGGAAAATTGGGGTTTTTCGGTTTCGGCTCCGTAAACGTGTTCCTTTCTACTCCTAACCACTTTATTGACTATTCCATTAGGTTACAACTACCATTTAGTATCAATTTGGGCAGCATAATAGCCCCACAAACCCATTTCCAAAAATTAAAACTAATGGCAATCCGGCGAAATTTCACCGATTAAATTGCCCACAGCAGCTAGAATAGTCAATACACAAGAGTTTGGAAGTTACCTCAAGCTCCCACTAGCTTTTCTCAAAGATGGCTGAAAACCCTAACTTTCAAAACACCAAATTTGAGCTTTCCAAACCTTAAAGAATAAAGAGGAGTAGTTTAGAGTCGGAGTTATACGCGTTAGGAGCGAAATCGTCGGAGAAATCGGCTTACCTTGTGATTTTTCTTCTATTTCTCTCTCTAAACTCTCTCAACCTTCTCTCTCTATGGTTCAGGTTGCTGTGCGTGAATGAGCAGCTGAATGAGAAAGATGAACTTATATTCTAATATTTCATAATATTATAATAATTTTTTTAATTTTCCAAAATTCGGATTTTTACAAAGTTTTGGCAGATTTCTGCCCAAACTTTGACAAATCATAACTAATTCTAGAAAAATAGAAATGATGTGATTCCAAAGCCTATAGAACCCTTATTGAGTCTAGTTTCAAGGAAAAATATAGACTTTTGCTTTCTGGAATCACAAAATTCCCAGAATTTCAATCTTTGCATATTGTTCCAGAAATTTCACAGTTTTTCTGTGCTGACTTCAAAAATTCATATCTTTTTGTGTATAGCTCTAATTGATTCATATGACCTATCAAATTAAAGATTAGGATGTCTACTTTCATCCTGTAAAATATCATAATTTTTTTTCTCATCATTTGATCATTCAAAATCACATGACAAGCCCACTACCTCATAGGCGATTTTACTGTAAGCATAATCATTTTCTCCAAAATTCACCATTTTACTTTCTTAATACCCTAAAGATATAGAAATCATTAGGGAATAAATTTGGGCTCCTGCTAAATTGGGGCTTAGCAGTCCACTTAATTTAGGCTTATTCCCAAACCCCCAATCCCAAATTTCGGGGTATTACACTATCAAACTTAAACCAAGTCCTAGTATAATATGGAACGCAAGTCCCGTGTTCTGATCCTTAGAACCGAATTTAGCTTTAATATTCAAGAGTATATATCTCTGTAAAATTCATGTATATATATTTTTCATTTTGGATGAGGTACGGCGGAGCGTCTAATTAAATTAAAATTAAAATGTAATCAGCTGCTCTTCTTTTTTTCCAACACTATAAACTGCTATTCTATGCTTCAATCTATCAGAGATATTTATTTTTTATAATAACTGAAAAAATAGTGGACTTTGCTTATTCTAGAAGAGTGATGATCGATTATGTATTATGATGGTAGGTTTACAACTAATTGCACTATTTAAGAGTAAGGAAATAGATAGTTGTATGACCGTATTTTATTACTCTCAATGAATTCAGTGTTTAAGATTATATACACTAGTGAGTAAATAAATTAATATTTCAAATATACAATTCCACACAATAGTTTTATATTTAACACTGGTTCTCTCGTACAAAATGAATACATCAGTTCTTTGAATTAACTTATAATTTACAATATCAGCTCTTACTCTAGACATTAACATCAAAACTTCACTTCACGTGATCATGAAATGAAGCCCATTTAAGATTTAAAAATAAAGGGGTTGATTAAAATTAAAGGCCCGTATAAAAATAAAATTCATATAAATTTTAGCGGAGCGGAAGCACATCATATCTTTACAATATAAATATAAAATTTAAAATTTGTAAGAGAGCCGTGGGCCGTGGGCCGTGGCCCTTGCCAATGCCGCCTCGCCCCACGTGCCTAACACTATTCTAATTACTTATTAGATCTAACCAATATTGTTGTTAATTGGGTCCAAGGCCCACTAAGATTTATGATTTCACGTACGGTTTCAGCCTCAAAGGGATCAACCTGACATAGGATGCTCCTTTTTTTTGTTGGGTTTATCAAAAGCATCCCTGGCTATAGAATTCTATGACGCTGTATGATCCATGTAATAGAATTCATTCAATGGGATAAGATTTTATTGTTGTTGTAGTATCATAAAAAGCATCCCTAGTTCACTTTGAAATTGAGATGAATCTCTTTTAAAACTTAAATAGAATGTAAAGGGTTTTCATGTCTCCTAATTAGTACGCTTTTCGGGATTCAAATTTATTTTAGGGAAAATGACATTAAGGTTTCAATTAAAAAAATAATATCAGAAAAGCTCTAGAACTTATTAACGGTAACTCCTCCACTTGTCAATGGTTGCACTTTAACTTATCATTGACAAGCTACAAGACTTTTATGATATTATTTTCCTTAATTGGGACCTTGATGTCATTTTCCCTTTATTTTATCCTTTTTAGGAGAATGAAATTTCTTATCACCTCTACGAACAACTTTTTGCTAATACATGTTCCTCTCTTTGACCCTAATATATGCATTCATTCAAACTTTAGCATCAAGTCAAGAATGCACAACCTATTGGGCAATACATGAATTTAGGGAAATTTAATTTTTTGTCCTCACAATTTTGATTTGATTGTAACCCAACCTCTAAACTCTAACTCGGTACAACTCTTTCCTTATAGTTTTAATTTGGTTGCAACTCAATCCATATTATTTTAAATAGTCTCCATACTTTAGAAAATAAAATTATATATTGCATGAAACATAGAAACTAAAATTTTAAATGGTTAAAACTATAAGAATAAAATCACAGTGGTTTAAAGTTTGAGGAACGAGTTTTAACTCAATTGCACTGAGTCAGAGTCTATGACTAAATTACGACCAAAGCGTAATAATAGAGGTTAAAAGATTAATTTTCTCATATATTTATTTTGGTTTTCATTTTATACACTTTAACATCCAACATTGACTTGAATCATTCGCACAAGGAAATAAAGGATGATGGTATATAGGACCAACAAATGATGGTGGGTTTAGTTGAGATCTTTAGCATGATGCCATTTATCACATGATGTTTTTCTGCATGGTTTGAAATAATTCATTTTAATTTAGAGTCCCATCACAAGAAAAATCTCACAAAATCCAAAGTAGACCAGGTAATACGGGTTTAACCCGTGGGTTGAACCCGGCCAGCCCGAAAATTTTGGTGGGTTGGGTTATGAAAAAATGGGACCGTTTTGATGCGGTTTTTTTTGGCCGAAACCCATATAGTCCCAACCCGCCACGGGTTGGCACATTTTTGTTTTGAAAAAATTTGTAAAAGATGTGTAAGTGTCTAACCCTCCTCTCTCACTTTGTTTTAAGATACTATTAAGATAATATTACCTTTCACTTTGTTTTATTATTTGTGGCAGATTTACTTATGCAAAAGGAAAGTGCTCGAACTCAAAAAAATCTTACAGCTTCACATCATGTTTTAAATTCCAACATCATTAATATCAACTAATTATTGATTGTACTGAATGTTAATGATGAATATTGGATTTATGTTTAGTTTGTAATGTATGGACTTGTGATACATGCTTACTTTGTAATGTTTGAAACTTTAAAATTGATGTTTTATTATCACTTTATGATTTTGTAATATATTTTTAATTTTTTTATGATTTATGTTTGTAAAAAAAAAATTCACTATATTGTTTAAAAAAAGTTTGAAAAACATAGTATAAAAAAATTTAAAAAGAAAAGGAAAAGAAAATGGGATGGACGGGCTAACCCGCCAATCCAGAGGTCATGGGTTAGGTTGGCTAAATGTCAACCCATATTGATACATGTCTTTTTAGCCTGAACCCATATGATCCCAACTCATGACGGGCTAGCTCGAACCCAATAAGTCGGCCCATATTACGAGCTCTAATTCAAAGTCTAATCAATCGAAATCTTTCATGTTTACCAAATCTATCATTTTTATCAAATGTTTTTCTTCTCGGAATATTCTAAGCTTTAACGTTGGTAATCATGGGCTGATTGAAATAAACTAAGATACAAAATTAATTTCTTGTGCAGGAAAAAAATTAATTATTAAAAATCAATCAAAACTTGATTGAACAAGTTAAAAACACCAATTCATATGATATAACCCTCTCACATTGCTGATGCTCACATGGCCCACGTTTTAACAGGCCAACGCCCTCGCGGCTGTTACCGATACTGCAACTCTTTCAATTAATTAAGATATCAGATTTTTATTTTCATTACTTTCGCCGCGTGCGACTTTTTTTTCCCTCTGATAGGCTTTTCCTTTCCCTCAGCGAAGGGGCCGACCGTAGGCTAGAAGCAGAGATGCGCGGGTGGCCGTCACTCCCTTCTTCGTGTAGGGCTTCTCCTCTCTGTTCGATGGAGTGTCTAGGATGGTTTATTATATTGTGGCCGGTGGCTGTGCTGACTGGGAAATCATCCGATGGCAGCGGTGTAGTCGTGCGAGGTTGGAGGCTGGCCGAAGGCGAGGAGGTGTTCCAGCATCTCTCTCCTGAGACGATCTCCGACCACGACCTCCGATGGGTGCCTCCGTGGTTTTCGACGGCGAGATCTGTGGTGGAGGAGCGGCAGATGAGACATCAGAGCTTAACGGTGCCAACAAAAACCCCAGGTGAGTGCAAGGTGATGATGAATCAACTGTTAAGGGGTTTTCGAGGCTCTTTCGCTGTTTCGAGGAAGCCAGTGGTAACGACTCAAACTCACTCCTGGAACCAGGATGCGGCGCTGACGATGGAGGAGAAGAGGTATTTGGATGAGGAGCAGCCGAAACCATCGATGCGCAGTATGGGTTCTGAGGTTAGTGAAATTTTCGATCTCTTTAGACTTTCTATTTATGTTGATTCAAGATTGAAACTATCGGATACTCATTTGGCTCTGATTGGAGTTGGCTTTAATTTGTTGAGTCGAGATATCTGTGTAATTGAGTGGATGAGAGATCTTGTGGTTTGGTTAATTTGGTTAATACGGGAACTAAGGGACGATTTATGCTTTAATCTGGTTGGATATGAGAATAGTCAGTTGGATTTTAGAAAAATCATATCTTGCTATGCCTGGGTTCTGATTGCTGGAAGGAATATTAGTCTATTAGTTCGGGATTCTATTGGTTGGCCCTCAGTTGGTCACCCAGGGTATTTACATCTCGAATTGGATAGGCAAGTATTTGCTCATAATGCAAATCGACAGTTGATTTTATCAGGCGAAAGCTATGATTCTCTCCTTGAGAAATGTTTCATCTCAGGGAAATTTATCAGGAACCCTTCTTGTGAGTGGTTTCCCAGAGAAGCAGATTTAGTAGTCTTGAGTGCTGCTAATGCTTCAGCGCATAGGTCTTGCCCTTCAATTTGGGTGTTGCGTCCCTTGCCTCAGTTGCAGATATTGCTGTTGAAGGATGATTGGAAGTTGCTCCTTTGGCTTTGTTGCTTAGACTTGTATTGTTACTATTCTGTTTTATTAGGTTACTTTATTGTGTTTGGTGTCTGTTCTAGCTTATGTGTTAGTTTTGTTCTATTTTGTTGTTTCAATTTGTTTGTTTAGGTTCTAATTTTTATCGCACAGACTTATGTACTTATGGTTTCATGATTAATGCATTTCTTGTTGGCAAAAAAAAAAAAGATTTTTATTTTCATTTTTTTTTGGAGCAAAACAGAGTTCAGCTCCTCACCTTTTTTCAACCTCTAACTACCTCCCATTAATACGAGTTATACACGTTGGTCCGGTCCTTACCAATAACAACAACAAAAAATTAAAATCCTTATCTCATTCATTTTACTCTATCAAAAATCCGATTTTTAGACATATTATTAACTAAAAAATCCTACTCAATAATTTTATTGAGTGTTTGATTCAATCTTCATCTACATCTTTTTAAAGGACTACATACTTTTATTTGATTGATCCTCCTCACCGATACGATTTTCTTCCTTTAAACATGTCCAAACTGCCACATGTGGAAAATGTTAGGTTGCGAAAAATGTCGGTGGATTTTTTTTTTTATACAAAAAAGTTTAGGTAGGTTTGACACCAGTCCCGTACCAAGGTCAGGACACGGCCCTAAGGCTCTTTGAGTGCTTACAAGGGACTTACGAGATCGCCTATCAACGAAATCTCCCCATCGGTTAGAGGGTTCGAACACACTCCCTTATGATCGAGGTGATAAGATCTTAACCAACTGTGCCAAACCTCCTTGGCTGTCGGTGCATTTGAATTGATGTTGAAAGTTGTAAAACAAAAGTAGGTTTTGTGAGTAGTACCATAGAATAGAGATGACTGGCCCATAAATTTTCAGGCCAGGCTCCCTGTTCTTCACCCAAAAAATAATTGAGTATTAGTGCGTGGCCTGTTCTTTACAGAAAAATTGAGTGGCTAAGATTTCAAAACTTCGGGTAGAAGATAGAGACTTTCTACATAAATTTTATATCTCTTCGACTGTATATGTGGCACTCACATCTCAAAGGCACTAGCCACCTTAAATTAAAGCAAGACACAGAAAAATTGCATAGACATTACGAGCTGACATTAAAAAAACGTGAAAGTAAAATGTTAAAAACAAAGAAGGAAGAAAATAACAATTAATTAAGGTACATTGTAGAAACTTTCTTCTATTTAAGGTGCAACAAAGCAAGCATCTCCAACCACATCCATATCATCACTCTCTCCTTAAGATTGTGTTCTTGAGCTCAAATCACAGAGAAATGGCTGTCGCCGGAAAACTGGAGGCCGAAGTTGAGGTCCATGCACCTGCTTCCAAGTTCTTCAGCCTATTCGTAACCGAACTCCACCATGTTCAGAACATTAGCGATCACGTTCATGAAACTAAGGAGCATAAAGGAGACTGGCACGCCCCTGGTTCTGATCACGTAAAGAACTGGACTTTCACTCTCGGTAAGCTCTCATCATGCAATTTAATTTCAAGGGTTTCAATTTCGTTTATATTTACCAACAAGTTGTACCGTTCTCACCTTGGCAAGGAAGTTCAAATCCCATAGAGCAAACTTGTCGGGAGATGTTAAAACCTTTACGCTCTAAGTCTCGAGAGAGGGGAAACCCTGACCAAATCAAATTTTCTTATATGTGCAAATTGTTGATGAACTCTTTAATTACAGGAGGTAAGGTAGTGAGCTGTAAGGAGCACTTTGAAGAGATTGATCATGCGAACAAGACGCTTACGTTCAACCTGTTCGATGGAGATGTTGCAGAAAAGTATAAAAGCTTGAAGGCAAAGCTTCAAGTGGTGGACAAGGGAAGTGGTGCCCTTGCCAAATGGACTTATAAATATGAGAAGCTTCGTCCAGATGTGCCTCCTCCACAAGCCTACTTGGACTTTGCCACTAAGGTTACTAAGGATGTTGATGCCCATCTCATCAAAGCATGACCTTCCAAAACCAGTGTATGGGAATTGGCTGGTGGTTTTCATGAGGGTTTTGTGTGTGAGTGTGTGAACCTATAATAATGGTTGTGCCGAGAATAAGTACAATGAGTACTCTTGTATGTATTTTGCAGTGTTTGATGTATTATTATTGTGCTTAGTTATGAAATGTTGGTTCTGTTATTAATGGGACACTTATATTTATTGTCTTCCTAATTTAAATCCCTACAGGTTGCATAATTTTTAATTTAATCCTTGCTGCTAAAATGTTGTTGTTAGTGTGTATGAAATTGTACTATTGTTGTTATATATAGCTCATCACACACACACACACACACACACACACACACACACACACACACACACACACACACACACACACACACACACACACACACACACACACACACACACACACACACACACACACACACACACACACACACACACACACACACACACACACACACACACACACACACACACACACACACACACACACACACACACACACACACACACACACACACACACACCAGTCGATCCTTAATATAAGTCAATTTTACCTAATTCTCACAAATTATCACTATAAAAAAATAGTGGACTAGCGACGAAATTCAATAATGAAATTATACAATTCTGTCATCAAATAGATTATCACTAATTAATTAACGACGGAATTTCATCACTAATTAACTATTTTATTTTTTGGTAGTGGGAATGATAGGTAAGTTGTTAAATATGTCTTACACACACACACACACACACACACACACACACACACACACACACACACACACACACACACACACACACACACACACACACACACACACACACACACACACACACACACACACACACACACACACACACACACACACACACACACACACACACACACACACACACACCAGTCGATCCTTAATATAAGTCAATTTTACCTAATTCTCACAAATTATCACTATAAAAAAATAGTGGACTAGCGACGAAATTCAATAATGAAATTATACAATTCTGTCATCAAATAGATTATCACTAATTAATTAACGACGGAATTTCATCACTAATTAACTATTTTATTTTTTGGTAGTGGGAATGATAGGTAAGTTGTTAAATATGTCTTAAATTGATAAATGCTTTTAAGCTTGTCCTCATTAAAATTTTCTCAATATATTTACAATGCAAGCCATTTTTACAGCTCTCTTCTTTCTCTCTTTTCAATGAGAATGGAAAAGGGATAAAATTGGATATATGAGACCAAAAAATTCTTCTACAAGTAACTTGTGATAGTAACCAGAGTGGTATTCAATTTAATAATAACACATGTGAGAAATGCCTACAGACCAAGTCTCGTTATTAATCACACTGATTGCACAATCTATATGGAAACATGATAGTTTGTGTTTGGATTAGGGTTAAAAAAGTACGTTCATGAGACAGAACTTCTCTCTCATACTTACTTCGTACACTGTAAATCACGTTGGAAAATCAGCTGCTACCGCTAATCCTCCCGACAAGCATATAAAAAGCTGATGGATGAGGTATATGTTTATTTCATTGTTGCTCTGCAGGTATATCTGTTATTCCTAACAAAACAGCTTATTAATGTCCAGCTAATGCAGTCTTTCAATCATAAACCAACTAAATCCACAATATTGCAAACGGCAATTATTTATTAATATTTTTCTAACAACTAATGAATTTTTAATAATTTCATTATAAAAATATTAATTTTATAAATCATCATTTCATTCTTAATTTTCTATAAATTATAGATTTATCTTATTATTACTACGAAACTATATACTACTTGTTTTATGTTCTAATTAGAAATTTATTTAATAAATAGAATTGTTTATAAATTTTTTGTTTTAATCATTGCTGCTAAAATTTTGTTAGTGATTATATATTGTTTTTAACACTCTTAATCGTTAAAAATAATAAAATTATGAGGAAAAAATTACCATGAAAGACATTTAGTTTAAGTACTTGCCTTTTCCACTCCAACTAATTCAAATAAATAACTTTTAAACGCCATATAAAGATATAGAGAATCTTCAATTTTTCTTTTTCTTTTTTTAATTTGATCAAGAGTATAATCACTTTGAGGTTTAAAGCATAAAGAATTTTTTCATCTCCTAACAAGTGGAATTCCCAGAATTTGAATCTGTGTTCAACTGGAGAGCTCATTGTGTATGTGCACATGTAAATCGCAGGCAGTGTGGGTGGTGTGTTTTTAATTGTTAGAGTTTGTTAGAAGTTGCATTTATGAGGTGTTGATCTATAGTAATTGAATTTATTATGAAAAGTACTCTCACACGCTTTATTAATGGATTCAATTCTCTCTTTCTATATTATGGGGATAAAGGTCGTCTAATAATTTAGAAGCCACATTAAAGAAAGAAAAGCATATTGCGACAGAAACTGTTAAAGGAGTGGTGTGAAATAGGATTGGATTATTACGTCCATATTATAATAATAACTAATTTTTTCCTAACAATGTACTATGACATCTATCTATACTTGCTCCGTTTCTTATTACAAGTAACGTTTAATTGAATCTCACAGTTTGAAGTGGCGATTAAGAGTAATAAGTGTGTTAAAATTATAATTCTTTTTAACTAAAATACCCTTATTTATGAAGTGATCGAGAATAAGAGAGAGGAGGATAAGAGAATCAGAAAAAAGAGATATGTGGAAGAGAGAGAATGTGTGACGGGGAGAGAGTGTGAGTGAATACAAATAAATGCAATGATATTAATATGAGAAATTAAATGAGATCGGGTAAAATGGGAAATCAACATAAAAAATTTGAGACACTCTCTAAATGTCTCTTATAAATAGGAACATGGTATATGTGGTAGTTGACTAGTTGTTTCTTACAATAAGGAACTAGCGTGTACTCCCCCGTGTGTTGCATGGGGAGCTTGTGCTTATACAAACTGCTAATTTGAAATACTACTAAATTTGGTAATCATGTCATTGCCTTCTTCACTTCAATGGTCGTTACATATTAGTAATAATTACCTTTTGTTTAAATAGTACATAATTCATAGTCATAGTGTCACTAAGTCACATTTCTAAATACTTCTTGATAGACAACATTCTTTGTAGTCTTCTTCTCCTTGCTTTGATTATCACCAACTACTATCTTCAAGCCTTGCATGGTTTTAACTCTAGACAATGCAACATATAACTGGCCATGTGTAAAGACTAGCTTACAAAGATACAATCCAACATGTCGTAGATATTGTCCTTGACTTTTGTTGATAGTCATAGCAAATGAAAGAATTATTGGGAATTGTCTCCGTTGCATACGGAATGGCCATCGACTTTCAGAAGGATTCATATCCATTCTATGAATGAGGACCTTTTGATTTGGATGCGACCCATTCAAAGTGACTGCCTCAATAATAGTCTTCCCTAATTTAGTTATGCGGAGGCGAGTTCCGTTGCATAATCCTGAAGACTGATCAATGTTCCTCAAAAGTATAATTGGTGCTCCAACTTTAAGAATCAGCTTATGTGGAGGCAAACCAGAGCTGTTGATTGTGTTAAGGAACTTTGTGGTGTACAAATTGTGAAATCCATCACTATTTTCATCAGACTTGCAAATTGAGTCACAACTATAGAATTCATGAGCTTCTCCTAGCAAGAGGGAACACAAGTGGTCATTTATGCGGTTTACCATTTCTATGGTTGGTGCCAAGATAGCCCTATCATTGAAATATTCATTTGACTGTAAATGGTCATAGATATTAGGATAGGTTGAATCAACAATAGCTTGAATGGGATATGTGAAATGGGATATCAACAATTCAGATGGGATTTCAATTTCAGCAATGCCATCTTGAGAGTTGCCTAATTTGTCATCACCAACATCTAATAACCATTGTGAGAACCATGCCAATTGGGCATTATCGGTTGTTGAAGATGAAGAAGTCAGATGCATATTTATTGTGAGGCGAACAATAGTACAATGATCCCATAAGTGTGAAGAATTAATACATGCATTTACAATGGTTCCTCTTGTTCCTTTTGGGATGACCGGTAAAATCTGACGAAAATCACCACCCATAACAATGCACTTCCCTCCGTATGGCATATCACAGTGCATGATATCCCTAGTGAAATGTCAAATGCCTCAACACAAAAATGTTGAACCATTGGAGCTTCATCCCAAATAATCAATTTTGTGCATTTTATGAGTTTTACCAAAGGTGAATTTTGCTTTATTGAATAGATAGACAATTCAGTAATTTGAATTAGAATTGCAAACCAGGAATGTGCTGTCCTACCAGATGGTAGCAATGTTGCTGCAATTCCGCTAGAAGCAACAGTAAGTACAATATCTCCAGCTGCTCTAAGGCTTGAAGACAATGCATTCCATAGGAATGTCTTTCCAGTGCCACCATATCCGTACACAAAGAAAAAACCTCCCTCATCCTTTTGCAAAGATGCAATAATCATATCATAAATCTTTTTTTGCTCACAATTTAAGGACCTCACAAGGTGATTTGCCTCCACAGTTAAAGCATTTCTATCATAATTTAACTCTTGGAGGATTAGGTGATTTGAAAAGTCAACTACATGGCTGTCCTCGGGTAATGGCATATGAGGGAAGTCCAAAATACTCTTTCCATTTTTGCGTAACAATGAATCTATCTCCTTTAATGCCAATTGTTCCTTAACAAACAAAGATATAGTGACATCTGCATGTTTATATATCAAAATAAGAATATAGCATTAGGAAGGCATATATGTTTATTAGTATATTAATTACTAATGAAGGATATAAAAGGATTTAATGTAAACGAAGCTTGAAGGTAAACTTACTTGATGACACCGGATTATTTCTACGAATGTACAACAAATCTTCAGAAGGTACTTTTGAGGTTTGTTGCCAAACAGACTCAGGATGATGTAGAGCTGAACATAGCAGCATACTAACAAAAAGTTTTCTGAGTGAAGTACCAGATGCCCATAATGATGCTTCTTTAATAGCTGAAATAAATTCTCTATCATCATCCAATAAACCATGTGCAAAACATGCATCTCTAAAGGTATCATAGACAACACCATCAACAGTTTTTATGTCATCAAAGGAACGTGGACCCCTCACTTGTGTGAGTAGAACACGTAAATAATATAATTCACCTGAGGCTGGAGATACATGGGTAATCCTACCGACTGAATTTCCTCTTTGTCTACGTTTTCATTGTCTTTTACTCTTTTGATAGACATAATGCTTAGGAAACTCAATATAAGTTAAAGTTCTTGCAAAATCATCCTCATCATCATCATTTTTTGCCATCCAAGAAAGGAATTGAGATTCACAAACCCTTGGCTTATCCAATAGCTCTGACATATCATCTGTATTTCCATATATCACATACTGTTGATTTGGTAGATGGAAGCTGAACCTTTTAACAGAAGGACACCTGTGATGAATAGGAAATCCAAATATGCGTCATGCTGCTTCACTTACAGATACATATCTACAGTTATAATATTGTTGTATTTCATCAATCACTGATTGATCATCATGATTACTATTCGCATCAAAAATTGCAGCCACTACTCTATCATTACCTTTACTTATATATTTGAATAGATATTTAATAGCAGTAGAGTGGTTGCATTTCTTAACATTTAAGTGTGCATGAAACATCTTCAACAACTATGGATTGTATGGTACAACATACCTATTATCCAATGGGACACCCTTGATCTCAATTGTTCTTCCATCATCCCTTCGTCTATATGTGGGATAGCCATCATCGTCGACTGATGTAGTGTTGTTGAATTGCTTTGGGAAGTACTTGCTACACTTTTTATCTTTCATACAAGGAGACTTAGGGTTGCTCGTACCACATGGTCCATGAAGCATATACTTCTTGACCAAATCATACAAAAGAGGGTCCTTCGTCTTGTCTGGAATTTCAGCATAAATAGCCTGGTCAATTGATTCTGGATCATTGATCTTGTCTTTTGGATCAAGGAAGAGTAGTATATGAGTATGTGGAAGTCCTCTCTTTTGGAACTCAACGGTGTATATTTCTGCAAAACAAAAGTCAAGAAACAAATCAGTAAAAATTTAATGTAGTTTCATTAATGACAATATTTGATGAATTTGATTTACAATATATATTTCTAACCTACCCGAATAGTTCCAAATATTTTTTTCTCCTTCAAAATCTTTATCAAGTGGTCTAACTTGAGCTTAAACATCCTAGACAAAATATCCGGACGATCATCAGGTTTCAATGCATGTTTGTCACAAAATCTCTGAATTTCTGGCCAAGCAGGATTGCAAGTGAAGGTTAAGAATAGATCAGGATATCCTTTTGATTTGCATATAGCCATAGCATCCTGATAGTTCTGTATCATATATCTTGCTCTCCCAGTGAATGATGAAGGGAGAACAATCCTCTTGCCTATAGATGAAGCATTTCTTTCTCCCCTTAATACTGCATCAGATAATCCTTAGTACAAATCAACTCTGAGTTCTTTTTGATGGGTTCTCACCCAAAGTAATCTTTATGACTCAATCATTGTGTAACCATCCACTATAAATTGCTGCAATAGTCTTGAAGAATGCAAAAGAGTTGACCTTTCACAAAGTCTATTCATGAGCCTGTACACGAAGAACTCTCGCATGCTAAGCCTTTTTTTGTCTTTGTTGCATCAAGTGTTTCTTCTCTATGTTTGATATCATCTCTGTACCTATCTTCTACAAAAGGGAAAAGAATTGGATACTGTAGTGGAAGGTAGGATGCATGCAATTCATTAATCCGCTTTATTTTCCCAAAATGCTTTTGAATGATTATGTCACGCACATTATATGACATATCTATATCACCAACAACTAATGCTGCAACTGCAGAAGCAGTGGGCATGTTATAAGTTCTACCGTCAGTGTGTCTTGTCCCCAATAAACACACCTTCAATGGCATTGGATTTTGACTACGAATCATAGATGATACAAGACGGTATCGTTGAACAAATGGATTTACTTCATCCAATTGTTGCTTTATCTGATCAACTATGGTAGGATCAATTAAAGATTGTGTTTGAATTTGCTGAAAATATTGAAATGATGCTTTATAAGTTAAAACAACTTAATCAAATTATGTAATTTAATGACAACTTTGAGGTGAACATACCTAACTGCTGCAATTCTATTGGAGATTTCGTTCTCTGTATCAAATATGTATAATTGTGAGTACACAGGTCTTGCTCCTTCAGGTGGTAATAAGCTGCCAATATTGTGGTAATTTATTCCAGACATGACAAATGAGTAAGGTCTTCCACCAAAATTCTTTGAATGGTCAATCTTCCCTCCCATAGATGTGAAAGAGAACATGTTGTTGTATTGTCTGATATTTTCATGAAAGCTCTTTGATTCAGCTGACTTCTTATCAAAGAATAACTTGTCAAACAATGGAGGTAGATTTTTGAAATTGGGTAAGACAACTTTGCCTTTCAAACAACAGAGAGAAAATAAGTTGACCTCTCTTTGATTTTTGTCCTTCTTAATTCTTTCATTATACCAAAGTAATGCTCCACAAAACTTGCATTCATAAATTGGATCCCCTTCATCTATATACCCTGTGACATGAGTGTTATGTAAAATGAGATGTAGGAAAATATCGATTATACTAAATAATGGTAATTGTATTACCTTCAAACTCTTGATGACACTGATATAATGAATTTGTTTGTTGGAGGTCAGGATTAATTGTACCTCCATCTAAAATGTAAAAATAAAAAAAATGGATAGCCAAAAGAAATGCATGGTCTGATAAATTGAACAATAAAACCAACTTTATTGTGAACTGAAGCTTACTACCATCGTGACCACCGTTAACAATATCTTCATCGTCACTCTGATTAATTCTGATTTCCAACTCAATTTCTCTATAATATGCTTCTTGAGGTGGATCTTCAGCATACAAAATAACAATAATAAGATGCGTATATATCATACCATAAAAAATTAGTATATAATATTTTGTTCATGTAGTATTATCACAATTCATAAATACATTGGTAATCAATTGTAATTAGTGAAGTTCATTAACAAAGACAAAAAATAATGTAATACATAAAGTTATAATACAAGTCTTGACTCAAGCATCTTTATTACTCTGATAAAAGGCAACGATTAATAAACATGAATAATTCTATGTAATGCAATGATTCTTCTCCAAACTTATTTATTGTGGCAGTAATAATATCTAATAAAAATGTTTAGATAAAAACTATGAGTGACACTAAAAACATGTAGGATATCGAGTTAGGACATCAAGAATATGTACCACAATGAGGCTGAGTTGTGTAGTCCATAGAAGGAATCTGTTGATTGCTATCTACTATTGTATTATATAACATAACATCAGATTGTTGGGATGGTACTGCATTATCAGCTGAGAAAGACATACAATGGAAATGACATGAATATAATATACAATGGCACATGCTATGGTGAAATAAATAAACTATATATTGACCTTCATGCGATGTTTGCTGTATTCTTTTCCTTCTCCTAATTGGTTTTGCATTATTACTTTCTAAACCTCTCTATCTAGCACTTTTACGGATTAAGGGCTGTATGTTTAATTGCTGGTCTGAGGCAGCTGAATAAGGAGAGACAGAAATAATATTATGGCAATGCATACTTAGATATAAAAAGAATTAGTTATTAACATAACAATTGGAATATATATATATATATATATGTATATATATATATATATATATATATATATAACTATGTATATGTATATATATATATGTATATATATATATGTATATATATATATACATATATATATATATATATATATATATATATATATATATATATATATATATATATATATATATAACTATGTATATATATAACTATGTATGTATACCTTCACTCCTTCCAAATTGATGAGATAAGTTTGATGCAACATTAGTTATATCTTTCAATGATGTTGCTAATCTTTTTTGTCCACGAAGTTTCTTCCCTTGTTGAGGACTGAAGATTGATTCTGGCTGAGTATTTTTTGTAATAGATGCATGAAATGGTGTTCTAGATGAAGGTGTATTAGGTAGGCCAACACTTTTTGCTGGGAAGTAAAATAAAAACAATGAATGATGAGTTGATTAAAATGAAAATATTAGGCAATCTGATTAATGATGAGTTTGTGCATAGTTCAAGTGTTTGTGTAAAAGATACATCTGTAAGCATACATAGACATATAAGATAATATTTTAATGCAGATGATAATGAAGATATTAACTTGTAATTCAACAATATCAATTAACTTTGCAGGTGTACCATTATTGGAAGAACTTCCTAAGGTAGAAGAGATCTTAGTTATGTCTTGAATAGGTGCAGATCGGTTTAGTTGTATAAGTTCAACAGCGACATGGGCAGGAGTAATGACAGATGCAGAAGACTGTGCATCCTCACCTTGACCTGGTCCAATAATAAATGAAGACACATGAGAAGTAATTTAAATGATATTAAGCAATAGGCTGAAGCAATGCAAAAGCTACAAAACATGAGTTAAGATAAGAAACGGTGGAGGAGCATATTACCAGATACGAAAATATTAGGAGGAGTAGCTGACTCATGGAGCATTTGCATGTTAGGAATGGAGTTGTTGAGACTTGTAGACAAATGTTCCCTGTATAAACATGGATAGGAATTTAGGTAGGTAATTTAATTAAACATGATTGTTGAAGGTTGAAAAAGAACAAAACGCATACCACATCTATTGAAGTCTGAAACAGATTTTTGGTAGACCTTAGAGATAGCTATTTATGAGGGGAAGTTGTTTTTTTTTTGACTCATGCAGCAGAAATGATGTGCGGACAGAGACAAGTCTACATTACATATATATTATAGTAGTACATAAGTCAGATTTCACATTTGAAAAAGTATGGTTGACCTCCAAATGCTTTAGCTGCTGCTTTTTGGTTGAGGTTGTTTATGTATCCAAGTACTTTCAGCTCATTGGATGAAACTGTGAACTGAAATCTACTACTCTCATTGTTGGTTATTAGTAGTATCCAAGTTTAATCTTAATCTTATCATGAACCAACATGTCTGTACAACATATTCTTAAGCATACAAGTTATTTGACAGTGAAGAAATGCTTTTTATTACTTTAAAGTGTATTGAAAAATACAATAGTCAATTATTATGAAGGTTCATACTTTGTTTTGATTTTAACTTGTGCCACACTTTCTAAGCAGAAGGTAAGGACCATAGTATTTTGTTACTTTGGTTCATAAATCTTATTCATAATACCTACATGCATCAATAGGTTCAAGCATTCCTTGATATAATATGAAAATTACATCTTGAGTTTGCAAATTAAATAGTTTTAGTTCACAGAGAGCTTGGCATGAACTTCTTCTATCTTCAGGAGCTGTAATATTCTTGGTCAGCTAATCTCCCATGGTTTCAGTTCACAAAGTAATGCATGAACTCCTATAGGGGCATTGTAAATCCAGACATGCATAAGCATACAAGTTACTCGACTGGTAATATATGGATTGTAATAGTTGATATGGTTTTTTTTCAAAAAAATTATTTAAAAAATCCTTTTTTTTCAGCTCGAATTAATTCAGAGTTACTGCGAATATATTTAAGGGTTCAAATGGGTATAAGGGTTCATAGATAGTATCGTTAGTCATCAGTTTTGTCAAGCAATATTCATTATGTGGAATTATTCTGTGAATAAATTGGAAGGAAATAATAGGGGGACATATAATTTAGACAATTTTTATATATCCCAGCATGTATATAATAGTGTATGTTAGCATAGAGTACAGTTTTTTAGGTTTCTGTTATTAATTCATAATTATTAAATATTGAATGATGAATAAATGGATAGTTCTCTAACTCTATGGACTTGTTGGTTTTAAGGTGGTCAATGTTTGATTAGACTGCCATAGTAAGTAATTAAATGATCAAAAACTATGAGGGTCATTAGCGCATGTAACCAGAAAACAAAATTCATTAAAATTTAAAATCTAGGATACAGACTTAAGTAGGAAACTGATAACATTACATTACAACATTGGAAATGAAGACACTTGAAATAAAGGACTAACTAACATTGAAATCCAATACTTGACTGACATTGAAACTTATACAACTTGTAAGGGAAGCCTGGACACATCACTATAATATCATCTACTTCTCTTGCTTAATAATTTTAGCCACCCTTTCATCAGAACATATGACAGCTGGAACTTCAATAGCAGCGGATCCATCATCCCTAGATACAGTCCTCTTCACATTGGTCCTTCTTTTTCCTTTGACAGGTGCAGGTGTGACTTGATTGGTAAGGTCAAATAACACAATGTCATCTTTTTTTCCTCCCTATAAAGTGGCCTTGGGAACTTCTGAAACCATATTTTGCTTGATAGGTGTATGTGTCACCACAGGTTTGGGAAGATCTTCTACAGCATTTTCGTCGCTTGCAGTGGCAGAGACAGCAAACTAACAATCATTAAAGAAATTGATAAGTAAAGTGAAGTTAGATAGTGAAGAATAATGTGCTTATATAATATTAAACTATTGTGAAAAACATGAGAAGCCATTTTAGATAATGTTATAACCTGATCTTGCTGAAGACTTTCAGTTGCTTCAGGCTGTTAAATGAATCATTTGTTTCCATTAGTCAAAATGATGAAGGTAAACAAATGCATCAATAACTGAAGTACAAAAACAAACATATGAGGGTAAGCCACTTAGTAAAGTTAATAGACTTCCGTAAGATCACCTTATTAGTTGCTTCCATGAATTGGTTCATGAGGTTTTCACATATAGTGAATTGACTAACGCTTATACTAGAAGTTGGATGCTTTTTGTTGTAATCATTGATCTTAAGTTTGAGCAGCACATTCTTACCAACAGGACTGTCCAATTCATCAGGGAAGTCATATTCACATTTTTCCTAATACAAAAGTAACGTTAATGTTAATAAACATTTAAAGGTATGAGTATTAAAAGAGGAAGTTTAAACTACAAACATTTTGAAGGATAAGATTTAACTCAGGAGTTGTCTTTTGAATCAACTGCACAACTAACTTATCCCAAAAAAGAACATATACAGATCTAGTTATATGCTTGACGAGGTAATGAACCTTTAGCCTACAATATAAATGACATGTGATGTATGTGTTACAGGGGTACATTTTAAACACAAGAATTCAGATATATCATGAAAGGAAAAGTACTTTGGCTCAATTTTAAATTGAGATTTTCTTGTGCAACTGGGACACATAAGAGTGGCATTTTCAAATGTGGCCTTTGTTCCACACTTAGAGCAACCATCATAGTTCCAACCATAACGTGTTTCCAGTTTGACTATCTCACAACTTATTACAAAGGATGTGCCCTGTAACAAAGTTGTCATTGTCATTGTAATGATTTCATGGAATTTGAATGTTTTTTTCAGACAAATGCAAATGTAATGTATATTATTGTAATAATGAGATTTTGCTTTGTGAGAGTAATGAAATAAGTAGAAGTAATATCACATTTCAGCACATTAAGAATGGGTAGTAAATATGAAACCAATAATTTTGAACTCACAATTTCTTGATCTGCTATCTGGGATATAGTAATTTTTGTTTGAGAGTGCAATGATCCTGCATTTGACAGCTGGGTGTACTGAGATGGCATAGGCTGACTGAGGGAAGTCAACATTGGCGAAAAGCCATCCTTGGAACTGTTAGAATGAGTGAATGAAAAGATTAATATATAGTGCATGAAGAAAATGAAGAACCCAAATAGATGACATTTATGGTTGGAATAGACCTTTCTATGAATTGTTTGACCTCCTTTATTAGTGGATTAAATGATGCTGTGGTTGCATTAAAAGAGCTATAAACCGTTGGAATCCCTACAAGAAACACATACAGGATTGGGATTTATATAATATGTTCAAATCCATTGTATTACAATTCAGGTGATGAAAGTCACAAATATAAATAGAGACAGCCGCTCACCATCCTTTGAAAAGCCGATTCTAGCAAGCTTAAGTAGAATAACAACAGGTGTTTCATTGTTTTGCAGTTGAGCCATTAATGCATCAGAAGCAACAACATCAAATAGCACACAATCGACTTCATTCTCTCTGAAAAACAGAAGCATATATGTTAATAAAGAAATAGGAAATTTCCAGACAATATGGAATATGATTACATAATAATAATATCATGACAATTACTCATCGTCAGTTAGCAGCATTCAAAGCTTCATCTTTTTCTCATTATCCTTATGAAATTCTTCCAATGTACCAATGCTTCTAACAAATGCAAGTACATCTGCCACATATTGAGAAGGTCAAAAACAGGTTGAAGCTGCAAAACTAATACAAATAAGGAGAATTATAATTATAAGGAATGAAATAAGGAAGAAAGAGAAGACCAATGAGATGATCCAATTGATGATCCTGATCCGCCTTCAAAATTTCAGTAATAGGCATGAAGGAGTAAGAGTAGGAGGGTATAGAAGCAAGTTCCTCAGCAAGATATGTTTGTGTAGTGAAAGTTATCTTAAAAGGATTGGTCGTTGCTCTATATTGACCAACATTTGAGTGACTACAAAGTTAGCAAACTTATAAGTCTTTAATTTAGTTACGAACTCTCTGAATTTTACATGCAAATCTTTGTTCAGGATACTTGCTTGTATCTTTGACCCCTGAAGAATGGAATTAAAAAAAACAACTTTCTATTAATTTAATTATATGCAGACGTTAATGTAAAAAATAATGAACATATGAAAGTGAAGACAACAACAGAAGATCAGAAACAAAGAATGTGTTGACCTCTGCATCTACCAAAACCATTGAAATGCAAAAAAGCACTGAAGGTGCTTTCTTGTGGTAAACATTCCATTGTCTAGAGACTCTGACAACAATGTTTCAACGGTCAGTACCATCATGCAAATCCTTAATCATTGAAGGACGACCCATTATAAGATCTGAAAGCAAAACTAATAAGTAAGAAAGGATGTCAATAGAGTTCAAAAGAATTAAACACACAATGGAATGGATCATGTAGCAAGGGATGAAACCACTGTAGTACATACTTGTGGTCTAGGATTCTAGAGCAAGTCCAGTATGTAAGATGAAGCAGTAATGCTAACATGCATGACTATTTATACATAGAGATAAGTTCAATTTAAGGCGGGGAATGTATGGCAAGTTCATTGAGATTAGCCAAGAACTTTTCAAACAGATGGGACTGTTGAAGAACTTAATTGCATCACATACCATACTTTCATAGCAAGTCCTTGACCATGAGGTTAAGAGTGGGAAGTCCAGGATCAATGATGTGTCATTAACATCACAGGTTAATGGTTCCAGTATAGAAGAGACTTCGGTAGGAAAGCACGTGGCTTCAAATGGGAGGCGGGGATTGATGATGTGGATGACAACGACATGTTAACATTACAATAGAAAAAGTATTTACATAGCAAATCAGTGGCTCTCAAACGCGAGGCATGGATTGATGATGTCGGATGAAGATATATTAAGGAGAGACCTACACGTTGAAGTATGAATGAACAGAATGAGACAAAGGTGAAGGGATTGCTGATATGGAAAATCATATTGGGAGTAGAACACACTAAAGGATTCTGTGCAAAAATAAGAAAGTAACTTTAGGAAGGTAAAATACATTCTGTTGCTGGATCAGAAGTTATGACATGCAAATCAAGACACAGAAGAGGATATTGAGTGTGACATACCAATGACAAAGAGGTTTGACACAATTCAGGTGAAGGAAAATGACTATACTGGCATGAAAACTAAAACCAATCACTGTATAATCAGAAGGCACCGCTACCTGACCCTTGCTTGATGAGAAAAAAAAGTAGATAATGTATCAAGATTGAAAAGGCATAATGTAAAAACATACTGAACCGTAGCAGGTGTAATAACAGGTAACTAATGTGATTCATTCAAGCATAGTACATGATGGTAAGGGCTTGAAGTTTTAACATGATTTATGGTAGTATTTTGAGTCTTAGTAATCAAGAACCATTTTTTTTTCAGTACCTTCTGGAAGAGCATAATGTAAGGCATAAAGATGAGTTTAATGTGTTAACAAATTAATGTATCGAAGACAAGTCCTGCTAAGTTACCTAGTGAAACAAAATCAAGCCCTTTCATAAATTCCATATAAATGAGGAATGTGGTAATATATATGTGTACGAATATGCAGCATTAAATTGTCCATGACAATGATATTTTAAATTAGAGAGAGCCATAAGCAGACAAGGTTGGAAAACAGAACATAGGTAGAACCACGCAAGTCATACATACTCAGATTGAATTTTGGCAGCAATGTGAGTGCTTCTGTAATGAACAAATCCATAAGATAATAATACTGTTGAAATCAGCTGCAATCAGGAAAGAACGAAGCAAAGTCAGATGAATGGAAGAGCAATAGTGGCATGGGGAGCTATGGATTGTAAATCCTGACATGAAAGAGGATGCTGGTATTGAAGAGAGAGGTAAATTGGCAGAAGTTCAGAATAACAACAGCATGAAAGAAATTAAAGGAGCATTTATCAGATAACGTGAATGTCAGATATTAAAGGATACAAAACAAATAATTAAAAAGTTAGTGTGGCAGGGTACAATACACTATGTTGCTGGATCAGAAGTGATGACAAGGAAATTTATTATACCTCTACCTTTTTTTTTGCTAAGGATGACTCATGATATTGACCTAAATTGACCTCACCTAAAACACATCAGGTGTGACGTGCTGAGTGCTAGCAGGTGTGATAAGAGGCAACCAATGAGATTCATGTTTACATATTAATTGATAATTGATGTTAACGGGTTGCGCAATATAATTTCTGAGTCTTTTCTTAGTCTTGGTAAACATTAACAATTTTATTGAAATGGCGGTGATAAAGCATAATGTAAAGCATGAAAATCACTTTCTTATGTTAACTATTTTCATTTAGGCAAAGACAACAGCTGCTCAGTCAGAAAGTGAAATAAAATTTATCCCTTTCACAGATGCCATTAAGATGAGGCCATCGGTAGTACATATCTGTCCAAAGCTTCAAAATTCAAGTGAGTATGACAAAGACCTGAATATTCAGAGATATAATTTCGCAGGCAATCTTGGTTAACAGGGCATAACTAGAATCAAGCATTTTATATATACTCCAATTGAATTGTGTCCAAATACATGACAGTATGGTAGGTAATACTGAAGCTGTAACAATATCAGCTACATATCATAGGCCACATGACTACTTCCATTGAGTTTAAGTAATCAGCAAGACACATGACATAATAAAGGAGACGTATATTAATAATAATAAATTGAGTAATAACAGAGATGTGGCTACATATGGATTTTAAATCATGACACAAAAAAGGGAACATGTTAGTGAAGATATGGTAATTCCATCCTCAGAATTCCAAAATGATAGCAGTATGAAACAAATTTAATGAGTATTGCTCTATACATAGAGGAGGTGTGACGATCATAGCTAAATATCATTTTTCTGTCATTTATGAAGCAGATTAACATCTTCCTAGGTAGTCAAAACGCAAAGGAAAAAAGTATGACAGCAGCACAGTTACCTTTCACAGATGCCATTAAGATTTGGGAAGTGGTTTCATATATCTTTACAAAGCTTCAAATTTCAACTGACTATGACAATGAGCTGACTATTCAAAGATACTCTAATCTTGGTTAACAGGACATATCTAGCATCATGTATTTTATATATATTCCAATTGAATTGTGTCCAAATCCATGATAGTATGGTTGGTAATACTAAAGTTGTAACAATAGCAACTACATATCGTTGGCCACATGACTACTTCTATTTTAAACAAAACCATAATATATTAAGAGTTTAAGAAATCAGAAAAATAAATGACACAATAAATCTGACGTATAATGATAATAAATTGAGCAATAACAGAAATGTGGCGAGATATGGATTCTAAATGATGACATAAGGAAGGAACCTGTTAGTGAATATGTGGTAATTCCAAGATAACATTTTTTTGTCATGTATAAAGCATATTAACATCTTCCTCGGTGGTCAAAATGCAAAGAACAAAATATGATAGTAGCACAGTTATCTTTGACAGATGCCATTAAGATGAGGGCAGTGGTAATACATATCTGTACAAAGCTCCAAAATTCAATCGACTATGACAATGAGCTGACTATTCAGAGATACCCTTTCACAGGCAATCTATTTGAACACAACGTAGGTAGCATCAAGTATTTTATATATACTCCAATTGAATTGTGTCCAAAACATATGACACAATAAAACTGACATATAATAATATTAAATTGAGCAATAAGAGGATATTGAGAGTAACTTACCAAGGACACACAGGTTGAAGACAATTAAGTTGAAGGAGTATAGGTATATTGCACAATAGAGTTGACGTCACAAAGCAATTGGAAAAGCACAATTTAATGACATGCTGAGTCTTAGCAAGTGTGATAAGAGGCAACCAATGTGATTCATGTTCACATAGTAATTGATGTTAAGGGGTTGCAGTTTTAAATTGACTTTTCTTAATCTTGGTAAACAATAACAATTTTATTGAAATTGTATTGATAAAGCATAATGTAAAGATGGAAATCACTTGGTTATGCTAACTATTTTCATTGAGGCAAAGACGACACATGCTAAGTCACAAAGTGAAATAAAATTCATCCCTTTTACATATGCCATTAAGATTAGGGCAAAGGTCATACATATTTGTACGAAACAACAAAATTCAACTAAGTATGACAATGAGCTTACTATTCATGTTCTGTACATGGAGCAAGTATTTCGAAACAGTATGAAATATTAAATGACCATTGCTCTGTACATGGAGTAGGTGTGATGACTGCAGATAAATATCATAAGGCATATTAACATGTTTTTGGATGACACAAATGCAAAGGAAATAATATGACTAAAACACAGTTACCTCTCAAGTAATACAACAGTTTCCACTTCATATATAGTATCTATGGTTTGAGTAGATTTGATACAACACTAGCTATATGATGTTTACATATCAGAATATAAAATTTGATTTAGAGTTTTATGCAGTGGTCACACCATAAATAAATGACCTCAAATTATTATGAAAAAACACTCATGTTGTAAGTATAGAGTAGTCAACACTTCCCACTTCCATGATAGCAATGCAATGATGCCTAAATAATAGGCAAAGTAGGCTACATCAGCTACACTGAACAGCTCACCCCTTACATTTCTCATTGGTTTGAGATTATTTAAACGCGATCGAGGATGTATGTAAACATCAATCTATCCTTTTCTCACAACCTCAAAACTAGAAAGGTCAAGCGAATGTGAGAAGAAGATATCCCTTTGTAGAAATGTTGCCACTTCTGAGCAATTTTGTGAGGTTGATTTCTTCAACTTGCTCTGCCGTTAGAGAAATCAGGGAGTCAACTTCGTCAATGTATGTGTTGTTCCCGTTGTGATCCTGGTAACTCGTGATGCCCAAACTAATGAGAAAATTTACCACCTCCACATTGACAGTGAGGATAGCATAGGCAGTGGCCGATGGTATGATTCATATTATCTCCTTCTAAAATGTGTTTACGGCATCACAAGGTCTTTTGGTTTATATTGTCACCATATGGAGAGAGGAGACATCTATGACTTTGAAAGAGCCTACTCATTCAGTGATGTTGTACTAACTAATGTCGAGTGGCTTTGTGTGCAAATTCCATGGAGAGATCATGAGACCCTCACAATATATGACATATGACATGACAAATATATAGATGTAACTCCGATCATACCTTGGCGTCGGAGGAGTGAAAGCTATGTGTTACAGCGAACCACCTTTCAGGAATCAAAGGTCAAGACGAAACCTGGTGATGACCGATGGAGCTTCAAGGAGGTGGCCGACGCAACGATAACCTTGCCACGTTCATCTGATTTTGAGCCGGATCTAGGATCGTCAATAGTGGAGATGATAGGGATTAGAAAATGAGTTCCCTTATCTCAGTCGCGTATTTGTCGTTTACCCAGTCAAACAATGCCTTTCAATTAATGTCAATTAGTCCAGCTTGCTTTTTAGTTTTGATTCCAATATTTTCCACTATTTTAATCAGAATTTCCATTTTAGATTTCAAATCTATGTGGCAACTCTGTAGCTCGTACATATTGCAAATATATCTGTCCTGTCTCTCACAAAAACAATTGGAATTGACCAAAATGACCAAAACACAAAAATAAGTATTATTTTGATCTAGCGGGAATTTTGCATAACTTTATTAAACAACCTCTTTAATCATTAATCTTAAGATTGTCATATGTATAATATGTTTTTTATAAAATAACAACAAACGGAAAACTCCCCACTCTTCAGGCGGTTATCGCTGGATTGGAGGAAGACCTCCTACTTCGGTGTATCAGTAGAAATCCAGAACTTACAGAACAGAGAAAAGTGAACATTGTTGATGCTAATGGACTTGCTGACTCTTAGGCCCGAGGGGCAAGTTATATGTGAAAAAGAAAATTAGGACCTATATGATGCTAATAAGAATTGTCCAAACTGACAAAATAACAGAAATAAGTATTGTTTTAGCCACCAGTATGTATTTTGAACCAAACTAATTTAAATGAGCGGAGAAGCTAAGTAAATGATTGTTGATGCTAATTAACTTTTAAATAAGCATTATTTTATCCAGCATTATGTATTCTGAACCAAAACAATTTATTTGAGAAAAGTGAACATTGTTGATGCTAATGGACTTGCTGACTCTCAGGCACGATGAGCGACTTATATGATAATACTTATTAGGATATATATGATGCTAATCACAATGGACCAAAATGACCAAACAGAAATAAGTATTATTTCATCCAGTAATATGATTTCTGAACCAATCTGATTTAAAAGAGCAGAAAAGCTAAGTAAACATACACACAACACGGTCTAGAAAAAACATCATTTTCTACAATAAAAAGTACAGTGTTCTTAGCCTTGGCACACAACATAAGTAGGGACGTAGAGAATCATACACAGATTCAACAATTCGGATCTCAACTCATTGTTATACAGAGCTACTACATAGCAGATAGAATACTTTATGTAACCCTATTCAAGCACAGATGTTGGGAGCATCCATCTAAGTATGTCATCTTTCAAGCTCTTGAAGTTGTCAACATTTGTAGCCTTTAAAATTCCTTAGTCTCTGGAATCCAATCTGCCATGCATTTTAGATAGGTGAGATGCAGAAGATGTAGTTATTATTGACATCAGAGTTGAGGTTTGGAAGCCACAAGATATGAGGCAAAAGTACGACAAGCAAAAAGCTAAGAGAGTTTATTCACGATGCAATGAGATGTTCCAACTATGAATCATGAGTAGAGAAGAAAGATACCTTAAAAAAAGGAACAAACAACAGTTTCTTTTATACGGATTGCCATGACTATGAATCATTCCAGCAACCATGCCCTCTCGAAAATGCTCTGAATCCGTAGCCACTGAAGAAAAAATGGCAGATTTGAAAAGCCATGGAGTCAAAGGAAATTAAAATGGTATGGCCAATATAATGGGAGACCTTGGAAGTACCGATCCAAAGCATTTTCATATGGCTATGGAAAGCATATAAATTCAGTGAAAGCATATTGTCTATGAAAAGCATATCAATCTGCATATCATATCAGTGTAATCAACAATCTAAATAAGGAAGCAATAATATTGAAGGTGCTTGCTGTGTAAAAATGAAAACAACTAACCATAGAAGTACCGATCCAGAGCGTGTTCATATGGCTGGTTTGACTATGAATCATTCCAGCAACCAAGCCCTCTCGATGCTCCTGAATCCGTAGCCACTGAAGAAAAAATGGCAGATTTGAGAAGCCATCGGGTGAAAGGAAATTAAAATTGTATGGCCAATAGAATACAACAACCTTTAACAGTTATACCTCATTGTTCCAACTATGACTAATGAGTAGAGAAGAAAGATGCTTTAAAAAAAAGGAACAAACAGTTTCTTTTATACATCTCATTGCATCTTTCACAAACAACATGAATATGGAAAAGATTCAAAAATCAAACATTGATTTGAAATTATAAAGAAAGATGATACTGCAAAACACCATCTCGAATAAATTAATAATTATAAACTTAATTTAAAGCATTGAGACTGCAAAACATAACATCTTCCTACGGATTGCCATAACTTTGAATCTTTCCAGCAATCATGCCCTGTCGATGCTCCTGCAGCAGTAGCCACTGAAGAAAAAATGGCAGACCTTGGAAGTACCGATCCGGAGCATTTTCATATGGCTATGGAAAGCATATAAATTTTCATATCATAACACTGTAATCAATAATCTAAATAAGGAAGCAATGATATTGAAGTTGCTTGCTTTGTAAAAATGAAAACAACTAACCATAGAAGTACCGATCCAGAGCATGTTCATATGGCTGGTTTGATTTGCCGGAGTCACAGCTTGTTCCTTTTCGTCCCCATGGCGTCGGCCTATGTGTTAAAGGGATGAGTGGTTGTTGGAGGTAAAATAATGTATTAATGTGGGGATAAATCTTCAAGATGAGAGAATATCTTTTAACCCGTGCTTCTGCTGCATTCTATCTTGCAAAAACCCGTGACTCTGCTCCTCTCATTTGTCAGAAAAACACTTTTTATAATGTTAGAGTGGAAAATGTTTTTTTATTATGTTATAGATAATTTGCTTTCTACGTGTCTCCAGGGGGAAGGATCAATCAGAGGTAAAAACTTTTATGGTTTTTATTTTATTAGGAAGCACAGTGGCTTGCACGCAGCACGAGATCCGATTTTTTTTTGGTAAAATACCAAAGTATCCCCCACCCGAACAGTGGGAGACTAATCTCTCGGGATTTGCAGAGACCCAAGTATGGGGGCTACCCTCCCAAGCACGCCAGCTCCATTCCCATCCTCCAGCGGGATCAAACCCAAGAGTGATGGTTAAGGGACACAAGCTCTCATCCATTTGTGCCAACGTGCGTTGGTAGCATGAGATCCGATTTTAATATGGTTGAAAATAAGATATCGACTCGTGAACAGGAATTTGTGTCTTGAGCCACATATAAGCCGATGAGTAGAATGGCTTGAGGGAAGAGATTTTATTAATATGTTGATGGAGGGAGTAATTAATAATATAAAGGAGTGTGATTAATTAATAAAATTATTTTTTAAGAAAAATGGACCAAATCTTTGAAGGTTTTGAGGCATCACATCCTCTACATAAAAATATTTTGTGTCTCTGTCTCTAAGATAGAATGAGATCACAATCTGCGGAGATCCTGGCTGGAAATTTTAAAATACGCACTGGTCAATCATCTCTATACATATATCTATTATTGAAGTTGAGGTTAATAAGACTCGATCTCCAAAAGAAAGGCGGAATTAAAAAAAGGTTTAAGCCAAACCGCTTATGGTCTTGCATTGGGACTTCAACAAGTCTATTTCTGACGTCTTAAATTATCCACCTAATTATTGCAAGTGATTATGCTTATCGCTTATCAAACAAAACTTCTCTCACAAAACTCCTCTCCCTTATCAAATAAATGATTGTATTTGTTTGGGATCACGTTTGGGACCCCTAAAAGTACTTATTCACATAAATCAAGACAAAACTTCTCTCACATACTTATCTCGTATACTATAAATCATTGTTTTTGAAGGATCCAATTGTTATTCCAAACAAGCAATTTGACTTTTCAGGCACAATAGTATCCCAACTACATCTCTTCATGTGCTGGGTCAGACTTCAACCCTTACTAGTTTAGGCCCGTCCCAAAAGCCTAGCCCATGGATAAAGTTTAGGCCGAGCCTTTTTTAGCGCATAGGCCTAACAACATGGCTTGACCGGCTTAAGCCTATGCCCAGTATATTAGACCAAGCATATTCAAAATCAACAGAAAAATTGTACTAAATAATAATTAAAAAAAAAAGAAAAGGAACAGCAATGCTGATATGACAGTGTCTATATCCTCGTTTAGTACCGACAGTGACTAATAGAATTGTCTTCAATAGAAGAATACCCGTGCGCCAAGGGAACAACAATAATCACAATGCCGTTACTAGAGTAGGTCATTTATATAAACTGATACTAATTCAACATTTCTATAGGACACTAACTTGTTCTGCTTCAACTCTGCAGAAGATAAACTACTCATCAGTCTCGGATTATGATAATACATATAAAATCACCATCACGCAGGTCACACCGTGGATTCATATGGAAACATCCTTCCACATATAACCCTTCCCTTGATGACTCATGAGGAGAGTCTAGCTAGCCTTAATCCTCAATCCCAGATAAGCCCTTGCAACCTGAAACGTTCTTCACTAGATTAAATTTTATCTGATTATTGAATTACTGTTATGAAAAAGGTAACAAAATGTCAATAATTTCCTTACAAAGTAGTTAAATGTCATTTTTTTTAATTATTTGTAAGTCTATTCTAGCTATCTGGCAGGGCAAGTAGCATATATAGCGTAGGATCTGACTCTGTTAAGCACTGAACGATAATAATGGTGCGCTTATAAAATGGAATTTTGAATACCAGAAGCTGCATGAGGCTATTTCTCCTCCGCAAGGCTACTTGGACCTTGGCACTAAGATGACTAATTAAGCATATTATTGAAGCCAAGCAGCCCACACAATCATTCTTTAGTGTATACTTGGCATATTTGTATAGGGCCGCGATCCTAAAATAAGAACCTATATTACACATACAAAGAGAGTTTATAAAGGTATTTACAAATCGTTGGCCAACAAGATCTTTATATCAGTGGGATTTGAACTCACAATCTTATGGTTATAAACTAACTACTTTACCAACTGAACTAATCTTTCTTGGCTACTGGACAAAATTATTTCAATGCAGAGTCTGACATATGGTGGGGCTTGAAGGAGGCAGTGTGTTGATGAAGGTGGAGGGTAATCTAGTCCAAATGAAATGAAACTATTATGGTTTTGCGTGGGAATCATGATCCACGAGGTATTTTGCAGGTATCATGATTTTAGTAAACTAGTATTAATATACAAAATTTAACACTAATACTTTAAAATTTAACAGCAGCACAACTTGAAAAATATCGCTTTCAAATTTCATAATTAGTATCAGTGGCAAATTATTTAAAAAAACCTGTGTGTCTTGGCATAAATGTTAGAATCTTCGAGTGCTCAACTGAAATCTAGATTCATAATTTATTGGTAAGAAAATGTCATTTTTTTTATCACCAGGTGTGAAAATGTCGTTAAAGTATCATCAACAAGCCAACAATGTGATTATTAAATGAAAACATGACGAGAGTGGCAGTATATATTATGCGCAAAAGATGAATAAAATGTCCGTCATGACCTCGGCACACCGTTGAGAAAATTTGTATATAATCACTATTATAAAAATAGGGACTAATGACACACCTTTTGTGAGAGAAGTGTCACAGCTTCTTTCTAGCTTTTTTTTTAATTTTATTTTTTTAAAAAAAGCACCTTAGGTGGCCCTTCCTCAAGGAAACGCCACAACTGCTTGGTGACATTAGGTGGCGCTTCCTTGAAGAAGGGCCACCTAAGGTTTTTTTTTTTAAATAAAAAAACTGAAGTATCAGTTGTGACACTTGCTCAAGGAAGTGTCACAGCTACTACGTATTTTGTGTGACACTTGGTTTAGGAAGCGCAACACAAAGTAATTTTTTTTTTTTAATTATTCTCTCTCCTGCAATATGCTTATATCACTTTTATCCCCTTAGTTCCCTCTCATCATCGAACACGTGTCATTACTCCTTATCCTCTTAGACCCCACATTTTCTCCTTCTCCTCTTTTTGTCATTTATCACGGTTTCCACTTCGATCGGCACTTCTTCCTTATTCCTTTGTCACTCATCACCTTTGTGAGGATTTTCTTTTGGAAAAAGTGTGGTCTGCCAGATTTTTGCATCTATAAATAATAGATCTTCAATCGCTTTCCCTTCCCTGAATCTTATGAAGATAGTGACACTTTCTTCCTTCATACACACACACTCTCTCTCTTTTCACTTGTTTCTTCTTCCATTATTTTTATACCAAGCTTCAGATTTTAGATCTGCGTCGTCCAACTTAGCATTAGAGACAAAGTGGTAAGTTTATTTGGTCTAATTGCTATTTTAGCTGCATTATATCATACATATAGCTTACCAGTTTATTTTGGATAATAGTTTCTTACTATTATGTTGCAAATGTTTCTATAGGAGAAAAAATCTTTGGTTTTTTATGATGGAGGGAATGGTGTTTGTATTGTTTTATCAATTGCAGCGTTGGTAACCAATGGTTATATTTACTTTCAAGTTTCCTATTTTTAATTGTTCTAATTTTCCTTGACGAAGAATGCTTCTGAAATTTTTTTTCTCATTTTATTCTTGAAAAAATTATTCTCATTTTTATATGCTGAAAAATAAATGAGATAAAACTAAATGTTATTATATATAGGTTGTATTTACATAGTTGTTATAATTTTTAGTTGTTGTAGTAATTATTAACATTGATAATTTGTATAAGTAAAATAATTATTTATTTTTAACACTTGTATTTTACTTAATAGTGATTTTGTTAATTAATTATTTGTTAATTTATATCATTTTGGAGTTATTTGATTTTAATTTGTTTTTTTTCATTTTGTTGTGGATATGAAAATGTGTTTAAAATGTGTTATGAACTATAATTATAGAGTTTTAAAAGAAAAATACGAAAATAATTATTTTTTAAAAAAATAATACTTTAGGTGGCGCTTCCTTGAGGTACTTCTTTAAGGAAGCGCCACTTAAAGTATTATTTTTTAAAAAAATAATTATTGACTTCCCGTGGCCCTTCCTCAAGGAAACGCCATAAGAAGTGTTTATATATATATATATGCTGTAGTGCTTTCAAGCGTCACAGCTTATTATTTTGTAGCAGTGAATAGGATCCAACCGCACTAGAGATTTCTGCAAACTTGTTCATGTCTAGAGATCAGTGAGATATAGAGAGAAAGAGGAGTAAGAGAGATGGCCTCTCAGGTAGAGAAGGTGGAAACTGATGTGAACATAAAGGCCTCCCAGGTAGAGAAGGTAGAAAATGATGCGCACATAAAGGCTTCTCCTGGGAAGTTTCATGATGTTTTCTGCAACAGGACCCACCACTTCGCCAATGTTGCCCATAAAAGATTAAAGGCGTCAATCTTCACGAAGGCCAATGGGGTACTGAAGGATCCATCGTCTTCTGGAACTATGTTCATGGTGATTATATATTCATTAATTATCCTTTATTTGTTTTCTTAAATAATCATATGTTCCGTCTTGTCTTTAATATAAAAATCAATTAGTTTTTTTTTATAGATTAATGAAACTAAATAAGTTATATAATGTAATGATACATAACATAAATAATATGATTCAGTAACTTATTTAACTTCCTTAATCTCTTTCAAAAAGTCAACTGGCTCTTATATTAATGAGTAAATATAATATATATATATATATAAATAGTACTCAGTTTTGTTAGTTAATAAATGTAAATAAAATAAGCAGATGGGATGGCATGTGTGGCGAAGGAGATGGTGGAAGCAATAGACAGAGAGAAGAACAAGATAGTATTCAAGGTGATAGAGGGAGATCTGTTGGATGACTACAAGAGCTTCAGGTTCATTATCGAAGTGAGTGAAGCAGCAACAGCCCAAAACGGCAGCGTTGTGCTTTGGACCATGGAAGATGAGAAACTCAAGGACCAACGTACCTGATCCTCACACTCTCATGCAGCTGGCTATCGATGTGAGCGACGACATTGATGCACACCTTTCTCAGACCAACTAATAATTAAGCTACTTTCACTACTTCTCGCCTTAATTAATAATAAGACAGCCTTTTCGGCTACGTGTGTGTGTGTGTGTGAACTTTGTAAATCTGTTTGTGAGGGTTTAGCTTGTGCTTCGTTCACAAATGATTTCCGTCATTAGCTATCCATATATATTGCTTGTGATTTGGTCTGTTATAAAAGCCTGGGTGCTGTAGTAATCATTAATGTAATACGAGGGCTGTTACTGTGTAGTGTGTTCAGTTGCGGAGACCCTGGCATATTTATAGGGGCCTGCGATCCCTATATATAAGAACCTAATTCACTGTATACGTACTCTTCATTAATGAAGAATCAATACATATTTCTGTGATCAGTACCAGAATAACGATGCATATATAAGTTTGCTTCCTGAGAGGCAAGGGATTATTTCCCCACGCAGGTCTCCTAGTTCACCACTTGTGTTAAATCTGTTTGATCTTTTTGAGTATGCATAATTATAAAGTTTGCAATGGGAAAGTTTGAGGCATATATCTTTGCCAGTACTGGTCTTATTTTAACTCTTAGTTTATATGATCCTCAAAGCCAGTTTAGTATACATCTGTATGAAATATGGCCTTTGAATACGGGACTCAAATCCTGGTATATTGAGCGCGAACATAACAAATTAACCAGGAAAAAATACAGCATTTGAGTGCTTTACACTTTATGAGATGGCCTCAACAGAGATACTTTCATATCATTATTGCAATTTACACGGGCTGATTTAAGGTGAAGCCAGGCGATATATCATGCAATAGACTTGAACTTATATCAAAATTCCTCACACAAAATCCATTCATTTCATCTTCATCTCCAGGGGTAATATTGTGTGACGTGTTTTGATCGATGAAGTAGCAATTGACACATACAAGAAACACATAAAACGTAAAAAAGAAAATGTTAATGCTGTGATGATCAATCATGCATAATTGTAAATTCTAGACGTAAATATTTAACATAATAAAATTACAATCACATAAATAAAGGCCCTACTATATCAGGTCCAAAATGTTTACTTAATTCCATATACCTATAGAAGCATCAAAATCGATAGTGATTCAGAGTGATAGCTGCGTCACAAAGGTCACGTTTGATCCTGTGCTGCATAACAACAACCAATATCATTATTTGTTCGAGAGGGAAACTAAAGAAGTTCCAGCAGATGAATCATTAAGCTGACAAAATTCCTTTGTCTTTTTCAAGTGGATGTATCAACTTAATTTGCATGATTTCGTTGACTCAGCGAGGTCCCTTCTTTAATTGCAAAGATTTTGCACACCGTGATGTTGAAATTTGAGTTTTATTTGACTCTATTAGCTTGTGATTGTCATATGTATGTTGACATTAATTAGTCTTCTTCCCCAGAGTAGAATAAATTAACTACCTACTTCAGCTTTAATCGGGCATCGTCTGAATGACTAATAATTGCAAAAGGGATAACAAGCTTCCTCCTATTAATAAAAATTAACTCATTTGTCTCTGATGGGCAAAACACAGCAAAACAAAATTAATTTCCCTTCAACAATCAACATTAACTTTGGCCAAAAAGAACAATCAACAACAACAACAACAACAAAGCCTTAATCCCACTAGGTGTGATCGGCTACATGGATCGCACGACGCCATTGTGCTCTATCGAAAACCAGATCTTTAGATATATTATTAATCAAAAGGTCTCTCTTAATGACCTCGTTAAGCGTTCGCTTCGGCCTTCCGCGACCTTGTTTTACAGGACTCCATACGGTTTGATCAACCCTCCTCACCGGTGCATTCAACGGCCTTCCTTGAACATGTCCAAACCACCTCAAACGACTTTCGACCATTTTTTCTTCAATAGAGGCCACCCCAACTCGTTCACGAATATGATTATTACGAATCTTATTTTTTCTTGTATGACCACACATCCATCTCAACATCCTCATCTCGGCCACCCCCATTTTATGCTCATGTAATCCCTTTAAAGCCCAACACTCACTACCATATAGCATTGCTGGTCTTATAGCAGTGCGGTAGAACTTCCCTTTTACTTTATTAGGTACGTTCCGATCACAAATAACACCAGTAGCTTTTCTCCATTTATACCATCCAGCTTGAATTCTATGATTGACATCTCCATCAATTTCACCATCTTGTTGTATAATTGATCCCAAATACCGAAATTTTGTTACTTGCGGAAGAACTTGCCCCCCAATTTAACTTCCACATCATTTCGACCTTGTCTCTTATCATATTTACAATGCATATATTCAGTTTTGCTCCTACTCAGACGAAAACCCTTCACTTCCAAAGTCCGTCTCCATATCTTGAGTTTAGAATTAATTTCCTCCCTGGATTCAGCCAACAGAACTATATCATCCGCAAAGAGCATGCATTTAGGGACCTCCTCTCTTATAGGCTCAGTTAGAACATCTACCACTAGGTTAAACAAATAAGGGCTCAAAGCTGATCCCTGATGTAGGCCAATCCCTATAGGAAAGTCCTTTGTTACACCTCCAGGCGTTCTAACATTGGTTGTAACCCCCTTATACATGTCCTGAATGACTTTGATATATGCAAATCGCACCCCCTTCTTTTCCAATGCTTTTCAGAGTATATCTCTTGGCACCCGGTCATATGCTTTTTCCAAATCAATGAAAACCATATGCAAATCTCTTCCTTTACTCCTATACTTTTCCATAAACCCCCTTAGTAAATAAATCTCTTCTGTTGTAGACCTTCCTGGCATGAATCCAAATTGGTTTTCAGCAATTTCAGTTTCCAACCTCAACCTGCGCTCAATCACCTTTTCCCATAATTTCATTGTATGACTCATAAACTTAATTCCTCTATAGTTTGCACACTTTTGAATATCCCCTTTATTCTTATAAATAGGAATCAAAGTCCTTTTCCTCTACTCATCCGGCATTTTCTTGAATCGTAAAATCTCATTAAATAATTTTGTGAGCCACAAAACACCCTCTTCACCCAAACATTTCCAAACTTCAATAGGAATCCCATCAGGCCCAACAGCTTTACTATTTTCCATTTTCTTAAGAGCTTCTCTAACCTCGCCAAATCGAATCCTGCGGTAAAATGACAAATTGAGATCACCTTCTCAAGTTTTCAAATCTTCGCAATCACAAGGCCCTCCCCCTCCATCATTGAACAACTTATAAAAATAGGCTTCCCACCTATTCTTAATATCTCCATCCGTAACCAAAACTTTTCCTTCTTCATCCTTTATACACCTCACTTGGTCCAAGTCTCTCGATTTTCTCTCCTTATTCTTTGCAATCTTGTAAATCTTATGCTCTCCCGCCTTTGTTCCCAACTCCTTATAAAACTCCTCATATGCTTTATTACGAGCTTCACTTACTGCCTTCTTAGTCTCCTTTTTAGCCAAACGATACCTTTCCCAATTATCAACATTATTACACAAGTGAATTGATCTAAAACAATCTTTCTTATGCTTGACTTTCTCTTGAATAGTTTCATCCCACCACCAAGTCTCCTTATCTTGCCGGCCAAAACTTTTTGATTCTCCCAAAATTACTTTAGCAACCTTCTGGACCTTTTTTGACATATTCTCCCATATGATATTAGCACTTCCTTGTAACTCCCACTCCCCTTCCTCCAAAAGAGTTCTCTTAAAAATCTCCCGCTTCTCCCCCTTTAACTGCCACCACTTGACCCTTGGATTTAAAACTTGCCGGTGCTTTTGTTTTACACACTTAATATTCACATCAAGGACCAAAACCCTATGTTGTGTTGTCACGCCATCCCCAGGGATCACTTTGCAGTTAGTACAAAGTCTTCTATCAGAGTTCCTCACCAAAAAGAAGTCAATCTGTGTTTTGGCAGCTCCACTCTTATATGTTATTAAATGCTCCTCTCTCTTCTTAAAGCAAGTGTTGACAATCTTGAGGTTATATGCGAGGGAGAAATCAATAATAGATTGACCTTCACTATTGAGCACCCCAAATCCAAAACCCCCATGAGCCCTTGCATGAGGTCCTGCCTCCTTACCGACATGTCCATTAAGATCTCCTCCAATAAAAATTTTTTCGGTTAGTGGGATACTCTGAATTAGCCCCTCCAAATCTTCCCAGAACTTTTCCTTAAGATGTGCTTCTGCCCCTACTTGAGGTGCATATGCACTGATAATGTTTATAATATCCTTCCTAACAATCATTTTTAAGGAAATAATTTTGTCCTCAACCCTTATAACTTCCACCACGTTCTTTCTCCATTCATTATCAGTGATGATACCAACACATTCCTTCCATTGACCTTTCCTGTATACCAAAGCTTAAAACCATTAATTTCCCAAGACCTTTCTCCTGCCCATTTAGTTTCTTAAAGGCACAAGATATTAATCTTTCGATTATTCATTACGCCCACCACCTCCAGAGATTTGGCATTCAAAGTCCCAACGTTCTAAGTGCCAAATCTGATCTTGATCTCATGAACTAGCTTCTTTAGCCGCCTCCATTCAGAAGAGAGCTGTAGCCCTTGCTCATTTAACACTACAATCGGGCGACGATGCAGCGGCCCTTGCTCACTTATCACTGTACTCGAGCCATACAGCGCGTTACTTACAGGTAACGACCTAGCATTAACACAATTTCTTCGTTGATCCATGTTCATAAGAGATTCGACAGGGTTTTACGTTGGCTGTCGGGGCCTAACACAACCCTCCTCCTTTACCCGGGCTTGGGACCGACTATAAACATAGGCGGAGTTGCCAAAAAGAACAATCAATATTAGCAATTTTAATCATTCACCAATTTTGTAATAACTAAAGTAATTCTTTGAATTCGTATTTAAAATATGACATCATATGATATGCATATTCCTGCGCATTGCACGAGGGAGAGTACCCTAGATATAGTTCAAATTCTTGAGCCTGGCCTACTACAAAAAAAAAAGGGATTTCGTAGTGGTGTATTTGTAGCGGTTAATTTTAACCACTACAAATTGTGACATTTGTAGCGGTTGTAACATAAACCGCTATAAATTTGTAGCTGTAAGCTACGCGCCAAGTGACAATTGGAAACATTTTTTGTAGTGGTTATAAGCGTAAAATGGCTATAAATATGGCGCGAGATTCCCACCAAAATTTGTCGTGGTTAATTTGTAGTGGTTACAACAAATGACCGCTACAAAGTTTGCGCCACTTGGTACCACCAAGCCGTGCCAATAGTGTAGCGGTTCTTTGTAGCGGTTACAACGAACTAAACCGCTACAAAATGCTAAAGGTCACCTATTTATAGCAGTTAGGTATTCATAACCGTTACAGAACTTCAAAGGTCGTCACATTTGTAGCGGTTATGTTTTTATAACCGCTACAGAACTTCAAAGGTCTGCACAAAATAACCGCTATAAAGTTTTGCCGCCCTAACTTTTTTGTAGCAGTTGATGTAGCGGATTTTTCAAAAACCGCTATAAATTCCAAACCTATAAAAGCGCGTCGCCTCTTCCTTTTTCATGTTTAGCCATTTTGTTTTCTCACGTTTCTCTGAGAGTTTTCCTTCAGATCTGAGCGTTCTAACGTCTATCGAAGAGTTTTTACTACAGCATTTCGCATTATTCTTAGTTAAGGTATAGAAAATACATATTTTATTTTTATTTTCATTATATTTTTACATATAAATGTGACTAATTGGTTTTTTTTTTAATTTTTGCAGTTATGGCTTCAGGGATGGACAAGGGGAAGGAGCCCGAGGTCCCGAGACCGATTCTGCAGGGTGACAGCAGCAGAGGGGGGCAGCACGGAGGGAGAGCGACAACGCCATTTCATCCCATCTCCCCACAGCAGCCACAGGAGTCGGCTCTACCATAGCCACCGCAGACAGTCCTACAGGAGATGACTGCACCAGAGGTGCCTGATCTGGGAGAGGGAGATATTAGTGTCAGTGACTATGACCCGAATGAGGACTTCGACATCCCGATTCCAATCAGAGACATGAAGCGGCTCCTCGATGAGGAGGAAGTGCGGGACCAGAACAACCCACAAGGGTCGTCTTCTCGGTCTACCGGGTTTGAGGTGTAGGTCCAAGGTAAATATATTTGTTTATTTAATAAATTATATATTTAAATTTGAAATGTTAAATTTGAATTACAATTTATCTAACATGCGGTAAATTGTGCAAATGAGCAGGAGAACGTGTCCATGAGGAGGCTGGACGTGGCCAGTCTGAACAGCTTAGACCCGATACTACGAGTTGTAGTTCCGTGTAATAAGGCCACGGACTAACCCATCGACAATGGGGGTCACCTGTTCAACCGCTTCCTGAACGAGCTGGGCTCGAATTGGATATGGTTCCCCCTTCACATCAGGACATGGAGGAACGTTCCAAAGGGGCCGAAGGACCTGGCGTGGGACGAGGTGGTACATGTAATTAATAGTATTTAATTATATTATATTTTTTGTAATTAATTCTATTTAATTAATATTTTTTAATTGTCTTATTTGTAATTAGTCATATTTAAAATTTTTTTTCAATGGTGTTACAGCTTAAGTTTGCCATCCGGGACAACCGGAAGAGGTACACGCTAAAGAAGATGGGCGACGGCTGGAGGAACAAGAGGAATCATCTCTTCCATAGTATGGATAAGGATGAGACGATTCCTCTGCAACAGCTGATCAAAAACATCCCGAACGGCGTCCCACCGAACGAATGGGCGAGTTTCGTCCAGTTCAAGAGGAGCGCTGAGGGGCAGATAATGTATTTATTAGATTATTTCGATTATTAGATTTAGATTAGATTATATAAAAAATTAAATAGTTATATTTAATTGTTTATATAAATATTAATTATATAAAAAATTAGATTTAGATTAGATTATATAAATATTAATATGAATTATAAAATATTAATTGATTTTATAATTAATTATATATAATTTTTTAATTTATAATTATTAAATTATAATTTCAATTTCAATTTAATTAATTTTATGATTTTATTAATTATAAATGTTTTATATTATTTTAATACTTTTAATATTGTTTTTTTGTCCAGACGCTTTCTCAGAAGAACATGAAGTGCCGTGGACAGCAGACGATCCATCACACAGCAGGATCGAAGACCTTTGCTGTCACTTACAGTGAGCTGGTAACTTTTCACAATATCAATTACTTTTAGCTGGTTATTTCATATTATAAATCTAGTATTTTGTTTTGATAATACTAATTTAATTTTGTAATTTTTTTAGGAGAGGAAGGCACAGCAGGAGAACCATCAGACGGACTACGGGAGTTGTTCGCTATCACACATAGACACCGTGACGGGACTCCGACCTCTCAGCAGGCAGAGGCGCCCATTGTAAGTGATTTCATTATTATATTATTTATAAAACCAACTTTATTATGAAAAATAATAATAAGTAATTGTTTCATAAAATGGCAGGAGTGGATCCGGGACAATCGCAGGCTGAGCTGCGAGAGACCCAGACCGAGGAGTCACAAGGGTCTGTGAACCCCACGGCTCCTTTGAAGGAGGGTCTGGGTCAGGTTGAGCACCCCGGATGTGTGTAGGGGATGGGGATATGTGCCAGACCTAGCATGGTCTACGGCAGGAGCGCCGCCTCTGAGGCTGGCAGCTCTAGAGTACAGACGTCTGAGGGACGAGTCTGTTGAGGAACTGCGCTCAGATTTAGCCAGGACACAAGCTGCAGTGGCTCAGCAGTAGTAGTAGATGCAGCAACAGTAGCATCAGATGCAGCAGATACAGCAGCAGGCCGATTTCTACTACGCTCAGCATGAGCAGTGGCACGATATCACGAACTACATGCTCAAGCAGTCGTGGAGTCGCCTGTTCCCAGACGAGCAGCATCCACAGGTTCCCCCTGTCCCTCAGTTCGTCGTCCAGCCTCCTCCTCCTCCTGCTGATGATGATGATGCCATTAACTCTGCCCAACGCCCCGATCCAGCTGCACCTGAGGGAGCCTCACCTGAGGAAGGACCAGATGGTCAGCCTCCTGCTAGTTAGTTTAGGACATTTATATTTTTCCTTTTTGAAAAATTTGTAAATAAACATGGATATTTTTTTTCAGAACTTAAATTCTTGTTGCGTTTGCAATAGTTATATTTATATTTTCAGAGCCTTGTTAAATTTGTGTTGCATTTACGAAATTTTTATTTATATTTCTAAAACTAACCACAAAAAAAATCACATATATTTGTAGCGGTTTTACACATATATTTAAAAAAATAAATTTTGTTCCATATTTGTAGCTGTTAGTGTCAAAAACCGCTACAAATTCGGTTTTCAATTTGTATCGGTTATAAAACTGCTACAAATGTAAAACACCGAAGGGGGGAGTTTCAAAAATTAAATGTTTTTTTTTTGTAGACGTGTAGCGCTCAAAATTGGAAAATATGGAGCCGGCACCAAAATTTTGAAAAATGATAATTTTGGAAACCTTTTTTGAAAATGAAACTGGTCTACACAAACCATTTAGGGTTCGAAAGTCAATTGTGTATGAACAAGGTGTTAGGCACCCCACAACACTCATTCATAATAATGATTACCCTAAGCTAATTATTTAAAAATAAATATGGCTTTTAATTTTATTATAATTACCTAAAAAGAGATAAAAAAATCATACTTACAAAAAGAAATAAAGTAAGATTAATAAAAATAAAAATAAGGGAGGAAATATATTTATTTACAAAGTTGGACTTGACATAGGATGAAAACTTAGGGCCTACGTGTAATATTATAATAATAATTAAAAAAAACGTGGGAGGGCAAACTGTCGGCAAGGAAAGAAGAAAAGAAAAGAAAAGAAAGAAAAAAAAAACACGTGGGGCCCGCTGGAAGAAAAAAAAATGTGAGGGTGTATTATTAATACCCTTTCATTTCATCAGTTTCGTTAGGCTTCACGAGCAGGCGAGCGGAGCGAACGTAATATTAACAGGTAAGGTTCTGAATTTAGCAGATAATTTTGGTACTTAAAATCACGTTTTCTTAACAAACTTCCTTCATAAAAGTTGTTCTATGTATTTTGATCTTCGTATTGATAGTAATATTATATTGATTAACGAGAAATTTGGGGTTAGGATTTTGGGAGAATTTAAGTTTTTTACAAAGGATGGTTATAGATATGTAGAGAATAATTAATAGTTGATTTTAATCGGTTTAGATTTACCATTTGATTATTGTATGATTTTATAATTAATTTCTTCTTAAATAAATAATAAATTATGCTTTAGGAACGTTTTTAACCGATTAAATTTGGATTAAACAATTTATTTGAGTTATTGGAAGTATTATTGAAATTTTAATCGGTTTAGTTTTGCAGATTTTGAGTTATGTGAAATTATAAATTATAATTTGATATTATAGTTAGAGAATTATGGTTATTAAATATTTTATTGTGAAATAGAGTTAAGAAATTTTGATTTAAAAAGGAATTTGAGGAATAGATAAATTGTTGTTATTTTTAAGAAAATTGAGTTAATTATGGGGATTATTATTTTCTATTTTGTAATAGTTAACAATTATTATAAATTATATTAACATGTAAATATATATATATATATATATATTGTAGAGTGAATTTGAATTTGGCTTGTTGGAGTTAAATTCTCAAGTTTAGTTGTGTCAAGAACTTGAGGTAACCACTTTCCAATTTATCTTGTATGCTTGTTGAAATGATTATATACGTATGTTGGTATTTTTAACTGCTATAAATATGTTATAATAATTTATATATGAAAAATGTACAATGATAGTATTAATCATGTTTTTAGTAATTTTTAGTTAAGTGGGCATAAATGATTTATTTGAATGATTGATGAGGTATATCATTAAATATGAAATATATGAATAAATTATTGATATTGAAGATTGTGATGTTGAGATGTTGGATGTGGTGTTGTGATTGAGGAGGTTTGATTCTTTTATACCACGTGGTATAGCCACCACCGTGTGCACAGTGGATGGTTTTGGCATTCAGGACCCTTGGTATCACCCTTTCCTTTGGCCGGGTTAAGGGTCAGCTCAAGGGTAGGTGACACCTTTCCATTTTTGACGGAAAGGGAACCCATGATCCGATATGAGTTCTGTTGCCTTTGGCCGGGTTACACCTCATTATTGGAGAGCTTGGTGCAGTCTTATCAAAGAGACTAATCCTATTATATGTTATAGCTCATGGGTTCTGTCAGCGGTTAAGGAGGTTATAAGGATGGTTGAGGGAGTTTTATGCATATTGGATTGTTTTCTTGAAATAACAATGTTTTGGAAAGGTTAAACTTTATGTTATATGGATATATATGTTGCCCGCTTAATTATATTATAATCATTCCCTGCATATTTGTTAAAGTGGAATTTGTGGTTACTGAGTCTGTGTGACTCACCCTATCAATATTTTAAATTTTTCAGGCGAGAGTTCAGGTGGTGTTACCAAGGGGAAGGCAAACGAGACTTGATTTGATATCAATCGTATGTTTCGTTTGGTTACATGAGCATAATGTATATTGCCAAACTTAAGGGTCTTTTTGGTTTTATGTTGCATATGTTGAATACCACGCTGCATACTGGGGTTTGTACTGTGGGCAGAACCCCATAATATGTTGTATTATGTAATATTTAATGTTTTACTTGGTTTGGAAATTAATTATATGGTAATTAAGAGGGGTCGTTACACTACGTACCCTTTAGAGGGATCAAAGCCCACGTAGTTTGGGGGTAGAAATGCATGTCACTTTGTTGGTATTTTTTTAGAAAAAAAATGTTTATTTAATTTCTGTGACAAAAATATTTTTTTTGTTTGGTTTGTGTTTTTTATTTTTTAAAAAAAACATTTTTTTTCTTTATTTTCTCATATGAAGCCAAATTTGTTTATTTTAAAAAAAGAACCTCTTTCTTTTTATTTTAAAACTTTTTTATTTACAACAGGGAGAGAAGAAAAAAGAGAGCTCATAAAGCTAACAAGAAATTGCATTCTCATCATATTATTCATTGTAAAAAGTCTAAGAAGACAAGAAAATCAATAAAAATATGGTGAGAGTGTGTACCTTTTATACTTTGAACTCCGCTACTATAAGAGATAGAGTGATAGAACCACATAATAAACAAGAGACATGTACAATCACATTATCTATATTTATTAAGCATGACACCTAGCATCATAAGAAGACAAGGCAGCACATACCTTGCCTCTCTTCACTCCCAAAATAAAGTGAGATTCTCGTCTATAAAGCAAGTAAAGATAAGAACACGTATTTTGTCCGGTCAAAAGAACAAGGTGCCCCCTTCGAACCAAAGAAGGTTTGGATAAAATACAGTGCCCATGCCCCTTTTTACTTGGTTCATAGGGGAGAAGAATGTTGATGGAGCTAGATGATAACCTGGAGTGGAAGTGAAGCGCCTAATTACATAGGGCTTTGGTGGGGCGTAAAAAAATTGTGTCAGCCGTTACTGGGCTTTGAGAGTGCCTGCTGATACAGGGCTTTGAAAAAATAATGTATGCCATTACAGGGCTTTGAAAGAATTATGCCAGCCGTTACAGGGCTTAAAGGGTGCCTGCTGATACAGGGCTTTGAGAGAGTGCCAGCGTTACTGGGCTTTGAAAGAATTGTGTCAGCCGTTACTGGGCTTTGAGGGTGCCTGCAAGTACAGGGTTTTAAAAGAATAGTGCCAACCAATATTGGGCTTTAAAAGAATTGTACCAACCATTAATGGGCTTTGAGGGTACCTGCTTGTACAGGACTTTGAAAGAATAGTGCCTGTCATTACAAGGCTTTAAAAGAATTTTCCCAAGCGTTATTGGGCTTTAAAAGAATTGTATCAGCTGTTACTGGGCTTTTAGGGTGCTTGCTGGTACAGGACTTTGAAAAATAGTGCCTGCCGTTACAGAGCTTTAAAAGAATTGTGCCAAGCATTATTGGGCTTTACAAGAATTGTGATAGCCGTTACTGGGCTTTGAGGGTGCCTGCTGGTATAGGACTTTGAAAGAATAGTGTCTGCCGTTACAGAGCTTTAAAAGAATTGTGCCAAGCATTATTGGGCTTTAAAAGAATTGTGTCAGCCGTTACTGGGCTTTGAAGGTTCCTGCCGGTAGAGAGTTTTGAAAAGTGTTCCAGCCGTTACTGGGCTTTGAGGGTCCTGCCGGTACAGGGCTTTGAAAGGGTGCCAGCCGTTACAGGGCTTTGAAAGGGTGCCTACCAGTACAGGGCTTTGAAAGGGTGCCATCCTTTACTAGGCTTTAAGGGTGCCTGCCAGTACAGGACTTTGAAAGGGTGCCAGCCGTTACTGGGCTTTGAGGGTGCTTGCCGGTACAGGGCTTTGAAAGGGTGACAGACATTACTGAGCTTTGAGGGTGCTTACCGGTACAGGGCTTTGAAATGGTGTCAGTAGTTAATGGGCTTTGAGGGTGCTTGTCGGTATAGGGCTTTGAAAGGGTGCTAGCAGTTACTGGGTTTTGAGGGTGCCTGCCAGTACAGGGCTTTGAAAAGGGTGTCAGCTGCTACTGGGCTTTAAGGGTGCATGTCGGTACAGGGCTTTTGAAACGGTGTTATGAATGTGTGATGCCCCTTGGAGTAGTGCTTATGATAATGCCAATGAAGTTGATGACATTGATAATGAAGATGATAGTGATAAGATGATGATGAAGTATTTATAGTGATGTCATGAATGATGATGATGATAGTCATGATGTGACACTAAGCGTGTGATGCCCCACATTATGAGATGATGATGATGAAAATATTGATGAAGTTCTAATGAGGAAGTTATAAATGGTGATGACCATGGTCGTGATGACATGACACTAAGCACGTAGTGATCCAAACACGCAATATAAATGCTCCTTCTTTTTTGAATTTTCATTTTTGAAATTTTTTTGTATTTTATATTAAAAACTACCTAATTTGACCTAATCATCATCAATGGAGATTTTTTTTAATTTTAGTTTTTTAATTTTTTTTTGTATTTTCTGTCAATAAAACTTCTTAACTTAACCAAATCACAATTAATGAGAGATTTTTTTTATTTTTTTCACAAGAAATTTCCTAATATCAATTTATCAACATAAATGAGATATTTTTTATTTTTTTTTTTTTGTTTTTTATTTATTTTTTTTTATATTTTTCCTACAAGCAATTTCCTAATTTAAACCTAAATTTTTTTTTGTATTTTTTTTTATTTCTATTTTTTTCCTCCACAATGACTTCACACTAAATTTCCTAATCTGAATATCAAATAATATCAATGAGATGAATTATTTTGAAATTTGTTTCCATTTACTATAAAACCCCAAGTTCAAGACAATCACCATTAATAATGATCAAATTTCAAACAATCCAATCACTATCAATGTCAGTTGCTTATTAATTTAGATGTGTCAGGATTAAGGAAGATTTCTTCTTTTTTCATTTTTTTTTAATTATTTTTGAGTTGGGCCTGGACAAAATAAGGTATTTACAAGCGGTTAAAGTAATAACCGCTAAAAAGATTCAACATTTGAATTTTGAATTTCCCCCCACTGTGTTCTAAATTTGTAGCGGTTTTCGCCAATAACCGCTACAAATTGAAAACCCAATTTTTTTAAAATTGTCCAACGGTCATGAATATTTATAGTTGTTTTTTTCTTATAACCGCTATAAATTTAAAATATTTGAAATTTGAAATTCTTCTTCCGGCAGAAATTTATAGCGGTTAAGAATTTATAACCGCTACAAATATATATTAGTAGCGGTTACGTTGTAGAACCGCTACAAGGTTAAAATAAATTTTTCTAATTTATTCCAACGGGTAGAAAATTGGTAGCGGTTTTACTCATATAACCGCTACAAATTTGGAACACAGTAGAGGTTACGGTAGTGGTTTTTGAACCGCTACAAAATATTAAACGTTGGAAAATCAGAATATAAGCTCTCAGGCATTCGTAATTCTTTATTCACTCATCTTATTCACTATACTTTCTTCTCTCTCACTAGTAGCTATAGATAAGTCATGGATCAGGTTGCCACACAATTCTTCAAAATATTTGTACGGATTAAACAATTTCTTGGATTTTGCATTCACTCACGCCAGTTGTAACAATTTCTTAGAACATTATCCGGGTGAAATGTGCATACTGACTCGGCATGTCCAGCTTGCAATTTTGACTTTGACACAGTGCGCCTTCCCCAAAGTCGGACGTGGTGTTTTATGGGGCATCGGAGGTTTTTCGATGGAAGGCACAAGTTTAGATTGCAACGGAATCGCTTCAATAGGAAACCAGAAATAAGAGGGCCACCTCAGACTTTATCTGGCGTAGACATCTTACAGCAGCTTGAGGATATTGAATTCGAGTTCGGAAAAAGCGACGATGCAGCACAAGTAGGCCGAAAGAGGGGCAAGACTTCTGCGCCTCAGTAATGGAGGAAGATAAGCATTTTCTTCACTCTTCCATATTGGAATTCTAATTTACTTCGCCACAGTCTTGATGTCATGCACATTGAGAATGTTATAGCGGTGCTATTTAACCACTACAAATATAGTAGCGATTTTTTCGCTTGAGTAGCGGTTAAAAATAACCGCTACAAATACACACTTTTAACTGCTACTAAACCACAGTTTTTTTGTAGTGGCCCTTGAAAATTTTCGGGCCTAAAGAGGCTAAGCCAACTAGCACAACTTGTTTTCCTTGCTCTAGCCCATGCTTTCTGTCGGTTTGGACTTAAGTGAATTATCTCAATAATGTGAGCTTTGTTAAAAGATTAGTTTTCTCATACATTTATTTTTGTTTTCATTTTATACACTTCAACATCCAACATTGACTTGAATCATTGGCAGCACAAGGAAATAAAGGATGATGGTATATAGGACCAACAAATGATGGTGGGTTTAGTTGAGATCTTTAGTATGATGCCATTTATCACATGATGTTTTTCTGCATGGTTTGAAATAGTTCATTTTAGTTTAGAGTCCCATTACAAGCAAAATCTCACAAAATCCAAAGTAGAGCAAGTAATATACGGGTTTAAGCCGTGGGCCGAACCCGCCTAATCCAAAAAATTTGATGAGTTGGGTCATAAAAAAGTGTGACCATTTTGATGCAGTTCTTTTTTGCTAAAACCCATATGATCCCCACCAGCCAAGGGTTGGCCCAAGTTTGTTTTGAAAAAATCTGTAAAAGACATGTAAGTGTCTAACCCTTCTCTCTCACATTGTTTCAAGATAATATTACCTTTCACTTTGTTTTATTATTTGTGGCAGATTTACCTGTGCAAAAGAAAAGTGCTCGAGTTCAAGAAAATCTTATAGCTTCACATCATGCTTCAAATTCGAACATCATTAATATCAACTCATTGTTGATTGTGCTGAATGTTAATGATGGATTTTGGATTTATGTTTAGTTTGTAATGTGTGGACTTGTGATACATGCTTAATTTGTAATGTTTAAAACTTTGAATTTGATATTTTATTATCACTTTATGATTTTGTAATGTATTTTTAATTTTTTTTATGATTTAGGAATGTAAAAAAAAAAACTTGCAGTATATTGTCTAAAAAAAGTTTGAAAAATACAATATAAAAAAATTTAAAAAGAAAAGAAAAAGAAAACAGGATGGGCGGGTTAATCTGTCAATCCAGAGGTTATAAGTTTGGCTGGCTAAATCTCAGCTCTTATTGATACGGGTCTTTTTAGCCTGAACCCATATGATCCTAATTTATGACGGGCTAGCCCGAACCCAATGAGCCGGCCCATGTTACTAACTCTAATCCAAAGTCTAATCAATCAAAATCTTTCATGTTTACCAAATCCCATCATTTTTATCAAATATTTTTCTTCTCGAAATATTCTAAGCATTAACGTTGGCAATCGTGGGCTGATTGAAATATAGTACGAAATAAACAAAGTGTTTGTTTGGGATCACGTCTTGGATCCTAAAAGTGTTTAGTCACGTAAACCGAAACAAAATTCCTCTAATATACTTATATCATATTTTGTAAATTATGATTGAAAAATTGTTTTTGAAGGCTCCAATCACTGTTTTAAATAAGTATTAAGATATAAAACTAATTTCTTGTGCAGGAAAAAAAATTATTATTAAAAATCAATCAAAACTTGATGGAACAAGTGAAAAACCCCAATTCATATGATATAACCCTCTCGCATTGCTGATGCTGACATGGCCCGCGTTTTTACGCCCTCTCTCGTGGCTGAAACCGATACTGCAACTCTTTCATTTAATAAAGATATCAGATTTTTTGTTTTGAGCAAAACAGAGTTCAGCTTCTCACCAGGTTTTTCAACCTCTTACAACCTCCCATTGTCCGGTCCTTGCCAACAACAACGACGACGAATTAAAAACCCTGTCTCATTAAGTAGGGTTGATTATATAAATTGTATGACATCATTTTATTTTATTAAAAATTATATTTTTAAATAGATAATTAACTAAATGATCATACTTAATAATTTTATTGAATGTTTGATTCAATCTTCATCTACCCTTTTTAGAAGAAGAGGACTGCATACTACTATTTGATTGATCCTCTCATCCGTACGGTTTTCTTTCTTTAGACATATCCAAACGGCAACAAGTGGACAATGCTAGGTTGAGAAATTAAATGTCGGTGGATTTGCATTGATGTTGAAAGTTGTCGGACAAAAGTAGGTTTTATGAGTAGTGCCATACAATAATAAAGATGATTGGCCCATAAATTTTCGGGTCTGGCTCCCTGTTCTTCACCCAAAAAATAATTGAATAGTAGTGCGTAGCCTGTTCTTTACAGAAAAATTGAATGGCAAAGATTTCAAAACTTCGGGTGGAGGATAGAGACAATCTACATAAATTTTATATCTTCGACTATATATGTGGCACTCACATCTCAAAGGCACTAGTCACCTTAATTAGTTAAAACTTAACTCCATTGTGGATGATATAAGAAGGTAAAATTTTAATAAAGTTCTAATCACTAAAGAAATTTTAAATTATGGATGTTATTTTAAAATATATATGTATACTGTGTGGATATATAGGGATTGATTAAGAGTTTAAGCAAAATAAGAAAATAAATTATTAGTTTTTTCTAATTTTTTTTTTTAAAAAAAGACAGTAATAAAAGGAAAAGGTATTGTTGGAACAAAGAAATTTATGGCCATTATGCATACCTTCTCTCCTAAATTACTCTCTCAAATACTAAGATGTTTTGTTAAATATGCTCTGTCTGTTTTATACTACCTCCATTCTTAAATATAAGAGTAAGTTAATAGATTGATCAATTTGATCTAAATATAATATATCAATTCATTTTATCTATATTTATCATTCCCTCTCCTCTTAAAACTAATTTACCTAACTTATAAACTGATATATAATTTAATATTACATTGTGATATTTTAGGGAGATCATGTTATATATATATTTATTCAAATTAACTAATTTATTTCTTTAATTTACTCTAATTAATTAAGTAGCTCCACCCTTAGGAATTGAAATATAATATATATATATATATATATCTATATATATATATATATATCAGAATTAAGTGAAATAGAAGATGAATCAGAATCAAAATCAGAAATAGAATATTTAGAAAACTCAGAAGAAGAATTTAAATTATATATGATGAAAGGTAAAGAAATAGAAGAGGTAAAAGAAGAAGACGAATATGAAACTTATGAAGAATATAGAAATACATCAGAAGGAAGTGTAGAAAAAAGATTAACATTTAATGCTAAACAATATGAAAAAATAAAAGATATAAAATTAAATTTAAAACCCGACCAAATAGTTAATGAAAATTTTATGAGTAGAGTAAATACAATATTAAAATCAAAAAAGGATATTAAAAGCCAATGTGTAATATTACAAAAGAAACATCCTATATAATCAACTTTAACAGAAGGAATATTAAGAATACCATTAATAAGTAAAGGATTAATAGAAAATGAAATATCTAAACTACCTTTTAAAGAAGAAGTCACTGAGATTTATATTGCAGGAGTACAATTATTAGTTAAAGCTTATTTTAAAGAAGGAATAGATTCACCTATAGAATTATTAATAACAGATGGAAGAATAATAAGTAGTGTACAAGATAGTGTATTAGGAATGTTAACAGGAAATTTAATATATCAGAAATTAAAATTTACTTTAAACACTAACTTTGCAATATCTAGGAATGATGAACATATAGATCAATCAATAATGATATACCATAAGTTAAAAGGAATTAAATTATTAAAAGGAGCAAAAACCATAAGTATAACAGCAATGGTAGGTTTAGTATTTACAAACGAACATAAAATATATAATAAATTAATAGGAAGAGTAAGTATAGAAACACAATTTATGCCAATATTAAAAGAAGTAAAAACAGACCCTATAAATATAACCTTACCAAAAATATTGAAAATAGAATTAGATAAGACTATAAGTATAAATGATAATAAAGGAAAAAGATTAATTGCAAATAACAATTTGGGTAATAGATCATTAAGAATAAATACTTTAAATGAACCTCTACAGATAAATATAATGAATCCAAGAAAAAGTATTGATATAGGAAGTAGTAGTCGATTAGCTGAAATATCTTTAATAAATCCTATAAATACAGACTTAGTAGAAATAAATCAAAAAATAACAAGCCTAGATATAACTAAAGAAAAGGAACAAAATAAAATTATAATAGAAATTAAGAAGAATGGAATATGGCAAGAGATAATAACATTAGTAGATGAACATGAAGAAAAAAGTAAGATAGAAATAGGATATATAGAAAATAATTATGAAGAAACAAAAGAAGGAACAAAAGCAAATATAATGATAAGATTCAATAAGAGAGATGTAATACAATTAACTTTATGGGTAGAACAAGATTCAAATAAATCATATAAAGTAGTCCTAAGTAAAGACTTTTTAGAAAAAGTAAAACCTTACAGAAACCAAAAAGACAGAATAATCTTTAACATAAACCATCAAACAATTATAATTCAAAAATTAATATGATGATCAATGTACATCAAACATCAAGAATAATGAGAGTAATATTATCAGAAGAAAATAAAGATTATTATTACATAGATGATGAAAAAATAATAATACCAAAAGCTGATAAAGCAATGATGAATCATATAGTGCATAAAATAAATAAATGTAATGAAAAAGAAAAAAGACAATTAAGAATAGTATATCATACACGATCTCAAGATTTTGTAGAAGCTTATAATGCAGTAGTAAATAATATGATGAATAGAAATGATATTAAAAAAGTATTAAAAGAAAGATTAAAAATATTATCTAGAACCTAATGGATAGAAGTATTACACTTTACAATGAGAATATTTGGTACTATAATAAAGATAATAATAATATAAGAATACCTAAGAATAATATAGCATTATTAAGATATTTTATTAATAAAATAGATAAAACTAATAAGATAGAAGATACAATCTTAAGACAGTTATTAGAAGAAATGCAAAATAATCACATATTTTATATGAGAACAATAAATGAAGTTATAAGAAGAAAAAGAGAAAGGAGAAGTATAAAGAAAGAATTAAAGAAACAATTAGAATTATTATCAAGAGTTTAATATGGGAGACATCCAAATGTTAAATGAGGAATTAAGAAATAAAAGTAGATTAATAATAGATGGAGAATATTGGGATTATAAGAAAAAAGAATATGTTACTAAAATACCAAAAAATAACAAGAGTTTTTTAAGAATGATAATTAAAAGATTGAGTAAGACCTATAAATGGGAAAATAAGAGACTAAACTTTATTTATGATAATCATCCTTTATTGTATGAAGAAGAATATGCTAGAGTAATGAGAGAAAGAAAAGACAGAAAAGGAATTAAGAAAACATTGAAAGAACGTTTACAAATACTATCTAGGATATGAGTAGACCACTATATTATATACTTATAAAATTTATATATGCGAAATATAATGTATTACCACCAGAATTATGGAAGAGAAAAAAATAAAATGTTAAGAATGGAAAGTGCAGGAAAAGAAATCCATATGTTAGAACTAGAAGCTAAAGATGTAAATGTTCAGATAGTGTCAACACCCGTTTCCATTTTGATAATCAAAGAGTAATAACGACGGAATTCAATGGGCATACAGAAAAATACAACTATACTGATAAAATTATTCATTTACAATCCCAACGTCATTCGTTTACAATTCCAATATTGTTCGCCGACGGAAACGGAAAATACAGCGGAAGTCTTAATATTTACACTTTTCACCGAAATAGCACAAAATAGACTAATTATGACCACGATCTTTTCCTCGCCTCGAGACACGTGCCGATCACTTTCCGGCGTCTACTTCTTTTCCCTTTGTCTCACTGGTACCCACTGAGGTGTTTGTTTAAAAATAGGGTGAGATTCCGAAGAATCCCCATAGAGACATAATATCGTTCATAGAAAATGCGAAAAGTAAATATGTCATGCGCCAAGGTATGCACAAATTAATGAACAATATAAACACATCATCGTCATCATGTATACATGAGTAGGGCCCAGCCCCACAATCTACACCGGTTGGACTTCTGCCAACTCCCAGTGTAAGTGCACCTCTGGCACTAACAGCCTCTCTCTAGGCAAATCATGTTATTAATAAAGTGCATTTACAAAACAATGGCATCCACAAAATCACATAACTTATGGCATAGTGTATGAAGGATAATGTCCCTACCTCAAAGCTTTATAATCCTCTTTTAAATGTGCCTCGAAGAACGTGTCGTTTCCGGCCTCCAAATCGGTCCTAAAATATTAAATGTACCAGAAATAGGTCATAACCTATCCAAGTATCATTTTAGAATATTCCATAATGTTTATTGTGGTTATATTAGTCTATGGTGAAAATTTACAAAAATGCCCCCGGGAACCCGGCCCGGCCCCGCCGTACCTGGCCTGATGGCACGTTTTCCCAAAATTTTGACTAGGGCTATTCTGACTTATTTTCGCCCAAGGAATCCATTTCCGGCCTCGAAATTGCCAAATTCATGGTCAAATTACGAAAATACCCTGACAGCCCCTATTTACTGATTTCAGTGGCGTTTTCGTAAATATGCTTTTTCAGCCTCTACCGAAAAAGTGTCCAACTGTAACCCCACTTATTTTTGCCCACTGAGTCCAATGGAACCATTTATTTCATGAAAATCCAACTCCTACTACCAGATCTGGTCTGGCCGAAATATTGGTCAAAAATTGGAAAAATGGAGTTTTGTGTTTTAGCTTTTAAAACTTGTACTTTTCCACTTCTAATCCTTGATCAAATCACTTAAACACTTCTTAACCATGATTTAAAGAAATTTGGGCAGCATAACCCCTTAGGATTAGCACTTTCCAAATTTACAAACTTAACAATACAACCAAATCCAACCATAATCATCAACAACAACCACATCTAACATAATCTTAGGATTTGTGAAGTTACCTTCTTGAGTTCTTTTTCTTCCTCTAGAAGTTCTCCACTCTCCTTCTCTTTGGCTCAAGATTTGCTTGCTAATCCATGGAATTTATGGAAAGGAAGAGATTAGAGAAGAGATTTATGGAAGATTAGAAGAAGAAACCTTTAAGAAATCTTAGCTTACCTTGGATCTTACTTCTTTTTGCTCTCTAAATCTCCAAGAGCTCCCAAAAATCACTCTCTCTCTATTTTTTCTCTTCTTGTGCGTGAATGGCATGAAAGGAGGAGGAAAAATTTTATGTACTACTTGTCTTCTCTCATCTTTAATCTTAACCCTTGATCTAGCCAATGGTCAAGATTTTTCCACCTTTCATGAACACTTTAATTGCCCTCATGACACCTTGCATTATGCCATACTTTGTGATCATGAGTGTACTTGGGTCTTATCTCTTCATATGTTCATGAAACTTGGCATTTTAATTTCATTAATCAATTTCTAACACATTTCATTTTCAATTTTTGGAATAATGCCAATTCTGGCAGATTTTTTGCCTTAACTTTGAAAAATCATAACTAATTTTGTAGACATCGTTTCGAGTCGATTCCAAAGCCTATGGAACCCTCATTGAGTCTAGTTTCAAGCAAAAATATGGAATTTTACTGGAAATGATCATATTATTCCCAGATTTTAAATCTTTGACCGCTGCTCCAGAAATTAGTCAATTTCGATGGGCAAACTTCAAAAATTCATATCTTTTTGTACATAGCTTCAATTAAGTCATATGACCTATCAAATTAAAGCTTAGGATGTCTACTTTCACCCTATAAAATTTCATAATTTTGGTCATCATTTGGTCTTCCAAAACTATATGACAATCTCCCTGCCTCGCAGGTGATTTCACTGAAAACACTATTCAACCTTAAATTTTCAATATTTATTTCTTTTAGCCTTAAATATTCACCATTTCATTGAATATATATAATAATTATAATATATTCTTGGTGAATAAAATTTGGGATGTTACAGATAGGAAATTATGAATTAGTGATAAAAGAATTAAACCAATATAATGAACCTTCTTGTGATGTAATTTTAGGATTGGATTTTTTAGAACAATACTTCCCTATACATATGATTAGCAAAGCTTTAATATTAACAACACCTTGTAAACATGAAACTTGGCGTATAAGAATAACAAGACCATATAGGAGAAAAGATGAAAAATTTCAAAAAAAGAATAATGAGCATGAAGTCCAATTTTTACAAAATAATAACCCGGTAGAAATACAACGTATGTTAGCAACATTGAATATTATAGAAGTAAAAACTATAGAACAAAGAATTATTAGCTGTTGTAAAAGCTATAGAAAAATTAGAACTATTCATAGTAAATAATAGATTTATAATAAGAACAAATAATACACAAGTAAAACATTGGTTGTCTAGAGGAATAAGACAGAATAAGTTTAGTAAAATGTTGATTAAATGGAAATCTGATTTAGCTTATTATGACTATGATGTTGAATATATAAAAGGAAAAAATAATTTAATTGCTGACTATTTAAGCAGATGGAACCAGTAAGCAGATTTGGAAGAAAAAGTCCTGTAAATCAGACGAATAAGGAAGAAGAATCTTCCCCTATGATGAATCAACTTATAATGAAGATGAATATCCTCGAGATGAATATGAGTCTATTAAGTAGTCAAGTTAGTACCAGTATACAAGGGATTACAAGCTCTATATCTGGTATTAATGATTCTCTTAATGACATTTATATTCAGATTGAGAATTTGAAGATCTGTAAGGCTGATGCCAATCCAGTTATAAGTACAGGTGTTCAAAATCAGATCTGTAAGGCTGATGCCAATCCACTTATAAGGACAGATGTCCATAAGACCACTAATGAGACTTGTAAGGGCAAAGAAGTTGTTACTTCTAGTCCAAAACCACATGTAATGGAGTCTTTCACTCCAGGTGAGTCATCCAATCACAACTCCTAAAGTTTAATTGAGTCATTTGGACTTGAATCACTTTTAACCTCTAATTCATTTGTAACCTCAACACCTATAAGCCAATCATTACCAGAACCTATATCTTTTTCTCAAATAATATCATCCCAAGAAAAAGAAAAAGAACATACCAAGAAGAAAAGCATGCATCTAAGGAATCCAATAATGACCTTTTCGAAATTCCCAAACAATATAATTTCTATAAAATCCTTGTTAGAAAATTAAACCAGTTATCCTTATCCCATAAAACCATTAAGTATGTGTCTCATTATACCTTTAATAAAGCTATTATATATCCAGGAACACCACCAGGAATTGTAAAAACCCTGTATCAGTATGGATTAATTCAAAGTATATATCCATCCAGAGCTTTGACAGAAATCTCAGAGTTACCTCAAAGATTAATAAAAGCTGTAGGAGATTATTTTGATATTGTAACACAAAACCAGGTGTTTATCAGATGTTATTCAACTGTAGCTGAGATCACTCTAGAAAAATTTTATATGCCTATAAACCTTATAAGGCTTGGGACTACTAAAAAGCCTTTGGAGTACGAGCCAGAGATAAAAGAAGATATAATGGACGATGATGACTTCCAATTCCGTGTATCTAATACAAGGGCACAGGATTTCCACATAATATTCCAAGAAATGAACCGTATAAAGGTGGCCAACATGAATGCAGTACCAGGAAAAGAAGAATATCCTTGGGTATATTATTCTATTGATAAGACTTGTGTATACTCCCTTGGAAAAAAGGCGACTAATGAAAAAAGTTTTAGCCTTTGGTATGATAATATCAAGAAGAATAAGATGGATAATACTCCTGATACTACGAGGAAAATCTGTCAAATAATCGGTGATTATCCTAACCATGAATGTGAATTCTGCCAAGAAATCCGAGGAAATGATAAGAATCCATCCATCACCTTGGATCCGAATTTACTGTAAAACCCGTCAGCAGAAGAAGACAAGTATAAAGTGTCGGCAGAAGTGGACAAGAAGCAAAAAGATGATGGTCGACAAGGTTGTTGAATTATCAATGTAACTTTACCTTTAAAGATAAGAATCTTATCTTGTTGGGTAAGATGTCATGTCGTCTTGTAATAATGCTTGTAAAAGTAACAAGGTTACTAGAGTTAGTTTTAATCAGAGTTATGTAAATAGAGTCGAGAGATTGATTCTATATAAACCCCTGTAAGCCTATCAGTTGGGCACCACTCTTGTAAGACATTGCAATCACTTTTGAATGCAAAGTAATCCTTTCCAAAATTCTCTCTCTTGTGTTTGTGATCTGTGCGAGAAGTTCTCTGCAGTTCTTGCCACCAACATCATCTTTAATTATCTGTTGTTGAAGAATAACCAGGTATGAGTGGCTAATTTCTTTATAAGGATCTAAGAGGGAAATTTTATTATTCGATCATGAGGAAGTTATTATAGATTATGTTACTGGGCAAAATATATATATATATATATATATATATAAAATTTTATTTTTCTTGAGTCAGGATAAGATAAATGAAAGTAGGATGAATACGCCTCCAGTAGGAAAAGAAGGAAGGCTGTGCTGATATGGTCTGAAGGGAGAAGGTTGAGATTCTAAAAGGATGAATTCTCTGTGTGAGATTCGAAAAGGAATTCTCTGTAAATGGTCCATGTATGAAAGAGGACATGGTTCCTTCTGTAATCCGGATCAGTATTGGTTAAAGATCATCCTAGTTTTGTTTATTAAGTCCTAAGTAAATATTTGTATATATCTTGATTTTGCAAGTATGTTCGTATCCTAGTTTTGTTTATTAAGTCCTAAGTAAATATTTGTATATATCTTGATTTTGCAAGTATGTCCGTGTCTTTATGTTATTATCTTTAATTCTGCTAAAAAATCACATGTTGCCCAGGTCTGCACAATCTTTGATATCAGAGCTCATGGTTAAGATAATAAAATGGAACTTTTAGATCCTTGTTATTCTCATACTAATTTTGTTATTCTGTTTGATGTGATAAGAGTTTACATCTTATTGATAATTTGTGTTTAATTAAATCTGATATTGTTATAATACTTAAGAATAGTTTAAAACTGAACTATAATATGAATATTATAAGAAAAATTGAACCTAGAACATATGAAGTAGAAATAAGTAATTTACCTATAAGTTCTCATTTATCTTTAATAGGAAATCAGGAAGAAACATGTATATTTACACCTTTTATGCCAGGAGGAAATGGCGATAATACTTGGAATTTAATGAATTGGAATAATATGTATATGATGAAACAATTAGGAACATATATTAATCCGAATATTTATGATTTAATGGAAATATATAATTTAGAAGAAATATTAGAAATGGTCCCAGAGGATGTAAAAGAAAAAGTAAAATTAGAAAAACCAAGTAATAGAAAAGAAATATTAGAATTTTTAAGTGAGTCTTTAGAAGAAAAGATATATAATATGAAAAAGAAAATAGATAGTAATACTGAAGATCTAAGAATAATAAAGTCAAATATAAAAACTATAATGAATTCCCTGTGAGTAACAAACATGGAAATAGAAGAACCTGAAGTAAAACTTGAAACTGATCTATCTATTAGAACCAATAACACATAAACACCGAAAATTAAATATGATGAAAGCTTTAGAAGAAATGGAGAAATTAGAAAATACTAAAGAAAAAATATATAAACAAAATATGGATGAAAATGTAAGACAAACTAGACTAATTGTAGAACAGGTCATGAAAAGGCAACAAATAATGAATAGTAATTTATGGACAATTAATGATAAACTTAATAATTTAGGGATAACAGAAGAAGAGAAAAAACAATTAATTGAAATAACAAAAGGAAAAGCAAAGAGAGAAAATTATGAAAAGAATGAAGAAGTTGAAGAAGGAAGTAAAATTGCAGAAATAATATATTCGAAAGATGTAATAGATATTTTTAAAATATATAACCCACAAATAAAAATGATGAATGTAATAGAAGATGATGAGGAAGAAGGAATTGAAACTTTAATGGGATTAGAAGAACACGAATTAGAACAAATTCAAAGAAATTTTAAGGATGCTACAACTATAAAAGGGAATATAGATGATTATAAAGAATTAAACACAGGAATAAGTATAAATGAACCAGGTGATGGAAGTAAGAAATCAGAAACAGAGTTATCTAAAATAAAAACAGAAAATGATTATGCTAAACATAAAGAACAAAGAGAAAATGAAATGGAAAAAGATGAATTACCACATGATAAGAAAACAGAAAATCAAGAATTTGATATAAGATTTGAAACACCAAGAGGAAAAGGGTTTACGCCAACACCTATAGATCAATATGAAAGTAAAAGTATACCAATATCAGGAATATGGTTAAATTTAGATTGTGTATTAGACCCTGAAAAAATAATTGAAGAATGGTCAAGAGCAACAATAATAGCATTAATAGGAAGGAATAATTTGGACTTTCAATCAACTAATTTACTAATAGAATCAAGTTTCTTAGGAAATGTATATTATTGGTGGAGAAGCCAAGAAGAAAGTTGGAGAAATCAAATAAGACAAATAGAAAAAGAAGAATATAATAGTAGAAAAGAGTATTATGTTAAATTAGTAAAAAGATATGAATATGTGCTTAGAACAGAATTTGTTGGACGAAGTAGTACATTAGAAGAACATATAACGATTAATGAAGCAATAAAAAGATTATATCAAATAGAAATATGCTCACTAGAATCAAAATACTTAAATCCTTATATATGCGAATTTCAGAAATATTATTATGAAATAAAGGAAAATCCAGAAATGAAAAGAATAAAATATTTAGATCTTTTTTATAGAAAACTACCAAAACTAATAAGAGATGAAATAATAGATGATTATATGAAAACATTTAAAGAAACTCTAGAATTAATACCATATATAGATTCTTTAGGAAGAAGAATAGATTATTTAAGGAATTATTTATCTAAAAAATGTACGCAAGCTTGGAGGAATATGAAATATTATAAACAAAATAAGTTAATCTTAAGATGTGCAGAATATGAAAGACTACATAGATGGGGATGTAAAGATGAAAATAAAAAGATGAGAAGAAAATATAATAAAGGAAAATATAAGAATAAAAAATGGAAACCAATGAAGAGATATAATAAATATAGGTATAAATTTAAAAAGTATCCAAAAGAGAAGTTTTATAAGAAATATAAGCCTAAAAAATATTTTAAGAAAGGGAATAAAATAGATTATAGTAAAAAACCTAAAAAATGTAGATGTTATAACTGTGGAAAAATAGGTCATATATCAACAGAATGTAAAGAACCAAAAGATAAGAAATTTATGAATATATTAGAACAAGCTCAAGAATATGAATTAGAACCTTTAGAATTTGATGAAGAAATATATAGTGATATAGATCCTGAAATAGAAATATATAAAATAAAAATAATAAGTGAATCAGAATCAGAAATAGAATATATATATATATATATATATATATATATATATATATATATATATATATATATATATATATATATATATATATATATCAATCATCTATTTAAGGTGCAACAGAGCAAGCATCTCCAACCACATCCATATCATCACCACTCTCTCATTAAGCTTGTGTTCTTGAGCTCAAATCACAGAGAAATGGCTCTCGCCGGAAAACTGGAGGCCGAAGTTGAGGTCCATGCACCTACTTCCAAGTTCTTCAGCCTATTCGTCACCGAACTCCACCATGTTCAGAACATTAGCGATCACGTTCATGAAACTAAGGTGCATAAAGGAGACTGGCACACCCCTGGTTCTGATCACGTAAAGAACTGGACTTTCACTCTCGGTAAGCTCTCATCATGCAATTTAATTTCAAGGGTTTCAATTTCGCTTATATTTACCAACAAGTTGTACTGCCTCCACCTTCGTAAGGGAGATACCACAATTTCGAATCACAGGAAGCGTATTTATAGGGAGATGTAAAAACCCTTTGCGTTCTAAGTCTCGAGAGAGGAAAACCTTGATCAAATCAAATTTCTTTATATGTGCAAATTGTTGATGAACTCTTTAATTACAGGAGGTAAGGTAGTGAGCTGTAAGGAGCACTTTGAAGAGATTGATCATGCGAACAAGACGCTTACGTTCAACCTGTTCGATGGAGATGTTGCAGAAAAGTATAAAAGCTTAAAGGGAAAGCTTCAAGTGGTGGACAAGGGAAGTGGTGCCCTTGCCAAATGGACTTATGAATATGAGAAGCTTCGTCCAGATGTGCCTCCTCCACAAGCCTACTTGGACTTTATCACTAAGGTTGCTAAGGATGTTGATGCCCATCTCATCAAAGCATGACATTCTAAAACCAGTGTATGGGATTTGGCTAGTGGTTCTTATGAGGGTTGTGTGGTGTGTGTGTGTGCGTGTGTGTGTGTGTGATGCAGTGTTTGATGTATTATTATTGTGCTTAGTTATGAAATGTTGGTTCTGTTATTAATGAGACACTTATATTTATTGCCTTCCTAATTTAAATCCCTACAGGTTGCATGATTTTTAATTTAATCCTTGCTGCTAAAATGTTGTTAGTGTTTATGAAATTGTACCATTGTTGTTATATATAGCTCATTATATATACACACACCACTCCGATCTTTAATACAAGTCATTTTTACCTAATTCTCACAAATTATCACTACAAAAAAATAGTAGATTAACGACTGATTGAACCATATTTTTATATGATTTTTCATGATTAATTTGAGATTTTTAATTCATTTTCTGGAGCATTATTACAAGATTAAGCATTGATTTTAGTTAGGGATAATTGTATTGAATTAATTGTAATTAGGGGTGAAATGGTCATAATTTATTAATTATTTTATGCAATTATTTCTTAGACTTTTAATGCTACTTGTGCTTTTGGAAGAAAATTGGAGATTTTGAAAAAATGCATTTGGGGTTTCAGAAGAATTAATATTTTGATAATTGGGGAAACTACAGAAACGGCCCACAATTACTGAAAATTACAACATTGTGAAGAAAAAGGGCCTTGAGAAATCACAGAAGAGTACCCACATGCTCAGGAAATTTTGTTTAAACCCCAAAACATTTAAACAATTTTCGGTGAAGTCCGATCGCTGTTTATAACTTTTTAGCCTTTCAAATGATCCCTTGCGTTTTGACCAGGAACCATTAGGTTTGCCTGGACCGACATCGTTATGACTTATGAAGGATGAGAGCTGAGGGTTTTATAAAAAAGAAAAAATAGAGTTAGGCGCCGCAGCTGAATCTTCATCGCATCACTTTCATCTTCTTCCTCTTCCTTTTTTGCCTTCATCTTCCTCACCATTGCCGTCGGCGACTCACCTCAGTTTTCCACCAAGAAAGCCACCGCCGAGAGCTTGAGGGAGAGTTGGCAGTTGGTCGGAAGAGAGAAAAGCCGAAAGCTGAGATCTTCAGCTGGGAGTTTCGGGAGGAGCAGAGATCACAGCGCCTCACACCTCCATCCGCCGGTGACTCCATTATAGCGTGTGAGTTTCTGACTGCAGAGCAACACAGCACCGTGAACCACCTCTTCATCATACTTCCATCTTTCACACCAGACCGTCGGCCATTCTTCTTCCCGTCACTGGAGAAGAGATACCAGACCACCAACGCCGGAAACCACCACCAAGCACCGTCGCAGAGCACCATTTGACCTTCTCTGTACTTTTCAGGGATATTCTGCAGTTCCGACGAGTCCTTTTTCTGCTCATACTACGGTTCCTTCCTCTGTTCTGAACTTCACTGCCGTTAGCGTTCACCTTCCCGTCCAGCCCACCATTTTCAGCAGCCTTCTGTGCACTTCACCACCATCATCTTCTTTCTTCATTCCATCATCATCTTCACAGCATCAATACCACCATCCCATTCTCCAACATCGTTCCTTCACCATTCAATCACCTTTACCATTACAGATCCTCTTCCCTTCAATTTCCCCACTGAACCCGACAGCCTTCCTCTGTTTTTGGTCTCTCCAATTTCGTTCCTTCAATTTTCATGGGGTTCTGGTGTTGTTTTGAAGATGCTATGATTGCAACTAAGCTCATGAGTGGTTGATTTTTCATTGATTCTTGGTAGCAGAGAGAAGGTGGCTAGAGCTTCACAAGGGAGTTCATTGTTTTCCATTAGCTCATTATATGTATTAATTGTGATTTATTTGGTTTAATTCCCATGGGTACATATTTGTAAGACTTGGATGAGTGTTTATTTATCCTTGTTGGTTAATATTTGTGTTGATGCACTTGGACTATGTATTGAAATTATTTCCTTATGTTTTAATGATATTATACATTGTATGTGATTACTCTGGTGTGAGTTGAATTAATTTATATTGAGTGTCGCGATTGTGTTCTCATTTAAGAGGAAACAAGTGCATTGAAATGATTTTCAAACGCACTTCAAGTGGTTTTTAACAGTTTATCTAAGAAATGATTATGAATGCAATCGTAGGATTAGTCATTAATTAGATAAATTGGATTCAACGCGTTTGCTTGAGGTTTTCAATTTGGCTTGATGAAAATTGACCCTCAAAATATTTTGAGAAGCTAGAAAAACCATTGAATTTTGCTACCAAGACTCATTTTATTATTCATATTTCCAATTTCAATTCCATTCCATTCACTAATTGAAAAGATAAAAAGTCATAGCTTTAGGACTTTAATTAAATTTTGCATTTATCTATTTTCAACAAAATCCAAAACAAATTTCCCCTTACTTTTATTGCATTTGCATAACATTTAGATTACTTAGGATTCAATAAAAGGCTCCTCGAGAAGAAAGAACGATCCTAGGTTTGTCTATATGCAATCCTTGGTTAATTTTTTATTATAGACCCCAAGGCTAATGTACAAAAATGTCATAACACTACTACAGAATTGAGATATAACCACCCCAAAAGACGTCCCAAATTGAAAATTGGGTGGTTAAAAAGATAGGCGGTGGCATTTTCGTAATTATATACATGTAGGGGAACCTTTAGGCGTCCCAAATTAAAATTTGGGACGTCTAATGTGCTTCATGGCGCGAAATATAAATTTCACAAATTTTTTTTAGCACCTGGAGCTGGGTTTAGGCGTCCCAAATGTGATTTGGGACGCCTAAAGTAGGGTAGGCGTCCCAAATCACATTTGGGACGCCTAAAGTCTTAGTTTAGGCGTCCCAAATGCATTTGGGACGCCTAAACAAGGACTTTAGGCATCCCAAATCCATTTGGGACGCCTAAACTAAGACTTTAGGCGTCCCAAATGCCATTTGGGACGCCTAAAGTCCCTACTTTAGGCGTCCCAAATGACATTTGGGACGCCTAAAGGCGTCCCTGCATGTCAGACACTTGTCTGACATGCGGTCTTCTATCTATCACACCAATCTCCTCTCACCCTTACTTTACTCTTCTTCCTCCTCTCCCCACCCATACCACCGTCGGCCTCCCTCCTCTGGTTTTCTTTCTTCAATTCCTCACCCACAAAACTCTTCTTCCTCCTCTCCCCACCCACACCGTCGGCCCCTCCTAGAGTTTTTTTGCTTCAACTCCTCCCTCCTCCCTTGTTCAACCGTGGATCCCTCCTCCTCCCTTGTTTTTTTGCTCTCTCCTCCTCCCTTGTTCTTTGCTCTCTCCTCCTCCCTTGTTCTTCTTCCTCTTTGTTTCTTTGCTCTCTCCTCCACCTTGGTCGCTCCATTGTTGTGCACACACCACCGTGGATCTCCATCTACCTCTCCAACATACTAGCTAGCTGATCAGGTTGGTTATTTCTTCGTTTTTAATTTTTTTTTTTTGTAACAGAATGTTATATTTTGTTTTTGAAATATAAATTAAATGGTTGAGATTGTGCTTATTATATATTGCTTATATATAAATGGTTGAGATTGTGCTTATCTATTAAGAAGACTTATTATAATTGCTTATATAGCCTGATGTAATTACTCCCCTGTTTCAATTTGCCTCTCGTTAATTATTGAGTAAACTTTGTTCTTATAAGATAAAATATTATATTAAATAGGGATGTAATTAGAAAGGTTTTAAATTTAAAAGGTAGAGTTAATGAGATTTAAAGATTTCTTTTATAAGGTATATAGGACCCCTTATAACATGTTATGCATTTACACGTTGCTAAATTCCTTTTTAAATTCATTACAATATGTTGCTGTAAGAAGTAGAGAGACATGTGAGGTAATATGGATGTTGAATACAAATATTTCAAGAGTTGTAGTGTCTTCTTCGTCTCACTTAGCTTGCAAACTTAAAGGCAACTATTAACACAAGGCATGTGTTTCATTGCAATATAATCAATATAACACAAGGGATGTTGAATACAAAATATGTAAAAGGTAAATACGTAGAGAAAAGCATTGCAATATTAACACAAGGCATGTGTTTCACATAATCAAACTAATTTTAATTAATATTCTACTCAAATTAGATAATAAAATTAAATTCATATTCATGCATGTAAGTTTAAGCATTATTTATAATTTCAAATAAATGAAAAATTATTGTCAAATACTTTTTTTTGCCAGAATATTGTCAAATACTTATTAATTGATATTTACTCTTCATTAATTAATAGAAAATAGTGATAGGGTGCAATTGTGCCGTGCGAGTTTTTTGGAGAGGTTCTTATATAATTCCCCTACATATATATAATTACGAAAATGCCACCGCCTATCTTTTTAACCACCCAATTTTCAATTTGGGACGTCTTTTGGGGTGGTTATATCACAATTCTGTAGTAGTGTAGCCTCCCCCACAATATTCATTAAATGATTGTTATCTAGGAGAGATGAGGCTAGGAGGGGGCAATAACTTAATTAGGCAATCCCATCATATGTCGTTGAGAATTGTACTAAACGTGTGAATGTTATTGGTAATGCCTTAAGTGGTAACAAAATGGATCATAGTTGGATGAATGCTTTGAGAACTAGTGAAAAATATGAGAAAGGGGTGGACGAATTTATTGAATTCGCTAAAAAGAATGCTCCTGCAAGAAATGGGAAGTATTTTTGTCCTTGTGTCAATTGTTTGAATGAGAGTAGACGGGATGTTGATGTCATAAAGGATCACCTACTTTGTGATGGAATAAATCTGCGATACACAAGGTGGATATGGCATGGTGAGGAAGTAACTGATTGTCCGTCACACAAGAAGGAAGCTGTGGATGTCATAGATGAAAAGATAGAATGGAGAGAATGATTAACGATGTTGAGGCAGAATCCTTTGCGCAGTCGCAGGAGTATGACAGCCTGCGGATTGATGCAGAGACACCATTGTACAGTGGTAGTAAGTACACGCGGCTGACAGGAACATTACATTTGGTTAACTTAAAGGCAACTTGTGGGTGGACCGATAGTAGTTTCACATTGCTCCTTGAACTATTGTGTGATATGTTTCCGGAGGATAATGTACTTCCAAATCGTATGTATGAGGCCAAGAAAATCCTGTCTACAATGGGTATGGAGTATAAAAAGATACATGCTTGCCCTAATGACTGCGTACTGTACAGAAATGAGTACGGAGGTCTTAGTGAGTGTCCTAAGTGTAAAACTGCACGATACAAAGTGAAAAAAGATGGTGGTTGTGGTGATGTGACAAGTAAAAGGCAACCTTTAAAGGTTATGTGGTATCTTCCAATAATACCACGTTTTAAACGTTTGTTTGCGAGTGCAACAAAAGCGAAGAAGTTGAGATGGCACTCTGATGAGAGAATATCTGATGGGAAATATCTTCGGCACCCAGCTGACTCTCCACAATGGCAAAAAATAGATGAAATGTTCCCTCAATTTGGGAGCGAGCCGAGAAACCTACGGCTTGGGCTTTGTACAGACGGCATCAATCCGTATAGAACTCTTACTAGCACACATAGTGCATGGCCAGTTCTCCTTGTAATATACAACTTGTCTCCCTGGCTATGTATGAAACGTAAGTATATGATGCTATCTATGATGATTTCTGGACCAAAACAGCCAGGGAACGATATTGATGTCTATTTGGCGCCTTTGATTGAGGACTTGAAGAAGTTGTGGGAGGAAGGCGTAGATGTGTTTGATGCTTATAAGAAGGAGTATTTCAAGCTACGTGCAATGATTTTCACAACGATAAACGACTTCCCTGCGTACGGAAACTTGTCAGGGTACAGCGTGAAGGGACACAAAGCATGCCCAATATGTGAAGCAGACACACACTTCCAACAACTAAAGCATGGAAGAAAAACTGTCTACCTTGGCCACAGGAGGTTTCTTCATCGGTTCCACCCGTATCGTAGGCTAAGAAAGCGGTTTAACGGCTTACCGGAGCATGGAATGGCTCCAAAGTCACTAACCGGAGAGGAAGTCTACAGTCGAGTGGAACGTATCCATGTCACTTTTGGTAAGAATCAGAGGGTTGCGGGTGAGAAGAACATATGGAAGAAGAGATCCATTTTCTTTGATCTTCCATATTGGCGTTCGCTTGACGTGAAACACAGTATTGATGTGATGTATGTGGAGAAGAATGTTTATGATAGCCTTATCAGTACGCTTTTGCACATACCAGGGAAGACTAAGGATGGGATTAATGCGAGATTAGACCTTGTCGATATGGGAATAAGAGAACGGTTACACCCACAACTAAGAGATGATGGTAGGAGGGCATACATGGAGCCAGCAGCACATACACTATCGAAAGCAGAGAAAAGAAGTTTGTGTGGGTGTTTGCATGAAATGAAGGTGCCGCAAGGGTATTCCTCAAATGTGAGAAGATGTGTCTCAATGGACGATTTGAAGTTAGTGGGAATGAAGTCCCATGATTATCATGTGTTGATGCAACAACTATTACCAGTAGCTATTAGAGGCATAATGAAAGATGAAGTACGAAACACAGTGACAAGATTGTGCGTTTTCTTCAATGCTATCTGTAACAAAGTCATTGACACTGAAAAGTTGGATGAACTAGAAAATGAGGGTTACATTATTTTGTCACAACTAGAGATGCACTTTCCACCTTCATTTTTTGATATAATGGTGCATTTGGTAGTTCATTTGGTGAGGGAGGTAAGGCTATGCGGTCCAGTTTACCTGAGGTGGATGTACCCTTTCGAGCGATACATGAAGATCTTAAAAGGGTATTCTAAAAATCCTTATCGACCAGAAGCCTCAATAGTAAAAAGATATGTAGTTGAGGAGGCTATGGAGTTTTGCAAAGATTATATGTCAGGGAAGAAGGAACAATCTCGGCATGAAGAAGGGAGAAGCAAGGGAGCACGAGGACTGAAAGTGAAGAATGTTCCTCGTGAAGAGGTGTTGCAAGCCCACTTGTATATCCTGAATAATACGGAAGAGGTTCAACCTTACATAAATGAACACAGAAACACTTTGAAGAACAAGAATCCAAGGAAGAATGACATGCAGATTGCTATTGAGCAAAACAAAACATTCATGCAGTGGTTCGAGGAAAAGGTTTTGCACGAGATCGGTGTGTCTGAGACAATCGAGTGGCTAGCTTGGGGGCCTTCGTTTCAGGTCATTACTTGGACCGGTTATGATATAAATGGCTATTCTTTCTATACCAAAGAGCAAGATGACAAAAGTACCATGCAAAATAGTGGGGTCATGGTAGAAGCTGAATCTATGCACTTTTCCAGTTCGAGAGACAAAAACCCCATATTAGCGTCTATGGCCTATTATGAAGTTATAGAAGAAATATGGGAGATGACGTTCAACAAGTTCAAAGTTGCTTTATTTAAATGTAAGTGGGTTAGCAATAATGCCGTGGTAATAGATAAACAATTTGGATTTGTCTCAGTCGATCTTCGAAGAGTTGGCTATAGAGACGAGCCCTTCATTTTAGCAAGCCAGGCGAAACAAGTGTTTTATGTCACCGATCCTGCCAGCAAAAACATGTCCATTGTCCTTAAAAGTAAAAAACAGAAGTATGGTGATCCGACCTTCAACCTTGATGACACACCACCTTTCACAACAACTACACCTCGAACAAATGAAGTAGAATTGGTAGATGATGACGAGTATGCTGTAAGAAATGACCATGGTGAAGGACTATGGGAAACAATATAGAGTAAGACCTTAATTTATAAACGAGAACTGTGTTTTTTCTGTTTTACTTCCCGCTTAGTATATTTCGTTTTCATTGCAATTTATTTACGTTTCTGATGTCGCTTTTTGTGTGTTAACAGGAATATGGATAACTCTAGTGATGACGAGAGGACTAGAGATGACGAAAGCCCTAGCAATGACGAAGGGCCTAGAGTTGAACCCCCTGCAAGAAGGAGGGTTAGAGGCTGTATAAAGATGGGAGCATTGGTTGCACGTCATGAACATCAACAGGAGAGGCTGCATATAGACTTTGATGACAATCTGAATCCAGTTGGTCCTGAGGAAGACCACTTCATTAGCTACATAGGACTTTTGGCTCGAAGCAAAGTGCGCATTACCTACGATAATTGGAGATTGGTTCCCCCAAAAACGAAAAACATGATTTGGCAGCAACTTTTGGTATGTAAACTAAGTTTTGATGCATTGTAGCTTTGTTCTTATTGTTTGAAATATACTAATCTTATGTTTTACCTTGCAGCAAACATACGATGTCCCAGACACCACGGAGATGCATAGGCACTGGATGGATGAGGTTCGTGTACGATGGAAAGGTTTCAAGAATAAGCTAACAAAACATTACATTCGAGGGGTCCATAGGGGTAAGGATCCATGTGCGGAGTATACATATTTATCTCCAGAGGACTGGAGGTTGTTTGCGGCATCACGAGCAGATCCTGAGTTTTTGGTAAAATTTCTGTCATCATGATATAGAACTTGTAATTTTCATATACTTTATATCGTTGATTCATTTTTTGTTGTTTTTCATTCATAGAAATTAAGTGCAGCAAATGCCCAGAGGCAAGCAGAAAATAAATATCAACATTTCATGTCTCGCGGTGGATATCGGAAGCTTGAGCGGCAAATGATGGCAGAAGAGTTACAGAAAATGAAGGAAGCAGCGGAATCTGATCCTAGCGTTGTTATCCAGCCACCAGCACCTCCTCCACGTCACAAAAAATGGAAAGCAGGGAGGATTAAGGCTGGGAAGTACATAAATCCGACTGTTGCTGAGGTTGCTGCGAGGATTGTAAGTAGTTATACCATAAGTACCTAATTTTTTACATGTTGCGAGTGGTTTCGATACATTTACGATAAACTGCATGCTACAGGATGACCTGGACGAGCAGAGTAGCCAAGGTTCATTCAATCCAAGTAGACGGATGGATATCTTGTCAACGGCTATTGGGAAGGCAGATGACCTTGGTCGTGTTCGAGGAGAGACACGGGGAGTTAGTGCCGCGAGGTATTTTGGACGAGAGCCACGTTATTCGTCACAAGCTGGACCTAGTAAGGACGTTGTGGCCAAGATTCGAGAGGAGCTCGAACGAGAGATCGAGGCCAACCTTCGCGACAAGCTCCGACAAGAGCTGTTGCCAGAGCTTCAACTTGAAATGGCAAAGATGTTTGAAGCTCAAAGGGCAAGGGACGAGCATAGAACTCAGCAATCCCCGGCCTTCAATAGCACCAGAGGAAGTTACAACCCTCTGGAGCAACCACTTGGCGTCCCTTCTCCCACTCCAGTGTCGGGACCACTTGGCGACCCTTCTCCCACTCCAGTGTCGGGAGACCCTTGCACCCTCTATTTGGATGATCCACTATTGCGTGTTGTTGCTGATGCTCTCGTTCACACATATGCTACCACCCACCATAATCTGCAAATTCCGGAGGATTTTCGTAGGGTGAATGTGATGAGTGTTAGAATTGGGGAAGAAGGTACAGCCATCCCTGTTCCTGATCCAGAGGTTGGCACGTTAGGTCAAGCGATAGGATCTTTCATCCTTTGGCCTCACAATCTTATTGGTTCAGACGCAACACCTCCAATGGTAGGAATTACCTTACTGTTACTGAAAATCTGTTGGCATTCTAATAACAATTTGTTTTTTGATGTTCTAAAAGGATGACGAAGCTGCGATCAAATGGCCCTTCTTAGCACGACTGCAACAGATCTACAAGCACATTAAACAGATTGACTTGAAGATGCCTCCAGGGATTGTGGGCCATGAGGAGTATCCCTACACGATTGACAATAAAGATCTCAAGCAGTTTATCAGGTTGGAGGAGATAGATGCAGGCTGGGTTAAATTTGCAGTCCGGTAAGTTTTTATTTTTCAATTTTCCCACAGAATTCATTTAGTGGTTTTTTGTTTTCATACATTCAAGAATTGATTCCTTATTTTAATTCTATTATAGCACCTTCCACGATCTCTGCACAAACATGGAAAGAAGTAATTGGTATGGATTCTTATGTCCTGCGAATACGACAGGGGATACTTGTACTGTGGCGCATAGGACTCACTATATCGGCTACCAAATGGCAAATACCAAACTTCGTTGTTATCTAGCACCCATTGTCCAACGGTTCGTATTTACATTTTGTCAATTTAAGAAGTTTAATAAATAATTGTCTTCTCACTCATCTAACTTCATTTTAATGTGTACATGTTGTTAAAGTTACCACTGGAGTTTGTGTGTTATATGTCCCCGCCGCAACGTAGTCTATTGGTTTGATCCCTTGAGTAAAAAGCCAGACAGAGATACAAAATCCGTCTTCGACACGTAAGTTATTCTGTTTGTATTTCATTGACAACAAAAATAAATGAATGGTTCTAATTTCTGTTCATTTTGCTTTTCATGATAGTGCTTGTCAAACATATAGAATCCTAGGTGGGTCACGCGAGGGTGCAGTTATTAAAAAGTCAAAGTGGTTTTATCCCATAGTAAGTACATTCGATCCTACATAATTGTTTCATTAACGGTCCTTTTAGACATACCTTTATTGATTTTAACAACCAATTGCATCCCTTTGATTAAAAGTGCCCTCGGCAACCTGGCAACACTGAATGCGGATATTATGTTATACTTTATATGTATAACATAACTCAAAGTGGAGTTACTAGTGATTTTGAAAAGGTAATCGCTTCTTCATTCTCAAATGGTAATATTTTTGGTGTTCTAATCGAAATGCTAATTAATTCATTTGCTTGAGATTCATTTCATCAAAGCTTATTACTTTCTAATTTTCAGATTTTTGATAATGAAGATGCCTACCTACGTCAAGACCTTGATTTGATCAGAGATCTTTTGGCTGGACATCTTCTTCAACATGTAGAGCAGTAAACTTGTTATTTTATATCAGTTTGTACTTGTGTGATGACAGCGTTTTGACACTTTCTGGTTGTTTTTTGTTGATATATATAGTAGTAGGTTGCATGAAAGGTTATTGTATGTATATATAGTAAAGATTGTAGTGCTGGATGTCCTTACCAGTTTGTAACGGACAGTGTGGTTTATGAATCCATCTTCTATTCTGTTTCTGCAGTTTCAATTCGTTGGGTAATACAGAATGTAAATTATGGTATAAAAAAAAATCTAACTTTTAGACGTCCCAAATTAAGAATTGGGAGGTCTAAAGTCCCCCAGGGTGGGACTTTAGGTGTCCCAAATTACAATTTGGGACGCCTAAAGTCCCCCAGCGTGGGACTTTAGGCGTCCCAAATTGTAATTTGGGACGCCTAAAGTCAGACTTTGGGCGTCCCTATCTTTTGGGACGTCTTTTGTTGAGACTTACTACGCCCCCAGCATATACGTCCCCCCGTTTTGGGACGTTAAAAGTGCCAAATTTGGGAGGTTAAAACCCCTTTTTGTAGTAGTGTAATCAGTGACAAAATTTAGTGATGAAATTGTACAATTCTATCATCAAATAGACTATCGCTAATTAATTAATGACGGAATTTCATCGCTAATTAACTATTTTTTTGTAGTGGGAATGATGAATTGATGATAGGTAAGTTGTTAAATATATCTTAAATTGATAAATTTTTTCAAGTTTGTCCTCATTAAAATTTTCTCAATAGATTTAAAAGCCATTTTCACTTCTCTCTTCTTTCTCTCTTTTCAATGGGAATGGAATAGGGATAAAATTGGATATATGAGATCGACAATTTCTTCTACAAGTAACTTATGATAGTAACCAGAGTAGTATTCAATTTAATAATAACGCATATGAGAAATGCCCACAGACCAAGTCTCGTTATTAATCATACTGATTGCACGACCTATATGGCAACATGATAGTGCGTGTTTGGATTAGGGTTGAAAAAGTGCGTTTATGAGACAAAACTTCTCTCATATTCTTACTTTGTACATTGTAAATCATGTTAGAAAAATAGCTTCTAACATTAATCCTCCAGACAGGCATATAAAAAGCTGATCAATTAGACATATGTTTACTATTTCATTGTTCCTCTATTTCATATGTATACACTTTCTGTAGCCATCAACTTTTGCAGAAATCAAGATCTCAAATCAAGAAAGAGATCGAAACAAGAAGCAAATCAAGAATCAAAGCCTTTGCACGGTGTTTCTGATTTCAGAGAAATGAAGAAGGCAAATATGATCTCAGGCAAGAGAAGACAAAATAGGTAAAGCGGAAGAGAGAGAAAAGCAGAGGAAAAGAAGCCTTTCTCTGATGCCATAATACGCAAGAGAGATTGAGGGAGTAAAGTATTTTTCATTTCATCAATAAAATGTGCACAATATGTCTTACTTATATATACAAACTAATTACCACAGCTTGACAACTCATCATATACAAATTAGTTACAACATATTGTTATAAAATAAGTAAAATTCAACTAACTATATATTTTAAGTAAATGACTCCATTATCCCCCCCCCCAAAAAAAAGCTAGAGCGTATATATTTATCATGCCAAGTTGAGACAAGAAGCCATGAAAGGGTTGTGGATCAAGTGGTTTAATGAATAGATCAGCAAGTTGATTTGCACTGCGAACTGGAAGAAGTTTAATAAGCCCAACTTAAACCTTTTCCCAGACAAAGTGACAATCAATCTCAAAATGCTTCGTGCACTCATGAAAAGTGGGATTGGAAGCAATATGAACAGCTACTTGATTATCATAATAGAGAATTATAGGAGAGGATGAGGAACATGTAAATCAGCAAGTAGATAAAGTAGCCATTGGATTTCACAAGCCACAAAACCCAAGGCTCTATATTCAGCCTCAGATGATGAAAGGGAAAATGTTGTTTGTTTCTTATATCTCCAAGAAACTAGAGAATCACCAAGAAATATACAATAGCCAGATAAAGATCTACGTGTATCAGGACAACCAGCCTAATCCGAATCATTAAATGCCTTCAACTGGAAAGAAGATGCTGGGAAAAAGAAACCTTTACCAGGCCAGCATTTAATGTTCCTTAAGACCCTTAAAGATGCCTGATAGTGTACAGTAGTGGGAGCATATGTGAATTGACAAAGTTTTTGTACTACATAGGAGATATCTGGTCTTGTGGTAGTAAGGTATAGGAGACGGCCAACTAATCTCCGATAAGGAGCAACATCCCTGAGCAATGTACCAACATCTTGAGATAAACAAGTATGACAAGATATAGGAGTAGAAAGGGGCTTGCAACCCGAATAACCTACATCATAAAGTATATCAAGGGCAAATTTGCGCTGGTTTAAAGAGATACCAGCAGATGAGCGAGCCACTTTAAGACCAAGAAAGAATTTGAGTTTGCCTAGATCCTTAATCTTAAATGTGGTGTCAAGAAAAGATTTAATGCGATTGATTTCAAGCAAATCATTTCCAGCAAGTATAATATCATCCACATAGATAGAAAAAGTAGTAAAGGAATCACCATTCTGTCTTGTGAATAAAGAGTAATCAGATTTTGATTGGACATAGCCACAAGATAATAAAGCAGAAGAAATCTTGGCAAACCATTAGCATGAGGCTTGTTTCAACCTATAAGGTGACTTCTGCAATTTGCAAACCAAGTTGGGATTAGGATTAGAAAAGCCAGGTAGGAGGGACATGTAAACATCTTCATTAAGATCTCTATGTAAGAAAGCATTGTTGACATCAAGTTGTTCAAGAAGCCAATTGGATGATGCAGCCACAACAAACAATAATCTGATTATAGTCACTTTAGCAATTGGTGAGAAAGTATCGAAATAATCAACACCCTCAGTTTTGGTATAGCCCTTTGCCACTAAACAGGCTTTATATCTCTCTAAAGTACCATCAACATAGAATTTAGTCCAAAACAGCCACTTGCAACTAATAGGAAACTTGTTCTTAGGTAATTCAGTCAAAATCCAAGTATTGTTTTGCTATAAAGCTGTGATTTCAACTTGCATTGCTTGCTGCCACTCAGGATATTTAAATACTTCTCGATAATTTCTAGGTTCATGAGGTATAAAAATAGAGCAAACAAAGTGTTTGTAGGAAGAAGAGAAATTACCATTAGGTAAGACTGATGAAATGGGATATCTACAGGATCCAGACATGGAATCAGATTGTGCTGATGTAGTTGAGAGCAATGATGTCACTTAGATATGTAGGCCGCTTAGGAAGTCTGTCAGATCTACGAATAGGTGGAATGGTGGTGGCAACAGAAGGGTTAATGGCGGGAACAGGGGAAAAGGTAGTAGAAGAAGGAGAAGTGGATTTTGTAGTGGTGGGAACAGAGCGAGTAAAAGTAGTTATGGGGATAATTTGGGTGGTGACAGAAGGGGGAGATTAATCACTGTAATTAAGTTCATCAAATTTATTGGAATTGGGCATGGGAATGAAAGCCGTAGTGGAGGAACAATTGTTGATTGTTCTTGTTCATCGAAGGAGTATTTTCGTCAGGATTATGTCATAAGATTTTTAAAAGGGCTTAATGACCGATTCTCTAATGTGCACTCTCAAATCTTGTTAATGGAACCTCTTCCTTCTATTAATAAGGCTTTCTCACTGGTAATTCAGCAAGAGCGTGATCTCACAGGAACCACAGAATAGAACATTTGTCTCACTCGTGCCAATTCAACTCCAAAGCCTGTGTATCATCCTAAATCCAATAACAATACTAATTAAGATGTGCACGTTGTATGGCAAACCAAGGCACAATGTTGAAACCTGCTACAAGAAGCATGACTTCCCTCCTGGATACAAATATTGCACCAAGGCTTCGGAGAATAATGTGGTAACATCTTCTCCTAGTACTTCAGCTAGTCTTTTGTCTTCGACACCTACTGCTGCTAATCAATTTATTAGTCAAGACCAATATAATCAATTACTTGCTCTATTACAACCTCAAACTACTGCTACTCATGGATCACATGCTTCTGTCTCTACCTCAAAACCTAATGCTAATCACTGGATTATTGATAGTGGTGTTACTGCTCATGTTTGCTATTCTTTAAATCTCTTTACCTCATACTCCCATATTTCTCCTATTCGAGTAACCTTACCAACTAAATCAACCATTGCCTTTTAAAAATTTTATGACATAATCCGAACTAAAATTCTCCTTCGATGAACAAGAACAATCAGCAATGGGAAGGAAATTGAGTAATTCATCCCATATTATTTTGATCTCGGTAAAGTAATCCGAAACAGAGAGATCACCTTGACGAATTTGGAACAGTTAGTCCTGCAGCTCTATGACTCTGAATGCATCGTCTGGCTAAATCACTCCTTTAAATTGTTCCATGCATCCACAGTGCGATTAAGCCAAATGACACTTTGACTAATCGATAGAGAGATTGAAGGGAAAAGCCAAGTCAGAACCATAGTGTTACACCTTTGCCACACCGGAAACAAAGGATCATCGATAGCCAGAATCTTCAGAGATCCATCGACAAATTGGTGTTTATTTTTTCTCATCAGTGCAATCATCATAGCACGAGCCCAATGATGAGAGTTGGAGCAGATCAAAGGAGGCGACACAAGCACCAGCGACAGATTCTCACTTGGATGCATGAAGTAATAGCTAGATGGATCTTGGCACAGTGCCATTGGCGATATTTCAGAGGAACTTTCAGTAGCCATCGACATTTGCAGAAATCAAGATCTCAAATCAAGAAAGAGATCGAAACAAGAAGCAAATAAAGAATCATAGCCTTCGCACAGTGTTTCAGATTTCAGAGAAATGAAGGAAGAAATGAGGAAGGCAAATACGATCTCAGGCAAGAGAAGACAAAATAGGTAAAGTGGAAGAGAGAGAAAAGCAAAGGAAAAGAAGCCTTTTAGTGCTTTGATACCATAATACGCAAAACAGATTGAGAGAGTAAAGTATTTCTCATTTCATCAATAAAATGTGTACGTGTCTTACTTATATACAAACTAATTACCATAGCTTGACAACTCATCATATACAAATTAATTACAACATATTGTTATAAAATAAGTAAAGTCTAACTAACTATTTTAAGTAACTGACTCCGTTAATTCCTAACAAACCGTCAAACAACTTAATGTCCAGCTAATGCAGTCTTTTAATCATAAACCTACTTAATCCACAATATTGCAAATACTACTTGTTTTATATTCTAATTAGAAATTTATTTAATAAATAGCACCGTTTACAAATTTTTTGTTTTAATCATTGCTACTAAAATTTTGTTAGTGATTATTAAATTTTACTAACATTGCTCATTATATATTGTTTTTAACATTCTTGATAAATAATAAAATTATGAGGGAAAAACTACTATGAAAGACATTTAGTTTAAATACTTGCCTTTTCCACTCCAACTAATCCAAATAAATAAGTTTTAGATGCCATATAAAGATATAAAGAATCGTGGTTTTTTTTTTTCCAATTTGATCGAGAGTATAATCATTTTGATGTTCAAAGCGCAAAAGATTTTCATATCTTCTAATAAATGGACTTATTGAAATTCAAATTTATATTCAACTTGGGAGCTCATTGTGTGCACATGTAAATCGCAGACAGAGTGGGTGCCTGGGTGGTGTCCAATGCAGTGCTATTATTTATTAGACTTTGTTAGGAGTTGCATTTATGAGGTGTTGATTGATGAATATAGTAACTGAATTTATTATGAATATTACTCTCACTCGCCTAATTAATGGATTCAATATTCTCTTTTTATATTATTTGGGTAAAGGTCGTCTAATAATTTAGAAGACACATTAAGGAAAGAAAAGCATATTGCGACAGAAAGTGTTACAGGAGTGACATAGGATTGGATTGTTACATCCATATTACAATAATAACTGATTTTTCCCTAACAGTGTACTATGACATCTACAGATAATTAACAATCTAAAGGAGTGTGATTAATTAAAAAAATTATTTTTTAAGAAAAATGGACCAAATCTTTGAAGGTTTTAAGGCATCACATCCTCTACATAAAAATATATTGTGTCTCTGTCTCTAAGATAGAATGAGATCAGAATTTGCGGAGATCCTGGCTGGAAATTTTAAAATACGCACTGGTCAATCATCTCGATACATATATCTATTATTGAGGTTGAGGTCAATTACACCTCAATCTCCAAAAGCAATGTGGAATTAAAAAGAGGTTTAAACCAAACGGCCTATGGTCTTGCGTTGGGACTTAAACAAGTCTATTTCTGATGTCTTCAATTATCCACCTAATTGTTGCAAGTGATTATGCTTATTACTTCTCAGACAAAAACTTTTCAGACGCAGAAGTATTCATGTGTCCACGTTTTAAAACCCACAGTGACTAATATGATTGTCTTGAGAATACCCATTTGCCAAGGGAACAACAATAATCACAATGCCGTTACTAGGACAGGTCATTTATATAAACTGATACTGATTCAACATTTATACACGACACGAACTTGTTCTGCTTCAACTCTGCTATATAAACTACTCAGCAGTCTCAGATTATGATAATACATATAAAATCACCATCACGCACGTCACACAGTGGATTATAATCGAAACATCCTTCCACTTATAACCCTTCCCTTGAGGACTCATGAGGAGAGTCTAGCCAGTCTTAATCCTCACAAAATATTGTGCAGCCTGAAAGTTCCTTCACTAGATTAAATTTTATCTGATTATTGAACTACTGTTCTGAAAAAGATAACAGAATGTGAATAATTTCCTTACGAAGTAGTTAAATGTCATTTTTTTAATTATTTAATTTGTAAGTCTATTCTAGCTATCTGGTCGGGCAAGTAGCATGTATAGCGTAGGATCTGACTCTGCTAAAGCAACGGACGTGTACATGCCATTGAAAAGGGTAATAATGATGGCCTTATAAAATGGCTTTTTGAATACCAGAAGCTGCATGAGGGACGCGGCTTCTCTCCTCTGCTCATCCCATCCGTTGCCCACCTATTCGCCAAAACCGCGCCGTTTTGGTGCAAAAAACTGAAGGTGAAGACTTTTTTAAAAAAAAAAACAGCATTCGATATATTGAAGTATTTTTTTAGTACTAGCCAGTTTTTTAAAATATTTTTTCAATATCTTAAAATAACTTTTCAGTATTATCTAGTATCCTGAAGTATTTTTTTTAGTGTTAATCAGTGCTCTGAAATATTTTTTGTGTAATATTTTAGGATGTTGGATGCACTAAAAATTAGTTCAGGATACTAGATAATATTTGAGGATGCTCGATGCACGAAAATTTTTTTTGATCCACTTACCACCCTAAAATATTTTTTAATACCATCCAATGTCTAGTTTCAGAGAAACACTCACTCAGTATACTAAACTAATTTTTAGTACATCTGGCACCCTAAAATATGGTACCAAAAATTAGTTTGAAACACAGAGTTTTACAGAAAAAATATTTTGAGTGCTAGGTGAAATAAAAATTAGTTTTGGATACTGAGTCAATGTTAATGAAAAAATATTTTAGGGTACTGAATACTAGATATTGTGTGGTATTAAAAAAATGTTTTATTGTGGTAAGTGGACTAAAAATTTTTATAGGATACTAAGTGCTATTTAAAAAATATTTTAAGATACTGGGTGATACTACAAAAAAAATACTTGCTGTATTTTTTTTAAAAAAAAAAAGTCTTCACCTTCAGTTTTTTGCTCCAAAACTGCACAATTTCGGCAAAAAGGAGGGTGGAGGATGGCATGGGTAGAGGAGAGAAGTCGCGTCCCTGCATGAGGTTATCCCTCCTTCGCAAGGCTACTTGGACCTTATCACTAAGATGATTAAGGGCTTGTTTGAGAAAACGGTATAAAAGTACGTTTATGTAAGTCGAAATAAAACCTATTTTATAAATTTATTTTGTATATTGTATATCACGTTGGAAAAACAGCTTCTACCACTAATCCAAACAAGCATTAAGGATATTATTGAAGCCCAAGTAGCTCACACCATCATTCTTTAGTGTCTACATGGCATATTTGTAGAGGGCCGGTCCTAATATAAGAACCTATATTATATATATGAAAGAGCTTATAAAGGTACTTACAGATTGTTTGCGTTGGAATCATGATCCACTAGGTATTTGGTAGGCATCATGATTTTAGTAAACTAGTATTAACATCCCAAATTTAACTCTAATACTTTAAAATTTGACAGCAGCACAACTTGAAAAATATTACTTTCAAATTTCATAATTAGAATCAGTGTCAAATTATTTAAAAAACCTGTGTGTCTTGGCTTTAAATGTTCTATCTTCGAGTGCTCAACTGAAATCTAGATTCATAATTTATTGGTGTGAAAATGTCAACTCTTTTTATCACCAGGTGTGAAAATGTCATTAAAGTATCATCAATAAGCCAACAATGTGATTATTAAATGAAAACATGACGAGTGGCAGTATATATTATATGGGCAAAAGATGAATAAAATGTCCGTCATGCCCTCGGCATACCGTTGAGAAAATTTGTGTATAATAGGATAAACTGCACCAGAGATTTCTGCAAACCTGTTCATATCTGGAGATCAGTGAGATATAGAGAGAAGAAGGAGTAAGAGAGATGGCCTCTCAGGTAGAGAAGGTGGAAACTGATGTGCACATAAAGGCCTCTTTTGAGAAGTTTCATGATGTTTTCTGACATCGCCAATGGAGTACTGGAGGATCTATCGTCTAATGGAACTATGTTCATGGTGATTTTTCATTCATTAATTATCCTTTATTTGTTTTCTTAAATAATCATATACTCCCTCCCGTGTCCCATCCTTAATATAAGAACTAAGTAATTATTTTTTACGAGATTAATGAAGCTAAATAAGTTATATTAAAGTATTTATATTTATTATTTTTCTTTTAATTAATTTGCCTAATTTATAAATTGATATATAATATAATGATACACCATGTATGATATAATTTAGTAACTTATTTAATTTTCTTAATCTCTTTAAAAAAAAAAAATCAACTGACTCTTATATTAAAAACCAGAGGTGGAGGTATATGCAGGTAGTATATATATAGTACTCAGTTTTGTTAGTTAACTAACGTGAGATTCATTTGGATATGCATTAACAGGTTGATACAGTAGAGCGCGCTAAGTGGAGAAGTTAAAATGAAACGTAATTTATTTTATTGACTCTCTGGCTATATATATATATATATATATATAACACTAGTACACAGAATATTAGAGATACCATACGTACATAGGGAATACAGGTAATGAAGAAATAAAAGTATAGCATAGCATGATATGAGCGAGTATTAATAATGGAGGCAAAGCTTTGAGAAATGAGGTGCGATAGGATAGAACTAATTAGCAGCAAAATGAGGAGGTGAAAGAGAAGGAGAAGAAGGGTGGAAAAGAGGAGGCTTGGTGGGCAACTTGTTGGCGTATGCTACTGCAATATGGGTTTGGACCCGTAGCATGAGACATCAGTTTTAATACGCTATTTAAGATTCTTGGTGTGGTAACAATAGTCCTGTTTTTTTATCAAAGGCATGTGTATTATGGAGGTAGATGAGTAGCAATTTTAAGTGTGGTATGAGGAGAAATGATGATATTGGCTTATAGTATTATGTTTGAAAGAATATTAGCAACAGATGGTTGTATATAGTGTGATTAGAAGAAGAGTATGTGGGCAATGTTTTGAAAATTGGATTGGATCCGCTAGTTCAATAGAAAAACCTGTGATGTGGAGTTTGGTCCTGTTTGGAATCAGACATTGAAGAAAAGCGGCCGAGTTAATTTGTCTCAGTCCGATAATATTGTTCATGGATTTCTAGTGTTTATATAGGCACACCTGAGGCAACAAACCTGCCTCCTAACTAAGATAGTGATCTAGATTAAATCTATCTAAATCCCTTGGAGTTCTAGGGATCAAGGAAAATATTGCAATCAAGACGCAAGCCGTTGAAAATGCAAGAAGTTTGATGACAGCAGAACAAGAATTTCGAGAAAGAGTTGATTACATAAAGAAATTGGGTATGCAAAGTTCAATTAATCTGTTTTCGATGGAAGGAAAAATAATGAAAGACTCGTCTTTTTTGCGGAGAATTGTGGAATATTAACACTCTAAGTCATTTGATCTTAATTCATATTAACCACACTAGTTGATTCATTTGATTTGATTTTCATCCAGCAATATTGTGTGTGTGTGTGTGTGTGGGCCACGTGATGCTAGTTTATGGCTTGCCTTGTAATTTCCCTCATGTAGTTTCTATTTCATAATCTTCGGCTGCCTTTAAATTAATTACTGAGTACAAACCCTGATATGAAGAGATAACACATCTTACCAAAAACAGAACAGAGCACAAAATTATATCAAGACAGAATCTGACAAATGGTGGGGTTGATGAAGGTGGAGGGTAATCTAGTCCAAATAACTACAACAACAACAACAACAACAATATCATAATCCACGAGTTATTTGGTAGGTGTCATGATTTTAGTAAACTAATATTAATATCCAATTTTTAACACTAATACTTTAAAATTTGACAGCAGCACAGCTTGAAGCTATCACTTTCAAATTTCATATTCTCAGTGGCCAACTGTTTAAAAACCCTTGTGTCCTGGCTTAAATTTTAGAATATTCGGGTGCTAAACTGAAATTAGATTCATAGTTTATTGGTGTGAAAATGTCATTATAGTTTCAATAAGCCAACAATGTAATTATTAAATGAAAACATGATGAGAGTGGCAGCATATATTATATGGGTAAAAGATGAATAAAATGTCCGTCATGTCCTCGGCATACCGTTGAGAAAATTTGTATATAATAGGATCAAACTGCACCGGAGATTTCTGCAACTTGTTCAAATCTGTAGATCAGTGACATATAGCTAAAGAGAGAGAGAAGTAAGCGAGATGGGTTCTCAGGTAGAGAAGGTGGAAACTGATGTGCACATAAAGGCTTCTCCTGCGAAGTTCCACGATGTTTTCTGCAACAGGACCCACCATATCGCTAATGTTTGCCCTGAAAAGATTCAAGGCGTCGATCTTCACGAAGGCGAATGGGGTACTGAAGGATCCATTGTCTTCTGGAACTATGTTCATGGTGATTATGATTCATTAATTATCCTTTTACAGTTTACTAGTATTTATTTTCTTAAATATATACAGTACTCAGTTTTGTTAATTAATATATGTAAATAAAATAAACAGATGGGAAGGCATGTGTGGCGAAGGAGGTGGTGGAAGCAATAGACAGAGAGAAGAACAAGATAGTATTCAAGGTGATAGAGGGAGATCTGTTGGATGACTACAAGAGCTTCAGGTTCATAATTGAAGTGAGTGAAACAACAACACCCCAAAACGGCAGCGTTGTGCATTGGACCATGGAATATGAGAAGCTCAAGAACCACGTACCTGATCCCCACACTCTCATGCAGCTGGCAATTGATGTGAGCAACGACATTGACGCACACCTTTCTCAGACCAACTAATTCATTAAGCTGCTTTCACTACTTCTCGCCGTGATTAATAATAAGACAGCCTTCTCGGCTGTGTGTGTGTGTGAGAACTTTGTAAATGTGTTTGTGAGGGTCTTGTGCTTCGTTCACAAATGATTTCCCTCATTAGTTATCCATATAGTATATTGCTTGTAATTTGGTTTGTGATTAAAGCTTGGGAGTCGTAGTAATCATTAATGTAATATGCGTGCTGTTACTGTGCAGTTTGTTCAATCGATCGGTTGAGGTCGCCTTGTGAAATTGTTGTGGTTAAGCATCAAATCTCATGTGTGTGTGTATTCTTTCGTGTTTGAAATACATACTACTCCCTCTCTCCTTTCCTTAATACTACATATAAGATCTAGTTGATTTCTTTTAGAGAGATTAAGAAAACTGTTGGAAAAAAATGTAGAGAGAGAGAGAGAGAGAAAGAACTGGCGTACCGGGGTGAATCCATGTTCGGATCTGGGTCAAAACTCCATAATAGTGCCCACACAATTATTAAACTATTAGAGCCTAATTGTGATTTGCACAGCAGATCACCAGAACAAGAAAGATGATAGGAGAGAAGAGATTGCTAGAGAACTCAATAGCAGGGGTGAAGAATAACTAAAGGAGGCACCTTCTATTTATAGTGGTTTAGGGTGGCCACTAATTAGGAAATGTGTGTATTCTTTCTTGCCCTCCAAAACAGTAATTAAATTAATTGATTCTCAATTAATTTCCTAATTATGGTGATTTATTCCTCAATTAACAAAACCATAATTATTATTGAATTATTCCCAATCTGCAATTAATGCTAATTTTATTCTTATTTTATTAGGCTACTTATATCCTAATCAAATAGTCCAGTCCATCAAGAGCGGATTTGGACCCAAAGTCCAACATCTCCCACTCGCACTTGATGGGCCTCCCATCATGCGTTCGTTACTCTTTCCTGTTTCATACTTGGCGTCTGTCGTGACCGCGTGGGAAAAAACGTCTTCAAGATTTGGTGCTTGTAATACCAGAAATCCCTCATACCGGATCAACACCCAAGGACACCCTTTATATCTGTAAGCTATATATTCATTACCTCAGATGCCCCAGATTCTCCCATACATATTTCTCATGGCATATCTAATCCCTCTCGAGTTAATATGTTGATTAACTCAGATTGCCTTTCATACACATAGTATCCGCACTTACAAGCTACACATAGAGCTAGTAAGGGGTCGACCACAGATACTAACACATCTTATGTATCTAGGAGTAAATCTTCCTTTTTGACTAAACATCAGTCCATCTTAACTTGGTCGCTTTCCTAGTTTTCACTCATCTGACCGAATCGAGTATGATCATAGAGCTTCAGCTAAAGTAGCTGTCACCAAACCAAGCTTTCATGATGCCGCCTAAGTCTTAAGGGCATCGTGGAAGGATTCTTCCTTCATGGGACTCACGCTGTAGTGAACTAGGGATCTTTCACCCACATCCCATGTTGCAGTCTAACTCTCGAGCACATGCAGTATGAATTGCATGCTACGGTGAATGGTTTGTGGTGTACGTCGATTTCTTTCTCTTTCACCGTACAGACATTAGTTCCAAAATGTACTCAACATTCGAACCAGAACTTTCTTTTTCACAATATCTCTTCTACAATCTCACTTATGAAAAAGAGTTCTTTGCCTGACTACAGGTCTGTATTTATGCTTTGATCCATTTTATGTGTATATGTACACATATAGAACTCATCTCAGTCTAACTGAGGCGACTCAAACGCAAAGATTCTTCTTAACCATCTCATGGTGATCATTTTCTCGTCTTACCCTCCCATGCCCCCTACAAAACATGGGAAGACGGTTGTTCGTGTGAGTGAACCAACCTCTTCGGACCTATACGACATACAAAATTGTATACCTTATGTGTATTTACTCACAATATACATACTATTTCTTTTATCTTCATATAAAAGAAGTTCATGACCTTACATTTTATTCACGCCCCAAGATTTTCACTAACTCAATGAATATCAAGCTATGGGCTCAATAAGGGGATCTACCAACATTCTGTCAGTAGAAGGTCATTGAACTGTCGCTTTCCCTCTTTGAAAGCATATCTCTCATAGAGATATATCAAAAAGTATGTTTCATCTTGCTGTGATACTTAGGATCATCATCATAAGATGTTATCGTTTGGATCCTTCTATCCACCATCCATTCCCAATCTTTCATAGGAACTACTTTAGCCATATGGCACTTTGAATGATAATAGAACACACTCTGTGTTCTATTTCCATAGATAACAGGAAAAATACTTTGTATATTTCCTTACTCCATCACCATTTAACTAGGTCTTGTATTGGAGTATCCTTTCAAAGGAAAATTGTCTTGACAACTTAATCTATGGTTATTCTCATAATCCATTTCACAGCAGGACCAAAAAATAGCTTCCAAGTCCGACAAAAAACATTTGGTCTTATGTACACCAATGTGTACATTCATATTACCAACCATAGTCTTACATGAGACTCTATCCACCTTTTCTATGTTGGATTCCTCATAGGACATGTAACCTCTCTAGGTTTGTGCCTTGAACTTTAGGGGTGTCCATGGGTTTATAGTTTGGCATCTTAAAATGCCTAAGGATCACACTTGTACATGTCTTAGGTGGAAAAGATTATATCTTTCTTGTGCAATCTCCATTTACCTTGTCATTCAAGATAGTTGTTCAACCCATGACTTTCTCAACTCAGAATTTAATGATTCTCTGATCCTTTATTCCTTTGACTCCCTTGACACTTGTTTCATATGTCATTTGACAAAGGATGACTTCACAAAGAATTATCACTAAACCGTTTGGGACTCATGTAGTGTTCTTCGATTATCTCGAAGTTTGGTGAGGCTTTCACCTTGTGAAAACCTCATATACTACTATTTGGGTGATTGTTTCTACGAAGCCCTTAAGCTGCTTCATATAGAGTTCATCATCCAATTTCCAAAATTCTAAATTGAAAAGCGGTATTTACGTCATCTTGATATAATTTCAAGACTAAGCTTGTTGTCATAGCTCAAGTTCAGAGTTAAAATACACAACAGACAACCTTCCATTGTGGTACCCCTTAGCCACTAAGTGTTTTAGGTTTCATATGCCCTCAACAGATTTGAGAACCTACTTGTTCCCAATCGCCTCTTGGCTAGGCTACAAATTGCCTAAAACATATACTTGACTAGTTCCAAAAAGAATCCATATCCTCCTGCATAACACTTTACAATTCTTCTTAGCAGGTCCTTCTAGTGTCTTTCAGATACTTATAGGTAGTTGTCATCACCTTCTAAATGATGAAGAGAGCATTTAATCTATTAGGAAATCTATCCCATTATAGTCATTCGCTAGATGATAATTTGCTCCAAGGTGGATTTCATAGGATTCTTTTCCTATGTATGAGTAAGGTAATCCTCTTACCTCTTACCTCTTTCATTATGAAACGGTCTCAACCCTCCCACTCAGATCAGTGAACTTAGGAACACTTGGTTATTCTTTGTCACTTTTGAGCCTCTTAAAGAGATTCAATATGATTCATGCTCATTTCCTGCTAAGAAATCTGTGTTTTATGAACGTTGCGTCCCTCGGCTCTCTTACAGTCACTAAGCCGCCATCATTTTCATTAATGAAAACATGTCTTGTCAAATTCTCAAGTCATCTCACCAAGAAATACCTTGCATACCTCGGCCCCAATCTTCCTTACTCATAGGAAGAATTATGGATATAAAGTCGCTGACCCTTATGGTCTTAACGAGCTTGTGCCTGATTAAAGGCCTATCCATGATTCACAGGGTAAGGTCATGACTGACATAGAGGGCATTTGATTAAGTGTGAAGATAATAGCTGTGAGTTTACATACCAACATATGGCTGATAGTTTCACTTATGCCATTATTTACTTAACCATGTCAAGGAGAGGTCTATCTCTCCATTTCAACAATTCTATTATGTTGAAGGGTTCTAGGTATTGATAGTTGCCTAACAATGCCTTTATTGTACACAGAGAGCTTGAACTAATCACGTGAGTGTATTTAACCCTTGTTAGTTCGAAAAGGTCTTATCCTTTTAGTTTAACTGATTTCTGACTGGTTCAGCCATTATCTAACAGCTTCACACTCCCCAAAAATCAAGTAAACATTATTGTATTTCGAGTAAAAGTCCACAACGTTAACGAAATACCAAGCTTTGTGTTTTGCCCTCACGTTCATTGGTTCACTAACGTCATAATTTGCCAATTGCAGTGGATTTTCTCAAATTTGTCTTTCTCGCCAGGTAGAATAAGTTCTCAACTTATTCATAAGGGTATTAACCCTTTAGCACACATTATTTAGCAAATACTCTTTTGCTAGTTTGATCATTTCTTTTAATCAATATGTACATGTAGCAAGAAATGGAATCTTTTACCCCTAAAAGAAACATCAAGATCCAACAAAGGATTTGAGAAGCATAGTCTCATCGATCCTTAACTAAAGAGATAACAAATATGTGATTCTGTCAGTTGCAATTGCATGGAGTGAATCAGGGTAGTTTATCTATGCAGAGTTAACGTGCAAGTTCCAATCCCTTGATTCTATCTCTTTATTGCTTTGCATTTGACATGAAGTCATATGCTTCTGTGAAACATCCACAACTCATGTAGAATGCTACTTTTACAACCCTTAAAGGACTGTCAATGCAGCCTTTCATATTTGTAGAAACCATTGACCTCCTCTAGATCAAGTTTTTCTCATAGGTTTCTTGCCCTTAGGCTTTAAAGGATGAATCCTCCCACTCTTTAGCTAAGTTCGTTTGACTGATGGATCTTGGATCCTTCAGCCTTTCACACTCAAGTTCAATATGGCGAATCACATTGTTGAAGGTCACAATATGCATATCAGGGGCAATATTTACTTCCGTATATGCCCACTCACTGGAAGACGTGGCTCACTCCCACTCATTGAGAGACATAGCCTACTCCCACTCACTGGGAGACGTCTTATCACAACATACACTTGTTGTTTGTTAGAAAGAACTTGGCATTTAGTTTGTCTCAACTTCTTAGTTTGACATTAGCCTCAAGTGTTGCCTAAACGACATGTTAGGACTTAATACACTGTTAAAACTTAACTTACTTTTAACTTTATGGAAGAAGATCACCTATTCCACTATCTTCCAACACTATCCACATGGCTTGGGTAAAGTAATATTGCTCGTACTATCATAAGTATGAGCAATGTTGTTCTTTCTATACTTGATACCATAAACTTATTGTATCCTTCGGTTGCTTCAACCCCTAAATGCTGAAGACTAGTTGGTAAGATGTCCCTGACATCTCATTCTTCTTGAATGAAAGAGATTTGAGAGTTTCTAACTCCACAGATATCTCTATTAAGCTTGTCTTCATAAGCTCAGTCAAATAGATTTGGTCATAATTGGTCACTTAGACGATTATAGTATACAAATCATATTGTTCAAATGAGACAAAGGATAATTAGACAATAAGTTCACTAGTTTCATGTTCAAGAGACAACTAGGTTGACTCCCATCCCAATCATGCTAGTTAGCTCATCACCCTTTTAACCATAGTCTTTATTAAACACTTTCCCCTTTGGATTTCTAGACACATTCTAGAAACTCCCACTCAATCAAAAACAATTATACTAAGAACATAATAATACAATATCATCTAATCAACATGAATGTTCATGAAAACAAGAAGAGAATATTCTTAATTCAATTCCAAAAGCAAAGAATTTAATCATTAAATTCAATGGCAAAAGAACATTCAAAAACTTTATCTCATATTGTTGTCTCTTAACTAGGTCCTCCCTCTCATAGGCCCTTCTGTCTATATGAACTCATGTAGCGTCTAGCTACAATGTCCAGCTCCTCTTTGCCATGTTTACATTCACTTGCTTAGATGTAATTATAGCATACCTCCCACTTGATGAGATGATTCTCACATTTATATCTGTCTTGTCCTTTGTCACAACATTTGTGATGAAAGATTGACTTTTAGAAGTCATTGCTTCAATCCCAAGTGAATCAATATGGTTAGAAGCATGGGAAGACTTATTATTATTCAATAATTTTAAGTTGCTGCAATTTTCAGGTTTTTATCTCTAAGAGTTTGAGTCAAGGTTGGATAGGATTTTATATTCAAAAACTCATTTGAATAATCCCTCACTTTTAAAGAATCTTTCAGCATTAACCTTTTGTTGCAGCTGAAATACTCTTAGTAAGTAAGCCAACCTATCCCAAAAGACAATAGAATCATCATTGACTCATTTTCAATGTTTTTGGGAATCTCTAAGTACTTATAAGTATCTTTTTGACTCAAAACACATCCAAACGTGCTTCAAATATATACAAATTATATATCAAATTGAAGCTCTAGAATTTAGAGATTTTTAGGAACAAACCACGTCTCAATCGGAGGTCCCATACGCCCCTAGAAGGTGTATGGATTGAAAAATACTGAAAAATTGGAAAATTCCAACAAAGGTCACTCTCAGCAGTGGCACGTAACCTCCACGCGCCGCCTTGTGGCCGTCCACCTTCGACACGCGCCGGCTCCCAAGACTCCACGCGTCGTCCTCTCATCGACGGTGCTTACCACGTGTCAAACAGAGGCCCCAGTGGGCCCCATGCGCCATTATGTTAGTTTCTGGATTTTTTTTGGGTTAACAGTCAACGGATGATGGTTGACTTTGACCAATCAACGGTTGACAATTGACTTGTCAACGATAAACCCTTGACCGAGACCAGGCTGACGTGGCGTGAGATGGCGCTGACGTGGACCGCTATGATTGGCGCCACGTGGCTTGGGTTGACCGATGACGTGGCCGTTGACTGCCACGTCATCGCCTTCAACCTCCAGCCGGGTCAACCCGACCCGGTTGGAGCTCTGGCAGGTCATCATGACCCTTCAACTTCGGGAAGCCATATCTCCCTCGTTTTAGCTCCATTTTTCGTGTTCATGGTGTCGTTGGAATCGTAGTTCAGCGAACTACAAATCCATGGCATTTATTTGATCTGAAAACGTATTTTTCATTGATCAAATCGTGGCTCAAGTGGCGGTGGCGGAGACAAGCGACCCGAAAACTTCTTTCCTTCGTTTCTCCCTCATTCTGACTCCATTTGACGTGTTCTAGGCGTCGTTGGAATCATCTCTTCGAGTTCTACACATCTATGGCTTCATTTGGGGCAAAAACACTCAGTTTCGAACGCCCCAATTTTTCTCAACGTTGACGGCACTGCGTAATCCGACCTGGATGTGTGTCCTCTGCGTTTCAAAAGCTTTCCTAGCTTTTGAGGGTTAAATTCTCTTGTTTTTGGTTCCACATAGGTTCCAAAAACGTCAACCCTTAAGAAATCGAAGATGTGAGGAGAAGACGAAGGAATTGTGCCATGAGTTATTTATATGCACTTATTTTATATATATATATATATATATATAACAGCCCGAGGAGTAAACAATCAAGAACCTAGCATTATATGTGTGCATATTAAGCTCAAGTCGAGTAACAAATCTGGGAAGAATAATCTGATGCACACACAGACACGCATATATCGTTTAATAACACAGTTTATATTCATATGGAGGCAGAGGCAGAAGCATCGATACACAAAAAAAAAAAACACATTCATGCAGCATGAATTAACAACATATATGTTCATGCTAAGAGACGATGATCATGCTTCACACATATGAACCAAAGAGGGGAAGAAATATGCCATGAATCAATATAAATTTATATATACTCATATATATATTTATATATATATATATATATAGTAGCACAGTGGAATATGATGGAGATATAAATAAATTATATCATATTATTATTCACATAGAATAATCACAGCCTCAAGGATTAACCTGGCTCTGGTATCAATGTAGGAAAAATATATATATAGGGAGGACTGACGTACCGGGGCGAATCCATGTTCGGATCTGGGTTAAAGCTCCATAATAGTGCCCACACAATTATTAGACTACTAGAGCTTAATTGTGATTTGCACAACAGATCACCAGAACAAGAAAGATGGTAGGAGAGAAGACATTGCTAGAGAACTTAATAGCAGGGGTAAGGAATAACTGAAGGAGGCACCTCCTATTTATAGTGGTTTAGGGTGGCCAATAATTAGGAAACGTGTGCACTCTTTCTTGCCCTCCAAGACAGTAATTAAATTAATTGATTCTCAATTAATTTTCTAATTATGGTGATTTGTTCCTCAATTAACAAAACCATAATTATTACTGAATTATTCTCAATCTGCAATTAATGCTGATTTTATTCTTATTTGATTAGGCTACTTATATCCTAATCAAATAATCCGGCCCATCAAGGGTGGACTTGGAGCCAAAGTCCAACAAAAACTAAATAAATTACTTTTAAGAAAGTTAGTTATGTTAGTTAATATAACATGTATTTTCTAAAACACTCTATTCATCTTCCTTAATTCCCTCCTTTTCCTCTCATCCTTGATTATTGTTGAGGAAGCATCAATAGGATTAAATTATGAAAAGAATGTCAAATATGAAAAATATGTCTTATTTGTAGGACCAAGATTAACTTTTAAATATGCCATATATCAAGAGCTAGAGGGTGTACATCGTATTTGTAAGAAACAATCATTCCTCTCTTCTTCTTTTTTTAAATTACTATATGTTTACATCCATGTTTTAAATTATATATATAGATACGATTAATTCTTAATTTTTTAATTAATTATTTATAATGTAGTGTTACCCAAATAGGGAAGCGTCACCTGCAAAAAAACACTTAATAAGCGCCATAAAAAATGCTGTTGGTTTTTTTTTTTTTTTTTTATGTATTTTGACAGTATCCATTACGTGTGTGATGGATGATAGCTCCATTGGTTATAACTTATCTTAAGCAAATGCTTCCATTAAGATCAAAGCAATTAATCACAATTGAGCCTAATAATATATGTATTATTGTCAACTTCTATTGTCAAAGGCTAGGGCATTGTAACTTGATAACATCAAACTCTTAAGTGTTTCTTAAATATAGAGTTCTAAGTTTGAACCTTTTATGGTTGTGACGAGTACATAAGCTAGGATAAAAAAAAAAAAAACCATATTGTTGAACTCTTTCCACTTAGAATTTAAAAAAAAAAAAATAAGTGAAAAGAGAAAGAAGGGAGAATGAAATAAAAGCAAGGAAAAAAAGTTCGGCATGGGTAAGAAAACAGAGAATATATTTCTCCTTGTTGATATAGGATGATGGACATAGATTACTATTATAAATAAACAAAATAAAAGGACAAAAGTGCCCATTACTATAAAAAAACTACATATGAAAAAGAGTTTGGGAAGGAATGTGACATAAGAATGGGTTATTAATATTATATGGTGGCGTTGAGATTGAGGAGGAGGAGGGAAGAGATGGAAGGTTGGGAGGTACCAAGTCTCAAAGCTCCAGGAGAGACCTGGAGAATGGATTATTTTATCTATATATATCATAATGATAGCTAATTAATTTAGAGGAGTGTGACTAGTTAATACCAAGGTATTAAAATTCGGATCGGGTATTGAATCGGTTGGGGTACTGGGTTAAAGGTCAGTGGGTCAGACTAGGGCCAAACTGGAGCTCAACCCGGACCAAACCGGTGAGAAATTGAAAATTTTAGACTTATTAGTATGAAATTCTAAAAGAAAAATTAAAAAAAAATTGATTTTTAAAAAATAAAAATAAAAAACCCGGACCGGACCGTTCGGCGGTTCCCGGGCCGGACCGGCCGGTCTGGTCCGGGTTTGGGAACACTGGTTAATACCACCTCCATTTCTTTTTCTTTTTTTTTATACAAAAGGAAAACAAAAACAAAACTAAAGAATAAACACAAAACTAAAAAAGCTGCATAATGCTAGCCAGCGTGTCAGGCCCATAATGGTCAAACTAAGGGAGTCGTTCAAAGTTGTCTTAGCAATTAAATCAGTTCTTGCATTCGAATTTCTCTCTATATATTCTATCTTCACAACCCAGTCGCGTCGTAACATTTATTTCGCTTCCATGATGAGAGACCAATCTTCATGAAGGTCAGAAATATCATTCAGAAAAAGATGTATCACTTCCTAAGAATCACTTCTCAATCGAACTTATCTATGACCTCCCTCCCATACTCTCTTCAAGCCCAATAAACAACCCCACCTCCATTTCTTAATATACAAGTAAGATAACTTATTTTAAAAAACCGACCATACCTTTGAAGGTCTTGAGGGGTCACATCCGCCATTTTTTTATTTTTTTGATCGATCACATCCGCCATTTCAACCATCGAGTCTCTGTCTAAGGTAAGATGAGATATGAGAAAATTACATTCATGTCTCGTCTCGGACAGAAAAAATAAAAAAAAATTATCCCTTAAAATCTTAAAATTACTAAAAAATTATAATAAATTTTAATCATAGACTTGTCAATAGACACTCATAGATCTATCAATGGCCACTTATGAATATGTTAATGGACACCCCTAAATTTATTAATGACACGCCCCAGGACATGTCAATAATACCCCCATAGACTTATCAGTGGAATTAGAATTTATTACAAAAAAATTTCACGAGACTTGAATGCAATTTTAAATTTTCAAAGGACCATTTTTTTCATATCTTCTTTTGTCTAGAACCTGAATGTAGTCTCCCATGAGAATTGAGACCACAATTTGCGTTCAGATCCTGTCTGGAAATTCTAAAATCCCCCCCCCCCAAATCATCTCTATACACATAAATACAAACTTACATACATGAAGTTCTTAACATGAATCACGTGGCTTTTAAAAAAAAAATGGAACGAAAAATGTTTGTGATACCTTGAGGTGGAACCTCAGTCCCAAAACTTAATACGCTTCTGAGTATTGTACCCCTATCCCCTCTACGTCACTGATTCAATGGTCCTGGAACGGTTTGGTTATTTTTTGGGGTGGGTCACATAATCCAGTTTCCATGGCACCAACTACATCTCTTGATGGGCTGGATCAGACCTCAACCCATGTTGGTTTAGGCCCATATCGAAAGACAAGCAATTTGCCAAGCCCATGTATAAAGCTTAGGCCCTAACCTGTAAGTGCATAGGCCTCACAAGTATTGACCAAAACTGTATGCTGTCTATGCCCAGTATGTGGGAGAGATGCCCCATAGTGCATTGAACAAGTTTGCCTCCAATTGGAGGACACCTGGCACAAAAAAACAAAAGCATATTCAAAAAGAACAACAATCATCACAATTCTTGGTTACTACTTACGACCACAGGTCATTCATAAAACTGATAATGCTTCACCATACTAACTTGTTCTGCTTCTACTCTGCAGAATATAAACTGCTCAACAGTCTCAGATTATGATAATACATATAAAATCACCACCACACGGGTAACACCGTGGATTCTTAATGGAAACATCCTTCCACATGTAACCCTTACATGACTCATGAGGAGGGTAATCTGGTCCAGTCCTAATCCTCACTAAACATTGAGCAGCTGGCAGACTTAGATCTCAATCCCAGATAAGCCCTTGCAGCCTCGAACTTCCTTCCACTCAATTTCAACGACTACGTAGCCACATTCCACATTTCTCAAAGCAAAAGTCATTTCTTGGGTAACTTTTCCATTCTTCAATATGCAGCTGCTCTCCTCAGCAAGGTAGTTTTTCCCATCTGGTTGAATTTTTTTCACTACACTACCATTTGGGAGGTTGGCCAAGTTCATCTTCAGACACTGAAGATATGGCTTAATATCTATTTCTGCATCCCCCATTTTGTCATCCCCAGTGAATGTGTCTTGGTCAAAAACTGTCTGCAAGAGTCAAGCAAATTAAATTTCATAGCCACCATCTACAAGTGAGCATGAGGATATGACCTAAACTTAAATAAAGTTCTTTAGGTGTCTGTTATCAAATATCTCTGCAAAGAAAGTTCAGCAGTAGCACCATATGTGATAATTTTTTAATCAGAGAACTTGATGGCATAAACACTTAGAACAACTTAAAAAGCAGTATCACTGAAGGTGTGAGGCAGTTTGGTTTAGTACTTACAAGATGAATTGGAGAGTTGACATCCTTGACAGAGAGAGTCAATTCATCATCCCACTGAGGGTTGCGGTTATTATTAATGACACGAGTCTTCACTTTCTGTTCCAACATGACATAAACTTCAAGTCAAGCAAGTTAAAACGACAAAATGTGGAATCAATGATATACTAAAGCAGAGTCGAGAAATTCAAACTTCTCAAGTTCAAATTGTGGTGATAATCTTTCAAACAATATCCATGTCAGTTAGTCATCAAGAATGTGATGATACTTCTTTACATATAAAAGATGAGGCATAGAACAGGTCATAGTGGGATTATCAAAAGAAGGTATCCATAATCCTATCCATAATCCACTTCATCCTTCAAAATTCACTAAAAACTTCAAGAGCTTTTACATGAAGAATCCAGATCGGCCATGAAGTTCCCACGGTGCTATCACTAAGTTCAGAACAGTTCAAGCTGTAATTACCATGAAGTCATTCTCACTGTTGTGCACAATTAAACAATAGTAGAGAAAATTCTAATTAAAAACCTTCAGAATTTGAAAATCCCAAATCAGTGCTAATCAAGCGTAGTAAATTGGTAATGGAGTGTAGTAAACAAAACTGATATGGGATCTTGATATTTTCAGGGTATTTTTCTGGACTTTTCCCCAAATAATATTATGGAGTTGCTAACAGATATATGCGTTATGCCAAAATAAACAGCTACACACATCCTCTACACACAGCAGGCTTCAACTTTGAATTTTCAAAATATATGATGTGCATTAAATTATATGATACCAGTTCCAGAAGTACATACTACGTAGAAGATGATTTGCATGGAGAGCGTCCAAAAGGATGTTTTCCATCCCAGGAATGTGGTGCAGAGCAGCATTTATGAAACAGAGAGAACTCATGGAAAGAAACCAGAAAGTACTAAAATTTTCTCAAAAACCCTAAACATTCCAACAGGGGAAGTTGGGAAAACTAGAGAGATAACGAAATTCTCCAAATTCTTGGAGGCATTGAGTATTATCATTATAATTATCTACAACAACCCATTTCAAGAAGAGGAAGCAACAAAAGTAAAGCTGATTCAGAACAAGGTTGTGCTAACCTGATCACCCGAGGTGACAACCACATAAGGGTCACTGCTACGAGTATCACGAATGGCTAGCGAAATACCTTTTATGATGCGAAGTTTGAGAAGACCCAGAATGTTATCCATTGCAGAGTGGCTGAGAAAATCACAGGAAGAAGAAGAAGAAGAAGAAGGTGGTCGGAGAACACAAGAAAAGAAGCAGGAAGAGTGATGAAGCAAGGATTCACAGGGAGCTTCTTATATCCACAAAAGTGAGCTGACCTCGTGAGTCTTTATACTACGATAATTAATAGTTAAATTTTTTTTTTTTTGACCTGGGATAATTAATAGTTAAATTACTTAAATACACTTTTAAAGTAGTATTAATTTGGCAGTGTAAAGAAGGAGGAATAGAGTGCGCTCGCGAGACGGTGAAATGACATGTCAGGACAAAAAAGGCACTGAAATTGAACCCGGTTTCTCTTCTTTACCACAAAAGAGAAGGACCTCCTTTTATTTTCTATGGGCAGTTGGATCAAGATCTCAAAGGTCTAAATTTAATATATTATAAAAATATTATTATTATAATAATCCTAATCCCAAAAGTTGATCATCCTATAAGTATGAAAGATTTTCGACCTATCTCATTATGCAATGTCACCTACAAGATAATCAGCAAGGTTGTAGCCAACAGGCTGAAGGGAATTATGGACCAGGTAGTGTCACAAAACCAATGTAGCTTCATTAAAGGGAGACAGAGCTACCAAAATATTATCATCGCACAGGAAGCCATTCACACCATGCGCACAAAAAGAAGAGGTAAAAGTTATGTCGCGGTCAAAGTGGATATGGAAAAGGCGTTTGATAGACTGGATTGGAAGTTCCTAAAGTTCACTCTATTAAGCTTGGGGCTTAGAAGTTGGATGGTGGACCTCATAATGAGTTGTGTTTCTACTACTTCCATGAGGGTTGTATGGAATGGAGTACCATCTACCTCATTCACCCCATCTAGAGGAGTTCGTCAAGGGGATCCTTTAAGCCCTTATCTATTTGTTCTAGCAATGGAGAAGTTAAGTCAGCTTATCCAATATGAAGTAGAAGAAGGAAGATGGAAACCTATGAAGCTTAGTTGTAGAGGCCCAGAAATCTCCCACCTATTTTTCACGGATGATCTTGTCCTCTTTTGTGAAGCAAGCAGCGAACAGATGGGGGTTATCAGACAGGTTATGCAACTCTTCTGTGAAGTGTCTGGCCATAGAGTGAATCTCCATAAATAAAAAATGTTCGCTTCCAAAAATATCAATGCTAGCAGAGCGATTGGATATAGTCATGAGTTGGGCATTGCACTCACTTCGGATCTTGGGAAATATCTAGGAGTCCCCCTACTGCACAAAAGAAAGGTGAAAACCACTTTTGCGCCGATCATTCACAAGGTGCAAAAAAAGTTAGCTAGTTGGAAGAGCAGGTTTCTAAGCGTGACGGGCAAGACTGTACTCATCAAATCAGTCCTATCTTCTATTCTGGCCTACCAAATGCAAACAATGCTCATTCCCAAAGGAGTGCTAACAGAAATTGAAAAGATAAGCCGTGATTTCTTTTGGAACCAGCACACAGAATCAAGAAAGCTCCATCTCATCTCCTGGAACACTATAAAAGAAGAGAAAAACAGGGGAGGACTAGGGATTAAAGATCTACATCATCAAAATAAGGCTTTTCTTATGAAATTATGTTGGGGACTCCTTACTAAGCCCAATGCTCTGTGGGTTGAATGTCTAAGAAGCAAATATAATTGTGGTATTGGAAAATATCCAAAAGTTGATAAGAAATCTCTCCAATCTGCTGTTTGGCAAGGCATCCTCTCGGTTTGGGAAGTGTTTATGAAGGGAGTGGCATGTAAACTAGGGGATGGCTCCTCAATCATTGCCTGGTCCGATAAATGGATGAGATTGGACAGGCCTCTAGCTACTTATGCCGTCAAGAATCTTCATCTCTTGAACCCGGAGGATACCGTCAATAGATTCCTTAGCCCAAGTGGATCCTGGGATATGCACAAATGGGGCCTTTTTCTCCCTAATTGGGTGCTCCAAAAAATCAGGCTGGTTCCAGTCCCCCAAGTCACTAGTAGAGATGGATTCTATTGGCAAGCATCAAATGATGGTAATTTCTCAGTCAAGTCAGCATACAAGTTGGTGAGCCAGCAACCAAATCAGCAACCTGAGGGTATATGGCAAAAGATATGGAGGCTAGGAATCCCCGAAAGAGCAAAGTTCTTCTTGTGGCAAGTCTTCCATGAGAGAATCCCCACAAATTCAATGAGAACAAAACACGGACCCAACATAAATCCTGAGTGTGTATTTGAGTGCAATTGTGAGGAGTCCATAATTCATACACTGAGAGATTATGAGATTGCAAGAAGAGTGTGGTATGGTTTAATTAACCCCCTATATATATGTTTGTTTTTTAGTGGTAATTTACAGGATTGGTTTAGGTGGAACATGAAGTCTAACCCATCATCGCGTTCCTTCTCAAGATGGAGCTGGGGAACTATTTTCGGCCTTGCTTGTTGGGCCATTTGGAAGAATCGATGTCGGAAATCTTTTGAAGATATTAGTGATCATCCCAAGGTAATCACAACCCGGATTGCTCACTAGCTTATGGAAGGAGTTGCAAATGGGAAGTACAAACACTTGATTTTCCAAGTGGAGGATAGAGCTACCAGCAGATGGATTCCCCCTCCTCCGGGGACGATACGTATAGATGTTGATGCCTCAGTCAACCATTTGGGTAATGCAGCAGTAGGGGGAGTTCTTCGGAATGACCAAGGAGCATGGCAGAGGGGTTTTCAACAGAGCATTGGTTACGCGTCCTCCACAGAAGCTGAAGTTCTCGCAATAGGTATTGGACTGAACTTATGCAAAGGAATAGGCCTCTCACGAATTCAACTATTTACAAATTCCTTAGATGCTATTAAATTATTGATGTTTGATTGTGATCCCGAACATCCCCTTTGGTGGAATATCTGTGACATAAGGGCGCTTATTGCCCTGGAATGGGATCTTGAAATTAACCATGTCCACAGGGAAGTCATCGCCTGTGCTGATATATTAGCCAAAAATGCTCAAGGAATGGGCACAGATGTTTGTTATCTGCAGGAGCCTCCGTCTTATGTTGAACAACAGCTTATTTTGGATCTTGTAAATTTGCAACAGGGTCCCACTGCTCATAGCAGTGATTACTGTAATATTCTAACTATCAAGCATAATGCTTGCCTTTCTATATTATAAAAAAAAGATATCCTTTTCTTTTAGGGTAAAGGAGAGAAACCGTTTGCGAAGTGATAAAGGGAGAGCGGTGGGTGACGTGCCTTTGGTTATAAGTGACGGATTATTGTGGCCTAAATGTCATCGGAATCTACGGACTCTGCCCATCTCACAAAGTTGAGTGGTTCACAGCTAGAAGCTCTATTCATGTGTTTTTTTAATGCACATACTAACTCAATCTAAACCTATTTATATTTTAAAAAAAGTAAATTATGGTTGGTTTAATATTTAATTGTTTAAATATTAAAACATTGTTTTTTATATCCAACCTTCATGAATAGATTTTAGGAGGATTTGAAATTAAATACGAGTGAAGTTTTTTATTTAAAGAAAATGTTAAAAAACGTGGAACACGTGGGGTTGTTATGGCAGGTTGCTGGTGTCCCCACTGGCGCGATCCCTGCGGTAAGGGGTGATGCCGAGCCACATGTTGTGCTGATCTCACACCGCGTGGCGATCCCACTTATCCCCGCTTTGTCGCCTTTCCAAATAAAATAAAAATGTCTCTTTTGTTTAACGCAAGGTGTTAAAATTTGGATCGGGTATTGAATTAGTCGGAGTATTGGGTTAACGATCAGTGGGTCAGATCGAAGTCAAACAAGAACTAAATCGGGGCCAAACCCAGTGAGAAATTAAAGATTTTAGGCTTATAAATATGAAATTCTAAAAGAAATTAAAAAAAAAATTTTACATAGGAACCCTGACTTGACCAGGAATCAGACCGATCTACCGGCCGGTTCCCCGGTTTCGGGGTCGAACCGGTCTGTCCGGTTCAACAACTCTAGTTTAACCCAAGTAACATGTAACAATAATCTTAATATAGGAAAACATCAGCTTCTGGGCCGTTTGGAATTGAATGTGCATTTATCTTCATCCATTTCATTTTCGGCAGCACGCTCTGTCTCTATTGGATGGATTTTTTTAGATTCCCTCCCACAGACCTATTTCTCCCACTTACAAAGAAAATGATGGATTCCTTAACGTGGGGTTCCTATATATCTACCAATCTCCATTTTTTAAAACTTAGGCTCTGCTTGGATTGAGAGGAGATGGGAGAGGAAAGAAAAGTGGGATAGCAAATTGGGGGTAGGGGAAGTTTTCTGTTGCTTGAATGTGGAAGAAAATGGGGGAAGAGAAAAAATAAAGAAGAAAATGAGGTGGGTCCCACAGAGTTTTTTTTCCTCTCAAAATTTCTCTCCAAAAGTGGGGAGATTTTGGAGAGGAAAGCTAATACCCAAAATTGCCCTTTGCATTTTACTCTTTTTTTTTTGTCTAAACTCCCATCACAACAGTGCTTTTTTTTTTACCTTGTACCGCAATAGCTCTATTAACCCCTGATTCAACCAAAAAAAAAAAATCCTTCTCACCTACACTTACACCACACATATCTACAAAAGTAAATAAATAATATTTGAAAAATCTGTTTTATTAATTTCTGTTAAAATATTTTTTTTTTTGGGAAAAAGTGTTTAACTTTTGATATTACACTTTAACCCTTTCATTTTTATATTATTTTCAGCAATCATTGATAATTTGGGATAGTGTATAATTTATTTATTTGGTTTTATTATATTTAATTTAAAAAAGTATGCACTTTTTATTTCTTACCTTAAAAAATAACATTTTGTTTTGTTTCATTAAAATAAATCTTTATTATATTAAATTATTTGATGATGTTAATATTAAAATTATTTTGTCATTGTGATTTTTAATTTAATTTTAAATATGATTATTTTAATATATGGGTAAGGATATTTTAGTCATCAAATATTTTTTCATTTTCTCTTCTCCCAGTTTTCTCTCACTCATCCAAGAAAGAAGAGTGATAATACTTTCTCTCTATTTTTCTCTTCTCCTTATTTTCTCTCCTTCTATTTTCTTCCCTCCCAATTTTTCTTCCCATCCAACCAGAAGGTTAAATTCATATATTTTCCCCCGATAATTTGACCCTTTCGATTCAGAGTCTCCTCCAAAATCATCCCTAGTACAGCCGCGGCCCTTCTGGCATGTTCGCCAAGTGTGACGAGTTGCAATATATGGGCCATGTTTCTTGTAAAACAGCCCATAATATAAGCCCAACCTATTAATTATTAGGCCCAATTCTACCAACTTCATCATAGGTCCCAAAAGTCATTGTATATAATATATTGAATCCAAAAATTGAGTGCTGATAGTTTGGAAATACAAAATAAATAGTATAACTTGTCAATTTGTCATAAATGCTATACATTGAGTGAATACAGATCATTATTAATTGGAAAAATCCCTGAAAAAGAACTTGAAAATAAGGAAAAGACAAAAAGGTGCTCTGAAATTCTATATTCCACAAACGTGTGAATGCCTGAACTGGAATATTACAAATCGAAAGGAAATGACTGAAGTAACCCTAGGAGTTTTTAAACTGAAAAGCATTGAGGGAGGTATAGCGCAAAAACGCAGTCGGGACTCTTCATCTCCTGCTGCCATCGTTCGGTGTCGTTGGTTGACGTTGGGTCAGTGGTGGTGAGAGAGGCTAGTGGTAACGACATAGGTGTGGTCGATTTTGAGGGGGAGGGACAGTGTGAATACTCATTACCTGAGATGGTTGGAAATCGACGTCTATAAAATTTGGGTTTGTCGCTGTAAGGGAGGAGAGTGTCTCAGTAGTTGATGTTGTGGATTTGAGGAGGAGCGAAGGCGGTGCAGCGGTCGACATTTGGGTACGATTTTTGGGTGGATATAAGGAGTAGCGAATGCAGCAGAGGGATTTTTGGGTGGATATAAGGAGTAGCGAATGCAGCAGAGGGTGAAGTTTTGGTTTCGAATTTGGGTGTGTTTTAAACAGACGAACTCGAGTTTTTTATTTAAAAACTCGAGTTCAAAGCATCACTAGCGGGTAACCAGCGAGTGATTAGGCTTATAGGATGCAGAACTCGAGTTTTCCATTGATAATTCGAGTTTACCAACACAGAGTTATATTTTCACAACATCCTATTAGACTTTCACAGGTTCAAAACTCGAGTTTTTTATTTAAAAACTCGAGTTCAAAGCATCACTAGTGGGTAACCGGCGAGTAATTAGGCTTATAGGATGCAGAACTCGAGTTTTCCATTGATAACTCGAGTTTACCAACACAGTGTTATTTTTTCACAACATCCTATTAGACTTTCACAGGTTCAAAACTCAAGTTTTTTATTTAAAAACTCGAGTTCAAAGCATCACTAGTGGGTAACCGACGAGTGATTAGGCTTATAGGATGCAGAACTTGAGTTTCCATTGATCACTCGAGTTTACCAACACAGTGTTATATAACCAGCAAGTGCGCACTGTCAACTCGAGTGATAGATGTGGAACTCGAGTTTTGAACCTGTGAAAGTCTAATAGGATGTTGTGAAAATGTAACAATGTGTTGGTAAATCCTAATCTCGATTTGGGACTCATGTCAATGATGAATGAAGCAGATGTCGATGATAACCGTGAAGAAGATGACGACGAGTTGTTGGCGGTGATGGTCGGTAGCTACGATCATTACTAAATTTTCCCAGGAAGTGATTGGGTCAAGACTCAGACAATTCGAGTGATTTTTCTAACTTATTCATTACTTCTTATGATCCCTCGAGTGTTCTTAGCAGTTATCTCTTCTCTGTTTATCCCTGTTTTTTAGCGTATATACAGAGGATCCTACAAAACAAGTAATTAAACACCCTGATGCTTAAGTTAGTAAACAAGCAACTCCCACTCACTCTCTGACCAACTCATGCAGATGTCGGTGATAACGGTGATGAAGAAGATGGCGAGTTGTTGGGGTGATGGCATCGGAGTTGTTGGCAACCGAGAAGAAGATGACGAGTGCTCAAGATTTCACTCTGTTTTCTTTCTAGTATGTTTGAGTCTTGACCCAATCACTTCCTGGGAAAATTTAGTAATGATCGCAGCTACCGACCATCACCGTCAACAACTCGTCATCTTCTTCTTCACGGTTATCATCGACATCTGCTTCAGTCATCATTGACATGAGTCCCAAATTGAGATTAGGATTTACCAACACAATGTTACATTTTCAGAACATCCTATTAGACTTTCACAGGTTCAAAACTCGAGTTTCACATCTACCACTCTAGTTGACAGGCGCACTTGCTGGTTACCAGCAAGTGATGATGTGGAACTCGAGTGATAGATGTGGAACTCGAGTTATTGAACCTGTGAAAGTCTTATAGAATGTTGTGAAAATGTAACACTGTGTTGGTAAAACTTAATCTCGATTTGGGACTCATTTCAATGATGAAAATTAAGACTCATCTCGATGATGAAGCACATGTCGGTGATAATGATGAAGAAGAAGATAACGAGTGTTGGGGGTGATGGAGTCGGAGTTGTTGGCGGCGATGGCAAAGAAGAAAACGAGGATGACGGTGATAACTTATGAGACAGAATAGACAAATTTTAGTGACACGAGCTATTTTAAATGGTCAGGAGTAATTTTCGAGGTCGGTCAGATGAAAGAGTGTGATGTTAGGGCTAGTCGAAACTCTACTTCTCGATTCGTTGACGGTTATCGGGAATGGAGCTTTTACGGCACGATTGGGTTTTGACGCTTACACAGACAACAACGGACTAATAGTAAGTTTCTCTTCAGTTAACTCGAGGGCTATAGAAGTCAGAGGTCGAGTGGAGTCAACAGAAAGGTTTGGGGATTGAGGGATTTAAAGCGTGAAGGGCTGCTTAACTCGAGTTATAGTCAATCCACTCGAGTCCTTCTTCCCCTTTTTGTTCTTGACTTTCCAGTTACCCTCTAGTGATGATCTTCACTCAATTTTTAATTGGTAAACTCGAGTCCAACCGTGGATTGACAGCACCACCTAACTGGAGCGTGTTATTTACAACTCGAGTTCTGTGTATATTGATAGGATAACTCTCTGGTTACCCTCCAGTGATGCGGAAACCTCGGTTTCTAATGGGCCAACTCGAGTCCACACGCGGATTGAACACTGGAACGCACTGGAGTGAGTTCTGTACAACTCGAGTTTGGTTCTGCTACACACCATCACTCTTCGGTTACCCTACAATGATCAGGATAACTCGAGTTTTTAGATTAGAAACTCGAGTCCGTCCGTGAATTCATAACACTACCTCACTGTCGTCTGTTCTTTACAACTCGAGTTCAATGCAGCTTGAAACATGCACTATCTGGTTACCCTCCAGTGATGTTTATAACTCGAGTGATATATGGGCCAACTCAAGTCGTCATGCGGAAGTAATACAAGTACACACTGGAGTTAGCTTCTGAACACCTCGAGTTTGATGCGTCTTCACACCATCACTCTTTGGTTACCCTCCAGTACTGAGCAAAACTCGAGTATAAATTCCATCAAACTCGAGTTTCATGTGTGCTTTAACAGGATATTGTTTCTACCTCATTAGATCAGACTGTTATCATATTCATAACAATATCATACATTTTCCTCAGCAGAGAAAGTTTGAATAAATACTCGGTAGCATCAACAATTATGGCCCTACTTTTCCCATTACGATCCAAACAGAAGATTGTATTTCCAGAAATCTTTGAAATATAAATTGGGACATCAAGTGTTTTTATTAGCCATTATCTCCGTTTGGAAGATAATATTTGATGTGATTTAAAGTTGTGTAAATAAAAACACCATTGTCATCCTAGCCTCCACTTTTTACATGGATTGTCTCATGCAGGGTACATTGATGCACAAGCTTGTTGCTAGCGATGACAATGCCATGTTTGCTGAGCAAGGCAACACTTTCCATATCATTAGACCAAACAACATACTTCATAAAGGGTATCTGAATATCACCAAGAACTATCCTCTGTTGAAGATCAAATATAACCACCTCGTTAATCTCGAGTTTAATGTGTACTTACATTGGGTTACATGAACACAGATCTTTTTGGTGGCATAGCTGCTGTGATCAAATATGTTTTAGAAGGTCATGATAGCAGAGTCAAGTGGGTTACATTCTCATACCATTTTACAACCTTCCCATCACAACCATAACAATTGGAAAAATCTATTTCCCCACAGTTAAATAAGGTTTCACAACTTATGAAGAATCATTCACAAGTTCTGCATAAGAATTCACAAGTTCTTCTATGAATTTCATAATTTCCTCACCTAAATTTACTTCTACACATATTTACCAACTTTTCATTAGGTTTTCACAAACTCCGATAATGTTTTCACAGGATAACATTCGATTTTCGCAGGTTATCTTTGGGTTTTCATAGGTTTTGTTTTCATCAGAAGATTTTTTCGGAGCTTTATTAGAATGAATCTCCCCATTCTCCTTCATTTGATCTGGAATTTTATGATGACATACCCCTATATGATGGCCATATTGCCCACAGTGAAAACAAACAAGATGTAAACCCTCATACTCAATCTTCCTGTCCTCCCCAAAATGGTTGAAGAAAGGCAATAAAGGTTTCTGCAAATCCAACTCCACACAGATTCTAGCAAAGCCTCCTTTCTCTGAAAACGTCGTAGTTCTATCAATTTTTAGAGTTTTTCCCACAAGGTTTCCTAGTCTTCTTAGAGATTCAATACTGTAAAGTTCCACCGGTAAATCCGGAAATCGAATCCACGCAGCTGTTTTCTTTTGATAATCTGCCTTCCAAGGATTAAAGTTTGGCCGCCAATGTTGTATCATCAAATAATGGTCAGCAATCATCCAAGGTCCTTCCAAAAGAGCATAATCTCTATCCTCTCTTGTAGAAAACGACACAATAAAATATCCATTACTTAAAGGGGTAACTTTCATCGGACTCTTTGGATTCCACATTCTCTCCATTCTTTGCCTCATAAAACCAACTCTGAATGACTTCCCCAAAAGCTTAACAATCAGAGAATTTATGTATGGTTTACACCAAGCTTCATATTCTTCTGCTGAAAATTTTAACTTTGGATATTTCCCTCCTTTTTGCCAAGTGTCACCTGCTTCATCACCATATATATCTTCTTCTTCAACCTCCGCATTCTCGGACGTGCTTTTGCTACTCATTTTCGCACAATAATCTTTCCAGCCATTAAGGGCATCACAAGCTGACATGATTACTTCCAGAAATCCGGAGTCTCCAAGACTCAACAATTTGTCTCAGTATGAGAATTGAGTCCCAGGATTATGGTTTCCATAAACATTATCAATCCCTTCCCTCCTACTTCCTGATTTCTCTGCCTTGCTATTAAAAACCGGAGACTTACCCCCATTTCCATTCTGACTCCCAACACCCCCAATGTCACTCCCCTTCCCTCCGCCGCTCGCACCGGTCTCTCACTCTCCGTTTTCTCTCATAAATTAAAGGAAAAGAAAAAAGAAAAAAAAAACAAACAAAAAAAACAAAAAACAAAAAACAGATGAAAAGGAAAGCTGACCAATATCAAGCACAGACGAGCTCCACGGCAGAGGATGAAGCACGGTGTCGTATGCAAAGGAACACAGCAGCGGAAATCAGAAAAGACTCGAGCAAAAACAGATCCGAAACAAGACCCAGAAACGGATGCTCATAGCTCGCGACGAACAGCCTCCACGACCGACGCCTATAAGCTTGGACAGCCGCCACTCCCACCGGCGCAAGAACAAAGATCAGCTTCGAACAGACAAAGACCCAACGGCGATCTTCAAAGATGAAGATGACCGTTGCTCCGCCCACAGAAAAAAAAACTATGAAAGAGACGAAGTCACTGTTCACTGAGAGAAATATTCCCTTCCGACAGTCTTTGACCGGTAATTTTTTTTTTTTTTTTTTGGCCAACTAGTACTCCTGCTAATGTTACTATCTGGTGCTGGCACACATTAATTCCTATACTGTCTTCCTCCTCCATGCAAGCCTCCTTTTAATGGTTGACCAGATAAGGTTGAAAGCAGATTTAATGGTTGACCAGATAAGGTTGAAAGCAGAATAAAACAGTATTTGGCAGATTCCACACTCTTCTGGATTTCTACCTGACCATCCCGGGTTAAAAGTTAAAACGTATACCCTTTTTGGGCTGAAAACGGTAAGTTCTCTTCAAATTATAATTATACATAGGAGTATTTTTTTTATATAAAATATATTTATCTAATTAATTTAATTAGATTAATAAAATGATTATTATGATATGCATTTTTTAAAATACCTCAATCATCTTCCTTAATGTACTCCTCTCTTTTCTCTTTGACTATTGTTGAGAAAGTACTGAAAGTTAAATTAAAAAAGAGAACAATGAATATAAATAATATATTTTATTTTTTAGAATTAAGATCAATTCCTTAAATATGCACTATAAATTAAAGACCTATGGAGTTAGTATTATACTGGGCCGCCAATAAGACCACCAAAATAACACATAAAAACTTGACCAGTGCTGCTTTGGTAATTTTCATTTTTCAAACAACCCATCCAAAAACGCACGTGTATATATGTGTGTACGAATTTTCTCAGGGTTTTTCTTTGTTCGTTTTCTTTTACCACCCTGTTTGTTTGGTTTAACACAAAAAAAAAAAAAAAAAAACTTATATACTTTTTTTTTTGGTCGGGAAAAAAAACTTATATACTTAAAGCTATATATTTAATAATGTAGCCTCTAACTAAATTTCATTATCAAAACGTCTAACTTTTTTGTATTTAAAACCCACCAGTCCCAATTTGATTGGAAATATATATATATAGAATCTGACCATCACAGTGGACCGACAGCAGAGATTATTTCTTTTAGCGTATTAAAGTTTAAAGCTAAAGTGTAGGCTCTCTCCAATTATGTTGTTCTCTGGAACAAATATAAAGGCTGGATATATATGAACATCAATCATTTATTTAAATAATGAGAGCCCCTATTACTAGCGACAAGACACCAATGTTGAATGGGAGAGATGATTTGTGAAATTGTTGTCCCGCAAAATGATTTCTTTAAAAAAAAAAAAAAGGAAAACTGGGTGGGACAGAAATGAAGGCGTGGGGTGGATGAGGATGCGTACGGACGCCAACTTGGGCGTCAAGGCAGGAATTTGATTCAGATTCAGATTCAGAGAGCAAGTTGATAGGCGTATGTGAGGACAGCAGTGAGGTTGCTTGATGCTGTGATGAGGAGTTTGACCAATTTCAGACCCCTGCTTTTTTTCTTTCTTTCTTTTTGTGAAGCAGGACGTAATTCCTCTTTCATGGACGGTTCATATGAGCTCGACTTCGTATATGATTCCATCCTACCCTCTCATTATTATTCAATATTCATCACGTTATCCTATGTAAACAACTAAATATTTATAATTTATTACCTCTATGTCATGAGTTCACATTAGTAAATCTCACAAGTAGAGTGAGGTTTATAAACTTTAAGAATTTTCTCCCTTTAATAGGTCAGCTTTTTGGGATTGAGTTTCTCTTATAGCTTATGATTATCACATTTGTACTCTTATTAAGAGCCTAACGTTCACAGAAAAGACTATTCATGGAAGGTTTGAACCATCAACAGACTAAGTGAAGTGTTATGGTGTGAAGTCGCTAAAGACATCAGTTCTTAAAGGGTGACAATGTTACGAGGCTCACGTTAAAAAAACTCATAAATGGAATGGGTTGATAGGTTCAAAGGATTTCCCCTCCCAATAGGTTGTGTGCCCAAAGGGGAGCTCAATTAAAAAGTATTGGCTTATTGGGAGAGGGAGTCAAGAGCCCTTATTAGGTACTTCATCATCACGTATAATCCCAATAATCTTTCTCCACTTGAACTATTATTATGATAACTTTAATAGTTTTTCTCCCTCTTAAACCACCTAACTTGTATCATTTGTGACACTTTTCCATCAATTTTACCACACTCTTGTAAATTTGATTACGTATATTTAGAATTTGTCACAAAATAATTTGGTTTCCCATTTTAATTTGCAAATCTTGTCAACCTTACAATGCATGTATTATAATCTCAGCAGGGATTAATTATTGTTAAGGCCAACAGTGTGGTCAGATTGGCAGCAGTAAGTAATGACATGAGAGAGAGTGGAGTCAAGGAAATGGCCGTAGAAGCAGGCAGCCCCATGCGCAGCCATTGTTCCTTGCCTTTCTTTCCCGCCCTCCTCCATGCCCCTTTCTCCCACCATCCACACCGCTGTCGACGAAAATATATTTGAAATTCCATGTTTTACCAAAGCTAAATTAAAAAAATTCTTGAAAAGTATGCCTCTTATGAATATTACACTAACTATTACGAGTATTATTATTAGAGTAAAATACTCTAACACTCTTATGTTTTACCTTAATTATACAGACATCCCATTTATTTTGAAAACTCATATAAACTTCCATTAAAATTATAATATATGTTATATAAACCTTCTTTATATAGTTGAGATTTCATTTTCATTCTCCAAAATCGTTAGTTGACCATTAAGTTTGACTCTTAAACTTCTATTTGACCAAAATACCCCTCTCTAATATAAGAATTATTTAAACATTTATACTTGTCAAAAATAATTTTAATACACATATTTTTAAAATTGTTAATATTTTATAAATTTATTAATTTTGATTATCCAATAAGATTTTATGATCTTAATTTTGTATCCTGAAAATTATTTATTTTTATTTTTTAAGTAAATAAAAATATATTGAAATTTTTAAGTTCCGTATCTTAGTTTGATAATGTAAATACTAATAGAAAAAAATTTGAAAAACGAAAAAAAAAAAAAAACTGCACGTTTCCTCCTCAATTTAACTGGAAATGTTTTCCAAAGCTGCAAAATTTCAAAATATTTTTTCTTAAAGATCAAAATTTCAAAATCGTAATTATCTGAGTGCAGTACAGCAGTAGATTCTATAAACACACTGAAAAGAGTTCGGACATCGGTTTTGATCTCTCTGCTCTAACTTCGTCTTAAGAAAGTAAATTACCTCATCATCTTTGATTTTTTTTTTTTTTTTCAATTTTGGCTGCTGGAATTGTAGTTTGAAATATCCGAAGAAGTTTGAATCATGACAGCGCAGAGATGGCTCAGAGGTATGTTTAGAAGAAGAGAAGAGACCGAGTATTAGAGGTAAATTAGTAAATAAAATTTATTTTAATGTAAACTTTAATTAAAAATTATATTTTTAACTTTAAAAAAAATTCTTAACATAGTTAATAGTCTGTACTTAAGTGTGTGTTTTTAAAATAAAAGGAATGTCTGTATATCTAAAGTAAAACGGAAGGATGATCAAAATATTTTACTTTTATTATTGCTATTAAACCGCACGAATTCCATTACTAGTTTTTAATAACGTCAAAGCCCAACTTTTAAAATTAAATGTAAGGTTTTTTTAAAAATATATAACGTCCAATTTTTTTTTTTTTTAATTACAAAAGCAAACAGATACTTGAAAAGAAGAAAATAGGCTATTTTCCTACATGCAGAACAAAAACATCATAAATCATCAAATGAAGCCAGGACAAGTGATGTCTATCCTCAAGGTACATTTCTAATACATCTATTGGGCAATTCTGAAACAAAAATTGTCTCGAAGGTGTTTTCATATCCTTCCCCGGCAAGAAAGTCCACACATCTGATGATATGTCGACTTGTATGCTGCAACTGTACTTCCCAGTCCCCAAAAAAGAATCTCTAATCTTAGCTAATATATGTTCGTTTGGAATAACGATTGTAATGCTTAAAAAAAATTTTTCAATCGTGATTTACAGTATGCGAAATCAGTATGTGAGAGGAGTTTTATTTCGATTTATATGAAAAGCAGCTTATAAGCAATCTTAACGCCATAACAAACGTACCGATAACTCTCAATAATCAAACGCACATTCCCTTATAATAAGGCTGAACACGTAACGTCTAGGTAAAAACTGAGATTTTCTTCTTCAAGATATCACAAGACTTTTAATATATCTTAATTTTAGAGATTACAATCTCTTAACTGTCACGACAAATCATTTCTTTCTTTTTTTTTTTTTGAATGGAAACTGGAATTCATTAAGTTACAACTAAGAACTTAATATAAATCAAAAGGGAAACCCCAAATCAATCATCAACGACCGCCTCCTCTAAGGAATGTGGTGGTTGATCAAAAAAGACAAAAACCCCCACAATAGAATGCCCTAACCTGGTAAGATGATCAGCATCTCTATTCTGTTCTCTAGGAATATAATTCAACAAAACATGTCAATTCCTAGAAAAACAATAATCTAGCTTCTACAATAACAACACTGAAAAGGTGGTATTGCTCTCTACCTCTCGTTAACAAATTGATTGCCTCAATGCAATCAGTGTGAATCAGAATGTTTGTGTAATCTCTGCTCCAACAAATCTGAAGTCCTTGGATAATTGCTAAGATCTCAGTGATTGTAGGAGGAACTGTCAACAGCTTACAGGGGAAACCCCCAAGTCAAGCTCCTTCCGTATCACGTAGAACTCCCCCACAGCTGCATTGACCTGAGTCCATAGCCGAACCATCTACCTCCAAGTAAACAAATCACGCTTGCCTGTCCCTCACACTCTAATCTGCAGAAGACTGATGAGAGTAAAACTGGCAATGAGAGAGTAGATCTTGATCCCAGCTAGCGCGAAAGAAGCTGGCCTGACCATCATGAGCATAAGACTCTAGCTCGTCACCAAAGACTTTCCTGCATCTGGTTGCCCATATATCCCAACAGACATAACCAAACAAGGAAGCCCATTGGACTTTTCTCGTGAAGTCTCTTCCTAATCCATGTTTAAGATTCCAATTTATCTACTCTCGCCCTTGTAATGATGTGAATTTATCCCACAAGGTCAGGTGGATTAAAGCAATCCATCGCTCCCGAGCGTTCACACAATCTCTAAGCATGTGTATCATGTCCTCCTCTTGGTTACAGCCGAAAGAACAACTTGTCGAATCCAGGAGGCCTCTCTGGGATCTCAATTTCGCCGTATGAAGACGATTATGAGAGGCTAACCATATAAAAGATTTGATCTTCTCTGGAATTGAGCATCTCCATAGTGTTCTCCAGAATGGTTCTCTGACAGCATGAGTAACTGCAGAAAGAAAATAATATGAAGATTTAACAGAAAAACAGCCATCCGAAGACGACTTCCAGTAATACTTATCATCTCCTCTCTCCTCACGAGGAGGGTGGGCGCGCATAAGACAATCAATAACATGAGGTTGGAACCTTTGGCTAAGCATATCCCTATTCCATTCACCCAACAGGTTAGTGAAGTCACTCACTTTAGCTTCCCTATCTACAAAAGCTTCAAAACCCGGAATGAGCTCAATTAAAGGTCTATTCATCTCTGACCAATTATCATGCCAGAAAGAGGTCAAATTCCCATTCCCAATATTGACTCTAACGCCTTTGATAAATTTTTCCCAGACAGCACATATACCTCTCCAAGTCACGGACGAGTTTTTCTTGCGTTGAATCCATAGAGCATCTTTGTTGTTAAGGAGGTGCCAACATAACTTCATCAAAAAAGCTTCATTTTATCTTCCCATTTCACGGATCCCAAGCCCTCCTTCTTTCTTATCTCTGGTTATTTGATCCCAAGATATCAAATGAAGTTTCTTTCTATCATCTTCTTCTCCCCATAGGAAGTTTCTGCTTCTTTTTTCTAGCTCGTTCAGCATTCCTTTGGGTAATAGCATTGTCTACATGAAGTACGAAGGCAAGGCATTTAAGACTTCTTTAACAAGAGTTGCACGACCGGCCAGGTTCAGATATCTCCTTTTCCATCCTGAAAGCTTTTTCCTGGTTTTATCCAAGATAGGCATAAAAGTGATGTAGTTGGCTCTTTTATGAATCAAAGGAATTCCCAGGTATTTCCCCAGATCTCCTGTAAGTCCAACTCCCATATTACGACTCATATTTAAAGCTCTGGAGAAATTCACATTCCTCGAGAAACAGACTTTTGTCTTACTTCGGTTCATTTTTTGCCCCGAAGCCTCACAGAATCTCTGGATACAATCTAACATCCCTTCAACCTGACTATCAGAGGCCTCCCCAAACAGGATGAGGTCATCAGCAAAGAATAGATGAGAAATACGAGGACCTCCTCTGTTCAGCTGAATCAGTGTCCACATGTCATTGTCAATAGCATCATGAATTATATGGCTTAATCTCTCCATACATAGGGTAAATATATAGGGAGAGATTGGATCTCCTTGACGAATGCCTCTAGATGAATTGAAAGTAGGAGTAGCTTCCCCATTCCATAGGATTTGAGAAGATGAAGTGGTAATACATGCCATGATGGCTTCGTACAATTTTTCCTCAAGACCCAACAATCTAAGAGTATCTTGAATAAAACCCCATTCAAGAAGATCAAAAGCCTTTTTAAGGTCAACCTTGAGTGCCATCCAACCAGTCTTGCCAGTTTTAGTCTTCATTGAGTGGATAACCTCCTGAGCTACAATAATGTTGTCACTGCTTTGTCTTCCAGCAATAAAGCTACACTGATGATTACCAATAACTTTCCCCATAATCTCCCGGAGTCTATGCGAAACAGTTTTAGTAATAATTTTGTAGCTCACGTTACAGAGAGATATCGGCCGAAAATCCGTGATTGTTTGAGGACTTTCTATCTTGGGGATGAGCACAATATTGGTATTATTTATGCCTCTTACCAACATAGGCTCGTTGAAGAAATCCCTCACCAGAGAAAAAATGGACTCTCCTACTATAGACCAGAACTCTTGGTAGAAAATAGCTTGAATACCATCAGGTCCTAGAGCCTTGAAAGCTCCCAAATCAAAGATCGCTTATTTTATTTCCTCATTTGTTACCCTTGCATGAAGTTGCTCCATATCGTTGTCACTCAATGTAGGAAAACATGAGCTTGTTATGAGCTGATTGGCACAAGGCCCGCTGCTGCTAAAGAGATTCGTATAATAATTAATGGCAAGATTCTTCAATTCAAACTCATCGAACGTCCAACTACCATCCTCCTTTTTCAAGCCCTCAATTCTATTTTTCTTACGTTGAATGAGAGCAGCAGAGTGAAAGAATTTACTATTTTTGTCCCCCCATTTGAGCCATTGGCAACGGGATTTCTGGAACCACATCAATTCTTCTTGAGCTAAGATTCTGTTATAATCCTTCCAAAGTTCCTTCTCAGTTTGGACAAAATATTGATTATCACGTCTTCCCCTAGCTGATCACAACTTGGTCCCCGTATAATCCATATCTAAATTAAATAGGGTGGTAAACTATATATCGATATGAGCTACAAGGGAACATTAAAAACATTTTTAATTACCATATACTGTCGTTTTTACAACCAACTTTCTCTGGGTTGTCCGTACTAATCCTTAACATAAATGATTTTTTTGTGTCTAAAAACTTAAACTATTTCTCTATTTTTTACCCCTCTTAAATACATATAATTATAATAATTATTCACACTTATCACTAAGTGTTTGTTTGGGTACTTCTAAAAAGTGTTTTTTTAAAACACTTTTTTATAAGTCAAGACAAAATTCTTCTCACATACTTACCTTATAAATTATAAAGACACTTTTAAAAAGCTAAAACAAACAAGCATTAATTATCTTTCATTTAATCATTTATCATTCATTCTCTCTCATATTTTTTACTAATTCTCTTTCCTACATTCTTATCATAAATAGAGGCATATTTAGAATAGACACCACAATTCTGATACATTTAGGGTCTCTTTGGTGTGAGGGATTTGGAGGGGAAGGGAGGGAAGGGAAAATCTTTATGAGTTGAATTTTAAAAGATTGAAAAAGTGGGGTAATAAAATTTTAATAAAGAGAATATATAAGATAAAAGAGTAAAAAAAATTAATTAAAAATTTTTGACCACATTTCTCTAATTTTTTTAAATCCAACTCAAAATTTTTTTTCCTCCATCCACTTTTCCTCCCCTCCCCTCAGACCAAATAGGCCCATTATTTTTAACTAATCTTACTCGTTTTATACAATCTAAGGTATAGTCTGATGCTTATAAAAGGACGGGCGAGAGTATATAGTTACTTGTTTTTTTTTATTTATACATTTATTTATTCGTTAGAAAGGGAAAGTAGGATTACAATTACTTTCAATACAAGGATGCCATCAATAAGTTTCCTTTTCTCAAAATATATATATGCTTGTTAGGGACAGCTTTTTCTTAAAAAATAAGTCATTATTATGTAAGCCGAGGTAAAACTCTTCTCACATACTTACCTCGTATATCCGTGAATTATGATTTATAAATACTTATTATTACCTAAAAATAAACTATTCTAAACTAACCCTATATTTTTTTCCAAGGGGAGGGAGAGGGAGTTCACCGCGCAAGGAGCGTAAAAGTACTTAAAAATAGTAGGAGGCTAGAAGCGCCTCCCTCACATCAAAATCAAACAAAATTCCGCAACGTCAGACTCTTCCAACCCTTGAAAGTTGAAACCAACCGATTTTCGCTGGTCAACAAAAAAAAAAAAAAAAACGACAACAACAGAGAACGATTTCCTAATCCCACCTCCACCAACGCAAACCTTAACCCTAACCCTAGTCGTTTCCCTCAACCTTTTCTTTCCTTTTAAATATCCCCCAACCTTCTCTGTCTCCTCACCCAACTCCATCTTCTTCTTTCCCTTTCCCCATCTCCATTGACCCCCGCACCCTTTTCCAATTGATTTCTCCGATTCCTGTACTTTTTCCACTGGATTCTTGTCGTCCCTTCAATCCCAATTTCTTCTCCAATTTTCTGAGTTTCATAGTTCGTTGTTAATGGTAGAAACCCTGAGTACCTCCGGTTTCATGCTCTCCCTCATCCCGTCGAGGGCGAGCGCTCTTCTCCCTGCTTCTACTCTCGCTTTCGGCTCTTGCAAGGAAGGCTGGTACTACCGCTGCCTCGGCGTCGACCCCTGAACTCTCAAATTCGGACCCAACCCCGTTCGTTTTGCCTTTCCCCCACTAATCCTGCGCCTCATTCATCGTCGCTCGCAACTTCTGAATTCCGTTCGGTTCGGTTCGTAGATCCTCTGTTTCTTTGGGATTTGGGTCCCGGGTTTTCCATCGCAGATTCGTGATTTGAGATTTTGATTCGTGACTGTGACACAATGTTGCTCTCCAAGCCCAAGAAGAGCCAGAACGCTAATGGCAAGAGGCTCTTGATCAGCATCAATGTGCTTGGTAGTGCTGGCCCGATCCGCTTCGTCGTTTATGAGGAGGAGCTTGTCGCTGCGGTCATCGACAATGTCCTGAAATTATATGCTCGCGAGGGTCGGCTTCCCGTTCTGGGGTCTGATATCAGCGATTTCTTGCTCTATTCCCCTCAAGTTGGATCAGATGGTAGGTTCCAATCGATCTATGTAAATAAATCTGGGAATTTTACTTTCATATGTATTCATTTGTGATTCAGAAAATTTATGGTTCTAAATTGTCCTAAATTTTGATATTGTTTCAGCTCTGAGTCCATGGGCTTCAATTGGATCATTTGGAGCTCGGAACTTCATGCTCTGCAAGGAGCCACAGCCTGTGAAGGAAGCAGAAAAAGCAGGTGTGGCTGCATCCCTTGTTCGCAAGAGTAGCAGTGGCAGCTGGAAGAATTGGTTCAACAAGTCCCTCAGCCTGAAAGTTCCTTCCCATTGATCGTGGTTTTGAGTTTTCCGGTGATCCCACCTTGTGTTCTTTATTGGGTCAGTTCTATTGTGTTATTGTTCACTTCTGCTCTTAGATGCCAAAGGCGTGTGAACTCTGAACTCTGAATAATTCCGGTTTAGAGTTTCATTGTGCCCTCGGCCTTTGATGTAATAAAGTTGAATTAGCCATTGGTGTTTGTACGCATTAGCTAAGATTTGTCTTTTTTGAGTCCTTGTGATTCTGACAAGTAAGATCAATTTCTACTTGTTCTTGCCTGCGAACTCTTGCAGGATTCATGTTGTTCCCATATCAGAGATTCATTTTTATTTTTGAATAAAGGTGGAATATTGCTTTGTGTTTATTATTCACTTCGCTGCTTTAGCTTGGCACATTCTCAAGTTGTGTGGTTGTCATTTTTAGTTAATGGGATGAAAGAGGCAAATATTCTTGTAGTTGTTTCTCGGAACTGCTTGAGTTGGATGCATTGAACGGAGAATTTGGATATCCCATGGCATCAAATATTGTTCATGTTCGTTGACTTTGTAGATGAGAAGGGATTGGTATTTAAACAAATCGAATATTCTAATATCTTTTTTTTGGATCCTACTCCGTACTCACGTTACAACTTGCAGGATAGGTTTTTGTACAATCTTTGTCCAAGTCATTTAATGGTACTATATTGAGTTTCCACAGAGCATACTAAAAATCAGTAGTTCGCGAACCAAGTCCTCGTCTGGGAAGAGCACAAAAGTGTGTTTTTTTTTTTTAAGTGGTTTTCCTTGGGACAACTCCTGTGACGTACTTTCCTCAAACGATATAAAATCACTTCTAAAAGCCTCTCAAACGATATAAAATCACTTCTAAAAGCCTGAAACAAACCGGCACCAAGCATCACCAAACCAGGAAAATGTTGAATGATTGTGTGTTTGTTTCTAGGTTGGAAACGACTAAAGCTATCTGCTTCTATCTTTATTTTAATAGAAACTGATCCTATGTGTCTATTAAATTTACGAAGACTGAACCAAGTGCTTTGGGTCTGCAAATAAAACCAAACCATGGGTACATATTAGGGAATGGTAGGCAAGCACGAAATCGGGGGCGTCATGGACGGTTTCATAGGGATCGGGACGTTTTAGTGAAACGTCATTTGAAAGGTTTAGTAAAATTGGTGTCGTAACTACCGTCCTGAGTCGTTTATGATTCAGATGGATCTGCTAAATGAATCTCCCGATCAATGGTTATTTTATTCGCTTGAGCTTTTGATCTACGCCTATATAAATTACTGGATGTAATCATGAACGCATCCTAATTTAAGTATTGAAATATTTTTTATGATACAATGAGAGACGTCATATAATCATAATTAGTGTGAATTAGTGTCAGAAGATTAATTTGGAGGGAGACAATGGGATTGAATTTGAGAGGGAGCGATGTTTTTTGGGGGAGGTGGGTGAGTGAAAGCGTTGAGGGGACAGATAGCAAAACCAAAACCTATATGGGGAAGGTCATGATGAATCATGAGAGGTTCAATTGGGGAGGGCAATAGCAATACACTTGTTCTCTTAATAACCCAAGAGATGCGATGAAATGCTTCGTGATGGTGAGTAAATAGACTGATACTACTCCTCCGCTGGTTAATATATGACGCAGTTGACTTTTTTAGTTTTTTTTTTTTAGAGAGTAAGGAAGTCAAATAAATATATTAATCATGGCATATATTATAAATCATATGATTATATAGCAGTTCATAAGTTGAACAAATTTATTCATTATAAAAAAGATAAATATTAATATTTTAAAGTAATTTATCTAGCTTCCTTAATCTCTCCAAAAAATCAACTATGTCTTATATTAAGGACCGAAAAAATAGTTTTAATTTTTTTAAATTAAAAGAGTGGGATTGAAGTTGTAACTTTCCACTTATAGGAGAGCTTACATACCACTAAATTATAAGGTAGTTGGCAACAATACATGATATGAGAATGACGGTTTAGCGTGTAGTATCTTGCAAATGAAAGTGTTGTCATGATGAAGTGTGGATGAATGATTAGTGTGCTGAAAATCAATGAGATAATTGTTACGATGGGCATGAGTCGTCGCTGAAAATAAAGACGTTCATGAACTCAGAGAGCATCTCCGATGAGGGGAACGGGAAGTCTAAGGAGGAAGAAGATCTGTTAGGTATAAACATCAAGAAAATGCAGACAAATGTAGCTGAAATTGGAGAAGTCAACTCAACAAAGCAAGGCGAGAAGATCACAGATACTGAAATGACTGAAGCATCGAAACTGAATGATGCTCTTCCTACGGACCAGCTTAGAAGGAATGCGAAGCAGTCTTCCAAAAGCCAGATTTCATATAAATCAAAACTTTTGGGGGAAGAAGAGGCAAACTTAGATAAGGAATTCGAAGTACAAATGGACGAATGGATTAAAGAAGAGGAGAAATTGTCACCAAGTATAACAGAGGAATAGAAGAAAGCTCTGGGATTAATTCCATCTCTTAACATATCCAACGAAAAATTAAAAGACTTGTGTAGACCATGGAAGGAAGCTTTAATCCTGACGGTGCTAGGAAAGAGGCCAAATCTTCATATGATGAGGGACCGAGTTAAATGGCTCCTTAGATCGGAAAACTTTGAGATCATCGACCTCCCCAATAACTACTTTATTTTTAGATCAGCAGACAAATCTCTACGCTCCAGACTCCTATTCGAAGGCCCTTGGCTTATACAAGGCCATTACCTTGCTGTCCAAAGGTGGAACCCAAACTTCAATCCCTACTGTAACCAAGTGAGGAACGTGGCAGTATGGATCAGAATTCCCACTCTACCTGTGCATATGTATACGGAGGAGTGTATGTTTGAGATAGGGAATTTGATTGGCCGAACTCTCAAGGTAGATATGAACACTTTGGCTCACCAAGAGAATAATTTTAATGCTGTTGAAAGAGGGAAATATGCCAGAGTCAGTGTAGAGGTTGATCTAAACAAGAAATTACAATCACGTTTCATCCTTCGCAACCATGTCTACACAGTGGAGTATGAGGGATTAAGTATTATATGTTTCAAATGTGGTCTCTATGGTCATACCATGGAAACGTGCCCAGATAATTCTCAAAACTTGGCACTGATGAAAACTCAGACATCGCCGGAAAGTTCAACTGAGCAATCTCCAGCGAAGGTAAATGGTAAGCAAAAGGAAGGGAAATTGCCTCTAGTATCTGTACCTGGTATAGCTGTGGAAGAGGAGTACGGAGTATGGATGCAAGCTAAACCTAGGGTCAGATCTCGCAATCTCGCTACAGAAATAGAGAAGAAACAGTAGATAAGATCCCATCCTCCTGTCCGATCAAGTCTGAGAGCTGGTGAGAAAGGATCTGGCTCTCGTTTCGAGGTACTCCAACAAACGGCTACTGTCACAGAAGCCTTTCCCAAGGAGCAACCTAAGCAGCCTAGAAGCAAGGGTGTGGAGCTCCATTGGAAAAGAAAGGTAATTGAGCAAAAATTGGTTACTGGCGGCGAAGCAGATAAAGCCCAACGGATCGGAAATCTCATCTCCATCTTCGAAAATGGAGAGCCTAAAATAGGTGCTGCAGTGAAAGGAAAAGACGTAGAGATGACATCCGCGGGATTAAAGGAGCAGAGGCCATCGTAGGAAAACAAGACGAAGACCATCAGGAATGAGGGAAAGACGATGGGAATTGGAGGAAATGAGGTCCAGGTGGGACCGGTTCGGTTGGGGAAAAATGAGCTGAACACAAAACAAATTCTCGTGGGTCCAACTCTACAAAAAGGAAGAACGGATCAGGCGCTCGGGTTGGGCCAGTATGTACAAGACGTGAACAATCAGGCCCAAGAGGGGCACGGGCAGATTCCTCAATCCGTTGGGCTTGAGATAGAGGCTTTGGGTGAGAGGTTGGATATTGATAACCTCACCAACCAAAATGGTTCTGATGGGCTTGGAGCGGATTTATTGGGCCATCATCTGGTCACAGGGCCGAAGTCTGTTGAAGTATTAAATGGGAATAATTATACCAAGTCGAATGGGTTAGCGGTTAGTAAGGAAAAGGGTAAACAAAGCATTAATATTTAAGCTCATAATTCCCAATTTAAACGCAAGCACAGTGGTAGAGGGCATAATCTGGTTTTTGGTTCTTTATCACAAAACGACTCCAACAATTTAAACCTCCTTCTGGACAGCGCAAACAACCTGGGATCTAGCATTGTGAAGGACTCTACTAGGCCTCATTTATTGCATAATACCCAGCAGTTAGCCATGGATGTTCAGCCATCTAATGACAATCTCTCTGATAATAGTAATTGTGCTCCAACCAATCAGGAGTCACTGACCGACTATAAAGCTGTAGCAGATGTTGGAGATGGTAACATGGCTCCAATTTATTCGGGCTAGTAGCTTATTGGGCCAAGTACGTTTCCCTTTCCTTAATTGTTTTTATGATTCCCATAAATATTTTATCTTGGAATTGTAGAGGTGTTGCTTCAAGATCGTTTCCTATAAGGCTTAGAGATGTGATTCATGGTAAAGATATTAAGATTCTCATCCTTACTGAAACTCGTGTCAGTGGTATTAAAGCCGATAAAATTGTGAGTAGATTGGGTTACAATACTTGGCTCCGTTTAGAAGCTACTGGGTATGCAGGTGGAATCTGGATCCTCTGGAATTTTGAGGATGTCTCTCTGCATTATATCTCCTCGTCCACTCAAGCTATTCATGTCATAGTGAAGGTGGCTAATGATAATTATGAGTTTATTCTCTCTGGTATTTATGCTGAGCCTAATCGCATTCTTCGTCAAAACCTTTGGGAGGAGCTTAATAATTTCAGTGCCAATGTGAATCTTCCTTGGGTTGAGATTGGAGATTTCAATGCCTATCTCTACAGTGAAGATAAAAAAGGCGGATCTAGTCCTAATATTTGTTCAATGAGGCAATTCCAAGATTGTATTGCTTACACTCATCTCATCGAAACAGAAATTGTTGGTGATAAATTCACTTGGGAGCGGGGTTCCCTTAAAGAAAAAATTGATTGGGTTTTCACGAATTCAGAATGGAATAGTTCTCACCCCCTTACTAAAGTATATCACTTGAATAAATTTGGCTCGGATCATAGGCCAATCTTGACCAAATCTGAACCTACTATCGCTCCCAGAACTAGACCTCCCTTTCGTTGCCAAGCTGCTTGTTTATTGAAGAAGATTTCATAGACTTGGTGAAGGATTCTTGGGGCAGAGGTACATGGAATGATAAAGTTTCCACATTCTCCAAAGAAGCATGGGAGTGGAATAAAAAGAAGGTGGGTAACCTGAATAATAAAAAGAGAACTCTATTGCAAAGAATTGAGCGTATTAGGAGAGCAAGATCAAGGCGTGATAGTCAACATCTTATTCAAATAGAGAATGAACTGTGGAAGGAATATTTGAAAGTTATCGCTCAAGAAGAGCTCTTATGGTACTAGAAATCTCGTTGCAATTGGCTAAAATGGGGAGATAAAAACAGCAAATTCTTTCACACTGCTGCTGTTACACGCACACGGAAAAATAGGATTGATGGTCTTAGAAGAAATGATGGCTCTTGGACTTTTGACCAACACGAACTGAAATAGATTGCTACCAATTACTACACCTACCTCTTTAGTAGTGAGAATGCTCATTCCAATCCTATAGCGACTCAAACTCAATTTCCTCTACTGAATGCCTCTGAGTACGATAAAATTCATGCGGCGGTGTCTGATATTGAAATCAAGTCTGCTACTTTTGCTCTGGGCGCTTTTAAGGCTCCAGGTCCTGATGGGATTCAAGCAATCTTTTATCAAGAATACTGGTCGATTCTTGGAGATCAGATCGTCGAATTAGTTTCTGAAGCCTTTAGAAATCCGTATGGGGTGAAAGACATAAATAATACCAACATTGTCCTCATTCCCAAAAAAGACAACCCGGAGTTGATTACAGATTTCAGACCTATCTCCCTGTGCAATGTCAGTTACAAAATCATTACCAAGATTCTAAGTAACCGTCTTCGGGATATCATGGGTAAACTAGTGGGTGACCACCAATGCAGTTTTATAGCTGGCCGGCAGAGCAATGATAACATAATTGTTACTCAGGAGGTCATTCACTCCATGAGAATTAAGACTGGTAGAAAGGGGTGGATGGCTGTTAAGGTTGATCTTGAAAAGGCTTTTGACCGGCTTGAATGGCCTTTCATTGAAGACACTTTGAGAGCTGTTGGTATTGACGGTCAAATTCGTGATCTTATTATGGCATGTATCTCAAGTCCATCCTTCCAGGTTTTATGGAATGGAGACGTCTCCCCTACTTTTGAGGCTTCTCGGGGTATTAGACAGGAAGATCCTCTCTCTCCTTACATCTTCACCTTATGCATGGAAAGGCTCAATCATCTAATCCGAGATGCCGTTAATGAGGGTTCTTGGAAACCTATTCGTCTCAATAGAAATGGCCCAAACATCTCTCACCTGTTCTTTACCGATGATCTTATTCTCTTCGATGAAGCCTCTGAAAATCAGGTTGAGGAAATGCTTCGGTGCATTCAATATTTCTGCGAAGCGTCTGGTCAGAAAATGAATAAAGACAAGACCAGAGTGTGTTTCTCAAAGAATGTGAATGGTTCAAGAGCGATTAGCCTTAGCAGATGTATGGGAGTCTGTCTGACTGGGGACCTTGGAAAATACCTTGGGATCCCACTACTTCATAAAAGAGTCATAAAGCTTATGTTTGCTCCCATCTTAGAAAAAACTCATAAAAGGCTATCTGGTTGGAAACGGGGCTACTTAAATCTTGCGGGCAGGGTCACTCTTATTAAAGCTATATTATCTTCCTTGCCTTCTTATCATATGCAGACAATGCTGCTTCCTAAAGGAGTTCTTCGTGATCTTGAGAAAAAAAGTAGGGACTTTCTGTGGGGTGACAATGAGGATCGGAAAAAGCTCCATCTCATTTCCTGGGATAATATTACAAAGGATAAGGATAGGGGCGGTCTAGGGATCCGTGACATGCGTAAGCAAAATGAAGCCTTTATCATGAAACTTTACTGGATGTTGCTGAATAACAAAGATACTCTTTGGGTCAGGGTTCTCAAAGCTAAATACCGCTGGGATCAGGTGATTGGGCCAATATATCAAAGGAATTCTTCTTTTACCTGGAAGGGTGTTTGCAGTGTTTGGGATAATTTTAAGCAAGGTGTGGGAGTTCAGATCGGGAACGGGGCTACTACTTCTTTCTGGTATGATAATTGGTCTGAAATAAATAGACCATTGATCGACTTAATTCCTGGATTTGAGGGTGCTATTGATGGTGCGGAAAAGGTTCAAGATTATGTTCTACCTGGGGGTGTTTGGGACTCCACTAAGCTGGGAAGATGGTTCCAACATCACACTATTGATCGAATCTTCTGTGCTCATCCTCCCTGTTCTAACCAAGGTTATTAAACCCGGACCGGACCGGCCGGTCCAGCCCAGGAACCGGCGAACCGGCCGATAAACCGGTCCGGGTTGGTATTTTTTAAAAAAAAATTATTTTTCCTTTAGAATTTCATACTATAAGTCTAAAATTTTCAATTTCTCACCGGTTTGGTCCCGGTTTGACCCACTGACCCTTAACCCAGTATCTCGACCGGTTCAATGCCCGGTCCGAGTTTTAATACCTTAGTTCTAACAGAGGAGAAGATAAGTTTTTCTGGAAACCCTCTTCTGATGGTTCTTTTTCTGTTAGCTCTGCCTATCACTTTCTTTTTGCAGGTCCCCATATCTCTGATGATGTGTTCTGGAGGAAGCTGTGGAGGTGGCCGGTCCCAGAAAAGATAAAGTCTTTTATGTGGCTCGTCGCTCACGGTAGAGTTCATACGGCACAACTTAGAGCTCGAAGAGGCTTAATTGAGCAAGCTAGCTGTCCATTTGGGTGCTCTCAGGAGGAAGATATCATGTATCTACTAAGGGATTGTTCTAATGCTCGAGAGCGATGGATTTCGATAGTCAATCCGGTCTTGTGGAATACCTTTTCAACTTTGCAGGGAAGGGACTGGATCAAATGGAATCTGAATCAGGAAGGCGGGAGGAACTTCACTAAGAAGTTAAATTGGGCTACTCTATTTGGATACGTGTGTTGGGACATTTGGGTGGCTCGTTGCAAGAAGCTCTTTGGAGAGGACTCTAAAATTGTCTGCCACAACGCCCAAGACAGTTTCTTTTGCGCTTGTTGGGATATGGAATTATCCTCCAACTGCCAATTTTATTCAAATCCATCGACTGCAGGAGGAGGAGTTAATCGAAATCAACCGGGTTTCATCACCTTGGAAACCGATGGCTCAGTCCTTCAAACAGGTCAGAGTGGTTGCGCCGGTGTCATCAAGGATGAGAATGGAAATTGGATCCGTGGCTACATCAGCAAGCTTACTCGAGTGCCCCCAGTTGTTGCTGAGGTCATTGCAATCATTTAAGGTCTTCAATTATGTTGGAATCACAGCTTTAGTAGGGTTTTGGTCCTTACTGACTGCCTTGAAGCCATAAACCTGTTTACTCGAGGTTGTGAAGGTTCCTACCCCTACAAGGATGTCATTGATGAGGTAAGACTCTGGATATTTAAGAATTGGCAGGTTCTACTATGTCATATCCCTAGAGACCAGAATTTATTAGCTGATCACCTGGCCAAGATGGCTCATTCTATTAATGATACTTTTGTTCTCCTTGATCATCAACCACCTTTCTTTTGTGAGGCGGTCGTTGATGAAGGTTGACTAGCTTTTGTTATTTATACTTGTAAGTGTTCCGGTATGGATTAATGATATCCAGTTTCTCATTCAAAAAAAAGTGTTGTCATGATCAAAAACGTAAAATGAGGTGAATAATGAATTGAAAAAGTAGTTTGGTTGGGAGTAGTGGGTGAAAATGATTGCTGTAATACCTCCAAAATACAACTGCAAAGTGCACATGCCTTTATCTCCATCACTGCCACCCCCATGTCTTGTTTTCTTTCTTTTTTTTTGATTTTCGGCCCCAGACTAATCCGAACCGCCAATTGTGGGCACCTCGATGGGTGGAATGGCTGGCCAGGAGATTTAACATTTTTCCATATCCATGGCGAGGATCTAACCCTCGACTGATGGTTAAGGGAGGAGGAGCCCCTACCGCTCCAACCCATACCCCTGGTTCTTGTTTTCTTTTTATTACAAGCCCTGTCACACCTCTCTCTCTCTTTCTCTCCATACATTAACTTATCTTATGTGCCAATGGTTTATAGATTAATGACATGAAAGCTTTCTTAATAATAAGATGTTGTGAATTTGATCATGTGTGAAACCTCTAACTATTAGTACATGCCCTTTTAATTTTTTCTCTTTTTTTTTAAAAAACTTGTCTTGAGCGAGTCATGCTTTCACAATTTTATTTATTCAACATTGTGTGTGTTTGTTTTAACGTTTGGGTCAGAAATCGGGCTTGAACAGTGCACAAGTCGGACTTAAACAGTGATTTAGACATTTTGAGTGTTTGTTTATATAAGATGAAAAAAGTCAAAAGCATCCGAAAGTCTTAAGTCACGTTATGAAGCTTATATTTACTAATGGCAGCCCATCTGACCGTCAGTGCATTAATTACTTTTTAAAAATCTCACCCGCCCACTGACACACCCCCCCTCTCTCTCTCACAATAATTCTGTCGTCTCCTCTCTTTTCATCAAAGCACCATGCAAAGCTCTTCCCTGCAAGTTTTTCTCCAAGTCCTTCGATCGGCCGTTTTTGTCCAGCTCCTGCCTTGCGTTTTTCTCTCAAGCATCACATTTCAGATCTGAACCTTAGAACCCAGCATCTGTAGACTAAAGAGCCCCGTCGAAAAACTACGTTGTGACGGTGTCTACCTCACGTTTTTGTCTTGCATTGACGGTTTCAGTGTCGACGACGCGGCGTTGAAGTTTGACGGCGTTGATCTCTGACGGCTTTGAAGATCTGTACAGGCAATAGCTTGTGAGCTTCGCCGGCGGTGAAGGCTGCAGCTCTGGTTGAAGGCCGTTATCGATCTTCTCAGTGGCGTGTCTCTCATTGGCTGGTAAGTTGGATAACTTAACTTCACTAACGTCTCTCCCTTTATCTAAGGTTTGGTAGTTGTTGGTTACATTTGGACCCATTTCAATGAACCACATTTCGTTTGCTCTGTCGTGGTCGATTTTGATCTGTTTGGCTGCTCTGTTTGATTCGTTTTGGTTTGCGTAGGCGTTGGTTGCACTGTGAGTAAGTTTGCAGACTAACATGCTTCATATGTGATTGTTTTTAATCTTCAGAAATTGCTCTGTGTGGGTTGCTTTGTTTTAAATGTGTATATTCCTCTTTTTGTAGCATATATGAAGTGTGTATATTCCTCTGTTTTATGGGTTTTGGGTTGCAAAAGGAGCCAAAAGTTCTTTGGCATTGAGCAGTTAAGGGTTTCTGGTGTCTTTGGCTAGCCAAGATTGGCAGTGCTCAAGTTCTTTGTCTGGGATTCTGCAAAATGCAAACGGCAAAATGCAGTTTTTTCCTGTATTTTTGTGTTTGGTTGAATGAGAATGCTAGAATGTTTATTGGTACTTCTCTCGCTTTCCATTCTTCCTGCAAGATCACTCGGTTCTTGATTGGGTTTTCACTGTCTCATTTTCTTTCTTTGATTCTCATTATTGATGAATAACTTTTGACAGAGGATATAATTTGACCTCTTGTTGTGCTTAAAATGTAAAACCTATAAGGACCTGAGGACTGTGGCCGTTTTTATCAGAAAATTTAGTGTAACTGTACGCATGTTTATATAAGCAGAGCTTTTACCTAATCATGGACTCTATATACTAAATGACACAATAAAACAAATGGGTTGAAATTTGAGAAAAAAAAATTTCATGTAAATTGAGAACCACTGGTTCATGCAATCATGTTTTGTTTGTTCACAGGTTAGAATCAAATATTTTAAATTTGAAGTAAAAGGATGTGGTTAGATCTAGGCTGAACTTGAAAGGCTAAAGGATTAAATAAGACTATATTTTTATTAAGAAGATTTTCTGATCCCGGGTAATCATAACTTGTTCTTAGTGAACATAGTTTCTGTAGTATGCATCAAAGAATTTCTTTGGTTATTTGTAATTCAAAGTTTAAATCCACAGTATAAAATCTATAGTTTGATTGATCTTGTTATTTTTCTGTACTGAAATTTCTGAAATCTTATGTTTAACCATGTTCACTCTGAACATTAATGTGCATGGTAGTGGATAAGCTTGTGCCCCTCTCCTTTTGCAGCTCACAGGAATTTGTAATGAGTTTGAAATTAAAATTAAAATTTTGTGTTTTAAATTGAATTCTGTTTTAAATTGAATTCATTCGAATCTCTATGATCTCTGTTTTAAATTGTATCAAATCTGCCAAAGAGAGAGGTAATCGTGTTTGTGGGTTTAAAAATTGGCATCATTCAGACTACCATTAGGACTTTCATTCATCTATGTTATGTCTCCATGGTACAGAAGGAAAAGGGAAAGTCATTCCTTCTGCCAAATTGCTCAGTCATAAGCTTGTGTTTTGAAACTTTTTATTTTTTTGAAAAAATGCTGATATGATATGCTTAGTGGTCTACTGAGGAGAATTGTAAATAAACAAAAGACAATGTTGTTAATTCAGGTTTGCAACTAGACTTTGTATTGTAGAAACTGAGCACAGGAAGTGGAAAATAATGCAAAATAGGGCTTGCAATGGGATCCTTTCCTCTAATGCGCATCCTTTACTCGTCAATCAATGCTTTCTGTCATTTGTCTTATTGCCCTTGTAACAACCAACTTTTTTCTCATGTTCTATTTTTTCTTAGCTGAAAATGTATTGGTGACTTGTCTACTATCTCTGTGAGAAGAAAGATTTGTATGTAAAGAGTGTGCAAAGAACTGTTATTTGGCATGTGTCTGTCTGTCTATATATATGTACGTATGCATATATTGTCATAATCTTGCATTTCTTGGTGTATTTCGGATTTCTGTTATGTCTTGTGTGTGTTATATGGGACTTTTTGGTATAGAAATATGGATATAGAAGCTGTATAGGATGTACAGTCAACAGAGATATTTGTCAACGCATGCGTAGACCAAATATACAAAAAAGAACGTAGAGGGCAATCATTCACACCAAAAGCATGGCAGACTATTATTGAGACATTCACTAAAAAGACCGGGAAACACTACGGGAAGAAACAATTTAAAAATAGATTAGATGTCTTAAAGAAAGATCTGAAGATATGGGATTCTTTAATCAAAGAGACCGGTGTGGGAAGAGACCCTATTACGAACAATGTCATTACGTCGGACGACTGGTGGACGGAGAAGTTACAGGTAAAAATTATTAAGTGCAATTTACAAGTTTCATTAGTGTACATTTTGGTATGTAATTCATTTAACTATTCATTTTGACTCCTTTAACTTGTATGCATGCAGACGCATCCCGATTATAAGAAATATAGGAACTCATGTCTAAAGAATGAAAGTGAGTTAAGAATAATATTCAAAGATGGAATGGCATTCGGTGACCACATTTTCTCAACCTCTCGCATATAACCACAGATAAATGAGGAAGATGAGGATGATGTTTACAGACCCACGATGCATGAAGAGGAAGGCTCTGGGGACAGTGAGGATGATCGTTTTGGTGTTAACCCTGCAGTTAGTACTGGAGTGACCGATGAATTGGCAAGCGTTGTAATAACAACAGAGAGGCCTTCAGGCATTGGTCCCAACGCATCTGGAAGTGAGCCAAAAAGGAAGAGAGGTGAAGGGTCTAGTATAAGCAAAAAATAGAAACTTCCAGCTGCCAAGCAAATAGCTGATGCCGTCAGTGTCATTGCTAATGTGACTATAGATCGAGCAGCGGCTTTAACAGCAACTCAAGAAAATAGCATGCCTGAGGTTATGAAATCTCTACTGGAACTTGACGTCGTGAAGGCGGACAAAGCCTTTGGAGTCTGGTGTATACGAGCTCTAGAAAGCAAGACACGTCGGGATGTGTTTGTGTTATTGAAAGGAGACCCTGAGTACCTGATGACTTATTTGCGTTATATCGTAGATGAGGACTAGTTGTAGTTGCATTTGATGTCTGGATAGTTGAATGTATACATTTAGTTTTTTGTTTCCAAAACGTATGACTTGACCCATCGTTTAGAACGGTTTTATCCTGTTGCCATATATATATATATATATTATATGTTATGTTTGTTAATCATCCTACTCACACCACAATCTCACCACAATCACAGGTACTCAATAGAAAATCGTAACAACCGAAACAGGTTGCAGGGGATGGAGGAAGATGAAGATAGTGATGACGCCTCAATTTTTGAGGCTGAGTTGGAACAACATCAACAATTATGCATGTTGCTTTGCCAATATTTAGTGCCATATGTGTGCAGACAACCGCATAGAGCGAGTCAGGGAACAGGTCACTATTAGGTACAAGAAATGTTTGCAAATGAATGTTCAAAATGTCATCAAATGTTTAGAATGGAAAAACATATTTTTCATAGTTTGTGCACTAAGTTGTGTGAGCATGGGTTAAGAGAATCTAGAAATACCGATGTTGAAGAAATGGTTGTCATGTTCTTGCTCACTATTGACACAGAGAAGGAAATAGGCTAGTACAAGAAATATTTAAACATTCGGGTGAAACTGTAAGTAGGATTCTACACAAGGTTTTAAAGGCCTGCCTTAAGCTTGGAACGAAAATTATTAGGCCATGCAATCCAGAATTCGGTCAATGTCATCCAAAAATAGTAGACGATAATCGATATTTCCCATATTTCAAGGATGCCATATGAGCTATTGATGGTACTCACATTAGATGTGTCATAACTGGACTGGGCCAAGATAAGTTTATCGGGAGAAAGGGATATCCCACACAGAATGTTATGGCTGTTTGTGATTGGGATATGTGCTTCACGTTCTAGTTAGCGGGGTGGGAAGATTCAGCACATGATGCTCGTGTTTTTCACTCTGTTGTCTCAGATCCAACAATGAATTTTCCACATCCACCACAGGGTAATTTTTGGTACACTTCAATTACGTTTCTTTGTCTATATTTAACGTTTAACTTAATCTCACATTCACAATGATTTTAACCCATGTTAGGAAAATATTATTTGGTCGATTCCGGCTACCCAACAACAGTTGGGTATCTTGGTCCGTACAGATGTGAACGTTATCACCTCCCAGAATTTAGAAATCGCCGGGGGTTTTGGAATCCTAATGAGGCTTTCAATTTTTATCATTCAAGCTTGAGGTGCACAATAGAAAGGACTTTTGGAGTCTGAAAAAATAGGTTTGAAATCTTACAACATATGCGCAAGTACAACTTCGACACGTAAGTCCGCATTGTCTGTGCCACAATAGCTATACATAATTTCATTAGAAGAAATTCCCAAACTAATGTGGACTTTAGAGAAGCAGAAAATGAGAATAATATATTTGATCTACATAATAGTCAAGATCAAGACCCATCGTCGACAAATGATGCTCGGATATATTCAACCCAAATAAATCATGTTCGTGACTCTATCGGGGACCAAATTGTACGGGACCTTTGATTTGATTAGTTCTGTTATATTTTACTTCATCAAAAACTTTAAGTTTGTACAATTTCTAATTTATTCGCATTTTAATTGTAATTTTATTATTTAGTTTACCATTGTCAAACATGATCCGTTACAATTCTTTGCTGTTTGAAAGCTCTGCTGTTTGATTGGTATGAGTCAAGCACAAAATTATGTATTTTGTATTTTCCTAATATATATGAAACTAAGGCAGATTTTTATGAGAAGAGTGTGCAAAGAACTGTTTTATGTATTTTGCCGTGTATTTTTTGGTAAGGTCTCTACTGGTTTGAAGATTATAATTATCGGACCCAATTATGTCCCCAGAGAAAAGAAAGATTTGTGAGTGATGAGTGTGCAAAGAATTGTTATATGGATGGGTTAGCGGCATCAAACTTTTGAGTATGTGCCTTGTGGTAACGCTGTCGCCATTGGATGGTTTGGATCAATTTATCACCAAGAATGCCACTTTAACAAATGCAGATATCTTCCCAGGTCCCATTTGGCAATTAAGTTGCCAATGAGTTCTTTTTCCAATATTGGTCCTTCATTTTTTCTTTTTTCATAATTTTTTTCAATTTTTCTCTCTTAAATAACACAAAAGTCACTTATCCAAAAGCCAAACCAAACATCTTTCACTTTTATATAAGTTACTTATCCAATCGTCAATCCAAACACTCATCATTTTACCCAATCTAACTTTTTTCCAATCTTAAGATTCCATAAATCTAAATAAAAATAAATCACTTATCCAATCGTCAATCTAAACACACTCATTATCTCTTCTACTATACCTTACAAACTCTCCACTGCCACTTGATAAATCCGCCGTATCATTTTCATAACTACTATTCACTTATCGTATTTCTGCTTTTCCCTACTCATTTGCCCCCTACAACTCTAAACCAAAATAGGGCATTTTCACTTGCTGCATGCTTTTATAACAGTCCATAAACCCATAAATTCCTTAACAGTTAAAAAAAACGATCAACAACAAAAGATTTTTGTCATGATGTGGAAAATACGTCCTCTTCCAACTCATTATTTTTAATATTCTGAATTTCTGAGTCATGAAATAAGTAAACAAACAAAATATCTAGCTAAAAATCAACAAGAAAAGATCTCATATCGTAGAATTTGTCATGATATATAACGTGAGGCCAATGTTGCACCAATAATATGCTTTGGAATCTTTGTGGCAAGAGAGGGTAATGAAAGGGTACGGCAAGGCAGCTCCCTTTGTACCCGAAGAAAAGAAGTGGTCCTCGCTCGCTTATCTTGATGCCCTTCTTCTCCTTGTGACATCTTCTCAAATATCCCTTTCACACTCATTTTCTAAAGTCTTCTGGTCAATTCCACCCCCTCATCTGTCATTCTAAGACATATACTCCCTCTCTCACGACCTAATTTGATTAGATTAATGAAATTAATTAAATTAGTTAATATGATATATATTTTTAAAAATACTATAATCATCTTCTTCAATTACCTCTTCTTTTTTTATTATTCTTGAGGAAACATCGATAAGCATAAATTAAGAAAATATTGACAAATATAAAAATTATATCTTATATTTAAGATCAAGATCAACTCTCTAAGTATTTCTTATATCTAAGACAGGATGGAGTAATAAAACGGCCTTGTGATTCTTAAATTCCCCCTTCAAGATTTCACCTACTTTCCTCACATCCGAGTCATTTAAAACCTCGTTCACTCAAATTAATTTCTATGATTAGCGTGACCTGTATATTGCGCTGCATACATTAAATAATGAGTTAAGATTTTAATTTATTAAAACAAAGGTTTATTATATAAAAATAGATAGATTCAGAGGTAGGTGTGTAAGAGATGGCTTATTAGTATATAGGATCCATGTTCAAAAGAATTTTAAACAAACAAATAACTGCGGTAAACTGCCCTTTAAGTTAGAATGAGTTTCACATGCCCACACACGAACACTAGTCACGAAATATGCCTCCTCGCATGTTTGTTGGTTGTCACTGGCTGCGTCAATTGTGCTTACAGATATGAGATTTGCATGCGCCGTGAGTTTTGGACTTTGATACATTTTTTTTCTCTTTTTAATAATTTATATGAATAAAAAAGTCAAAAAGGAACCATTGATTATGGCACAGCCATGAAAGGATCAAGGGTGTTACAAAATTACCGGTACACCACAACTTGCGGCAGATTCAGAGTACTACAATGATACTGTTGACTGTAGACATGATTGGCAAAATGGAAAGGCCTAGCCCATCAATGTTCGCCCAACATACGTTTTGCATATAGTGGGCTAGACCAACTATTCACACGATCCAGTAGTTCAGCCCACCTCATTAATTTTTTTCCCATTACTTGAATGCCGCCGTGAGTTTTGGACTTTGATTTTCACTCGCAATATTTCATGAAGTTTAATGAGATATATTCTCTAATTTACATTTGATTCGCATTGATATAAAATTATACATTATATACGTTGCATACAATATTGTTAATAGGATAATCTACATAATTTATATCCTACTCTATGTTAATATTTTTTCCCTCTAAAATCTTATATGTATCTACATCTATGGGTGACCAAAAAAATTTTTTTTATCTACATCTATGGCCTTGTTTGTTTGGTATAAGACATTGACTTTGATGGATTGGGATTGAGACTGGTATTGGGATAGGGACAGGTATCGGGATTGGGGCTGAAGGTTTAAAATTATGTTTGGTATATGGTAATATTTAGATAGAATACTTGAATTGATTTTATTTTATAATCCTTTATAAATTATGAAAAGACTAAAATATACTTATCATTAAAATTGATAGTGGGCATTTTTTTCCGAAAAATATTATAAATATGGATATTTTTGTCTCTAACATTTACAATCCCGGGATTGAAAACCCAATACCAGGAGGGAGGTAATTTTGCAGCAATCCCACTTTCGTGGTACTCCTAATCCCGGGTTATCTACAATCCCTCATACCACACAATACAACTTGGCTTAATCTCTGACTCAATCCCAATATCTATCCCTCAATCCCGCGTACCAAACACGGCCTATGAGTTTTCAGAATCCCTCAGGACTTTCTTGAGTAATTTCAGACCAAAAAATAATGAAATCTTACCATGCATAAATTGTAAATATCATATTTAAATTAAATACAGGTAAAGTCGTTAATACTCTTTGGCCCCAAAAAAAAAAAAGTAGTAAAAACTCTTTTTGATAAACCCTAGTGAAGACAATGAAGACGGGCGTTAGAACTTGAAAGAGGCATGTTCGCAGCTAAAAGGGGAGGCCTGTTGTCGAACTTCACTTTCCTTAGACAACTTGCTCGTCCTCTAATGGCTGACGCTACAGCCAGGGCTACTGCTTCCTTCTCCATTGGTTCTCCCATCAACTCATCTCTCAAGCGTGTGGGCACTCACAATGGAAGCTTCCACTGCGACGAGGCCCTTGGCTGCTTTATGATTCGTCTCACTGATAAGTTCTCCAACGCCGAAATTGTACGCACCCGAGATCCCCAGGTCCGTTCGCTAAACTCTCCACTGAATTGCTTCTCGTGTTTGGTTGCTGGGAAAATGTGAAGGTGGATGCTTTACATAAATTCGATTGGGAAACCTTTCAATGCTGAAAATGCTGCCAATAACCTTCGTCTGGGAGCAGCAGCTGAAATCCAGTAGGAAGGGGAAAAAAGAAATGGGTTTAATTCCCTCAATATATGAATGGAGAGATGTTTTATTTTGATCGAGCCGTTAAATTGTCGCTAGCATGCGTTTAACCACCAAATGTAATAGTAGCTTTTATCATTCTTATAATAGATACCGTTTAAAATTTTGTGTTTACAGGTGTTAGAGGGTCTTGATGCTGTTCTTGATGTTGGGGGAGTTTATGATCCCAGCCAAGATAGGTATGATCATCACCAAAAAGGATTTGAGGAGGTTTTTGGGCACGGTTTCTCTACTAAACTAAGTAGTGCTGGTCTTGTTTACAAGGTAATCTCTCTCTGAAACAAAACGTGTACTCAGCAAATATTTCTAAACCTGACTTGAAAAAGAATCAGTTTTATGACGCTATTGTCTCTTTTTCCCTGCCTATAGCATTTTGGTAGGGAGATTATAGCCAAGGAACTGAAGGTGAATGAAGAGCATCCAGATGTGCATCGATTATATCTGGCTGTGTACAAGAGCTTCATGGAGGTAGCCAATTCTGTATTTTGAGTTTTCTTCTCTTCATAGAACTTCGATTTTGCTTTTGTTGTGGGAGGGACATTGAAGCAAATTGAATCTTGAAGCACATGCTCTTTGGTTTAATAAAGCAGGGCTCGTATGATTTATAGTGCATTTGTGGTTTATCAGTCCTCCCAAAGGTGGTCATTTCTGAACAATAACCATGTTCCTTTTTGTACATGTCAGGCAATTGATGCTATTGACAATGGAATCAATCAGTATGATACAGACCAGCCTCCAAAATATGTGAATAACACACATTTGTCCTCTAGAGCAGGAAGGTTTAACTTAGATTGGACAGATCCTGATCAATCACAGGAGAAAGAAAATGAAGCATTTCAGCGTGCAATGGCTCTTACTGGCAGTGAGTTTCTAGATGTAAGCTCTCTCTTTCTCCCCTTCTCTTTTCAATCATTGTAATGAATGAGGGGTTTAATATTGTCTTGCCTGTCAATGGGATTATGAGCAGCTTGTAACCATCTAAAGGGAAGAATGATTTATGTATAATGTGCTATTGTGACTCTTTGGATTTGTTTTTTAGCAAGTTTTGTTATTAATTTTGCAGATTGTCCGATTTCATGCAAAATCATGGTTACCAGCTAGGTCAATTGTAATGGAGACCCTCAAAGCAAGGCATGCTGTTGATCCTAGTGGAGAAATATTAGTTTTGACTAAGTTTTGTCCTGTGAGTGGAAAACTTTCGTATCCCTGTATACCATTTAAATCTAATCTAACTATTTCACATTCATTCTGATGTTCGTTTCGCAGAAAACATGATTTGAATGCATAGGATGCTAAATAGGGATGGGGCACAAACACTAATAGTTACTAAACTAAAGTATCTATTGAATGATATAATGAATCTAAAAGTAACTGAAATTAGAAAATAGAGACTCGTTTTATTAAAAATTGGGAGGATTATAATATATTTAATGGCCGTAATACAAGGAAAACGCATCCTGAAAGTAATATACATGTGCTTCCATAGTTGCCGCTCATTCTCTTAATTTCTTTAATCCATGAACTTTTCTTTTCCTGATCTTGGTAGCCATCATTAACTTTCATGGGTTTTGTGAAAGCATGAAGATTGAGTGTGGCTTACAAAATTAGTGACACCTCATATGTTTTACTATTTTGTTTTATTTGCGCAACCCTTTAAACATGGAATCCAAATTCAACTTGACATAAATCTGCTGGAGGGTAGGCCTAAGCTAACGAACTAGACAGAAGAACAATGGAAAACATAGCACGGCATAGCGATTTAGAGGGCAATACTTTTTCAAACAACTCATGAATTGCCTCATTCTAACCATAAACACCATAATATATTGTTCACTCCCTCTCTCACTCACATCTCATTCCTCACAGCCCATAGGTTTGTGACTTGCTTGGCCCTTTAGTTGTAGGCCCATCATATTCTAGCTCTCAAAATTTCACCTTGTCCTCAAAGTGAGAAATAGAAGTAGGAACTTGTGGTTTCTTTCTTAAATCGGCCATCTTTTGTTTGTGCAAGGAATTTGTCTCGTGACTTTCAGTTATAGCAATATCAAATGCATCCTTCACCACCTCTCCGAACCTAGCTTCATCCTTTTCTTGGGAAATCGTACTGCCAAAAACTTCTTCTCTATCACCGTAAGATTTTCCCTTTCTCACTCCACCTCCATTCTCTTCAATTAGGAAGGGATTTCCAGCCTTTCTTGTCTCACAATATCTATCTTCAGCAGTAAACCTTGCGGTATACCAATTCCTAGATGCTTCATATTCAACCCTATGCCCAATGTGGTGACAGAGCCAAGTCTTCAGTTCTCTTCTAACAGCTTTTATATCAACATATATCAAATATAATTCATGATATTTGTTCATGAAAACTTATTGCTAGGGCTGAGAGGTACTGAAATTACTCCTGAAATCTTGCCAAGCCTACTCTATAAGGGTTTTTTAACCTCAAAACTTCAGTTGCCCTTGTGGCTTCTGAACCCAAGTCAAGAATGACCAATTTGGTTACCCATTGGCTTTTGCCACATCAATACTCCACACTTTGCAAGGTGCCAGGTTAACCTTCTCAATTGATCACCTTTTTTATGACTCTATTGCCAAAGTGATTGGTTGCACTTGGGCTCTTTTTTTTTTTTTTTTGACTAAATCCGGAAATCAATAGATAATCACTATCCACGTATACAAATCACCTAAAACAAAACATATGTCTCACTTGCTCATCACCCACCACCAACTCCCAAAATAGAAGGTGGTGGGTGGTGGCTGATCAAGAATCACAAAGTTCTCTACTAAACTATGGGAAAGTTTTGCTAACTGGTTAGCCAATAGGTTATACTCCCTCGGAGAAAGGTTAACAAGAACATGCCAATCCTTACATAGCCAAACTCTAGCATCTGCTACCACGTCCACAAATGGATGATCCGTCCCACACCCTCGCTTGGGCTCTTCTTTTGTGCCAAATTGAAAGTTTTTTATTTAAAAAATAATAATAGATTTTTCTGTGCTTAAACTAGTAATTGGGTAGCAAGACAACTTCCTGGATGTTAACAGTCTATAACTGGTGTGCAAGATCTATGTTTACTTTCCAGTAAACATGCATGATAGGCATTAGCTTATATTATGACATAAAAGAGAGGACAAGTTGCTGTTGCTGTATATGGTCTAAAACGCATTAACATGAGCTACATGGTGTATTTTCTGTTTTATCTTGCAGTGGAAGCTTCACTTATTTGAGCTTGAGGAGGAGATGAAAATTGACCCTCCCATCAAATATGTTCTCTATGAGGTATATTCATCATCATCTTTTCTTTTTGGTAACAATAATTTGATGCTTAGTACTACTGATTAATCCAGATTTCAGCATTGTCGAGTCTCAAATGGGGTAGTTCTCCCAACGTAGTTTGTTCTTAGTTCTGTGTTTGGCTTGTTATTCAAGGTGTCTGCATGTAAGGATTGCCACTTCAGTCATATTTTTCTTTTATGTTAGAAGAAAATCTTTGACTAAACTGAACTTCTGTTGAGAGAATATTTTTAAGAGGACTGAAAAGATTTGAAAAATCATAGAACTTTACTTTGTAACCAAGTCAATTATTTTTTTTGGTAGCGCGGATTGATGAACAAGTAGGATCAATGTCTGATAACGCCTTGGCTTATTTTTGGTCAAATGAAGTTCATCTCCCTGATGAATTAGTAGGGTGCAGTCCTTATAACCAGAACCTCGACCTTTCCATGTTAAGACTTGTTAGGTTGATACATCTGAGGTATTTTGTATTGACATTTGAGCTGATTCTTCTTTAACTGAATGCTTTTTACAGGACGAGAGAAGCAAAAACTGGCGAGTTCAGGCAGTTGCAGTGGCTCCTGATAGATTCGAGAGCCGAAAACCTCTACCATCACAGTGGCGAGGTCTAAGAGATGATGAGTTGTCAAGGGTATCTGGCATCCCTGGTGTTTTTGTGCATATGAGTGGATTTATTGGTGGAAACCAAAATTTTGAAGGTGCCCTATCCATGGCCAGAGCTGCTTTGAAGATGTAGTGGAAAAGGATCTTAAGTCAAAGCTTTGTGTTTTCAATTTTGCAAAATCTTTCCAGGATTTGAGGATATAGTTCACCAACTGAATTATAAAGAGACACGGCAAAATTTTACATGCAGTTTCTGCATATTGATTCTGTTGCTAATGGTATCATTTTGTTTCAAAATTTAATCTTCCGCAGAGATCAATATGATAAACCAATAAGGCCGAAAAAGAAAGCCTTCTGTTTTCCCTGGTCAAAGCAAATCATATAAAAGCGATAGTTTTATGCGAGAAGCCAATTTTACTGTAAATTAAATTATTACGAGTAATATTAATTGAACTAACAGACGGGAACCTGAAAACAAAAAGTCCTATATGTGGTGAAACGAAATGGATGAGGACCTTCCAAATGAAAATGCCATACAAAGAAGTTTCAAAGACCACAATGATTAGAAGAATAAACGTGGAAGACTAGAACTGTAGAAGCAAAATTCTAAACCTCTACAAGTGGTACCAGAAGTGCAGACTCAAAAAACATATTGCCACCCACTTTTATTTTTTAGAGCTAAATAACCATTTACATTTTAAGCTTCAAATATATTTTCTTTGTTTGGCATATTGCCACTCACTTTTATTTTTTAGAGCTAAATAACCATATACATTTTAAGCTTCGAATATATTTTCTTTGTTTGGAAACTCAAAAGTGGTAATAAGATCAAGATCAGGATTTGCAGACAAACACTAATCAACAAAAACAGCAAATCATAGAAAGGTCCCACAAATGTTACACACTTTGACTGTTCATACCCCACGAGTGAGAGTGAATTTGTGATTCAGATTCAGATCTTAGAAAATCTCTCTCTCTCTCTCTCTCTCTCTCTCTCTCTCTCTCTCTGTGATATTGCAGCGCCTCCGCCGCATTAGCAAATACCTGCAGACTTCACTATCTCTCATATTTCTTATCCACCAACCATCTCCGCCTCACATTTTTCTATAACTTAAAATTTTCAAATTATTTCTGATTCTGAGTTCTGACATGTAAAAAAAGAAACGTACAAATATGAAAATGTGCATATGTCTATTTCTTCTCATTCAAGACATTTTTGGGACAATTTTATGATTATTTAGTTTTGAGAAATCCGAATTGTCATAGCTTTCTCTCATTTAAGAAACTGCAAGATTAATTATTGCTTTGACTAAAACTCTAAAATTCATACTTTGCTCCTTGGACCAAAAAATATATACCTTGGAACCTGTACGTCGGCTTTGACCTGGCTTTCTTTTATTTCTGATACTTCCTCTTTTTTTAAATTTATCCTTTTCTTATTAGCAGTAACTGAACTACTACTATCATGACAGGTGGCTCAAGTGGTTCGGCACTTGAGTCCCTTCCACAAGGTCTCGGGTTTGAAACCGGTGGATGGAGTCTTTGCTGGAGGGAGAGCTTTACACCCAAAGGGTCCGACCCGACTCGAATCAGGAGTAGTCGGTTGCTCGGGTTTACCTGGCCCAAAGAAAGCCAGGACCCAAAAAAAACGCCGGATACCGGATGCTTTAAGAAAAAAAAAAAAAAAACTGAACTACTACTACTTTTGAAGGGGATCCATTTTGATTTCTTTTTGACCTTTTAATGCTTCTTTTAAAACCATATGGTAGTTTAAATGTATAACTGAAAGAGACCTCATCGACTTTCGCTGGTTGCTTGAAAATGATATGCGAAATTAAATAAAAGGTTATTAATAAAAGGATGGGCCGCTTGTGGGCCATTGATTTTGATGTGTAAGCATCAAAGAAGCATCCACATTACTCAAGACTTTTTTAAAAAAAAAGAATTGATACGATCATAAATAATATAAGCACATCAAACTAAACGATATATGACTTGGGAGAAGAAATAAAAGCAAATTTTAGGGAAATATCGTGATAATCGACTGTCAAATTCAAATTTTTTTAAAAAAAAATTAAAAAAAATTCTTGGCCAGGAAAAAAAATCTAATATTGTTAATCCACAACTTTTCTCCATTATAACACCCAAGATATCCTTCACATTAACTTGACCGTATTTGCAGGAACCAATTTCATTAATCTATCAAGTAGGGGGGCCAAAAAAATTAATTTACCAATATGGTCCAATACGTACATATGAATATGGATATGTGAGTGTGTTTTTACGTATACAAATATTTCATGTATTTATTTAATTAAATTCAATAATCAAAATGGCCTGCCTGCCCTCTCCAACACTAATAATTTAATGTCTACTCCAATGTGTATTGACATATGCTGATGAATCACTCTCTCTCGTGTTCTTTTTGATTGTTTCTTCTCACCTTTTATATATATAACACTGGCATTTTAGGATGTGCCACCTTAATGCTTTTAACATGTTGCTGTCATCACTCTATTATTGTTCCAATTTTTTTTATTTCTCTTTTTAAAAAAAATGGTCAATCAAATGAGATATTTGGTTGTTGAAGATCAATTCAGGAATAAACTGAAAATATTCTCCATCTTGTGAATTCCTCCTAGGTGGCCTTCTTTTTATTTTATGTTCCAAATTCGGTCAGTAATATTAGTGTGTTAATCTCTTATGGGATTAAAAAGATAGGTTGATTAAGATACAAGCAAGTTGATCTAGACTCCATTTATTGTTAATATCACTGCTGTTATTATACTTAGAATAAGAAATAGGGTATTGTTTCAATTCATACATTTAGTGCTTAGATTCCAAGACATTAGTACAGAGTTTGGCATTTGAGAAAGCTGATGTTGTTTATTAATAAATGCGTCGGTAATTGTGGATCATGGGGAATTGCAGATGCAACTTGCCAGAGTTTCTTGAGGAATTAAAAATTTTGTGGGGAAACAGGAACTGTGAGGAGGACAAGAAAAACATGGAGGATCTTAATTTAATTATCTGCACCTCCTAGCAAGTACAATCATGGTTATCAACAAGTGAAAAATAAAAAGAATAAACCAACTAGGAAGATCAAGATTCTTGCCTTGACCAATGATCTGGATGCTGCTTCATCATCTTTTGAGTATCTTTCACGGTTTTATATGCTCCTTTTTTTTTAATTATTATTATAAAAATCACATCTTTTGGAGATGGATCAGAGATGGCACATTACCTCTTCAGAGAATGCAGGGGAAGGAAAAAACGAGAAATGAACCAAAAAACTACAGGTTGGAATCAAGTTAAGAAAATAACAAGGTATAAACTATACGCCTAGTTATCTCAAATCTTATAGGATGCGTCATAATTTCAAAAGGAATGGATCCAAGGGGCACTGCCTATGAAGCGTGCAGAAAACACAATCTGAAATGAACCCAGAAACCAAAAAAAAAATACTTGAAACTGAGAGTTGGAGAAGGAAAAGATTGAGTGGAAGAAACCACGAACAGTGAATAGCAATATGATTAAGAGAGAGAGGGAGAGGCCCTAAAGAGTGATACTTTTTTAACTGGGAAAAGCTCTATGAACAATGAAGATCTTGGCATTATAAGGGCACAGATCATCCTTTTGATTATTTTATTTTCACTTTCTGGTGATTGTGCTTTTCCCAGGACATTAATGAGGATTCTGTTAATCGCGGTAAATTTGTGTAACATCAAAACAGTTGCATTTCATCATCCACAATGATCAAACTCAGTCTCTTTCTTGCATCCATTCAAGAAAGGGAAGCCTGCTTTCTCTGTGCTCTGCTTATGCAGATCAGCTATAGCACCACATTCTCCATTTTGCCAAAATTATCAAATTTGTTTGCAAAAGATTAATTGTGATTTGTGGCTAATCAGTTCATCTGTCTATGCGATTTCACCATTTCACTTCTGCAACATTCATCATTTAAATGGCCCCATGAGAAAAAAGATTACATTTATTACCAGCAAGCTATTTATATCAAGAGATAAATACAGCATCAGCCCTAATTTTGGATTCAACCCTGAAAAGCAACCAGAGATTCCAGATCCAACCCAAAAGAGGAAACAAAACTGGTAAGAACACCCTAAGCAGAAAGGGGAATATAATTGTAAGAGAGCGGGGGGGGGGGGGGGGGAGAAAGGTGAGGAGGAGGAAGGCACAGCCGCACAGACAATGGTGGGTCTAAGCCTCTCAGGGAATAGCTGTACAAACAGCTCAGCATCACACTACATTCTCTTACCCACGATCCTTTTCTTTCGGGGAAAAAATTGAGAATTTAGCCAAGGGACCAACTCGCTGAGTCAACTCAGCGAACAACCACCGGTTTCTAGGCGAGTCGCCACGCCGATGTGGCGATCAATGGCCGAGTATGCCAACCTAGCATCAGACACCCGTGGTTTTCTTCTACTCTGTAGCCATCTCCACCAGCGAAGAGAGCCAGAAGCATGCTTGCTTGCTTGAAAGCGTTAGAGCCTAGGTGAGCCGGAGCGAAACCGGCAGAACCCAACCGGTTCCGCCACTGACTCAGTGTTTCGTGCCTCTCAATCCGGTCCACCCCTTCACAGGCAACCACGTTACAGATTTGCTTCCCAAGATATACCTCCGACATGATCTTATCCTGAGTGTCCACCGATCCTTCCAGCGAGTCGAACAGGGTCGAGTAATAGTGCAGTGACTCGGTGAACCGGTCCAGGAACCCCGGTCCGTTGTGGTTTGCTTCTTGCTCTACGACGGTGACTATCTCCGGCTTCATCTGCTTCACCACCGATAAGACCTTGTCGATTGCACCGGGTCGGGCCAACAATTTGTGAAGCTCGAACACAGAGTTAACAGCCACTGACTCAACCTCACTCGGTCTCAGGTCGAGCATAGAAGCATCTAGATCGGCCAAACTATTCGCCACGAACCCTCTGTACTCAAATTCAACATGAATGGTTTCAGCTAGCTGAGCAAGTTTCCAACCAACTTCCTGAAGGTGATCTGAATTATCCGGAGCGGGTGGTCCGATTCCTGTTAACCGGAACGCCGGTGGACCGCCAGGTCGGAGAGCCAGTGCTTGCATGAGAGCCGGCCATTGCATCCCTTGATTCATACTGAAATCGATGACATGAACTCGCCTTTTACCTTCAAAGGCTTCGAGGATGGCTTGGTTGGCGGTGAAATGGGCGAATTTGAGATATGGACAGGTCTCGTAGAAGTGAATCTGAAGCATGTCGGAAAAAGAATGGTCAAGGGGATTTTCTGGGTAAAGCCGATATATACGGCGAGCAAGCGCTTCGGCGAAGTAAGTTGCGACCTTTCGCATAGCTCCGGCCTGAGACACTGCAAGGAATCCGATCTGTTTGACCAAAGCTTCTGCGAGAGCGAAATTATTCTGGTGTACGGCATCCGCACAAGCCATCAATGCATGAACAAGTCGAATTCCGTTTTCTTGCGAATCGACGAGGACAACAGGGCGAGTTGACTCGTTGGGTAATGTGTAAGACCCCAGAGGAGAGGACGAGAACAATGCAGGGTTGAACACAGAAGAGGGCTTCAAACGTTTGCTTTCTCGGGAAGAAGGAGATTCAAGCTGCTGCTGCTGCTGGGTTTGAGTTTGAGTTTGACAGCTGTAGATAGCTTTGCCTGGAATAGCCTTGAGATCATAATCTGAGGAAGATGCGTCTTCGAAGATTAAGCCATCTCGATGCTTATGCAGGGGATTCAAATGTTGCTGCTGGCTATGGTCAGTGAAATCAATGGAGGTAATAGTAGACGATTCCGCCGGAGCCAAGAAGGAAGAATCATCAGCCAGTGGAGGGGGAGCCGGAGGGAGTGGCGGCGCAGAGACGGCGCCGGCGACGGCAGTCAAAGAGTCGAGATTAGGAGACGGATTGAGCTCAGACAGCACGCTTTCAAGCCAGGTAGATAGATCAGAAGGGTTGTAATGAACAGTTTCTGATGAGAGTTGAGAGATACCGCCCTGAACATTACCCATAGCTTCTTCAAGCTGTTCAAGCTTCTGAGCAACATCGGCCATGTCCGATGACCTCACCTTGTATCCGAGGACGGCGAGAAGCTCGTCCATGCCACCGTCTTGAGCCTCATCATGCCATAGCTTTGATTTGCCGCTAGAACTGGCGGTCATGAATGAGTCGCCCGGGTTGGGACAAAGCTGATGATGCTCTCTTTTCATGGCTGGTTGTTTTTCCTCGTGATTTGGGGCCCGAAGATTTAGTTTCAGATTCAGAGTGAGGGGTTTTTGGGTATTGAGAGTGATTTCCCTTCCGTCGATTAGCGGGTTTGTTCAGAAATCCAGAGGGCGAGGAAGAAGATGAGGCAGAGGCTATGAATGGCGAAGAATCTGAGCATTGGGGATTGGGGCTGTTTTGCTCTCTGGCATAGTTTTTTCACCTCTACTAGTACTGCAAATTCCTCACACAACACCAAATAGGAATAATTTGAAATCCACAAAAAAAAATAAAAAACTAAAGTAGTATATACAGATTGATAATATTATATTTATAAAAGAAATAAAAAAAATAAGAACAGTATTTGAAAGCGCTCGTGATCCGGCACGACCTCCTATGAACACATCAGGTAAACAATAACAACAACAACATCAGCTCAAACTGATAAGATCCAAAAGATGCATTTTTAAGTTTTTTTTTTTTCCTTTTAACTTTTACCAATTGTAAACTGCATATATACACTTGCCAGTTGAAATATGGGTGATAAAGGATTTTCCTGGTTCCCATGAGGGGTGACCAATAGAGGGGTTTCACTTGTTCTGTACGTAGCTTGCTTAAGGGAAACCCTTTTACTAGTCTACTTTTGCCATTAAACATACAAATCGCTTTGCTTTTTTTTTTTTTTAACGGGTTAGGGGGTATGTTTTTTTCAGATATTTTTTCAGAAAGGCAATTTTACTCCTAAAGTTTTGCTCCAGAAGTGTACAAAATGAAGTAATTTTGTCTTGGCCGTTATCCGATTAATTTTGATTATTAGTTGACCAAATATACTGAACTAATGATTCATCTGTCATCACGTTATTTTTGTTAAGGTGTAAATTTACCACAAAAGTTTTAAATATAACTTAAAAAAAAGATGAAGTAAATGATACATAAACTTCTGTCATAAATTTACGCATTAACAAAAATAACATAAATAACATATAGGTTGTCAGCTTAGAATATTTGACCGACTAATTATCAAAATTGATTGAAATAACGGTCAGAGTAAAATTATTCCTTTTTTATACTTTCACAATAAAATTGCTCTTTAGTGAAAATTTTTAAAGAAAAATTACCCTTTTTTTTACTAGCGATTTATGGGTTGCCCCTCTCATCCATTAACTCTCCTTTACCTCCTCTTCTCTTTATCACTGTTTGATTAAAATTTTCGATGGTCCAGATTTTACATTTTATAAACAATATTTTTATAATTTCACTGATAAAAAATATAAATAAATTTAAACTGTTATAATTTAATTTAAAGCATTCATAACCGTAAATTATTATTATGAAGTAGATTTTTTTCCATGACAGTTGTGAGTTGTTCAGATTAAATTTTAACAATTTAAATTTATTTATACATATTTTAAAAGTGAAATTATAAAAGCATTGTTTATAATAAAATGTTAATTCTTGACTAATGAAAATTTTAATCCAGCAATTATAAAGTAGAAGAGGAGGTGAACGAGAGGCAATGGATGGGAGGGTCAAAGGAGAGCAGCCGGACCCCAAATGTATTAGCTGCATTTAGTGTGGCCTGTGTTAATGCATGGAATGCAGCTGAATGAAAATACATAGATTTTACATTAAACTTTAGAGGAGTATTTCTTTTGAGTTAAACATTTTATTATAAACAATGCTTTTATAATTTCACTTATAAAATATATAAATAAATACATACCTTGATCTAATGTAAGTAAATAGTCTGAAAATCTTGTTTAGAACATAAATCTTATAATCTATTTTTGATAAGTTATGAATGGAGATGAATAGTTGTATTATGACTAAAATGGGTGGAACTCTCACAAAGCATGTTCATGAAGCTATATATGTCTGCTCAGATCATTGGCATTGTTTGATTGTTTTTAATTATCAATCAACATCGACATCAATTTTAATATACCTTCGAAATATACTAAAAACACCCTAATTACAAATTTAGAAATTATAAATTAAGTAATACATCTCATTATTTAATTTTTCATATAATACATGCATAGTTTAGCTCATGTTTAAGTCCTCCCTTTAATATACCGCCACATGGGGACACAATCTAATTGAGAAAAAAGTGTCTCCACTAGCCCCTTCTCCACTTGATTTTTCTACAATTGGAATGGTATTTAATAGTTGAGTTTGTTCTATACAAATATTATTATAATTTAATATTTAATATTATAATAATATTTTTAATACAATATATAAAATATCTATTATTAAAAACCAATCTAATTATTGAAAAATTAAGTTAAGAGGAAGTGAAGAGAAATGTTAATAGAAACACCTCTTTCCTACCTAATTCCCTGTCTAATTATCAGTTCAATTTGAAAGCGGTTTCTCATTCACTTACTTTAAGGAAATTTCATTTAGTGTAGACTGAAGAGATTATTAAAATGGTGATTTTCGCTATGTGCATTAAATTTGTCCCTTGATGAAAACTTGCTCTATATATCACTGACTTGTTTGCATTTTTTCCCTATGGACAACACTTAGTCTATATTTGGGATAACTTATTTTTTACTTATACGTATTTTTCACATAAATGGAAGCAAAACTCCTCTCACATATTTATTTGATTGAAGAAATGGACTTATTAATGAACAGAAGCAAGTAGTATAAGTTTTATGTTTTTTTTAAAAAATGCTTCCATAATAATATAAAGCTTTTGTCAATAAAGATTGATCCAATTGATAAAATGGTTGACTCATAATCATAAAGTTATGAATTCGAATCAAACCGATGTGAAGACCTTATTGGTAGGTGATTTATAAGTACCTCTGTAAGGGCTCTTTGAACCCAGAAACATGGCCTGACCCTGATAAACCTCGAGATCCAACTCACATAAACTTTTTGATATGAAAAAAAAAATAACATAAGGCGTTCATTAATATTGCTAAACATGAGGGCTCAACAGCGTATGATTGAGATTTGAAGGTAGCAAATAGAAGAGGCATCCACAAAGTCGTAGTTGGAAGGAAATTAAATATAAGGTGCAGAATCGATAATTAAGGTGTAATTAAGTCAAAGCAATTGATCATTAATCATTCCCTCCACTTTACTCCTCCTAATGATCTGTATCTATCGCAATTTATTTCCCCATAACAGCTTGGAATCAGCGCGTTGATATGAGCGCGTGGTGTTGAATTTTCACTATGATTAATCTAATGTCAACTCTGCCCCACACAAAGGAGACCGTTTGACAACAACGGCCCCGCCGTCGACGTCAGACGCCACCAACGACCGTCCAAACTTCATCCTCCCAACTATAATCCCCACTTTTCCATTTCAACCCTAACGCCGTCACTTAACTAATCTTGTGAGGACGTGCTTTCCATGATTAGCACTAGTAATTAACAATAGTTTAAGTTGAATGGTTGTAGTTTATAAATATCGTGATTTTCTTGTAAGTGTTATTTTCATTTATTTGACTGTCAATCTTTAATTACTTTTAAATTTTTCTTATTTTATTTAAGATCACATAAATCACTGTTTTTCGATTTACGCCTATATATTCATCTTTATTAGTCTATATTTCAAATGGAATATTAGTTATTGAATGGATAAAAAACTTGTTATAAAGGTCAAAAATCATGACATACTGATTTTATTTATTAATTTATATATTAGCACTTAAATGAGAGTATATAGATTCAGATTGAGAGTTTTTATGGATGTATAGATATATTGATGTTTGGATTTCACATGGATACACACACATCATAATAGTCTAGTTTCAATGCACTAGCTAAATTTATAATTATACCTATAACTATATTATAATAAGCATGAATAATATGAGATGAGAAAAATATTTTTATAGTAACGATATACACATGGCACAAATCATTTCACTAGTATCTCTCATAAAAATATTAAGCAATAGAGTAACACGCAAACATAATTCAGAGTAATCATAATAGGGAAAAAAGGTTAAATGCCTTGTCTATTAAGTAGGTGTTTGGAATGGCTTATTTTTAGGAAATAAGCACTTATTATATAAGTCGAGACAAAACTCCTCTTATATATTTATCGTATATACTGTGAATCATGAATTATAAGTACTTATTATAAAAAAATAAGCTATCCCAGACGAACACTAATATTACATTAAGAGGAGCATAGCTCAGTGGTTCCTCTAAATTGAAAACTTTTTGACCTTTGCCTACGTTTTCCTAAATTAAAAATTTTCTTTTCTAAACTATCCACTCGGAGAAAATCCCTGATTATACAAATCAAAGACAATAGAGAGACAGGGCTTGTCAAGAAAATCAATATAAAATGTAAAAAGTATAATATATTATGTTATTTATAATTTATAAACAACATATAGCCAATTCTCCATTCCTCATATTCATGGCAGGTAGTAGGGCTGGAAATAGGTCAGGCGGCCTGGCAGGGGCATGTAGCCTGGCCTGTGATTGATATGTTCAGACCTTGTCTGTTAGGCTAAAAAACCAGGCCAAGGCCAAAATAAAAGCATGTTTTGCTTAATAGGTCAGGCCAAGGCCTATTGACAGGCCTGTCATGCCAGCCTGAGTCTGTTAAAATATTTTTAAAAAAAATCAGATAAGGGATAAAGGATAATTTCGCTTGAGCCTGTAAGTTTTAGCCTGTTTTCGGCCTGTTTAAGGAGGCATGTGGTCTGTTGGCCTGTTTTGTAGTATGGCCTGTCAGTTTGATTAAAAAATTTTAAAAATTCAGGCCTCATTAACAGGCTTCAGGCCAGACCAGACCTGTGAATAGGCCAGGCTCAGGCCTAAAAATTGGCCTCCAACAGGCCACAGGCCAGGCTCAGGCCAATTTGTACCTTAAAGGCCAGGCCTGTTAAGGCAAAAGTCTGACTTGATCTGACCTGACCTGTTTCCACCCCTATCAGATAGGATACTCATGCCTATGAAGTGCAGTATAAAAATCAAACACTCGAGTCCCGCACATAATTATAAGAATTTTTAATATTCATCAATTAAACAAAAAATATTAAAATTAGCAAAAAGCGTCATAATATTTCGAAATTATCCTATATCAAAGTCTTCAAATTTTTATTTTCAAGTCAGATATACTTCATCAGAAAAAAGGAGATATTTAAAAAAATTAAGCATATAATAAATCAAAATTTGTAAGGGAGAATTGCTGATAAATACCTTTTTGACAAATTAATTACTGAATGCTACCATTGCACATAACGGAAGATTGCTTGCACATTTATACGGAAGACTTTTGCACACACGGAAGATGATTTGCACAAAACGGAAGATCGCTTGCACACACGGAAGATCTCTTGCACGCTTGGTAGCAATCAACAATTAATTTGCTTCCAAAGTATTTTTCGGCAATTCTCCCAATTTGTAATCATAAAAAAATTGGAAGGGATTTTATAAATAACACTGGATGAAGCATAATTTAAGGAGATAAACTATTGATTAAAAATATACTATTTTGAATTAAAAATCGAAATGTTTAACAAAAATAGATTAAAGGGAAAGGCAGTTAGGGGACGGAAGAGGGGAGTGTAAAAGAGCGGAAAACTGAACTGACACACACCCCCCCACCATCCTGAACTGTCAGTACCAGCTGTAACTGGGACCCATACCATGTGATTTTGACACGTGTTACAACTTTGAATCCCCACGTGGGCCCCCCACATTGGACGCTGTGTCCTCGGTCCCCCGCCTCTCGTACTGGGCCTCTTCCTACTTGTGCCTGTCCTTCTCATCTACTATAATATATTTTTGGAAGAATTATACTTAATAGTCAAGAAAGAAAGAAAATAAAAAAATAATTAGTAAAGATCGTAAAATGAAAAAATGGTTCTATTAATAATTGCAGTAGTTTGTATTGACAACTCGTTAATAACTCCAAAAATCTGTATTAACAAATTTTTAAAACTAACTTTTTTCATTTTGCAAAATTTAGGGATTATTTTTTTTTTTTGGATCTTAACGTAATTCTCCCTGTATTTTTCACTTTTTATATTATATATAGGAACATGCAAATACAAATGCAATCTTTTTTTTTTTTTTTTGCCAGCAAAATACAAATGCAATCGCTTTTAATATTATTCTTCGTAATTTCATAGCTATGAATTATGATATCAGCAGAGGGCTTATGTCAAGACATATTGATGGGGGACCATTTGTGCCTCGTGTATATTGATTTATGTTTTTGCCAGCGATACATTGATCTTATATCAATATTGACTATCAAAGTATGATAAAATTTATTATAGTGTATTGTCCAATTCTTGAATAACAAAAAATATAATTCAGGGTTAAGGGACAATTTGTCCTGGAAATTATTACTAAGGGCAATTTTGCCTCTGAAGGAATAAAAAGGGATCAATTTTTTTTTTGACTGTTATCCCAATTAATTGTGACTGTTAGTTGATCAAATATGTTGAGCTAGCAGTTCATATACTCATTTTTTTCTAAATTACATTTAAAACTTTTGGAATAAATTTTCACATTAACAAAAATGATATATGAACTATAACCTCAGCATATTTAATCAACTAATGATCAAAATTAATTAGGATAACAAGTATAACAAAATTGTTTCAATTTTTTACATTTTTAAGATAAAATTACCCTTAATGACAACTTTCAAAACAAAATTATCCTGTAACCCTATAATTTATATATTTATAAGAGCAATATGGTCACGAGGCCAGCAGGAAGCTAGACCGTCTGGTAAAAGAAGAGCGAGAGGAAGATAGAGAGAGGGGTCGTTAGAATGGAAATCAATATTTTTATGATTCCATTTTATTAAAATTCTTTCTTCCCATTCAAACGGGGCAGAATATATTTTTGTTTGCTTTTATAATTATTTATGCTTCATTGATTTATCTTGATTTGTTTTTTTTTTTTTTACAGTGGTGACGTTTTCTCTATTCGCTATGTTATTTAAAATTTATCGATTCATTTTTTGTGTATTAGACAGAATCAATAAATCTTACTGTATTTTGTTCATTGATAAAGTGGGTAGCTTGATATAAATTCTATTTAGTTATACATTGGCTCATAAGTGACTCATTTTAAAGTAAACTGGCAGGTATTAATAATCTAAAATTATAAATAGTATGAAATTTATAACTTCTACTTATAGAAGAGCTTTTAACCCACTGCACTATAACATTATTATTTATGATACGTAACACTAAAAGCTAAAAGGAGTGAAATTCAACTACCATCAATGGGGAATGCAGCATGCTAGCACAAGAGTCCACAAAAGATGGCCGTCCCTTCTTGTGACGTGTGGAGATAATTTTATAATTAGGACCGATAAATACTTACAAAATGCATCGGTGTTCGATAGTATGTGGGTGTTTTTTGGGTAATTAGAAAAAATTGACACCAACGAGGTTTGACACAGTTGGTTAAGGTCTTGTCATCCCGATCACAAGGGAGTGTGTTCGAACCCTCTGACCGATAGGGAGATGTCGTTGGTAGGCGATCTCGTAAGTCCCTTGTAAGCGCTCGAAGAGCCCTGGGGCCGTGCCCTGACCTTGATAGGGGACTGGTGCCGAACCTACCTAAACTTTTCTATATCAAAAAAAAAAAAGAAAAGAAAAAATTGACGACAAAAACACGTTCAAACACTGCATAAGTGTCGCTCGGAGCTATTTATTATAAGCACATTTATATAAGTCAAGATAAAATTCCTCACATATTTACTTTGTATACTGTAAATCACGATAAATATTTTTTAATACTCTAATCACAATTTCAAAGAAGTAATAAGTGGGACTGAAGGGTATAGTAATAACTTAAGTATTGAGTAGCCTAAAAATAGCCAAGCAGGACAAGTAAAACAGGAACGAACAAGTGAGTATTTGGGAAAGGAACAAATGATGAAGATATATACATATTTTGTGCATAAATAGGTCAAATATTGGACGCCGTGCTTGAGAAGTCATTAATTTTTTTTTTCTAATAATGGATTATATAGATAGCTTCAAATTTAATACCCGGCAACGGGGAATGAATATCTAAGACCAGGTTCAAGGAATGTATTTAGATTATTCAATGAATAAGTTTGAGTAATATCCTAAAAAACCATCTCATTTAATGAAATTTATTCCATTTCCTCCCGACATGCTATAAAGAGCCCTTCATGTATACTTCATACCCTACCCTCCTTGTATGGCAAATTGGACTTTGCATCACCAAGACAAAAGTTTTGAAAAAAAAAAAAAAACCACACCAATTGACAAAAATATTCACCTGCTTCCTTGAATTAATTACCGCATGATACCTTATTCATTTTTAACCTAGGGCAGCTATTTAGCATACAATATAATAATGGGTAATTTCGATTAATATTAGAGATTGTCAAGTACAAACGTTTAATTTCCAACATAATTTTTATTATGCGAATGTTTTGAATAATAAATAGGTTTGGAAGGAAAGGATTATAAAATTAAAATTAAATTTTATATCATGCATGTATTGATGATTTCCTTAAAAAATAAAATTGTCTTATTATTCACCCACACACTAAAATTAAACATAATCAAATATAAAATTTCAGAATATTTTGAAATCACGGTGAAAAACATATGTCCTCAATTTCACTCCATCACGTGATTGTTTGGGACAAAGGGTATCATTGTGTGCTTTCCAGTTTCCATGTCGATGAAAAAGATTATAGTTTACGGAAAACTAAGAATTATTTCAGAAAAGGAAATTACTCCTGATTTTAGATCTGCAAACGGACAATAAAAATAAGGGAGAATTGCCTAAAAATATTTTTGGGACAAATTAATTGCTGATTGCTACCAAACATGCAAGCGATCTTCCGTATGTGCAAGCGATCTTCCGTTTTATGCAAACCATCTTCCGTATGTGCAAAAATCTTCCATATAAATATGCAAACAATATTCCATTATGTGTAAAATATCTTCTGTTATGTGCAACAGATCTTCCATGATAGCAATCAGCAATTAATTTATCAAAAATGTATTTATCAACAATTCTCCTTAAAAATAACTTTCATTTTCTATCAATATTCCTCGCTAGCTATAATAACTAGACGCCAATGAGATATGTGGTATAGATAAAACGATGAAGCTTGGTGTGTGTGTGTGTGTGTTTTTATATTCTATATTTTTTGAAAATTTTAATTTATTTTTGCAATTATATATATATGTCACCAAAATGGATGAACAGTATTTAAAATAATTTACTGGCATGGTAAAAAAAGAAATATCACATGAAAAAACATAAGAAATTCAAAAAACACACGCTATTATGATTGGATTGGCATTTTATGTTAATCACCTATTAATTTCCTTTCCAGTACTTAGTGTGTGTTTGGATTAGTTTTTTTTAATAGTTTTTACGACTTATGAGGTAAGTGCGTGAGAGGAGTTTTATCTCGAGTTGCGCAAACCATAGTTTGAAATCATGATTTGAAGGTTTGCTAAACACACACTTAGTTATAGATGTCAGGCGAGACTAACTTAATTCCTTTAAGTGGATAATAGCATGAATGTTATTTTAATTGAAGTCCATGTCGTCCTACATCTCAAAGACTTATCACTGGAAATAATAAAGTCTTAAAATATGTGGTAATGAAAGTATTATTGTTGTTTTCATCCTTCCATTGAGGATAATATATAAATATAATTATTATTTGGAAAAAAGTGATGTATTGTTGCCGTTTGATGTAAGAAGTGGCATTAACAATTTGGACAAGTGAAAGCAACCATACATATGCATGATGATTATTAAAATTAAATTAAAAATTAAATAATGGTGCAATGAGTGAGAGACTGATTGCTTATCGGTTTTGTTGCTTATGTGCGTTGTTAGCGATATTTCACCCTGTGATTGGATCATAAATTAATGGACGTTATTCACTTATCAATCATTCATATGTATATTTATTCTGTTCAAAGGATTCTGCTTTGTGTTTTACATTGACGATTGATTATTCTCATTTGAGATGACATCTAAACCTTAATAAATCAGAATTTTAAAACAATTATTTCAACATTATTAATTTCTGGACCATGATCAGCTATTGAAAGGAATTCAGGTTTATCTTTCCCCCCTTTTACCTTCAATTTTTATTCAAAAAAATTATTTTTTTTCTCAATTTATATTTTTAAACATGACAAATCTTGAATCATTTTTTATAATGTATTAATAATTAAAATTATACAATCGTTATGAAAAGTTTTAGATATCTTTTAATTTTTTAAAAGAAATATTGGATAAAGTAACATCTAGCACCAATGTTATTTTTCAGCTGCATTACCTTAATCTTATTTATGGTTATTCAGCACCCTAAAGTCATTTTCCTGGCACTCCTTTCTCCTTGATCTTATTTATAGTGCATCAAACACCCCAAATCATAAATAAGATTAAGGTGCTTTATATTACTGGAAAATAACAGGGTGGGGGGGGTGCTGAATGCATCAGAAAAATAACATCATGGTTCTAAAAGCACCGTAAATAAGATTAGAGTGTTTGATGCTATTGGAAAACAACACACACTATTTGACCCAAAAATATTTATCGGGTTAACACCTTTATATTTAAAAAACCTGTATTAAATTAATACTCATTCGATTCTTAATATAAGTCATATTTACCTAATTTGATTAGATTAAGAAAGTTAGCCGAGTTATTTAATATGACATGTATTTTTTAAAATGCTTTAGTTATCGTCCTTAATTCCTTCTTCTCCTTCATTATTATTGACAGAGCATCAATAGAGATAAATTACGAAAAGATTAACAAATATAAATCTACTTTCTATATTTAGAATTAAGATCAACTCCTCAAATATATTTTATATTAAGGATGGGAGGAGTACTTGCCTAGAACTTACTATATAGGAGACTCTATTTCTAACGAGATGGCCTATTTTTAATTCACCTACATGCATCTTGAAAACTATTGTTTCATATACAAGCTGCGCGCCTTAAACATGTTTAGAAATACAAGAGAAAACAATAATATTCAAAATCCAATATCAAATGAGTGAGAATGTTTATGGCTATTTTGTCCAAAAAAAAAAGAATGTTTATGGCTATGGCATGGTGGTTCAACGAAATTAACGATTAATTAAGGATAATGAATCTAGAATGAAAATTGTGTGCTAATGTTGTCAGGTATGAAAATATGTCGGTTGGTTTGGAATTGGATAATGTCTATTCATGGCAGCTCTAAAAAAGTAATATATGGCATAAAATGGGAAACCACAAAATCTGGGTTTCAGAAGACTTTTTTTAATAAAATGAGATAAAATTTTTCTCATGTACCTATCTTGTAAATTACAAAATTATTCTTTAAAAATTAATCTAAATGTGCAAACCTAACATACGGAAATTGATTATGTTATGTTATCTGTGAGATCCTCTCTTTAATAATAATATAATATTAAATTAACTCATTTTTTTATTAAAAGAAATAAATAAAGATTACCATGGTAGAAAAGAGTTCAAGTAACTATTTGAGAACTCTACCATGGTAATAAAATATTTAAGTAATTACCATGGTAGAAAAGAGTTCAAGTAACTATTTAAGAACTCTACCATGGTAATAAAAGATTTAAATCATTACCATGGTAGAAAAGAGTTCAAGTAACTATCTGAGAACTCTACCATGGTAATAAAAGATTTAAGTCCATACAGTTATCATATCAAACATTTTTATTTCAAAACCAAAGTCGCCCAACTTTATATGATAAACAAAGTACGTAGAGAAATTTAGAGTTTACAAAATAAGGTCCCTAATAAGTGGCAATGTACATTCATTCAACACATAATAAACTACAAGAGGCTATACAGATATATACAGAAATATATCTATGCCTCAAGAGCTCCTCCCGACATTCCAGCAAGAGAATTATCACCTGAAAAATGTTAAATTAACGGGGTGAGACAAAAGCCTCAGTAACCAGCTTTCCGACTCATTACACATGCTAACATGTGTTCATGAGGTGCTAAGTGGAACAATTTATATTTATAAAAATTCAATATCACGGTTTATATATAAATTTCTTATTACAATTCCCATTACCTCCCATCAATCCAACCGAACCGCCTTATTTCCTCGCGACTAGACCCATAGGCTAAGTTGCTAACCATGTGACTGGCCACTCAAAAAGCTCACCGGTCACGTCATGAGGATCGGCCAAACCCTCAAAGTACGTGCCCCGGACCATGGGTCTTTCGGTGTCGCAGCCCCTCATTGAAACTGGTGGGGCAGTCCCTCATTGAAACTGGTGGGACAATAAACAGCCAACCATCGTGCACCAATGGAGGCTATACCACGTGGTAAAATAATATACTCCATCTTATCCCAAACCCATTATCACAATAATTTATCAATAATTATTTCAATGGGATTTTCCCGAATATATACATAATTTTCTCATTTCAAATCATAAAATTCCACAAAGCTAGTTTATATCAAAATACTTCACAATATAATAAAAACTTTCTCAATCATAATAAACCTTTACTCATTGGAGTAAATATTAAAATAGTGAAAATACTCACAAACAGCATATCAACACAAATAATAAGTGGAAAGTGGTTACCTTTCACCAAAGCAAAATTATAATCACAAGCTCCTAATCCAAGAGCTCAAATATACGCCAAAAATCAATCTACAATAATCAATTATAAAATGGCTAAATTATAAATCATCATCCTAAAAAAATATCTAAACCGATTAAAACCTCAAGAATACCTCTAATAATCCAAATAAATTATTTAACCTAAATTTAATCGGTTAAAAAGCCTAATATAAAATTATTCAAAGATTAGTTATATAAAGATTTTATTATAAAATTATATGCTAATTAAGTAACAAAAGTAACTTGATTAAAATTAACTATTAATTATCCTCAACATTTTTGTAGCGTTATGATAACAAAACTCAAATTTATCCAAAATCATAATCTTAAAATTTTCTCTAATCATCATAAAATTATTACCATAAGAAAGAGAAAATTATTTAGAACATTTCCATAAAAATAATTCTGAGATAAGAAGTAATATTGAGTACCTTATCGATCTCCAAAGATATGAAAATATTCCTACTAGTGCTTCACTTTACGCCTTTCTCCACACTTGAGGGGTGTGGAGTGAGGACGGGGGAGTGGGGGTATTTATAATACTCCCCACCTCTTGAAACTGCGGATGCCTTCCGCAGTTTCAATTATTGTTTGTGGGCGCTGCCCACAAACAATATTGAAAACTGGGGGAGGCATTCCCCCCAGTTTTCAACGTTGTGGGCGCCGTTGGCGCCCACAATGTTTTTTTTTAAAATAATATATATATATTATTTTATTATTTTATAATATTTATTTATTTATTATTATTTTTAAATATATATATATATATATTTTTTTTTTTAAATATTATTTTTATTTTTTTATTTTTATTTTTTAACTAAATCCCTCTTTTCTTTTTATTCAAAAATTATTATTAATTTCTTAATTATCTCTAAATAAAAATTAGGATGTTACAATTCTCTCCACCTAAATAGAATTTTGTCCCCAAAATTCGATTTAAATAATGTACAAGAATACAATCAGAATACAATAATTCAAAATAAACAAGCATAATCGCAACTTTAAGCAAACAAGTTAGGAAAATCACGACGCATTCTTTCTTCAGTCTCCCAAGTCACATCTCCAGGTGTCATACCCTTCCAAAAGACTTTCATCAATCGGATGGTCTTTTTCCGCAATTGTTTGTTTTGGACATCTAAAATCCTCTCTGGTTCTGCTATATAAGTTAAGTTTTCTCTCAACTTAACTTCCTCAGGCTTAATGACATGAGACGGAGCTGGATAATACTTCTTCAATTGTGATACGTGGAATACGTTATGCACATTAGATAAGTGCGGAGGCAAAGCGATTCGATAAGCTACTGACCCAATTCGCTCCAAAATCTCATATGGTCCAATGAATCGGGGAGTCAACTTCTTTGCTTTAATAGATCTTCCAATGCCCGTTATGGGTGAAACCTTTAGGAAAACATGATCTCCTTCATTAAATTCCAATGGTCTCCTTCGACGATCCGCATAACTCTTCTGTCGGCTCTGAGCTGTCAACAATTTCTGTCGTATCATTTCAATCTTTCGCGATGTTTGGTCCACCAAATCTGGTCCAATAATGGTTCTTTCACTCAATTCGGTCCAACACAATGGCGATCTACACCTCCGACCATATAAAGCCTCGAAAGGTGCCATTTGAATACTGGAGTGGTAGCTATTATTGTATGCAAATTCTGCCAATGGCAAGTGTTTGTCCCAACTACCTGGGAGCTCGATGGCGCATGCTCTCAACATGTCTTCGAGTGTCTGAATAGTCCTCTCGGTTTGACCATCTGTCTGAGGATGATAAGCGGTATTGTACTTTAACTTTGTCCCCATGGCCTCTTGTAGAGATTTCCAAAAGTTTGAAGTGAACCTTGGATCACGATCCGATATGATACTTTCTGGCACTCCATGCATGCGAACAATCTCTTCAATGTACAGCTCAGCCAATTTCTCTAACGAGTAGTCCACTCTGATCGGTAAAAAGTGTGCTGACTTGGTTAATCGGTCTACGATAACTCAAATAGCATTGTAAGTGTTCCGAATTTGTGGTAGACCTGTAATAAAGTCCATAGAAATGCTATCCCATTTCCATTTAGGGATATCCAGGTTCTGGAGTAGTCCTGGGGGTTTCTGGTGCTCGATCTTGACTTTCTGACACGTCAAACACTTCAGGACAAATTCGGTCACATCTTTCTTCATCTTTGGCCACCAATACTGTTGCTTCAAATCATTATACATCTTGGTGATTCCCGGATGCATAGTGTACCTGCTCCGATGAGCTTCTTCCAAAATGGTTTTCTTGATTTCATCGTTGTTGGGAACACAAATTTTCTTCTTGTATCTCAAGATATTCATATTCCCAATATCATAATCTAAAACATTATCATGTTCTAGTTCTTCTCGAATTCTTTTTAGCTGGTCATCTTTCATCTGGGCGTCTCTCAAGTCCTGATAAAATCCATATTCACCAAGGACTGCATTTAAAGTAGCCCTTCTTGGATTTGGGACTACATGGATATCTCTTAATCCATTTAGCCAACTCTGTTCTTCTAAGCTCATTTGAAACAAGTGTATTGACTTCCGACTTAAAGCGTCTGCAACCACGTTAGCCTTACCAGGATGATACTTCAACTCGAAGTCATAATCCTTCAGGAATTCCATCCATCGACGTTGTCTGTTATTCAACTCCTTCTGATCAACAAGATACTTCAGACTCTTATGATCACTGAATACTTCGAATTGAGACCCATACAAATAATGCCTCCAAATCTTTAGAGCAAACACCACAGCTGCCAATTCTAAGTCATGAGTTGGATAATTCTCCTCATGAGGTCTCAACTGTCTAGAAGCATATGCAACGACTTTGCCTTCTTGCATCAGCACGCAACCCAGCCCCTTGAAGGATGCGTCCGTGTACACTATGTATGGACAACAAGGATCAGGAAGGGTAAGCACAGGGGCTGTAGTCAACTTCACCTTCAACTCTTGAAAAGCAGCTTCACAATTGTCAGTCCATATATACGGTCGATCTTTCTTGGTCAACTTAGTAAGAGGCATGGCAATTTGAGAAAATCCTTTAATGAATCTCCTGTAGTATCCAGCCAATCCTAAAAAGCTTCTTACTTCAGTCACCGACTTTGGGGCTTCCCATTTCAACACGGCATCTACTTTACTAGGATCAACAGCTACCCCTTCAGCTGACACTACGTGGCCAAGGAAATTCACCTCCTTAAGCCAAAACTCACACTTACTCAAGTTAGCGTACAACTGGTGATCCCTCAATATACGCAACGCAATGTGTAAATGCTCTCGATGCTCCTCCTCATTCTTAGAATAAATGAGAATATCGTCAATAAAGACAATAATGAATCGATCTAAGAATGGCATAAAAATACGGTTCATATAATCCATGAAGACGGCTGGAGCATTGGTTAACCCGAAAGGCATAACCAAAAACTCATAATGCCCATAGCGAGTCCGGAAAGCAGTCTTCGAGATGTCCTCAGCCCTAACTCTAAGCTGATGGTAACCCGATCTTAAGTCGATCTTAGAAAACACTACGGCTCCCTTGAGCTGATCTAGTAAATCATCAATCCTAGGTAATGGATATTTATTCTTAATTGTGACCTTATTCAGCTGTCTATAGTCAATGCACAATCTCATACTTCCATCCTTCTTTTTGACAAACAACACTGGTGAACCCCAAGGAGAGACACTTGGTCGAATGAAGCCTTTCTCGAGCAACTCTTCCAGCTGTTTCTTCAATTCTGCCAACTCTGATGGTGACATCCGATAAGGGGCCTTAGAAATTGGGGTTGTACCTGGCACCAAATCAATAGAGAACTCGACCTCTCGCTCCGGAGGCAATCCTGATATCTCTTCTGGAAATACCTCAGGATATTCTTTTACTACATTGATATGATCGATCCCAACTTCTCTATCCACATTGATAGAGAAGAAAACTATATAGGCTTGACAACCCTTTCTGATACACTTATCTGCTCGAGCTGTTGACAACAACATCGGAACTAAAGGGGCTTCTACGGATATGGTATTCATGGCGTAAGTGGCCACCTTCTTCTTACAATGAAGTATTGCATCATTGTCCACTAGCCAATCCATACCGATAATAGCATCTATGCCTTTTAGTGGCAGACACAGTAAATCCACTATAGAATCTCGGTTTTCAAACCGAAGGGTAATACCCACACAAGCATGTGCGGTCATAACAACAGTTCTAAAGATAGTCTCCAAACTCTCGATCCAAGCTTCATCCTTCAGTGGATCTAAATTTTCATGAAACTTTTCAGGATCATGATAATGAATATCTTTCCATACCTTATTAATAGCTAATTCTTCAGGATTGGGTTGTGATGATCCCTCACCCCCAACATTCTTCCTAGGACCTTCATAATTAGTTGAGCCGACTGGCTCGTTTTTCCATGATGCTTCTATACTAGGTTCAGGTGCCTCATGATCTTTTGGTTTTGGAATGCTCCCCTCTTCTCTTATCTTATTTCGAAGATCTCCCTCAAACTGTTGAAATCGTGCATCCATAGCTGTCAATAATTTATCCAAAAGAGTTTTATTTTCCTGAGACAACTGTGGTTCAGCATTTTGTGGTAGTGGGTTAACCTTAGAGACAGTCTTTCTTATATTAACCATTTTCTCCCCACCTAAGGATGAAACCCTATAATAATTAGGATACAACCTATAGCAATACAAAAACACAGGGAGATTATGTGTGAAAGAATATATTGCCACTAAAGCTCTGATACCAAGTTGTGAGATCCTCTCTTTAATAATAATATAATATTAAATTAACTCATTTTTTTATTAAAAGAAATAAATAAAGATTACCATGGTAGAAAAGAGTTCAAGTAACTATTTGAGAACTCTACCATGGTAATAAAATATTTAAGTAATTACCATGGTAGAAAAGAGTTCAAGTAACTATTTAAGAACTCTACCATGGTAATAAAAGATTTAAATCATTACCATGGTAGAAAAGAGTTCAAGTAACTATCTGAGAACTCTACCATGGTAATAAAAGATTTAAGTCCATACAGTTATCATATCAAACATTTTTATTTCAAAACCAAAGTCGCCCAACTTTATATGATAAACAAAGTACGTAGAGAAATTTAGAGTTTACAAAATAAGGTCCCTAATAAGTGGCAATGTACATTCATTCAACACATAATAAACTACAAGAGGCTATACAGATATATACAGAAATATATCTATGCCTCAAGAGCTCCTCCCGACATTCCAGCAAGAGAATTATCACCTGAAAAATGTTAAATTAACGGGGTGAGACAAAAGCCTCAGTAACCAGCTTTCCGACTCATTACACATGCTAACATGTGTTCATGAGGTGCTAAGTGGAACAATTTATATTTATAAAAATTCAATATCACGGTTTATATATAAATTTCTTATTACAATTCCCATTACCTCCCATCAATCCAACCGAACCGCCTTATTTCCTCGCGACTAGACCCATAGGCTAAGTTGCTAACCATGTGACTGGCCACTCAAAAAGCTCACCGGTCACGTCATGAGGATCGGCCAAACCCTCAAAGTACGTGCCCCGGACCATGGGTCTTTCGGTGTCGCAGCCCCTCATTGAAACTGGTGGGGCAGTCCCTCATTGAAACTGGTGGGACAATAAACAGCCAACCATCGTGCACCAATGGAGGCTATACCACGTGGTAAAATAATATACTCCATCTTATCCCAAACCCATTATCACAATAATTTATCAATAATTATTTCAATGGGATTTTCCCGAATATATACATAATTTTCTCATTTCAAATCATAAAATTCCACAAAGCTAGTTTATATCAAAATACTTCACAATATAATAAAAACTTTCTCAATCATAATAAACCTTTACTCATTGGAGTAAATATTAAAATAGTGAAAATACTCACAAACAGCATATCAACACAAATAATAAGTGGAAAGTGGTTACCTTTCACCAAAGCAAAATTATAATCACAAGCTCCTAATCCAAGAGCTCAAATATACGCCAAAAATCAATCTACAATAATCAATTATAAAATGGCTAAATTATAAATCATCATCCTAAAAAAATATCTAAACCGATTAAAACCTCAAGAATACCTCTAATAATCCAAATAAATTATTTAACCTAAATTTAATCGGTTAAAAAGCCTAATATAAAATTATTCAAAGATTAGTTATATAAAGATTTTATTATAAAATTATATGCTAATTAAGTAACAAAAGTAACTTGATTAAAATTAACTATTAATTATCCTCAACATTTTTGTAGCGTTATGATAACAAAACTCAAATTTATCCAAAATCATAATCTTAAAATTTTCTCTAATCATCATAAAATTATTACCATAAGAAAGAGAAAATTATTTAGAACATTTCCATAAAAATAATTCTGAGATAAGAAGTAATATTGAGTACCTTATCGATCTCCAAAGATATGAAAATATTCCTACTAGTGCTTCACTTTACGCCTTTCTCCACACTTGAGGGGTGTGGAGTGAGGACGGGGGAGTGGGGGTATTTATAATACTCCCCACCTCTTGAAACTGCGGATGCCTTCCGCAGTTTCAATTATTGTTTGTGGGCGCTGCCCACAAACAATATTGAAAACTGGGGGAGGCATTCCCCCCAGTTTTCAACGTTGTGGGCGCCGTTGGCGCCCACAATGTTTTTTTTTAAAATAATATATATATATTATTTTATTATTTTATAATATTTATTTATTTATTATTATTTTTAAATATATATATATATATTTTTTTTAAATATTATTTTTATTTTTTTATTTTTTTTTTAACTAAATTCCTCTTTTCTTTTTATTCAAAAATTACTATTAATTTCTTAATTATCTCTAAATAAAAATTAGGATGTTACATTATCCTTGGGAAGCCGTTGTAGTCATTTATTAAATCCATGATTATATATCCCATAATTAGGCTTTGTGTTGTGGGAAAAAGATAAAAAATACCATCAAAAGCGGTAAAATATAAATAAATATGTTAAATTTCAATAATTTCTAAATGACTGATTGGAAATTTTGAAATGTTGTAAAATTTAAGATATTACCTAACTACCCCTATATTTTTTAAATAAAAAACCCTCAATCCCCTTGGTGGCCACCGGCCGTTGGAGCTTTGGTGCCGATGCTTGGCGGTGGCGGCTGTCACCACAACTCCGATGACATTGCCGACGGTCCATAACGGCCTAATATATTTTTTGTTGTTGAATTTTTCAAGCAAAAGTTGTAAATATATATTGATATATGTGAGTTGTTAATGGCGATACTAAAGTTGCAAACAACGACCTAATATACTTGAGTTGTCATATAAAAGTTGTCAATATTATTGATATTTGAGTTGTTAATAGTAGTGTTAAAGTTGTAAACTAGGTATTTGTTAAATATTTCCTAATACCTTTCACCGCAGCTCCTGCGGCTAATATTTTTTTTTTTGAATTTCTTATGCTAAAGTTATTAATATAGATGCTTGAGTTATTAATAGCGATACTAAAGTTATAAATGAGGTATTAACAACTCAGATATCCATATCCATATTAACATTTTTTGCTTGAAAAATTCAAGAAAAAAATATTAGTCCACCGTTTACAATTTTAACATCGCTATCAACAACTCAAATATTTATATTGAAAACTTTTGCCTGAGAAATTAAGAAGAAGAAAAAAAGGAGCTTCGGCTCCCGATGGCTGGCAAGATCACTAGAGCTCTGGTGATAGCCGTCACTATAGGTCACTGGCGCTGGAGCTCTAGTAGCCAGTTACGGGGTCAAGGATTTTTTTTAATTTTAAAAAAATTAAGAATAATTAGGTAATTTCTCAAATTTTGCAACATTTCAAAATTTCAAACCAATTCATATGAAATTATTGAATTTCAACATGTTTATTTATTTTTTAGCAGTTTTGATGATATTTTTCTGTCATTTTCTCTTATGTTTTTGTTTGGCATGTGCCATCATTAAATTAAAGAAAAATCATTATGAGGCCCTGGAGAAAAAATGTTAGTCCCAATAATAACTAAGCATAATGGCATGTATAATTATCTTTTACTGCACTACTAAAGGTTGTTAATGCATGTTATTAACTTAGCTTGTTGTAGGACTTTTTTGTTATCTCATTCCTTCCTAAACACCTTATTATAGTGGTTTTCCCTTGAATTAAATAAAATCAACTTTAGATGTTTCAACCAATTTTTTATTATGAATTATTTGGTATTTTTATTTACAGCAAAAAATAGGGTGAAAGTTCCCTATTAAAAATTTAATTCGTGAGAATGATCTAAATAAAAGTACTGATACTTTGTGAGTACAAAATTAGCATAGTACTGCAATTTTGTGTGTAAAAATTTATGAGGTCCTTCTTGCTAATTAAATTTCTAATGGAGAATTTTTCCACAATTTTTCTTAAAAAATATGATGTGTATAAAAAATTAATATTAATAATAATGCTACCAATAAAAGAAGAACACATGTTTGCCAGCAATAGACCCTAAAAAAAGAAACAACGGGGCCAAATTAAACAGACTCAACGTAAGTGGGCAGAAATGTTGATGTGTCCAAATTAGAGAGGTTGTATTAATTGAGAATGGGAGATTATTACGGATCAACGCATACATGTTTGTAATTGGAACAATCAATGAAAAGGATTAAACATTCCATGCATTTTAATGATGATTAATTATTCATCGTCCTTTGTCTGTAGGTACGTGCATCCTCAGTCGTACGTCTCATTAAATTAAAATATGTCCAACCTTCAAACCGCTCTCTTTACCAGCTCTGGTAGTGAATTAGTTTTAACCTAGCCCTTAAAATTTTATAAAATTTTATTATATCTTTGGTCAAAATGAAATTAATATTTGTAGGTGAAAAGATAATAATGATGTCTTCGCTTTATTATTATTTTTTGTTAAGGATGTCCTCACTTTATTTATCTTGTAAACTATCTTATTTATCTTATAAATACCTATATTTATTTTTGTGAATTTTTATATTTATCCTGTAAATTACCAAAATATTTTTAATTTCCTAAGTTTTTTTGAATCCCTTTATTTGTCTTGTAAATGCTTATATTTATCTTGTAAATTTTTATATTTGTCTTGCCAATGGCTAAAATGTCTTTAATTCCTTAAGTTCTTTGGAATCCTTTTATTTATTCTGTAAATATCTTTATTTGTTTTGTAAATACCCAAATTTTTCTTATAAATTTCCATTTTTATCTTAATGGCCAAAATGTTTTTAATTCCTTAGATTTTTTTGAGTCCCTTTATTTGTTTTGTAAATCTCTTTATTTGTTTTGTAAATGCTCATATGAAAAAAAATAAAAGAAGGATATTATTATCTTTTTACCCACAAAAATTATTTTTATTTTGACTACAGAGATGCAATAAAGTTTCAGAAAATTTTGGGGTTGACAGATACTTTAACGGAAATTATTTTGTCACCAAGGGGGATGACTGAAAATTTCCCTATTATATATATATATATATATATATATATATATATATATATATATATATATATATATATATATATATATATATATATATATATATATATATCACTCCATCGTAAGTGTAGCTGCCAAAATTGGGAGCCATTAAGACTCACCAACTCATCAAATCGACAGTTTGTTTTCCAATACTGAGGATTTTGTTTTTTTTTTTTGTTTTTTTTTAAAAACGTCAAATGTACCGTTTGTCTTTCAATATTTGATTATACGAGGTTTGAATAGGAGCGATGCATGGCTGGCGAGCTTTTACTTTCATATTTGTCCTTCTTTTCTTGTTAAATTAGCTGCCATATTTAGCTGTATTTGATGAGAGTATCATATATAAACATGGGCGTGTGTGTATGCTATACCACTACATCATTAGAATTATTTTCTACATATTACACAGTCCAACATAAATTTAATTAGTCATAATTTAGCGGTAGTGGTTAGAACTTAAAGTCTGATTTACTATATAAAATATTATTAAAAACCCAAGTTTCCATGCACACCTTCTACGTCATATCTTACACTCTATAAACACGCGCGCGCGCACAGAGATTGTAAACCATGATGAGCTAAATACATTATAATAGAGGCTTAAAAAGATTGTTATTTATTTCACGATTACATTGGAAGATTGTCGATTTGATCAGACAAGGTATGTTTGGAAGAGCTTAAATTTGAGAAATAAGCCCTTATTACGCAAGCCGAGAAAAAACTCCTCTCACATACTTACCTCGTATACCGTGAATCACGAATTATAAGCACTTATTGGCCAAAAATAAGCTCTTCTAAACGAGCACTTAAAATTAATGTCTGTAGCGATATATCGAGCAGGAAAAGATAATAGATCATGCCTGTGTTTGGTATCACTTATTTTTGGACAATAAGTCCTTATTACACAAGTCGAGATAAAACTCTTCTCACATACTTACCTCGTATACCGTGAATCACGATTTATAAGCACTTATTGCCCAAAAATAAGTTATTCCAAACGAGCACTAGCTGTTAACTTATTATTGTTAATTAAAGAGAGAATCATTATGAGTCCCAAGAAAATAATAAAATCATCAAATAAGTCCCACGATAAGCGAGTACTAAGCAAACATATAATATAAAAACAAGTTTTGGAGTAGGAAATGATAACAGATTCATATATTCTGCTCACTTGTTATCATTACTTTTAGATGATTACAATTATTCATCGAAACTTCGCAGCTATTCCCCCTTGATTAAATCCACTTGTGCTGGTGGGAAAACATATACGTAAATAGAAGAGCATCAAATTAGTAAAAATAGGAAAATACTGTAACTATAGGAAGCACCCAAGATGCTAACTTATGTTGACTAATACAGAAGCTAAGTAACAAGTCAATTAAAATGTGAAAGTGGGTGTTTGGGGGAGCTTATTTTGAGAAAATAAGCCCAATTTACGCAAGCCGAGAAAAAACTCCTCTCACATACTTATCTCGTAAACCGTGAATCACGAATTATAAGCACTTATTGCCCAAAAATAAGCTTTTCCAAATACCCACATAATGAATTATTATATACATACAAGTCGCAGTCGCACGTGGAAGTTATCTGGGATATGAGGCTAAAGAGGGAGAGAGGATTAAGTGAAAGAGTTAGATGCAGAATTTAATTACCTAATGAAAAGCAAAATATTGTTAAAAATGCATATAGGAAAGAAAGCTACATGGCACTTGAAAGTTGAGAGTCAATCATTTTCCTGAGAAAGTGAAATGGGGCTTTCCCGGAAAGTTAATGAAAGTTCATGCACTCATACCCTCCCCCACCTTATTATTATTATCATGATCTTAACTTTATTTTATTTTTTCCCCTCTCTGGATAATACCAAACTGTGGGGTTAATTATTCATGTAATTACAGCCCAACGAACACATTCATTATGTGCCCATGAATATCCATCTTTTAATATCACTACAACTCAATGAACGATGTTGAAAGCTGGTCCAACACATCGACTGCTTTGAGGAGAGCCAACATCTATTGACAAACTGAAACAGTTATGGTCACCAATTCTTAATATAAGATATTGTTTGTAATGTAATTTATAATACGAATTAATGACATCTTATATTAAAGATAAAAAAGGAATGTTTTTGTTTAATTGGAAGGGAGAAATCAGAGAAGGGGGCCACATAAGCAGCATGCTGGTGGGCATTATTGTTCAGGTTCTCTGTATCTTCTTCCTTCTGCTCTCTCAAGAAAGTGAAACCTTCCTTTCTCCCTCTCATTTTTCCTTCCCTCTTCGGGGTCCCCTTTTATATATGAACTCCTTTTTCTTTTTAATACATACGTGTGTGTGTGTGTGTCTACATCTCATATACTAACCTTTCTATTTTGTATATTAATCACGCATATTTTTCTGTATTTTATACAGAGTCTCAAAATGAATTGTCATATCTTATTCACTCAAGTTCTTATTATAAAAGCATAACAATAACTTTACATAAATTAACTAAGTTAGCTAAAATTAGTTATTTCTTGTAAAATATTAAAATTATTCCTAATAATACAAAAAGTCATTTATTATATGAGTTATTTTTTAAACCAACATTCATTATATCAGTTTGGTTAATTAGTTGGGAAGTCTAATTTTATAGTTAATTAAAAATATTGATGTCTAGAATTAATGTTTTACAATGTAACAGAAGAATGCTCTCGGCGAAAAACTTAGGACTGGTTCCTCCTTCCCAGGAGGAAGATGATTTGCTGATGTGTAGCTCGAAGAAGATAAAAAATGGACAAAGAGGAAGTAAGGAGAGTGCATGGCAACAAGAATGGCCAAAGTTAGGCCCTGTAGGAAGTGCATATAGTAAAGGTGGGCCCTCGTTTGCGAAGAAACTGAAAGGAATTGACAAAGATAATGACAGTTCAGACGATGAACAAGAAAATGCAAAAGACGAGGTATCGGAGGATGGTATGTCAGAGGATGTTCAAAATCACTAGGAGGATGAGCCATTATGTAAGACTATCGAGGATCCGGAAAGGAATTCTCCTACATTCTCCTTTTCCGGGAAGATGAAGAAATGTTTGTATCGGGCCTGGAGAAAAGCAGTTATAGTTAAGCTCCTTGACAGAAATATTGGGTACAAGGCTTTACTATCTTGTCTTCAAACGCTGTGGGCAAAGCGGGGTATCATTAGTTTGATCAACATAGGGTATGGTTTCTTCGTGGTAAAGTTTTCAAACAAGGACGATTATTTTCAGGCATCAATAGGAGGGCAATAGATGATTTATCACCATTATATTACCTTACTATTAGACCATGGGAGCTGAATTTATTCCAGCAAGAGCAAAGATTGATAAGGTGGCGGTGTGGGTGCGTTTACCAAACGTGTTTCTAGAATCCTATGACAGAGAGGCATTGACGATGATTGGGAATAGGATTGGAGAGACCAATAAGGTGGATGTGAACACATCTTGCTGACTGAGGGGACACTACACTCGAATTTGTGTGTTAGTGGACCTTGGGAAGCAGCTAATATTAGCATTCAAGCTTGACAGGGAAGAATATTATTTGGAGTATGAAGGATTCTACATGCTTTGTACAAACTATGGAGTTTATGGTCATCGAATGGAGTCTTGCCGCAAAAAGAAAACAGAGCAATGTAACAGTGAAGTGAATCTTGCTGACGGTCACGATGAAATGACACAACAGGTTAAGGATATTGGATCTGCCTAGGATATCTGGAAGGTAGTGCAGAAACCGAAGAGGCAACAAAGATCAAAAGAAAGTAGGGAGGACAAAGGCGGCGTTCTAGTGACGAAAAAACAGGGGTCTCGCTTTGGGGTGTTGACTGACGTGGCAGAGATAGGACGAGATGAAGGGAATAACGTGGTTGGGTAGGTACTATTGTACGGTTGGAGGAGGAGCGACAGGAGCAACCGAAACACACTACCTATGTACGACCCCAATAAAGCATCAGGAGGGAACCATTAGGAAGACGGAGGAAAGGGGGAGTACGGACTAGGCAGTAGTGTAAGCGGCAAAAGAAAGATTGCAAGAGTAAGAATTGAGGAAAAAAGTAGAGAAAAGAATACGAGATATAAGAAATGGGATACAAAATAATGCGATCTTAATGTTAACATTGGAGGAAGGCAACGAGATGGGAGAAGAAACTGAGAAAATCACTGATGATAAAATGGAGGAGGAAGGGATTGGGGATAATAACAATAAGGCCTTGACGCATGATGGGCATAATACTCTAGTGGCCCAAACCCTTAATTGCTATTTGGATCCAGGAGATTTAGGCCCTGGGTATAAGGGTAGTGGGCTCTTGGAGTCGGGCCCAATTCTTTGGAAGAGGGTAAGGAGACTAGTGAGGTGTCGATGGTGCCAGAAACCCAGCTTGAAGCAGGGTGGTAGGTGGGCTCGTAGTTCGGACTATTATTTTATCCATTAATTTTAAGGAGAGTCTAATTCATTGGAATACAGGAGGGGCCTCTAATAGGGGTCTCCTACGGAATATCAAGATAGTGTGTAATGGAGCGAAGCCCAATATGATAGTATTGAGTAAAACTCGTACAGAGAAAATGGACTCTTTTCGATCGATTTAAAACTGGGGATACGGTGCTGTATCACAGATTCCAAGAGAAAGGCGGTCTGATGGCATTGTGGCGCTGTGGAAGAGTGATAAAATCAAAGTAAAAGTGGTAGAAGGCAATAGGCAATTTATTCATTTTGAATACGAAATTGAAGGAAAGGACCTTTTATGTCTAATCGTGGTGCATGCTATCCCCTATTCTAATTATCGTCAAGTCCTCTGGGGAAAGTTGAAAGCGATTGCAGAAGCGATGAGAAGGTCATGTGTGGTGTGCGGTGATTTTAATGATATTTCATCTCCCATAGAGTGAACTGGTGGCGTATGATGTGGCTATTCTAGGATGCAATGGTTTAATGACATAATAATGGAGTGTGGACTAACGAACATGGGATTTCAGGGCTCAAAATACACATGGAAAGGACCCAAATTGTTAGGACATGCTAGTCTATTCGAGAGATTGGATAGAGTGATTGCAAATCCATATTTTCTTTCAGTATTGCCAGATTGTTATCTTAAGGTACTTCCTCGTACTAATTATTCAAACCTTAATCCGTTGTTGTTACGTTTTACTCATAGTGGAAATACAAGTTTAGTCCAAAAGCCATTCCGCTTCAAAGCGATGTGACTAACAAATGCAGAGTTCAGTGCTTTTCTTAAAAATTGTTGGATTGGAAATGCTATACCCCAAAATTTGAAGAAAGCTCAGGAAGCCTTAATTGAATGGAATAAGACTTCGGTCGGATTGGTAGAGAAAAAGATGCGGAAATTATTAGCATGATTAAATGGCATCCAAAAGTCAGAAAATTATCCTCGGTACAGGTTCTTGTGTTGTTTAGAGAAGGAGCTGCAGTCAGAATTGGATTAGCTATCCAAAGTAGAACAGATCAAATGGTTCCAGAAAGCTCGCACTGAGTGGGTAACCAAAGGTGATCGAAATACACGATATTATCATCTAAAAGCCACTATGCGTAAAAGAAGGAATAAAATTTTGATACTTAGAGATGCAAATGGAGATTGGATAGAGAACGAAAAATATTTGATGCAAATGGTGCTTACTTATTTTAAGGGCCTCTACCAAGATGTTAGTAGTGCGTCAATATTAAAAACTGAGACTAGTTTTCCTAAGATAGAGTCATAGGAATTGCTGGATCTGCATAGTAAGCCGATGGATGGCGAGATAAAGAAAGCTATGTTTGGAATGGGACCATAAAGCTCCGGGAGTTGATGGATTTTCTCCCATCTTTTTTCAAGCAAACTGGAATACAATGGGGGCCTCAGTATGCAACTTTGTCAAGAACACATTTGAAGGGAAGGAAGATTTATTTGAAGTAAACAAAACCCTTATTTCTTTGATCCCCAAGATTGATATATTGGAGGTAATTGGCAACTTTAGGCCTATCTTGTTGTGTGTTCAGTGCACTACAAGTGCATAACAAAAGTGATCACTAATAGGTTACACTCTCTAATAGATAATCTAATATCTCCTTTCCAAGCAAGCTTTATTAAAGGAAGACAAATCCAGGATAACATTATCATTGGGCAGGAAATTATGCATTGCATGAAAAAATCAAGGGGCAAGAAAGGGTTGATGGCGATGAAGATTGACCTTGAAAAGGCCTATGATAGGATTCAGTGGGATTTTCTCTATCAAGTGCTTAATGAAATGGGTATGGATCAGGAATTTATTAGAATGATTATGAGTTGTGTCACAACGGTGTCTTACAATGTCTTATGGAATGGTGCCAAGACAAAATTTTTCCTAGGAAAGCGAGGATTGCGGCAAGGAAATCCTATCTTTCCTCTATTATTTGTTCTCTGTATGGATAAACTGTCTCACTTAATATGTGATGAAGTGGGGAATGGTACTTGGAATCGATCAGAGTGTCAAAGGGAGCCATGCAATTTAACACTTAATGTTTGCAGATGATGTACTTTTCTTTGGTGTGGCTACTGAAGCTCAAGCAAGATGTATGATGAAATGCTTAAATGTATTCTGAGGCATCAGGGGAAAAGATAAGTAAGCTTAAATTGTCTATCTTCTTCTCGCCAAAAGTAAGCTCTGAATTGAAGACCTCCATTGGTAATCTAACTGGGATGAAAATCTCAACAGAAATTGGGATGTATTTGGGGTTTCCTTTGTCACGAAAGAAGAAATCTTCAGAGACTTTCCATTATATAGTGGATAAGGTGAGATGGAAGCTGTCTGCTTGGAAAGAGAAATGCCTGTCTACTGCTGGCCGCATCACTCTTGCTAAGTCTGTCTTAAGTGCAATCCCGCTCTACCCAATACAAGTTTCCAAAATCCCTAACAAAGTTTGTAGTGAGATAGAAAGACTGCAAAGAAATTTCATATGGGGCCATAGCAACTCTACTCATGGTCATCATCCAATTGGGTGGGACCAAATAACGACTCCAAAATGTGCTAAGGGACTAGGACTCAAAAAGCTAGTATCCCTTGATAATGCCTGTGGGGCGAAGATTTCATGGAATTTTTCTCGGGTTCTTCTAGGCTGTGGGCGGAGGTGCTGTTCAAGAAATATATGATAAGAGGGGAAGATAATCTGTTCACTTGCTACAAAGATGACTCGAATTTATAGAAATTCTTGTCCCAACAACATAATCTTATTGAGTCAGGAATCAAATGGACCGTCCGTAGTGGGAAGTCTATAAGCTTCTTTATAGATTATTGGCTACTGCATGATCAAAAACTTAAAGATAAGTGTCTAAGAAAACTCTCACCAAAGGAAGAAACTAGCAAGGTAACTGACTAGGTGATCAATGGTACTTAGGATTTAGTCAGAATGTCGACTATTCCCCCTAGAGACATTGTTTAGAGACTGATTACAATATTGCCTCTAATGACTGAAGCTGGGAATGATGTCTTAGCCTGGAGAAAAACTAGTAATGGCATGTTCTTTATTAAAAGTGCTTACGCTTTAATAGAAGAAGAACCTAGAGATGTATACTCAATGGGTTACAAAGCGATCTGGAAATGGAAAGGTGCAGAACAGATCCGAGTCGTTATGTGGGTGGCCTTCAATAATAGATTGCCTACAAATGTATGAAGCAAATGGTCACAAACATCAGCAGTATGTCAGGGTTGTAATGTTGAGAATGAAATAGTTCTGCACATTTTAAGAGATTGCATATATGCAAGGAAAACATGGACCTCATTAGTGAAACCCACTCACTTGTCTGGCTTCTTCTCACCGCAGTTGAGAGACTGGTTTGGCATGAATTTAAAACGTGATATGGGAGTTAATAGTGCTAGAAATTGGCAAAGCATTTGGGGGGTAGCAGTATGGAAATTATGGCTTTGGCGAAATAAGGCAGTCTTTGAGGATAATTTTACTAAATCTGATGACCCTTCTGTAGTTATTGCTAACGTATGGCATAGCTATGCTATGATGCAAGAACTTCATAGCTCTCATCCATCTTACTCTGTAAGTAAAGAATGGAGCAAGTAGCTAGTGAATTGGGTTAAATTAAATGTCGATGGTGCCGTTACTAGAACCCAAAATAGAGTAGGATGTGGAGGAGTGATAAGAGATCATGACGGGAATTGGTTAGCTGGCTTTTCTCATTTCTTCGGCACCTGCAGTGTCATAGAGGCAGAGGAATGGGCGGTTCTTAAAGGCCTCAAGCTGGCATGGGACCTGGGTCTCAGGAAGGCCATTTTGGAGTCAGATGCAGAGAACCTGATTGATATGTTGCACAGGGCTATAGCAGATGACAGATGCAATGCTGTTTTTCTTCAAATACAAAGGTTCAGCAGGTATTCTTGGGAGCTTTAGATTAACCATATTCCCAGAGAGCAGAATACAGTAGCTGATGCTCTGGCCAAGGAAGGACTAACCAAGTATGTGTTTCTGGACGTCTGTCCATCACCGATTCAGCAATTGATTCAAAACGAGAGGTTGGGACCTGGTCCCCAACAGTTTTATTTAGTATTGATAGTATGTAAATCTCCTTCTGTATCCAAAAAAAAAAAGTTTTACACAAAGCATGCATGTTGTATTAAGAAAGATGACGCATGTGCTTATATAATAGAGGCAAGGGAGTGATGTTTAACATTATATGTTCACACACTATTATCCCCTATCCCCTCCACCCGCTAATTACTTATATTTATTTTCCTTACATTTTCTTTGGTTTTTTTTTTTGGCCAGAAATTCTTTGGTTTTTATTAGCGATACCTAAAAAAAATCGATACACTGATTGTTATAAAAGAAAAAAGATAAATATTTTGCAGGCTGATTATCCAAACGAGCTGACTATATATATATCCTCTTTGTTTGAACAGAAACAAGAGAGCAAGTTGAAAGCAATGTTGTCCAAACAAGTTTTGCTTTATTTATCGATCATTCTACAAACATAATGTTGTTTCGTATAAGAAATAGAGTAATGTATAAATAGAAATTGGTGACGTGTAGGAGTTTGCTTCATTCTTCAGCTTATTATAAAAACCAAACTTGAGCCTTAAATGAGGCTTCTCCTAAGGCCCGGCCCAATGTTTTCCAAATGGCAGGCCTGTGAAAAGTCATTAAGGAAGCCCATTCATTAGTTCATGAATTGCCGAGCCGATCACTGAGACAATTGTCTAGTTTGAAATCTGCTATGAATTTTTTAGCTGCCACTATGGTAAAGACTAAAGATGCGTAAGAGTCGATTCCAAAATTGGCAGATAGTTAGAGTCCAAAATGCAAGTTTTGATGATAAGGCCTACGAGAATACATTTCAATGATTGAGTAGTTAGCACAAAGCCCATTTTGCAACAACCATTATCATTCATTGACTATTCAGATTTGGAGGGAATAAACAAAGGTCGCTTCATCAAATTGACGAATAGTAGTCGTCTTCCTCGGTGAACGCAGCTGATCCGGTCGCTTCTGGTGCAGAACCAGGTATATCAAATCCAAGCCTCCCTCCTTCTTGCGTTTTCTCTTTTCTACATTTTCTCTTTCATCTTCATCTACGCGCATTTTCAATTTCGTCATCTTCGCCTTGTTTCACCTATTCATTTTCTCTCGTGCTCTGTTGAATTCGTCTTTTTTTCCAGCCAGATTCAGTTTTCTGATGTTATTTCTCTCTTTTTATGATATCAATTTCTGTTCGCCATTTTATTTTTCTGCCCATTGTTTCCTGGAAAAATATATTATGGCCGAATGCAATCGTTCAGGCCAAGGTCGTGGTTGTTGGATCTGTCTCCCTCTGTCTTTCCATCGATCTGGTTCTGCGCATGTGATCTGAATTTTTTCCCCTTAATTTTGAGGTGTTCCATGATTGAAGCAGATAGCTTAAATCCCCCTTCATTTCTTTTCACAGGCTTGAAAGATATGAATTGGGTTCAGCGCAAGATATACCTCTACAATGTAACTTTTGGGCTTTTTATGCTAGATTGGTGGGAGCGTTGTCTTTTTAGTATCCTCTATTGTTTCTTTACAGCAAAAAATAGTTGTTATTTTTCCAACCTCGCAACTCCAGAAATAGATCCTTTTTAGCAGACTCGAATGTGATCATTCCATGAATTACCAACCCATTTTGCTTATTGCTTAATGCTTGTCTATAATTGGAACTTAAATTATACAAAATACCAAGTTTTGATTATTCCTAGATTATATGGGTTTGCTTGAAGTTGTGAAACTAAGATTTATAGCTTTTAATTTGTCTGTTCTACATTATGAACTATTTAGACAGCCAATCCAAGTTAAATGATGTTTTCTTTTTCAAAGAAGTTGATGATTTTCCTGCGTTCATAAGCAATCAGGCTTGCGGTGCTTTGTTCTTGTGACTTCCTGAATTGTTTTCCAGATATTTTGGTGATTGTACTTCTGTGGTTTGTCCTCTACAACTGGTCACGATATGTTAACGAATTCCTCAAGAGGTATTGTACTTTGCTTATAAATTCTTTCGGATCATTTTACTAAGTCGTCTGTGTACATGCAATCTTCTCCATCATTTCTTAACATGCATGTAATTTTCTAGGTTGGAGAGCTAAATGTTATCAATCCATGTTAATTTCAAGTGCAATATTTTTTTGATTTACCGTGTGTTTTACTTAAATGAATTTTAAACTTCAAAAACCAGAACTCCAAGCAAAACTTAGAATGGACGAGTATTTGCCTGAAATATTTTTCTTTCTCTAATGGTTATAAACTAGAGACTTCCAAATTCCATGTCAAAATTTAGTATGTGATGTGAATATTCAATTACAAAGGAATATTATAACTAGGCATCCAATTCAGCTCCCATTCCCAATTAGGTATACATATAGGGAAATTCAGCTCACATTCCCCATTACGTATACATATAGGGAAATCTAGAAGACCTATATGTATACGATCGAGAAGTCAGGTTTATGTTGCATTACAGTATGAGAAAACCTATAAAAATATACATGCTTTCATTTGTTTTTAGAACAGTTTTGTTCACTGTTTTATTGTTTCGTGTATTGTGGCTGCATACGAGCTTTGTTATGATAATGCCTTTTATAGTCTTTCACTTTTCTTTTTGTAATCTCTATCATTATTGTAACAACCTTGACTATAACTAATTGACTTACTGGGGATATTTTCTAAGAGTTCAAGCCTGTTTTTAATTATGTGAGATGACATTTGGATTTGTGTGTGAGAGAGCGCAAAAGGCTTTAAAAGAGCTCTCTATATGAGCAGTTCAATAGAGGGCAAAATGAGGTGTGACTATGAACTGTAGCTGATAATGAGCTATGCTGAGAGCCTAAGATTGGATATGAATCTATATGAATAGTCTTTGCAAGCTTGAGTGATAAAACTTTCACATATGAAGGCACTGACGAACCAGTTCTAAATCCTAGTAAGATTATAACTAAACGCGAGATAATCATTACTTACCACTACCAGGTAAAATCTTGGTGTTTTGTTGAAGGGCTTTTAGATAGCTAATTGTTCTCCTGTGATAGTTACAGGAGAATGATATACTGTTTTAAGTTGTGAATTTGTATTAATGGCATGTCCATGGTACAAAATTAATTGCATCATCACTTGGGTTTTAATCTATATAGAACTGAAGCTTTTAAGTTTCACTTTTCTTAAAAGTGAAGCTTTCAAGTTTTACTTTTCTTAATTGCGATATTTTCATTTCAGGTACGTATGGTGATAATCAGAGAATCATACCCTTCGGAAGATTTAAGTATGTTACAACTGTGCGGTATATCTAGAAATTCTTGTTCTTGGTTTGCAACTATGTGAATCTGCTGGGTAAAGACTCACTTTTAGTATGTGGAAAGTATGAGCTCCTCTGAATTGCCATGAAGTGTAAGCAACTAGAACATTTGTTTGTAGAAAAGATGTAGTTATATGTAATCTACAATTTATTTGTAGATGAACTCATAATATATGTGAAGTATAAACATTTCCTTAAAATTAGATTTATTTATTTTTCCTTAAGATTGTGATCTGAATGCGCCTCTTTATATAATAAACCAACCACAACCAATGTGGGTCAACACTGGCGAAATTCCTTTTATTTTGAACTTGTATTAACTACTCCAAAGAATAACTGAGGGAAATTTTAACAAACGACAAAGCCTTGGTCTATTTATATTCATTGGGTCAAGAATGAATGAATTTACAAGTTTATGTACATTTTAAGAATAAACAATAACAAAATAATAATTGTCTATATGAAAATTTATTAATCTTAATTTCAAACACTAACAATGAAATAGAAAGTATAACCTTACAATTGCATATACGCGTTTTTCATTATTAACAAAACAAGAGGTGTTAAACATGACCTAATAGATATAAATAACTTCACCCAACTTTAATCCTAAAATCAACATACAATTCACCCATCATTTTAAAATCAATATATTTCTTTTTAAAAAGTTGAATGAGAGTTGCATGAGAGGTATACTATATTCCGTGTGCAGCACACAAGAATAATTGGTCCATTTAATTTTTAAATCATTTAGTATTCTACAACAAATCAAAGCCGCTCGTCCAAAAAAATAAAACAATGCATTCATACCTGACAACATAATTATGATAGACACTGCGAATAAAGGGATATAAATTCACAGAATTCAAAACAAGCGTTGACATTAGTTGAACTTTAAGGATAAATAAAGTCGAAAACCTCCCTCCCCCAAAAAGTCAAATCGTGCCTTGTCGATGTAATTCCTGAAGGTATAACCTTAAACATCCCCAAAAAGTTGCCAGATCTAACTTGACTTGCTTTGTTTGCTAGGATAATAAACTTTCAGATTTTTACAAAGAAAATATCCTGAAACCATCCTTCAAAGTCCGAAGGATATTTGCAGAAACTATGCTAACACGTCAATTTTTTTGACTAGATGTTACTAACATTAACAAGAATCAATTCTTGGTTAGAGTATCTAGATTTGCCATAGCTTGAGCCGTTGCATCATATAGTTCAGGACTTCGAAAGTCCTCACAGTCTGTAGAGCCATTTCTTGTGAAAAATGCAATAAGGGTGTTCATCATCCTACTCACAGCTAACTGAAATTCACTTTTGTTGTCATCTGTCAAACTTTTTTTACTTTGATCTAGATTATGTACAACTGAGCCAACTGCACTGCCCTCCACATATGATTTACATGCTGTCAGTATGTTAACAGCTTGATTTCGAAAGTGCCCAGCAACCAACTCCTCAAAGTGCTGCAGAACACGAGAAGAAAAATGAGATTATCAGTCAAACAAAAATTAGATCCTACCATAAAAAGCTCACTATATCCGTTATACTAATAATTTGAGGAATATAGAGAGAATAGCTGATAAATCATTGTAACCAACAAACCTTTGGCGGTTTTCGCAATGTATACATCATTGTCTTCAAGGACAAGATGAATGTACTCTCATTGTACTCCTTGGATTTTCTCTCCCCCACTGAACCAACATAGGTTGATGAGTAACCGGGCTCATTAAAGAAGGGCTTCTCATTCAGAATCAGAGCTTGTATAGAAACAAGAACTTGAAGCATCGTTGATTTGTCTGTAATCCAGTTTTCAGTACTTGCGCCACGCCAAGTGCCCAAAAGACTAAGGCAAACTTTTCCACATTGATATAAATTAGGATTTATTCTTAGGCCACCTGAGTGGTAGTGCACCTTCTGCAAAAGTTAAGTCCAACTTCTGTCATCCACAGCACAAGACACATCTTGGAACAAGGGGAATTTATGAGATACTTACCGGTGGACCCGCAGGGTAAGATGAAGGAAAGAGGCAATCAAAAAAGAAAAGGCCATCATGGTATGGAGTGCCAGCAGGTCCAACAATCGCAGCCCTTAGAAGCTCCATCCTTGACTCACAAACCCGCACAAAAATGGTTTCTGTAAATACAAGTTTGTGAGATACAGACAAAATTAAAGATGAGTAAACGTCAAAGGATCAAAACCAATTTTTCCATGAAAGGTTGAATTACATCGCAAGGCAAATTAATAGCAGTAGTGAGAAAGACATAAAGGACATTGTGTGATGATTATATAATTATATTGTATCCTAAACGAGTAAAACAGGAACCATGAAAGGGAGTAAAACCTTTGAAAATTATTAGGATCCATGGTAAAAATAACAAGAATACGCATACTGAAAAAGGATAAAAAGGAAAAGAAAAAGGTGAAAATTTACCTGGCAAGTTTTCCTCCAAAATTTTCCACTCCTCCTGAATTTTTTTAGCCCAATTCTTTGATCGCTGCCAACATAGCAAGATTCAATTTAATCAAAATGAGCGCAACCATTAGTCAAAGGGGTGAAATTGTAACAAGTATCTAAAATATGCTACCTGCTGATCTTTAGAGCCCTGTTTATCATAGTAATGATCCTGAAAAGAATCAACAGTATCAAATTGCTTGAATTCTCCAGACGTTTGAATGATGGCAACTTCAATTCCTTTTCTTTTACCCATAGAACTGGACTCTGCATGGCCCGAAGCAATGTCCGGCTTGGATACATTTGAATCAAAATCCTTCAACCAAGGCAGTGATGCCTCTACCCCAGGAGGTAAATCCACACTGTCAAACTGATCCTGCATACTTGTGTAATCATCTTCATATATAAAATCATCATTGTCGTAAAAGTCATAGGCATAATCATCATCCTCCTCCTCCTCCTCATTCATTTCATCATTTTCATCTTGATATGAAACATCAGAATTGGGGCTATTAGCATTATTTGAAGACATGGAACTCTTGGAGACATCACCACTTCCCGATGATGCTGCCACAGTCACAGAATTTCCCTGATCGCTTATAGAAGTATCCTATAAAAAGTAAAGATCAAACCTAAAAACCTCTATAAAGTCAAAAAAACATGTTAAGAAAATGGATTCATCAAGGTTCATCAAGAAAAACAAATACTATTGTATAGCATGATATTTCCACACTGAAACTGATTTCTATTATTTTTTCCCCTCGATGTGCTGAAAATATAAGTCATACCCTGTAAGCAGACACCCGTGCAGGGAAAAACAGAAATCATTTTTAAGTCACACAGACTAACAGAGAAGTCTGGTGCATAAGACCCAGTGCGGTAATTATGCATCGGTCATTAGTTACATTCCAAGTAAGCTTGCATTGCTCAGACATTTTACCGTGCAGAGAAAATTAACATCCGTTCTACTGATTTACAAAGACTAACGATTCAGCATATCTTCACAGGAATAGGGCAATAGCTTGTACAAAATTTCCCTGTATGAAATTATTGATCACACTAACACTTTTTCAAACAGCCATTTGCTAATCCTTTTTATCCAAAAGAAGGGAAGTCTGGGACAGGGCAGGAAAGTGTGGGGCAAGACCTGATTCCAGCAGTTTGGGGCAAGACTTGATTCCAGCAGTTTATTCTCTTTTCCTAAAATCTAAGAGAAAAGGCATTAAAAGACCAAACAACAAAACCCACACAAGGTTCGGAAAAAACATTAAAATTGTTCTCGTCCACATAAACTTGACAGCAGTTACATATACAATGGCAGCAAGGAGAAATCAAGTATGGCTTCCAATTAAACCCAAACAATGAAAGGCAATCTATAAGTGAAGTAGAAAGCAGACTATATAAAAAGGGGACATCTACAGTTAGTGAACAACAAACTCCAACCCAATTTTTTAATAAACTAAAACAAAACGCGCTCGCGCAAGCTTTACGCAGTATAAACGATCACCAATGAAGGCTAAAACCGAAAGTAAGCAAACCCAAAGTCAGAACAGGAAAATAATCGAAATTGACCAATAATGTGTCGGCTTAAGGGCATTCTTTGAGCATGCCCAGTTAGGGAAAATATAATCCCCAACCAAACACAAACAAAAACACAAGGAAGAATTCATTCAATATTTCTATGAAAGATGTACGAAAAGAGTACCAATTCTTGTTTGCGTCTCTTCGCCGTTTCTGAATTAACAGGTTTTTCAGAGACGGAATCACCCACCTCAAGATCCATCGGCAATCGGTAAAAAACCACGCACAAGAAACCGAATAGCGAGCGAGTACGGAGTGCCCAAAAGAGTCGATCACCACTTCCCAGAAGGAAGAAGAAAAAATATTTATTAAAGCGCGTGGTTAAAGAGAGAGAGAAAAGGAAGGAGGAGGTGGGGGATTATAGTGAACGAGTCGAGTGAGAGACTCGGGGAAATTGCCAATTGGAAGAAGAGAGAGAAAGGTTCAATTGTCAGCTTAACAGATACGGCAATTGTTAAGGAAGACGGGTAAATATATTACACGGCACGATCCACGGAATTACCGATATGTTTCCATGTTTCATTGGTAAAAACTAAAAATATAACGTGAGAGGTTACATATGTACACATGGAGGGCTGATAGCTGAGCTGCATGTTTAGTCACGGTAGGCGTTACTGAACTCGATTGTCGCTCCGGAGGAATCTTCATCTTAATCGTTCAAATCCCGTAATAGTGGTAAGACCGATTACTGGGGGTTTGATGGATCTTTTTAAAGTGATTTAACCCTTATAGTATATTTCATGATTTTAACTTACTTAAAGTTATTTTTTATTGTAAAAAATAAATATATGTGAATAATTTTATTTTATAAAACATAAAATTTTTTTTAAACTATTCCCAACATCTATTATGAAAATATTATCACATCCTTATATTTTTTCCCCTTTTCCATTTACATTTAAATTATATATTAGCGACTAATCATGGCTTTTTTTTACCAGATAAAGTATTAATTTCATCAAAAATGAATAAAAAATACAAAGCACAACCTAACATGTTTATTGTGAAAGAAAAAAAAAAACCAAACACATAATAATCCATAGAAATTTGGACAAAACTTAATCCTAATAACGGATATGAAACCGCCGCCGTTAAGGACTCTTGATCCCATCATCTCTTTACCGGAAATTGTAGGGAAAGAAGCGCTGCCACCTGCATCAATACTGTTGTAAGGAGTGGGAATTCGAAGAACACCTCAAGGAATTATAGATTTTATTTTTTTTTGGCCAACTGAAGGAATTATTGATTAATAATGGCTTAAAGCATTTTTTATTTTTCCCCTTTTTCTTTTTTTCTATTTTTGCCGGAAAATTTCCCCCCTTTTTCTCGGCAGTAGGCACTGTATCCTCTTATTATACATCCTTATAATTTGACTTTTTCTACTTCAACTTTGGATGGCATTCTCACGGATTCATATAATAATATAAGTTATATCATCAACTAGATATATTTTCAATTGGAATTTATGTTATCAACTTATTACCCGTTATATTTTTTGAGCGATTCCGTCTAGCTACTTTCAATGGGGAATAAAAATTTTTTTAAAAAACAGATTAGTTTAGTTTAGGGATGGAATGGAAGGGATGTGTGTTGCAATTTTGTGTATTTCCTATTAATTCTTTGCGTTTCATTCAACTAAACTTCTTTTCATGATTAAGGGGGCAACTCTGCTACATGCTCATTGCGTGAAGGTGTAGAATCGTGTAATTCAACTGCTGCTTTTTACATCCAACAATAATTGTAAATATAATGAAGAAATTAGAATTTTGTATTTTCTTTTTGTGTGTTTAAGTGTATGCATGGATTAGTTTTTTAAGAATAAATTTTGAGTAGAATAGATTTAACATTTAAGAGATTAGATTTTGAGTGTAATACATTTAACTATATATATATATAGAGAGAGATAATAAACATATGGATATGTAGACATATGAATAAATAGATATGTACATATATAAATTAAGCCTACGGATTTCAAAATGGAAAAATCTAAAAAAAAATTATCACTTGATTTCAAAATTTTAAATTGATTTTGTTGATAATAAGAGTAATGAGATTGACAACTTAAGTTTTTATCAAATAATTGATTTGAGATTTTAAAGTTGAAGTGATATTTTTTTAACATTTTCCCTTTCAAAATCTTGTTAAATGACCTCATTACCTTTCAATTTTTTTTAAAAAAAAACATCTCTCTTTTTTAAAAAAAATTAATTACAAACCATATCTTATATATTGAGGACATGGAGGTAGTATTTCCCACCATATAAATCTCTGTATAAAAAGATTTTCCTAATACCATTCATCCACACCAAAGAGAGAGATTACATTAACATGTTAATTTTATCTTATTTGAATGGATAACTATTACGTCGTGAACAAAAAAAAAAAAAAAAAACCGTTCACATGTGATGATTGAAAAGAATGAAGAACGAAATGAGGAATTGTTCATTCATACCGCCTATAGTGAAAACCTCATGGCAGTGTGCATGATTGGCCTTCAATGTACGAAGGTTTTTGATAGTCCAAGCTCCTTTCTTGAAGATTATTACTATTTTCGATTTTTAATATAAAATATATTTATTTAAATTAATTAAATTAAAAAATTTAATTAATGTAACGTGTATTTTTTAAAATATCTTAATCATTTTTCTTAATTCTCTCATTTCCCCTCCTTCTTGATTATTCAAGAGGGAGCATTAATAGAGGTGAATTAGGAAGAAATTAACAAATATAAAAATTATATTTTATATTTATGACCAAAATCAACTCCTTAAATATATCTTATATTAAAGATCGGAGAGAGTATATCTTTAGGTTCCTAAGGCTTAAACGTGCTATCACCTACTTCAATTACTATGTGTATTAATTAGGATTTAATTATAGATTGATTAGAGTATCAATTAGGGATTTCGATAAGGATATTTCTCTATTAAAATTCGGATTTATTTGAATTATTATCTTATAATATTCTGCAATCGTATTAATTATCTTTGATTATGATTGGAATCTTACAACTCTATTAAAAAGTGAATTGAATATAAAACTGATATTTTCCAGCCTCCTCCCTTCTTTTTTTTGATATCCTAAAGTACTGCCCCTTGTTGCTGGCTGAGTTACTGGTCATGACATGACAAATTTTTTTGGGAGAATGACAGTGAAGTCCTAAGGAAGAGGAGAAATGAAGAAATGGTCCCTATAGATTGCAAAATGAAAAAATGGTCCCATGGAGTTGTCAATATAGGCTCCTGGCGTTGTCATTAACAACTCCAGGAGCCTGTATTGACAATTCCATGGGACCATTTTTTCATTTTGCAATCTATAAGGACCATTTTTTCATTTTTTTTTCCTTGTATGGGACCTAAGTGCAAATATCCCAATTTTTTTCCACTTGTTGCTGGCTGACTTACTGGCTTTGACATGACAATTTTTTTTTAGTTTATGTAGGAGTAGTATGAGGGGTATGTGATTTTTTTTTTTTTCTATTCGCCAACGTATCAGGAGTATATAAAAAGCCTATAATTAAGGAGCAATGTATGTGGAAGGTCATTGTGTAATTAAAATATTAATAAAGTAATTAAAGCATTAAACGGCTCTTGGATGATCAACCAGGCTTCGTGAGTATTCCTCGTTTATTGTTGAACTTTCAAATTAAGCCTATATTGTTCATGGCAAGTAAATGCCATTAAATAAGTTCAGTGGGTGCAAATTAATGCACCCCTCGTTCTGGAGAAAATTATTACTACATGTAGGCATGTACATTTTATTTTATATTCAAAGCAGATTGTTGAAGCTGTTCAAACTCCTCTTGCTTCATAACTTCTTATTTTTTGTTCTGTTTAGAAATTGCAGAACTTGACACCTAACCATTAAATGTGCCCACCGGTAAACCTATGACCTCTCTTGTTCTTACGGTCCATCAATGAATTGGATGCTAGAAACAAGCTTCTTCTAGCAGTGGAACAAATGCCTTGTCTATTTTTCCCAGATCCTTAAAATCAACAGTGTCACCATTGTTTGGATCATTTGCAGGAATTTGTTGGGGTTTCTTGAATAAAGAAGGATCAAGAGGAGGGTGACATGTAAACTCAATGCTGTCATGCCTGACTTTAAAAAATTCAACCTCGACTATACATTTATCATCCAATATATAGCCATTAGATAGGTTTTAAACCTTAGTCAAAGCCATGAAAGATCGATAACCCCCAGAAACAAAGCAGAATCAATGAAAGACTATTGATAGATTGACCGGTAACATACCCAAAAAAAAAAAAAACCCCTACTCCTCGTCTCTTCTGGCCTTCATAACCTAATAGTTTATTTAATCTAATAGTTTATGAAGAATAAACTTCTACATAGTTATTCCTGGAATATTGGTTAGTCTCCAAGAAATATTCAAAAGCAGTTTTTGTTATCAGTAACCATATATTAATACGCCACACGACTAGCTAATATTAACCTAAAGGAGTTACCTTGGACACAACGCCACACGATGGAGAGAAACGGGGTTGAGGTCTGATAGTGCAATCAATTTAGAGCCATGAGGTGCTTAATTTTCGCTTATATTATACTATTACAATTTATAATGTAATTTTATTAGATAAGAAAAACAATTTTCAACTTTAAAGTCATATTAAATATCAAACTTCTACTTCAGCAACTTCTGAAATAATATCAAACTTCATCCGCAGGACCCAAATTTGCCCATAATTCAAAATTAAGAATCAAAATATAGCCAAGACGAGACATCAAAAATTAATTGGCTAATTGATGACCAGATCCTTCTCTTCATTCTTGAGTAGCAGCAATGATGGTCCTGCATATCCAATGTCACTATCTAAATCCAAATCCTTCTCTTCAAAGCCTTCTTCTGCTAAGATCAAATCTGTTTTTGTTATTTCGACGGTTAGCTCTGTGTTAGCCAGATTTTCTTTTATCTTGTCCATTTCTTTCTCCAAAAGAACCAAGTCTTGCCTCAACTTCTTCACCTTCATTGCCTTCTCCAGATATCCTTTCATACTTAAAGCAGATTTAACCAGAGGCTCCAGCCAACTCAAATCTAGCCTACTCATTTCAAGTTCCTCCCACAACTGTTGAAGCTCCTCACATGCTTCCTCGTTCATATCTTTCAACTTCTTGTTCCTTAAAAATTGCAAAACTCGACCCAATGCGGTAAATGCCCACTCAGTAAACCTACGACTTTTGTTCTTCTTACAGTCCAACAACGAAGGATGCCAAGAACAAACTTCTTCCAGCAGTGGAACAAACGGTTTCTCTATTTTCCCCAAATCCTTGAACTCAACAGCATCATCATCATCCTCTATTTGCCCCACAACTTGAGTGCCTTCAGAGTTTACCCACTACAAAAAAAAAAAAGTTTTTTTTTGTAGCAGTGCAATTGTAGCGGTTATATTAAACCATTACAAATTATAGTATTTGTAGCGTGGTAAGGTTTTTTGTAATGGTTTAGTTCAAAAAACCGCTACAAATTTGGCGCGAAATTCCCGCCAAAACTTGTAGCGGTGATTTTGTAGCGGTTAATGCACAGAAACCGCTACAATATTCCCGCCAGTTGGCGCGCCAACAGTGTAACGGTTTTTTGTAGCGGTTACAACCACAGAACTGCTACAAAATACCAAAGGTCAGAATTTTGTAACGGTTCTGCCCCTATAACCGCTACAGAATTTCAAGAGTCTCGCCATTTGTAGCGGTTCTGAGTAATAACCGCTACAGAATTTCAAACGTTGTGAACTTTTGTAGCGGTTATTGTAGAACCGCTACAAATTTAATTATTTGTAGTGGTTAGAGTAGCGGTTATTTGAATAACCGCTACTAAAATCTGGCCTATTTAAACCCCCGCGTCCTTCATTTCTCCCTTTTGCTCATTTTGTTTCCTGAGGTTTCTCTGAGTGATTTCTTCGAGATTTGAGCATTCAGACGTCCGTATAGGAGTTTTTGCTTAGTATTTCTCAGTATTTGCATTTGAGGTACGTATATAACACGTATTTTATTTATATTTTTATTTTTATTATATTTTTTTATAATAATGTGACTAATTTTTTTTGTAATTTGTACAGTGGATATGACTTCAGGACAGGATAAGGGGAAGGCCCCTGAGGTCCCCAGACCGATTTTACGGGGTGGCAGCAGCCGGGCAGGGGGCAGAGGGAGGGGGCATCGCAGGCAGGGGTACCGCGGCATCTCAGCCCATCCCCCCACAGGCACCGCAGACGATCCTACAGGCGACGACCGTACCAGAGGTGCCTGAGGTGGAGCGGCCAGATATTAGCGTTGAGGACTTCCTCAACGAGGAGGAGTTCGAGATCCCGATGGGGTTTAGGGAGATGGAGCAGTTCCTCGATGAGGAGGACGCTCGGGACCAGAACAATCCACGAGGGTCGTCTTCGCGGTCCACTGGGTTTGAGGTGCAGGTCGAAGGTAAATTAATTTTTTAATTTAGTAAATTATTTATTTAAATTAGAAATGTTAACTTTGAATTACAATTTATCTAACGTGCGGTAAATTGTGCAGACGAGCAGGGGAACGTTTCGACGAGGAGGCTAGACGTGGCCGGTTTGAACCAGATGGACCGGAGCCTCCGAGTTATAATGCTGTGGAATGAGGGCACTGATCAGCCGATCCACAATGGGGGTCACCTGCTCAACCGCTTCCTGAACGACCTGGGCTAGAATTGGATGCGGTTTCCCCTTCACTTCCAGACGTGGAGGCACGTTCTGAAGGGGCCGAAGGACCTGGCTTGGGAGGAGGTGGTTCAGGTAATTAAAATTATTTAATTAATATTTTTTGTAATTAATTCTATTTAATTAATATTTTATTTATTATGTTTTTTGTAATTATTAATATTTAAATAATCTTTTTTCAGCTGCGGTTTGCCGTCCGGGCCAACCGGAAGAGGTACGCCCTCATGAAGATGGGTGACGCCTGGAGGAACAGGAGGAACCATCTCTTCCACAAGGTGGATCAGGACGGGACGATGCCTCTGGAGCAGCTGACCGAGAGCGTCCCGGACGGCGTGCCGCCGAACGACTGGGCGCGTTTCGTCCAGTGGAGGAGGAGTGCTGAGGCGCAGGTAATGTATTTATTAGATTTTTGATATATAATTTTGTAATTGTTAATTATTAAATTATAATTTCAATTTAATTTGTATTTAATTTGAAATTATAATACATTTAATATTTTTTTTCCAGGAGCTTTCTCAGAGGAACACCGAGATTCGGGCGCAGCAGACGATCCACCACACAGTAGGATCGAAGACCTTTGCTGTGACCTACAGCGAGCTGGTAAATTTTCAAACAATCACTTACTTTTAGCTGATTATTTCATAATACTAATTATTGTTTTGTATTTGTTTCAGGAGGCGAAGGCACAACAGGAGAACCGTCAGACGGACTATGGGGAGTTGTACGCCATCACACATAGATACCGTGACGGGACTGCGACCTCTCAGCAGGCAGAGGCGGCCATTGTAAGTAATTTTATTATTATATTTTTTATAAAACCAAGTTAATAATGAAAAATGCTAATTAGTAATTGTTTCATAAAATGGCAGGAGCGGATGCAGCAGTCGCAGGCTGAGCTGCAACAGACACAGCCTGAGGAGTCACAGGGGTTAGTGGACCCGACGGCTCCTTTGAAGGCGGGTCTGCCTCAGGCTGAGCACCCCGGACGCGTGCGGGGGATGGGGATAGGCGCCAGACCCAGCATGGTCTACGGCAGGAGCGCCGCCTCTGAGGCTGGCAGCTCTAGAGGAGTCAGACGTCGGAGGGATGAGTCTATTGACCAGCTACGGTCAGATTTGGAGCAGCAGATGCAGGTGCAGCAGCAGCAGCAGATGCAGGTGCAGCAGCAGCATCACCTGCAGATGCACGCTGATATGATGTACGCTCAGCAGACGCAGTGGCGTGAGATCGCGAACAACATGCTCGAGGGAGCATGGAGTCGCCTGTTCCCGGACGAGCAGCATCCAGCGGTTCCCCCTGTCCCTCGCTACGTCGTCCCGAGTATGACTCCTCCTCCTCCTCCTCCTCCCCCCCCTTGCTGATAACGATGGTGCGGTTCACTTTGCGCAGCGACCCGATCCAGCGGTCCCTGAGGGAGCACCAGATGATCAGCCCCCAGCTACTTAGTTTAGGACTTTATTTTTGTTTAACCATTTGTAAATATATATATATATATATATATATATATATATATATGAGTTTTTATTGAGAAATTGTTTCTTATTGTGTTTTATATAGTTATATTTCTTATTGTGTTTAATTTATGAATTATTTATATCTATTTTTTAAAAAAATAAAGTATATATATTTGTAACGGTTTTAAGTTAAAACCGCTACAAATATATATATTTGTAGCGGTTAATATTTTAAAACCGCTACAATTATATATGTTAGTAGCGGTTTTAAAATATTAACCGCTACAAATATATATATATATATATATCTTTGTAGCGGTTTATCTTAAGAAACCGCTACAACCGTATACGTTAGTAGCGGTTTTAAAATAATAACCGCTACAAAATGCTCATCATATGAATTTTGAAATTTGCCGCCTTTCTGCACATTCGTAGCGGTTTTATATATATAACCGCTACAAATACTCAACAAGTAAATTTTGAATTTCCCACCAACGTGTAACGGCTTGAATATTAGTAGCGGTGTTATATATATAACCGCTACAAATACTCAACAAATAAATTTTGAATTTCCCACCAACTTGTAACGGCTTGAATATTAGTAGCGGTTTTATATATATAACCGCTACAAATACTCAACAAATAAATTTTGAATTTCCCCAAGGTGTAACGGCTTGAATATTAGTAGCGGTTTTCTGTATATAACCGCTACTAATATTTTATAACTGTAGCAGTTGGTGTAGCGGTTCTTAAACCGCTACAAATTTATAAACGTTGGAATTTCAGAATATAAGGTTCTTGGCATTCGTCATTCTCTTCTCACTCATCTTCTTCTCTATACTTTCTTCTCTCTCACTTGTAGCTTTGGATAAATCATGGATCAGGTTGCCGCGCAATTCTCCAGAATATTTGTACGGATTAAACAGTTTCTTGGATTTCGCATTCACTCACGCCAGCTGTAACGACAAGATCGTCTGTCCGTGTTGGAAATGCAAGTTCAAGAAGTGGCATGCACGAAATGTTGTGAAGGAATATTTGCTTGTGAAGCCTTTCCCTGAGGACTATACGTTCTGGGCAGTTCATGGTGAGAAGGCCGGCATTAGATATGACGATGCTCTTCCTCGAAGTTCTCAAGTAGGCGTTCAAGTAGATGAAGATGATCCTGTGAATGATGCTGTGCATGATGCGTTTGGATTTCAAGGCGATAACTTCAATGAAGAAGTGCACGGCTCTGAGCCGGCTTTTATGGGGAATGAAGCAGCTCGGGATTTTTTCAGCTTGATGGATGAAGCAGATCGTCCTTTATATCAAGGTTGTCGCAAATATTCTAAATTATCTTTCTTGATCAAATTGTATCATATCAAGTGCTTGTGTGGGATCAAAGATAAGGGAATGTCGATGTTGCTCGACTTATTACAAGATGCATTCCCCGATGCCAAGATTCCAACAACATTCTACGAGGCCAAGAAGATTATCAACAGGTTGGGGTTGAATTATCAAAAGATTGATGCGTGCCCAAATGATTGTATGCTGTATTGGGGAGACGATTCCACCAGGGAGACGTGTAAGAGATGTCACACATCGAGGTACAAGACAATTCGGAAGGGGAAAAAGCAGAAGAAGAAACCTGCAAAGATTTTCAGGTACTTCCCTTTGAAACCTCGTCTACAAAGATTATTTATGTTGTCTAAAACTGCTGAGCACATGAAGTGGCATGCCGTTGATAAAAACGAAGACGGTAAATTAAGACATCCGCGGGATGCAGCTGCTTGGAAAACGTTTGACAACGACTTTCCAGATTTTGCGATTGACCCCAGAAATGTTCGGCTTGCGTTGGCGACTGACGGTTTCAATCCTTTCGGGAATCTTAGCACAAGTTATAGTATTTGGTCGGTAGTCTTAGTTCCCTACAACTTACCCCATGGATGTGTATGAAACAAAGCTCTTTCATTATGTCTATGATCATTCCAGGCAAAAAGGCACCGGGCAATGACATCGATGTGTATCTCCAACCGCTTATTGCGGAATTGCTTGACCTGTGGAATGTTGGCTTGGAGACGTACGACGCTTACAGCACCCCTCCGATACGCTCTTGTGTAGACAAAATATCATTGAAGTCTCCATAGGCAACCCAAGGTAACGAAACTCCAAACGAAATTTCGTGTAGCCGAGACCAAAGCATTTGACGGTGATTTGAATGCGGGATTGCATAAACAGCTGTTAATAAGAATATACCCTGTTCTCCTAAATTGCAATGGAGATGAAGGAATTGGCGATTTTCTTCCAGGAGCCTTACACTAACACAATCACTTCTCCAGATCACTGCTAGGCCTCCAGAACGACCTTCGCTTGGGACTACCTTGATTGAATCGAAGCCCCAAGTTTTTAGTGATTGAAACGGAGTATCCCTTGTACTTCTGGTTTCTGCCAAGATGAGCATCTGGGGCTTAAAACCACAGCAAACTGCTTTAATATTTCTAAGGAGACTTTTACCACAAGCCCCCCTTGTGTTCCAATAAAAAATAGAATCCATAAAAAAATAATAGATGGATAGGAAGGCCCTCATTAAAGCCCAAAGACTCATTGCCCACAAGCTAGGGGAGTCTCAGGAACCATAAACTCATTAATAGTCCCCTCAGTATTTCTGCTATCACCAGGCCCACTTTCCTGAGGTCCAGTCTCTCCAGGGCCACCTGTATCCTCAACAAGATCCGTGTCCTCCATATAATGGTCATCCGGATCCATAAGTTCATGGTCCATGAGACCCTTTTCACAAGGCTCCTCTTGTACTGCATCACATTTTTTGTCCTCTTCTAGTGTTTCCGCTACCATAATGGCCTCGTCACCTTCCTCCTCATTTTTCTCATCAATATGACTCCTGTCGTTGTTTTCCTCTGGGATGATCATCGACATCTCGCCACATCTCGCCTCATTTCTCATCTCTCTAGATCTCTTCTCGGCTCTTTTCCTCAACTCAATCTCGCACATATTATTAGTTATCTCATTCGGAATCTCGCTGTTTGAGGGACCACCTTCAGCCTGATTTCTTGTGGGTCCCTTTTTGGATCGTGCCTGGGGATGTACTGCAGTAGTGCTCTGGTAACAATTTTGCTGCTGCTCCAAATTCTGAGGTCCAGCTATCCGTATAACCTCATTCTCTCGTCCCTTAGGCGCTGATTCGTCCATGTCAGCTAATACTCCGTACCGGGAGCCATGTTGTTCCTGACGTAGCTGTTCTCCCCTAATTTCCTTTGTTTTCCGATTCCGGCGAGGTTTTTGCACCACTCTCCATTGATCCCGATAGTCATCCTTACTGACCTTGTTCAGCTCAACTACCTTTTCCTGACCCTGAGGAACCTCATTTCCTCCTCTACTACAAGGATTTTTCTTAGTAGGACACATTTCGAAACGGTGCCCATAGACTCCACAACCCGAACAGAGCATGTGGAGTCCTTCATATTCCAGAAAATAATCCTCTCCGTCCAACTTAAAACCAGACATCAGTTGCTTACTGAGGTCCACGAGCACACAGATTCGGGCGTAATGACCACGAAGTTGATTTGATGTATTAACATCAACCTTAATCGTTTCACCAATCTTGTTTCCAATGATAGTTAAAGCTTCCCTATCGTAGTACTCTAGGAAAACATTTGGTAACCTTACCCACACAGCAACCTTGTTAATGGTTGCTCTCGCCGGAGCAAAATTGGGTTCCCATGGACGGACCGTGAGGTAATGGTCAAATATCATCCAAGGTCCCCCTGTTAAAGCATGAAAATAATCCTCCCTGTTTGTTAACTTAACTACAAAAAAGCCATGGCCTATATTAATGAGACTCAGAACTCCATGCTTTGCCCATAAAGTTTGTAGACGACTAAGAAGAGCCTTATACCCAATGCTTCCATCTAATAGTTTCACAATTACTGCTTTATGCCATGCTTTGTATAATCTTTTTTTCATCCTCACAGAGAAAGAAAATGTAGGAAAGTTTCGATCAGGGTCCTCAATAGTCTGGCACAAGGGCTCGCTTGCTTGCTCTCAATCATCGTCCTCAGACATATCGTCATCAGTAAGCGCACTCTCCTTCTTATCCAGCCCTTCAGCAGAGTTTTCTTCACTGTCATCAATACCCTTCAGCTTATCTGCAAATGAAAGGCCACCCTTGCTATATTCTGAACTTTTAGACCCAAGCTTGGGCCATGCTTTCTCTGTCAAAACATCTTCGACCTCTTTAGTTGCATTTTTTATCTTCTTTGAACTCCGCATGAGAAGATCATCTTCCTCCTGCGAGTGGGGAGCCAGAAGGCTTTTCCGTTCAGAGAGCACCAGAGCCATTTTTCACCACCACTGAACAGACGCTGTTGCGTTTGTTGATCTTTGAACAAATATATATGAATTTCTGGAGATTATATAACAAACTCACATATGTTGGGTTTAGAAGTTGATCCAGGATAAGGCCCATATGGAGATCACATGCATAACACAAAGAGGATACCTTCCTTATAATAAGGGCATAGAGATCCAGATACATTCACCCTCACCCTTAGTGTGGAAATGTGGCGTACTCCTCTTGATTGGGTTCGCCAGAAAACTCGAATTCTCAAAGATTTGGGTCATTATCTTGAACAAATCCATGAACGACTCAAGATCAATTGCAACATTTTCGGAGCCATGAATTCTTTGGGTATGTGTTTCAAAGATGGTTAGTATAATCTTGGTTCTCACTTTGTACCAAAATTGTTAAATTTTCCTGATGAAAATTGGGGGTAAAAAGTATACATTACCATTAAATCTAACCTAGCGATGTTGACCCATATTATTGTTATGAGAATACTAAAATGCCCGAAACTCAAAAAAAAAAAAAAAAAAAAAGACCTCCCCCAACCTCTGATTCCCATCTCAGACGCAAGCGAGGAATGAACAGGGCACAGCATGCAGTTAAAGGGCGAGGGCTATGATAGTGGAGGTCGCAAGTTTTTCTAAGCTTTTCAGTGTGCCACCACAACAAGAGTTATTGCCAGGTATGAAATACGGATGGGACTTAAAAACTGATAGGCAATGGAATTTAACAGCTTGGGAGAGCCCAGATGATCCTTCTGCTGGAGAATTAGTTAGTGCTGTGGTGCTTTATAACTATCCCGATTCATTTATAATGAAGGGAACCAAAAAATTTTACCAATTTGGACCTTAGAATGGCGCTCGTGGGAGTGGCAGTCCTAAAATAAAGCCCAACCTTAGCTTGTTTTTTATTACACCTTCGTTGACAATAAGGATGGCTACTACTACATGGACCTTATCCATAATAATTCTGGGTTGATAAGATTGGTCTTGATTACACCTTCGTTGACGGGAGTGAAAGTTCCAGACACTACTCTGTCTTGTCTTGATCAGACAATGAATCTAGAGCAATGCAGACGTAAGTGCTTGGAGAATTGCTCTTGCACGGCTTATACTAATTCAGATATCAGAGAGGGAGGTAGTGGTTGTGCCTTATGGTTTGGTGATCTAATTGATGTCAGATGCTATGTTCTGTGGGGCAAGATCTGTATGTTCGAATGGATGCTTCAGAATTAGGTAAAGATTCCTACTTTCTCCTTACGATGTTCGTTTTCATATTTGAGTATTGGAGTTACCACTTTCAATTTGAGGGATTTAATCATGCCTGCAGAGTCTGAGCATAAAAAGAAGGTGATAGTGATATGATACTGATCGTCGCTATTACTATTGGTGCAATTTCGGTTAAGCTTTTTGTTGGGGGCTATATCTTCTACAGAGTCCACAGCGATGGGAAAGGTAAAGTTCTTATTTTGCCACAAGAATCTTCCTCTAGCAGAATCAGAGGTTGAGGGAGGGTTTTTTTTTTTTTTTTTTTTTTTGAGTTTGGGGCAGTTTGGTATTTTCATTATAATAACGTGGGTTTCACCGCAAAAAGTTGCACCATTCTGCCCCAATTTTTAAAATTTATAGTTATTTTTTTCCCTAAAAAATATTCGATGTTTAGTGTATTTTGGAAGGAATTATATGTGTAGTTTTGTACCTTCACCTTAGAATTTATGTTATCCATAGTCGTAGAATTTTCAATGAAATATCTGCTAAAATTAATTAGGTTTATTGTTTAATAAATACTCACGTTGTCCATGATATTAACGTTATGAAATGACTTGCACCATTTCCCCTAAATCTAGGCCATCAGTCCAGTTAATGCAGTACCCAAATTTCAAAATTAAGAATCATAATAGCCAAGATAAGACATTAAAAATTAATTAGCTTGTAATCCATAAAACTATTTATCATAAGCACTACTCATAAAATTTAATTAGCTACTCATTAAAAAAGATTTTCGTAAAACTTAAAATCTGATTTTGCTGAAGTAAATGAAGGATAATCGCAAGTACTACTCATCATCCGCTTGTGGCCTTGCTATGAACCAGCTTCACTCCCATGCTCTCTTGGCCTCTTCCTTAGTTTTGGGTGTAAAATGGGAGAGGTGATCCACTTATTCTTTTTCTTAAAATATCATTCAGGGCTTTGAAGTAATTTTTTCAGTAGCATCCAATATTCTAAAATAATTTTTTATGCACTATATGATAGAAAATAATTTTTCAGTAGCACATAATATCTGGCAAACTGTATCTTGAACTATTTTAGTGGCAACGAGTAGCCTCTAAATTACATTCAACACCCTGAATTATTTTTATAGTTGCAACAAGCAACCATTAAAATGTTTTTCTAGTTATATTGGGCACCCTAAATTTAAGATATTGGGTGTTGGATGCGCTCAAATTTACTTTAGAATATGGAATGTTACTGAAAAAAATACTTCAGAATGTAACTTGGCAGATACTGGATGCTATCAAAAAATTATTTTATGCTACATAGCATATAAAAAATTATTTTAGAATATTAAATACTACTAAAAAAAAAAAGTCCTTAAGGTTATTTTGCACAAAAAAAAAAAGGTGGATCACCCCTCCCGTTTTACAGCCAAAACGATGTATTTTTCGGTAAGAGAGGCCAAAGACAGGAAGAGCATGGGAGTGAAGTTGGTTCCAACCTTTTCCTTTTTAGTGTGGGTTTGTATTAGCTTTTAGAGAATAATTTTTATGATTTATGAGATAAATATGTAAGAGGAATTTTATCTCGTTTTATGAAAAAGGATTTCTGAAACCATGGTTTCAAAGATTCCTAAACACTCACTTAGCCCACCTTTGCCACATTAATAGTTGTTTCCAGGAAATTTCGCTGCACCTTCACTATATACATCAATTTAATATTTTTCTTAATATAAGACATATTTACCTAATTTAATCAGATTAAAGATGTTAATTAAATTAATTAAAAACATGTATTTTTTAAAATATCATAGTTATCTTCTTTAATTATCTCTTTACTTTTTATTGTTAAAGGAGCATCTAAAAGGATGAATTAAAAAAGACTGATAAATAAAAAAAAAATCTAATATTCAAGATCAAAATAAACTCCTGTGTTTTATGTTTTAAAGAGTATCCAACAGTCCCTAAAACTTTATTAAACTCCACTACACAACATGAACCAAAATAAAATTAAATAATATGGGTGAAAAGACATAGGTGTACTTGCTCTATTTTTTTTGTTTTAAATGATTAACCATTGTCAAGCTTCGGCCACCTTTGGAATAAGAGTAAAAATAAACTCCTCATATATGTTGGAAGAGAGTATCTAATAGTCCCCATAACTTTATTGAACTTCATTACACCACATGGGACTAAAATAAAGTTAAATAATATGTTTTCTTTTCTTTTCTATTTTTTTTTAAAAATGATTAACCATTGTCAAGCTTCGGCCACCGTTGGTTGGCCAACTGGAGGCCCAAAGCTGGCAATCAGAATAAGGAAATTTACAATGAAAATTAGGCAATTAACACTAACCATAAGGGAATTTACAACTCAAATGAATGCATGCGCCTGGATCCATATGAACGAGTGAAATAAGGGATTTATAACAAAAGTTAAGCAATAAGCAAGAAACACAAGGGAATTTACAAACTCCATAGCTGTAAGCGTCCAATTCAAGTCACATGAACAAGTGGAACAAGAGCATTTTTAAACGCAATTAGGTGATCAACAAGAAACCTAATTTTCTTACAAACCTAATTTTCTAGTTAATCGCTCTAATTTTGTTGTAAATCATGGAAACGTACAGGCAGGCATATAAAGTATTACGTATCAAAAAGAAGTTGGCATAACACATTTTATCACTTGCTACTAAAACCATAGATAGGACTAGGGCTTTCCATATCCAATTTCGGCATCTAAATCCAAATCCAGCTCTTCAAATCCTTCTCGTTCTTTGATCAAATCTTTTGTTGTCATTTCAACCATTAGCTCTGTGCTAGCTAGATTTTCTTTTATCTTGTTCATTTCCATCCCCAAAACCACCAAGTCTTGCTTCAACCTTTTCACCTTCATTGCCTTCTCCAGGTATCCTTTCATATTTAAAGCAAATCTAACACGAGGCTCCAACCAACTCAAGTCCAATCTACTCATCTCAAGTTCCTCCCACAAAGCTTGAAGTTGCGCATACGCCTCCTTGTTCATATCCTTCCACTTCTTGTTCTCCAGAAAATGTAGAACTCGACCCAAACCAGTGAATGCCCACTCTGTAAACTTACGACTTCTCTTCTTGTTACTGTCCATCAGCGAAGGATGCCGCGAACAAACATCCTCCAGCATTGGAACCAATGCTTTCTCTATTTTCCCCATATCCTTAAAATCAACAACATCATCATCCTCTGAGTGAACGTCACTACGTTGCTTGGATAAGGAAGGATACGTTGGGCGACTTGTAGGCTCAATGCCTTCAAATGTCACTGAGAATAATTCAACTTCAACAATACACTTATCATTCAAAACATATCCACTATTTGCGTCCTCAAGTTCACTAAGGGGCATAAATTTAGCAAATCCCTGACTACGACAATTTGCATCGAACTTACCTGCTTCTCCATCTGCATTATTCAATCAAATCACCCAAACATAATTTACCATTTTCAGATTTAGAACAAAAACCTTATAAGTTAAAAATACATGGCACCACCAAAGCAAAAACAATTTTTAGAGCAATAAGACTATATGCGTCAAATGATACCTCCTTTTTTTCGTGATTTTTTCCTGGTAACTTGATTGACGACGGTTATGCTGAAGTTTGCGAGTATACTCCACCCTTTAGAAAAACTCCAAGTATGAACTGCTTCCAAATATATAGCCAATGACTCTGTTCTTCCTCTGTATATATGAAGTCTCCTGCAACAATTATAATAATTTGTCTGTCACAGATTTGATATTACCCGAATTTAATGTAAGTCCTAGTTGGGAGTTAATATTCCTCTTAAATATAAAATCTATTTCTCATATTTATCAAATTTTTCCCAAATTATACTTCCCCAACATTCAACAATAATCAAATTAGAGAGAAAATATATCATATTAACTAGCTTAACTTTCTTAATCTAATCAAACATAAGATATTACATATTTGTTCATTATAACAAACAATTATAAGATGTTAGCAAAAAAAAAAAAAAACAATTATAAGATAAAAAAATAAATAAATAAGAATGAATAAACAAATACTGCTTTCGTCCTAGAAGTAGGACCTTTGCAGTGCAATCACACAACAAAAGATGGATCTGTCTTCCACCCTTTTCCTTTCCATCCGCTGCCTGCATGTGCCGTTGAATTAAGATCTCATCGGCTCAGGCTTTTCCTTTGTTATATAAAAAATTTTATAATATATTAAATCTGATCTATTGACATCTTAATACAACAGATTGAGAAAAGTATTGACATCTTAATACAACAGATTGAGAAAAGTATCGGCAGCGGATAGGAAGGAAAGGATGGAAGCCAGATCCAAGATCCCCAGAGGATCTACATTTGAGACTGGAGGTGGTACAAAGCAATTGAAAAAGAAGTAGAGCTTTTGAACGAAACAAGGAATTGAAATGATATAAAATAACATATTTTAATTACCAAGCACAATCGCCGAGGATGAAAACCTCAGAATAGTGTCGGAGTCGGACACTGGTCTTCAATAATGAACTGAGGAAGTTTGTAATTGTCCAAGCTATTTTCTTGCATGTTATATCCTTCTGTTCCCGATTCTTCATCTTACCATCAACTTCCTCTGTAAATGTGTTTACCTAAACACAATCAAAAGCCGAAAACCAACCACGCATAAAAACGCATGAAGCAACTAGTGAAAGGAGCACTGTTCTTAAAACCAAGCTGGACCATCGGCCGGAGTTTGGGACGGTTCAGATTGAGCGGAAAAATAGCCACTTTTGAGCCGGGATCCCTCAGGAACCGATTTTGGAAAACAGACAAGATGACAGAAGAAAAAAGACAGATGATTAAAAAATCCCAGCAGATCCCATCATTTTTTCCCTCTCAGTAACAGTAAAATTTGCAGAAAGTTTGGAGAAAAAACCTTCAAATACTCACTAGCTAGCAAGAAAGGTCAAGCCTTTGTCTTTCAGTACCAACAAAATTTGAAGAAAGTTTCGTAAAAAAACTCTTCAAATACTCAATAGCAAGAAAGGTCAAGCCTTGAAGTCGTGCGCGGTGTGGTTCGTCGATGAAATGAATCTGGAAGCCTCAGGAAATAAAAAGTGAAGGTTGAACTCTGGAGGAAGAAAAGGAAAAAATCAACAATTTTTAAAGAAAGAAGAAATTAGTTAAAAGAGGAGGAAGATGGGAATTAAAAAAAGAAGAGCAGTAACCTGAGAAGGCAAAAAGATCAGAGCTCGAAGGTAGCAGAAACTGGAGTGATGGCCCTGGGAAAAGATACCAAAACCGAAGACCACAGTGATGGAAAGCAGAGAGCTGGGGGCCAAAAACATAAACCCGGAAATTTATTTACTCAGTTTTTGGACTTGTTATAATTTTTTCAGAGAATGTGTAAAATTTTTTGGGTTAGTTTTCTATATTGGCCCCATTTATTTAATTACTTTTTGAATTGATTCCTCATTTTAGTATTAATATATTTATTATCACCGCTGCAGTTAACTCTTAAAAATGGATGGTTTTACGTACATTTTCTTTTTTTTTTTAATCTACTTTTGAATTCAAACTATGCATAAGAAATAATTTTATAAAAGAAAATTAATCTCCAGTTATTAAGAAGGATTAAAGGTCATTTAACCTATATGTATCATAGATTATTAAGTGGTGTCACACTTCCCTTAAACATTCCAAAAAGTAGTGATTTCCTCTGTTGTAGCTTGCAAAAGCAATCAAAATTTTAGGATATTAAAATATACAATATAATAGTACAACTGAGTAATCATGCTTTTCGCCCCGTGCGAGTAGATTTCCCTCTGATAGGGTTTCGGTTCCCTCCGTTTAGGGCTTGGCCGTCACCGTCGAGCAGCCACACACTACGAGGGTGGAGGTCAGCCCCTTCTCCGGTTAGGGCTTTTTTCTCCTTCTGATGGAGTGTTTGGGTCGGATTGGCATGTCGTGGCTGGTGGCTACGCTGACCGGGAACGAATCCGACGACAGTAGTGTAGGCGAGGCGGTCGGAGGCGAGGCGTTCAAGCATCCTTCTCCCGAGACGCTCTCCGACTACGACCTCCGATGGGTGCCCCCATGGCCTTCGACGACGAGATCTGTGGTGGAGGTGTGGCGTTCGAGACAACGGAGCTCAACGATGCCGACACAATCCCAGGTGAATGCTTTGCGATTCTTGGAGGTTGAGGTAAGGGGTTCACAAATGTTTCGATCTGTGCCTTCCGATGGACTTTTGGGATTGATTGTTGTGATTTGTAGAATAGCTCCGATGGACAACGGAGCTCAACGATGCCGACACAATCCCAGGTAAAATCTGATGATTGTGTTGAAGATTTTGATTCCAGTATGATTTGGTTAGTCTCAATTGAATGGGTGATTCATTATTCTTCCTCACTGATCAGTGGGTCTAATTTGTCAATATACCTTAATCAAGATGTTGTCCTATTAGCACTGGTGTGGATGGTTAGATGGGAAAGAGTAGAATCGGCAGAGTCAAGGCCAAAAGATAGGGGAATTAATACTTTCTCAAGATATGGTTATGCTTGGTTTGGAGTATCTGTACGTGGAAGGCAGATAAAATGTATTATTGGTCAAGTGTCGAAGGGAAGTGCATTAGATAGAAAATTCATAATTATCAGTATAGGTTTGTTCAGTAGAAGTGTATGTGCTGTTCTTCAGTGGCTAAGCATGTGCCTGTTCAGTGTCTTGATTAACACTGTTCATTTTCGGGCTAGACATGTGCCTGCTCAGTGCGTACGGCATTACTGTCCATTCTCAGACTGGTGGTTTGATTTCTTTTCCTTTCGTCTATTGGTTTGTGCTTTTTCTAACCTCATGATGAATATTGCCCTCCTTGAGTACATTGTTGTACTAAGGAAATTGGTTAGGAACCGTTGCAGATGTGTTCCCACGGAAGCATATTTGGTAGCCGTATGGATTGCCAAAGCTTCATTGGAAGGGTCTTACCCTATTAGATGGGTGTATCGACCTTCATTCAAAGCGCAGGTGCAGGTCAGTTCGGCCATTAGTGCGGAAGATGTACTAGCTCTATGGTTGTGTCCTACCTGTATTAAAGAACATTTAAATTCTTGCCCTTTTACCTTGTTAGCTAGCTTAAGTTGTTTAATTTCCCGTTTTATTGGTGTTGTATGTTTTAATTCAACCTTTGAGACTTTGTAACTTAGTTGAATTTAATACTACTTTTTCCTTTGTTGGCAAAAAAAAAAAAAAAACAGTACAACTGAGTACAACTGAGGTCTATTCTCTTACAAAGCTAGAAAACCTTGAATTTCAGTTGTAAGAATACTAAAACAAATTAGAAGAAAGAATTTGCTTTACTGAAATTATTATCCTCATATCTATTATTTATAAATTTTCAGAGTTTAAGAAACAAAAACCGGCAGAAAACAGAGAAATACGATGTGGAAGATATTGAATCTAACCTTCATTGTCTTTATATTTATTAGAGTTAATCTCAAAAGAGTTCAATCTTACTTCCACAGATTATAGAAATGAAACACATTTAAAGAAGCTCTTAAGTGAATAGTAAATAACACTCGTTGCAAATCAATCAATTCAATCACAGCATATGATTTAAATAAATCAAACTTCACAACAGAATCTATTCTTATTCAGAGAGTATTAAACACCTAAATGCATATCAATCTATAATCTTATAAATGGTCATGCAGAAATACAAGATCAAATGAATTATAAACTCAGAGCTCAAGTTCTAAACAGAGCAAAAGAAATCTGAATCTAGCTATTTAAAACCGAATCAACTCCCTTGAAATTCGGTGAGTCAAGCTTTGGCTCCTCTCTTAGGGAAGTGAAGAAGCTTAGCTGCTCATAGTGTTGTAGGAGGCTTCAGCAAGATAGTGATATGCTTCCACTATAGCTAACTCGCTTCAATCTCAGAAGAATCGGAGAATGGAAGGTGAGTGGCGGAGTATACGAAGCTTCGGTGTGAGTGAATAATCCGAGAGATTTCCCGAATAAAATCTGGATGCCGGAGAGTATGAAGCTTCTCCGTCTTTTAGAAAAAAATCATCCCATCCCGAGCTCTCTCTGGAAAGAGCCAAAAATCTCTCGAGTTTGGGAGTGTGTGTGAATCCATTGATCTCCTTGCATGTGTTCATTGATAAAGTCGTAAAATTGCTGTCCAAACTTGTTGCATTCCAGCTGACTCGCCGTTCGGCCTTTTCCGTGTGGTCCCCACGCGAGCACGTGCATTCCAATTGACCACCTTTTAGCTACCTTCTGCCACTCGCATCTCGTCTTTTTTTTTTTTTTAAATTGTTTTTCAAGATTTGAGATTGGCCATTTCTCCACTTTGCCCCTGCATGTATAAAAAATTCCAAACAACATTATATGTTTTCAAATTATCACAAAATGTATATTTTTAACCTATAAAAATATTCTAACAATAATAAAATCCCATAAAAAAATAGTAATAAAATGGGTTTATTACGTATCAATATTTAACATGCGTGTTTATCCCATAAGATTCTTCAATTTTTTTTAAATCCATTTAAATGTTATTTCCCATTTTTAATTTTTCTTTTGAAATTTAAAAACTCTTCATGTGTCAATTTTTTACCATCAAAATGATGTGTAGAACTTAGGCCCTGTTTGGTAAGAGGTATTTGGGGGTAGGGATTAGGAGTGGGTCAGGGATTGAGTCAGAATATATTGTTTGGTTTAAAGGACTACGGATGCTTAGGGATTGGGAGTATCACGAAAGTGGGATTGCAGCAAAGCCAACCCCCCCTGATATTGCGTTTTCAATCTTGGGATTGCAAATTTTAGAGACAAAAATATTCCTATTTATAATATTCTCTTGACAACAATACCCTTTATTAATTTTGCCCTAAATTATAACTTTTAACTTTATTTCATCTTTCATCAATTATAGTGCTCCAGTGAGAAAGCAATACATTATCAATATTCATTAATGAAAGTGAAAATCTAGGAATATCTAGGAATCAGAATTAAAGATTAAAGGCAAGGAGTTCTCAAGCGGCGTATGCACCCAAAAATGGTGTCATGATTAATGAAAATCGCATACACATGTAATTTCAAAGTTCAAACCTTCTACATATCTAAAACAAAATTATATAGAGGAATTCAACTATTATTGAAAGGTCAAACTCCGCAATTGACGCCTTCTCATATATCTCGCAGCTTGGTAAAAAGCCTCAAAGATACTAGATTTTTTGTTTTCAATTTACTTGCTTCAAGACAAAGCAAAAAATTGATAATCTGAAGGTGCGACGGAATATAGCATATTAGAGTATAGCTAAGGGAACTCACGATGCAATTAGCATGTAAGCGACACCGACAAGCTGAAGCTTCTGTTTCGTATTGTTTCTCTCACTTTCAGAACCCCAATCCTTGATTCTCTGTACGCCTTGCAGAAAACCATACTAATCGAAATGTGACGCTGAGGTTTGAAGATGAAGAAAAATATCTTCGACTTGCGATGATCTCACAGGTATTCCAAATCTAGCTATCCTCAACGCAGCAGAGAATCCAAAATCGATCGATTAAAGTTTGGGATTTTTGATAGGGGTATTTGAGTCTTTTTATAATTAGTTGCTGTTTATTAAATAAAATTAATGAAATCAATCCCTCCAATTATTATATCTCATACCAAATGTATTTTTAAAGTACTAATCTCAGTCTCAATCCCAATCCCAATCCATCAAAATTCAATACCTCATATCAAACAGGGCCTTAAATCCAAACACCCCCCAACACACACACACAGTTTCTTTACTATTCTTTTTGGCTTTGTGATAATTTTCAAACCATCCTTTAAAAGATACAAGTCAATATTATAGAAACTCACATTTTATGCCGTGGTTTTTTTTAAGCTTTAATTCCTTCGAATTTCACAAATGCAGTTTTTAAATGTGGAAGCTGGCAAAAAAACGTTTTTAAATGTGGAAGAATTTCGACTTTAGAAATTACTAGTAAAATCTGGAAAATTGACTCGTGGAAGACGTGTAAGGGGAAGCATATGGTGTAAACAAGACAAATAAATTGTGGTATTTCAGATTATATATAAAAAGTAAATAATAATAACACGCTTTTAAGTTAAATAAAATAGAAGAGGATAACATCCTCTTTATCCAAATCAATCAAACCACTTGCAGCCAAAGAGAGGATTTGGTAAATTATTTGATTGAATTATGTGAATTTTTTAGTATCTAAATTAAAACGCTTATCTTCAAAGCCTAAGTCTACACTTGATCAAATATTTTCTCGTCATACTAATGCTTTGCTCTTTGTTAGCCAGATTTTTCTTTATCTTGCTCATTTGTGTCTCCAAAATCACCAAGTCTTTGCTTCAGCCTCTCAACTTTCTTTGCTTTCTCCAAACATTCTTTTATATCCGAAGCAGATTTAACACACAAGGCTCCAACTAATTCAAATCTAGTCTACTCATCTCAGTTTGCTCCCACAAAGCTTGAAGCTTGCTTCCTCATTCACATCTTTCCATTTGTGTTTTTTTTTGTTTTTAAAAAAAGAAAGAACTTGACCCAATGTAGTGAATGTCCACTTTACAAATCTACGACTTCTCTTCTTTCTACAATCTCTAAATAAAGAATGCCACGAACAAACTTCTTCTAGTAATGGAACCAATGCTTTCTCTAATCCTCCCAAAGCCTTAAAATCAACATCATCATCATCATATGTTGGGCGACTTGTGAGCTCAATGCCTTCAAATGCCACAGAGAATATTTCAAACTACAACAATACATTCATCCTTCAAAATATATCCACTATATGGGACCTCAAGTTTATAATGGGAAAAAAGTGGGTGGTCTAGGATTCAAGAATCTTGTTGCCCATAATCAAGCTTTTATTATGAAGCTCTGTTGGGGTTTATTGACAAAAAAGGATGCATTATGGGTGCAATGCTTTCTTTCAATGTGGTACCTCAGTGGTTCCAACCCTTGGCAAAAAAAAAAAAGCTCAGCATCTCGAACGTGGCAGGCCGTACGTCACGACTCACGACAGTGTGGGATACATTCTTTCTTGGAATTGGTAAGAGGGTTAACAATGGTTTGGACACTAGCTTTTGGTGGGATTTGTGGACACCTCTTGATAGGCCTCTCATTGCTTACGTAAACAGTGGTGTTCGCTTAAATGCCTTAAGACAAAGTTTCAGATCATATATCCCCTAGTGGTTCTTGGCAGATTGGTAACTGGCATGGTATTCTTCCTCATTGGATCATTAACACTTTGATCAAGATAAAACCACCTACTGCTACATACCCTGATTGTTTTACATGGCGACCAATAAAGGATGAGAATTTTTCAGTCAAATATGCTTCCAGGTTTATTGTGCAAAAGAAAGCAACGGAAATAATGCTATCTGGAGTCATTTGTGGAAGTGGCAGATTCCTGAGAAGGTTAAATTCTTCATGTGATAGATTTTCTAAGAGAGATTGGTTACAAACTCATTAAGAGCTAATTGTGGTCTCTCTATTTTGAATGATTATCCCTTAGCTTCCAGTGTCATAGAGAGGAGAGATTACTACATATACTTAGAGATTGTGAGAGAGCGAGAGAACTATGGCAACATATTTTATCTCCTAACAAATCTTTCTAGATTTTTCTCTAGCAATTTGCTGGTTTGGCTTTAGTGGAATGTACGACATAGCCCCAGGCGGGGTCTCTTTAACAACTATGCTTGGACCAGAGTTTTTAGCCTGGTGTGCTGGACATTGTGGACTTCTAGATGTCGTTAAATTTTTGAATGGGTTACGGCTTCTGCAAGGGACCTCTTACATAAATGTTCCTATCATCTCATGGAGCACACCGTGAATGGTGAGCTTAAGCATAAGGTTTTTTATTAGTTCAAGCATACTTTTTCTAGTAACCTATAACCAATCCCGAACTTAGCATTCTTCCGGTCCTTAATATAAAATATATGTACTTATTAAATTAAGAAAGTTGGTTAAGTTAATTAATATAACATGTATTTTCTAAAACATCCTAATCATCTTCCTTAATTCCCTCATTTCCTCTTTTATTTTATTATTTTTGATGGAACATCAATAAGGGTAAATTAGGAAAAGATTGACAGTTATGAAAATTTTGACTTATATTTAGTATTAAGATCAACTCTTCAAATATGTCTTATGTTAAGGATTGAAGGAGTATTACACTTTTTTCTTAATTTTTTTTTTTTGCCAACATTAGTATTACACGCCATAATGCTTTTCAAACAAGCATAGTGTTGTGTTGAATGTTGAAACATGGTGCAAAGAAAAAAAAGGTTGATGTTGAAACAATGTATTTAGATGATGAAATGATGTCATGTTTCGATGAGATAAGGATTATCGTTCTCGCTAGCTAACAAAATTAACCTCTCATTATTATGAAGGATTAAAAGGCATGTGACCCTTATATTATTTTTCCAGTGGTATCACATATCATAAATATGGCAACATTCAGATTTCAACGTTCATATGAAGGATTTCAGTGAATGGCCTGATCTAAGGGAAGGGATTGCTAGCTTAATATTTGCAGCCCCTACGGGCTCAGAAATTCCAGAGCGAGGCAACGTTCAGTTTGAAGTTAATCATTGACATTTTTTATGGAATTTGACATTAAAAATCAAATAACAACAGAGCACACTCTTACACACACACACATATATAGGACGCATTTAATTTATTGCATTATCCATGTATAGGCCTAGGGCGTTCCATATCCAATTTTTTCATCCAAATCCTTCTCTTCAAAGTGTTGTTCTGCACTCATTAATTCTTTTCTTGTCATCTCAGCACTTTGTTCAGTGTTAGCCAGCTTTTCCTTTATCATGTTCATTTCTTTCTCTACAACCACCAAATTTTGCTTCAACTTCTTCATTTTCTCTACCTTTTCAGCATATCCTTTCATGTTTATAGCAGACTTTACAAGAGGCTCCAACCAACTCAAGTCCAATCTACTCATCTCAAGTTCTGCCCACAAAGGTTCAAGTTTGTCACATGCTTCCTCATTCATATCTTTCCACTTCTTGTCCTTTAAAAATTGCAGAACTCGACCCAATAAATGCCCATTCGGTAAACTTCTTACTTTTGTTCTTACAAACAATGAAGGATGCCGCGAACAAACTTCCTCTGGAAGCGGAACAAACGATTTCTCTATTTTCCCCAAATCCTTAAAATCAACAATATCGTCGTCCTTTGAGTCAACTTCTTTGGGTTGCTTGGATAACGAAGGATATGTTGGACGACTTGTAGCCTCAATGCCTTCAAATGTCACCGAGAATATTTCAACTTCAACAATGCATTTATCATTCAAAATATATCCATTTAATGGGTCCTCAAGTTCACTCAGGGCCATAAAAATATTGTATCCCCAATTATAACTTTGTGCACAGAACCTATCTGGCTCATCTGCATCTGCATTATTCAATCAAATCACCCAAAATATAATTTTCCCATTTTCAAATTTAGCAAAACTAAGGACCTTACTTAAAGTTAAAAATGACACTACCCAAGCGAACACAATTTTTAGAGGAATAATGAATATGCAAGAAATTATACCCCCTTTTGTTCGAGATTTTTCCCTGGAAACTTGATTGACGACGGTTAAGCTGGAGGCTGCGAGTATACTCCCTCCTTGACGCAAACTCGAAGCATCAGCTGCTTCCAATATATAGCCAATGATTTGCTGTTGTTTGTTTTTCCTCTGTATATAAGAAGTCTCCTACGATAATTATACTAATATGTTTATTACATATTTAATAATATATGCTAATATTTTCATTGCATATTTATTATTACTCACACACATACTTCCTCCTCTGTCCATGCAAATTTGAAATTTTTCGTCTAATGCCACATATATACTTGCAGTAAGATTTAAGATTTTCTTACAATAATAGCGCGTAATCATAAAATGCACAAATTAAATGATTAAAAAAATATGCAGTCAAGTCCATAAATCAATAAATACTAGTATAGTAACTATATTTGCTCGTTACATTTTCGTACAATTTATTGATTTTTACCGGAATGTGTAAATATATTGAATAATCCAACCAGCAATTATACGAGTAAAAAAAAAACAGAGAAATAAATAAGAAAGAACAAACAAATTGAAAATGGAAAAGTGATTTTGAAGAAAAAAAGAAAATAATGATATTAAAATAACATATTTCAATTACCAAGCACAATCGCCCATAGTGAAAACATCAGAACAGTGTGGGACATTGGTCTTCAATGCACTGAAGTTTGTGATAGTCCATGCTATTTTATAGCATGCTATATCCTTCGGTTCCTGATTATTCATATCGTACAATCAACTTGCTGTGTGTGTGTGTGTACACCTAAACACGATGAAACTCGAAAACCAACGGGTCAATAAGAGTAAGATAAAAAACCAAAAACCCCTTAATTAACGTAGAAGGAAACGGACCATAAGAAACATGAAAAAGGGATATTCCTTTCTTGTTGCGGATAGGGAGGAGATTCCAAGATGTCATTATTGTTGAGAATCAGAAATATTCCAAATGCAGAGTAGGTGCTAGGTAATTCTTTACCATCATGCCAAAGTTGTTCATTGACTTGCACAACCCAAGATTCCACCCAATCATAAGGCACGAAATTTACAAAAGGAAACAAAAGCAATATAGTTCTATCATAATGCACCCAATGTGATTATCCAAAGAATTGTTGTATTGAAACGAAATTAATGATTCTGAATGAACCTGCTATTTCTCAGTAAATTTGAAAGGCAGTTACAAATGTTACTTCTGTCCAAGGATGAAGTGAAGCATGGCGCTTATTATTAGAATACATCAAGAAAAGTTTCACATTGACTACATAAACATTGGAGTAAAGGTATATAATTTAATGGTAGGTTTGATCAAATTGACTTGAGTCATTTTGATAAAAAGACTAACCTAATACATATCTAAATCACTAAATCTAATACTTGTGAGGTTCTTGGCATAAAGGCTAGTGATAACTCTGGCAAGTATTTGCTTACTGTGCCTCTAGAAGGCTATGGAACTGCATTTTGAGTGTCAAGATGCCTCCTAATTATGTTTATTGTGAGTGGTGCTTTGTGCGCCAAGAAGCTCTTTTTAGGATTCATGTGAAGAAAGAGTGACTGAATATGTAATGTAAATTTATTATAAATTTTCATTTTTGCTGTAAATACATTAAATGTTTTTATTTGTTGTGAATGTATAAAATAGCTTAATTAATCAAGTTTTTCATAAATGAGCTCATCCCTAAATCCTTTTTCTCCTTATATGCTCCCCGATTTTTAATATAACATTCACTTTAACGAAGAAAGTAAACGACAACATGAATTTTATATTAAAGATATAGGGAGCAGTGGAGCAATATACAAGTTTTGCTGTGTGTATATATATATATATATATCATATTGATGGCATATTATTTAAGTTTCATTAGAATTGTATAACTTTGTTTACGCTTTAAGTTCCAGAAGATCCACATAAACGTAAAGAATTACGAAATGGAGGGTGTACTAAATGAATTTCACATAAAGACATATAATATTAATAATGTTCTTGTGAATCCAAAGGACAGATCCATTTCTTCCATTATTATTATATATAGGACTAGTGTTTTTTTTCCATATCCAATTTCTGCATCTAAATCTTTCTCTTCAAAGGTGTCTTCTACATACATTAATTCCTTTCTTATACTCTCAACCTTTTGTTCAATGTCACCTAACTTGCCTTTTGTCTCCTACATTTCTGCCTCCAAGACCATCAACTCTTGCTTCAACCTTTTCACTTTCTGTGCCTTCTCTTCATATCCTCTCATATTTAAAGCTGATTTAATAATAGGCTCCAGCCAACTCAACTTTAATCCACTCATCTCAAGTTCTTCCCACAAATGTTGAAGCTGCTCACGTGCTTCCTCATTCATATCTTTCCACTTCTTGTCCTTCAGGAATTGCAGAACTCGACCCAATGCAGTAAATGCCCACTCAGCAAACTTATGACTTTTGTTCTTTTTACAGTCCAGCAATGAAGGATGCCATGAACAAACTTCCTCTAGCAATGGAACAAATGAGTTCTCTATTCGTCCCAAATCCTTGAAATCAACGAAACCGTCATCATCACCCTTTAGACGTGCAGGAGCTTCTTTGACTTCCTTGAATAAAGAAGGATAAGTGGGGTGACTTGTAGGCTTATTAATACCTTCAGATCTTACAGAATAGATTTCAACTTCAACAATACATTCATCCTTCGAAATGTACCCACTAGATGGGTCTTCAAGAGTAGAAAGAGATATAAACGATGCAGAACCCCGACCCTCTGCCTTTCCATCGAACTTGGTTTCTATACCTGCATTATTCAACAAAGGACTAGTATATAAATTGGTATTGCAAGCTTTTTAAAATAAAACCACTATACCTTCAAGCCTTCAATTCATAAAGCATGCTTCGTTGACAGCAAAAAATATATAAATAAATAAAACATGCTTCATCTTTCATGGTTAGTGTAGAAGCACCGAAAGTCAAGATCCGCAATTATAGGCAGTAATTAGTCTTGATTGTACAGTGTTGTGTTGAAACATATTCCAATATTTTATTCTATCTTATGTGTATATATATGCGTATGTAATCTATCAAGCAATACAATAAAAAATTCAGTTTTCAATTCTCTTCATGGTATCAAAGAAATAGGAGAGAATAGGAATTATAATTCATACCAGAATTCTTCAAGAAGTCCTCTGATTAATCAGAATCAGCATCGGCATTTTAGCAATTTTGGTTCACGCCTCTGAGTTCTCCACTTTGTCAGAACCAGTATTGGCGTCAAGTAGTTCTGGTAGTGCCCTCTGTGTTCTCCCTGTCTCTACCAGCACTAGTGCAAAAAGTTAATTTGGCATGAGTTAAAATTACATTTTCGCCACAGTATTTAGGGTGTAGCAGAATTAGCCGTAGCGAAAAATATATATTATGGCATCACTTGCTTAAGATATGTCGCCGTAAATGAATATATTATGGAGTCAGTTACTTAAGATATATCACCGTAAATGAATATATTACGGCTTCTCATTGTAACTAAACCGACGCTATAATAGATGTGTGACAAATGAATTTTCAAATCTAATGGATATTTTTTTATTTTAAAATTTTCAAATACCACATGTCACATCTGTAGGAGGCCACCTCATCGTTGGTTCAACCACGTGTCTCCTCCTCACGCTACCACGTGTCACCTCCTACTGCTGCCACATGTCCACCCTCCTTGCAGTGCACCACGTGTCCTCCTCACGCTACCACGTGTCACCTCCTACTGCTGCCACATGTCCACCCTCCTTGCAGTGCACCACGTGTCCCTCCTTGAAGTACGCCAAGTGTCTCCTCCTTGCGCTGCCATGTGTCCACCCTCCTCGCAATGCGCCAAGTGTCACCTCCGAGAGCTGCCACGTGTCTGCGCCTCTTAAATCTTGAAAATGCCTCCCTTCCTGTTCGAACCCGGGACCTCATGCTCCTGGTGCCTTTACACTCGAGCCTTTGCCAGTTGCGCTAAGATGAACCTACGTTATTTTATTACATAATGTTATATATATAATATTATCATAATATAAAATTAATAATATATATAATATTATTAAAAATAAAGTAAAATAAATAAAAATTACAAAAAAATATTTATATATTTATGATTAATTAATTTCAAATTCAATAAATTTAAAATATTTAATAAATATTTTTATAACTATACTTTAATCAATTTTCTAAATTCAAATATATTTTTAATTTAAATTAATTAATAACAAATAATTTAATATTATAAATATTATTTTTAATATAAAATGATAAATATAATATTAATAACTAATAATTTATTTTTAAATAAAATTAAATAATAACTAATATAATAATATTAAAAATATTATTTTAGTCAAAAATTTTAAATATAGTATCAATAAATAATAATAAAATATTCAATAATAATAATATTTTATTTTTAATTAAATTTATAATACTATTTTTAATATAAAATTTTATAAATTTTAAAATTTTGCGACAGAATGTGTCATGGAAAAGTTCCATGGCACCATGGCAAAAAATATTTTTTGCAAAATTTGTGACGTAATTCCGTGGCTAATTTAGCCATAGAACTTTTTTATGGTTAATTCCGTGACAAATTTAGCTACGGAAAAATTCCGTCGAAAAAATTTCCAATGGAATTTCTGACGGATTTTCCATAGAATTTGCTACGAAAAAAATTCCGTAGAAAATTTTGTCGGAAATTGAGTGTTTTTTTGTAGTGCTCTATCTGGAAGCTACTACGTCAACAGTGATAAAGGGAAGTTGCAAAGTTAGCAGAGCTAGAGCGAAATTCATAAAGAAGCCGTGAAGTTAGCAGAGTAGTGGAGGTTTTTGTTGAAGGCATTAGGGCATCAGGTGGAGTGGGAATCGACGCAATATTTCCTTTTCTTTAGAAAAAAATAGTTAATATATTTTTAAGACTTCCTTAGAGCCATATGGGTTTTAATTAAGGTTTTGGTTTCCTATAGGACCCGATGCTATAAGTAAACTCGGTAAATAAATTATAAATTATGGGTCAAGTTCCACCCATAAATTGATCATCCATTTTTTTAATAATTAACTAGGTATAGTTAAGTAGTTAAAAGAAGTTCACTAATCTCTATCAGATGGTCCTGAGCTATAAATAACCCATTTAAAAAAATTTATTTAAAATATAACTATAATATAATTATATTTTGGGAAAAAATATTTTTTAAAATTTATTTACAATATTTAATTATGGTTATGACATGTTATATTTCAAATTTATCTATTTCTCAATTAAATTCCAAAAATTTATATGAATTATGGCTTCTGGTGCTTACTAAATTGATTCCATAATTATTATTGTTATAGCATCTTAATTATGGCATTAGTTGAATATACAACCGATACCATATTATACATTACTGCGTCAGTTACACTTCAAACAGAAGCAAACTTATGTCACATGAATTATTACTTCCGTTCTTTAAGTAACTGATGCCATATTGTACCTTATAGCGTCCGTCAGTTACATGTAAAACAGAAGCGAAATTATGTTATATGAATTATCACTTCTATTTTTCAAGTAACTAATACAAAATCGTGTAGCTAAATTAGTATTTTGTACTAGTGAATATAATTATATTTTGGAAAAAAATATTTATAGTATTTAATTACAATTATGACATGTTATATTTTAAATTTATTTATTTCACAAGTAAATTCCAAAACTTTATATTAATTATGGGTTATGGTGCTTAATAAACTGATCCCATAATTATTATTATTATTATAGCATCTTAATTACGACATCAGTTGACTATACAACTGATGTCATATGTATATTACGGCGTCAGTTACACTTAAAACAGAAGCGAATGTATGTCACATGAATTATCACTTCTGTTCTTCAAGTAACTGATGCCATATTGTACATTACGGCGTCAGTTACACGTAAAACAGAAGCGAAATTATGTCACATGAATTATCACTTCAGTTCTTTCCGTAATTGATGTAAAATCATGTAGCTAAATTAGTATTTTGCACTAGTGCAGAACCCTTATCAACAACATCGTCAGAAACGTCTAAGTTGTTGACGTCGACGACATCGACAACCATCTCCGGTATATTGTTAGAATCCTCCAAGCACTGACCCACTTCAATTTCAGATCTTGGAATTCCAAGTAGTCGCCGGTGTTCTGTTCCGCTATCAGATTCTGCTTCGCTCTGCCGACCGACCAGGTGTAGCCACCAACCCACTCATCGCCAGGATTCTTAAGTTGATATCCAATCCATTCCACCTACAGTCGTTTCCGGTGCTCTCTTGTTCTGTCACTGCAGAACTGCTGTCAGCAGTAGCGATCTCTCCGTCCTGATAGTCACCCAGCTACAGATCTCTCCGTCACTGTCGAAAGAAGAACCTTCGGATCCGTTGATCTTTCTTTTTCAGTGCTCTCAGCCCTTTTTCCTCTCACGCCTCTCATTTCTCTTCTTCGTTAAAAATACTGAACTTGTTCACGAGGGAGTCGAGAAAAGGAAAAGGAAAAGAGAAAGAAAAGGAGGAAAAAAGAGAAAAGAGGAAGAAAAGGAAAAAAAAGGAAGGAATCCAAGGAAAAAAAAGGAGACAGCTACTATTCACAGGCACTGTTCATTGATGATGTTTTGTCCGTGATGCTTCACTATTCACTTGTACTGTTGATCAAGGCTTTTCATCGGTACTGTTTACTGTTCATCACGTACTATTCACTGGTGCTATTCATCGCACTGTTTACTGTTACTGTTCATCACATACTATTCATTGGTACTATTCATCAACGGTACTGTTTCATACTACTCACGGTGTTGTTCCCTATCAGCACCAACGACCATTGTAGCTTGTTTCTTCATTTCTAAATTGGTCAATATGTCTATAGTTTCTAATGCCTCTTCTTGCATGCCACGATCTGGTTCTAATGACATCTCTATTGTTCGAACCATAGAACAAAGAGATTCTAAAGGTCGTCCACTCTGTGATCATTGCCAAAAACAGGGGCACATAAAAGACACTTGCTGGAACCTCTATGGTAAACCTATTGACTGGAAGCCAAAATAAGGGCAAGACAGAGGTTACGTGGCTGAAGCTTCCAAGGAATCATCCCAAGGTGACAAACTGCACAAAATCATGGAAATGCTAGCCACACTACAAACTACGACAAAGCCTACTGCCATAGTAGTCAGGAGAGGTAATTTCTTTCAAGCCTTGACTATGATAAAAGAACTATGTACAGGGAATTGTTGGATTGTTGACTCAGGTGCCTCGGATCATATGACTGACAATAAGGCTCTCTTCTCATCCTATACTCCTATTACCAAAGGAGTGACAACGCGAATTGCTGATAACTCAGAGTCTATTGTAACTGGAATTGGTTCCATCAAAATCTCAGCTACACTCACTCTTCACTCTGTATTACATGTTCCAAAGTTGAAGTGTAATTTACTATTTGTGAGCAAATTAGCTAATGATGAACAATGTCAAGTTAACTTCTTTGCTACTCACTGTCTTTTTCAAGATCTGCTGACAGGGACGGCGATTGGGAGTGCAAAAGAGCTTGATGGTCTCTATTACCTTGATGAAAGTGATAGTCATCAGATTAAATCTTGCAATAAAGTATCTCTTCCTAGCACTAATGACTTAGAGTTATGGCACAAACATTTAGGTCATCCAAATTTAAATTACATGACTCAAATGTTTCCATCCCTCGTTCCTCATAAAATCACCTCTGATTTTCATTGTGATTCATGTGAAAAGGCTAAGCATTATCGTACTTCATTTCCAAAAATCCCATACCAAGCATCAAAACCTTTTTCCATAATTCACAGTGACTTATAGGGACCATCCCGTACTCCAAACCGATCCAAAACAAATGGTTCATCACATTTATCGATGATCATACACGTGTCAGTTGGGTCTACTTGTTGAAGGATAAAACAAAAGTGTATCAAGCATTCCTTAACTTATACAATATGATCCAAACCTAATTCCAAACCCAAATCCAGATCTTGCACACCGATAATGGGACTGAATACTTCAATCAAGTCCTGTCTACCTTTTTGACCGAAAATGGCATTGTTCACAAGAGTACTTGTCCCAATACGCCTCAACAGAATGGTATTGCTGAACGAAAGAATCGCCATATTCTCGAGATTACCAGAGCCATCATGTTTAGCAGTAATGTTCCTAAATATCATTGGGATGATGCTGTCCTTACTGCCATATTTCTCATTAACCGAATGCCAAGCCGACCACTGTCTTACAAAACACCACTTCAACTCCTCCACAAATACTATAACCTCCCATACCTTGAAAACACTCTACCACTCCGGGTGTTTGGTTGCATATCATACGTTCACCTCCATCACACCAATAAACTTGACCTTAAAGCCCTTCGGTGTATCTTCCTTGGTTATTCTCATTCCCAGAAAAGATATAAGTGTTATGATCTGATCTCCAAATGTTTATTTATCACATGTGATGTCACCTTTCTCGAAAATACACCCTATTATGCCTTGTCTGCAATTCAGGGGGAGAGAGATGGTAAATTTCAAACAAAAGAAACACTAAAGGATGACCAAACAGTCACAATTTATACACCTGCCCACACAAAACCTAATCCTGATATCTCTGATGCTCCTGATAACAACCTTGATATCCCTCATAATCCTGACAACCTTGATAACTCTGATAATGTGCCACAAAAGAGGTAATGAGCCACATGCTATTAGCACTCACCAGGAGTCGATACCAGTGGCAGGTCCAGGAGAAATAGAAGGTTCTGATCTTAATCTTCCCATTACAGTGCGAAAAAAACCTAGACAACCCAAATCATCTACTAGATATCTCATTGAGAAATTCGTCTCCTATAAGGCCCTTTCATCTAAATACAATGCATTTGTATCTCATCTTGATAGAATTAGGATACCAGACACTATTGATGAAGCTATGGCTATACCTGAATGGAGACAAGCTGTCTTGGAGGAAATGGAAGCTCTTAAGCATAATAAGACATGGGATGTAGTAGATCTACCACGAGGGAAGAAGCCTGTTGTGTGTAAATGGGTATTCACTCCTAAGTATAAAGTAGATGGAACTCTTGAGAAATACAAAGCTAGATTGGTTGCAAAAGGCTTCACGCAAGTATATGGGGAAGATTACACTGAAACATATGCTCCAGTAGCCAAGTTAAATACCATCAGAATTCTCTTATCTATTGCAGTGAATTTAGATTGGAATCTGCACCAACTCGATGTAAAAAATGCTTTCCTCAACGGAGAACTCAAGGAAGAGGTGTATATGAAGTTACCTCCAGGGTTCCCAGGAAAAAAGGCTAACCAAGTCTGCAAGTTAAAAAGGTCGTTATATGGGTTAAAGCAATCTCCGCGTGCTTGGTTTGACAGATTCACCCAGGTTTTGAAGAGATATGGTTATACTCAGGGGTAGAGTGATCATACCTTATTTTTTAAACATCATAAAGGCAAGATGGCTATTCTAGCAGTATATGTTGATGATATAATCCTTACTGGAGATGATGAGGTAGAGATCAATCAGATCAAGGGAGCACTTACACGGGAATTCCAAGTCAAAGATCTTGGAGAGATGAAGTACTTTCTTGGGATGGAAGTTGCTCGGTCGAAAGGTGGTATCTATATTTCCCAAAGAAAGTATATACTGGATCTCTTAAAGGAAACAAGGATGACAGGCTGCAGACCTAGTAACACACCTATTCAGGTTGATAAAATAAACGAAGAAGCAGACATTGGTAAAGCTGTGGACATAGGAAAATACTAACGAATGGTAGGAAAATTAATATACTTGTCCCATACCAGACCCGATATTGCATTTGCCATTAGTATGGTCAGTCAGCACTCCCATAATCCTACACAGAAGCATCTAAATGAAGTATACCGGATCCTTCATTATTTAAAAGGATCTCCGGGACGTGGCTTACTGTTCAAAAAGACTGATAAACGAAATATAGAATTGTTTACAGATGCTGATTGGGCAGGTGATCAAGATGATAGGAAATCCACATCTGGATATTGTACGTATATATGGGGTAACTTGGTCACATGGAGAAGTAAAAAGCAAAGTGTAGTTGCAAGAAGCAGTGCTGAGGCTGAATACCAAGCTGTGTCACTTGGGATTTGTGAAAGCATATGGATAAAACGTGTTCTTGAAGATGTAAAGGAATGCATAAATCTACCGATCAAAGTCTATTGTGATAATATGGCTACAATCAATATTGCTCATAATCCAGTTCAACATGATAGAACCAAACATGTCGAGATAGATAGACATTTTATAAGGGAAAAAGTTGATGAGGATATCATTGATCTAAGGTACATACCCTCTAAAGAATAAACCTCGGACATCCTCACTAAAGGATTGCCCAAGGACAAATTTGAGTATCTGATTGGCTAGTTGAACTTGATTGATATCTACAGTCCAACTTGAGGGGGAGTGTAGAAGCACCGAAAGTCAAGATCCGCAATTATAAGCAGTAATTAGTCTTGCTTGTACAGTGTTGTGTTGAAACATATTCCAATATTTTATTCTATCTTATGTGTATATATATGCGTATGTAATCTATCAAGCAATACAATAAAAAATTCAGTCTTCAATTCTCTTCAGTTAACTCAAATGATAAGGGCGAGGAGGGGTATGGTTAGAAGTCAATATCTCATATGTAATGAAAAAAAATAATAATAATAAAACGTGCTTCATTTGGACCAAACAAGATTAAGTACATCTATAGTAGAAGAGGTCTGGATTCGAATTTAACCCACCCAATGTTTATCCAAAAACATAAGAGCTAGTTGACTAATTTGGATAAAGAAAGTTAGTTATATTAATTATTTGTAATAAATATAGGTTAATTTTTCTAAAATATAATATTTCATCATACATGATTACCCTTAGATAACAACTCCTTAATGTATACAATCAATAAAGATACTTTATAAAAAAATTATAAATTTAGGAAACAAAGTGGATTGGAATCTTATATATAGAACCATATTCAATCACAAATTAACTTTTATATTAAAGACTGGAGGTAGTAATTTACTTTTCATAGGCCATCTAATAGTTTATTTACTCTTCAGATTATATGAGAAGAAACACCCAATTAAAGTCAGAAAAAATGACACAACCCAACTGAAAACAGTTTTGACTCTAACAATAATGAATAAACATGAAGTAATAATACTTGTTGCTTTTGTAATAGATTCTTCTCTGGCAAGTTGATGGACCAAGGTTATGGTGTAATCTGCATATAACACCATCCTTGAGGCAAACTCGAAGCATCAGCCACACGCAAATATATAGCTAGATCCTTCCCCTCTCGCACTACTACAAAAAACGTTTTTAACGTCCCTTTTTTAGGCCTTTTAACGTCTGAAAATAAGGGGACGTCTATGTGAGCGACGTAGTAAAAAATGGCAATAACGTCCGTAGATAAAAGGACGTTTAAAATTTGGACTTTAGACGTCCCCATTTTAAAGTGGGGACGTCTAAAGTGTCACTGTAGCACTTTAGACGTCCCCACTTTAAATTGGGGACTTCTAAAGTGCTTTTTTTTTAAAAAAAAAATCGTTTATATTACAGATCTGAACTGAACAGTATTTAAAGCCAGAAATTACATATCATCAGCAATAAAATTACAGATCTAGTGTCTAAAATCCAAATCTACACAATAATAACTCCAAAACTGAAATCTCATAGGGAGAAGATGAAAACAATAAGAGAAATCAGTTGCAAAAAACTTATCTCCTTCTATTATTGAAATTCATTTTCTTGTAATAATGAATAGAGAAGAGCGACAGGGAGAGATGAACCTCGTTTTCTCAGCGGAACGTAGCCATGAAGCATGTTTCAGAGTCCTGATCTACAAACCATAACAACACGAGTTAGAAAATAAAATAGAAGGAAAACCCAAAGAAAAAAGAGAAAGAGGATAAAATAATAAACAATAGTAAGAAAGCATAACAGATCTGGAGGTGAAAAAAAGAGAGAGAAAGGAAGAAGTAAGAGTAAAATGAGCATATAAAGAAGAAGAAGCAAAAGTTAAAACGTGTGGTGGTAATGACTTTTCTTATGTTTACAGCGATGGGAAAAGAAAGATGAGTGTAAAAGTAGTATAAGACTGACAAATATAGACTGTCAGTAAAAATTTGAATTATTTTTTACGTCCCCAATTTAATTTAAGGACGCCTAAAGTTGTTCAGTTTTTTTAAAATTTTTTTTTTTACTTTAGACGTCCCCAATTCAGATTAGGGACGTCTAAAGTATGACCTTAGACGTCCCCATATACATAAGGGACGTCTAAAGCATTTTAAATTTTTTTTTATGACTTTAGACGTCCCCATATATATTGGGGACGTCTAAAGCATTTTAAAATTTTTTTTTTTGAATGAGGGACGCCCTTTGGCGTCCCTCGTATATATATAGGGACGCCAAAATGGCGTCCCTATATATATATACGAGGGAGATTCAAAAAAAAAAATTTTTTTTAAATGCTTTAGACGTCCCCAATATATATGGGGACATCTAAAGTTATCAAAAAAAAAAAAAATTAAAATGCTTTAGAGGTCCCCAATGTATATGGGGACGTCTAAAGTCATATTTTAGACGTCCCTAATCTGAATTGGGGACGTCTAAAGTAAACAAATTTTTTTTTATTTTAGACGTCCCTAATTCAAATAGGGACGTCTAAAATTTGTAAAGTCACATTTTAGACGTCCCTATTTAAATTGGGGACGTCTAAAGCTATTCAGTTTTTACCTATAATTACAAAAATGCAACTGCCTTTATTTTTTACCTCCCTTTTTTAAAAAGGGACGTCCTTTAGGGACGTTAAATATATATTCTGTAGTAGTGTCGCCTTCCTCGGTATAAAGCAACTTTCCTACAACAATCCTCCCACCCACGACAAACAATGTTTGAATTAAAATTTAGCCAAATTTAGGAATACAATATCATCCATCGATGGAACCAGAAACAAATATGACAGGTGAAAAGTGCAGAGAAGAAAGAGATGGGGAATAATAATTGTTATATTTAATACTTATACAAGAAGAGATTTCAAAGAACACGAGAGATGAAGGATAGACAAGTTAGATTTAATTACCAAGCACGATCCCCTATAGTGAAAACCGAAGAAGAGTATAGTGTATTGGTCTTCAATTTACTGAAGCTTCTAATTGTCCATGCTATTTTCTTGTATGATATATCCTTCACTTCCTGATTCTTCATCGTACAATCTCCTTTATATATATATATATATATAATCAATTAGTTGAAACTCATTAACGCATAAGAGACTAACTGACTTGTAGCTTTTAAAATAGGAACCTATAGTAACATTAATAAAATATAATTAACCTGAAACGAAACTTAAAATAACAGTGGGTGAGGGATATTATAGGAAATGAAGCTCACAGCCTTTAGACGCAGATAATAATTGCAGCAAGACTCTCACAGCCCTTAGACTCAGATAATAATTGCAGCAAGACTAATACATACAAATTAAAAAAGCACAAAGAAGACCATTATAAAGGAAAACAAGACAAGCAAAATGAAGATAGAAAGCGGTAATCCTCTTCTTGCTGTAGAGGCCAAGTGCAGGGTAGGTAGAGGTGGTAATACGGTCCGGACCGGTGGGTTCGGGCCAACCCGTCACGGGTTGGGACCATATGGGTTCGGTCCCAAAAGGACCGCATCCATATGGGTTGACATTTAGCCAACCCAACCCATAACTGCTGGGTTGGCGGGTTGGGCGGGCCAACCCATATTTATTTTCAAATTTTTTTAAAACAATATATTAGGATTGTTTTTTTTTTTTATATACAATAAGCCTTATTGAATAAGGTTGTTTTCTCTACACACTTAAACATGACGAAATTAAAATACATTACAAATTAAACATTCAGCATAGGTTCATACATAACAAAATAAAATAAGGTTGTTTCAATTTGAAGCACGATGTGAAGCCATATCTTGAACTCGATCACTTTGCTTTTGCCCAGGTAAATCCGTCACTGCCACAGATATTAAAACAAAGTGAAATATAATATTATGCTAATTTAGTAATTTTAAATGAACAAATAAATGACAATGAGATAAATGAGTAAATATAATTATATTACCATCATCAATAACATCTTCCGTTGGGAAACCAAGCATCCAATTACGTGTACAGATAAGGGCTTGAACATTATCAGGAAGAAGAGAGCTTCTATACTTTGTGAGAACTCGTGAACCAATACTGAAAGCTGATTCACTAGCTACTGTAGTTATTGGAATGCTTAAAATATCAGACGCCATCTTTGAAAAACAAGGAAAACGAGCAGAGTTAGTCTTCCAATAATCCAAAACTTCCATGTCTACATATAAGTTAGGATCAAGTGTTGCTTCTTCTAGATAGTAGTCTAATTCAGACTTTTCCACTGATGCAATGTCTTTACTCTTGCATTTAAGATAAGTCTACAATATAGTAATAAAGTATTAGTAAGCTATCAATCAAAATAACATTAATAATTCAACTAATCAAGAGTTGCAAACTTACCCCAAAAGCAATATTGGATAAATTTGCTTTTCTTCCACTGCTTGCAATCGAATGAAGAGGAGGTTGGCCAGATATTATTGTTGGAACATTTCCATTGATAGTAGAAGTAGAACTTGAACCAGCTGATGTAGCAATATCAAGGCCTGAAGATGATGATGATCCTACTCCTATCACACTCAAACTTTTGTATTCATTGAAAACACAATACAACTTACTCTTAACATGTTCAATCTTCTCATTGTAATATATGGGATCAAGTTGAGAATAAGTAAACCTTATTATATCAAACTTCATCCGTGGATCAAGAATGATTGCAATTGCAAGGATAACGCTACAATCACTCCAATATTTGTCAAACTTTACAATCATATTCAGAGCCATTTGTTGAATCACTGGGTCATCATTATGCACATGTTGCTTTAGCAATAACTCAATGGTTGATATTTGCACAAAATACATATTAGCAGTTGGATATGATGACCCAGAAATCAACTCAGTTATCACTGCAAATGGAGCCAAGAAGTTGCACATCTCCACTGCTCTAGACCACTCTTCATCTGTTAGAGAAAGATTATAACCGGTGTCATGGAAAGCTAAAGTAGCAAAAGCATCTCGATATGTAATTGCACTTTCTAACATTGTATGTGTTGAATTCCATCTAGTTGCAACATCCAACCTCAAGCCCATAGAAGTTGTAATGCCAACTTGTTCCACACATTTCTTGAAATTGATAGCCCTTGCCTCTGATGCCCTTACATATCTAATGCTATCCCGAATCTTTTGCACAGCTTCACTTGTTACCTTCAACCCCTCCTGAACTATGAGATTCAAGATATGGGCACAACATCTCACATGAAAAAAGTCACCATTACATACCAAACCTTTACTCAAATTCAACCTATCTTTCAATATCTTTTGCATACTATCATTTGCTGAAGCATTATCCAAAGTAATAGAAAACACTTTCTTTTCAATCCCCCAATCAACCATTAAATCATACACCTTTTTTGCCAATTCAACTCCAGAGTGTGGAGGTTCCATGTGTGTGAATGCAAGTATTTTGCTATTAAGGTTCCATTTGTCATCAACAAAATGAGCAGTCAAACAAATATATCCTTCAGCGGTTATTGCAGTCCATAAATCAGTAGTTAAGCAAACTCTACTAGGACATTTTGCAATTATTTGTTTCAGCTTTTCCTTTTCTCTAAGATACAGATTCCAAACATCTACCACAGAAGTTTTCCTAGTAATAAACCTACACTCAGGATTCAAAAACTGATTTATTTCCCTAACAACATCATATTCAGCATAAGAATAGGGAAAATCATGTACAACAATTGCTTTGGCAACCAATTCCCGGAATTTTTTATGATCAAGATGTCTACTTCTCACCTTGACAGTTTGGTCTAACATCATGTTACCAATGTCATGATATTTTGGAATTTCATGACATGAATCCACATGACGCCAAAGGGTTGAAGTGCCATTCTTACTACCCACAGCAAATTCTTTTCCACACCCTTTACATTTAGCTTTTTCTTTCCCATCTTGTATGCCAAGTTTAGTATAATACCTCCAAACATCAGATGTGCATTTTTTGCCCTCTTTGCAATACTGTCATGCGCAGAAGAGCCAAGTTCAGAGCCTATTCCATCTCCTCCTTCTGTAACATTAGTCTGATTCTCATTTGCAACATTCTTATTCATCTCAGACTCAGACATGTTATTTTTCTACAAATAAATAAGCAGAATAGGGCATCAACCACAACAGCTATCAAATCACATTTTCGTAAATCACATTACGTTAGGCTACCGCTCTGAGTCTTTGACTAAGCAAAATCAAATCACAAACTCTTAACTGAGTGAAAAACAAAACAGAACGCACCTGAGTGTCTTTGACTAAGCAAAATCAAATCACAAACTCTTAACTGAGTGAAAAACAAAACATAACGCACCTGAGGCGTTGAGAGGATACACGTACACCGGCGCTGAGATCCGAGTGAGTCGAGAGAGTGAGAGCCTGAGGCGTTGAGCACCGAGATCTGAGATTCACCGTCGGTTGAGTGTGAGTTGAGAGAGTGAGAGTGACGGAGTGAGTGGGAGGCTCCGAGGCTGAGACAGAGAACAGAATCGACGTGCCCGTGAGGCTGCCGTGCTGAAGCCGAACTGGGTGGGAAATGGGAACTTCCGATTGCCGAAGCCCGTGACAGAGAACAGAATCGCCGTGCCCGTGAGAACTGGAAAGCGAGACAGAGAATCCGAACTGGGTGGGAACTGCGAAGCGAGACAGAGAATCCGCACCACCACGCTGAGCTGAGAACCTGAGACTGAGAGGGCCGTGCCCGTGAGAACTGGGAAGCGAGACAGAGAATCCGAACTGGGTGGGAAGTGGGAACTGGGAAGCGAGACAGAGAAATGAGAGAATCCGCACCACCACCGAGGCACCGACCGCCACGCTGAGCTGAGAGCCTGAGAGTGAGAGGATACACCGATAGTCCGATACACACTACACTAGTACACTACACAGGAGACTAGGTCACTAGGAGAGTAAGGAAAGGATTGACAAATGGGCTTTGGAAGTTTGAAGAATTGGACTTACGTTTTGGACTTTGGAGATTTGGATTTGTTGGTTAATTGGGTTTATGGGTCATGGCTCTTCCTGAGTTCCTTCTCCCTTTTAGTAAAAAAAAAAAAAAAAAAAATATGGGCCAACCCGTCAACCCGGTGGTCCAACCCGTGACGGGTTGGGACCATATGGGTTCGGGCCAAAAAGACCCGCATCAATATGGTCCCAGTTTTGTTGAACCCAACCCGCCCATTTTGTCGGGTTGGGCGGGCTCGGCCCACGGTCCTAACCCATATTACCACCTCTAAGGGTAGGTACTTGGTAATTCTTTACCCATGCCCAAGTTATTTATTGACTTCCATTACCCCGAGATTCGGCTGTGTGTATGTGTGTGTCAATTCATTACGACAAATACCGGCAAAAAAAAAAAAAATTCATTATGACAAAGGAAGCACGTGGACAAGAGGAAAATAAAAGAGAAAATTGCATATAAGTCCAAAAGAAAAGAAAATATGATAGGAAAGCCCCCTTAAAATCTCAAATTTACAGTAAAATTCTATAGAACATTTATGTAATATATTCCAAATATCAAAAGTCCAAAATAACCCTATTAGTTAGGAGGGAACTAATGATTGTGTATTTATTAAGGGTACTTTTAACTTTTCACATTTAAAATATATTACACAAATATCCCATAAGATTTTACTATAAATTTGAAATTTAAGAGACTTTTCTATCCTATTTTCTTGTACTTAGTACTTAGGTGCAATTTTCTCAAAATAAAATGAACTCATGGGAATTCTTGTATTCAGGGAATTACTAATTCCAAAGCAACGTTTAATTTTCTTTCTTTCTTTTTGACCATCTACGTTTAATTTTCTTGCATTGAGTTATTAATCACCTCAAGTGAGATGACTATTATGAAATCAAGTGAGTTGGTTTATTATTGTATTGCTTTTAATAGAGCTGGTAATAATCTAAGGAATTTATTACTTGATTTTTGTGATTTGTCATTCATGAGTTGTTTAGCACGCATTCAGAGCCGTTGATTGATTCAAGAAGATCCACGCCCATATGGCCGAGCACGCGACCGTGATTCAAGAACTCAAGATTCAAGCCAAGAGTTGAAGCTTCGTACAAAACCCTAATCTCAAATTCTTCACAAGACACTCATGGCCGAAAGGAAAGAAACAACACTGCTGAAATCCCAGATTGCGTTTGAAATCTGCGATAGAACCTTTCAAACTCGCGTTCCACCATTTGCTTCGCTGGTTGAGATTTCTTCACAGCCGTCATAGAGTTCTCGCTTCCCCCTCTATGTTTTTGGTTTCATGGATCTTCAAAGATTCAACATCATCTTGGTCCTCTGAAGTTGCTATTGAAATTGCGCTGCAAGATACTCTTGGTTTTGAAACAGAGAATGAAACAGAAACGAAAAACAGAGCATGAAAGCATGACGCAAGCAGTGACGGCTGAACAGTGGCTGACGGCTTGGGTAGGTGATTGAAGAAGTTGGTGAGGCACACCAACGTTGAACCGAGAGTTATTTTTCTTTAGTTTAATGAGTAATGTATTAGTATAAATAGGTGTCATTTTTCATTGTAAAAGACATGAAGATTTGGAATAAACACATTTGAGTTTGGTTTCTATACCATTTTGGTACCAGAGCTGAGTTCTAGAGAGCCAGAGAGCGAAAGAGTGAGGAGTGGGTAAGAAAAAAAAACATGAGAAAAAGGGGGTGTCGGATTTTCACTCTCGGAGCGTTTTTTGAAGAAACCGACCTCACCATCGTGTTCAGAAGGCCGAAAAACCTAAGAATAGTGATGCGATCCAGCAAGTTGTGTCAAATTCAAGCGATCCTTTACAAATACCAAGTGGACCAATCACAAGAGCAAGAGCCAAACAAATTAAGGAAGCATTAAATAGGCTAGTGCAAGATACTTGGACAAAGCAAGTAGCAATTGGATCAAAGCTTGACAAAAATGCTGAAAACGTCACTAACTTCATATGGGCTGCAAATGGAGATATTGATCAAGTTTTGGGCTTGCAAACTTGGAACTAAAGAGCTTGGACCAAGTACTACACATGGGAGGCTCATTTGGGCCTAAATAAGCACATTTTGAGCCTTAATTTGCTGATTACATATTCTTGAAGTTAGGTGTGCGAAAATCAACAAGGAGTTGGTGGCAGATTTGACTTTTGTTTTCTCTTGCATGTTGTATTTGATTTTTCAACTTTCTTCTAGATTGTATTAGAATTTTGTGTTCATGTATTAGACTTTTAGGTTTCCTAACACATGGTATTAGACTTTGTATTTTCTATGTTCAGATTTGCACCTACTACAATTAGGACATATTTCCCTATAAATACTTGGTGCTTCTTCATTTGTAACACATAATTCAGATTTGAATCATAAATGAAAGTTGCACTTCTGCACTTTGTTTCTTGAGAGTGGATTCTCTCTAGGGTTCTTTTTAGAACTAACAAACTTATCAAGGTTTGATCAACCTTGTGGCGTTTTCCCAACACTTCGGGTCCTTGTTCTTTCGTGTTCAAGGGTTCAAGTGGATCGTCGATCTGTGTTTAGCTTTCTTGGGGTATGTATATTTCAGAATTGGTTGTGGGTTCGTGGGATCTTCCCATGTGACATGACCCAGTCAGCTGCCACGTCATCACTGTCTGACCAGTCAGCGCCACGTCGTCCAATCAGCATACGCCACGTGTCAATAGCGCTACGCCAGCATCAATGTCAGCATTGCCACGTTACCCCATCCAATCAGCATCCACGTCATCAGTCAACGCAACGTGGACCAATAACTGACTGCCACGTGTCATAACAGCCATGTCATCAATCTCAGTCAGCCCAACTTTCAGAAATTGCAATTTGACCCCTAAATTTGGTAAAATTTACAATTTCTGCCTAAAACTTTTTGAAATTACATTTTGGCCCCAAATATCTGACAAAATTACATTTCGGACCCTAAAAGTTTCTGAAATTACATTTTGGCCCCAAATTTCTGCCAAAGTTACATTTCGGACCCAAAAAGCTTCTGAAATTACATTTTGGCCCCAAATATCTGCCAAAATTACATTTCGCATCCCAAAACTTTCTGAAATTACATTTTGACCCCAGATTTTTGCCAAAATTACATTTCCATCCCTGAAAGTTAAGAAATTACCTTTCTACCCCATTTGTCCATAAAATTTCCAATTTTATCGCTTACTTTTCCGTAAATACCATTCCTACCCTTCCACCCTACACCTAACCTTACAAAAACAATTCAAAAATGCCCCAAAGACGCAGAAACAAACACGAGATTGAGATGGACGAGATGAGACGCCGGATACAGGAACTGGAAACCACTGTACAAATGCAGCAAGCCATGCTAGAATCTCGCAGTGAATATCCAGATGATTCAGATAATAATAGTTCGTCGTCTACTGACTATCACCGCCGTCCTCAACAACAATCATTCCGCCTTAATGACATTAAGGTAGATATTCCTGAATTCGAGGGAAGACTCCAACCGGACGAATTCATTGACTGGCTACAAACAGTTGAACGAGTCTTTGAGTACAAAGAGATTCCAGATGAGTAGAAAGTTAAAATTGTTGCCATCAAATTGAAAAAACATGCCTTCATATGGTGGGAGAATCTCAAAAGAAGGCGTGAAAGAGAGGGAAAGGACAAGATGCGACGGGAGCTCTCACGTAAGTTTCTTCCAGAAAATTATTATCAAGATAATTTCCTTCAGTTACATAATCTCCGCCAAAAGGCTATGTCTGTAGAGGAATATACCAGGGAGTTTGAGAAACTTATGATGAAATGTGATATACAAGAAAGGGAGGAGCAAACAATAGCTCGTTATCTCGGAGGGTTAAATACAAACATCGCCCATCTAGTACAACTCCAGCAATACTGGACTCTGGATGACGTCATTCGTCTAGCCATCTGTATTGAGAAACAGTTGCCCAAAAGGTTTCCGTTTCAACCGTCTTCCTCCACCGAAAATCCTTTTGATGAACATGAAACACACATGCATCAGCCTACACAAATGCATCAGCATAGCTCTTCAAGCAAGCCTACACAAGTATATCAGTCTAACTCTTCAAGCAAGCCTCCACTAAAGGCTATCAAAGAATTTAGCTCCAAAGCACCTAAGTGCTTCAAATGCCAAGGGTTCAGACATATCGCTTCAGAATGTCCTACCCGCAGAGTGGTTACTATTATTGAAGGGGAAACTTCTGCAGTTTTTGAAGAAGAAAAGGAGCTCATACCCGACAAAGAACCTGTCTTTGATGAAGAGCCAATTTTTGATGAAGAAGTCATTCCTCCTGATCAAGGTGAAACACTTGTGATTAGACGAAGCTTACATACAGCCACAGTCAAAGAAGAGCCTTGGGTACGTCACAACATTTTTCATACTCGTTGCACCGCTCAAGGTAAAGTTTGTGACGTCATTATCGACAACGGAAGCTGTGAAAATGTAGTCTCTAACTACATGGTAGAAAAGCTGAAACTACCAACTCACAACCATCCGTACCCATAAAAGCTCCAATGGTTCAATAAAGGAAGCGCGGTCAAAGTGTCAAAACGATGCCTTGTTACTTTTTCTATTGGAAAAAGGTATCACGATGAAGTTTGGTGTGATGTTGTTCCGATGGACGCTTGTCATCTTCGTCTGGGAAGACCTTGGCAATATGATCGACGAGCTCTATACGACGGTTATGCAAACACATATTCCTTTCAGAAGGATGATGTGAAGATTCAGCTCGAACCATTGCCACCAGATAAACACATCAAAATCAAAAATAAGTCCAAGTCATTTTTACTTAAGCATAAGGTTTCGGATTTATCTCCATTTATTGATGATGATGTTGTTTGTGACTCGAGGACGAGTCTTGTCCAACCCCGGGAGAATGAAACAGAAACGAAAAACAGAGCATGACGCAAGCAGTGACGGCTGAACAGTGGTTGACGGCTTGGGTAGGTGATTGAAGAAGTTGGTGAGGCACACCAACGTTGAACCGAGAGTTATTTTTCTTTAGTTTAATGAGAAATGTATTAGTATAAATAGGTGTCATTTTTCATTGTAAAAGACATGAAGATTTGGAATAAACACATTTGAGTTTGGTTTCTATACCGGGTTTTCGAATTATCTTCATATTTCAATATTCAAGCACGACCGAAGGTTGCTTCAAAGACTACTTTCACTGTCTGTCAAGATCGATTTAGGTATTTCTTTTTCAAAAAGATGAGGCAGAGTAGAGTAGCTCCACACGGTTGCTTTAGGGGTTGCATCGATCTTGTTTTACTTTCTCTGGAATGATCTGGTGGGTTTTAGCGATGGATCTAAAATCTCCACGTGTTTGGATGGGCTGCCCTTCGAGCTCTCGCTGCTGCATGATCATTCTTGGTCCTTCACCTAAGTGTTTCTCTGTTCATGGTTGCTTGGGACTACAATATTCATCGCCCGATTAATTTTCTTTCAATTTGTGGGTGAACAAAAAATTGGCTATCAAAAGTAGACTAACTGGATATTTGTTTGCAACCAACATGAGGAAAATAGCTCATCTATTCTTTGATTGTTGCTTTTACAAAAATATCTGAAAAGATGTTCTCAAGGGTTTTAGAATTTTTCTAACCCCTTTTCTTCTTGTTGGATTATGCAAGCAGATCCAACTTTTTACATTTTTCATATATGTATTGCTTATAGTTCACTATTGTCTTTGTATTACCTAGGCTCATAATCTTTTTGTATTATCTATGTGAGTTTCATTCCGTTGTATATTCTGATTTGGGTCCTAATAGAATAGAATATGTCATTCATCATCATCTTTTATTATAGGAAAAATTTTAGAACAATACCACTTGAACTTCAAAAACCTAAATTAATGATTTGACAAGAATTTGTATTGTCAATCCCATTATATTTCTTGTCAATCTTAGTACGCTTTTTGTCAACGAGATTTTGAAGTTCAAGTGGTATTTTTTTGTAATTCTCCCTTTATTATATTTCCAATACTCTGTTTTCTTTATTATTTTCATGGTTATTTGCTAATGTAGCTAGGGATGTACCTGATCAATATATTATTATATAAACTTAAATTGTATTATGTATTAACTAATTTTTGATGTTGATCATACTTTTGTTAAACAACTCATGAATGATAAACCACAAGAATCAAATCATAAATCCTTCATTAGATTATTATAAGCTCTATTAAGAATAATACAACAATAAACTGACTCACTTGGGTTTCACAATGATCATTCCTCATTTGAGGGTGATTAATTACTAACCATAACTCTAAGAATTTAGAAGAAGGCCAATGTTACCTCCTTCTAGAGAGAAACTTTCCTCTCAACCTGGTGAGGACTCCACATCCTACACACTTAACCTTTAGATTAAGACATTTTATATAGAGCTTTTAGGATCATCTAGTAACTAGGTGATTAACACTAATCTTCCTAACTAATTTAATATTCCAACACACCCCTCAAGTTGACACTAGCTTCTTACACTAATCAAAGTGTCAACTTGTAACATACACAATAAGGGAGAGTTGAAACAAAACACAACTTTGATCAACTAGACCATAACATTGTAGTCATCATCTTCATCAACTTCATGAAATGATTGCTTGAACTCTTCACTTTTGTATTTGTTCTTGACCACTTCAATTGAAATCATGGTTTCTACAAAGTCTGGAACCTTCTCTTCATTATCCTGGTCTCTATATCTCGGTGCAAGAGTCGAAATATGCCAACAAGAATGTCACAAAATCCGTCCACTTATCTATGGATTCTTTGCAGAATTGTTCCTTACCCTTGTAACTATAGGAAGAAAAAAAATGCCATGTACATGAGACCGGATTGTGCATCTCTTTCATGTTCCACAATAGCAGTATTGCCTGACCATGCATGTGAAGCTGAAAGTATTGAATGGAGACTTGGTATTGAATCAGCACTTCCCACATTCATTCAAGTGATGCCTTGATTTCAAATCATTTGCCTTTAACCCAACAGCAAATGACAACCAGTAGTAGGCGGCCTCAATCACCTCTGCCTTAATATAATCCAGAACTCGCTGCAGTCAAGAGTCAGGTTCTACTACAAGTCTACAATCATCAAACATTAACCAAATTCCATGCATGTTTGAAGTAATAACTCTTCTGCACAAATTAGAAAGCACAAAAGGGTACTGATACTGGACCATATGTTGTACCCATTTGTAAAACGCAGATAGAGACCAACCTTTTGTTGTTCTATGAATACACTTCACTGTCTTGATGCCAACCATCCCAGCCTCCTCTATTTATGGGGCTCCAGAACATCTTCACTACCCATAAGAATGACCTAAAGAGAAGAGAAACAAGAGTCCATGTTGCACCATTCATTTTTTGTGGGTGCTACGTTCTGATAGATGGGGCCCGAGATTGATTAACAGAAACCAACTGCATCTTGAATATGAATCGGGCGATGAATATTGTAGGCCCAAGTAACCATGAACAGAGAAACATTCAGGTGAAGGCCCAAGAACCATCATGCAGCAGCGAGAGTGCGAAAGAGAAATCCCTAAATCAACCTTGACAGACAGTGAAAGCAGTCTTTGAAGCAACTTTTGGTGGTCTTTGAATATTGAAATAGTAAGATACTTCAAAGAACCAAGAATAATCTTGCAGCGGAATTTCAATAGCAACTTAAGAGGACCAATTAGATGAGTACAAACCACAATCTTCCTTCGCAGCAACGTAATATGAGGAAAACGAAGGGCTAAAAAAATGTTGGCAATAGTGGACCTTTTCAAACCATCCTTGGACGTAGTTATAGGATATCAGAAGAGACCAATTCAAAACCTGATATGCCATTTTGGTCCTATTTATAAGTTTTTTTAACTAAATCTTATATATCAAAGAGAGGTAGTTAACTCAATTATGGAGTAAATTTCTAACTATGCCTCATTTATAAATAAATACTTTTCAACTCTTTCTTCTATATCTATCTTTAAATTATTTATTCATTGCTACAATAAATAGGGGTAAAATTGTCACAATTTCAGTTACTACACTAAATTAAACTTATAAATAGGACAAAATTTTTTGATTAAAAGGATTTATAAAAAGGACCAAAGTGGTATATTGCTTATAATAAATTTATTTTTCTTCTAAAAAAGGCACCGTATTGTGTGGATGAAGTTATATAGGAGATCTGCGCGAGAATAAAGCATATGGTATGTTACATTATCGAATACTCTACCTTTTTAATTTAATCTCTTATATATAATCTAATGTTATGCTTGAATATTTTATAGAGATTATGTCATATATATTATAATTAAGTATTTATTAATATTCCTTAATTAATATCCTAAATTAGATAAATAAGTCTTAAATTAAGAATAAGATGAGTAATATTTTACAACAAGAGTGCATTGATCATCTTAATATCCAGTATCCATTTATATGTTACATTATATCCATACATAGGCTACTGGGGCTCCCCGTACCCAATTTCGGCTTCGGAATCCTTCTCTTCAAAGTCTTCTACTGCTTTAACTAATTCTTTTCTCGTCATCTCAATGCTTTGTTCTGTACTGACCAGCTTTATCTTTACCATGTTCATTCCTGTCTCTAGCACCACCAAGTTTTGCTTCATCTTCTTCACTTTCTCAACCTTCTCATCATATCCTTTCATATTTATAGCAGATTTAACAATAGGCTCCAGCCAACTCAAGTCTAATCTACTCATCTCAAGCTCTTCCCACAATTGTTGAAGCTTCTCACATGCCTTCTCATTCATATCTTTCCACTTCTTGTTCTTTAGAAAGTGAAAAACTCGACCCAATGCAGTAAATGCCCATTCTACAAATTTACGGCTTCTCTTCTGCTTACAGTCAATCAATGAAGGATGCCACAAACAAGCCTCCTCTAGCAGGGGAACTAATGCTCTCTCTATTTGACCCAAATCCTTGAACTCAACGGCTTCATCATCCTTTGGGATAACTTGAGCCTTCAGAGCTTACTTTAGAAAATTCAACCTCAACAATACATTTATCATTCATAATATGGCCGTCAGAGGGTTCTGAATATTAGGCAATTCTACCAAAAATGTAGAACCCCGATCATCATTTGCACAGAACTTCTCGTTTAAATCTGCATTAGTCAATGCCCCAAAAGCAAAGGAACATCAGTGAAAGACTACTATAAGATTGGCCCATCCCATTCCAATTATAAAACTATTATCCACTTGTAATTACAATTTTAGGCGGCCTTCACAGTAAAGTCTAATAGTTTATTTATTTACACATTAGTTTGCAGTAGAAAATCGATCAGTTTCAGAGGAAGAAAGGGTATAGACCATAAAAATGACACCGCCAAAACGAAAGCATGCAACTTTTAGAAGATTAAACAATGAAGCCGCGTAGGGAAATGGTACCTTCTTTTACAGATTCTTTAGTGGAAGCTTGGTTGACCACCGTCAATGTGTATTCTGCATATATACTCCAACCTTTACGCAACTCGAAACTTCAGCTACTTCCAAATGTAAAACCAAATACGTCCAATCTATTCCTCCTGTGTAAAGCAATATTCCTACAACCATTCTCCCGCCCCAAAGAGAGAGATTACATTAATATGTTAATTTAATCTTATCTGAATGGATAACTATTATGTAATCCACCAAAAAAAATACCATACTCTACTCTGGTTCTAATTATAAGTCCATTTTAATAAAAAAATTTGATCCTTATTATTAGTCCATTTTCAAAGTAATAAAGGAGATTGTCATAATTTTGCCTCTATTAATTGTAATAAATTAAAAAAAGAATTTATTTTTATTGACTCTTGGAGCCCTATTCATAAACGAGGGCAAAATTAGAAAATTGGTTCATAATTAATGAGTTAACTAACTCTTTTTGGTATATGAGAATTAGTTAATTTGAACTTATAAATAAGATTAGTGTGGACATACTACTATGACCAAAAAGAATGAAGTAAAAAAATGAGGAATTGTGCATTCATAGAATAAGAGATAAGAGAAAACGAGAGACAAAGGATATGTGTACGTATGTGATAGATTTTTTTTTTGGTTACAAGGCAAGCAAAGCTTGAAAGATAAAGAACCTATGCACTAGGTTCTACAAGAAGGTCCTGTGTAGAGGTGGTAATATGGTCCGGCCCGGTGGGTTCGGGCCAACCCACCACGGGTTGGGACCATATGGGTTCAGTCCCAAAAGGACCGTATTAATATGGGTTGGCATTTAACCAACCCAACCCATAGCCGCTGGGTTGGCGGGTTGGGCGGGCCAACCCATATTTTTTTTTTCAATTTTTTTAACAATATACTAAAATTGTTTTTTTTTATATACAATAAGATTGTTTTCTCTACACACTTAAATAAAACAAAATTAAAATACATTACAAATTAAATATTCATCACAGGTCCATACACAATCCACAAGTCATCCGTATAACTTAACAATAATAAATAATTAGTTAATATTAAAGGTGTTTCAATTTGAAGCACGCTAAGGAGAGTAGGGATTGAGGAGAAATGAGCTGGACTTTGGGCTTTGGAGTTATGGTTTTGGAGATTTGGACTATTGGCCAATGGTTCTTCCTTTAC